>CM040123.1:223931182-225166182 GCA_022559845.1 Amorphophallus konjac | reverse complement strand
TGTTCACCGTTCGAGGCGATCGAACAAAGCTACTCGGCTTTCGCAGCTATCTTACTTGCCGCCAGTCCAGGACCAGCGGCCCCCCTACCCTTTCCCTGGGGTGCAGTCGGGATGATATGACCAAGGTGGTCAGAAACTACATCCATGGCTTGGGGAATTATTCCCTAGGCCAGCAAAGACTGATCCGCGTCATTGGCGTCGAAGAATAAGAAGAAGAAAGAAGAAGTGAGACGTCATTCAGGGACGTCGATGAGTTCGAAGATAGCTTGGAAGCTGAATCCTCCATAGCTCCCCCGCAATGAGGAGAATTGAGGAGAATTTTAGTTTTTGAAATGTTGACCTTCCCTGGTCAAGCCAAAAGGGAGGTCCGAAGAAGAGGAAGAAAGATGCAAGTTTTCACCTGTCACATGATAGGAGTAACCAGCAAATATGGGGCTCTACCTGAGGAGCTCGAAGAAGTGGCCAAATTAGCCGAGAGGCCCGGACCAACAATGAGGTGAAGCAAAGCCACGAAGAAATGGTTGGAGCAGCTAAAGGAACGCAGGCTATCACTACGTTAACTGCCAATGTAGTGACATCTGGAGAAGAGGAGGTTCCTCCGCCAGCCTTGTCCGAGGGCATCTCGGGCGAAGTGCTAGAAAGCATTCCCGCCGCAGCAGCATTAGACCCAGTTGTCTTGATGATGTTACATAAATACTAGCAAGAGATTGAATCCCTGAAGAGGCAGCTTAATGAAAAGACTAAATGAATTCATGTTCCCAGGCAACAAGACATGCATGCTGAATCATGCTGGGAGCTCCTAACTCGGTTAATGTCGCACCGACAGCTATTCCTCAGCCAATAGGCCATGGCAAGGCCCATCTTCAGCACTTCCTACAGTCACCACTGGCGCAACCTGCATGTACTCAAGTGTAACAGGTCCCACCGATGATGCCGCTGGCACCTCATGCTACGGCTCTGACTAATCCTTTCAGGCAGCAATTTGCACATTTTTACCTAGAGCCAGTAGACCCAGCCATGGTGAATAAGCTAATGGTGGTGCCATACCAACCATAGTATGCAGCAAAGAGGCTTTCGCATGGTATCAATAAACTGCCCAAGTTTGAAAAGTTCAATGGGCATGGCTCTCCCAAGGAGCACATTGCCTACTATATGATGGTGATGGGCGATCTGGCAGCAGATGAAGCCTACCTGTTAAAATTCTTTGGGTCCTCCCTCACAGGGCATGCATTTGAATGGTACTTGGGCTTGCCGGCTGGGTCAATTCTAGACTGGCCAGATATGCAGCGCAAGTTTCACGAAAGATTTCATGTCATCGAAAGAGAAGTTACGATGGCTGAATTATACTCCACTAGGCAGAAACATGATGAGACCGCCTTGGTGTACATTAAGAGGTGGAGGAACCTCAGCATGAGGTATAAATAGCCTCCACACCAGGAAGATGTCGTTTAAATCTATAAATAGAACCTGAGAAGGGAAGTGCTGGAAAAATTGATCGGCATCGACATCCGGTCTTTTGACTGTCTCAACAGTGTGGTAGCCAAAATTGAATCCTTCCTAGCGAAGCACTCTACAATCGGCATTCATGTAGCTCAAAAATGGAAGGTTGTTGATCGGCGATCAGCAACAAAAGAAGCCAACAATATTGATTTGAAAACTTTTGAGCAACAAAGAGATAAAGCTAAAGCAGTAGCTTCTCCTTCACCAGCCAAGCCTGCTGATAAAAAAGTGGGTCCTCCACTAAGGGATAAAATAAGGAAACTCTACTCATTCCCGAAGGATAAAACACGGGTCTTATTTGAATGGGCACACAAATACAACAAAGTGACACTGCCTCAGCCAAAAAGGCCTGTTGATGCAAAAAGATAGGATGACCCCATATTTTGTCCGTACCATTGTATGCTCGGGCATGCTATAGAGGACTGTTACGTATTTAAGGATGTAATAAAAAGTCAAATAAAGAAAGGGGAGTTGTAGATGGGTGAGTGCCCGATGGACTCGCCACGCCCCCATGAACTGCCAGCTCTAAGGCAAGCTATTAATATGGTCTCATAATATTAGCATCTACCAGAAGAAGTGTCTGAGGCCAGCACTCAACACACCTATGAGGCATGTTTCCTCACACCAATTAAAGTACAAACAGGATTACAATCTGTGCTTGTAAAGGCAAGAAGGAAGCCAGCGTCTCGTAATGCTGCAGGTGCACATGTCCCCGGTGTCACCACTCGGCCTGCTCCATCCACAACAGCTCCTGTCCGTCATGAGGCAGAACCACCAGTGATCATCCGGATCCCAACTCACAACCGGAGGAGGCAGACTCCGCTACCCGTCCACCAGGAGATAAGCTCCGAAGTGCAGTGTCTACAGGCTTATATCAACGGGCTTGATGAATATGAACAACCCATGTTGACGCCGTTGCTAGTAAAAGATTATGTATGGGAGCAGCTATTTAGTCTGACCCTCGAAGAAAAAGATGAAAAGAAGGCTGAAGAAGCCAATGATGACCTCTTTAGGGGGCACGTGCCGACCAGGCACGATCGGTGAAAGAAGAAAGCAAAGAACAAGAAAATGATACGTGCAGCGGAAAGTGAGATAGAAGGGGGGGATGAATAGCTCACTCCCAAATCTATAAACTCAGACACGATTTATCAACCCCTTGAAATGCAGGAATGAAGACCTCGGAGACAAGCAACTCTGAACACTAATAAAGAGGATTGAGATCGAGGAAGCAATTCACAATGAAGCAATATGTCAAGTAGATAGAGAACATCACAACGTAGACAAGCAAACCACAGAAGAGATAGGGAATTTTTTAGGTGGTTCGATTGCTATCCGCAATCTACATCCACCCCTTACTAAAGATAGTAAGGTTTCCTTGTAATAATATATCGCACACCGCAAACTCAGTCTGCAACAACCGCTGCCTAACAGCTTGCCCGGAGGAACAGCCTCCTCAGTCTTCTGATCGACCAGAAGAAAA
The DNA here is from genome assembly GCA_022559845.1 of Amorphophallus konjac. Classification (NCBI taxonomy): domain Eukaryota; kingdom Viridiplantae; phylum Streptophyta; class Magnoliopsida; order Alismatales; family Araceae; genus Amorphophallus; species Amorphophallus konjac. The sequence continues at coordinate 225,163,202 of CM040123.1, read as the reverse complement.
CACTGGAGAACCAATCTCCCTTCCTTTGCACGCAGCAAAGGGGACCCTGTGCAGGTACTCCCAAGTAACTCACACAACCAGAGGATCAACCTCTCTTCCTCCAAGACAATGGAGGGAAACTAGAGAACCTCTCCCTTCCTCCGAACAGTGGAGGGTAAAAGAACGGATTAAAAGTAAAGGAAACTCGAAAACAAAACAATCGATGAACAAAAAATTCCTCAGAAAACAAAAGTAATATAGCTTCCGTAGAAGCAGAAGTTCACATTCACAATCTCTTCTCTCTCTCAGAAATTTTTTCTCTCAGCTCAAGATGGAGTGGGCTTTTTCTGATCTTCACTCTTTTTCCACTGCACCCACGCTGCTCTCCTTTTCTCACTATTCCCCTTTTTTTTCGAACCCTTTCCTCAGCATATATATATGTCTGAGCCAGATCCTTGGCCGTGTGGATACCACGTTTCCCGCCTGAAAGGTTGGGGTACGTGTGGGAATATTCTGGACTTCTATCTACCTGGGATCACGTGCCATCTTCCTGGTGAGTTGCACAGACAAACTATCAGAGAAGAAATAGTCAATTTGTCACACACACACTTAGCACAAGTCGTATTAGTGTAAGGAATAAGAAACCTGAAACTGCACTGAGTAGTAATTCCCAAATTAACTGATGCACTGACTTGCAACAAGGTGAACGAGAGGTTGCACGGAGTTGAAGTGAGCAAGAGCGAGAGATGCGCATGTCGTCATTAGGACAGACCAAGGACCCTGATCGTGCAACGGATATGCACGAACAGGAAACAATGAAACATAAAGTTGCACTGACTCTATTTTGCCAGATAGAATGGTTTGCACCGAGTCAAAGAAATAAGTGTCGGCTAAAAAAGGCATGATGAGCACCGACTTGGAATGAAGCAGAGGATGCACCGATCTACGTTAGGTGTCTACAGGACTTGCACCGAGTGTAATAAGACTTGAAACGGGAACTGCACTGACTTCGGTTTATTTAGAGAATTTAATAGGCTAGACAATGCACCGAGCATGATTTTATTTTAAGCAAGGCATGCACCGAGTTGTGTTGCAATGCCTTTGACTGACCAAGACTTGCACCGACTTCATGTTATTCAGAAGGTACAAGTATGCACCGAATCAAAAGAGAAGACTAAAATGATGCACTGACTCCTAAATGTCTAGTACAAAACTAAACAGAGCGTGCTGAACAAGAATTGCATGGAGACAACCCAAGCTTGCACCGACCTCGAGAGGTGAGATGCAGAGACATTATATGCGCGGAACTAAATCATGCTGAGAAACAAGGAAATGCACCGTATAAAAACAAATTGATTATAGTTAAAAAAAATAAATTGACTTATAGTGTGAGACATCGTCAAAACCGTAGGGATGCAATAATCTCTCCCTTTTTGATGATGGCAACACTATGAATCAAGCATTGTCAGGGCATTAAACAACAATCAAGAACAAGCCAATCATGTAGACAAACCAGAAAGCCTTTTCCAGAACCAAAAGCCAGAAAGTCTTTTCCAGAACCACATCTTCTGAACCTCTTCTCTCACCAGATTCGCTCTCCCCACAACCCACTCTCAGATGACCTCTTCAGATGTTGCATGTCCTCTATTTGAACCTCACTCAGATGATGCATGTCCTCTATTTGGACCTCTCTCAGATGATGCATGGCCTCTCTCCCCATTTGACATCATCAAAAGGAAATGAAAGATATATGAAATTGCTGGAGACATGAGGAATAAGTACAGTGGCTTCTTAGTGTAGAAGGACTAAAGAGCATATCTTAAGAGAATAAGTAAGGTGCTAAACTCAAGAGATGATTCTTGAACTCTGGTAATCAATAGAGAATTAGAATGAGAGAGAAGTATATCCACATACATGGCATATGATGTAGAGCAGGGATGAATAAGTATGGAAAGACATTACTGAACAAAACAACAATACTCAGTAGATGACAAGGGACAAAAATAGAGAATATGTTCTCTAGGTATTGAGGACAAGCATTCCAGGAAGTTGTACTAAGACAAAGGATATGATAGAGATTTTCAATTAGACCAATGAGTAAGTTGGTAAATCACACTTTTGACATTAGGGAGACACCTTGATCAGAGGCCCGAATCCCCAGTTACTCAATGTGAGTACCTCATTACCTCTCATTTTTAGAGAACAGAGTTAGTAATTGTGGCTTTTTACGTGGGGAAACACCTTGATTAGAGGCTAGAGTCCCCAGTTACTCACCACCTTGTCACCATTGCTCTGTGATGATCAGAAATATTAAGGTCATTTTGCAGAGAATTTTTCTTTTCTCCCCTTTCCTTTTTTTTTAATTTGACACCTCATGACATAGGAAATACTTCACTTCATTGATGAAGCTCTCAGTTTCTCAGTGATCAAATTTTAGACCTTTGTTCAGTTAGTTAACCCCTTATGTTATGGAGATGAAATGATTGAAGACAATACCAGAAGGACTGTTACTTTGAAATGAACCTTGAAGTCTAGATTTCAAGTTCTTCTGGACAGATGTCAAGACATACAAGTTTTAGCCTGAACCGGAATCATTGACAATGTAGGAAGCTATACTCCGAACACTTAATCCAGATCTCTGATGAACTACTAGAGAAAAGATTCTAGCTGGACCATAGTTACACAGACTTAAGAGATGAATGAGATTCCACAGTTTCAGATTGAACCGTACTCATTCAATCATGAAAACCAGCAATGACACACGTCTGTCAATCTTTTGAATCAGTCATGTTACACTAACTGCCCAGCTCCCCCTCACTCGATGCACTAATGAAGTTAATCAGCAGACGCTTAGGACTCCCCCTCACTATCAGGACTGGCCTTTCACACAAACTCTTGCCAAGATAAAAATAATTCAATATCTGGAGATTAGCAGTTACGATAATTTAAATAAGCCCAGTTCTCTCTTTAAAGTGGTGAATTTGTCATTGTCTAGAGGCTTTGTGAAGATATCAGCAATTTGATTAGCAGTGCCTACATGAATCAGTTCAAAAGTGTTCTTCGAAATCTCATCTCTTATGAAATGATGCCTTATTTCTATGTGTTTGGTGCGTGAATGCAAGATAGGATTCTTAGGTAGATTGATTGCACTGGTATTATCACAGTAAATAGGTGTGCACCCCAGGTCTACTTGATAGTCCTGAAGTTGGTGTTTAATCCAAATGACTTGTGTACCACAACTCCCTGCAGCCACATACTCAGCCTCTACAGTGGAGAGGGCCACAGAATGTTGTTTATTGGAACCCCAAGATACTAAACACCCACCTAGAAATTCACAGTGACCACTAGTACTTTTTCTATCTAGTTTACACCCGGCATAGTCTGCATCTGTGTATGCAACTAAATCAAGTCTGTGTGATGCAGGAAACCATAAGCCAAGGGTGTGTGTAATAGACAGATATCTAAAAATTATTTTCACTACAGCTAAATGTAAATCAGTGGGTCTAGATTGATACCTTGCACACATTCCTACACTGAATTGTATATCAGGTCTTGAAGCTGTCAAATTAAGTAGAGATCCAATCATACCTCAATAGAGCTTGGCATCTACTTCTTTACCTGTCTCATCTGCATCCAATGATATATTGGTGCCCATTGGTGTTGTAATGTGCTTCAAGTTGTTCATTCCAAACCTTTTGAGTATTTCCAATGTGTACTTGGTCTGGTTGATGAAGCATCCATCTTCTAACTGTTCTACCTGTAGGCCAAGAAATTACTTTAATTCACCTACCAAACTCATTTCGAATTCAGCAGACATCAATTTAAAGAATTCATTACATAGTTCAGAGCTAGTTGATCCAATGACAACATCATCTACATATACCTGAACTATGATGAGGTCTTTATTTGAACTCTTGGAAAATAAAGTTTGATCCACCTTACCTTTGTGATAGCCCTTGCTGATCAGAAATTCTGTAAGTCTTTCATACTACGCTCGAGGAGCCTGCTTTAGACCATACAGGGTTTTGTTCAACATGAAAACTTGGTTAGGTTGAGGAGAGAACTGAAATCCGGGGGGTTGTTCAACAAAAACTTCTTCTATGATAACTCCATTTAAAAAAGTACTCTTCACATCCATTTGTTGGAGTTTTATATTCCTGGAGCATGCAAATGCTAATAGTATCCTTATTGCTTCCAGCCTAGCAACAGGTGCATAGGACTCATCGAAATCAACTCCAAATTCCTGACAGTAGCCCTTGGCTACTAGTCTGGCTTTATTACTAGAAATGATTCCATCTTCATTCATTTTATTTTTAAACACCCATTTGGTTCCTATTACATTAGTGTTCTCAGGTCTTGGAACAAGTTCCCAGACATTATTTCTTTCAAACTGTCCTAACTCCTCACACATAGCATTAATCCAAGATTGATCACCTAAGGCCTCTTCTACAGATTTGGGTTCAATTTGAGAGACCAAAGCAAGCAGGTCTTGGTTATGAACATTCCTAAAGTGAGATCTAGTTCTAAGAGGATCTTCAGAATTGCCTAGGATGTTATCTATTGGGTGATTTTTAAGATATCTAACATTTATTGAAGACTCACCTGTTTCAGCCGGCCCTACATGGTTGGGAGCATATGATGTCTCATTCGGCTGAACCTCCTCTCCTTCCTTGTCTTCTAGGAATTCTCCATCGTGCTTGGAGTCCCTGTCAGCTTCTTCATTGTTAGTAGCATCTTTTGCTTCACCAAAAATGATATGTGGAGACTCTTCAACTTTCTGATCAGTTATGTTAAAGACCATATATGCTCTTGACACTTCAGAATATCCTAAAATTATTCCAGGACAGCTTTTTACATCAAACTTATCCAAGTCTCTCTTGTTATTGTTATGAATAAAGCATTTAGCTCCAAAAATCCCGAAATAAGCCGAGTTTGGTTTCTTACCTTTCAATAGCTCATAGGGAGTTTTCTTGTGAATTGGTCTTACCATGGCCTTGTTGATTGTATAAGTTGCTGTATTGGCCGCCTCTGCCCAAAACTTTCTTGGTAGTTGACTCTCAATCAGCATGGTTCGGGCCATCTCCACAATGGTTCGATTTCTTCTCTCTACAATTCCATTCTGCTCTGGTGTCTTGGGAGAAGAAAACTTGTGTGTTAGTCCCTCACTTTCACAAAGATCAGAAAACATGGAGTTTTCAAATTCACCTCCATGGTCAGATTGAATTGAACAAATGTTATGTTTTCCTTCTTGTTTGACCTTATTGAAAAATTGTTTAAATTTTTGAAAAGCATCATTTTTGTTGGCTAAGAAAAAGATCCATGAAAATCTAGAATGGTCATCAACAATCACATAACCAAACCTACTTCCATTAAAACTCTGAGTTCTAGTAGGACCGAAGAGGTCCATATGAAGAAGTTCCATTGGTCTTAAAGACAATGGCTCAGATCTTAGTTTGAAGGACATTCGGGTCTGTTTGCCTAGAGCACAGGCATCACAGACTTTTGAACTTGAATTAAACTTTATTTTTGGCATGCCTCTAACTAAATCATGCTTGATCAATTTATTCAAAGTAGAAAAACTAGCATGGCCTAATCGTCTATGCCAATCAAAAGCATTACCTTCAGAATTAGCAGACAAGCAGAGATTAGATTCAGACTCAACATCTAAGTCTACCATGTAGACATTATTGGTCCTGTTGGCTACAAATTTAACAATATCAGAATTTATTTCAAAGATTTTGCATGAGTTATTGTCAAACACAACCATGTGACCCTTGTCACATAATTGACTAATGCTACTTAGGTTGTGTTGAAGACCTTCCACAAGTAAGACTTTCTCAATAGAGTTAGTGGAGGACTTATCGACTGTGCCAATCCCAATGATCTTACCTCTGTTCTTTCCTCCAAATTTGAATAGACCCCCTACCTTCATTTCTAACTTGCTAAACTTGGATCGGTCTCCTGTCATGTGCCTGGAGCAGCCACTGTCAAGGTACCATTTTTTGTTCCCAGCTGCTAGGCAAACCTACACAAACGAAATCAAGCAGAGTGGTTTGAACCAAAAGATAAGTTGGGTCCAAAAACATCATCCAAATCTTTAAGCGGATTTTTAGGAATCCGAAATTATTTCAACTTGGTTTTCTCTTGCATCTTAATTTCAGGTTTATTGAAACTGCGACCAAAATTATGACCATTTGGTCTGGAGAAGTGGAATCTATTCCAGTAATTAGGCTTCTCATCCCTGGGGTATGTTCTGTGCGCTTGTTGATTAATAAATTTTTGAGGGTGAGCGTTATTTCTCCAGTAGCTCCTGTTCGGACCCATTCTTTTATGGTAGTTCCCGCTTTTATTCTGATACATTTCCTTGGTCTAGCTACCACTTATGTTCTAGTGAATGGGCTTAGTGAAGTTCTTCACAAAGTTCATTCCTATTTTAGATGATCATCTTGCATTGTCTGTTAAATTTTCTTTTGGACGTTGAACTCTTTGATTGCTGTTTGAGCTGGATGGTGTGTCCAGCTTTTCTTTTCCCTTCTCTGGGCAGAAGGTAATAGTCTTAAACTGAAAGGGTCTCTTGTTGGTCGAGTCATAGCCTAAACCCTCCTTGTTGAAATTAACCCTTGTTCCTAGGATAGAATTCAGGTTCGTTTTCCCTTGAACAAATTTTTCTAAAACCTTTTGTTTGTCTTCCAGCTCTCTTTGCATAGACTCACAGTTTTTTAAGAGTTCAGAGTTCACTTTCTTAACGGCTTCATACTTCTCTGTGATCACACTATTTTCATTCAGACTTTCTTCAAATTTAATCCTGAGTTCATTGAGCTGTGTGTGAACTTCCAGGTTCTCTAATTCGTGCTTTTCATTTTCTTTTTCCAGAGAAGTCATTTCTCCCAATTGTTCTTTTAATTTCTGATTTTCCTCACTGATTTGAGTTTGTTCTTCGGTATTAGCATTAAATCTTCTCTTAGAACCCTATGCTCTTTACTCAGTGTATTGAACTTATCTAATAGTTCAGCATAGGCATCTTCCCAATCATCAATAGAAAAATTCTCGAAGATATTTGTTACCTTCTCTTCGATGTTTGCCATTAGGCAAACTCCTTCTTCGTCCTCCTCTGAGGAATTGGCTTCCGGTTCTTCTTCCTCATCGCTCCACGTGCAGACCATTGCCTGTGGTTTCTTCTTCTGCACCTTCGAGCTCTTCCTCTGAAAGTCGGGACCCTTCTTCTGAAGGTCACGGCTGTTGACACCCGTTTTTAGCCTGCAAGTTACGTTATTTCTCTTATTCATCAATTTTGGATGTCCCAAATTACCCATTATTTTGGAGCGTTCCTTGGATGGATTTTGAGCCCATTTCATTATTCCATTCCCATTGAGCCTTGGAGATCATTATTTCTTAGAGCCTTGGAGCTTATCTTATCAACTTCTGACCTTCTGAGTCGACTTACGGCCCATTTAAGTCGACTTCTCTCAAGCGTTCGGCCCCTTTTGCTGCGCAGTCTTAAAAAGTGGTCCTTTTTCATCCTCTTCCTTTCTTCTATTTATTATGTGTCCTTCACCAAAGTTGTTCCATTTTTAAAGCCCTACATTTTCTTCTTCTACTCCATTATCCAGTTCTCCACCATTTTCAGGCCTCAGTATTTTTCTCTATTCTCACCCTATTTTCTCTCTCCTCTGATCATTTTTTCATCTTGTTCTTTTCATGAAAGTTGTTCCTCTCTCGGTTATCTACAATTTCGTCTTCTACCACTTTCTCTAGTTCTGCACCGTTTGAGAGATACACTTCAATTTCTAAAGTCGTGAGAGCTTGGCAGCCTAACCTTGATAAACGGTCAACTGTTGACCGTTACTGTTCACACGGTCCCATGTGGACCTCCCAACACCTATAAACGGTCAACTGTTGAAAAGCGGTCTATCGTGCGACCGTCCAACTAACAGAGAGTCCACAAGTTCCTGAACTCCATCTTCTTCGCCGCCGGATTCTAAGGTCGAACCTGTGCAACGAGGCCTCTTTGTTTGCGCTCTATCTTCTAGAATCCTCCACCAAATTGACCTCCGTTTGTTTCTATCTCTTGCCCTTTATATTATCTTCAATTTGATCCATAGGGCACGACTTTTCATACACCGGATCTCCTGGAATCTGGGCCGCAAGTTAGGGATTTACTCATTTCGTGCAACCAAAAATCCATGCAGATTAGGTTCCAGAGCCTTCTTCCAAGAGCCATAACTTCCACAATCTTCAACCAAAAAGAGTCCCGTTTGTTCCTACCTCTTATCCTATCTATTATCTCGAGATTGATCTATAGATCTCGAGATTTGGTGGACTCTATCCTCTGAAATCGCAGCAGAAAGTTAGGGTTTTCACCTTTTTTCTATATAAACCTGCCCAGTTCGCCTACGCGACGTGGGGCTCTTCTTCGACCTGGGGCGAAGCCATGCCGGATCGTCCACTCAAACCTTCGACCCCAGGCTATTGAGGGAAGTATAGGCTTCATTTTGGTTCCTCATTTGCTTCATTTCATCATTGTTTGCTCTCCTAACTTTGCCTCTACTTTTAGAAAATCATCACAAGTTCGTGAACCTGTGCGATGGGGCGCCCTTCGTCGGCTCGGGGTGTAGTCATCCGGCATCCTCTTCATCCTCCATTGGTCTCATCTTAAAGAGGGGAGTATCTTTTTCATTTTTCATCTCTCTGGGCTCTCTTTCTTCATACCTAGGCTTAGTTCTCTCCCTCTACTTTTCACAAATCGTCACAGTTTTACACTAAGTTTTTTTTGCACTGTTTCGGCATGTTCATGCAATTTTCTCCATTTTGCACAACGGTTTTCTCTCTGTTCTCTCCATCAAATTCCATGATTTCAAATCCTATGCATGCACAACATTCCCACCTTGCTTTTGCACCCACTCATAGGGGTTAAAAACCCTCCCCCGGTGCGTTCTCCCCCTTTCTTTCATGCTACTTCATCATTTCGAGACATATGCTACACATGTTTCTAATGGATTTTCTCTTATGTTTGTGGCTTTGTTTTACAGGAGACTATTGATAGAACGTGAGGCCCTTGCTTTCTAGCCGGCTAGGAAGTGAGGAGGTGCACCCACATCGGCTCCCCGCATCCCATTTCAAGCGCGATCACATGTTGTAGCGGCTTCCCGTTAGGCCGCGTCTTCCTCCATATTTTCCAAGGTACACAGCGCCATCTTCATCCTTTCTTCATCATTTTGGTGCTGTAAGTCCTTGGTGGCGATCACGGTTAGTTCTCTATTCCTTGTCACCCCTTTTCGTTTCATGCAATTTCATGTTTATATGCATGCTTATATTGTTTAGTTAGGGGGCGGGATAGATTGAAACCTTTATATCTACAGTTTTTTGGTGATCACAGTGGGACACCTAGTGCCCATCACGTTATATTTTTAATCTATTGCATGTTGGGTCGGTGTTCATGCATGTTTGGATAGTCTTCTCCACGTTTCTCTATCATTCTGTCCATTTTCGGGTCTGTCAGGGTTGCATGGTCCATCGTAGGGCCGCCTAACACGTTAAACGGCCTCTCCAGGACCGCCAAACCCTCTAGGGTGATAAACGGTCCTCCCTGGACCGTCCAACACTTGGGCGGTCATCCAGTAGACCGCTCATTTGCATATTCATGGACCTTTTAACTGTTCTGGCCTGGCATGATTTCTATTCACAGGGGCCTTATTCATTTTGGCATAACTTTGTCTCCCGATGTCGGATTGAGCTGATTCTTGTTGCATTATGTTGTCCTTTGTATTTTCGTTCCATCCATAGGTCATTTGCATCATTTAGACATCATTTGAATATTTAAAAGTTGCCTCTATTTTTGCATTTTCTGCATCTAGTCTTAGGCAGATTTGGGATAGATTCACAAGGGCCTTGTTCAATCGGGCATAACTTTGTCTCCCAATGTCGGATTGAGCTGATTTTTGTTGCATTGTGCTATCCTTTGTATTTTCTTTCCATACATATAGAGTTTGCATCATTTGGACATCATTTGCATATTCATAAGTTGCCTCTATTTTTGCATTTTGTGCATCTAGTCTTAGGCATATTTGGGGCAAACACAAGGGCACATTTTCCTTTGATGATTTTTCTTATCTTTTAGTGCCTAGTTATCCCCATTTTAGGCCTTGCATCATTATTATTTATATTGTTTTACATTTTTCAAGCATTTTTGTGATGTTAGCATGATTTCATGATTGTCTTGATTTGCTAGACTTAGGTTAGAAATTGCATGCACCCCGGTGCACATAGGATCATGCATATTGGCATATTGTAGTTGCATCCCCCCTCGGTAAGTGATCCTCTCGCTCTCATATTCCTTGGGCTCGACTAGGTGATCTTATCCGAGACCTCCGTAAGTCCCTGCGAGCCGTGGATTCCCACACGGACGCCGGGCCGGTTGTATCTTTCCACCCCTCAGGCTTGAATTTGCATACGTTGTGAAGGAATTGACCTTAGTCAAACCAAAGTTGGACCTTATTCCCTATAGGACACATATCTTGAGGGAATTAATCTCAATTCAAATCATTAAAAGGCCCACCCAAAACATTGACAATAAAATACTTCCCATCATATTAACTTGTTTGACTTGGGTGAAATCCTTCATATTGTTTGTGTTGTGTGGGCTTGTCCAAGCCCACTTGTGTTATTTTGTGTTGCATCCCCCATCATCCATATAGGTTTTGTTTTTAGGCCCATTTAGGGTAGTCCATTCTGTGTGTCCATTTGTCTAGTCTCATTGTCCTAGGTTTCTTTTTCTTTTTCTTTGCATTATTGAGTCAGTCCCCCTCCTTTGAGCCCTTACTTCCCTCATTGTATTTCCCTAATTTTCCTGTATAAAGTCTCCATTTGCCCTCATGGAGCGCCGTTTTTCTCCTGTATATTACCCTTCTTCTTCCCCATCTTCTTATTCCCGTGTAGATTCCTCTTCCCACGCGGGCCCATCTCCTCGTGGCCCTTCCGACCCGCAAGCAAATCATGTGACCCACTTATCATTTGTCGCCTGCCAAACGGCCCCAGTCCAGGCCCAAAAGATCATTGCTAATCTTAATGGGCCTTATTCTGATAACGGGCCTCCCTCTTCTACTCTTAGTGGGGCCCCTTCCTTTAACGGGCCCTCTTATTCTCTTACTGGGCCCCATGTTGCTGTTGGCCCAATCGGTCCTTATTATCATGTTCATGGTTTTTCTAGGCCCATGTATCATGCCACTCCTGGAATGGGCTTCCCCTCTTCTCAATCCAGATCCCTTTATCCAGCCCAATACCATAATGCTGGTCCAAATTCACACTCTCTTACTCAGGCTAGCTTGCATCCTTCTCAGTCTCTCCCCATCGAGGAGATGATTGCTCAAACTCAGCGCAGGCTTGATGAACTTCAGCACCGAATTGATCCCCAAACTTTTTTGAGTGTCCCATTCGCATTCCAAGGTCTTCAACTTTCACCGTGTTCACAAATTCCTACTTATCGCTGCTATGGTGGAGCCGGTGACCCTTATGTGCACTTGAAGGAGTTTCTATGTGAGTCGGCCCAATTCCGACATGACCAACGCTTGATGGCTTATTTGTTTGGTCTATCTCTAGAGGGCTCGGCTCGAGATTGGTTCTTTACATTGCCGCAAGACCAAGTGGTGAATTTTCAAGCCGTTCAACAGAAATTTGTTCAGCAGTATCAAGACCAGGTTGGGCCCAAGTATTCTATAGTTGATCTGGCCCATGAGAAGATGAAGCCTGACGAGGAGTTCTCTACCTTCGCCGACCGCTAGCGTCGCCTAGCTGTGCAAGTCCCGGGGCATATTCCGGAGGGAGAGCAAATCAAAATGATCATTTCTAATGCAACGCCCGAGTATCGGTGACGGGATCGGAAAGTGGCTTCAACAAAATTATCAAATAGATATTCATGTTTTAGTTGTCTCATTTTTATGTTTTAGTTGTCTCATGTTAATTGGGCCATATGTATGGGCCTAATGGGTCATGTTTTATGTTTTGTAGTAATTATGTCTCCAACTATTATGTAAGAGTCTTTTTTTTATTTTGTGTCTTTTAGTCTTCCTAAGAGAGTTATGATGAGTAGGTGTTAGGTGTTAGGTGAGTTGTCTTTTGGTCTTCTTAGTGGAGTCTATATAAGTGTCATGTAACCTCTCTTTTGAAAAATAATGAAGTGAATCAAAAATATTAGGAAAACTACCTCCAACATGAGGTCCCTTACCCTCCTTCTATCTCTCTCTCTTTGGAGTGGATTCTCCAATATTCTCTCTCTCTAGGAGTGGATTCTCCTGGGTTCTTTCTTTCTCTCTAACTTCTCTCTCTCTCTCTCTAAGGGGTGGATTCCCCTCTCTCTCTCTCTCTTTCTCTCTCTCTCATTATCTCTCTTTCTCTAAGGGGTGCGCCCCTTTCTCTCTCCTCCCCCTCCCAACCACTTTCTCTCTCTTCCCCTCCCCTAATAACTCTTTCCCTAGTTCCCACACCCTTCCATTAACTCACCCCAACCCCAAGAGCTCTCCTCCAATCCACTCCTCACCTCCCAACCCCCAACTACCCCACTCTCCTTCCCCATGCATCCCACCACCTTCCCAAGGCTAAAATAACTCCTCCCAAGGCCCAAATTCGAAATTCCCTCCCCTCTCCCATTCCCCCAACACCCTAGGTCGCCCAACTCCAGCCCCAACCCAGCCAAGGTCGCCCTCCCCTTCCCTCCATCTCATTCCACCACCATTTGCCACCACAAGGTTTCAACTTCATTGCAGGTCGCAGGCAGCAAATTTGGTCCTAGAAGCTGCATCATCTCCGGCATTTTCCTGAATCTTCTGGTGGCAAGGCATACATCTCTGGAAAGGTTGTCCAGAGAGCTTTCCAAGCGAGGTGGTTTCGTCTCCATCCGACACCGGGCTGATCAAAAGGTCCATTCTCCCTCGACTGCGCAAAACTGCTCGGATAGAAGACCAGATCCGGAGTGGAAGATCTGCAGCGGCCAACCTCCTGGGAATCTGAGCAGGAGTTCTTCATTAAAAATCTTCTACTCTGAGTCTTCTTTCATCCCCAAGAAGCAGAGCTCCGTTTGGCATCCGGATCCAGAAGTTATCAATTTTCTCCCACCGGCCATGCAGTTCTGCTTCCACTCTGTCGGCATCGACCACCTTCAGTGTTCAAGCTCTACCGGCCATCTCTGACCATATCTGGCAGCCCCGTCAGTTTCGTTACAAAGACGACTCATCAACGGAACCAACGACTTCAGCGGTACCTGATTCCGAGCTCGGGAGCTATCACAGCATCCTCATCTTCCCACTGCTGAGAACCTATTACAGTCTGCGCAACAGACCTGCCACTCTGTTCAACCATCTGCCCCGACCAGAATCGGCGTCAACAGAAATCAATAAAATTCTGGTGTCTTCCCGGTCCAGCTACGAAGAGTTTCCCACTGGTTTCGTCTTTAGAAAAAATCCGGATTGGCCGCAGTGTCAAGAGAACCGACTGTTTGTCCTGAAGCGCAGAGAGTGGACAGCATCGGCATCGGCTGCCTTTTCATCACTTCTAGCTCGAATTCCCCTCCCCGCTTGGTGTCACATCAAAATGGTATCAGAGCAAGTTGTCCGATTTGTCCCAACAAGTCGGGGTCCTACAGTTCGAGATTCGAGAATCAAGGTTCGAGGTCGAACCTTCTCCAAGTGGAGCGGTTTTACGGGATCGGAAAGTGGCTTCAACAAAATTATCAAATAGATATTCATGTTTTAGTTGTCTCATGTTTATGTTTTAGTTGTCTCATGTTAATTGGGCCATATGTATGGGCCTAATGGGTCATGTTTTATGTTTTGTAGTAATTATGTCTCCAACTATTATGTAAGAGTCTTTTTTTTATTTTGTGTCTTTTAGTCTTCCTAAGAGAGTTATGATGAGTAGGTGTTAGGTGTTAGGTGAGTTGTCTTTTGATCTTCTTAGTGGAGTCTATATAAGTGTCATGTAACCTCTCTTTTGAAAAACAATGAAGTGAATCAAAAATATTTGGAAAACTACCTCCAACATGAGGTCCCTTACCCTCCTTCTATCTCTCTCTCTTTGGAGTGGATTCTCCAATATTCTCTCTCGCTCTAGGAGTGGATTCTCCTGGGTTCTTTCTTTCTCTCTAACTTCTCTCTCTCTCTCTCTAAGGGGTGGAGTCCCCTCTCTCTCTCTCTCTCTCTCTCTCATTATCTCTCTTTCTCTAAGGGGTGCGCCCCTTTCTCTCTCCTCCCCCTCCCAACCACTTTCTCTCTCTTCCCCTCCCCTAATAACTCTTTCCCTAGTTCCCACACCCTTCCATTTACTCACCCCAACCCTAAGAGCTCTCCTCCAATCCTCTCCTCACCTCCCAACCCCCAACTACCCCACTCTCCTTCCCCATGCATCCCACCACCTTCCCAAGGCTAAAATAACTCCTCCCAAGGCCCAAATTCAAAATTCCCTCCCCTCTCCCATTCCCCCCACACCCTAGGTCGCCCAACTCCAGCCCCAACCCAGCCAAGGTCGCCCTCCCCTTCCCTCCATCTCATTCCACCACCATTTGCCACCACAAGGTTTCAACTTCATTGCAGGTCGCAGGCAGCAAATTTGGTCCTAGAAGCTGCATCATCTCCGACATTTTCCTGAATCTTCTGGTGGCAAGGCATACATCTCTGGAAAGGTTGTCCAGAGAGCTTTCCAAGCGAGGTGGTTTCGTCTCCATCCGAGCACCGGGCTGATCAGAAGGTCCATTCTCCCTCGACTGCGCAAAACTGCTCGGACAGAAGACCAGATCCGGAGTGGAAGATCTGCAGCGGCCAACCTCCTGGGAATCTGAGCAGGAGTTCTTCATTAAAAATCTTCTACTCTGAGTCTTCTTTCATCCCCAAGAAGCAGAGCTCAGTTTGGCGTCCGGATCCAGAAGTTATCAATTTTCTCCCACCAGTCATGCAGTTCGGCTTCCACTCTATCGGCATCGACCACCTTCAGTGTTTATGCTCGACCGGCCATCTCCGACCATATCTGGCAGCCCCGTTAGTTTCGTTGCAAAGACAACTCGTCAACGGAACCAACGATTTCAGCGGTACCTGATTCCGAGCTCGGGAGCTGTCACAGCATCCTCGTCTTCCCACTGCTGAGAACCTGTTACAGTCTGCGCAATAGACCTGCCACTCTGTTCAACCGTCTGCCCCGACCAGAATCGGAGTCCACAGAAATCAATAATCTTCCCGGTCCAGCTACAAAGAGTTTTCCACTGTTTTCGTCTTCAGAAAAAATCCGTAGTGGCCGCAGTGTCAAGAGAACCGACTGTCTATCCTTAAGCGTAGAGAGTGGACAGCATCGGCATCGGCGGCCTTTTCATCACTTCTAGCTCGAATTCCCCTCCCCGCTTGGTGTCACATCAAAATGGTATCAGAGCAAGTTGTCCGATTTGTCCCAACAAGTCGGGGTCCTGCAGTTCGAGATTCGAGAATCAAGGTTCGAGGTCGAACCTTCTCCAAGTGGAGCGGTTTGACGGGATCGGAAAGTGGCTTCAACAAAATTATCAAATACATATTCATGTTTTAGTTGTCTCATGTTTATGTTTTAGTTGTCTCATGTTAATTGGGCCATATGTATGGGCCTAATGGGTCATTTTATATGTTTTGTAGTAATTATGTCTCCAACTATTATGTAAGAGTCTTTTTTTTATTTTGTGTCTTTTAGTCTTCCTAAGAGAGTTATGATGAGTAGGTGTTAGGTGTTAGGCGAGCTGTCTTTTGGTCTTCTTAGTGGAGTCTATATAAGTGTCATGTAACCTCTCTTTTGAAAAACAATGAAGTGAATCAAAAATATTTGGAAAACTACCTCCAACATGAGGTCCCTTACCCTCCTTCTATCTCTCTCTCTTTGGAGTGGATTCTCCAATATTCTCTCTCTCTAGGAGTGGATTCTCCTGGGTTCTTTCTTTCTCTCTAACTTCTCTCTCTCTCTCTCTAAGGGGTGGATTCCCCTCTCTCTCTCTCTCTCTCTCTCTCATTATCTCTCTTTCTCTAAGGGGTGCGCCCCTTTCTCTCTCCTCCCCCTCCCAACCACTTTCTCTCTCTTCCCCTCCCCTAATAACTCTTTCCCTAGTTCCCACACCCTTCCATTAACTCACCCCAACCCAAGAGCTCTCCTCCAATCCTCTCCTCACCTCCCAACCCCCAACTACCCCACTCTCCTTCCCCATGCATCCCACCACCTTCCCAAGGCTAAAATAACTCCTCCCAAGGCCCAAATTCGAAATTCCCTCCCCTCTCCCATTCCCCCAACACCCTAGGTCGCCCAACTCCAGCCCCAACCCAGCCAAGGTCGCCCTCCCCTTCCCTCCATCTCATTCCACCACCATTTGCCACCACAAGGTTTCAACTTCATTGCAGGTCGCAGGCAGCAAATTTGGTCCTAGAAGCTGCATCATCTCCGACATTTTCCTGAATCTTCTGGTGGCAAGGCATACATCTCTGGAAAGGTTGTCCAGAGAGCTTTCCAAGCGAGGTGGTTTCGTCTCCATCCGACACCGGGCTGATCAGAAGGTCCATTCTCCCTCGACTGCGCAAAACTGCTCGGATAGAAGACCAGATCCGGAGTGGAAGATCTGCAGCGGCCAACCTCCTGGGAATCTGAGCAGGAGTTCTTCATTAAAAATCTTCTACTCTGAGTCTTCTTTCATCCCCAAGAAGCAGAGCTCCGTTTGGCATCCGGATCCAGAAGTTATCAATTTTCTCCCACCGGGCATGCAGTTCTGCTTCCACTCTATCGGCATCGACCACCTTCAGTGTTCAAGCTCTACCGGCCATCTCCGACCATATCTGGCAGCCCCGTCAGTTTCGTTGCAAAGATGACTCGTCAAAGGAACCAACGACTTCAGCGGTACCTGATTCTGAGCTTGGGAGCTGTCACAACATCCTCGTCTTCCCACTACTGAGAACCTGTTACAGTCTGCGCAACAGACCTGCCACTCTGTTCAACCGTCTGCCCCGACCAGAATCGGCGTCCACAGAAATCAATAAAATTCTGGTGTCTTCCCGGTCCAGCTACGAAGAGTGTCCCACTATTTTGGTCTTCAGAAAAAATCCGGAGTGGCCGTAGTGTCAAGAGAATCGACTGTCTATCCTGAAGCGCAGAGAGTGGACAGGATCGGCATCGGCGACCTTTTCATCACTTCTAGCTCGAATTCCCCTCCCCGCTTGGTGTCACATCAATCGGTTCATCTTAGCCTTGAATGACATCACCTCCTGGCAACAGCTTTATAGCCGAGCCCGCTTCATCCACCTACAACTTTTAGGTTCCCTTGACCCCGAGTCCTCTCCACCTACTACGCCCACATACGCCTCCTATCCATCACCTTCCCTGAGTCTGCCCTCCACCACATATCCTTCCATGAGTCGGCCTTCCGCTCCCCCACACCCATATACCTCCACATATCAACCCTCCATGAGTCAGCCTTCTACCTCTTCATACCCGCATGAACCCCCACCTCCGGTCAAGGAAACACCACACCCCGAGCAGGTGGATGCCGTCTATATACCCCCTCATCCTGCTCCGCATATGCCTTCACCAAATCCTTCCCTTAGCCATGCACCATTGCCTACGCAACCTCTGCTTCCATCCCCGCAACCTTCTCTATCACCTTCCCATATCCCTCGACATCCCCCTACCCCGAAGCAGGTTCCTCCTCGCTCTCCATTGCCAGAGTGTTTTACCGACATTTTCGGGGCTTTAATGGCCACTCACGCGTTGTCGCTCCCTCCAGTTGTGCCTTGTCGACCAGTAGTTGGGAATATACTTCAGTTCTATGAATTTCACCGCCAGCAGGGGCATTTAGTTGAGGATTGCCCCGAGTTCCAGGATTATCTTTATGACCTAGAAGCGAAGACGAGGATTGATTGGACTGCTATTCATGAGGCCATTCTATATCTCCGCAGTAAGCAGCAACAACAGGAAGCGTCGCCTAAGCAGCTATCTCCATCTCAAGGCCAGGGGCACCCCTGTGATTTAGCGTTTACCATAGCGCCCGCTCTGTTATCTACCCCCTTATCCACTTCCCTGCCTATGCCATCGTCTACCCTGTTACCACCTCCATCTCCACCTACCTCATCACATTCGCCATCTCCTACCCCATCTCCGCAACCTCTGCCTACCCAATCTCTTCCTCAGGCTGGTGCCTCCACTTCCACCGCCACTACTCCTACCCCCAATGCCACTCGGCGTGTCGTATCAATACGCCGACGTTGGGTCCCACAACCTTCCATTTCCCCTTCATCTCCTTCCTCACCCTCTCCATTTCCACCACCTCCACTACCTCCATTGCCCGCATCACCCTCTCCATCATCTCCACTACCCCTACAGCCATCACCACCACCCTCACTACCTCCTCTCCTAGCGACCCCTATTCCATCACTTCCACCATCTTCACCACTTTTGCCATCCCCTTCGCCATTGTTGCCCGAGCCTGAGCAAGCTATACCTACACCTCCACCTTCGTCTTTACCCCCTCCTACGCCTCCACCTTTGCCTTTACCCCAACTTACGCCTTCCGAGCCTTTACCCACACCTTCCAAGCCTATTACCTCCACTTCTCCATCCCCTTCCACCCCACGGAGCAGGTGTGCGTTATCTTTGGTGCCCCTTGGGTCTGGTCCCCAGGGAGATAATGAGCCGAGCCAGGTTTCGATTATGCTTTTCAAGATTCAAGATGTCATTTGCCGCATGCCAATCCGGGTCCTAGTCCCTGGCTATTTTGGGGATAAAGAGCCTGCATTTTCAGAAATGTTTGCAAAGAAGAGTTCCCCTGCACTAGTGCCAGTTTCTTCACAAGCAAGGCCGGTGGCAATCTCACTGCTCACCGGAGGATTCACTATCGATGTTGTTATTTCTCCTCGCTCCATGGCTATTCAGTTCACTGGCCAAGAGGGGTT
This sequence comes from Amorphophallus konjac, assembly GCA_022559845.1. Classification (NCBI taxonomy): domain Eukaryota; kingdom Viridiplantae; phylum Streptophyta; class Magnoliopsida; order Alismatales; family Araceae; genus Amorphophallus; species Amorphophallus konjac. The sequence goes on along the minus strand of CM040123.1, from coordinate 225,144,297 downwards.
CTCTACCCAGATGGTGCTCACTCATGCGGCCGCCAAGAGCCTGATGAATTCTATATGCAAGGGGCAGTTGGCCGTGTTTTCTACATTCTCTAAGGACATTCTGCATCTGTTATGCAATCTCCCTCGGTTTATTGGTATGTCGGCCACGTCAACACCGCACATTACTCCCCCTCAGTTCTGTCCTACTTTTCTGGTAAGGGAGTTATGCTTCGTGCCCAGTTGCCGAGTAAAGTTGCCGAATCTCCATGTTCTAGTGCCAAGAGATAAGACTCCATGGTTCCATGATACTCATCATCCTGAGGAGTCAGTTGCTCAAGAATGTCCACAACATGTTAGCACCGTGAGTCTAGGGGCAACCGCCCCGATGAAGCTGCATATTCATAACCGGGCTAGGCCGTCTGCCAGGTGGGCCCGTTATTTAAGAAAGTATTGCAAGACAAGAAGCCCGAAGGCCCGAGTCCGCGCCAGGCGGAGTTGTTTCAAGAAGATTTCTGCCAAGAAGAGGTGGCGACATAAGTATAAAGGCCGTCAGTTGTGCATTCGAGGGTCCACTTCCTCCTCTCCTTCCTCCGTCCATTCATCTTTTCTTTTGCTCAGTTCTTATCCTTGGGTGGTGTACCTTCCACCACCTGACTATATTTCTACCATCTTCTCCTGTCCTCACCATTCTAGGTCTCGGCCTATGTCCTCCTCTTCCCCTGATCCGGGGGCATCTTCTAGTTTTTCTCCCCAGATACATCCGGATTCCGCTACTCATCCTTTTCCCCTGACCCTATTAGGGATTCCTTGCGCTCGTTCCCCGACCTTGTCGGGTGGTTTTTCTGATCCTCCCCCAACTTTGTCGGGTGGTTTTCATTTCTTCTCCCCAACCTCGTTGGGTGTTTATGCTTCTTCTTCCCCGCCTCTGGCGGGTGATCGCTACTCTCCTTCTCCGACCACGTTGGATGATTCTTCTCCTCGTCTTTCTATTCTTTCCTCCTCACCCTTTCGGGGTTCTTACCCTTTTTCTTGCTATTTTCGAGGCTTTAGTCCGCCTTGATCTTAGTTAATCCCTGTTTATTCTGTATCGGGTTCTTTGTTATCAGGGCCTCAGTGCCTGAACGAGGGAGTTATAGCCCTCGTCTCTCTTCCTTTCTATCCCTTCTTTGTCCAGTATGATGTCTGCCACTCCTCTGTGTCGAGGAATCCAATCCTTTGCTCTCCTTTCATCTTTATCCTGGCAAGCAAGGAATACAAAGCTACTCGCGCTCCTTAAAGCTTGATGATCGAGATCGCTTCAGGATGTCCTTTTCCACGCCATGGATTTGCAAAGGTATCTTTGATTCTGTGCCGAAACATGTTATCATTGCTATTATTGTGTTATTTCTACACGCGCTTACAATGTTGGTTCCTTAACATGATTGAGTGGCTTTAGGAGTCTTTGTTTAATTAGATCTTAACTTTGTGTCAAATAAAAAAAGTTATTTTCTGCAGCATCCTTAGGCTGGTAATAGCTCTGCGCTGGGAGTCTAGTGTCTTTCCCCGATTGTTGAGGGTGACCTTTAGGCATGGGTTTTTCACACACTACACGGCAAGCCATAGCCGATCTCTCTGAGGCGCACCGTTGCTGCTTTGGCCATACTTTGGGTATGCACAAAGGTCTTTTCTTTTCTCTGCTCGGCCAAGTGCAGGGGCAAGAGATGGATGGATAAGATGACCAACCTAGACACTCCCCAATACGATAGATGTCTCAAATAGGGACAGTCTTGACCCTGAAAAGTGAGCTTTCATACTATATCTGGCCAATAAGGGCTACCCAAATGAGAAAATGAATCAATGCAAAATTATGAATCAAAGGCATGGCAAGAGTGGTAGTACAGTTCCCCGCGGGACGTCATGAGCCCGGTCGCATGCGTGCCTAATAAATATGGGTCTAAAAATTAAAGACACAAAGCCCCGGCGCAACAGGCTATCTCTTTGAGGGGTAGTGCCCTGGAAGGAATTCGAACCTTGATATCTCCCATCCTGCACGAAGCTTGTCTCCAATTTGTCTTCTGCTTCTCCCTCTTAGGCTGGGTTGTATCCCGGGTATGGCCTTAGTAGGGGCACCGTTCTTTAGAAGCAGTTGGTTGTGGTAAGTCACCCTCACATGCACGCCCTGCTTAAGGGAAGCATTTAGTGAAAGGGGTAGGAACGTCGATCCTTGGCTAGTAGTTTGAGCCCGTCTGTAGGTGCTGCGGATTGCTATATCCAAAAAAAAAAATCAAATATTACCAAAAGTCTAAAAAAAAAAATCAAATACTTCAAAAAAATCTAAAAAATCAAATACTTCAAAATTTAAAAAAAAACAAATATTTTAAAAACCTAAAAAATCAAATATTTCAAAAAATCCAAAAAAATGAAATATTGTTGAAAATCTAAAAAAATCAAAACATTACAAAAATTCAAAAAATGTATCGTTTTCATACAATTGCATTTGTTTTAAGGATAGATACGTAATCTGTTTGCTAAGTGTGCAGGTTGCAAGTACTCGGGCATTCTTTGCTATATTTTTGTGCTCTGCCTCTTGTCCACATCTTTGATCTGTTCTTTCCTTCTTCGATCCACTCTCTCGATCTGTTCTGAAGCTCATGTCCTTCTCAGCTATTGTTTGTAATGATCATATCTTTATGAGAGGGCTTTACCTCACGATTATGAACCTGGCGGTTCTGTTTCATTCTGATCTTGGGTTTTGATTGAAGGGCGTATCTGTTTATATCTTTTATCCTGCCGTGTCTTTGTAACGTGTTTATGTCCCTCCGTGTTGTCCCACACATGTTGTTTTGTCCTTCACCGAGTGTTGTTAGTTGTCTTGCACATGTTGTTAGTCACCCCTTTATGTCCCATGTTCTTGTCCCAACCGTGCGGTCATCCGTCATGTTCTTGTCCCAACCGTGTGTTGTCCCGCTGCGTTGTTATCTTGTCACACCATGTTCATGCATGCATGTTGTTTGTTCATGCCATTGCATATGTGCTCGTGTGCCTTTGTTATGTTATGTTGCATTGTATCCCATTTTATTTGATCGTTATATTATGTCGTGTTGTTTGTCGTTCAGTTAATCGTTATGTTGTTTTCTCTATGTTTATACTTGCTTGTTTGTCATATTTATCTTATACATGAAAATCCATAAAAATCAGAAAATGAAAATAAAAAAAAATGCCATTTTGCCTGCACAGGTAAGTCAGGTATGGCCTTCTATCCCTACTCATTATTGCATTACTATATGGTATCTATATTATTATATTATCTCGAGAACCGGCTGGTCATTCATGTGTTCCAGGATCTGATGTTCCCCTCTAACAAAAATGATGATGATCTAGGTGCACATGTTTAATCATCGGATAGGCCGTTAGGTTGGGAAAATTAGGGAACGATGGTTCTATCACGCACGCCGTGGTTGCGGATAGTGTCTTGATCCTGATTGTTCCGGTCTAGCAATACTATTCTCGAGTACTTTCTATTTTAACTTTCTTTGCATTCGTTTTGATGATTTCTTTATTTTTAGCCCAGCATGCATCATGTCATTTTGAGCACGCATGTCTCGTGATCCGTTCAAGGTTGTTCCTCAGTAATGGTTAAATACACTTCAATTCACTTGGATAAGAGATTCTCATTCCACTCTGAATTTAAACGATTTCTCTGATCTTGCCGCTTGGTCTGGTTGGTCAGCGTGATTCCTGTCTGGATTTTATCTCAGTTATATTTCTCTGACTTTTTGCGTTGTGCTCTTTCCGACCCCCTCATTGTCTGTGGATTGTGTCCCCGATGAGGTTGGTCGTGTTTCCATTTCCTTTTGTTAGTTTAGTTCTCCCGACATGTTTCATCCGCGTCAGCCATTCCGGGTGGGTAGTTTGACGTTTTCGGAAGAATTCATGTCGCTTGTTGGTTATGACGGGTGTCTTTTGCCTTGATGCCCGCTTATCAGTTCTCTCCGCTTCATCTCCGCGTCATCTCCATTTCACGTCACTGTCGCTTTCACACCATCTCCTTTCCATTTCACCTCCGCGTCGCTTTCGCTCGCTCCCTTGCAAAGTGGACATCAAGGAGGGGCATCTGTTGACACCCGTTTTTAGCCTGCAAGTTGTATTATTTCTCTTATTCATCAATTTTGGATGTCCTAAATTACCCATTATTTTGGAGCGTTCCTTGGATGGATTTCGAGCCCATTTCATTATTCCATTCCCAATGAGCCTTGGAGATCATTATTTCTTAGAGCCTTGAAGCTTATCTTATCAACTTCCGGCCTTCTAAGTCGACTTACGGCCCATTTAAGTCGACTTCTCTCAAGCGTTCGGCCCCTTTTGCTGCGCAGTCTTAAAAAGTGGTCCTTTTTCATCCTCTTCCTTTCTTCTATTTATTAAGTGTCCTTCACCAAAGTTGTTCCATTTTTAAAGCCCTACATTTTCTTCTTCTACTCCATTATCCAGTTCTCCACCATTTTCAGGCCTTAGTATTTTTCTCTATTCTCACCCTATTTTCGCTCTCCTCTGATCATTTTTTCATCTTGTTCTCTTCATGAACGTTGTTCCTCTCTCAGTTATCTACAATTTCTTCTTCTACCACTTTCTCTAGTTCTGCACTGTTTGAGAGATACGCTTCAATTTCTAAAGTCGTGCGAGCTTGGCAGCCTAACCTTGATAAACGGTCAACTGTTGACCGTTACTGTTCACACGGTCCCATGTGGACCACCCAACACCTATAAACGGTCAACTGTTGACCGTCCATGAACAGTAATTTTTTTTTTTTTTTTAATTTTTAAAATGTATAAAAACAGTCTTCTTGAGACCGTTTATGTGGAAAAACGGTCTTTGGAAGACTGTTTATCTATTTTCATGCCAAAAGCTCTCCGGTCGCCCCCAGTCGTTAGGCGGTCACACCATGACCGTTTATATTATTAAGGACGCTCTTTCCTATACCGTTTATCTTGAAAAGCGGTCTATCGTGCGACCGTCCAACTAACAGAGAGTCCACAAGTTCCTGAACTCCGTCTTCTTCGCCGCCGGATTCTAAGGTCGAACCTGTGCAACGAGGCCTCTTTCTTTGGGCTCTATCTTCTAGAATCCTCCACCAAATTGACCTCCGTTTGTTTCTATCTCTTGCCCTTTATATTATCTTTAATTTGGTCCATAGGGCACGACTTTTCATACACTGGATCTCCTGGAATCTGGGCCGCAAGTTAGGGATTTACTCATTTCGTGTAACCAAAAATCCATGCAGATTAGGTTCCAGAGCCTTCTTCCAAGAGCCATAACTTCCATAATCTTCAACCAAAAAGAGTCCCGTTTGTTCCTACCTCTAATCCTATCTATTATCTCAAGATTGATCCATAGATCTCGAGATTTGGTGGACTCTATCCTCTGAAATCGCAGCAGAAAGTTAGGGTTTTCACCTTTTTTCTATATAAACCTGCCCAGTTCGCCTACGCGACAGGGGACTCTTCGTCGACCTGGGGCGATGCCATGCCGGATCGTCCACTCAAACCTTCGACCCCAGGCTATTGAGGGAAGTATACGCTTCATTTTGGTTTCTCATTTGCTTCATTTCATCATTGTTTGCTCTCCTAACTTTGCCTCTACTTTTAGAAAATCATCACAAGTTCATGAACCTGTGCGACGGGGCGCCCTTCGTCGGCTAGGGGCAGAGTCATCCGGCATCCTCTTCGTCCTCCATTGGTCTCATCTTAAAGAGGGGAGTATCTTTTTCATTTTTCATCTCTCTGGGCTGTCTTTCTTCATACCTAGGCTTAGTTCTCTCCCTCTAGTTTTCACAAATCGTCACAATTTTACACTAAGTTTTTTTTGCACTGTTTCGGCATGTTCATGCAATTTTCTCCATTTTGCACAACGGTTTTCTCTCTGTTCTCTCCATCAAATTCCATGATTTCAAATCCTATGCATGCACAACATTCCCACCTTGCTTTTACACCCACTCATAGGGGTTAAAAACCCTCCCCCGGTGCGTTCTCCCCCTTTCTTTCATGCTACTTCATCATTTCGGGACATATGCTACACATGTTTCTAATGGATTTTCTCTTATATTTGTGGCTTTGTTTTGCAGGAGACTATTGATAGAACGTGAGGCCCTTGCTTTCTAGCCGGCTAGGAAGTGAGGAGGTGCACCCACATCGGCTCCCCGCATCCCATTTCAAGCGCGATCACACGTTGTAGAGGCTTCCCGTTAGGCCGCGTCTTCTTCCATATTTTCCAAGGTACACGGCGCCATCTTCATCCTTTCTTCATAATTTTGGTGCTGTAAGTCCTTGGTGGTGATCACGGTTAGTTCTCTATTCCTTGTCACCCCTTTTCGTTTCATGCAATTTCATGTTTATATGCATGCTTATATTGTTTAGTTAGGGGGCGGGATAGATTGAAACCTTTATATCTACAATGGCAGTCCCCTTTCATGTGTCCAGGTTTCCTGCAATGAAAACATGTAATTCTCTTGGTACTCCTATTTTTATCATTGCTAGAATCAAAATTCTTACTAGAAGGGTATGACCTCTTCCTTCTAAATGTCTTTCCCTTAGTCCTTAGGAATTTTCTGAATTGTCGAGTGAGCATAGCTTGCTCCTCCTGGTCGAGATCTGACAATCCGTCAGACTCGCAACTACTACTCCCGCTGCTGCTACTTCCTTTGCTGCGGAAAGCCTTGAGGGCAATATTCTTGCCCTTCCTGTCACTTCCTTCGCCATTACTTTTAAAACTCATCTCATACGTCATAAGGGATCCCCTCAGTTCGGTGACTGTCATAGTCGTTAGATCCCTTGACTCTTCTATCACAATGGCCTTAGTGTGCCATGTAGGGGTTAGAGATCTAAGTATCTTCCTGACTATATCTCCCTCAGCTATCTCTTTCCCAAACCCCTTAAGACTATTCGTGATCAGAGACAATATGGCATACATCTCAGTTATGGTCTCCTCTGATTTCATCTTAAATATCTCATATTCAGAGGTGAGGAGATTTACCTTCGTTGCTTTCACTTGAGGTGTACCTTCGTAGATCAACTCCAGCTCGTCCCACATCTTCTTGGCCGTCTTACATGCTGAAATGCGGGCGTATTTATCTGGGTGTACAGCACATTGGATGATGTTCAGAGCTATCCAGTTAAGTGAAGAGAGGATGACTTGATCATCTGTCCACGCGTCCTCGTTCGGTGGCAGATCGTATGGCCCTGTAGTGATCACCCTTTACAGCTTGTCGCTCAGCGCCCTGATGAATACTTCCATCCTATTTTTCTTGAAAAGATAGTTGTTACCATCAAAGAACAGAGGGCGGCTGATAGATTGTCCCTCAGCCATGAAGCTTCGAGGACCATTAGGATTACCCTGACCGTTGGCCCACATGTTGAGAACCCGCTCTGATACCAATTGATACGTGCAACGGAAAGTGAGATAGAAGGGGGGATGAATAGCTCACTCCCAAATCTATAAACTCAGACACGATTTATCAACCCCTTGAATTGCAAGAATGAAGACCTCGGAGACAAGCAACTATGAAGACTAAGAAAGAGGATTGAGATCGAGGAAGCAATTCACAATGAAGCAATATGTCAAGTAGATGGAGAGCAACACAACGTAGACAAGCAAACCACAGAAGAGACATGGAATTTTTTAGGTGGTTCGATTGCTATCCGTAATCTACATCCACCCCTTACTTAAGATAGTAAGGTTTCCTTGCAATAATATATCGCACACCGCAGACTCAGTCTGCAACAACCGCTGCCTAACAGCTTGCCCGGAGGAACAGCCTCCTCAGTCTTCTGATCGACCAGAAGAAAACACTAGAGAACCAATCTCCCTTCCTTTGCACGCAGCAAAGGGGACCCTGTGCAGTTACTCCCAAGTAACTCACACAACCAGAGGATCAACCTCTCTTCCTCCAAGACAATGGAGGGAAACTGGAGAACCTCTCCCTTCCTCCGAACAGTGGAGGGTAACAGAACGGAATGAAAGTAAAGGAAACTCGAAAACAAAATGATCGATGAACAAAAATTTTCTCAGAAAACAAAAGTAATATAGCTTCCGTAGAAGCAGAAGTTCACATTCACAATCTCTTCTCTCTCTCAGAAAATTTTTCTCTCCGCTCAAGATGGAGTGGGCTTTTTCTGATCTTCTCTCTTTTTCCACTGCTCTCAACCTGCTCTCCTTTTCTCACTATTCCCTTTTTTTTCTAACCCTTTCCTCAGCATATATATATGTCTGAGCCAGATCCTTGGGCGTGTGGATACCATGTTTCCCGCTTGAAAGGTTGGGGTACGTGTGGGAATATTCTGACTTATATCTACCTAGGATCACGTGCCATCTTCCTAGTGAGTTGCAGAGACAAACTGTCAGAGAAGAAATAGTCAATTTGTCACACACACACTTAGCACAAGTCGTATTAGTGTAAGGAATAAGAAACCAGAAACTGCACTGAGTAGTAATTCCCAAATTAACTGATGCGCTGACTTGCAACAAGGTGAACGAGAGGTTGCACGGAGTTGAAGTGAGCAAGATCGAGAGATGCGCATGCCGTCATTAGCACAGACCAAGGACCCTGATCGTGCAACGGATATGCACGAATAGGAAACAATGAAACACAATGTTGCACTGACTCTATTTCGCCAGATAGAAAGGTTTGCACCGAGTCCAAGAAATAAGCGTCGGCTAAGACAGGCATGACTAGCACCGACCTGGAATGAAGCAGAGGATGCACCGATCTACGTTAGGTGTCTATAGGACTTGCACCGAGTCTAATAAGACTTGAAACAGGAACTGCACTGACTTCGGTTTATTCAAAGAATTGAATAGGCTAGACAATGCACCGAGCATGATTTTATTTTAAGCAAGGCATGCACCGAGTTGTGTTGCAATGCCTTTGACTGACCAAGACTTGCACTGACTTCATGTTATTCAGAAGGTACAAGTATGCACCGAATCAAAAGAGAAGACTAAAAAGATGCACTGACTCCTAAATGTCTAGTACAAAAGTAAATAGAGTGTGCTGAACAAGAATTGCATGGCGACAACCCAAGGCTGCACCGACCTCGAGAGGTGAGATGCATAGACATTATATGCACGGACCTAAATCATGTTGAGAAACAAGGAAATGCACCGTATAAAAACAAATTGATTATAGTTAAAAAATAAATTGATTTATAGTGTGAGACATCATCAAAACCTGTAGGGATGCAACATAAAAGGGTGACTACCTTGCATTGCAACACCCTATCCACCATATTCAGCTTGACAGGGGACGGTGAAGAAGAGGAAGCATGCATCACGCCGCCCGAAGCGAACCAGGTAGAAGCTTCGATTGCGGTCCATGCCACCCGTTCTGGGAGAAGATGGGGGCGCCTCCCTCTAACAAACCATAATATTATTTTCAGGGGCAAACAACCCTTCCAAATATCGGAGCCTGAAGTCAGGGGCAACATGATTCCATCTCCACAAGGCCTCTATGCACAAGAAGAAGAAGATGACAGCACTCCCTCTTTTGCTGAATTCCTGTCTACACTAAAAGGAAAACAACTCAGTCAAAGGATCTGCCCGAGATTTGAAAACCCCTATTTTCCACCTCCTCCCACATCTCTTGTGAAAAATGGGACGAGTGGCAGCCCCTCCTCAATTGAGAAGGCTCCCTAGCAAGAAGGACCCTCTCAACAAATCTCTAAGAAAAATGAAGCCGAGTCTACTGAAGAAACTCCCAACCAGATTCACTATATGGGAGATTTTATCCTTGAGCAAGGAACCACGGCAGGCGATGATTGAAGCTCTGCAGACGCCAGCTCAATATGAAAGCTATTTTACAGAAGCCCAACTCGGGCCGGCTCTCACCTTCACGGAAGATGACATACTGATTCCAGACCCTAACCACAATAGGCCACTATATATGAGGGGACAACTTAATGGCCAGCCGCTGAGCTGGATCCTGGTAGACCCGATGGCCATAGTGAACATTCTCCCCTACCGCATATATCAGAAGTATTATTGTAATGTACATCTTACAAAGGTAAGGGACATGACAATTGCGGGCTTCAATCAAAATTTTGAAGTCCCACTCGGAGCGGCGGAGTTCAACCTCATATTGGGAGACCTTACTACAAAGGTGTAGTTCCATGTGATCAATTCTAGCACCTCTTACAAAGCTCTTCTTGACCTGCCGTGGCTGCATGAGCACCTAATAGTGCCTTTTACTCTGCATCAATGTATCATGTACTGCCGAGATGGGAAGGAAGAGAGAGTGTTTACCGATCTGCACCCCTTTGAGGTCTTGGAATGTCACCTGCTTGATACGCCTCTCTATATGGAAGCGGCCCAAGAGTCAGCAAAGAAGGAAGCACCTGTAAAAGCGAAGGAAGAAAAAACTCCGTCAGGCGACTGGTTCCTGTCGCCACCACCTGGCTATGTCACTTCTCAAGATGTCTCCCATATTTCAGAGGTGGGAGATGTCTCTCGAGCTGCTCCACCAGCCGCTTATCCCAAATCAGAAGAGGCTAATGTGGAAGAATTATTTGAGCATATCAAAGTGCCACCTGGGCTTTTCAAGCCTGTACCGGACCTTGAATGTCAAACTGTGGAGCCATGGAGGGCCATGGAGGTTCCCCATTTCTATGGACCGGCCACGACGTTCTATGCTGGAGAATCTACTGCTAAAGAAGATGAAGATTGTATTATGCCTGAAGAATCAACAAGTTGTATGCTGCCAATATAGGGCTTGGCCTATACGGCTGATCTGGTCTCCCACCTTTAAACCAAATTGCAAGTCCATTCCTTCCAGCCTTTCAGCCAAAGGGAGGCATTCAAAAGGTTCTGTTATCCACCCAACACAGATAAAAAGCTCCTAAAGATCACTCGATGCCCGGGCTTGGGTTATACTCTCTAGGAATACTATGAGGCAGAGGTGGATGTCATCTCTGCTATTTTTGCTGTTGAAAGCCCATCGGGAGTAGTCTACGATGATTACCCGATTAATAATGAAGAGATAATACCCTACCTGGCAATGTGCGAACTATTCCCCGACAACAGCGTAGGCTTTCAATGGTAGGAAGTTGCTACCGTCTGCCGGTGTTGGGAAGAAGTTTCCTCTGAAAATGCTCCTTTCCAAACCGAGATCAAGTTTGATAAGCCTAGAACTGGAGAGGATGAAGACTCCAAAGACGAGAGGGAGCATCTTGAGTTCGAGCGCATACTAGAAGAATGTCGGGCACTACCGCAGCCAGAATGGTTAATAGAAGAGTAGCCATCGATATATCCTCAAAATTTTGAAGCTCGAGCACTAGATTTTCTGGTCCAGGCAACTAAAACAGAATGCAACAATGATGATGATAGTTTGGCTAAAAGCCAATCCCTCTCATCTCCCTAGGTCAAAGTTAAAGATGGCAAAGTCACATACGACACCCTGCAAAACTAGAATCAGACCCCTCCTATTATGAGAAATGAAGTCAACAGGTGCCAACCTTCGGGTTTCACAACTCAAGAGAAAGCTCTGCTAGTAGATAAAGTTGAGACTCCAACATTGAATTGGGCGTCACCCGAAGAAAATATAGAGGTTCTGGAGACCGAAGAGGATGATGAAGATCTTGTCGACCTTGTTGGACGGTATGAGAGGATCTAGAGGGAGGGGGGTGAATAGATCCTATTCTAAAATTTCCACTACTACAAACAAGCTATTGAAGATAGCACTGCAGTAACCACAAGAGAAGTCAAACGGTAGATTAATGGAGCTAAAAGATAACAGAAACTCTTAGACACAACAAGCCACCTGAGAAGAGGGAATAGAAGATATGGAGAGCAAACCACAACACAATGCTTTTTAAGGTTGTTCGGCTGCACCCTGGCACACCTACGTCTACCCCTCACCAACACGGTGAGGCTTCCACTCTTTGGACAAAAGAAACACACATTCACATGCTGAAGACCAGCTGAACATGAGGGCTACCCCTAACACACACACACACACATGAGGACAAGTCCTCAAAGCACACAGGAAAGAGATCCCACAAGAAGGAAATAAAACAGAGCAAGAAACCAGACACACACACGCGGCCACTGTAGCTACACGGTGACACTACCCCACACACGAGGTGATTTGTTGTTGAAAGACAAAGGCACACAAGAAACCAAAAATAAGAAGCTGTAACTGCAGTAGTCTCGAGAAGAAGTACTACGAACGGCGGTGCTCAAACAATGAAGCAAGGGAACCAAGGCTGGCTGGATGGCTATGGATCCTTCTCCCTTCTTTCAACTTTCTCTCTGATGAAAGTCTAAGCAGGCACTCCTTTCTCCTCTCTTTTCTCTTTTTTCTACATTTTGCTCTTCCTGTACACCAACTTAGAACTCCAGCAGCAGCTACAAGTAAGGGAAGGCCGTCCAATTTATAGGCCTTAAAAAGTAGAAGATTTTCGAGGGCATATAGATGAATCAAAATGCTAATTACTTAAAGTGACCAGGTAAAGAGATATAAGTCCTACTAAGGTTTATAGCTCGCCCTGTGTATTGTTGTTAATTTTTAGGAAATCTCGAAGATGATGGGAATGGGCTACAGTGATGAGAGTGATGATAGTTTTTAATAAATTTCTTTTCCTAGTCTGTCTACTTATAAATGATTGTATCGAGTTTGAATAGTATTATAAGTCCTTCAAAGATATTTGTTGGAAATGTCATATTATGAAATAAAGATATGATTTTGTTCATTTGTTCTTCATACTCATCATCTGATTCTCTTGATCGACCTGCCCGTATAACTGTTCACGCCTTCATAATTCCGCCTTGTTCGGGGCTTGACAGCGTGAGCTCTGATGACCTTGCAGGGGAACAATATGCAAACCTCCTTGAAGGCGAATAGCTCCCCGATCCTTCAAGACCCCTCGGACTACGGTCATACCGGCACTTACCTAAGCCTTCGTGCATAGACCACAGTGCCGGAATGGGTTAAAGCTACTCGGCGAAAAGCATTCGTCACCCGCTATAGGGTCCGGGTTGTCATTCTGACATGCTCGTCTTTTATGGAGTCTATCTCAGTCTACTGTGGACGGATCCCCTATACATCCCCCTAACGTGTTTAGGGGCAGTGGGAGATGCTACCGAAATTCTTATGGAAACTCGTGATTTAAGTCCACATCATGTTTCCTCGGCTTCCCGCTTGGTTTTCACTTCCTATGGTGGTAACGGTCTCACGGTTATGCATGCCGAATTATGGGGGCAGAGTACCCAATAATGGAGAATAAACTAATAATAAATGCCACCTTTCGGCATACATCGTCCTGGTGATATATGAGTCCGCTCGAATGCGGTCGTGCCAGGTTCCCTCGTGGACCCACATGCGTGCACTACAATGCTAAGCTCGTTCTCATAACAAAAGGCAGCCATTAATCGATAACCCTACGAGTAATCGTGACTATCTGGAGGGTTAGCCCTCGGGTCCCTCACTCAACATAGGGTATGGGATTGCCATTTAGGAATGACCGTCTTTCAGGAGATCGTCTCGACACTTCGTGGATGAGTCTCTTATGCCCTCCCCAATACTCTTCGGGACAGGGGAGGTGCTGTCGAAATCTTCCCTGAATGAGATCAAAGGGGCACGTGAATAAATGGTTAGACTAAGTGGTGATAATATGTTTTCAATCAACCCGTATTAATTCAAAGTCAACTTCTACCCACGGTTCAATTAATACCAATTCCTGCACGTGATTTCTAATAAAGAATTAAATTCCTGTATGCCCACTTGCTCGTATTCAACCGTGTAATTACGCATATCTGAGTGCTTGCATTTCCCGGTTCCCTGGTATATAAAATGGTGATTTGCAGAAGGTTGGATTGGGTTCGACTAGAAGCTATCACTGGGCGTGAGGTGATCTTTAGATATAAGTTCTCCGCCTCGTACCAAGGATAGGCTAAATAGAATAAATATCACTGTACTGTATGCTTGCATGTACGATTAAATACCATTCTTGCTGCTTTATAAAATGAGTATGTCTTTCATGTATTCTTTCTGCCCCGAGGGCTCTTCTATCTTGGTGACTAATCAAGGGTTATCCTTCTTTCGGAAGGGTGTAATTAACGCCATAGCCATTATGATATGTCGAACTTAGGGTTCCGACACAGTCACCCACTATTGTCTGATTAGTCAGACGGTGCGCACAATAAATTGTCACCCCATGACTGGCATGCCTCGCATTAATAAACTAAAACAAAATAAAGTAAAAACTAAAATAAAACAATAGATAAACCAAATAGAATTGATCTCCACAAGCTGGCACACCCAATGGGACCCAGTCGCCCTTCAGCTCCTCGCCAAGGTAGAAGGCCCCAGGGACATCCCCAAGAATACTAATTGTTTGCTCATTCTATTTTATAGGAACTACAAATGGCGAGTGGACTAGCAAGACTTACCTTCGGCCCGCAAGTGGTCACTGCTCATGCGGAGCACGAGTACCTGGCGGTACCCACCCTGTTCAGAACTCTGCCACCAGTGGTGGGGTTCCCCAACTTCCTAGGTGTTGCCTTCGTTGGCCTGCTACAGGTCGAGGAAGATGAGGCGAACAAGACTATCACAGCTCAGGCTGTGGGTCTTTCAAAAGCGAGCTTTCCCCGGAGGGCTGCCCTTCATCACCGCATCATCTCCTGCTTCGTCCACCATGTTGACTATCGGGCCATCCCTGCCAGTGACAAGGCATCCGAGGGAAGAAGACCAAGAATTGGAGAAGGAAAAGATTTGTGGCTGCTCCCCAGGGTCGGCTCTCAGCCTCTGGGAAGTCTGTCATGATCGGCGGCATTCGGGTGTACCCGAAAGGCTGCAATGCCGAAGTCTTGTCAGACCGCATCATTCCATCGGTGCCCACCCGCAACACCTTCCAGTCACTGGCAAGCCGGAGGGCAGATTTAAACCAAGATAGGTGAGGGAAGCTGGCCCCTAAACTAGCGAAGTTTAAGCAAGTGTGGGTTCCCAAAAGAACCCAGGGTTCGGCTCTGGCCCCACAATAGTCGGCTCAAGCTTTCAAAGGCCCTAGGAGAAGGAGCAAGAGAGCTATTTCGAGGAAGGGAGAAGTCATGCCGGTGACCTCTTCTCTCACTCAAAGAGTCTGTGCTAGGCAGACTGATGTTGTTCACCGTTCGAGGCGATCGAATGAAGCTGCTCGACTTTCGCGGCTATCTTACTTGCCGCCAGTCCAGGACCAGTTGCTGCCCCATACCCTTTCCCTGGGGTGCAGTCGGGATGATATGACCAAGGTGGTCAGAAACTACTTCCATGGCTTGGGGAATTATTCCCTAGGCCAGCAAAGACTACTCCACGTCATTGGCGCCGAAGAAGAAGAAGAAGAAAGAAGAAGTGAGGCGTCATTCAGGGACATCGATGAGTTCGAAGATAGATTGGAAGCTGAATCCTCCATAGCTCCCCCGCAACGAGAAGAAAGGAGGAGAATTTTAGTTTTTGAAACGTTGACCTTCCCTGGTCAAGCCAAAAGGGAGGTCCGAAGAAGAGGAAGAAAGATGCAAGTTTTCACCTGTCACATGATAGGAATAACCAGCAAATATGGGGCTCTACCTGAGGAGCTCAAAGAAGTGGCCAAATTAGCCGCGAGGCCCGGACCAACAACAAGGCGAAGCAAAGCCGCGGAAGAAATGGTTGGAGCAGCTAAAGGCACGCAAGCTATCACTACGTTAACTGCCAATGTAGTGACGTCTGGAGAAGAGGATGTTCCTCCGCCAGCCTTGTTCGAGGGCATCTCGGGCGAAGTGCTAGAAAGCATTCCCGCCACAGTAGCATTAGACCCAGTTGTCTTGATGATGTTACATAAATACTTGCAAGATATTGAATCCCTGAAGAGGCAGCTGAATGAAAAGACTAAATGAATTCCTGTTCCCAGGCAACAAGACATGCATGTTGAATCATCTCGGGGAGCTCCTAACTCAGTTGATGCCGCACCGATAGCTATTCCTCAGCCAATAGGCCATGGCAAGGCCCCTCTTCGGCTCTTCCTACAGTCGCCACTGGTGCAACCTACATGTACTCAAGTGTAATAGGTCCCACCGATGATGCCGCTGCCACCTCATGCTACGGCTCTGACTACTCCTTTTAGGCAGCAATCTGCACATTTCTACCTAGGGCCAGTGGACCCAGCCATGGTGAATAAGCTAATGGTGGTGCCATACCCACCATAGTATGCTGCAAAGAGGCTTCCGCATGGTATCAATAAACTGCCCAAGTTTGAAAAGTTCAATGGGCAGGGCTCTCCCAAGGAGCACATTGCCTACTATATGATGGTGATGGGTGATCTGGCAGCAGATGAAGCCTACCTATTGAAATTCTTTGGGTCCTCCCTCACAGGGCAGGCATTTGAATGGTACTTGGGCTTGCCGACTGGGTCAATTCTAGACTGGCCAGATATGCAGTGCAAGTTTTACAAATGATTTCATGTCATCGAAAGAGAAGTGACAATGGCTGAATTATACTCCACTAGGCAGAAACATGATGAGGCCGCCTTGGAGTACATTAAGAGGTGGAGGAACCTCAGCATGAGGTATAAATGGCCTCCACACCAGGAAGATGTCGTTTAAATCTATAAATAGAACATGAGAAGGGAAGTGCTGGAAAAATTGATCGGCATCGACATCCGGCCTTTTGACCATCTCAACAGTGTGGTAGCCAAAATTGAATCCTTCCTAGTGAAGCACTCTGCAACAGGCATTCAAGTAGCTCAAAAAGGGAAGGTTGTTGATCGGCGATTAGCACCAAAAGAAGCCAACACTATTGATTTGAAAACTTTGGAGCAACAAAGAGATAAAGCTAAAGCAGTAGCTTCTCCTTCACCAGCCAAGCCTGTTGATAAAAAAGTGGGTCCTTCACTAAGGGATAAAATGAGGAAGCTCTACTCATTCCCGAAGGATAAAACCCGGGTCTTATTTGAATGGGCACACAAATACAACAAAGTAACACTGCCTGAGCCAAAGAGACCTGTTGATGCAAAAAGATAGGATGACCCCCTATTCTGCTCGTACCACCAAATGCTCGGGCATGCTATAGAAGACTGTTACGTATTTAAGGATGTAATAGAAAGTCAAATAAAGAAAGGGGAGTTGTAGATGGGTGAGTGCCCGGTAGACTCGCCACGGCCCCATGAACTGCCAGCTCTAAGGCAAGCTGTTAATATGGTCTCATTATATCAGCATCTACCATAAGAAGTTTCTGAGGGCAGCACTCGACACACCTATGAGACATGTTTCCTCACACCAATTAAAGTACAAACATGATGACAATCTGTGCCTATAAAGGCAAGAAGGAAGCCAGCGTCTCATAAAGCTGCAGGTGCACATGTTCGCGGTGTCACCACTCGACCTGCTCCATCCACAACAGCTCCTGTCCATCATGAGGCAGAACCACCGGTGATCATCCGGATCCCAACTCACAACCGGAGGAGGCAGACTCCGCTACCCGTCCACCAGGAGATAAGCTCCGAAGTGCGGTGTCTACAGGATTATATCAACGGGCTTGATGAATATGAACAACCCAAGTTGACGCCGTTGCTGGTAAAAGATTATGAATTATGGGAGCAGCTAGAACGTCTGAGCCTCGAAGAAAAAGATGAAAAGAAGGCTGAAGAAGCCAATGATGACCTCTTTAGGGGGAAGTGCCGACCAGGCAGGATCGGCGACATAAGAAAGCAAAGAACAAGAAAAGGGTGACTACCTTGCATTGCAACACCCTATCCGCCTTGTTCAGCTTGCCAGGGGACGGTGAAGAAGAGGAAGCATGCATCATGCCGCCCGAAGCGAATCAGGTAGAAGCTTCGATTGCGGTCCATGCCACCTGTTCTGGGAGAAGATGGGGGCGCCTCCCTCTAACAAACCATAATATTATTCTCAGGGGCGAACAACCCTTCCAAATACTGGAGCCTGAAGTCAGGGGCAACAGGATTCCATCTCCACAAGGCCTCTATGCACAAGAAGAAGAAGATGACAGCACTCCCTCTTTTGCTGAATTCCTGTCTACACTAAAAGGAAAACAACTCAGTCAAAGGATCAGCCCGAGAATTGTAAACCCCTATTTTCCACCTCCTCCCACATCTCTGGTAAAAAATGGGACGAGTGGTAGCCCCTCCTCAATTGAGAAGGCCCCCTAGCAAGAAGGCCCTCTCAACAAATCTCTAAGGAAAATGAAGCCGAGAAAGAGCAATCCTCGCCAACGGCACCGAAAGAACCTCCGAAGCCCCGATGGATAGAAGAGATGCGACTGTCCAATGTCAGAGTAGCCAGTCGAATAATGAAACTACTGAAGAAACTCCCAACCAGATTCACTATATGGGAGATTTTATCCTTGAGCGAGGAACCACGGCAGGCGATGATTGAAGCTCTGCAGACGCCAGCTCAATATTAAAGCTATTTTACAGAAGCCCAGCTCTGGTCGACTCTCACCTTCACGGAAGATGACATACTGATTCCAGACCCTAACTACAATAGGCCACTATATATGAGGGGATAGCTTAATGGCCAGCAGCTGAGCTGGATCCTGGTAGACCCGAGGGCCGTAGTGAACATTCTCCCTTACCGCATATATCAAAAGTATTATTGTAATGTACATCTTACAAAGGTAAGGGACATGAGAATTGCGGGCTTCAATCAAAAATTTGAAGTCCCACTCGGAGTGGCGGAGTTCAACCTCATATTGGGAGACCTTAATACAAAGGTGCAGTTCCAAGTGATCAATTCCAGCACCTCCTACAAAGCTCTTCTTGACCTGCCGTGGCTGCATGAGCACCTAATAGTGCCTTCCACTCTACATCAATGTATCAAGTACTGCCGAGATGGGTAGGAAGAGAGAGTGTTTACCGATCTGCACCCCTTTGAGGTCTTGGAATGTCACATGCTTGATGCGCCTCTCTATATGGAAGCGGCCCAAGAGTCAGCAAAGAAGGAAGCTCCTGTAAAAGTGAAGGAATAAAAAACTCCGTCAAGCGACTGGTTCCCGCCACCACCACCTGGCTATGTCACTTCTCAAGACGTCTCCCATATTTCAGAGGTGGGAGACGTCTCTAGAGATGCTCCACCAGCCGCTCATCCCAAATCAGAAGAGGCTAATGTGGAAGAATTATTTGAGCATATCAAAGTGCCACCTGGGCTTTTCAAGCCTATACTAGACCTTGAATGTCAAACTGTGGAGCCATGGAGGGCCATGGAGGTTCCCCATTTCTGTGGGCCGCCACGATGTTCTATGCTGGAGAATCGACTGCTAAAGAAGATGAAGATTGTATTATGCCTGAAGAATCAACAACCTGTATGCTGCCAATATAGGGCTTGGCCTATATGGCTGATCGGGTCTCCCACCTTTCAACCAAATTGCAAGTCCCTTCCTTCTAGCCTTTCAGCCAAAGGGAGGCATTCAAAAGGTTCTGGTATCCACCCAACACAGACAAAAAGCTCCTAAAGATCACTCGAAGCCCGGGCTTGGGTTATACTCTCTAGGAATACTATGAGGCAGAGGTGGATGTCATGTCCGCAATTTTTGCTGTTGAAAGCCCATTGGGAGCAGTCTACGATGATTACCCGATTAATAATGAAGAGATAATACCCTACTTGGCAACGGGCGAACTATTCCCCGACAACAGCCTAGGCTTTCAAGGGTAGGAAGTTGCTACCATCTGCCGGTGTTGGGAAGAAGTTTCCTATGAAAATGCACCTTTCCAAACCGAGATCAAGTTTGATAAGCCTACAACTGGAGTGGATGAAGACTCCAAAGCCAAGAGGGAGCATCTTGAATTCGAGCGCATACTTGAAGAATGCCGGGCACTGCCGCAGCCAGAATGGTTAATAGAAGAGCAGCCACCGATATATCCTCAAAAGTTTGAAGCTCGAGCACTAGATTTTCTGGTCCAGACAACTAAAACAGAATGCAACAATGATGATGACAGTTTGGCTAAAAGGCAATCCCTCTCATCTCCCTAAGTCAAAGTTAAAGATGGCAAAGTCTCATACGACGCCCTGCAAAACTCGAATCAGACCCCTCCTATTTTGAGAAATGAAGTCAACAGGTGCTAACCTTCTGGTTTCACAACTTAAGAGAAAGCTCTGCTAGCAGATAAAGTTGAGACTCCAACACTGAATTGGGCGTCACCTGAAGAAAATATAGAGGTTCTGGAGGTCGAAGAGGATGATGAAGATCTTGTCGACCTTGTTGGATGGTATGAGAGGATCTAGAGGGGGGGGGTGAATAGATCCTATACCAAAATTTCCACTTTTACAAACAAGCTATGGAAGATAGCACTGTAGTAACCACAAGAGATGTCAAACGGCAGATTAACGGAGCTAAAAGATAAGAGAAACTCTTAGACACAACAAGCCACCTGAGAAGAGGGGATAGAAGATATGGAGAGCAAACCACAACACAATGCTTTTTATGGTGGTTCGGCTACACCCTGGCACACCTACGTCCACCCCTCACCAACACGGTGAGGCTTCCACTCTTTGACCAAAAGAAACACACATTCACACACTGAAGACCAGCTGAACACGGGGACTACCCCCAACACACACACACACACACACTCACACACACTCACACACATGAGGACAAGTCCTCAAATCACACGGGAAGAGATCCCACAAGAAGAAAATAAAATAGAGCCAAAAACCAGACACACACACGCGGCAACTGTATCTACACGTTGACACTACCCCACACACAAGGTGATTTGTTGTTGAAAGACAAAGGCACATAAGAAACCAAAAATAAGAAGCTGCAACTGCAACACTCTCGAGCGAAGAAGCACTAGGAACGACGGTGCTCAAACAATGAAGCAATGGAACCAATGCTGGATGGATGGCTATGGATCATTCTCCTTTCCTTCAACTTTCTCTCTGGTGGAAGTCTAAGCAGGCACTCCTTTCTCTTCTCTTTTCTCTCTTTTCCACGTTTTGCTTTTCCTGTACGCCAACTTAGAACTCCAGCAGTAGCTACAAGTAAGGGAAGGCCGTCCAATTTATAGGCCTTAAAAAGCAGAAGATTTTCCCTCCATTTCTCTTGTAGTTTTGAATAGCTGAAATAAACAAAGGGATTTGACTAAGGAAGCCTGTAAAACCTTAATTTCTGTTAGCAGAGAGGACGTCCTTTTTCTAGATATATTTTTCCTTCAGACACAGCCTTTGCTGGCTGGCACAAGGGACAGTACTGGCAGAGAGGGAGACTTTTTGAAAGTGTTGTAGTTATAGATCTTTGGAGTAGGAAGTTGCCATGGATGCTTATAATGACAAGGACCTTTGTGTGTCTTAGGAATCTTCTCCAAACCTCAAAATCTGTGCATTTTAGAGGTTTACGTCGGACCTTTCTACCCTCTGTACTATTTTCCAAAAGATGGATTTGTCAGAGTACTGTGAGCTTTCCTTCAGCGAGGTCCACCTATTGTGAAAGCGAGGTCGATGCGGCTTTGCAAAAAATTGTTTACAACGGCTTCTGGAAGCAGCGTCAGGTCGAGCTCCTATTGCAATGAGGTCGATGTAGCTTCATCATTTTTGAACTGCTGGCGAGCTTGCCTTGAGGGCGTCGATGCTAGATGGACAGTGCATCGATGCAGCTTCACTGCCATTGCATCATCATCCCTGGATGGACGGTGCATCGATGCATCACTGCCATTGCTTCAAAGCAGCTGAAGAGCCATGCCCATATTTGTGCTGGAACTGGAGGTGCTTTTTATTAACTGTGTCGAGGCATAGGGACGTTGCATGGATGCAAGGGTGAAGACCTGAGGTCGAGGCAACGTGACCCGACGTCGGAGCAGCGAGTCCGGAGGTCAGAGCAGCGAGTCCGGAGGTTGGAGCAGCGTCATGGTGAGGTCAGAGCAGCCTTGTTAACCTTGTTCATACCTGCCTTCTTCATGAGATTCTAAGTTGGTTTGGCGAATGACTTATAGTACGATATCATCAAAACAACATTTATCCAACATTCTCCCCCTTTTTGATGATGGCAACTATGAGTCATTGTGCTCATAGTTTTGACAGCAAATTTGGGTAAGCACCGCACAAAAATGCAAATTTGACCATAACAGAAGCACAACATGAGTATATGGAGAAGTCAACATGATATGCAATGGATGCATGCAATAATCAACAATGACATTCTCTCTTTCCCTTTGACAAACTAACTCTCTCTCCCCCTTTGACATCAGTAAAAAAACATGAGGTGTACTGTAGAAAGAGTAGTGAAGAGTATGAGATGTGGGAAAAGAAATTAGAAGAGAGATTCTGGACTAAGACTTTTAGCAATTCTCAAAACAGATATCTCCCAGCACATAAGCATGCCATGGTAGTAGAGTATGAATAGATGGATTAAAGTCAAGAACTTGTCAGAATTTAAGCAATTAATAAGGGTTAGCTTAACACAAGTTTACCAAAGCTGATGCATACAAGAGAACTGAAGTCCTAGATAATCCTCATTCAGTTTAACTTATGAGATCCAATGACCTTTAAGGATTAACTACCTTGAGTATTGAAGTCAAATAGGCTGGTATAGTGAGAACTTTTATGAATATGTACCTCAATTTTTCATAGTGGCCAAACTGACAGTGAAGTTCAACTTACACCTTTTTACATGAGGAGTCACATGTGTTAGATGCAAATGCCCCAGTTACTTAGTGTAGTTAACTGTCGTGCCTTATTTTGATTAGAGATAGCTTGCCGCTTCATGCCTGTCCCACTATCACTTCATTTGTGAAGGGTGACAGTTTCTCAGCGGGCAAGAGCCATTGCTCTGTTAATGTAGCATCCCCGATAAACAATAGAGAAGTTGAACTTCTTAGATAAACAATCCTACATGAAGGCCTTACAAAAAGAACCATACCTTATGAGGGCTACAAAGCCCAACATCACCTAAATGCCAACACATGGGTAGTACGTAGTGGGGTTTCTATTTTTCCAACCTAAAGGGAATAGGCGCCCCTTACCAGGGCGCCATTCACCAAAATAGAGCCCCCATGCAAGGGCGCCATTTCTTTCAGGGGCCACCAACCAATTATATATTAATATATGCATACACCTTAAAGACCAACACGTGAAGGTTGCAGTGTTTGTCTAAAGCCATGAAGAATGGACGCCCTCATGCAAAAGCGTCATTTACATGAATAGGATCACCCATTTAAAGGGCGCCCCTATACCAGGACGCCATTTCCAAAGTGCTTCTAGAAGACTTGAGACATGAACAACATCATTTAGCTGGAAAAGTATCATCCTATGACCAAGGACAATAATGTTCTAGGATCTTGTTCCCCAGTCGGACCCGCAAGGCAATAAACCAATGCTTTACGTTGGCAACCAGATTTCCTATAACTATTTCCTCTATTGAGGGCGGAGACTACTGCCATCGTCCTGCTATCTACAAAAGGGAATATATCCCTTCTTTTTTTTGCAAGACATGAAGGAGCGTCTTTTCTTACACTCTACGTCTTGCTGTTGGAGCTTTGTGGCGGCGGAGAACGTGTGGCTCTCTTATTGTTTATTTCCTGAAGATCTACTGCAGAGACCAAAAGGGCTTGGCTTGGATTTCTTCTTCCTTGGATTTCTTATTCTTTCATCTGTACCATATAAAGCACTCAAAAAAGGTAGGTGTTCTGAAGATCTAGCCCAACCAGTAGCTAAAGTAGGGTAACATAACATGCTAGTATAATCCATCTGTCATGCCATGCAGCCTATTCCTATAGCATGTTACACGGGTTTTAAGTAGAACAACTATTGCCTGTTACACCAGTTTTTACATAGTCTGTTAAACAGATTTCACGGGATTCAAA
Source organism: Amorphophallus konjac (assembly GCA_022559845.1). Taxonomy (NCBI): domain Eukaryota; kingdom Viridiplantae; phylum Streptophyta; class Magnoliopsida; order Alismatales; family Araceae; genus Amorphophallus; species Amorphophallus konjac. Next base: position 225,120,529 of record CM040123.1, on the reverse strand, counting down.
TATATCTCATTACCCCAATTTTTACAGCCTTAAAATATCATGTTTTAGCCCTAGTATATAACTTGTTTTACAAGATATTCATATACGTTTTAAAAACCCAGAATGTCCAGCGCTCAGGTGAAGGGCGCCCCTCACCAGGGTGCCATTTCATGAAGGGGCGCCCCAATCCAGGGCACCATTTAAATGGAGACTGTTCACAGTGTCGTCAATTCATTTTCAGCAAATGATAATCAACGCATTCAGAAATTTATATCTATGAAACTAAACCATAAAATTCTTGCATGAGTATGATTCTGTGATCCTGATATTTTTCTCTACCTATACATGTCCTTACTTCCTGATTCCGAGAAACTTTGGGAATGTAAATAGTGCATGACCCAACTGAATAGGTGCCCCTGACCAGCGCGCCATTTACTTCAATTGATGACCCTCCAGAGGGTCGTCATTTAAATGAAGAACCCCTGGGGAGGCGCCATTTCCTTTTCCAACAATTTATAGACACCCTGGTAGGAAAATTAAAATATATGAAACTGAAACCCAACAAATCTGCATGAACATAATTCTAAACTCCCGATAATTTTCTCTATCTATCCATATCCCTGGTTCCTGATTTCATGAAACTTTGAGATTATGAATAGTGTTATGAGTCTAAAGATGTACCTGCCCAGTGTAAAAAGAAGCCAAAAGAATTGACGCCCTAGCCAGGGGCGCCAATTTGTTGAATAGTGAGCCTCCAGAGAGTCATCCTTTAAATGGATACTCTCTGCAGGGGCGCCATTTTCCATATATATATATATAATTTCTGAAAGACTGGGCAACCCCCAGGCGCCAATTTCAGAAAAGACAGCCTGACCCCTAGGCGCCAATTCCATGAGAGACTGCCTGACCCCCAGGCACCATTTCCTGAAAGCCTGAAAGCAGGGCTAACCCCCAGGTGCCAATTCAGTGAGGTAGCCTGTTAGCTGCCAATTTCGTTCTGATTCTTGATTTGTCTCGTGGTTTATACCGACATAACCCCCTTCAATCTTCTGCATGATATATGCTTTTGAACTCCATGCATGAAATCTACCTTATGTTCTTACAATGGTCAACCCTTGAAATTTCATATTGGCTATAAAGGAGAGTGGATGTCAAAAGAAATATATGAAAATGTTGTGCATATAGGGCCTACTCTAGTCCTGGGAGGAGCGCCCGAAGGTACTTGTACCCATGGGAGTTTATTGACCACGGTGTTTAAGCATTGCACCGAAGTCCTTGCTTGACTTGAGACATTCCACACGGACTCTCTCTACTTGCTTGACTTGACTTGTGTGGCTCAGAATGGGCAATACTTGACTTGCGTGGCCCGAAAAAGGGAAAGGTACTTGCTTGATTGAAATAGCCAATCTTATTGACATGTACTTGATATTACTTGCTAGAACATGAATTTTACTTGCTTGAACATGATTCTTACTTGCTTGTACATGAGTTCTTGCTTGCCTGAAAAGTGGCATCAACATCTATAAGTTCTTGATATCCTGCTTGTCAAATACTCAAAATCATGCGATACTCTCTCTATACAGTTCTTGATCTCTTACTTGTTCATCATGCATAGATATACCTATATACCTGATTTTCTTACTTGTACATCATGCATAGCTATACCGGCATTACATGTAACATTTAAACCACTTAAAGATTGCTCGAACTTGAGATGTAAATCCTACTGAGCAATTCGCTCATGCAGTTGCTTCCTAACATTTTTTAGGTAATTCGGATAGCGACATCCACATGAATGAGAATGAGACTGAGTGAAGAGTGCTAGAGTCACCGATCATCTACTATCAGTTAGTCGGATCTTTTGATTTTCTTGAGTCCCCTTTTGTATTTCTAAATTATGTCAGTCTAGTTGATTGAAGCTTGTTAAGCCTAATATTGGATTAGAATTGTCACCATTTGGTTAATTAGAAAAATTGTCACCTTGGACATTGGTATTATTTTGGGAATTTAATCTTCATTATGATTTAGATAAATTGCGCACTCTATCTTTTGTCAAAAAAAAAATTATGTATACTGCTCTGATTGAATTGTTCTATATAAGCTGGCCACGACCTTGAGTATCTTCCGCGCTCGGGGCGTGACTGCATCGTGGTATCAGAGCCTAGGATTTCAATCTCCTAAGGAATAAGAGGTTAGGAAAATAGAAGTCATAATCGAAATCTAGGTAAAACACAAGTCCAAGGATAGGTTTACATCTTGTACCTAGTGAGATGGGTAGAGCCATGGGTTAAGTCCTATAATGACATTCGACCTCATAAAGTAAACATGATACTTAGTACACTTAAATTCTCTTGTAGGATCATGGCCGCTGATAGAGCACAATGGCGCGAGATGTAGTGCACTGTGCAAGGTCTTACACAGGCGCTACAGTAAGTGGCGCAAGGCGGAGCTAACCGTGGAGCTGGTGATCTCCACAGAGGTTTTCGCAACATGAACCCACCAAGATTCTTGGGCTCATCTGACCTCGAACATGCTGAAAACTGGTTAAAGGAAATTGATAGAATGTTTCGTGTAATGCAATGCACGGATGAGGAAAGGGTTCTACTGGATATATTCCAACTGGAGCGGGATGCTCGAGGTTGGTGGGAATTCGTAGAAGCAACATTGCCTGATGACCATGTCACATGGGATGACTTTGTTGAACATTTCAACAACAAGTACTTCTCTGACCGTATTCAGGAGAAGAAGGCCGTGAAATTTGCCGCACTGAAACAACGGACCCTGAAAGTGGCTGAGTATGAGGCCCAGTTCTCAAGACTATCCAGGTATGCACCTCACTTAGTGTGCACTGAAAAGATGAAGGCTAGAAGGTTCCTTAATGGGCTTCGGTCCCACTATATTACATAACTTGCACCGATGGACAAGTCTATTCGGAGATGGTTCGGCATGCCCAATTGCTAGAAGACGCCACCGAATTATCTGAAAGGATTCGAGGAAAGGACAAGAAGGAACCTGTCATAAGCCTGGGAAATTTCAAATCATCATTCAACAAGAAGTAGTTCTTCAATGGAGGGGAGTCCTCCAAGGGAAAGAAGTTTTAGAAGAATGACAAGCCATTCTCCACCACTACACCTTCTAAGGAAGTTTGTAAGTAATGTGACAAAGCCGGCCACAAGACTGAGGAATGCTGGAGGAAACTAGGAGCTTGTCTCCGATGTGCGAGCCGAGAGCATTGAATCCCAGTCTGCCCATTGATGAAGGAGCAAGCCACTAAGGACAAGAAGCGACCGGCAAAGAAACAAGGCCATCTGCAAGCTCTCCATGAGACAGAACCAACTGAAGGAGGAATTGTGGAAGATACACTAACTGTTTGCTCAAAAACTGCTAAAGTCTTATTTGATACCGGAGCAACTCGTTCATTTGTTTCCAAGACATTTGCTGCATCATTTTCTCAAGAGACCGAATGGTTAGACTTAGTCATATCTACACCTCTCAGGAACAAGTCCGATATCATGCATCACCACCCAAATTGTGAGGTTATGGTTAAAGGAAATAATTTACATGTCAACCTGATATGCCTTGACATGAAGGGGTATGACGTTATACTGGGAGCTGATTGGTTATCCACATACCAAGCAATTGTAGATTGCCGAAATGGCAAGATCACTTTTGTGGATTATCCCGAGGTGGTTTATACTAGCTCTCGGAATAGATCACCTCTCGTCTTAGCTCTCCGAGCTAGTAAACTCATAAGCAAAGGATGTGTGGCTTTCATAGCATTTGTGACTGCCACGAAGTCTAGGAGACTAAACTTGAAGACATCCGTGTAATTCAGGATTTTCTCGATGTTTTTCCAGAAGAATTGTTCGGCTTACCTACGGAGAAGGAAGTGTCATTCTCAATCGACCTTGTCCCTGGTGCTGGTCCTGTTTCGAAGGCACCTTACAGAATGTCCCCTGCTGAGCTGAAAGAGCTAAAAGAGTAGCTAATGGAGTTATTGAAAAAGGGTTTCATCAGGCCAAGTACTTCCCCATGGGGAGCACCCATGCTATTCGTCAAAAAGAAGGACGGATCGATGAGACTATGCATTGATTATCGGCAGCTAAATCACCTTACAATCAAGAACAAGTACCCGCTGCCGAGAATTGATGAGCTTTTTGATCAATTATCTGGAGCTACATACTTCTCCAAGATTGATCTTCGTTCTGGTTACCTCCAATTGAAGATCAAAGAAGGAGACATTCATAAAACTGCATTCCGAAGCAGGTATGGGCATTACGAATTTACTGTTATGCCTTTCGGACAAACGAATGCCCCCGCAGCTTTTATGCAGTTAATGAACAGCATATTCAGACTCACTTAGACCAATTTGTTGTGGTCTTTATTGATGATATTCTGATCTATTCAAAGACTGAAGAAGATCATGAAGTACATCTGAAGAAGGCATTGAAAATATTGAAAGAAAATAAATTATATGTCAAATTCAGCAAGTGCAAGTTCTGGCTCGACGAAGTATCCTTCTTGGGCCATGCAGTCTCGAAGAACGGAATTTTTGTTGACCCTACAAAGGTCGAGACCGTGAAGAATTGGGAACGACCCACAAATGCAACAGAGATTCGAAGTTTCTTGGGTCTAGCTGGTTATTACCGGCATTTCATCAAGGACTTCTCAATGATTGTTGTTCCTCTTACCAGATTGACTCGCAAGGAAGTGCCTTATGAGTGGAATGAAGACTGTGAGAAGTGCTTCCAAATTTTGAAGGATCTCTTGACCACTGCTCCAGTCTTGTCATTACCAATTGAAGGAGAGAAGTACGAGGTATATACCGATGCTTTTGGTATTGGCCTCGGGTGTGTATTGATGCAAAATGAAAGAGTTATTGCATACTCTTCCCGGTAATTAAAGAAGCATGAAGAGAACTACCCATTGCATGACTTAGAGCTAGCCGCGGTGGTATTTACCTTAAAGATCTGGAGGCACTATCTCTACGGAGAACAGTTTACTGTATACTCCGACCATAAAAGCCTCAACTATTTATTCTCCCAAAAGGAGTTGAACATGCGACAAAGGCGATGGCTCAAATATCTCAAGGATTTCGACTTCACTATACAATATCATCCTGGTAAGGGTAATTCCGTAGCTGATGCCCTTAGTCAAAAGCCGAGAGTAATTTTGGCCAATTGTATGATACAAGAATGGAAGTTTCTGGAGAAATTCTCAGAACTCAATATAAGCACAGATGAGAAGAACAGGTGTATTATTCTATCCCATATGAGTCTACATCCAGATTTGCTACCTAAAATTAAGAAGCTACAAGAAGAAGATCCCGCACTAGTGGAGATAAAAGGCAAGCTAGACGAGAGACTTGATTTCAAGCTGACACCCGATTGTAGATTGCTATTTCATGAACGGACATGTGTACCAGACTGTCCCGAGTTGAAAAAGAAGGTTCTTAAAGAAGCTCATCGATCGAGGTACATGATCTACCCTGGAGCCACTAAGATGTACCAATACTTGAAACGAACTTTCTGGTGGCCTAAAATGAAAAGGGAGGTAGCGGACTTCGCGTCTCGTTGTCTTACATGCCAACAAGTGAAGGCGAAACCTCATAAACCTGCTGGAAAATTGCATCCGCTAGATATTCCCAAGTGGAAGTGGGAAGATATCGACATGGACTTTATCATGGACTTGCCTAAGTCTAGGGGCAGACATGATGGAATTTGGGTAATCATTGACCGTCTAACTAAATCGGCTCATCTCTTGCCTATCAAGAGCCGATGGTCAGTTGATGTACTTGCTACCCTGTATATCAAAGAGATGGTTAGATTGCATGGAGTCCCTGTGTCAATTGTATCTGACCAAGACCCACACTTTACCTCTCATTTCTGGAAGAGTCTACAACACTCTCTGGGGATTAAACTCAACTTCAGCACTGCTTTCCATCCCCAGACTGATGGACAGACTGAAAGGACAAATCAAGTTGTTGAAGATATGTTAAGAACATGCATTATTGACTTTGGCGGAAGCTGGCAGGACCACTTACCCCCAGCCAAGTTTGCATATAATAACAACTATCAGGCCAGTATCCCAATGGCACCTTTCGAGGCACTTTATGGTAGGAGTTGCCGATCTCCAATATGCTGAGATGAAGTCGGTGAAAGGCAACTATTAGGCCCAGAAATGGTAAGAGATTCTACTGAGAAGATGCACCTCATTCGAGAAAGGTTAAAGATAGCACAGTCCAGGTAAAAATCTTATGCTGACAACAGAAGAAGAGATCTGGAATTTTAAGTTGGAGATCATGTTTTTTTCAAGGTATCTCCCGGCCGAGGTATTAGAAGATTCGGTGTTAAGGGCAAGCTTACACCGAGGTTTATCAGTCCATTCGAAGTTTTGGAAAGAGTGGGCGAGGTGGCTTATCGCATCGCCTTGCGTCCACAACTATCGAAAGTGCACAATGTATTCCATGATTCTATGCTGAAGAAATACGTGCACTATCCTTTCCATGTCATTGACCACGCGAATTTTGTAATACAGAAGGACCTTACCTATGAGCAAAAGCCAATGAAGATCCTCGACCGAGAAGTTTGAGTTCTAAGGAACAAGACGATCCCTATGGTGAAAATCCAATGGAATCGATGCTTAGAATAAGAAGCCACATGGGAAACTGAAGAGTCAATGCGAAGGATATTTCCAGAGTTATTCTAGTCTGTAAGTACTCTGCACCCTCTATGTCATACAATTAAATTTGGGGACCAAATTCTTTTAAGTGGAGGAGGGTGTAGCACCCCCGATAAAATAATAGAGAAGTTGAACTTCTTAGATAAACAAGCCTACATGAAGGCCTTACAAAAGAACCATACCTTATGAGGGCTACTATATAAATATACAAAGCCCAACATCACCTAAATGCCAACACATGGGTAGTACGTAGTGGGGTTTCTATTTTTCCAACCTAAAGGGAATGGGCGCCTTTACCAGGGTGCCATTCACCAAAATAGAGCCCCCATGCAAGGGCGCCATTTCCTTCTGGGGTCACCAACCAATTATATATTAATATATGCATACACCTTAAAGACCAACACGTGAAGGTTGCAGTGTTTGTCTAAAGCCATGAAGAATGGACGCCCTCATACAATAGAGTCATTTACATGAATAGGATCACCCATTTAAAGAGCGCCCCTATACCAGGACACCATTTCCAAAGTGCTTCTAGAAGACTTGAGACATGAACAACCTCATTTAGCTGGCAAAGCACCATCCTCTGACCATGGATAGCAATGATCTAGGATCTTGTTCCCTAACCAGACCCGCAAGGTAATAAACCAATGCTTTGCGTTGGCAACTAGATTTCCTATAACTATTTACTCTATTGAGGGCGGAGGCTACTACCGTCGTCCTGCTATCTACAGAAGGGAATATCTCCCTTCTTTTCTTTGGAAGACGTGAAAGAGCATCTTTTCCTACACTCTACGTCCTGCTGCTAAAGCTTTACAGCGGCGGATAATGTGTGGCTCTCTTATTGTTTATTTCCTGAAGCTCTGCTGCAAAGACCATAAGGGCTTGGCTTGGATCTCTTCTTCCTTGGATTTCTTATTCTTTCATCTGTACCACGTAAAGCACTCCAAAAAGGTAGGTGTTCTCAAGATCTAGCCCAACGAGTAGCTAAAGTAGGGTAATATAACATGCTAGTATAATCCATCTGTCATGCCATGCAGCCTGTTCCTATAGCATGTTACACGGGTATTAAGTAGAACAGCTATAGCCTGTTACACCAATTTTTACATAGTCTGTTCAACTGATTTCACGAGATTCAAATATATCTCATTACACCAGTTTTTACAGCCTTAAAATATCATGTTTTAGCCCTAGTATATAACATGTTTTACAAGATATTCATATACGTGTTAAAAATGCAGAATGTCCAGCCCTCAGGTGAAGAGCGCCCCTCACCACGGTGCCATTTCATGAAGGGGCGCCCAGGGTGCCATTTAAATGGAGACTGTTCACAGTGTCGTCAATTCATTTCCAGCAAATAATAATCAACGCATTCAGAAATTTATATCTATGAAACTAAACTATAAAATTCTTGCATGAGTATGATTCTGTGATCCTGATATTTTTCTCTACCTATACATGTCCTTACTTCCTGATTCTGAGAAACTTTGGGAATGTGAATAGTGCATTACCCAACTTAATAGGCACCCCTGACCAGGGCGCCATTTACTTGGATACATCACAATCCCATGCCGAACCACCTGCCCGATCCGTAGCCTAAGCCGTCGGCACCGGCTCAGGTGAATATTATTCACCGTCTAGCCCCTAATGCTGGGTGGTCCTATGATGATGAGACGCCTACTCATCTTTTGGCCCTCCACCATACATACACCAACTCCCATTCACCTTTTGTCCCCTTCATCATCCCACCCACCATTTTGACTTCCGCTGCACCCACCACTTCTTCCAGATCCCCCATTGCACCTACCACCTTGCCCACCATTTCACCAATCCTTGCACCTTTACCGGTCATACCCTCCATTGTCACCCCCTTACCTAGCCCTTCACCTATCATCCTTCCGCCAGGGCCTGTCAGACCCGCCTCCACTGTCGCCTCTCCCACCGTTGTTCCCTCCGCTTACCCCACTGGGCCAGTTGGGAGTCTATCCAACGTGCCAGCACAGAACCTTACCCTCTAGAGCGGTCGTTTATTTCAGAGAAGCTATCTCTCTACTGGTGCACCTACACCCAACCCTCCAGTTTCCTCACCCACAGTTGAGCAAGAAGAAGCCGACCCCCTACCTGGCACAAGACATGATCTACTGCAGCACTTGGACCCCATGCCAGCCAAGATTTCCGTATTAGAGTTGATCAAGCGCTCCACGCTGCTCCAAGAAGCTTTGAGGACTTTTCTCCAGAAGGTTATGGCCAGTGAGGATATGGCGGTAGACAGTTTCCCGTCGGTATTAGCCACAATTACGAAGGGGCCGTCCATTTCTTTTTCAGAGTCACAATTAGCACGCCCCGAGGGGCGCCAGATGCCACTTTGAATTTCAATCACATTAAATAAAGTGGCGGTCAACGCGGCTCTAGTGGACACAGGAGCTTCAATAAATGTTTGTCCCTTGAGCACTCTGCGTGCCTGCAATATTTCTGAAGATATGCTAAGGCGAACTCCGATGACCATTGCTGCTTATGACAACTCCAGGAGAGCATGCCATGGGGTGGTGACTGTTCAGGCCGAGCTCGAGCCATTGTCGATGGCCGTGGAATTCTATGTGTTAGATATTGATCCAATGTTCAAAGCAATTCTAGGACGTCCGTGGATTGATAGCCTGCATGCTGTGCCGTCGACCGCTCACCAATGCCTCAAATTTCCATTTCAGGGGCGGGTGGTCAAGGTAAAGAGTATTTCCACTGTGCAAACTATTGAAGCTATTTTCGATAAGATACTACCAACACTCTGGCCGAGCAATAAGCCGGTCCTGTCAGTAATGGACTTGAATTTTCAATGGCCATATGCATCACGCAAGCCCGCCACTGCACCAGTTGACATCAAGGCAAAGTCCATGACAAGAGACTCCAAAGGCAGGCACATGATACTGAAGCTCGGGTACCAGCCGGGCATGGGTCTCGGCGCCAAATTGCAAGGACGGACTAAGCCCATCCCAAGGGGCAGAAAGATGAATAGAAGAGGCCTCGGGTACCGAGAGTCTGCGTTATCGATCCTGGGAGATTCTGGACTGTTGGCTTGAGACTATCGCCAGCACTTTGTGAAGGGCCCATTACAGCCAGGAACCCTGAAGACGCCACCTTGTCCTGACATGAGAAATGATGCTGCTTGTACTATTGCTGACCCACCGCCGCCACTAAAGGGGCTGGTGGGTGATATGGAAGATTTTTGTAATAGTTTTGTGAAGTTGTTCCATGAAGAAGAAGATTGTCTGAGAAACCCAAGGGTGTAGCTTGTAAAGTAGACTCCAGCAGAGCCAGTTTACCGAAGGTCACGGAAAGAGGGGAGCTCCTTGTTTCCTTTTCTTGGCCTCCTTCCCGCCTTACCTCCTTATTTCAAGAGCTAGAGTTCATACCCCGCACACCTCCAATCATGATCGATCCATTTTTTACGGAAATGCCATTTGAGGTATTGATCGTGCCATGTGCATGTGGGCGCAGCCCACCTATTGATCTCTTGACTATGTGGTCCTCCTCATCCGATCTCTCCACTATGTGGTTTTCCTCCTCTGATCCCTTCTTTGATGTTCTGTTTCCGTCTCTCTTCCCCCTTCAACTTCCTCCTTCTCTCCCTAATCCATCTTGTTGCATGGTCACTACCAGTCTCCAAAAAAATGCCAATTTTAAAACGGAGATTTCGGTGGAGGATTATGCTATGTTTTGTCAGTCCTCTTCCCGGGGGCACGAGGCCCCTATTTCCCTTCCTATAGATTTTCTATCTTCTAAGTTAGATGTAGGGTCTGTTGAGTCTAGGGAAGTAGAGTCGATCGAGTCTAGTGAAGTAGGATCTTATCCTAGTATCTCCAATCATTCCACGCTAGCTACGCGCCCGATGATGCATCATTCTAGAACCATTCCTGATAGGTTCCTCCAGGATCTTGCTCAGCGTTGCCACGCACTCCTTAGATGTCCTGAGTTTGTAGAGACAGTCATCATTCTGGAGGACGATGAGGAGCTAGATGGGGTGTGGAGCAACGATGGGTTAGGTGTTTATGAGATCATAGATGAGAAGGACCCAGTCGATTATGAGGATAGCGACGTGGATGACACTACCGATTTCTACGCAGAGGGTTTGAAGAGATTTGATGAACCGTCATCGGTAGTGGATGAACCCATGAAAGAAATTAATCTTGGAACTAAAGGGGATCCCAGGCTCATAATTATCTCCGCTAATCACCCTCCTCAGGTTGAAGAGAAGCTAGTCAAGGTTTTGAGGGAGTATAACTATTGATTCACCTTGTCCTATGAGGACATGTCGGGCCTTGACCCCGCGCTGGTAGAACATAGATTAATACTTAAACCAGGGGCAACGCCCGTTAAGCAAAAATCAAGAAGGTTCCACCCCCAAATGGCCTTAAGGATAAAAGAAGAAATGGATAAATTGCATAAGGCCAAGTTCATTAGAGTTGTTCTGTATCTTCAATGGGTGGCCTATATTGTCCCTGTGATGAGAAAAGATGGAAAAGTACGAATTTGCATCGATTTCAGAGACTTCAATAAGGCATGTCCTAAAGATGACTTTACGCTTCCTCATATCGACGTGTTGGTAGACAACACGACCGGGTATGAAGCCCTCTCATTCATGGATGGATATTCAGGGTATAACTAGATCCGCTTAGCTCCAGAAGATCAAGAAAAGACCTCATTCACTACGCCCTAGGGCACCTACTGCTATGTGGTCATGCTGTTTGGATTGAAGAATGCGGGTGCCACATATCAATGTGCAATGATGGCCATCTTCCACGACATGATGCATGTCTATATGGAAGCGTATGTGGATGATATTCTGGTGAAATCAAGGTCGAAAGAAGAACACCCTGCTATCATGGCCAAGGTGTTACAAAGGGCTAGGGAGTATAAATTGAAAATGAATCCAAAGAAAAGTGTATTTGGAGTATCATGAGGGAAGTTACTAGATTTCATAGTTAGCAAGCGGGGGATTCAAATTGATCCAAATAAAGCAAAGGTCGTTATGGATATGCCACCGCCTACGAACATCACTGAGCTCCGAGGTTTATTTGGGTGTTTACAGTTCATTCGGAGGTTTATATCTCAACATTCGCAAAGGTGCCGCCCATTCTGTGAATTGTTGAAGGCGGGGGCCAAATTTGAATGGAACGAACAATGTCAAAAAGCTAATGAGGATCTTAAGGTTTATTTGTCTAATCCCCCAGTTTTGCAACCCCTTGTTCCTGGAAAACCCCTGATTTTATACATTTCTGTTATTGAGGACTCCCTAGGAGCTGTCCTGGCACAAGTGGACGATGAAGGGAAGGAAAGGGCAGCCTACTACCTCTCTCGGTTGTTCAATCCTACAGAATCTAAGTATACCACTATGGAGAAGACCTGCGCAGCCTTAGTTTGGGTAGCCCAGAAATTGAAATATTATTTTCTTACCCATGAGGTTAAGCTGATCTCTAGAATGGACCCAATTCGCTACCTCCTAAATAGACCCGTCCTTTCTAGTAGGTTAGCTCACTGGCAGAGCTTTCTCTCTCAATTCGATATTACCTTCGTCGTTCAGAAAGTAATCAATGGATATGCGATTGCTGAACATCTTGCTCATTTACCTATCCCTTGTGTAGATTCTATCCATGATGAGTTTCCCAATGAACACCTTGTTGTGCTTACTCATCAGCCTTTTTGGTCATTGCACTTCGATGGTGCACTTAATTCTCCGGGCCGAGGGATCTGCGTTGTTCTCCTCACTCCAGAGGGAGTGACCATTCCCTTCGCATATCAACTCACCTTTCCTGCTACCAACAACATAGCCGAGTATGAGGCTCTCCTTGCTGGATTGAAGCACACCTATATCCTAGGCACGCGATACTTGAATATCATAGGAGATTCTTAACTGGTGCTGTGTCAGGTTCTTTCTACTTATCGCACCTGTGACCTTAAACTTAAACCATATCAAGATTTGGTCACCCTCTTGGCTAAGCAATTCCGCAAATTGATTTACATTCACACCCTCGATCTAAGAATATTCTTGCCGATGCACTTGCATCGCTCGCTTCCTCCCTTTCCTTTCCCCTCAGTCGTTCCACTGAGACCATTGTGGTCCAGGGTTAGATGCTCCTTCCCTTCAGGATCCATGGTTTCACAACCTTAGGAAGTCCGTAGAGAAGAAGGAAGTCCGTAGAGAAGAAGGCTGAGAAAGAGGAGTTGAAAGAAGTATCTTTAACAGAGCTCGAGGTGATCCTAGAAGAAGAGGAGTTGCCTTGCTACCATGAAATTGACAAATATTCCAGAGATGGGTCATTCCCGGAATCAGCCAACGCCGAGCAACGCAAGGCCATAAGAAGAGTCGCCTCCAGATATACCATCATTGCGGGATGATTATATAGGCGTGCTCTTAATGGAGTTCTTATGAGGTGTCTGGATGATGACGAGGCTTGGAAAGTTGTTGAAGCAGCTCACTCGAGTGAGTGTGGAGGGCATGTCAATGGTCAGGCTTTGGCGAAGAAGATTCTTAGGCAGGTCCATTACTGGCCAACCCTAGAAGAAGATTGTTCCACCTATGTCCGTAGGTGTCTTCAGTGCCAACTCCATGCCGATAAGATTCATGCTCCTTCTTCATCTCTCCATCCTCTTTCTGCTCCTTGGCCATTCTCCATGTGGGCTTTTGATATTGTAGGCCCACAAGGTTATCCTAACTCCCAAACCAAATAGAAATCTTTCATTCTCACTACTACGGAGTACTTCACCAAGTGGGCCGAAGCCGAAGCATATGCGGAAATCAAAGCTACCACAGTTTGCCGCTTCATCCTCAAGAACATCATTTTGTGGTTCGGAGTGCCAAGCGGCATCGTCACCGACAATGGACCATAGTTTGTGTCACAAGAACTCCAGGACCTCTGTAAGAAATTCAACATTTCATTACATCATTCATCCCCATATTATCCCCAAGGCAACGGTCAAGCCGAGGCCACCAATAAGACTCTTCTTAAAATCATCAAGAAAACATGCGAGTCGCATAAATTCGCTAATTGGGCCGATAAATTAAAAGAAGCTTTATGGGCTTACCGCACCTCTGTCCATACTCCCACAGGGCAAACTCCCTTTGCTTTCACTTGTGGGATGTAGGCACTACTCCCGTATGAGATTTTGATCCCTTCCCTAAAAGTGCAGCTAGACAAAGAACTTAATCTCGACGAACGTCGAGACACGTTGCTAGTCCAGCTAGAACTCTTGGACGAGAATGGGCTGAATGCGGCCAATCATGTCTCCATTTATCAAAAGCGTGTCTCGCGTCATTTTCAAAAGAAGGTCATTGAAAGAAAATTCCAAGTGGGTAATATGGTTTTGAAACGCAAATTTATTCACTCCGGAGGTCCTAGGTCTAAGCTGCAACCCAACTGGGAGGGTCCGCTCGTAATCAAGGAGGTTTATCTTGGGAACGCGTACCATCTAATTAACGCAGAGGGCGAAGAATTGTCTAATCTTTGGAATGGGTTGTATCTCAAACATTTTTATCCTTAGAGTCGAGCTAGCGACGGCCCCGTGGCGGGGTGTCCCTCTCCTTGATCATAAAGGGAGATCCCTAGTACAACACTCACACATTACACGACCTCCAAGGTTAGGTTTTTCCCCATTTGCGCAACATCGTTTCTCCTTTGGCCATATCAGGAAGAAAGTGAAGGTCCTTGTTTTCCCTCTTTTCGGCTGAATGTAGGGGCAAGTGGTGAATAAGGGGGCGAGGACCGATCTAGACACCCCGATACGAGATATGTCTCAAATAGGGGCAGTCTGTTATGACCTGATTCCGCATTCACAAAAGAAAAGAAATAAAAGAAAAGGGGCAAAAATCAAGGCGAAAGCTAAAAGCTCATTCAAAAGCTCGAAGCTCAAAAGTCTAACTGCTCCGAAGAATGAAACTAGGCATGGCAAGAGTGGTAGTACAGTTTCCCCGTGGGACGTCATGAGCCTGGTCGTACGCGTGCCTAGAGCGGATGAAGATTCGATGACGGACATAAAGCCCTGACACAACAGACTAAATCTCTTAAGAGAGGGTCATCATTAAAGGAACTCAAGCCCTAAAATCCTCTATACCTATTATCGGCTTTCCCATCAAATTCTCTTTTGATTTCCCAAGGACTGGATCATACCTCGGGTATGGCCCTGGCAGAGACACCGTTAAGCGAAATTGGACCTTGGCCATTGATGGTCACACATGATGCACATTGTACTTGGGACGCCCCTAATGAGATATATGGGTCTCCTGTCGTCAGGTCTGAACTGGTTCAAAAATCCAAAAAATCTGATATTTCAAAAATAAAAAAAAAGCAAATATTTCAAATATCTAAAAAAATGAAATATTTCAAAAATCCAAAAAAAAATAGATATTTCAAAAATCTAAAAAAATCATATATTTTAAAATTCCAAAAAAACAAAAAAAATTAAATATTTCAAAAGTCCAAAAAATCAGATATTTACAAAAAGTCTAAAAAAATCAAATATCTTCAAAACTATAAAAATATTTTCAAAATCATCACATAGCCCCCTTGCATTTCATGGCATGCATTTCATTCTTTTTCTTTTATCATTTTGTTGATTTAATAAGGCTGACCCCCTTGACCAAAAACCAAGGATTGGTTGTTCCGTAGCTTGCTGTAGGCAAGGGGTTAAGCCTAAAATAGATCTAACCTGTTTCTTGTCTAAGTGATTATTCATGGACAGGTTTACAAGTGATTCTAGCATCTACAGGTAAGCGGTCTCCAGAATATCGTTTCAATCTTTCAAGCGGTCACAATGTGACCGTTCCAGTCTTCTAGACGGCCTCCTGAAGGACGCCTTCATTATACCTCACCAACCGACTTGCTTTCCCATGCGGCCAGGGTTCCGCGGTCTAAATATGACTGCTTATGAGTAAACGGTCCGTCACCAACCGCTCTAGTATTTTAGACGGTCTCTCGATAGACCGCCTGAACCTTTATTCTGAACTCCTCTCATGCTTCTATTGAGCGGTCTATGTAAGACCGTTAGTATTAATTCTGCGGTTACATGAAGTCTGTTTAACTCAGTCAGTGGTCTCTTGTGCGCCGCTTCCTTCCATAGAACCACCTCAATTCACAAATGCACCAAAGACAAGGCCAAGCTTATTTCAATTGAAGCATTCCACTCTTTATTCAAAATCAAGCAAAATCAATCCATGGGTCTCTATACATCATAAATGCTAAAAATCACTCAATCCTCAACCGGGCATCCCCGCGAGGCCGAATCTCACGCAACTCTCTCACATATGCTTGATACTCCTCCTGGAGCTCTATCACCTCCGCTAGTAGGACGCATGTCCTGCTAACCTCCCACATGATCAGCGCGCTCCTGACCACCTGCTCATCCTCCTCTGTCCCGAGCCTCCTCGCCTGCAGTGCAGGGAGGTGGGGTAGTGCTGGAACTGTCATCCGTGAGAGCCCAACCTATAGAAAACACATGTGGGGACTGTACATCGCCAAGGTGGTGTCTCCCACAAGCCTCAAGTCAAGCCCAAGCCTCCTAGGAAGCCTTACGGTAGTGCCATGGAGGAAGGATGGGCGCATCACAAACCGGTCCAGGGGTAGAGTGTTGATGTAGAGGCGCCATTCATCCCTAGTCTTCTTATCCGCAGTCCGACACTCCACCTACTGGGAGAACCTGAAGGCGCCGCCAATGAAAAAGAGTGGATGGCTCCCAAAGATACGGCTGACAAAAAGTGATATCCTCCGTAGGTATGAACTTCAGCCTGACCACCATCCAGCACTCAAGAAGAATCATAGAGCCAAAGAGTGGGCCTCCTAAGGTTGCTGAGCTAAGACCCTCGTACAAGTAAGCAAGAACGACCTAAGAGATTGAAAGACCCCACCACAGGCCACTAATGGTGCTAAGGTTGGTATGTCTAGAACATGGTCGGCAGAAGGGAAGAGTATGGCACCACATAGGCAGATGGAAACAACTTTGGCTATGGCTTCATCCCACCCACACTTGTTCTTACAATGAGCTATGACCCACTGGCTCAAGGGTAGCAAATGGATGTGGTGTGGGCCAATCATGGTCCAGATGTCCTTAGCACTGAGTAGGGACTCCCCTAGAATCAGGGTAGGATCTACAAGGGCAACCATATGGCAAACTAAGTCCTCCTCACCAATTTTCGATCTAGGATGGGATAGGTAGGTCTCTACCTCCTCTAATAAGATAGTGGCCTCAAATGAAGGGAAGATGAAGGTATGCGTCTGAGGATGCCATACTTCCACCAAAGCTGTGATACTATGCCAATCCAATGAAAGCTCGGGGTAATTTTTGGCCAGGGTTAAAAGAGGGTGCAAGTGCCAAGCTTTGAGAATAGATATCACTGCTATAGGGAGCTCATGGATCATGGGAGCCATCCACATCAGGGTTGAATAGTGCCTAGGGTGTCACGCCCCGAGCCTTTATTACAGCTGAAGACTCGCTCGAGGAACGTGAACAGCCAACATGGTAAGCCTCTTGCAAGCAAGAACGATCAGAGTGCAAGGCAATCACACATAAGAATATAATCACACAATATTTACTCAACTTCAACTTTCATTAATAATTAAATCCAATATTCGAATACAACCACTAATTCAACTTCCATCATGTTAGACTCAAGAAATAAGAAATTTCATAGACTCGATCTAAACAATGTAAACTTCCTAAGTCTTCGCTCATTCTTTATTCACTCTCGGATCCGCTACTTGAACATTCCGAATCCGAACCCGGCTCACTTCTATTTCTGAAAAAGAATGTAAATAGGTAATGAGCACACTTGCCCAATAGGTATCTTCGCATCAACATGAAGGTATCAGTAAAGTAATTAACGTTTTTACTTTAGAGGAATAAGGTAAAATCATGCGAATGCGATCAATCATGCGATTAAACCAAAGTATGTAAGATAGAATGAGAGCAAGTATGAACTAGCAAGAATGTTATAAGAACATGATATGGCCTTTCATGAACAAGAATGTAACGAGAATGTACTAGCAAGCCACATAATCATCACTCCAGTATCTTTTGCTTATGAGCAAGTACTTCGTGAATTCCTGTGGAATATCAAGAAAGTCATGTATAAGTATCAATCATGTTGTATCGTGTTGTGGATTTTCACTTATTTATAATGAAAGTACTCCCAGCGCAATGCGACGCCAGTAGCATCATACCCTATGATTTATAATAGTATGTTTCCGACAATCAGCCGAGGGGACTAGCATAGAGCCCTTGAACACAATCTGTGCTCGATCGCATCTTAAAGTATAAATCAAGCTTTTTCCACGCATGTAACAATAAAGTATGGCCAAGAATGTACAACTCCAACAAGCTCTTGATAACAATAATTCAATGAATGAATGCTTTAATAAGAATCATGAGAAATCAAGAATGAGTTATACTATGTTATGTTTGTGGAAATAAATCAGCAGCATAACGGTACGTTCTTTATTTTCCATTCATTATATTAGGTTTCTTGATCAATATGATAAGTTCAAGATCATCAAGAGTCCATCTAGAAACCTTGGAATATCAACCATTGGTCAAACCTCGGGTTAAAATACTCAAGCAGTGTGACGGTCGTGTACTGGGTCGTTACATTCACGTGACACTCCAGTATTGGGCCGTTACAACGATCTGAATCCAGAATAATAGAATAGACTCAGTGAAATGTGACGGTCATATATTGGGCCGTTAGATGCTCCTGACGGTCCAGTATAGATCCGTTACATTGCTGATAACCAGAAACATCGATAGTGTAATCTAATCAATGGACTTTAATGGTACAACCAACTTGGCGTCCTAGTGGGAATCCCAGGCTCGCAGAGAATTACGGAGGCCTTGAAACAAGATTTCCCAGTCCATTGGAAGGAATATCCAATAGGGAGGTCCTCATGTTCAAGAATAATGTTCCTATAGTGTAAAGTGTAAACTAATAGATAACATACCGGAATATGTGCCATGTGTAGACACGCCAAAATTGATACTATGTTGATCAAATCTCATGTCACCATGTTAACGCCCCAAAGTGAACTTCAATATTTCATAATACGAAGTTTTTCTTTTTTGTGTGACTTTATGTGTTTTTTTAATTGTTTTTGTAATTCACAACTTGAAGTAAGGCATGTTTTAAATAACGGCTTGCTCATAGGCGCATTTTAAAGAAAGGACGACTGATCCAAGAGGCGTCAGTTTCTAGAATTTAACGAATTTCATTCAAATTGGAAAAATAAGAATTAACGTCCCTCTCTGGGTCGTGTTTTTAATTAACGCCTCTCCCTCAGGCGTCGCTTCGTCATTTTCAAATAAGGATGGTGTTTCTTACTAAAATTAAATCCATTAATTGACGCCTTTATGCCAGTCGTTATTTTAATTAACGCCCCGACCCAGGTCGTCAATTTCAGATAACGCCTTTATGTGGGTCGTCTCTTTCCTTTCCGTGTCCTGATTGAACGAAGCTTTCCTGGCAGAGTTGCCTGCTCTGTTTGATCATCTTGTTGGATTAGGTAACTAGAGACCTTGCCGTGGATGGCTATTGCCAATTCTTATCCCATTAGATCTGTGTTTTCCGCTCTATAAATGCATCCCTGGGGCGAGTTCGCAAAAAGGTTGGCTGAAGGGAGAAGAAAAGAGGGATTAGTAATAGCAGAAATAGGTTTTCTACGCGCATACAAGCTTTCCACTCTCCTCTTCCCTGCGCATCCTTTGCTCCTGCGGTGGTTTCTTTTTCTTATTGCATCAGCCGACTTAATTGGTTCACCCTTTACTGTTGTCAGGAACAGCAGGGAACTCTTTAGTTTACTGTTTCATCATCGTTCATCATAATTCTTTTGCATTATCTTTGCATCACATCTCCTTCCTTCCCTAATTCTCTTAGGGGTTTTAAAAGAACCGAAAGGTGCACATTTTATGCTCATATTCCATCATCTTATTTTATCTTTGGGTTGATACTACACAAACTTGGCTAATCCCTTTTTATCTTGTTTGTTTGTGATTTGTTTAAGGGTAATCAAGAAGAAAAACCCCCTTCATCGATCGGCCGGTAGAAGGAGGAGGAGGAAATCTACAATCATCCCGCATCATTGTTTTTCATCAGGTATTCGCGATCAATCTCCCTTCCTTTTGAGGTAACCCCTCTGGCGATCACCTTCCATATAGCAATCTCTTGCTCCCCTTTTTATTTATTTTTCTATCTTCTACCCTTTTATGTCGGAGTGATGATCATCTTTTTAGGTGTTCACAAATTGGCGATCACGGTGGGACTTCCACTATTTTTCTTTTGATTACCCCTCTCCTATTGGCACCCACGTGTGCCCTTTCCTATTGGCACCCACGTGTGCCCTTTCCCTTTGGCACCCACGCGTGCCCCTCCCTTTGGTACCCACGGTACCCCTCCATTGTGCCCCACGTGGCACCCTCCTTTGTGCCCCACGGGCACCTTCCATCGTGCACACTGCACACTCCCATCAGGATTAGCCAGTTTGTGAGCATCTTTTATTCTCTGAATTAACGCCTTCCATCAAGGCGCCTCTTTTTTTTAACGCCTTCGTTCAAGGCGCTTTTTTGTTATTTAACGCCTTCTGAGGAGGCGTGTTTTAGCATATCTCTGGTTCGTTTTCTTTCTCCTTGCGAATTCACGCCCTTTGGTCTGGGCGTCCTTTCTTTGTGCAGCGCCGTATCGCAAGGCGTGTTTTCTGGACTGTCTGTCACTTTGCAGTAATTCACGGCAGGCCCACTGTCGTTTGTTTTGCTGGTAGCGACTGTTGTCAAGTCGCCCTTTTTATGTGCGTTTATAGAAACCTGCTCTGTTCCTGTTCATTCATGCTGGATTGATTCACATATTTATCATCTGATTATGTCTGATTGATTTGACTATATTACCCTGCATTTTGTGGCACTTGGCTGAGAGACCTCCTCTCTCTACACTAGGATTCCACACACCCTTCTTGGAATTGGAATAACCCTCCATTGAGCATTCCGTCTCTTTGGACTGGAAATTCCTTTTCCAAGACCTCTGTAAGTCCCCGCACCCGTGGATTCCCTCACGGACGCCGGGCTGGTTGTACCTTGAAGTATCCGGAGTTTAGACAACCTATCGTTGGTGAGGAGAGAGAAAGAACCTAGTTAACCCGGAGATCACACTCAAATTCATAACTAGGGTTCACATTGCAAAAGGGAGTGAATTGATCTTCAATTTAATTCACCCTAACCTCAAACTTAAATCTAAAAGCTTGCGCTCATCACAACTTGTTTGCATAAATTTGATTGAATTGAGTGGTTATTGTGGTTATAATTCCTTCAAGTTAAGCTTTCTCTCCACTTAAATATGCAACTTCGTTCAGGTAAAATCATCAACATGGCAAGCTACAGGTATTCTTATGATGATGTGGAAGAGAATGTTTTTGGTCAATCTTATGAGCCCCCCCTCCAGGATTCCATTTATCATGAGGGAGACTACCCTCCATCTCATGCTCATTATTCTCAAATTCATGTGGTCGACACCACAACTCATGAGGTTGAACCCTCCTCTCAAGCTTTACCATCCAATCAGGACACATCAGGGAACACCTCCCCTTCTTTCAATGTCAATGATTTAATTCATGCATTATCCCAACTGGATGATTCCCAGCGGCAGGCAGTTCATGCCGCTTTGAAAGGGAAATCTATTCCCTCTTCATCTTCCAATCCCTCTCCAGCCATGAGTGGTCACCATGCTTCTACTGACCAGGCGGTCTTACACAAAACTCCTTCACGTCCACCAACGCCCGTTGTGGCTATGCCGGCCCAACAGGCAAGTTATTCTGTGGCTAGGCCTCAATTCCTTCAACCTCCCCAAAATCTAAGGACGCCTATGCCAAATTCTTTCATTCCAAATTCGGCCCCAGTCGAGTCAGATTCCAATGCTCTGCTCCTTCAAAAGTTGGCTAGCATGGAAGAGCAACTTAAGAAAGTCACTGCAGCAAAGAATGCCCCGGAGATTTCTCTCCCCACATTGCCAGTATTTCATCTACCACCTTCTGAGATGCCGAATTTTCGGCGATATAATGGGACTGGCAATCCATTTATTCACTTGAAAGATTTTATGTACGAAACTTCTTTTTGGCAGGGCAATAAAGCCTCATTAGCTTATTTGTTTAGAAGGTCTTTAGAGGGGTCAGCCCTCGAATGGTTTTATTCTTTAGACCCGGCAGATGCCTCTGACTTCGATATAGTTCAAAAGAAATTCTTGTAGAAATATAGGGACCGGGTTGGACCCTCCCTATTAGTTACTGATCTGGTTGCGGAGAAAATGAAGCCAGAGGAAGACTTCATCATATTTGCTGATAGATGACGATCAATGGCCGAAAAATTGAAAGATACGTTGTCAGAACCGGAACAGGTTAAGATGATTATTTCAAATGCCACCCCTCAGTTCCGGCACATATTGGCCATGAACAGATTGACCACCATGGAGGAGCTCTATGAAAGAGCTCGATATATTCAAACTCAGATGAAAGATTCGCCCATCATGGGCATGTTTTAATCAAGACCACGGTTGGTCGAGAAAAATACAAATGTCAACAATAGCGGACCCACGACTGAGGGCACCGTTACAAATGAGCAAGTTGGCGTAGTTGGCAACCCCACACCCTCCCGCCAATCTAACCCACGACCTCTACCACCTCCACAACAAAGCACCCTCTTCAACTCATCCCCACAACACCAATTCGCTCCTCAACCTTCCTTTGCTCCTCCACAAAACCAAACGCACCATACGGATCCACCAGCTCCACAACAATATCACCAAATACCACCACCCGCCAACTACGGACCACCACAACAACAACAAAGGAGACCACTAGGCCCCAAAAGGGCCCACTACCCGCCATTGCCAGAAAGTCTCCCAGATATCTTCAATGCCCTGATGGCCGCCAATCTACTCATGTTACCAAAAGAAAGGGCAGCGTGGCCCGCTAATGTTGACACGTCCCGCTATTGTGTTTTCCATCGCTCCCATGGTCACAATATTGATCACTGCTTTCATTTCAAGGACTATATTTATGATTTGAATGATCAGGGTGGTATTAATTGGGACGAGATGAGACAGTTTATCGCTTCTTTAAAGGTAAGAAGGCCTCCTCGGCAACAGCAGGCTCAGCAGCCGCAACAACTAGCTCCACAGGTACAACAGCAAGCTCCAGCACCACAGCAAGACATGGGGATTGTCCACAACACACTACCGGAGCACCCCCCAAATCAGCATGTGAACCCTGTCACGTCCCTCCATGAGGTGGAGAGAGGACAAGGATGGCACGAAGAAAATGCCTCTGTCGGGGCACTTAACCATAATTCAAATCAACCTCTGCGCCTCTTGCACACACTTCCTTCTTCCACTCCCCAATTGACTCGTCCCCTTCTGCGCCCTGTTAATCCATCCGCTCCAACTAATTCCTCATCCTTGCCAACCCGGCCTCTCCTTACCCGTCCTCCACCATCGCAGCCCATCACGCAACAAACTCCACTACCTGTCACCAACCCTTTGCCCTTGTCATCTAGGCCACTTCTCATCCGCCCATCACCAACACTCGTTACATCCACCACCATTGCTCCTCCGCCGGCAAGGACTCCTACACCATCAGTCCACCCCCCATTTATACCCAGACCTCTCCTTATTCAACCAACTATCTCCACCCACACTCCAACACCCCCTTCTACCCCTACGCCTCCTATAGGGGCTTCTCTTTTGAACCCTTCACCAATACCCCCTACGGGGGCCCCTTCTTCGAACACTTCTCCACCACTTGTCAACACTAATGTTCCTTCTTCATCTTCCAACCCTCCCTCCACACTTACCCCGACAGAGGCGCGCCAAACCATAGCACCGCTCCGCAGTGGACGGATGTTCCAGCGCATTTTTCCCTAGAGAGAGCAGGAGCCCACACAGGGGCCCAATGAGCAAGAGCAAGAGCAAGAGTCCGTTCCAGGCACTCAGTATGATTTACTAAAGCATCTCGACCGGACTCCATCAAGAATTTCTATTCTAGAACTGATCAAGAGGTCAACGACCCATCAATTGGCCTTGAAAGAGTATTTGCAGAAAGTTATGGTCAATGAAGACATCCCGGTCGAGCACATAACTACAGTCTTAACGCCCGCTAGCGGTCAGCCAGCAATTACTTTTTATGAACATGAATTGGCACCTCAACCAGCAAGGAAATATGCCCTGTGTATCACAGTTGACATAAATAAAGTGGCAGTAAAACAATGTTTGGTGGACAATGGGGCATCCATCAATGTATTGCCGCCTAGCACTTTGAAGATGTGCGGCATTCCTGAAAATCAGATTCGACCATCCACTATAACAGTCACAGCTTATAACAACACCAAGAAGCCTCCCTTAGGCATGATAACATTAAAAGTCAGTTTGGGTCCAGCTACAATCACAGTAGATTTTCACATATTGGACATGGATCCAACATTTAATGGCATCCTGGGTCGCCCCTATATTCAACAGCTAGATGCAGTGCCCTCTACAAATCATCAATGCCTCAAGTTTCCACATAAAGGCCGTGTTATCAAAGTCACTAGCATGCCAATTCTGCCAGATGAAGACATACACTTAGCAATGTCAGTTCCTTCTATTTGGCCTTCCAACAAACCGTTGTTATCAGTGTTGGATGTCATTAACCCACGGCCGATGCCCTCAGAGACAGTCACAACGGTTGCTATGACACCTCTGACTTCCAAGGGGAAGAAGAAGAAGAGCATAATAAATACCCCTGGCTGGAATATTCTGATGAAAATGGGGTACCAAGCTGGTAAAGGCCTGGGTGTTAATTTCCAAGGGAGAACTAAGCCTGTCAAGCCACAAAGATTAATTGCACGGGGCGGCCTAGGCTATAAAGGGCCAAGCAAGAATGAAGAGGAACCATGGGCAGTTATGACCTCCACTTTGAAGACAGATCGCCAACCGCTTACTTGGACATTGCAGACACATTTTATTAAAGGTGGCGTTCAAAATAATGAGCAGACTACAATAGTCACTTCCATGTTAGACTGTCAAGATGTTCATGCTAGACAGTTTGCTCGTCATATTGCTCCATTGGCCACCTATAAAGCCCTCGAGTCTCTAAGGCCTGATAAGAGAAGGAAAATTGGTGATCCAGAGTGTGACTGGTATAGATGGTTTGACATGAATGATATTGCTATTGCTTTGAGTCGTCTATTTATGTCGACCGACCCAGAATGGCCGCCACTAATCCATGAGTTGATTGAAAAACCTGCTGTGATAACAGATAAGAGGCAATTGCTGAGCAATTATACAGACACTGGAGAGCCTGATGTGCCATACGAAGAAGGTTTCACGACAGACAGGCTGTGGGCCGGCCTCTTCTCCCTCACTTCCATGCATCCTTCTCTTCTTTCCTCCTTGTATGCTCGACTGTTTTCTCACGTGCCGAGACCGCCTCCGATTATGGTCATCATGTCTCCAAATTCACTACAAATTTCTCCTCCCGTTCTTCCCTTGCTCCTCGAGCAATCCTCAAGACTCTCCATCGCACCCCTGCGAGGGTCGCTATTGATTCAATCCTTCTCCAATCTGTCAATTTCCACTCCTCCTTCTATTATTCCCCCTTCACATTGCTTTCTATTGAAAAAAGAAATTAAAAATGAAGAAAAAAATAAATAAGAAGAAAAAGAAAAAAAAACGCCAAAATTCCAACTTTTCAAACCTCCATCTCTGTTGAGGAGACCTCTTATCTTCTTTCTGAGTGTGTCTCGACCCAGGGGCCGCTCTTCCAAGATTCATTGATAAACCTTTTCCACCCCTCCTGCGAGGGGTCCTCATCTGTATCCCCTCATGTACACACTTTTTCACCTCCTTCCTTTTCTTCTTCTAATAATCAAGCTAGTTGCTCCTCTTCTTCTTCTAATAAAATTCATGGGGTAGTTTCACATAAGAAACCCAAGGGTAAGCAGATTCCTCGTAGATTCTTGATAGAATTGGCTAGAAGGTGCCAGGCATGCTCAACTCTTCCCGAATTTCTAGAGAATGCGATCATCCTGCCAGAGATAGAATATGAGGGTACTTGTGCTTCTTATGAGGGTTTGGGTGTCTATGAGATTATGAACGATGAAGACCCTATTGAAGAGGGGGATGAAAGTTACGAAGAATGTGAGGACGAGGCTGATGCCTTTGCTAGTGGCATGAGGAGATTTGATGAACCATCAGCCTCAGTAGAAGAGCCTACCAAAGAAATAAATCTGGGTATGGAAGAAGACCCCAGGATTGTCCTCATTTCAAAGAACTTGCCGCCCTCCGAAGAGGAGGCACTTATTTTGGTACTTCAAGAATACAAGGACACGTTCGCATGGAGTTATGAAGACATGCCCGGATTAGACCCTGCGCTCGTTGAACATCGACTTACACTTAAGCCAGGGTCTGTTCCGGTCAAACAACGGTTGAGACGTTTCCACTCTAGCATGGCTTTAAAAATGAATAAGAGGTCGACAAGCTTCACAAGGCCAGATTTGTTAGAGTTGTCCTCTATCCTAACTGGGTGGCTAACATCGTCCCGGTCATGAAGAAAGATGGAAAGGTTCGGATTTGTATAGACTTTCGGGACCTCAATCGTGCATGTCCTAAGGATGACTTCCCCCTCCCTCATATTGATGTTTTAATTGATAATACGGCAGGATTTGAGACTCTCTCATTCATGGATGGCTTTTTCGGGTTATAATCAGATTCGCTTGGCTGAGGAAGATCAAGAAAAAACGTCGTTTACTACACCATGGGGTACTTACTGCTATGTGGTCATGCCTTTTGGACTCAAGAATGCTGGAGCCACCTATCAGAGGGCCATGATGGCAATTTTTCATGATATGATCCACATTTATATTGAGGTGTATGTGGATGACCTGGTGATAAAATCAAGAACAAAGGTTGAGCATCCTGGGGTTCTAGCTAAAGTCTTGAAAAGATCACGAGAATATCAGTTGAAAATGAATCCCAAGAAATGTGTATTTGGTGTTTCATCAAGGAAATTGCTTGGATTTATTGTCAGCAAAAGAGGAATTGAAGTTGATCCCAATAAGGCGAAGGCCATTAGAGATATGCCTCCTCCCAGGAATTTGAAGGAAGTTCGAGGATTAATCGGGAGGTTGCAATTTATTCGCCGTTTTGTCTCCCAGCATTCACAAAGATGCAGGCCGTTTTACGAGCTTACTAAGCCGGGGGTCAAGTTTAATTAAGATGACAAATGTCAGGCAGCTTTTGAAGGATTGAAGGATTATTTGGCTAATCCTCTGTCCTGAGGCCGCCAGTTCCAGGCAAACCACTCATTCTCTATGTTTCTGTCCTGGATGACTCTGTGGGTGCTGTCCTAGCTCAAGTGGATGAAGAAGGGAAGGAGAGGGCAGCATACTACTTGTCTAAACTTCTCAATCCTTGTGAGCAGAGATACTCAGCTATAGAGAAGACTTGCGCCGCTTTGGTCTGGATAGTTCAGAAGTTAAAGCACTATTTCTTAGCTCACGAGGTTCACCTCATTGCTCGCATGAATCTAATTAAATTCCTTCTTAAAAAACCTGTCCTTACCGACCGATTAGCACGCTGGCAAAGTTTCCTCTCTCAATTTGACATCACTTACATTCAACAGAAAGCTATCAAAGGCTACGCCATTGCCGAACATCTTGCTCACCACCCTCTACCCCGATTTGATCCTGTCAATTCGGAGTTTCCAGATGAGGAACTAATGTCCATTAATCAACCCCACGATCATATGTGGACGTTACATTTTGATGGAGCTCTAAATTCCCAAGGAAGAGGGATCGACATGGTTCTTTTAACTCTAGAAGGGGTCACCATCCCATTCGCCGCTCAGCTTACTTTCCCTGTCACAAACAACATAGCTGAGTATGAGGCTCTTTTGGCCGGCCTTCAAACCGCTCATAGATATGGTGTTACCCAATTACGAATTGTTGGTGATAGTCAGCTCATTCTACGCCAGGTGCTTGTCAAATGCCGCACTATCAATCCTAAGCTCAAACCATACCAGGAACTTGCTTCAGCTTATGCCAAACTCTTCACCAAATTGATCTTCGTCCATGTCCCTCGTAGCCAGAACATCTTAGCTGACGCTCTCGCCTCTTTGGCCTCTACTTTAGTCTTTCCTCCCCAGCGAGATTTTCATGTTCCCCTCATTCATCAGCGTAACACTCCAGCTATTAAGGATCGTGCATTCCTCGACATTAAAGACAAGGTGCTTGAGAAGGTCAGGCGGAATGAAGCTCTTAAAAGCAAAGAGGTCATGTTGTTAGATTGGGAAGAAGAATTGGCTGATGAAGAGAAACCTTGGTATTATGAGATTGCCAGATATTGCAATGATCAAACCTATCCCGAAGAAGCCACTGTGGAGGAAAAGAAGGCGATTAGAAGAGTGGCTCAACGGTATGTTTTGGTGGGAGGTGTGCTCTATAGAAGAGGGCTCACTAGTGTTTTATTAAGATGCCTCGACGATGATGAATCCTGGAAGGTCGTGGAAGAGGCGCATTCAGGAGTGTGTGGTGGTCATGTGAACAGCCAGATGCTAGCTAAGAAGATCCTTAGGCTAGACTTTTATTGGCCAACTCTAGAAGAGGATTGCTCCATCTATGTTTGAAGGTATGTTAAGTGCCAATTGCACGCTGACAAGATTCATTCTCCTGCTTCTTCACTCCATCCTATGTCCTCCCCATGGCCTTTCTCCATGTAGGCTTTCGATATCATTGAACCTCTTGGTGACTCAAACCTCCTTACAAAGCAAAAGTCATTCATCCTTACGGCAACGGAGTACTTCACCAAGTGGGCGGAAGCGGAAGCATTCATGGAGATTAAAGCATCGACCGTCTGCAAGTTTATAATGAGGAACATCATCGCAAGTTTCGGCATCCCAAGCACCATCATCACCGACAATGGACCTCAATTCATCTCTCAAGAGCTCAAGGATCTCTGCAACAGGTATAACATTACATTACATCATTCTTCTCCCTATTATCCACAGGGCAATGGCCAAGCAGAGGCAACTAATAAGACACTGATCAAAATTGTTAAGAAAACGTGTGAGGCTAATAAATTTTCTGATTGGCCAGACAAGCTAGTTTAAGCTCTCTGGGCCTATCGCACTTCCATTCGTACCCCCACTGGGCAAACCCCTTTCGCCCTTACTTATGGAATGGAGGCGGTAGTTCCTTATGAGATTCTCATTCCCTCTCTGCGAGTACAATTGGACAAGGAATTCTCTATTGATGAGCGTCGTGATTCACTCCTTGCCCAGTTGGAACTCCTAGATGAAAAGCGTCTGGTCGCCTCTGAGCATGCGCGCGTTTATCAAAATAGGCTTTCACATTTTTATCAAAAGAAAGTAATTGAGAGAAAATTCAAAATCGGTGAGATGGTAATCAAGAGAATCTTCGTAAAACCTGGTGGACCCCGTTCAAAACTCCAACCAAACTGGGAAGGCCCCTTTGTTATAAAAGATGTTTATCCTGGCAATGCTTATAAATTGATTAATGCTGAAGGAGAAGAGCTAGCTCATCCTTGGAATGGGCTCTACCTTAAGAAATACTACCCCTAATCCAAAAAATAATAATAATAATAATAGAATTTTCCCCTAATCTAAAAAAATATATATAATAATAGAAAATTTCCAAAATCTAAAAAAAAATTGCCAAAAACCCAAACAAAATAGAAAATTCCAAAACCCAAAAACAAAAAAAAGGAAGGAAAAAGATTTTCAAAATTTCAAAATGGTTGCCATGGCGTACGAGGACGCAAAGTCTGAAAGGTCAAAATTCAGTATTCATTCATCAGTCTTGTTAACTCAAAATGGGGTCGACTCCCGCACACACTACACACATAAACCTCGGACTCAAGCGGTGCAAAATCTGATGGGAAGTCAAAACCTGACTAAAGGTGAAGACAATACCCATTCTTTTCCTCTTTGGCCCATAAGGGAGGAAGGGAGGTCTCGGGGTGGACCCGCCAAGCCTACCCGCCGCCTTAGTAAGTGGAAGTCAGGGCCCAAAAGGGAACAAAATGCCGCAAAAGCCCAAGTATAATTAGGTTTTTTTCAGTACAAATCAGTTTCAAAGTGAAAGTCAAATCGTGAAAAGAAAAGCATATCAAGAGGGCAAAGTCCCCGCAAGGAAAACCTTGGGCGTATGCACGCAATATAAAAGAGGCAAAAGGCAACAAAATTTCCCTATGCCGAAGACCGAACCCCAACAGGCATAGGGTAGGGGAGGTAGTTTTATCTCGAGATTTTCAGAATCTCTTATGGGCTTCCTTATATCTTCTTCCACCTTTTTCTTTGTGGTAAGTCATAAACCAGCAGAATGGTCGAGATTGACCTAGGAGATTGCATCGTGCTAGATCTTGCATATAAGTTTAAACCATTATCACGTCGACCCCTTTTTGATTAAATAAGAAAGATCAATGAATCCTCAATGACGACTGTGTAGGACCCAGTGCCCTGGTAGCTTTGTCAACCTAATTCTAAAAGCAGCAAAAAAAAATTAACGCCTCTGAGTAAGGCGCCTTTTGGGTAATTAACGCCTGAGTGGAAGTCGTCTTTTATCAAATAACGCCTTTGGATAGGTCGTCTTTTCAACGAAATTCAAACTTTTTTCAGAATTAACGACCATCACTGAGGGCGTCTTTTATATGAAAAATGACCTAGTCTAAGGCGTCTTTTTGAGAAAATAAGAGAAAAAAAATGAAAAGGAAAAAAGAAAAAAAATGGTGATTTATCTTTCATGACGTGTGCTTGCACGGGCATCTTTTGTTATGGGTTGCACATGTGTGCTTGCGTGTTGCATCTCCCTTTATTGGTTATTTCATTCACCTTATTTGATTAAAGGCTTGGCTCCTTGACCCATCATCAAGGTCAAAAGTAAAGACATCCCTTGCTTATTGAGCAATGGGCCAAGTCGAACAGATGAATTAACCTGTTTGTTCAAGTGTGAACTACAGCTGCAAGTACAGGGCAAAGTGAAGCAAAAGCAAAGAACGTGGAAAAGGAGCAAAGTACGCGACAATAAGTACACAACTACACAAGTGCTCAGGTAACAAAAATTTTAATTTCATATATATATACATACATCATAAATATCTGAGTACAGGTGTGAGGGTGGAGAAGTACAAGTAAGTCTCTCTCAGCTCTCGTCTCCACCCTCCTCTCTCCTACTCTCTACCTCGTCCTCACCGTCCCGAGGAGGCGCTGGTGGAGGGGGCATGGGCCCTCGTGAAGAAGCTGGAACCCGAACCTGGCCCCCTACCTCGCTCCTCTCTGGAAGAGAAGAGCCTGCCACAAAGGTAGAGCTGGTGAAGCTGTACCCTGCAGCTAGCGCCCGCTCCCGCCCTCGCTGAAGATGCTCCTCTGACGCTCGTAGCCGCTCCTGGGTAACGGCTAGCTGGGTCCTCAAGTCTGCCAGCTCACGCTCGCGCGCTGCCACCTGCTCCTGGTACCGGGCACGCTCTGACTGCTGTAGCTCGTGGTGACGCGCACAGTCTGCCAGGTGCTCCTCACGCTCCCGAGCACGCTCCTCGCGCTCTCGCGCACGCTCTCTCCGCTCCAGCTCAAGAGCGACCCACAGCTCCGCTACGTCCTGAGGCAGCTCCTCCCGCCGCCTCAAAGCCCTCTCCAGCTCCGCGACTCGCTGCTCACGGATCGCCAACTCCGCCCCAGCTAAGGAAGCCCGGGTATGAGCCACCTGTAACTGTGTAGTCTGCAAACAGGTAAACAAGTCACCAGTTCCACATTTAATGCAATAATTCAGCAATTTATGAAATTAATGCATGGTTAAAAGTAAAACTCACACGTGTGGCCATCGCCTGCTGGCCCTCCTCGATGCAAGTAAGAGCGGCTCGGAGCTCCTCCGTCTGCAAAACACTTTTTCATCAGCACATAATAATACATAATTAAATGAGGTCTGAGTTTTGAATTTACCCATGTGGCGAGGTCGCGCTCTGCCGCCTCGGCCCGTGTCACTGCCCCTGCTAGCTGCTCCGCTAGTGCAGTCGCCTATGCACTAGGCCCTCTCGAGCTAGAGGCCTCTGCCGTATCTCTCCCTGCTGCTCCCTGCTGGGCACGCTGCATTTATTGAGATTGTCAGTGGCTAGTCATCAATAATTCAAGGACAAAAATTCATTTGCATATAGAAATAAATTGAACACTCACCAAGGTCTCAAGGTCTGCCCGCGTAGTGGCCATCTGTGCCTCCAGGCTGTGCAGGTGGGCCTGTGCATCCATCGCTGATATATCTCGCGCATCCTGCATCTATTACATATTAGTCACATGATAGATACATAAGCATTTGCATTCAATTTAGAAATAAGTGCATTCATACATACCCCTAAGACCCTCGTCTGGGGGCGGCTGGCATAAACCTCCCAGTAGCGCCGGAGGTACTCGGAGCTGTCCGCTGCCTGAGAGGTGACTCGGATCCCGCCTCGCTGCCAGTCGACGTACTGGTCCGCGAACCGCACTCTCCAGTAGATCTCCTTAGTACGACCGCGCGTCTTCTTCCCAATCCCTCGCGGCTCTCCAACCTCTATCCACTCCTGATGAAGGCCGAGAGTCCTCATCACCAGCCTAAGCCGTAACGGCTCAATCTCGCTAAGGCAATGAACCCAAAACTCATGCTCAAAGCGAGGTCGGGCCACTACGACCCATGGCTGGCCCTCGTCGGTCATCCCCTCGTAGGGTCTCCACCGCACCTGCATTCACAAGCATGCATACATCCATCATATCCATCATATAACATAAACGTAAAAAGAAATACATAACATTGATCATGTGTACCAGTGAGGGAGGGAAGTCTCGGAACTCCCGGCGTAATACCCACAACTCATAGGCGAGTGGGGCTCCAAACACCACCGGCAGCCAGCGCCGTGCTAGAGGGAAAGATCCCTCACCTCCAGGCCGTGGGTCGACGCGCCCCATGGGCATGTACAAGTGGCTCCAAATCTGCATCTATGCATCATATTAGCAAAGCATTCATACGCATATGTATTCTAAAATAACAAAAAAAAACACACATAAAAAGAAAATGCATACCTGAAGAAAAGGTGAGAAGCCACTGATAGTCGTCTCTCGACCTGTCCCCATGGAGAGGTCGGCTATCAAGTGTGCTAGCAGCGCTGCTCCCCAGGCGTATCTGCCGACTCCCTCCAGGTCCTCGAGTATCCCTAGGAATCGACAGTTGATGACGTCGCCCTTTGTGCCGAGCAGCAGCCTCCCGAGCATCAAAAATAAGAACCTCCTCAGATCTCTGTCTGCCCTCTCTCTGTCAGCCGGGTCCTGGCAATAGGCTGCCCTAGCACCGTCCATCAACCTCTGTGAAAATTGCTCTAAAGACTCCCTGGGTCTCTGTCTAGCGTCCCCCAGTCCCATAGCTGTGGTGAGGTCGGTGCGGAAGACGGTCCTGCACTCGCTAGGTGTCTCATAAACCATCTCTAACCCTAGCAGTCTCTGGGTAAGCTCGGTATAGTCAGGGTAGGTGATCCCACTCACAGCCTCCCCGTCTACCCTCAGCCATGTAATCCTAGCTACATCCTCTAGGGTGGGGATCATATGACCCCATGGCATCAAGAATGCCCAGCTAGTCCTATCCCGTCTCTCTCTCAGAACCTGGATCAATGCTAGGTCTAGTCTAACTGGCTCTATGCTGAGGAAAGCCCCGAATCCCATGGCATCTACCCTAGCTCTCTGAAACTCGGGGAGACCATAATATGCTGCTCGCACCTAGACCCAGGAAATGCATGTCCTCATCAATCCCTGCGTGCATAAAGAAAGAATTTTTTTGCTTAATTGTTTAAATTTCATGTGAAAACTGCATTTGCTGAGATGTTTGCTGTTTGATTTAATTAACGACCAACCTTGGGTCGTGGCTTGCTTGATTAACGCCTCTGAGCGTGGCGTTATTTCTAAATGGTTATCTACGATTATTGAATTAACGACCCAGCCTGGGTCGTTGGTTATCTAGAAGACGCCCCTATGGGAGGCGTTGTTTTGAAATCTGGTTCTGGAAGTTTCAAATTAACGACCACCCCTGTGTCGTTGTT
This sequence comes from Amorphophallus konjac, assembly GCA_022559845.1. Classification (NCBI taxonomy): domain Eukaryota; kingdom Viridiplantae; phylum Streptophyta; class Magnoliopsida; order Alismatales; family Araceae; genus Amorphophallus; species Amorphophallus konjac. Next base: position 225,086,757 of record CM040123.1, on the reverse strand, counting down.
AAATGAATTGACGCCCCGATAGGGGGCGTTGTTTTCCAGGGTTTTAAAAAAAATAAAACAGCACGCGAAATAAATCATGGCAAACATATCGAAGAAAAATAAACAATTGAATTGATAAAAGCATGGAAATCAATAGCATGTTGTTTAGACATGATAATTCAAATTAACGACATGCTATAGGGCGTGTTCTCATGTGATTAATTATTTTTCAAAATAAAAAAAAATGAATTAACGACCCCAGGTCTGGGCGTCTTTTTCTTTAATTCACGACACCCCTGGGGGCGTCTTCTTTCTGAGTCTCTGGTTTTCCCCCACCGAGGGCTATGGCAAAAAGAAAAAAATGGAAATAAAAATAATAAAAAAAATGTAAATAAGGGCTGGGGGCCTACCTTTTGTCGGCTAGGTCCAGCCAACTCCCCACGGAGGGGTTGCCGTGGCCATCGGAGTTGGCCGCGGCGGGGAATGGCCGCCACCGGTGGCTCGTCTTCTCCTTCTTCTTCTTCATCTTCTCCTCCTTCTTCGTCCTCTCCATCTTCATCATCTTCTTCGTCTTCTTCATCTCCTTCTCGTCCTTCTTCGGCCTCGTCGTCTCCACCGTGTCCCTCGTCGCCGTGCTCCGTCGCCGGTGCCTCCTCGGCCGCCATGGGGGGAGCTTCCTCCATGGCGGGTTCGTGCTCGCCTTCCCGGTCCACGACATCGGGGGCGCTAACCCTATGCCTTTTAAGTCCACCGCCGGCCATGGCTAGGGGGTGAGGGGAAGAGAGAATGAGAGAGATAGAGAGTGAGGGATGGGTTCGGTTAGGGTTGCAGAAAAGGGAAATAGGGAAAAATGGACGAAGGAAGAAGAAGAAAGGAGGGAAAGCAAAGTTGAACGGTCAAAAAGAATTAACGACCCCATAAAAGTCGTGTCTTGTTAAAAAGATGACTTGAGCAGAGGGCGTTACTTAACCATTTCACGACGTGCTTTGAGGCGTGATTTCTTTTCGCATGGGGAATAACAAGCATCGTCAGGAGCATTTAATGGGAATTGATTGATGTGATTGGAATAATCATTACTATTTTTAATTAACGGCTTGGCTACAGGCGTTATTTACATGAGATGTGGCTTATCTGAAGGCGTTACTTTTAGATTTTTAACGAATACTTTTCAGAATTTGAATCATATTAACGCCTTGACTTGAGGTGTGATTCTATTAACACCATTGCTGAAGTCGTCAATTATGGGAATTAATGTTTTGGTTTTAGAAGAAGATCAATGAGAGACGACAAGTGCGGAGACATTATTTATGTTATTAACGTCATTCTCTGAGTCGTTATTCAGAACAGAAACGCAGGTTTTGGAAGAACTGATCAGAAAATTGGTTCAATCAGAATATTATCATTGTTTATTATTGATGAAAAGATTAATGCACCTAATGAGCCACTTTGGGCCTTAAGCTTCTTAAAGCTATTACATATGTTTTCCACTGATCTCTGTCTTCTTCTAAGTTCTCCACAGGTTGATGAGTTTTGCAGATTTTCCACAGTGCTTGGATTGTTGTGCTCTCTTCTCCATCTTTATTGCTGCCAATGTCCCTTGTCTTGATAGGAGGAAGATGAGATGGGTCCTCGAATAGTCGCCGTGGAAGCCCGAGTTGAGGAAGGCACCGATGAGAGTTGTATAACACGAATTCCGTGGCACCTATTAATCGAAGATCTGTACCGGGAAAGAATCGTGCATGGAGTTCTTCAGCTTTAAGTAATCCCAGGGCGCATGTGAATAAGTTCTTTGGCATCACCTTGAGATGCTCCCTCCATTCCACTCTTTTCTTGATTTGGGGAATCCGGTTCACCACTCTATTGCTCAACCCCAATGAGCCGGTCATGTAGGAAAGTGGGCTTTTTGAGAATATTCTTGATGGTTGTTGGGCCTCCTCACATGGATCGAACTTGAAGTGGAGATCTACCCAACTAGAGAGTGCAAGCATGCATCCATAAATCGGTCTCCCCATTGCTGCCGAGGTGAGCCCGCTATATAGAAAGGCTAATATCGCCGATCCCACTCTTTCTCCTTCCCAAAGGCTAGCTATAGCACTCAATTGGGACTCTTCTAAGAAATCTTCCGTGGAGGGGAACAAGATTGCCCCCGCCAAGCACACAACGAAGGCTTTTGCTACTCGTTCTATTTCATCTCCCTCTTTAGCTTGATCGGACTTTTTGTAGACCCATGAGGCAAGCTTTAAGAGGTTAATCCCCTTGGTGGCTTTGATTTGGCTCACTAGGTTGGGACTAGGAATCAAGCTTGTAAGCAATTCATGGGAGGAGATTTGTCTTGGTATGATGGCCATCTTCTCCTCATCCCCTTGCTTCATCTTCTTTAAGCCCAAGATCATCTCTAGCTCTTCTAATAGAATTGTGGCTTCAAAAGTAGAGAAGAGGAAGGTGTGGGTAGAAGGGTGCCATATCTCCATAAGAGCTCCTATAGCTGCCCAATCTAAGTGATTTGGTCATAATGTTTGGCATGGGTAACTAAACCTAGGAGATGCCATCGAGAAAGAAAAACCCTCATGTCTGAATTGAATTTGGAGAGCAAGAGGGGAAGCCATTTGTTTTTTGTGAATATCCTAGCTCCTGGAATGTTTGGGTATTCCTGTGTAGAGAAAGAAAAGAAAGAAGGCACAGAGGGAGATAAGAGATGAGAGTTTGAAAGAGAAATAGGAAGACGCACAATTCAAGCTTTGAACATACCTGGTTCATAGCAATCCTATTGCTAAGGTGCCCATTAATCTCGGAGAGCCTGAGAGTGGAGAGCTTGGTCCTTTTGATAGCTCTCTCCATCTTCTGGGTAACTGTCTGCAGAAAGAAGCCGAACGGAACAAGCAGCACCTGCGAAAGCAGAAGAAGAAGCAGCAGAAAATAGGATTCGAATGATTTGTTGAGAGAAATTCCTCTTTTATAGAAGTTTGAAGGATTTTATGCCCGTTCGAAATTACAAAATCAAGTACGAGCATAACTGGGTTTAAGCATTCTGATTCAGAGTCGGAAGCGTGTGTTTCGAATTTATGGTTAATTAACGACGGTATTCAGGGCGTCGTTTATTGAATTAACGACTTGATCCAGGTCGTGTTTTATCTCACGCCTTGATGAGGGTCATCTTTTGTTGAATTCTCAAAGCTATTAACGCCTTGATGCTAGTCGTCTTTTATCCTTTTGACGCCCCTACCATCAGTCGTCTTTTTATAAGCTGGCATATTCGGTTCTCATGTCCTGATGTTAATGAACTTAAGTGCTGTCTTTTAATTAGAATTTATTTTGTGATTATGCACTTATGGTCATGTCTTGTTTTGAATTAAGGATTATTTCTATCATGAGGATTAATGGATTTTCAAGTGCAGAAAAGTGCAGGTTTCGAGACGCATGGGTAACTTCTTGAAGTAACATCATTCCATTCTTGTATTCTTTCCTGTAAGCATTATTACTATATCATATTCTACGCTATTATAGCATATCAAGGACCTTGTGGTTTTGACAAACTTGGAATTTGAGTTCCCCTTCATCAAAAACAGTGATAATTCCAAGAGAATCTTGATCACACGGATAGGCCGTTGAGTCATTCAAGGTCCGGGACGATGGTTCCACTTTCTGGGTTGATGCGCGGATAAACGGACTTCAGCTTAGTGTCAGCTCAGAGATCTGGATTCTTGACCAAATCTAGATGGCTTGGCAATATTATCCTTGATTATTTTCTATTTTTAGTTTGTTTTATTTTTCTTTTAGCCCAGCATGCATCATATAGGATTTTGAGTTTAATGATGAAAATCTTCATATTATGGCAATAATGAAGGTCACTCGCTTTTAATTGAGTTGGCATGAGATATTCCATTCTAAATCAAATACTTTATTCTCTCTGAAGCCGCTCAGGCTAGTTCCTTGAAAGCGTCCCTTTGTTGGGTCTTCATCTCAATTCACTTTAATTTTCTACAAATCCACCTTGGTTGTAGCACGTCCACATTGGCTGGTAACCGCTCTCCAAAGGTGCCTCCCTGTCGTGCCCTCGCGCATATTTTATTTATTTAGTTTAGTCTCCTTTATCCAGCCAATCGATGCTTTCTTGGAATCACCCGGGGTTGTTTCACTCAGAATCTTGGAAAGATTTCTAATGCTTAGTGTCAGAAGCGTGTCACATCACACCTTGGCATCTACTTATCAGTTCATTCCACTTCATTTCGCTTGTTACACTTTCACTTCATTTCGTCTCACTCCCTTACAAAGCATACGCCAAGGCGGGGCAGATGTAGACACGCCAAAATTGATACTATGTTGATCAAATCTCATGTCACCATGTTAACGCCCCAAAGTGAACTTCAATATTTCCATAATACGAAGTTTTTCTTTTTTGTGTGACTTTATGTGTTTTTTTAATTATTTTTGTAATTCACGACTTGAAGTAAGGCATGTTTTAAATAACGGCTTGCTCATAGGCGCGTTTTAAAGAAAGGACGACTGATCCAAGAGGCGTCAGTTTCTAGAATTTAACGAATTTCATTCAAATTGGAAAAATAAGAATTAACGTCCCTCTCTGGGTCGTGTTTTTAATTAACGCCTCTCCCTCAGGCGTCGCTTCGTCATTTTCAAATAAGGAAGGTGTTTCTTACTAAAATTAAATCCATTAATTGACGCCTTTATGCCAGTCGTTATTTTAATTAACGCCCCGACCCAGGTCGTCAATTTCAGATAACGCCTTTATGTGGGTCGTCTCTTTCCTTTCCGTGTCCTGATTGAACGAAGCTTTCCTGGCAGAGTTGCCTGCTCTGTTTGATCGTCTTGTTGGATTAGGTAACTAGAGACCTTGCCGTGGATGGCTATTGCCAATTCTTATCCCATTAGATCTGTGTTTTCCGCCCTATAAATGCATCCCTGGGTCGAGTTCGCAAAAAGGTTGGCTGAAGGGAGAAGAAAAGAGGGATTAGTAATAGCAGAAACAGGTTTTCTACGCGCATAGAAGCTTTCCACTCTCCTCTTCCCTGCGCATCCACTGCTCCTGCGGTGGTTTCTTTTTCCTATTGCATCAGCCGACTTAATTGGTTCACCCTTTACTGCTGTCAGGAACAGTAGGGAACTCTTTAGTTTACTGTTTCATCATCGTTCATCATAATTCTTTTGCATTAGCTTTGCATCACATCTCCTTCCTTCCCTAATTCTCTTAGGGGTTTTAAAAGAACCGAAAGGTGCACACTTTATGCTCATATTCCATCATCTTATTTTATCTTCGGATTGATACTACACGCACTTGGCTAATCCCTTTTTATCTTGTTTGTTTGTGATTTGTTTAAGGGTAATCAAGAAGAAAAACCCCCTTCATCGGCCGGCCGGTAGAAGGAGGAGGAGGAAATCTACAATCATCCCGCATCATTATTTTTCATCAGGTATTCGCGATCAATCTCCCTTCCGTTTGAGGTAACCCCTCTGGCGATCACCTTCCATATAGCAATCTCTTGCTCCCATTTTTATTTCGTTTTCTATCTTCTACCCTTTTATGTCGGAGTGATGATCATCTTTTTAGGTGTTCACACCATGTACTTAAAGAAACGACTCTATTGATAGAGAGGATGTGTAACAATAGGAAATCATGATAAAACTCTGTCAATACATCTTTGGAAAATCATGATTTAGATACAAAACTATAAAATTTTGGTACATAAAATTAACATAACTTAAAATAACTTAAGATACCTTAATCATGCAATTTCTATTATGAATCAGTAAATAAACTTAAAGTTATGATAACAGGTCAAAACTTAGATAACTAGACTTATTTATAAGTTAAATTAACTAGTTTCCCATTCTGTCTATAGTTACCCTGACGGTCTAGAATGGGTGCGTCACAGTGACTGTGACGGTTTATCGTGAGGCCGTTACAGTAATGTAACGCTCCATCTATGGTCCGTCAGAGACAACAGAGTAATCTAAATATAACAGAGAGTGTGACGGCTTATCGTAAGGTCGTTACAGTAATGTGACAGTCTAAGTCTGATGCGTCAGAGTCTCTACTGATAGTACAAAGAATTTAAAAGACTATGATTTGAAAACATGTCATATTTTTGAAAAAGATCTAACTACCCTAGTCATGATAAATGAAGTAAGAGTCTGTCTAGATGCATAGGTTGCAGTGAATTAGCAAGATCATATCTTTTGTCTTTGATTAAGGCTAAGGATAATTATGCATGGATGACCCTACTAAAACATGAAATTCATAGTCTATAATGCATGAAATCAAGTACAATCAGAGGGCTTTTATCCCTAACAAGATATTTTTGCCAATCATGATATAACCTACCTCTTAACAAGGCTTTAAGCTTCTAATTTGAATCTGAAAATCGAGCCCTAGCTCTCCTTTCCCAATGATTTTCCAGCAACTTCCTGCTGCTCTATCTCTCCAGCCTCTTATCCTAAAGATGTGAAATTTTGAGCGCAAGAATATGAAACTAAGGTGATCAAAAAATTCTAAAGAATTTAATTCTAATTACCTCGTTTAGATGTCCTAATCTCTTGATCTTCAGGGGTCATTTGCTCTGAATCCTGAGTTACTATGTTCGAACCAGCAACTTTGGAAGCTTCAATCTCCTTGGTTGGTTGATCTCCTAACATGAAATTTGGAGAACTATTAGTCTAAAGTATACTAAACAAAATCTTCTAAAGAACTTATCCAAAATTCTATCTCCTTACCTTGAATCTTTACGAGCCAAAAGTAAGGCTCGCTTAGTTCAGAACTAGGTCCTATTTATAGGGTTTTGAAGATTACATCGATTGTAGAGTCCTTAATTTGCCAGAACCTAATCACTAAGAGTCTTTAGTAATGTTATAAACTCTCCCAAGTCGACCTCTTGTAGATAAGATCCCAAAGTTTTAATCTTTTTGCTCGTTCTTTCTTTCACGGAACTGACAGGGTGTAACACATCAGTCTAGGTGCGTTACATGCATGTGGCGGTCGTACGATAGACCGTTACATCCCACGTGTGTAGAATTTCAAATTAACAAAACTCTTTTGTTAATTATCCAATATAATTATCTATAAAAATAGTATTTATCCTTAAAATACGTGAATATGCTAAATAACCTTCTAGAACATGGGCCAAACTTAATGGGCTTGGTCCTTAAACCGTCTGGAACTTATTTAAATAGGATAGGTCAATTATTTGACACCATTGGGCCTTATAATGACTTATTAATCCAATAATCCATTTATAAATCTATTTAGTCTTTATAAATTCCTAATAAATTCCAAAAAATTCTATAAATGATCAAGAAATTATTACATAAATTCTGGGGCACTACATAGGGCCAGGAAGGAGCTGAAGTGATGAAGAGAAAAAGGAGAAAACAAAGGAAAAGAGAGAGAAAATAAGCACTTTTTTTTGAAAGAAATTGAATGAAATAATAAAATTTCTTTGGCTTACCTCTCTCAAAGGGCTGGAGCTCAGATGCCTGGGGATGGCGGACAACCTTTGCAACACTCCATACTCTTTTTTGGCTAGCGTTGGCCCATGGTAAGCGGCCTCACCCATAGAGCCTCCTTCAAGGGCCCTCTTCATGGTATTTTGAGAGATTTTGTAAGGGTTTCAAGGCTTAAGGGAGAGGGTTTGTGTGAAGAACGAATCTTGGGTGCCCTCCTACTTATAGAGCCTAGTTTGTGGCCTAATACCACTAGGATTGAGGTAGGATAACTCCAAGCGGGATAGGATAGGCTTTGGCACAAGTTAGGACTCTCTACCCTCGGGTTGGGACTCTCCAAGAGAGTCTCGATCGGAGCTATCAGGGTTTTCATATAAGTGGTCTATCGAGCGACCGCGAGTACATGAAACCGATCTAACATGGACCGTTTGGTCGCCTCCTTCACACTTTGCTTCTCTGGCAGATTACACGGTCCCGTAGAGGCCATTTTCAAACAAGACGGTCAATACAAAACCGTTTTTATATCCTTCTTTGGAATATTGGCCGAACAAGCATCCGCGGTCCACCTTGGGGCCGTCTGCACCCTGGAGCGGTTGTCTGAATGACCGCTTACCTACCTGATGCCTTAATTTTCGTCTCTCTTGCACCAATTCCACTCAATGCTTTTTGTCTCTCTCTCTTACTCTCTCATGTCAGTTTAGGAGTCATTATTAGTCAATTAGCGTCAAGCATTCACACATTCATTTGCAAAACCAAAAAATCTGTCATATCATAAGCATGCATAACATCCATATGTACATAAGTCACATCTAAGTACATCAGGCCGATCCCTCTCTCGGACCCCCACTCTCACCCGAGCCCTCATGCCTCTTCGATGGCGGGGCCATCGTTGAGCTCGCCTCCTCCCGGTTCTGTCGATGCCGCTCCTCCTCCTCGTTCCTCCGACGACCGGAGGAGCTCATGAAGTAACTCCTGTAGGAGCCTTGCGTGCCATGTGTACCATGTGTGCCGCTCGTAGCTCTGTTAGTCTCTAGCCTCCGGCTCATCCTCTCATAGGCCTCTACATCACCCTCCAACTTCGCCACCTGGAGCTGGGATCGGTCCCACTCGGCCCAGAGTCGCTCCAGCTCTACCCGTAGGAGTGCCGTCTCTGTCGGGTCTGATGGTCGGCTACGCTCCATCTCCCCCCTCAGATCGGTAACCTCGCTCAGGGCCTCCGTCATCTCAGTCATCTGCATGTGCATGCATCATGGTCAGTTAGTTGCATTTCATAATCATAGTCAACCAAGAAAATGCAGGTGTTCACTTACCCTCTCGGCGAGTGCCGCCTCGACCTCCTCGGCCCGTGTCACCATCCTCGCAAACTCTACGTCCCGCTCGGCACGGTCCGCGGATGGTTGGGAGGAGGAAGAAGGTGCGTCAGCTCCCTGACGCTGGGTCCCCTCGGCTCGCTGCATTTAGAAGTCCAGGTTAGTCAATGTCATAAGCATATGAACAACTAAGTCTAAGGTTCAGTGAAACTCACCAGGAGGTCCAGCGCCTGTCGGAGCTCATCCCGCTACTGGACGGTGGAGTGGAGGAGGCCCTGAAGCTCGACTATCCGCCCCTGGGGATCGAGCTGCATATAGAAGTAAAGTGTCAGTGCATCATAATCATAAAGCATAATAGAAAGCATGGGGTTAAAGTCGTACCGGTTGTTGAGTGCCACGGAAGACATGGTGTCCGTAGCGCCTGGCATAGGCCGTCATGTAGGCCTCCTCTCTCTCTGCCTAGGGGCACACCACTCCCCCAAGCCCCATCTAGTCGCGGATCTGCTCCGTTGCTCTGGTCGTCTAGTCGGTCTCCATCGCCAGGCCTCGTGCATGGCGTCCGACACGCTCCTTCGGCTTCTTGGGCGCCGGGAAGTCGACCTCCGCATGATGGACCCCGATGGTCCTCATCACGAGCCGGTAGTAGAGGGCCTCCACTAGGTTCATGCAGTGGAGCCAGATGTCACGTCCTACGTAGGCCAGGGGCACCACCACCCACGTCTGGCCCTCATGCCCCTCTCCCTAGTACGGCGTCCACCGGACCTGTCAAATAGGATAATTACATTAGCACCACAGGCATATAGTTACATTTAACAAAGTTTAAGTTTAGAATCTTACCGTGGTATAGGGTAGCGTGTCGAGGTCATCCTAGATCACCCGCACCTAGCGTCGCAGGGATCCGACCTCTCGAGGTGCCGTCCACCGTCTCACGATGGGTAGTCGATCCGGGTATGTCTCCTCTCTTCTCCCCAGCCCGGGGAGGTGCACATAGACCCACACCTGCATTGCATTGCATCAAATGTCAGCATTTAGAAAACTCATATAGCAATTGCATAATCATTTTAGGAATGGAGTCGAACCTGGAGTAGTGGCGAGAATCTGTCGAGCATCGTGCGCCAGCTAGTGTAGCTGAGAGTGTCAAAGAGCAACGCTAGGACTGTCGCTCCCCACGCGTACTCTCCGACCTAGTCAATGTCCTTGAGCAGTGGTAGCAGGCGGCAGCGGACCACGTCTCCCCGAGTGGTGAAGAGGAGTCTCCTGAAAAATAGCATCAGGAACCGCCTCAGGACCACATCCGCCTCTGGCCCCGGTGCATCTGCCACCGTCGGTCACGCCCGCTCCGTTAGTATCTCAAGATGATGCTCAGGTAACTCTCCTGTAGCAATCCCGGATCACCTCAGTCTGAGACTCTCTTGTAGCCTCTCCCTCGGTAGCGTCGTCGACACACGCTCCGGCCTCAGCAGCTCTAGGCCCAGCAGTCTCTGGGCCAGCTCTCGGTAGTCGGGGAAAGTCCTCCCGCTAACCTCCCCTATCTTTCTCCTCTCTCTCTCTCTCTCACTCTCTCTCTCTCCAAGAAGAGGAGGTCACCCCCCTCTCTCTCTCCTCCCCTCCCTCTCTCTCCTCCACATCATCAACCCTCTCTCTCCCCCTCATTATTCATCCGCCCAACTACCCCCAACCCTCATTACTCCACCCCTAGTCCCAAGAGACCCTCCACCAATCCATACTCCACCACCCAACCACCAACTACCCAATCCTCTTCCCTAAGCACCCTCTCATCTCCCAAGGGAGAATTCCCCACTCCCCAAGCACCCCTTCCCTTCCCCAACACAACCCCTCCCATCCCTAAGACAAAAAAATTAATCCTACCCTTAAACCCATTTCCAAATATTCTTTCCCTCTCACCCACCATCCTAAATTCGCAGCTCCTCTCTCACCCACTGTAAACACCTCATTCCAGCCCCCATTCTCCCCTTCCCAAACCTTGGAACACCCCCTCCCAGACCCCCTCACACTTAGAGGTTGCCCCATACAAATCCACCTCATTTCCCCTCCCATATACCCCATTTCCCCCCATCATCTTCAACCTGCAGTTCTCAATTCGGAGGAAGCAGAAAAGCTACGGATTGTAGAGGCTGTCCCATCATCTCCTCAATGAACCTGGTGGGAAGTTCTATATTGCTGGAAATATCGTCAAGTCAGCTTCGCAACCGTGGTGGTCTCGTCCCTGTCCGAGTTCGTAGCTGCCCGGAGGAGCCATCTTCGCCAGACTGCACTTCTTCCTCCTAACAGTCAACCTGAAGCAACGTTCAGAGACTGCCACGGCCATCCTCTTGAGGATCTGGAGGCGGGACTTGGCTGGGAGCTTCTACAACGAGCCTACTTCGAGGAACAAGAAGCGGAACCCCGTTTGGCATCCGGAGCTAAGATTTATCAATTTTATCCTCCAGGTGCGCTGTTATGTCTCCTCTGGAACAGAACCGACCCTTGTCCACTATTCGAGCACTCCCCATCTTCACCGACATCCTCTGGCATCCCCGTTGATCTCGTTTCGAAGAGAACTCAACGAAGGTTCCAACGACTCCAACCACGCCTGATTCCGAGCTCTGGAACACCCATAGTGTCTTCATCTTCCAGATGCAGTGGTGCTGCGACAGTCAGAACCAGAACTCAGGGTACCTGTTTGCGCCTCTGCCCCAACCAGCATAGTGAACAAGGAAATTCCAAAAAATTTGGACGTCTTCCGGGGTCAACTATGAAGATTCTCCAGCTGGTCTCATCACCAAAAAAATTCGGGAGTGGCTTTAGCGGCATCAACTTCAACTATCTGTCCCTCGTTCCTGAGAACTGGCAGAGTCGGTAACCTCCATCGTTTAGCTTCTATTTTAGTCTTTCCCCTCCCCGCCTTGCCGGCTGAGCGCCCCTCCCTGCGTGGAGGTATATTTTGGTTGTAATCCAATTCCCCACCCCTAGTCCAACCCCCTTGCAAGGGGCGTAGTGCATGTAATTTGATTTCATCAGGTTGAAGCTTCATCGGCACGTCGTGCGGGTGCATACCCACGCCTCCCCGCTTGCCATCGTCTCTGGCCGGGATCGGCATCTTCACGCTGATCAGATGAGCTTCTAGCCCCCCCTCCCTTTGCTGGTTAATCTTGCTTAATTATTATTGCTTCTTAACTCCGTCGGACGGTGAGTGAGTGCCCGTTCAGAATTTGCTTATATTTGAGTGGCTACCGCAGGTGAGTTGTGAGAGTGACCCTTCAACCCATGCCTTCGGCGTGCTGACCGCTCGTAAGTTTGGGCAACCCCTGGCCCTTAGGGGGTCCTCCCCAAGCCAGCCATATCCTTGGAAACCTCCGGTCCAACCTCAAACCCTCACCCCATTACCGGTCCACCTATGGACCCGAGTGTGCCAAACGTGAGTGAGTCCGCTTGTGTGACATTGCCAAGTCGTTGCGTTGCTTGCAATTTAGGTCCTAGTTTGTGTCACATCACGGAGCCCCGTGCACGTGCATGCCGGTGATGCGCGCAACGTCCTCCAATGTCGGGACCATGTGGCCCCACGGGAAGAGGAACGTGCGGCTCACTGGGTCCCACCGATCGTGCAAGGCGTAGAGCAGCACGGTGTCGAGCCGCGTCACCTCCACGCTCCAGAACTCACCGAACCCCATGGCTGCCAGCCTCTCCCGCTGGAAGTCCAGCAGTGCGAGGTACACTACCTGGACCTGGAGCTAGGATATCCGGGTCCTACGCTTTCCCTGCATTCATTTTAACAATTTGCATTAGTCATACACTTCATAATAAATCATCAGAATAAATAATAAAATAAATAAATAAAATGCGGTCTGTCAGGTTAACGGTCCCTCCTGGGCCGTTTATATTCCTCTAATGGTTGGCCCCTAACCGTTTTATCGTCCCAATAAGCCCATTAAAGGATCTAAATCTAGACAGTCATCCAATGACCATTTTCATTTGTTGGCGGCCTGTTGAAGACCGTTCAGTTTCATAGACGGCCTATTCAGGACCGTTTACCCCTCACGTGTCTATCCCACTAACGGCAGTTCCTTGACCGTTTGGGTATCCAACAGTCCCCATCCGACCATTTGGCTTTTCCCTCAAACCCTCCTTGATCTAAGTGTACACGGTCGTCCCATTGACCGTTTGGCTACCGGACGGTCTGATGGAGACCTTTTTTTCTCAATGATAGGGTTTTTGGACGGTCCGAGGTGGACTGCCTAACATCTACATGGTCTTCTTCAGACCGTTTCTGCTCCCCAAAGCCCCGCCTGTTCAACTCCCTTTGAACGGTCACCCGTGGACCGTTCTAGCCTTTGGGGCAGTTTGGTTGGGCCGTTCTATCCGTAAAACAGTCCTATAGAGACCGTGTATATCCTAGACGGTCACTGTTGAACCGTTTTCTACCCGTCGTGCCCACCGGCATCCGAGCTCTCCCCCACTATGTTTAATGGCCTTAGAGGCCTTACAATCATCTCCAAAGGGGTCGCATGCCCCATTCTGTTCATCTAAACTAACATGCATCCACTAAAACAATCAAATGGGGGGTTTTCGTCATGGCCTACCTCAGAGGGACGAGGTTCCTTGGCCGCTCTCTCAGCCATAGTCGCCGGGGCTTCCTCCTCCGGTGGTGCTCCAGTCTCCTCCGACACAACAGCAAGTGTGGGGGGAACCTCCACGGTCGACTCCGGCGGTGCCATTTCCTCCATGGCTGCCGCCCCCGGCTGCGCCGTCTCCCCCACCGGGGTCGCCGTTGGTGGTGCGTTGATCTCCTCTCCGGCCATCCGACATGTTCGTCGCGCCAAGGCTTGGTGTTTAAAACGCATAAAAGACTGGGGGGGGCTTGAGAGTGTGAGAGAGCAAGGGTTGAAATGAAGGGGGGTATAGGCTTTCGTTTACGATGGAAAGGGAGGTGAGACGGTGAGAAGATGGAGGAGGAACATGATAGAAGTGTCGGTTTATTTTTTTATTTTTTATTTTTTGATACCGATGATCTAAAGGGGGTCTAGCGATAGACCGTTTATGATATGGGCGATCCCTAAAAGACCGTTTATATGTAATGACTCCACTGCCATTAAGTGGTCATCCTTTCACCGTTAACTTTTTGGGCGGTCTTACATAGGGCCGTGTACGTGCTACGATTGCAGTTCAAATTCTCACTGTCTGAGCGGTCCTCTTTGAACCGTTAGTTTCATTCAGCGGTTGTGGATAGACCGTTTGTATTATTAAAATGATAAATGTTGCTTTTTAGCCCTATTTTGCTGCATTATATGGTTCGTTGATAATCTTTTGTGCTCAATTGACTTATTTCATGATATATCAATTGCAAAATCTTGTTCATGATATTTTTGCAGCATTATTCCACTTCCATTACCGACAAGTAAGTCAGGTAAGCATCCTGATCCCTGTATCCCTTAATGCATTACTATATGGTATCTATGCTATATTATCTCGAGAACCGACTGGTCATTCACGTGTTCTAGGATCTGACGTTCCCCTATAACAAAAACGATGATGATCTAGGTCCACGTGTTTAATCATCGGATAGGACGTTAGGTTGGGAGGATTGGGGGACGGCGGTTCTGTCTCACATGCCGTGGTTACAAATAATATCATGACCCTGATTGTTCCAGTCTAGCAATTTTATTCTCGAGTACTTCCTATTTTATGGCTTTCTTCGCATTTGTTTTGATGATTTCTTTTATTTTAGCCCAGCATGCATCATGCGCATCTTTTGAGCATTCATGACCCATGGCTTGTCTGAAAATGTCTCATCAGTGATGGATGATTGTGCGTTCATAGTTTTGGGTAAGAGAAGCTATTCCACTCAGAGTTGGGAGGTTTTCTCTGATCCGTTCACTTGGTTTGACTGACTAAGAGTCCCCGTCTGGAGGTTTTATTTTGTTTCGTTACTTTTACTACTTGTTCCGATTCCCTCATTAGTTGTGGATTGTGTCCCCTGATGAGGTTGCTCATTTCTTCTTCTTTTATTTAGTTAGTTTCTCTAGACTGGTGTCATTTTGGTCTAATTGTTTCCCGTGTTTGGTTCAGAGGTTTCTGAAAGATTCCTATTGCTCATTGGTGAGAAAATGGGTGTCTTTTTACCTTAACGCTCGCTTTTCAGTCCGCTCCGCTTCATTTCCGCTGCATCTCCATGTTCCATTTTACTTCCGCTTCACCTCCGCTTGTTCCCCTGCAAAGAGGACGTTAAGGAGGGGTATCTGTTGACACCCGTTTTTTTGCCTGGGAGTTGAGTCATTCTTCTTACCACTATTTTTGATGACTCAAGTTGTTCATGATTCGTTGGGCCAGTTTCAGGCATGTCTTTGGGGTTATTTTATGGATACTTCCTCCTTGGCTAGGTTTGCTCTCGAATTAGGACTTTGTGGGCCTCGATTTCATTTAGTCTTTGGGGTAAGTAGGCTTATTTATCCCATTTTATTGATTTCAACCACCCAGCATAAAAGCTGTCTAGCGATAGACCGTCTGATATGTTAGTCGGTCATTTTTGAGACCATTTATATCACTCAGATTTATCTCTGCATTAATTGACTATTTTCTGAATTTCCACCGACAAACTAATACACGGTCTTTCACTGGGCCGTTTATTCAAGGTGGGCGGTCCATCGCACGACCGTTTAGTGGCCAGAGTCCTAAGCGAGTTGATTTTTCAGATAGTTATCTATTTATCTCGTTTCATTGATTTATCACCGACACTAGATACACGGTCTTGTAATGGGCCGTGTGATTGGTTGAGCGGTCTATCGATGGACCGTTTATATCCTGAGAGTCCTACGCCGAACCAGTTGGTCTGTTCTTTGGGATAAATGGCTTATTTATCTTATTTTCTATTTACCACCGACACCCATAGGTTGCCTAGTGTTGGACCGTGTATTGAGGTGGGCGGTCTATCGTTCGACCATTTTTGAAGGCCGAGATCCTTGCTTTAACATATTTTCTCTCCCCATCTGTGGTAGAATAAGCTGCTTCATCCTCGATTTTCTCCGTGGATTCTTAACCAAATGCGATGACGTTTGATCCTGGAGAAAATTGGGAGTATTATCTCCAGTTTATCCAAAAGAATCTCGGCCTAATTATCACTGGAAACCCCTCAATTTCGAGTGGACTTTCAGGGGTCTATAAATGGCACCCTTGGTCCAAACTCGAAAGGGGGGGAGATCCAGTGTTTGCGTTGAAGTGCTGTAGGATTCTTGAGCGGATCTCAGCCAGGGAGGAAGGCTCTCTACATTCATTTGAGCCTTCGGTTCAGGGAGTAGTAGTTCCTTTAGTATTTTGGTATAGGTGTTTGGTCATTCGTTCATCATTACATGCTCATTTCCTTCACCTTTTATCCACATTTTTCACTGACATTTCTCATTTATCTACCATTCCTATTGCTTTTCACACCCTTTAGGGGTTAAAAACCCAAACCCCAGGTATTCCCCATTCTATTTTATGTTGTTAGCCTTCCATTCCTTTCTATAGATATTGGACGCCTATGGGCTAATTTGGGTGGTGTTTTCTTGTTGTTTACGTTGTTTTGCAGGTCAATAGAAGCTAAGCACGAGGCCCATCCCCTCTGGCCGGCCGGAAGGGGTGGAGGGATAAGTTCCACAAGTTTGGGATCTGGAGGTTTTGCGCGGTCTATCTCCGTCCGTCTGAGAAGGTGCGCGGTCTTCCTCGGACCGTTCAGTTCCTGCTAGCGGCCTGTTACAGACCGTTTTAGACGCCAGCCAGGTCTTCTTCCCGCGTTCCTCTTCAGCGTTGAGCGGCCTATCGATCGGTCGTCTACATCCATAAGCAGTCTCCAGAGGACCGTGTTCGGTCTGTTCTAGTGCTGCATCATTGACGAGTGTCTTCACTCTCTTCTCCCCTTTCCAAGGTATGTGGTACTCTCCTATTGTATGTATCTTGGTGGCGATCACTACGTGCTTTTCTGTGTGAGTGATTCATTGGTTGCCCTTTCCCTTTTCTAGCCCATTCATTATTTTCATGTTCCCTTTTGAGTTAAAGGAGGGAAAGAAAAAAAAACCTTGTCTACAGCATAGTCTGAACGCAAGAAAAACTGTTAAGAGAACCAGAAGATGGACTTTGTTCGCCTGCTGAGGGATGAGTTGACCCAACCGGCTGGCTAGGTCGATGCAACAAAGGAATTCGGTCGACCAATCCTTCCTTCGGTTGACCAATCCTTGAGCTGTGTCGATGCAACACCCTTTTGAGTCGACGCAGCTCCATTCAAAAAAAATGAAATGAGTAAGGGAGGAGTGATCTAGCGGCAATGCACCGCGTTGGATCACCCCCCATCCTTAAACAAACAGTAGATGGGAGGGAGTGATCTGGCGACAATGCACCCCACCGGATCACACTTCCCCATTCTTTAAAAAAAAATGGAAAAGGGGGCTTGGTGATCTGACGCCCATGGGCTGCTGGATCACCCTCCCCAACTTTAAAAAAAATTGGGGGGCTGGTGATCCGGCGCCCATGGGCTACCGGATCACAGCCCCCCCTCATTTCAACTTAAAAAAAGAAAAAATAAAAAAACATAACAACAAAAGGTTGATAAATAAGCAAACAAAAAAATAATAAATGAATAAATAAATAGCGGCCAAGGCATAACAAACAAAATATAATCCAAGAAAATTATAATAGCAATAATAAATGAATAATAATACATATGGTTGATTAACAAATGCACGCATGCATTCAAATGGGGTTAAATAATAACAAATAAAGAGCAACAAGCATAGCGATGTCTGCTCCGGAGCCCCGCTTCCCCAGACCCGGTATGATGGGAATATAAATGATGCCTCGGTAAGTCATGTTTTGACCTCGGGGACCACCCCAATATGACCATGACCTAACATTGCCCCAGGCTAATAGCTCACTGAATCTGACCCGTTTCCACTGGGATCTAATCCCACTCTCTTACCAAACATCAAACTTGCCATGCGCTCAATGGACATTTGCACAGGTTTTATATCCATCTTCGCCAAGCTTTCAATTCGGACTTCTATCCGGACATGAAATAGTCAATAAGCGACCAACATGATTTGAATGTTTACACCCTAACATGGGGCATTTTAATGTAGTTCGATATTTTAATTATCTCATTTCATTAATGCTAATTTTAGGCCGTAGGGCCCCTTTTCCTAGTGATTAATCAAGGGTTTTCTCCCCTTCGGGAAGACGTAATTGACGTCGTGACCTTTACGGCACGGCGGGTTTTAGTCCTGATGTGACCCTCACTTTTGTCTGATTAGTTAGACGGTGCGAACTAGCTACTCCAGGCCACCTTGGTCTTTGGAGCCCAAATAAACTGTCACATTGTGATTGGCACACCCATGCACTAAATAAACAAAATAAACAAATAAACAAATAAACAGACCGATAATTTAAAAGTGCCTCGACAGTGAAATAAAACCACTCCCGGCCTTACCTCAGCCTATACAATGTTGGAAAATGGAAAGGAAGGGCCAAGGATCTATCCCCCTACCTCCAACAATGATTTGTCTGTCGGTTCCACGTGAAAACCGCACTCGAACCGGCGCCGACGTCTCGAATCCGTGAATGGGATCAGATCTGGACCCCTTCACTTTTATGTTCTAGCATTCACTACAAGGAAAACAGATTATTCTTACGTCCATATTCCATCACAAATATGTCGAAAATACGTCGAAAAGTCAATTTTCGACGGATTTTCGACGTATTTACGACGGAATATAGACGTCGACACGATTACGTCGCTAATTTCTGACGTAATATAATTGCGTGGCCAATACGTTAGAAATTACTGACAAAGAGATGCCGTAGAAATTGTCGTCGGTATTTATGTCGGTACTTAATAATAAAGAAATTAATTAATATTTATGACGGAACATAATTTACTTGAAAATATGTCTAAATTTTTTGACGTATTTCCGACTAAAACTTTTTATGTCGGAACACAATGGGCCAAAATATTTTCAACAAGCCGAAAGTTAGCGACGTATTTTCGACTAAAAAATTTGTTGTTGGAAATTATTTGACCTATAGGTTTACGAATTATTTCAGACGAAAAGTATATTTGTCGAAAATTAGTCGAAACTTACCAACATATTTGCGACAGAAACATTATTTCGTCGGAAACCTGTGGGTTAAATTAGTTCCGACAAAAGTTAATTTGGTCTGAAATACGTCATTAATTTTTGACGTATTTGAGGCGGATAATTAATAGGTTAGAAACATGTGGGTCAAATTAGTTCCGATGAAACGTTAGTTGGTCCAAAATACGTCGTTAATGTTTGACGTATTTGAGACGGATAATTAATACGTCGGAACTAAAATATGTCTGAATCTTTCGACGTATTTCCGCCGAAAAATTAATACGTCGGAAATAAGTGGGTAAAATTGGTTCCGACGAATTGTTCGTTGGTCGAAATTCCATCGAAAACTTTCTCCACATTTTTTATATATATTTTAAAATATTAAAAACCTGTTTAAAGCTATAATTATACACCACAATCTACACAACTCAACATAAAACACGCAATAAACAACATATACAACACAAAATAGGATAAAATATGTCGAACATTACAATAAAGAACGTCCACAACGCATAACTCAATGAATAAAAAAAGTTATAGTTACATTAATTGAAATGTATCATTTTTTCACAATATCATTAAAAAAATCAAGAGATATCCGCTGCATCATCCTCATTCATCATTCGTAGCATCTCCACCATCACCGACTGCAGGAAGCTCCTACACCATAAAAAATTAATAATAAATAGATTTAAAAAAATAATTATTCATAAATCTAGTTAAATATCCTTTTGATTTTCTAAATTCAAAAGTAGATAACATGAAGATGATTTCTTTGACTCTCAAAGCTGAATTCTTTGAACTAAGTTGTAATGTTATTGTTGTGCCCTGAGGTTTTGATGATGTCTAACACTATGAATCATATAATGATCATAGTTTTTGATATCATGAATTTGATATGTGCTGGCTAGTGTCCATATGTTTGCTAATGCGTTGAACAACATTTTCATATGAAGGCTTGAAGAGTTGTAATGCCAATGCTATGAATGCTTGAACTTTTATGCCTGTATGCTTGAAGAATGTCTGTTTGAATGACTGTAATATCTGAAGAATTCAGCTAAGCATAAGCATGGCAGTGTCACAGCAGCCCTAGAAGCAACTCTGCAGAAGAAGTCTTTAATCGCTGAAAAAACAAGCTGATATATCCCCTTAAGATAGACTTTGTACCCGCGGAAGAATAAGGGTGAAAAATATCCCTTAAGGCTGACAAATGTGCATTACGGGTGACAAATACTACCTTAAGGGTAACAAATAGATGGACTAGGTCAATAATAGGCAACAAGGGTGATAAATAGTAGTGCAAATATAAATAATAGGCAGCATGTGTGAAACAGCTTAAAACCATGAAGAGGAGTCGACTCGGAAGGGCTTACAAGTCGACTTCTGACAGAAGAATTCATAGAATGAAAGAAGACTTTTTAGCTGTGGATTAAGGGTGAAAATGGGTCGACAAAGTAGACAAATGGATGTATAGCAGTGTCAAATGGCTATTCAGTGGTGTAAAGTGGCTCATGGCTATGACATTTGAGAATGATCAAACTAGTTGAAGAGAATGATTGTCCATGAGGTTCCTAGCTTCTCCAAGATGATTCTGGAGCATCATTGAGCATCAAACGACCCTGATGATCCTTATTTAAAGTCAAGAAACTGACTTGGACTTCAGTTCTACTGGCCTTCAACGGTGAAATCATTGAACATGGCACCGTGTTCTTGTTGGGTTTAGTTGAAGCTGCACTCTAGTCATACAGCATTCTGCTATGGCTGTTTGGATGACTTATGGAGCCATGGCTTGCATATAGATCTGTGAGCACTGTGTCGATTGTGCTTGGCATTTTACTTTTTGTTTTGTTCTTTCTTGTTTTAGTTCGGTTTGTGTTCCTTGCCTTTTAGTGCCCGGCGCATTGAAGGTGTTTGCTCATAGGTACTGTCAGTGTGTTGCTCTGGGTAACCAGAGTGTGTGGAGGTGTTTCCTCCGTCATCCCCTCTGTGGTATCAGAGGTGTTGTGCCCCTGGCCCCTGTGGTTTGTGGTTTTGATGATTGGCTTTAGGGGTTTGTGATGATTGGTTTTAATGTGACTTAGTCACTGTGAGTCACCATGCATTGATGTTCTGTTTTGATGATTAATTTGGTTTTGATGATTGGTGTTTGATGTGAGTCACTGTGAGTCATCTTGCTGAAATGTTCATTCAGGCTTTCATATGTTCAGTCAGTTTATCTGCTTACACTGTGAATCATTGCAAGTGAAGTTTCAGACTGTTATCTGCTGCATAAAGCTTTCATATGCATTTACAGAGTCTATACACTGATTGGCAGTAAGTCTGTACATTGAGCGTCTAATGGAAGTCCATACATTGGACTGTTACTCACATCGCCTTCAGGCCTCCAAGTCTATACACTGGAGTCGTCAGCTGTGAGGACAGCAAG
Source organism: Amorphophallus konjac (assembly GCA_022559845.1). NCBI lineage: Eukaryota > Viridiplantae > Streptophyta > Magnoliopsida > Alismatales > Araceae > Amorphophallus > Amorphophallus konjac. The sequence goes on along the minus strand of CM040123.1, from coordinate 225,065,491 downwards.
TCTGTACACTGGCCTTCTTTCATGTTAAACTACAAGTCTACACATTCAACAGTGGTCTTCCAAGTCTGTACAGCGTGAAGTCTACACTTTGTCACTGTAGCTCGCTCGTGCAAGTCTATACATTGGACTGTTCTTCAAAGTCTGTACATCAGACTGTACATCATCTTCGTGCTGTTTCTGTATTTGAGTCTTCGTGTTGTTTCCCCTCACTAACACGAAAAGATCTCGTGTCGTCTGAGCTCACAACACTTCGTGTTGATTTCCATGCTTAACAGGAAAACTTGTATGAGGTAATACTTCGTGTTGTTCTATCCTTGTCTTCTATGTCTTCGAGTCCTAGTCTCGGTTGTTTAACTTCGTGTCGTGTTACTGAAGCTGCTCGAATAGTTCTAACGAACTCCGAGTCGTTTCTCTGTGAACCTCGTGTCGCTTCTCTCTGTCCTTTAGTTGCTCATCTCGTGTTATCTTTTATGTCTGCTTGTTTAATTTCGTGTCCTTCTCGCCTTGACCACACTCTGTGTCAATTCTTTGTTATTTCCATGTTCGTGTTGTTCTTCCTAGACCTCGTGTCCTTTTTATTTTTGTAACCACACTTCGTGTCGGTTTCTATTTTTTCGTCCTTGAGTTGTTGTCAGCCCGTGTCGTTTCACCTCGTGCTGCTCTCACTAACTTCGTGTCGTGTTCCTTGTTGTGTCTTCGTGTCAATTACTGTATTTCCTCGAGTCGTTTCTCTTCTAAATTTCGCTGCTTCATCACGTGTCGTGATAGCCGTGTATGACTTCGTGTCTTCATGTTGTTTTTGTCTTCGTGTCCTCGTGTTATTTTTGCATTCGTGTCTCCGTGTTGTTACAGTGACACTTCGTGTCGTTCTCGTTTTACTTCGTGCTATTTTTTCATCTGACCTCGTGTCATGCTCTCCCTGTCTCGTACTGTAGTAATCTTGTCTACTTCGTGTCGTCCTTTTTCTACTTTGTGCTGTTCTCCTTCTACTTCGTGTTGTTTTCTTTCTACTTCGTGTCGTTCTCTTAGTAGTGTTTGTTTTGTCACCACTGTATCTCGTGTCGTTCTCTGTTTAGTGCACCTCTTGTCGTGTCCACATACCTCATGCAGTTCTAGTTCTTATGGCACTCAAGGTTAATGGTTTTTATCTCTTTGCAGGTCCGAGGAAGAACATTCATCGGTGTCTAGCTGCACATGATCCGATACTGAAGGAACAAATATGAAAAGGGCACGTGGCAGGAAGATTCTGGATTGAGCGTGGGAGGCACACGCGTTTTGTGCCCTATCCAGCTGCTGTTGCTGCTATAAATAGAACCCTTCGTCCTCAGATGAAGGCGATCGGAAAAAGAAGCCTGAAGAGCAGAAATCCCTTCGATCCAGAAAAAGAAAAAGAAGAAAAAGTGAAGAAGAGCAGAAGGAGAAGAAGAGAAAGAGAGAGATAGAAGTGTGAGCCGAAGAGTATAGAGGAGCAGAGATCGAGAGAGTGAAGGAGAAGAAGAAGAAGAGAAGAGAAGAGGAAGAAAAGCTTACCTAAAGATCTGCCTACTGGACCGTGGATCAAATCCAGGCCAGTCAGCTCCGTTGAGAGCTACATTGTGCATTTCATTTTTTCAGCTTTCTGTTTGCTGAAGTTATTTTCGTTTATTATTTTCCTTTGTTTTCTGGTTTGCCGGTGACTGGAAGTCACCGGTTGGTTCCCTCTGGTTTGGAGGAAGGGAGGATTGATCCTCCAGTTCTGGTCTTGTGGTTGCAAGACTAGGTGTTCCCTCCTGTTCTGGAGGAAGAGAGACTTTGGTCTCTAGTTTACAAGTGGCTGGGAGTCACTTGGGGTGTTCCCTCCGGTCTGGAGGAAGAGAGACTTGCGTCTCTGGTTTGTTAGTGACTGGTGTCACTAGTGGTTCCCTCCGGTTGGGAGGAAGAGGGGAGGTTGTTCCCCTGGTCAAGCTGTGTGGCAGCACCTGTTGCGGACTGAGTCTGCTGTTTCTAGCGTGAGCTAGTGGAAGCCACACTCGGGTTGAGTGTGGGGTGGATGTAGGTGTCACGCCCCGATGCGGAAACTCGGGACGTACAGTTAGGGACAAGCGAGCAAGAATATAAATAATTCCGAACCATTGCAACCATTGCACAAAAGGTTGGAAAAGATAATCATCAGAGTTTTATTGATAATAAAGTTGAGTACAACTGGGTAGAACAACTATATCCAAATAATATTCAAAATACTAGAACAACCTCTCACTAATACTAAGGGTACAAACTGACTCAATCAACTAAAACTAACACTCGAGTCACTCCAGTCCATCCCCGATATGATCATCACCTGGAAAGGGGGAAACAACAGTAGGAGTGAGCTAACGCGCTCAGTAGATAACCATAAGCAGATATAAGTGATTAACCAATTATTACAGTTTATATGAATGCAGTAAATAAAGAATGACGATACGATAAATGAAACAATGTAAAGAAATATCTTACAAGGTCAAGAAATATGACAATTACCACAAGTAATGAACAAGTAGAGCAAGTAATAATAGAGAATTGGCCAGTATTCAAGTATGTTACACATGTAACCAAATAACCACGCACGATTCAAGTATCAAGAATTTGTTCTAGACGTAACATGTCAAGTCAAGTATTCGGGTGCAATGCCTCACCCTGTCACAAACATCCCATTGGGCTCACTATCTTTTCGGGCGCTCTCCCCAGGACCAGACCGGGCCCTTATGATGCGTTGGCATTTATTTCGTTTGGATCTACGATCCCCCGTCTAGACATAGTCATTTATGGCCAATATAATCAGTAGAATTTCTGTCAAGTACAAGATGTAAAGGACGACACTTGTCTCCTTTGATTCAAGAGTATAAACACGACGAGAAACCAAAAACTGAGGGTAGTCGTACGGCAAAACACCGGGCCGTACTCACGCGAGTAACGAGTCACGGAGTCAAGAATGAACGGTTGACAGTAAGCCATTCGAGAGAAGAGAAGTAAGTTCCGAAGAACGAATATACGGACCGTACGAGGCCGTATTCCAGATATACGGTTCTAGAGAATCCGTATTAAGTATAAGTGATAGTAATTCTAATCATAAGCTAAATTGTGCAAAATGGCTACCGGGTCACCAATGACAATTAAACCAATCAGATTATGGTTCAATGTCCAATGGTCGATTCCGGGCTCAAATATGACCGAAGATTAACCAAGGATAATCGGTCATTTATCGAGTTAAAACAATAACGATCGGGCCATTTAAAAGACATACGGTATACAATATACCATATAAGTCAAAAATTTGCCCATTTATACTCAAGTAGTGAAACCAGCGATTAAATCATGTAATCCACTGTTTAACCATGGATAAAATTATCTCACTGTAAAAATTCATCCCACGGTAAAAATGGGAATTTACCGGATAGAGTGTCCGGTTCAAATTATAATTTAATCGGCCAAGACTTGCCATAAGTCAGCCATAGGTTAATGGTCTACGGTGATTTTACAAAATTTTACCATGGTAAATTTTTAACCAAATTACATGCGATTTACTAAGATTAATCATCATGATTTAACAATTAACAAAAGTAAATATTGCATATAACTGAAATTTAATCATCTATTTACTCTATATATATATTTTTTTTTGTTAAATGGGTTAATCATATTACTGATTAACACTGATTAACGTTGCTTATATCTACTTCTGATGCTAATTTCATGCTAAATTGAATTATAATCTTCTTACTGATTAACACTTAACACTGATGAACGTTGCTTACACTAACTTAACACGTGATTGTATCTGATTCTGATGCTAATTACATGCTAAATCGAATCACTTATGCTAATTACATGCTAAATCGAATCATAATCTTCAATAATTTGATGTCAAACTAATTTAACAACGTGCTCTCTCATTCTATGTATTTAAACTTGAAGTTCGGCCTTGGTTACCTACCTTAAATCGAAGAATAAGGAAGATACGGAAGAAGAAGAACAGTACTCCTCCTAAGCTTAAGCTTCCTGCGATTTCCTTCCAGCAGCAACTTAACAGAGATAGGAAATAGGAAGAGGCAAAGCCTCCCTATTTATAGATGATAGAAGGTTATAGATGACAGAAGGAGAAACGTGAGGCTCCTTCCAAGCAAGGTGGACACGGCGCTGCGGGTGGCCAGAAATGTTGACGACGCGTTTAAGCCGACTAAACACGTTTCCACGTGTTTTTGTTTAGATAAAGATTAAGGTTAATTAGCTTAATAATATTTAGCTTAGCTTAAATAGGTTTAAACTAGAACCTCCAATTAGTCTTACCTAATGATTTTTAATGAGTTAGTCGAAGAAGACAAAAATGTTACATAACTAATCAGAAACCCATTTATTATTTTTATGGATTTTTTTTATCATGAGGTTGAATTTTTAATCGTACTAATCTTAGGATGAAAATATTAATTAATGTAATTTCATCGGTGTGGTAGATAGATCGAGTTACGGATTTTTACTAAGAATACTCAAGATGACAAAGTTGCTAATAACAATATGCTCTATCAAATATGATTTTTATAGATTTTTCTAAGGTAGTCGTATTTTCGTGTGAATAGTATTTTCCGCATTTTTAAGTCAGGCTTAAATCACTGATTAAGCCATGTAAATGATTTTATTAGGGTCAGGCACAGAAGACCAAAGCGTTTACCATGGTGTTTACTAATTAACTACTATTTTTTTGGAATTTTTATATGATAGTCAAAATCTTTACTATTTGCCACAACACTATTCAAAATTTACTATTCACGAAATTTAATATTTTGTACAGAAAATCGGGGTCTTACACCCTCCCCCACTTAAAGAATTTGGTCCTCCAAATTCACTGAACAAAAAAAAAAACAGTAAGGGAATAAATAGCTCACCTTAGAACAAATCGGGATACCGCTTCCGCATAGCGTCCTCGGATTCCCAGGTGGCTTCCTCGGTTCCACGCCGACTCCACTGAATCTTGACCATTGGTATGCAACGATTCCGAAGTTGTTGTTCCTTCCGATCCAGAATCTTCACTGGTATTTCTTCATAAGTAAGATCCTTCTTTAATTCAAAATCCACATGTTGAATAATATGACTAGGGTCGTACACGTACTTCCGTAGCATAGAAACATGGAATACGTTATGTACGCCAGATAATTGAGGAGGTAAAGCCAATCTATAAGCGACTTCACCCACTCGATCAAGGATCTCGAATGGACCAATATACCTCGGGCTTAGCTTGCTATGAATACCAAATCGTCGAATACCTCTCGACGGAGAAACCTTCAAAAATACATGCTCACCAATCTGGAATTCCAAATCTCTTCTTCTATTATCAACATAGTTCTTTTGCCTTGATTGAGCCACAAGTAACCGGTCTCGGATAATACGAATATTCTGTGATGATTCTGAGATAAGATCCGGTCCAAGCCATTGTTTCTCACCAACCTCATCCCAACATAAAGGAGAACGACAGCTCCTTCCATACAAAGCCTCGAAAGGTGCCATCTGTATGCTGGATTGGTAACTATTGTTGTAGGCGAATTATATCAATGCTAAATGATCGCTCCAACTACCACCGAAGTCGATCATACAAGCTCTCAACATATCTTCCACTATTTGATTAGTTCTCTCGGTCTGTCCATCTGTCTGTGGATGAAATGCAGTGCTAAAATTCAGACGGGTACCAAGAGATTCTTGCAATCCTTTCCAGAAATGAGATGTAAATCTCGGGTCTCAGTCAGACACAATGCTGACGGGAATACCATGAAGTCTAACCACTTCCTTTAGATATAATGCTGCTAGAACATCGACTGTCCACTTGGACTTAATAGATAGGAAATGAGCAGACTTAGTTAGTCGATCAACAATCACCCATATTGCGTCAAAACCACCTCGAGTCTTAGGAAGACCCATGATGAAATCCATGCCAATACTCTCCCACTTCCATTGTGGTATATCAAGTGGTTTCAATTTACCTGCCGGTCTGAAATGCTCGGCCTTTACTTGTTGACAAACCAGGCATCTACTCACGAAATCTGCAATTTCTCTTTTCATATTCGGCCACCAAAAAGATCTTTTCAAATCTTTGAACATCTTAGTGCCTCCCGGATGGATAGTATATCTGAATCTATGAGCTTCTTCAAGAACCCGATTCTTTATGTTTGCCTCATCCGGTACACAAGTTCTTCCTTGAAATAATAATCTTCCATCGTCGGCTATTGAGAAATCAGGTCTGCAACTCAAGCTTTCCTTAATCTTGACTAGCTCGGGATCAATATCTTGCAATAACTTGATTTCCACCAAAAGTTCGGGCTTAAGTTGCATCTGGGAAATCAAAATCCGATCATTATCGATATTGATATCCAGACTAGCCATCTGCTCCAGTAACTTCCATTCTTGTAACATAAGACTGGATAACTTAGCCACAGGCTTCCGACTTAAAGCATCAGCCACCACATTGCCTTTGCCCGGGTGATACTCAATGGAGAAGTCGAAATCCTTTATATACTCCAACCATCTTCTCTGCCTCATGTTCAATTCCCTTTGAGAAAATAAATATTTCAGACTCTTGTGATCCGAAAATACCGTGAAAGATTCACCATACAAGTAATGCCTCCAAATCTTTAATGCAAATACCACTGCTGCCAATTCCAAATCATGAACTGGATAATTAACTTCATGCTTCCTTAACTGCCTAGAAGAATAGGCAATTACCTTGCCATGCTGCATAAGCACACAGCCTAAACCAATACCAGAAGCATCCGCGTATACCACGAAACCACCCTCACCAGAAGGTAAGGTTAAAACAGGTGCAGTAGTCAAACGATCCTTTAGAGTTTGAAAACTCCGTTGACAATCAATTGACCACACAAACTTAATCTCTTTGCGGGTTAACTTTGTCAGAGGTACCGCAATCTTAGAGAAATCTTGAATAAACCTTCGATAATAACCAGCTAGGCCAAGAAAACTCCTCACTTCAGTAACACTGGTAGGTTGTTCCCAATTCTTTACTGCTTCCACCTTAGAGGGATAAACAGAAATTCCATCTTTGGTAATAATATGTCCTAAAAAGGACACCTGTTGTAGCCAGAAATCACACTTGCTAAACTTAGCATATAACTGGTGATCTCTAAATACTTGCAAAGCCATCCTCAGATGCTCGGCATGTTCTTCTTCACTCTTAGAGTATATTAAAATATCATCGATGAATACCACAACCCACCGATCAAGATAGGGTCGGAACACACTGTTCATTAACTGCATGAAGGCTGCCGGTGCATTCGTTAACCCAAAAGACATAACGACGAATTCAAAATGACCATACCGGCTACGGAAAGCAGATTTATAAATATCCTCTTCCTTAATCCTCAACTGATGATATCCAGATCGAAGATCGATCTTAGAAAAATAAGAAGCACCCGCTATCTGGTCAAATAACTCATCAATCCTCGGCAGTGGATATTTGTTCTTGACAGTTAACTGATTAAGTTGCCTATAATCGATGAACAATCTCATCGAACCATCTTTCTTCCGAACAAACAATACAGGAGCTCCCCAAGGGGAAACACTCGGACGAATAAAACCCTTCTCGAGCAATTCCAATAATTGCTGCTTTAATTCCCGCAATTCCGCAGGAGACATACGATAAGGGGCCTTAGAAACAGGAGACGATCCAGGAATAAGATCAATAGAGAATGTCACTTCACGCTGAGGTGGAAGTCCTGGTAACTCCTCTGGAAAAACATCCGGAAAATCTCAGACAATAGAAATGTCCTTAATCTCACTCTGCTGCTCAGGGGACGTATGAACAAAAGCCAGAAAAGCTTTACATCCACGCCTCAATAATTTATTAGCACGAAGAGTTGAGATAAGAGATATAGAACTCGGGTGTTTAACTCCCTTGAAAGATAATCCGGGGTGTCTAGAAAAAGACACGGAACAAGAACTACAATGAACATTGGCCTCATACCGAGCCAACCAATCAGCTCCTAGGATTACATCATAATCCTTCATGTCCATGCAAATCAAATCAGCCGGGAAATTCTGATCACTCACCATAACCTTACTAGAAGGATAGTAATGCTGAATAGCTGAACTAGAACCAATGGGAGTTGATATTTCTAACGGAGATCTCAACAAAACAGGTTCCACAGATAAAGTCTTAGCAAATCTCCGTGAAATAAAAGAATGTGTTGCACCAGTATCAAATAGAACGAAAGTTGGCAAGTCGAATATAACAAGAGTACCTTCGACGAGTCCACCATCTTTGGCGATATCTACTTCCTTAGCATGGAGAGCTTGGAGCCTACCCTGAGGCTTCTTGAAATTCAGAGGTTTTGCTGGGATAGCTTGCTCTGATAATAAAGGACAGTTTGGGATACGGTGCTCTTTACTTCCACATCGCAGACATGCGCCTAGCTTGCGCCAACAATCTTCCATCTTGTGACCAGGACGATCACAATACTTGCAAATACCCTTGAAAGGTACCGAAGAAATAAGCTTCATGTCTTCTTGTCTCGGCATCTTGCCTTTCCATGAACCAGATCCAGAACTAGAACCAGAACCAGTAAAGGATCTTTTCTTGCTAATGTCAGTGCCAGGCTTAACATTCTTGAGTACCTTCGGTTGCTCTTTCTTGTTACCACCACGAATTCTTTCGGTCATTTCCAAGGTATCTTCCAATACTTGTGCTTTCCTTACCATCTCGGAATATAGTGAAGCCGAAGACCATTGAGAAAACGCTTCGCCTTCATTCTCTCAGTCGAAATGAGATGTCTCGCATATCGAGAAAGCCGTGAAAACTGAGCTTCATATTCTGATACTGATAGACTTCGCTGCTTCAGGACTACGAATTCCGCGGCCTTCTTTTCTTGCACGCGATCAGAAAAAAAATTGTCATTGAAATATTCCTCGAATTCCTCCCACGAGACTTGTTGATCACCGAGAGTCGGTTCAACAGACTCCCACCAAGCACGCGCATCACGCTCCAGTTGGAATATGGACAAAAGAACACGCTCTTGGTCGGTGCATTGCATGACCTCAAAAATCCTTGCCATCTCGTCGAGCCAATTCTCGGCTTCATCGGGATCAGTCGAACTAGCGAATCTAGGCGGGTTCATTCCTCGGAAATTCCGGTACAAATCACCGGTGCCATGAGCTGCGCCATGAGGTGCCGCTCCAGCTCCTGCCTGAGCCAGTGCATTCAAGGCTTGCGTAAGTCCTTGAACTATACGCTGCAAGTTCCTCATCTCAGCACGATTGGCTGCCATTATCAGTTAAGTACCTATAAAATAATTACTCGGATTATTTATGAGAGAAGAATTTATGAGAGCAGAACTTCTTGAAGAGAAGAGAAGAACTAGAGAAAAGATTACGATTACGGCTAATGACTTAACCCAGATTTCTACCCATTCTCACAAGGTCAGGTTTTCTTAAACTTAGCCCTAGAACTTATAGAACCTATACCTTAGAGAGAAGAGAAGAGACTAGACTCTAGGTCTATGCGACTTGGCTCTGATACCAACTAAACTATCACGCCCCGATGTGGAAACTCAGGACGTACAGTTAGGGACAAGCGAGCAAGAATATAAATAATTCCGAACCATTGCAACCATTGCACAAAAGGTTGGAAAAGATAATCATCAGAGTTTTATTGATAATAAAGTTGAGTACAACTGGGTAGAACAACTATATCCAAATAATATTCAAAATACTAGAACAACCTCTCACTAATACTAAGGGTACAAACTGACTCAATCAACTAAAACTAACACTCGAGTCACTCCAGTCCATCCCCGATATGATCATCACCTGGAAAGGGGGAAACTACAGTAGGAGTGAGCTAACGCGCTCAGTAGATAACCATAAGCAGATATAAGTGATTAACCAATTATTACAGTTTATATGAATGCAGTAAATAAAGAATGACGATACGATAAATGAAACAATGTAAAGAAATATCTTACAAGGTCAAGAAATATGACAATTACCACAAGTAATGAACAAGTAGAGCAAGTAATAATAGAGAATTGGCCAGTATTCAAGTATGTTACACATGTAACCAAATAACCACGCACGATTCAAGTATCAAGAATTTGTTCTAGACGTAACATGTCAAGTCAAGTATTCGGGTGCAATGCCTCACCCTGTCACAAACATCCCATTGGGCTCACTATCTTTTCGGGCGCTCTCCCCAGGACCAGACCGGGCCCTTATGATGCGTTGGCATTTATTTCGTTTGGATCTACGATCCCCCGTCTAGACATAGTCATTTATGGCCAATATAATCAGTAGAATTTCTGTCAAGTACAAGATGTAAAGGACGACACTTGTCTCCTTTGATTCAAGAGTATAAACACGACGAGAAACCCAAAACTGAGGGTAGTCGTACGGCAAAATACCGGGCCGTACTCACGCGAGTAACGAGTCACGGAGTCAAGAATGAACGGTTGACAGTAAGCCGTTCGAGAGAAGAGAAGTAAGTTCCGAAGAACGAATATACGGACCGTACGAGGCCGTATTCCAGATATACGGTTCTAGAGAATCCGTATTAAGTATAAGTGATAGTAATTCTAATCATAAGCTAAATTGTGCAAAATGGCTACCGGGTCACCAATGACAATTAAACCAATCAGATTATGGTTCAATGTCCAATGGTCGATTCCGGGCTCAAATGTGACCGAAGATTAACCAAGGATAATCGGTCATTTATCGAGTTAAAACGATAACGATCGGGCCATTTAAAAGACATACGGTATACAATATACCATATAAGCTAAAAATTTGCCCATTTATACTCAAGTAGTGAAACCAGCGATTAAATCATGTAATCCACTGTTTAACCATGGATAAAATTATCTCACGGTAAAAATTCATCCCACGGTAAAAATGGGAATTTACCGGATAGAGTGTCCGGTTCAAATTATAATTTAATCGGCCAAGACTTGCCATAAGTCAGCCATAGGTTAATGGTCTACGGTGATTTTACAAAATTTTACCACGGTAAATTTTTAACCAAATTACATGCGATTTACTAAGATTAATCATCATGATTTAACAATTAACAAAAGTAAATATTGCATATAACTGAAATTTAATCATCTATTTACTCTATATATATATATATATTTTGTTAAATGGGTTAATCATCTTACTGATTAACACTGATTAACGTTGCTTATATCTACTTCTGATGCTAATTTCATGCTAAATTGAATTATAATCTTCTTACTGATTAACACTTAACACTGATTAACGTTGCTTACACTAATTTAACACGTGATTGTATCTGATTCTGATGCTAATTACACGCTAAATCGAATCACTTATGCTAATTACATGCTAAATCGAATCATAATCTTCAATAATTTGATGTCAAACTAATTTAACAACGTGCTATCTCATTCTATGTATTTAAACTTGAAGTTCGGCCTTGGTTACCTACCTTAAATCGAAGAATAAGGAAGATACAGAAGAAGAAGAACAGTACTCCTCCTAAGCTTAAGCTTCCTGCGATTTCCTTCCAGCAGCAACTTAACAGAGATAGGAAATAGGAAGAGGCAAAGCCTCCCTATTTATAGATGACAGAAGGTTATAGATGATAGAAGGAGAAACGTGAGGCTCCTTCCAAGCAAGGTGGACACGGCGCTGCAGGTGGCCAGAAATGTTGACGACGCGTTTAAGCCGACTATACACGTTTCCACGTGTTTTTGTTTAGATAAAGATTAATCTTAATTAGCTTAATAATATTTAGCTTAGCTTAAACAGGTTTAAACTAGAACCTCCAATTAGTCTTACCTAATGATTTTTAATGAGTTAGTCGAAGAAGACAAAAATGTTACATAACTAATTAGAAACCCATTTATTATTTTTATGAATTTTTTTTTATCATGAGGTTGAATTTTTAATCGTACTAATCTTACGATGAAAATATTAATTAATGTAATTTAATCGGTGTGGTAGATAGATCGAGTTACGGATTTTTACTAAGAATACTCAAGATGACAAAGTTGCTAATAACAATATGCTCTATCAAATATGATTTTTATAGATTTTTCTAAGGTAGTCGTATTTTCGTGTGAATAGTGTTTTTCACATTTTTAAGTCAGGCTTAAATCACTGATTAAGCCATGTAAATGATTTTATTAGGGTCAGGCACAGAAGACCAAAGCGTTTACCATGGTGTTTACTAATTAACTACTATTTTTTTGGAATTTTTATATGATAGTCAAAATCTTTACTATTTACTATTTGCCACAACACTATTCAAAATTTACTATTCACGAAATTTAATATTTTGTACAGAAAATCGGGGTCTTACAGTAGGTCTGCTGGACCGAACCACCTAAAAATCTACTGTGCAGTGGTTTGTTTTGTGCGTTCGCTCCTTGCCTCCTACCTCCCATTCACAGGTTATGCATGCCGGTTAGCTGTGTTATCTTGGATTGTTTATATTGTTCCTATCAGCCGTAACCTTGAGCATTGCACTTTGCTAAGTGTGTTTGGGTTGCACTGTTCTGTCTGCATTTCTAGTTTGATCAGGTGGCTGCATTGTTGCAGTCCAACTGTTTGATCAATTGGTTGAGTATTATCTTATCTCGGAAAGCTCATTGTCCCTATTCCGCATATCCGAACTTTAGAGTCTTTAATTTAGGCCATAATTTTTAGAGGGATACATTCACCCCCCTCTGTATCCGGGCCTAGCACCCTAACAGTTGGTATCAGAGCAGTTGTCTGCTTACAAGGTCCAGCGACCTGCAGATCGATCTTGCAATCTTAGGTGCTAATTTATTTTTAGTGCATCAATATTCTTGTTGCGTTAATCTGTGTGTTCTCATGGCCCATCCACCGATCTTCAGTGGTACGCATTTTGATGCATGGTTCGCTGGTTTGAAGAATTATGTTAAATCTGTGAATCCAGACCTGTGGAAAGTAATTTCACATGGTCCTCATGAACTACCAAGGAAAAAGTCTAAATGGACTGACAGTCACAAATCCATGCATGAAGAAAATCAGATAGCAATAAATCTAATGAAGGCAGCTACTGATAGAGCTTTTCATTCATGTTTCTTTGACTACAGTTCTGCTAAAGATATTCTGGATACACTGAAGCGAACTCAGGAGATAGATGTGGACAGCTGCATGATGGCCAACAGAAGAAATCAAAGTGCCAGCGATCAAGGTAGCAATCAAACTGAAGAAGATGATGATGATGAGGTAAATCTCTTCGAGAATTTCTCTCTAGAAGATTGGGAGAATGCATATGCTGAATTATTTGAATCTCATGAACTGTTAAGAAAATAGTATAAAAAGTTGAAGAAGGGTACTCGGGTAGATAGTTCTAGCTCTCCATGTAAAAATTGTTCAAGTACGAAGCAATCTCATGATGCATGTCTGTCTGATAGTCATATGTATAAAAACCAAAATGCAGAACTGAAGAAGGAACTTGAATGTGTTTACTCTGAACTGAACAATCTAAAATCTGAAGATGACTCTCTCAGAAAGTTCTCTAAAGATAATGAAGAACAATTAGAGAAACTTAAATGAGAGAATGATTTACTGATTGAAAATTTTAATGCCATAAAATCTGTAAACATAGATTTCCAGAAAGATTTTGAAAAACAACAAAAGGAATTGAGGGAGTTTGAAGCTAGGAGAGAAAGCATGGTTAACTCAGAAGATCAGCTTCTAATAAAGGAGTTAATTCAAAATGATAAGCTTAAAGAAGAAGTTGAAAAATTAAAACTGTTAAACAGTGCCATGTCTGAAAGACTTCTCACATTGGAAAAAGGAAAAGCTATCTGTACAAACGAGACTGAAGAGGTAGATGAGCTGAGAAAGGAAATTGAAGAATACAAAACAGCTAACAAGGTTTTGAATGAAGCTGTCAATTGTAGTGAACAAGAGATCGCTAGTTATGAAATACACATTGCATCTCTTGAAAATGAAATTCAGGATTTGAAAGTTTCCTTGTCTAAATTTGTTGATGGGCAGAAAAACCTAGACAAGCTGCTAGGTGTAAAAGTCAATGTCAAAAAGGAAGGTTTGGGCTACAATAATCTAAATAAGAAGGCTTTGCAGAACAAAGTAATGACATCCTTTGTAAATACTTCAAATGTAGCCACTACATCAAAAGACAAACAACCCATTGTTCAGAAAATACTGGGAACAAAGATTAACTTTAACAAGGAAGGACTGGGTTACAGTCCAGTCATGAGGAAGGTTGATGGAGCCAACCTGAAAACTGTCTTTGTCAAATCTTCTGAACAGGAAAAGCCTTCTATCTCATCTCCACCTCAGTACAAGGCTAAGAAAACAGAAAAATAAAATAACAATCATAAAACATCAAAAATTCAAAGGAACAATCTGCATGCTAAAAACTCATCAGATAAATGCCATGTTTTAAAGAAATCAAATGGCTCATGTCATTATTGTGGTAAGTATGGACATATTATGAGTAACTGTTTTGTGATGGAAAAAGATGACAACAAGCATGCTAGAAAATCTGTGTCTGGTCAGAAAAAGAATGTCACATGTTCTAATTATGATAAAGTAGGACACACTACTGCTGATTGTTGGTTTGCAAGTAGTAAGGAAAAATCATGTTCATATCATACAAAACACCTTGCAAATCAACATGTCTTTAACAAGAACCAGCACATTATATGTTTTAATTGCAACAAAATTGGTCACAAGGCCTCTGAATGCTGGTCAGGTTCTTTTAAAAGAAATTCTATTTCATGCTTTGAATGTGGAAAGCATGGCCACAGGGCCATTGATTGTTGGCATGCTCAGGGTAGAAAATTCAATTCTAAAATTGTTAAATTCCCTGCCATTAATAGAAAGTCTTCTGCATGCTATCACTGTGGGAAGTATGGCCACACAGTCAAGGACTATTGGCATGCCCAAGGGGGATATGGCAATAATGAACTCAATTTTAAAAAGAATGCCTTTTATTGCTCTCACTGTAGAAAGCATGGCCATACAGTCAAGGACTGTTGGCATATTCAGGGTAGAAGTGTGAATCTCAAACATGCTAAATTCCCTGTAAGACAATTTACAAAACCTTCATGTTATAACTGTGGAAAGCCAGGCCACAGAGCTGGAAATTGTTGGCATGTTCAAAATAACCCTGCTAAACTCCATGTTGCGAAATTTACATGTCATCATTGTGGGAAGCCAGGTCACAGGGCTGAAACCTGTTGGCTGGCAGGATATCAAAACCAAACCGGTTTTGGTAAACAGAATTTTTATTCTGTTAACAGAAAATCTCATGTGTATGCACATAGAAGTCATGCTAACAAGAATGTGCATAAATTAGATCTGAAAACTACTGCTCCTTGCTATCAAGTTAAAAATCTGTTGAGAAAACCTGCTAGAAGTAATAATGTCATGTCAAGACCCAAGACTTCTTGGGTACCTGTTTGTGCAAAATAACATTGCTATGCAGGTGTGCCTTGGAACTGAAATAAAAAGGGGTAATGATCCAAGGCACTCAAGAAGAAAACCCCATACTGAACCCTTCAGGTAAACTTCCTGTTCTTCTTATTTTTAGCTTTAATGCATAGCAAGTTAAATCTGTTTTTACATTTGCATTCATCATTTGCCATGTGCATTATTTTCTGATCATGCATTTGCTGAGAGTTCTGTGCAAATATCAGATTAAGAAGGGTTGTCTGTATCTGATGCATACATAGGCTAATTGCAATTGCTTGATAATTGTGTTATGCATAGACTCTGAAAACAAATTGTATTTCGAATTTTCTGAAAAAATCTGAACTGCCTATGAGTGTGACTTGAAACTTGTGTGTTGCAATAGCTCACTGAGCATTCTGAATTGCATATAGGACTGCATGTTGAATTATCATGCATGACCTCAATGGTATATAAATGGTAAGGTACCAAAAGGCAGGGAAGTCTATCTCAAGGTTCTTACTATGTGTGAGGTGGTCTTTTAGACCAAGTGCTCTGCCTAGTACCATAGGTCACTTTGCTGATAGGACAGTCTGATTGTGCACAAGTCACGATATCATTTGGTATCATATGTTCAGTTTTCAGTGCAAGCATTGCATGTTTTCTTGGGGAGTAAGTTGCATATTCTTGCATAGCATTCAATGATTGAGTCTTTGCATGTCCCTGCATACATATACTGCATTGCATCTCCTTATATTTGACAAAAAGAGAGTTTGAATGCATATTGTAAGGGGGAGTCAATGCATTGCATATAGGTTGTCAAATGCATACATTTGTCAGAATTCATAGCTTATCCTTTCTTATTGATTTTGTTGACAAACCTTGATCATATTCTGAAACTTTGTGCTTCAAAATCTCTCTTAACAATTGATAATTCTCCTATCAATTGGTATCATTTGGCTTCAGAATTCTATCAGTCTTTCATGAAGATTTCAATGGGCTATCTCGATCATAAATCTGAAAAACTCTTGAACTAGAAATCTTCTATTATACATTCTTAAGAATGACTGAAATAACTCATGTGGTTTAAGCTTAATGTATTCATGGAGTTTAACTTCAAAATCTCTTAACATATCTGAATCATGTTTAATAAACCTTAACCTTTTGTCTCATGCTGTGTCTTGTGAAAAATCTCTGAAATCTGCACTTTTGAATACATGACTTTATTTGGTTAAGTACATGAGACTAATATTGTTTTGAAGCAAATGAATGTCTTTGAAATGTCTAAAGGGTTTTCTGTCAGAGCAATGACATTGGTCACTGAGAAACACAAGTCCTAAGGACTGTGTCATGAGGTGCCTTAGTTAACTCTGATTAAGAATTCATTGAAAATCAGGCAGAGCAATGGCATGCACACTGAGAAATACAATTCACTCATTAAAAAAAATTTTGAAAAAAAAATGAGTTGTAGTGTGTCATGATGTGTAAATGCTATCTCTGTTCAAATATAGCATGACAGTTAGTCACACTAAGTGCTTTGGGATATTGGCCTCTGATCAAGGTATATCCTCTAGTTACAAGGTGTGAACTGAACTATAGTGCTCGTAAAATTTGTAGCATAGAAATTGTTGAACAAATTGAAATATCTGAATATTGATGCTAAAATCAAATTGCTACCACCCTAGACAAAATCATATGACTTCATAATTGCTTGACTTCAATACTAGTGCATGTAATTCTGAAAGAAGTCAATAGATTTGATTGTGTAAGACAAAGGGAGGATAATCAAGATAAATATGAGGGCTTGGTTCATTTTTATTAAAATATGGTTTTAGATATCAATACAGAATTTTATTGATAAACTCTGCATACATCATGTTTAAACCATGTGGTTCAATAAATGTCATTCATAAGCCCTTATGATAGAAGACTTTGAAAAACTTATGCTTTCGATTTATGAGATTGATATCTTTTTGAAAATCTGACTGAATTTTCTGGGATTGAAGCTTCCTTAAAAAAAAAAATCTGGCTGAATTTCTTCTGCTCATGTTATTGGTTCACTGAACTGAACTTCTCCTTGTTTACCCCTGTGGTCACCTTCTCATCTATCTCATAAGATTCCACTTATTGAGGGGGAGCTTCCATGTCATATGCATCATGCTGCATAGAAACTCTTAAAGGGGGAGCATTGTGCTCTTGCATTCATATTTCTAGGGGGAGCTCTTGCATTTTGGTATCTCCTTCTGCTGATATCAAAGGGGGAGATTTTTACCAAAGGGGGAGAATTTTATTCAATCATTGCATGATAGTTTGCTTTCACTTCTCAAACTATTTTCTTTTTGATGAAGTCAAAGGGGGAGAATAGTTTGAGTCATCAAAATGACTTTCATAAGAATGTACTGCATCATCAGAATGACTCACTGTGTATTGTTGTGTATTGTTGCCATCATCAAAAAGGGGGAGATTGTTGTGCCCCTGGCCCCTGTGGTTTGTGGTTTTGATGATTGGCTTTAGGGGTTTGTGATGATTGGTTTTAATGTGACTTAGTCACTGTGAGTCACCATGCATTGATGTTCTGTTTTGATGATTGATTTTGTCGGTTTTGATGATTGGTGTTTGATGTGAGTCATTGTGAGTCATCTTGCTGAAATGTTCATTCAGGCTTTCCTATGTTCAATCAGTTTATCTGCTTACACTGTGAATCATTGCAAGTGAAGTTTCAGACTGTTATCTGCTGCATAAAGCTTTCATATGCATTTACAGAGTCTATACATTGATTGGCAGTAAGTCTGTACATTGAGCGTCTCATGGAAGTCCATACATTGGACTGTTACTCACATCGCCTTCAGGCCTCCAAGTCTATACACTGGAGTCGTCAGCTGTGAGGACAGCAAGTCTGTACACTGGCCTTCTTTCATGTTAAACTACAAGTCTACACATTCAACAATGGTCTTCCAAGTCTATACAACGTGAAGTTTACACTTTGGCACTGTAGCTTGCTCGTGCAAGTCTATACATTGGACTGTTCTTCAAAGTCTGTACATCAGACTGTACATCATCTTCGTGCTGTTTCTGTATTTGAGTCTTCGTGTTGTTTCCCCTCACTAACACGAAAAGATCTCGTGTCGTCTGAGCTCACAACACTTCGTGTTGATTTCCATGCTTAACAGGAAAACTTGTATGAGGTAATACTTCGTGTTGTTCTATCCTTGTCTTCTATGTCTTCGAGTCCTAGTCTCGGTTGTTTAACTTCGTGTCGTGTTACTGAAGCTGCTCGAATAGTTCTGACAAACTCCGAGTCGTTTCTCTGTGAACCTCGTGTCGCTTCTCTCTGTCCTTTAGTTGCTCATCTCGTGTTATCTTTTATGTCTGCTTGTTTACTTTCGTGTCCTTCTCGCCTTGACCACACTCCGTGTCAATTCTTTGTTATTTCCGTGTTCGTGTTGTTCTTCCTAGACCTCGTGTCCTTTTTATTTTTGTAACCACACTTCATGTCGGTTTCTATTTTTTCGTCCTTGACTTGTTGTCATCCCGTGTCGTTTCACCTCGTGCTGCTCTCACTAACTTCGTGTCGTGTTCCTTGTTGTGTCTTCGTGTCAATTACTGTATTTCCTCGAGTCGTTTCTCTTCTAAATTTCACTGTTTCATCACGTGTCGTGATAGCCGTGTCTGACTTCGTGTCTTCGTGTTGTTTTTGTCTTCGTGTCCTCGTGTTGTTTTTGCATTCGTATCTCCGTGTTGTTACAGTGACACTTCGTGTCGTTCTCGTTTTACTTCGTGCTATTTTTTCATCTGACCTCGTGTCATGCTCTCCCTGTCTCGTACTGTAGTAATCTTGTCTACTTCGTGTCGTCCTTTTTCTACTTTGTGCTGTTCTCCTTCTACTTCGTGTTGTTTTCTTTCTACTTCGTGTCGTTCTCTTAGTAGTGTTTGTTTTGTCACCACTGTATCTCGTGTCGTTCTCTGTTTAGTGCACCTCTTGTCGTGTCCACATACCTCATGCAGTTCTAGTTCTTATGGCACTCAAGGTTAATGGTTTTTATCTCTTTGCAGGTCCGAGGAAGAACATTCATCGGTGTCTAGTTGCACATGATCCGATACTGAAGGAACAAATACGAAAAGGGCACGTGGCAGGAAGATTCTGGATCGAGCGTGGGAGGCACACGCGTTTTGTGCCCTATCCACCTGTTGTTGCTGCTATAAATAGAACCCTTCGTCCTCAGATGAAGGCGATCGAAAAAAGAAGCCTGAAGAGTAGAAATCCCTTCGATCCAGAAAAAGAAAAAGAAGAAAAAGTGAAGAAGAGCAGAAGGAGAAGAAGAGAAAGAGAGAGATAGAAGTGTGAGCCGAAGAGTATAGAGGAGCAGAGATCGAGAGAGTGAAAGAGAAGAAGAAGAAGAGAAGAGAAGAGGAAGAAAAGCTTACCTAAAGATCTGTCTACTGGACCGTGGATCAAATCCAGGCCAGTCAGCTCCGTTGTGAGCCACATTGTGCATTTCATTTTTTTAGCTTTCTGTTTTCTGAAGTTATTTTCGTTTATTGTTTTCCTTTGTTTTCTGGTTTGCTGGTGACTGGAAGTCACCGGTTGGTTCCCTCCGGTTTGGAGGAAGGGAGGATTGATCCTCCAGTTCTGGTCTTGTGGTTGCAAGACTAGGTGTTCCCTCCTAGTCTGGAGGAAGAGAGACTTTGGTCTCTAGTTTACAAGTGGCTGGGAGTCACTTGGGGTGTTCCCTCCGGTCTGGAGGAAGAGAGACTTGCGTCTCTGGTTTGCTAGTGACTGGTGTCACTAGTGGTTCCCTCCGGTTGGGAGGAAGAGGGGAGGTTGTTCCCCTGGTCAAGCTGTGTGGCAGCACCTGTTGTAGACTGAGTCTGCTGTTTCTAGCGTGAGCTAGTGGAAGCCACACTCGGGTTGAGTGTGGGGTGGATGTAGGTCTGCTGGACCGAACCACCTAAAAATCTACTGTGCAGTGGTTTGTTTTATGCGTTCGCTCCTTGCCTCCTACCTCCCATTCACAGGTTATGCATGCTGGTTAGCTGTGTTATCTTGGATTGTTTATATTGTTCCTATCAGCAGTAACCTTGAGCATTGCACTTTGCTAAGTGTGTTTGGGTTGCACTGTTCTGTCTGCATTTCTAGTTTGATCAGGTGGCTGCATTGTTGCAGTCCAACTGTTTGATCAATTGGTTGATTATTATCTTATCTCGGAAAGCTCATTGTCCCTATTCCGCATATCCGAACTTTAGAGTCTTTAATTTAGGCCATAATTTTTAGAGGGATACATTCACCCCCCTCTGTATCCGGGCCTAGCACCCTAACAAGAGGAAGGGAGATCTTGATCTCCAAGTTGTTGGTAACTTGGTGTTGCTCACGGGGTTCCCTCTGTGCTTCAGAGGAAGAAAGGACTGGTCCTCTGGTTGTGGGTAACTGGGTGTTACTCACGGTTCCTTCTAATTTGATCAGAAGAAGAGAGGAGAATGTTTTTCTAGGTCAAGCTGTAAGTCAGCGTTTGTTTGCATACTGAGTCTACGGTTCTTGCTATTGCAAGGAGAAGCCACACTCAAGTTTGAGTGTGGGGTGGACGTAGATCTACCCAGCAGATCGAACCACCTAAAATTCTGTGTGTCGTGATTTACATTGGTGTGATTGGCCCTTATCATCTTCCTCCATTCACAGGTTTGCATATGAACTAATCTTCCCTATACGCCAAGTGGTTGTATTGTATTCTATTAGATCTGTCTGATCTGAGTGGATTCTGTGAGATAGCATTCTCTTAGTTAGTGAATTCTTGTCACTTTCATTTATATTGTTCTCATAGATGTCATCTGAGCTCGTGGTTTGATAGCTGAGTGTTAAATTGCCTTAGGCTTAAAAATTGAGGTTAAATTTTTTATAGGATCTATTCACCCCCCCTCTAGATCTTGTTGCACACACATTATCATATACTTGCTTCTGGCTTTGACTATAGAGCACACAACATTGGTATCACAGATACTCCTCTATTATAACTCTAAAGTCTACGAAAATAAAAGTTAAATGAAATACTCACATGAGAGGGCTATGTTGTGCACGAGGGTGCTCCTTGAGTCAAAATCCCCACCTGGGCCAGGAGGGTAGCAACCGCCCGAGTAAAGCGTGCCTCCATGCGTTCCTCGATGCTGTCTACCTCATGTTGGACGATGGATGTAATCTGGCTCGTAGAAGCACTGATGGAGGGAGTAGAGAAGGAACTGCTACCGGGGTAGGATGAAGCTGAGATCGAATAACATGCTAGAGTCATGCTGGTGTCCAATCTCTGCCCAAAACCGTATACTTGTCCTTTCTTTAATGGGCCGGCTGCTGCTACCCATCCCTCAGGATCAAGCTGCGGCCGCTGCGTCTCCTCCTCCCTGTACTTTTCAGTCATATGCCTGTCATATGACTCCTGTAAATTGAATAAAAAATATTGTAAATTTCATTTTAATCAATCATATTTAAAAATTGAAATAGAAAAGAAATGTGTATGTATATAATCTTACCACTACCAAACGAGCTCTCTTGCTCACGTACTGATTGGTCCTCTTCTTCTGGTGAACTGTAGCAAATAAATCGCGGTATGAGACTATTATACATGTTATAGAGAATAAATAAGGGCATATATAAAATAAAATATAATAAAAGTAAGATTATTACTTGCCAATCTCTTCTTTTGGGTCGCGAAGGAAACATATCCAGAAGTATGGAGATGCACGTCTGGATGTGTCGAACGTGCGGCTTTGGCTTTTGCCGATTTGGCCATCCAATTAGGCTCGGCCCATCTATCACAGAGGTCCTCCTAGTGCTCCCTTCTCATCCATGTGGGGCCGTGTGCCTTCCAAAGGCCACGGTCCTCGCTCCCCCTGGCTAGAGCCTTAGCACGGTCTCGACAGTTGTGTAATTGATGCGTATAATTTACAGTTGTTGTGGCCTCCCATTCACGTCGAGCTCGTTCGGCATCAGCTCACCTCACAAACTGATGTTGATACGGGACGGGACGCGACTCGACGCCAATTGGTATGCAATCCTTGGACTCTAGGCAAACTCGCGATCGTCCCTAACGAGGGAAGTGTACGGACGTGTGCGGTTGAGAAACCGGCAAAAAGCTTGGTTTATCAACTCACACTTTCATGCCCGGATCGGGTCACGGGACGGTCTCGCCCTCTCTTGCAGCAGTGATTGATATGATATAACGAGCTAATTTACCCTATCACTCTAGCAGCAGCATATGAAAATATACGAATTGAGCAAATGTGATAAAGAGGGAGGCGAGTTTACGTGCACACTCTGGGCGTGGGGAAGACGATCCCGGCCGAAACTCGTACTCCCGGTACACAGTAAATAAATAATTATAGTAGTGAATTTAAGTGCCCACTCCACGCAAGGAGGTAAATGGCTACAATGGGACCCGGGAGTAGCGAACTCGGGTTGACGGGTAGCAAGCCAGAAGGGCTTTTGGGCCGGAGACGGGCTGTTGGTCCGAATCAGTTTCGACTCGGTACTGTTCCAACTCGGTACAACAAGGGAACTCAGCAACTGGGACGGCGGCTTCTGGTCGAATCCTTGCTGCGGCGACCGGCTGGGACGCTTCTGGTGGGTTATCGATCGATCTCCGGGAGCGGCGGTCGCCGAAGGTGAGCCGGCGTATTTTACCCGAATTAACCGGTGGACTGAGTTGCTGGCCTGTTCTCGGATCTGAAATGCGCGCCTCCACGAAAAGTATTTATGCGCCCAAATCTGATGTCGGATCGATGCAAAGTTGGTATCGATGGATAGAGGACTCAGAGGGCTACGACATATAATTATTTTAGATCCATCAAGTAAATGGATTGAAAATGAAAACAACTATTCCTCAAAGGTTTGTGTTGGCTTGGACTTACAGACACACAGGATAGATTGAGATCTGCCTAAAAATGAAATTTGACCAATAGGAAAATAATAGATCTAGACTCCAAAAAAATTATGGGTGGAAGGGGGGTATGTGGGGATCACGCGGGAATTTTTGGGGATTTTTTAGAGATGACTAAGAGGACGAGAAAAATATAAGAACAAACTTCTATCCTGTAGATCTGCTAACTGGCAGACTGTCAGGGGTTGATGAAAAATATCGGGAAAAATATCAAACGGGATCTGAATGTGGCAAAATCTATATTGCTGGAAAGCTAACAGAAAGAGGAACAATCTCTCAAAATCTCAGCTCGGTCAGAGTTGGGAGCTGGGAGATCCAACCTTTTCTTTAGCTTGCTGTTCTAGAACTCAGAGTTCACGACAGGAGGGGGGATGGAGGCTTGTGGTGGCTTGTTGGCGGCTCCGATGGTGGCACGAACGGCGGTGGTGGAGCTTCACACTCCAGAGAGGACATAGAAATTGGATTCACTCCAATATTGAGGGCTTCACACCCTGGATCAAGAGGAGAGGAGATGAAGAACAAGAAGAACAAGAGCTAGGAGGAGAGAGGGGGGTGCGCCCAAGACAAGGTTCACACAATTTTCTTGTAATTTTTCTCATTAAACGTGATTAAATTGTAACAAGAGACATTAAATGCTCAACCCTACACCTAGGACAAACGACCACTAATGCCCTTGGTCAAAGGGGCATAAAGGGAAAGGTGGAAATAAAAATATTAAACAACTCCCCACATGGGGACAAAGAAGGGGGCGCCCATTTGAAAAAACGGGCAGAAAAATTGATTTTTCTTTATTTTGTCCCCCCTTGGTCCAAGTCCAACCTTGGACTTTGAACCAGCCCCACATGGGCCCTAGGACCTAGGTGGACCAATGGGAAAGAGGGTGGGGGACCCTACTGGACCCACTGGCATATTGCATAGAAACCTAAAGACTTTAAAGACTAACCCTTTGGCTTATAATGCCTTACAATTTGCAAACCCAATTAGTCAAGGGTATAAATACAAACAAAAGGACATAAATATAAAAATAAAATGTACGTGCTCGGAGTTGTTTCCCATCAGATATCCTTGCTGTGAAGAATTAAAATTTTATAAGTTGTCAATTGAAATTGTGGAGTTGGGAAATATGTAATTTAAAAGATTAAATTGTATACCAAGAACTCGTACAATCGATCACTGATATCTTGAGGAAACTGTTGAAATGACTTACATGGGCCAGTCACATGTCGCTCAATAATGTTGGTAATAAAACGAGAAGCGCCATTGGGCTCTACTTTATCCCTGCAATTACAGATGTTAAAATGATGGCCAACAATTATATAGTTGATTGATAGATAACGAACATAATTAATGAGTTTAAATATTTACCTAGAGACCTAACATGGATTGCGTCCCTCTTGCAACACCACCTGCTCACCCTCGTGATGGCTAACAGCATCGTCTGCCAGTTGTGTGCCCGGGTGGGTGAACGAGCCAACTATCGAAGGTGGTGTGCCCGACGTACCTATTACAAGTAAAATAGAAGTAGTTAATCATAATTTAGCTCATTATTAAAAAAAGAATTTATTCAACAAGTAAACATATATAATTTTCATCATTTAACTAAGAATTTAAATAAACATAGCAGTAGAATGTGATGGAAGCAGTGTACTCTGTAAACCTGATGTAGAGGCACTCAAACCTATAAACATAAAATATCATGAGCAAAATAAAGTGCATATTCACCACTCATTTATTTTAGAATTTAAATAAACATACCCCCAGCAAGTGGTGGGGCCAGTGCACTCTATGTACCTGGTGCGGAAACATAAAATATCGTAAGCAAAATAAAGTGCATATTCACTACTCATTTATCGAAGTGATGTGCAGAAGGATAGGATATAGAGGGGGGGTGAATATATCCCCCGATTAAAAACTGTGCCCAAATTAAAATAACAAATCTGGCGCTACCCAATTTTAAAACAAAATAATCAATATGTTAACAAGAGTTTGCATAGAACATACGTCGAACACTTAAGCACTCAACGCACACTAGAGGGAAATGAAATGAAAGTAAAGTAGCACTCTTGCTGATAGATCTAACGACAATATAAGAGTAATGCATTGCACAGAACAAATGTCAAACAACAAGCACTTAATACCCACAAAAGGAAAGAGAGAGCCAAATCATGCGGCTCTTCTGCTGAACAGATCTGAAAGCGATATAAAAGAAAATCTTGAACTGGATCACATGTCATATGATTTGCCTTTTCAACCTTGGGGCATGTGACAGTCGAAGCTGTGAAGAGATCCCACGTGTTCCTTACGTGTCTGACCCTTTTCTACACTAGCGAGCTATTTGTTACTCATATCGGGTATTTTATACCCTTAACCAGCTATTATTTACCTTAGGGAGCTATTTGTCACCCTTAGCTTCCCTTTAGCCATCCCTACAGCTCCTTTCTCTGCCTTGCTTCCTTGCTGCATCGACGCCATAGCTTCATGCATCGACTGTGCCTTGTTTCTTTCCGCGCATTTACCCTTGCTGCCCATTTGTCAGCCTAACACAGCTATTTGTCTGCCTTGTCCAGTCTATGTTGAGACCTATTTTTCACCCTTAAGAGGGTATATATCACCCATAGAAGTCTATTTTTCACCCTTAGCTTCTTCTACTAGTGGATAAACACAAGTAGACTTTCTCTTCATTCAGCTTCAACACTTCACACATATTCAGCGCTACAACCTATTTTTCACCAGTAGAGAGCTATTTGTCAGCCTTACTTGCCTATTTGTCACCACTAATGAGTCATTTGTCTGCCTTATCTTCCTACCTTCCCTTGTATGAATCTTAATAGATTCGTGACCTATTTCTAAAGAATTAAGACTTTGACTGCACTGACTTGGGTTGACCACTATCTTAGCTCCATTGACTGTGCGTTGACTTCACTGTCCACGTTGACTTTTCTTCAGTTCTTCAGAAAATTACTAGCTTTCAGCATGTTCTATGTGAAACTGTCAACCTGTTCTTTGTGTAATTTAGAAGTAAACTACACACACAAAATCATTATAGCTCCATGCATGATTCTATATCAACAAAACACATTGACTATCCACATGAAGAGTATACATGACTCATGGTTTGGACAGCATCAAAATAGAGGGACACTACACTAATAATTTAAATAAACATACCCGCAGCAGTTGGTGGGGGCGGTGTACTCTGTGTAGCTGGTGCAGAGACATAAAATTCCATGAGCAAAACAAAGTGCTAAGTCACTACTCATTTATCTAAGAATTTAAATAAACATACCCGCAGCACGTGGTGGGGGCCGTGTACTCTGTGTACCTGGTGCAGAGACATAAGATATCATGAACAAAATAAAGTACATATTCACTACTCATTTATCTAGGAATTTAAATAAACATACCCGCTGTTATTGGTGTGGGCAGTACATTGTGTGTAGCTGGTGCGGAGACATAAAATTCCATGAGCAAAACAAAGTGCTAAGTCACTACTCATTTATCTAAGAATTTAAATAAACATACCCGCAGCACGAGGTGGGGGCGGTGTACTCTATGTACCTGGTGCAGAGACATAAAATATCATGAGCAAAATATAGTCCATATTCACTACTCATTTATCTAAAAATTTAAATAAACATACCCACATCAGGTGGTGGGGGCGATGTAATCTGTGTACCTGGTGTAGAGACATAAAATATCATTACCAAAATAAAGTGCATATTCACTACTCATTTATCTAAGAATTTAAATGAACATACCAGTAGAACCCCTCCCGGAACCACCTCTCCTCGAAGATCCAGTACGACCTCGGACCATCTAATTATTGACAACAATTAAAGTAGTGCATATTAGTTTACAACTAATTACGAGGAGAGGTAGTAAGTAATAATGATAAGAAGTGTATATATGTTAAATTTCTTACAAAATATTCATTCAGTATCTATTTCATCTTCAGATGTTGAAGATAAATCAAACTCATTGTCATGTTCGTCATCTTCTTCATTCTCACTAGATTCATACTCTTCCTTCTCGGAGGACTCCTCTTGCCCAACAATTGCTTCATTTAGCTTAGTTGAATCGACTTCTTCCACTTCGTCCTCTATAGACAACTGAAGTGGATCGTCAGATTCGATCAGATGAAGATTAGAAGCAACCAACTCTGCACTGTCACCCTCGTTTGATTGAAAAAATTGGCACCAGAATCCTATGAGACAACTTTAATAAGGTCTAACTCATCATTAGGTAGAAGCCTCGGTTTTACCCTACAGACTGCCCACCAATCTTTATTCTTGGACGATGAATAACTTGAATAATACACTTGCTAGGGTTGTGCGGCCAAAATGAACGGCTCATGGGTATTCAATTTGGATCTATGTTTGACATCGACAATCCCATATATTGCGTCGTTTCGAACTGAATTTTGATCAAACCAATGACACTTAAAAAGAAATATATTGTTGTCTTGTCCGAGATACTGTAATTGTATGACTTCCTCAAGAATACCATAGTAATCAAGATCATTTTCATTGTATGTACTACCTTTCATGCACACGTTGCTATTCATCTGATGTGACACGACCTAGGACCTAGGTGGATGAAGAGCCCTACATGGTCACCCAATTGTGAACCCAAGGCAGCGAGGTGGTATGAGGCGAAGGACGAGCCCGAAGGCTTCCTCAACGCTAGAAAGGCCACCTTCCGGGCTGGCGTAATCGACCTTTCCGATGACATCTTTTGATATACCACACTAGCTGCCAAGGAGCTCATTCAAGGGGAAGTGTGACTCTCTAGACTCCTTGGACCTAAATTGTAAGCAAACAACCGAGTTGGCGAACTCACTCAAGCGGACTCACCCGTGACGTGCACACCTGGGTCCGTAGGTGGAGCGGCGATAGTGGTGAGGGTCCGAGGTTGGACCTAGGTGTCACGCCCCGGGCCGATAGCAGCGGAACGTGTCGTTTGCTCGGAACGTGGCAGTTAAACAGTCGTGAATGATCAAGAGCAATCGCATAAGACCAAGATAATTTTGAACAACAATAGAAATTTTATTTCTAATATGAATCTCTTACAAGAACTTGTTTTCCAACTTGGAGACTTCAACACAATGGAAAGGAAGATAACGACATACTAACAGACTTAGACAAGATGACTGAATAAGAGACGCCAAGCTGACTTAGCTAGACAACACTATCTAGACTCAAGAAAGATAAAAGACTCGGGTTCACTAGTTTCCACAGCTCGCTTGCACACTTGTCCCGCCCGTGTGGGTCTCGGTCTGGCTAGCTACCTGCTTACCTGAAAATGTTAGAATAAAACGGAGTGAGCGAACGCTCAGTAGGAAATTATATCTCAAGAACTAGCAATGGGTTTAAGTAATTACAATTTCTCACATGTAAATGCAATAAGGCTATGTATGTAGAAATAACTGAACAAAAACTAATCAAGAGAATAACACATCGTGCAAAACATTCAAGAAACTTTCATGAGAGACTTTATAGATTATTGGCTATTTCACGCAAGTACCTTGCCCTAGTCGGGCCACGCAAGTCAAGTCACGCAAGTCGAGTCACGCACGCAAGAAAAGAGAGAGATCGTGGAATGCCAAAGATCAAGATAAAGAGTACTCCGGTGCAATGCTAGACACCGTTATCATTACAACTCCCATGGGCACTAGTACTTTCGGGCGCTCCTCCCAGGACTAGATCGGGCCCTATATGCACAGCATTTACGATAGATCTAGACATCCACGATAGTTTATAGCCAATAAGGAGTTCCAAGAACAAGCTTTAATTAGGATGATAAGATAAGATTTTCATGGAATTCAAGGGCAAGACCCTTGAGTAAGGACATACTGGCGATAAAATCCACGCAAAGCATATAAATCATGACATGTCGATAAACTGGGTGGAATTGGTTCCCTAACCGGGTACCATGACAAATAAGTGCCCATATGTAGATGGTCACTCCTTTATATAGAATTGTGATCTACAAGAACAGCATGTTAATAACATGAGGTCCACAAGAATCATCATAACAAAATTGATATAGAATTGGGGTCTACAATAACATCTCATTGATGGCATGTTTTCCCCCATTCCTTAAGATAGTTCTCATATCATACATATAGTATAACATGAGGGCCGGTATACCATGTTTCATTAGAGTGACATGGTAAAGATTGTGTAATGGGTTTTTAGGGTACAACCAGCTCAGTCGACCTTGAGGGAATCCAAGGTACGAGGAGTCTTACGGAGGTCTCTATGACTAACTCGCTAGTCCAAAGGAACGTAATGTCCAATGGAGAGCTTGTATGTCAATGAGAGTTGAGGGTGATCGATAGAACAACATGAAAACGTGGGACTATACTCACGGAGTGGAGATATAGTGCCGATATACATATATATAAATATAATGCAAACCCTCGGTTAGCAGTAACAGGTAAAAACATTTTTACAGAAAATAACGACTTTGATTAAGTCACTACTTAAGTAAATAACGCCTTAAATAAGGGCGTTTACATGCATTTCCAATTTTGCAGAAATTTCTATAATTCTGTGTTTTATCAAAAACACGCCCTTTACAGGGGCGTTTTATTTCAATGTGACGACATGCACAATGGTCGTCCATTCTTTAATCCTATTTTTTGCAGGATATACATATTCTGGGATTTATCAAAGACACGCCCTGAACGGGGGCGTTATTTTCAAATTCACGCCCTTGATCGTGGCGTGGGTTTCACAAGAAACGACTTGGTTCAGGTCGTGAATTCATGCTTTTCAAGAATTTTTATAAATTTTAGGATAATAAATTTCAGGAGACAAGATATATAGTCATGACAAGAAAAATAGTAGGATTTCACGGTATACTCATGCATTACATTAGTTTCAAGATTTCATAGCTATTAAATTTTAAACGTGAACAATTATTAATTGCATGTAATTTCATGGAATTAACGCCTTTGTACAGGGCGTCGAATTTAGGAATTGACGACCTGGTCAGGGTCGTGTCTTGTAAAATAGCGCTCTTGACAGGGGCGTCTCTTTCAAAAATATTCCAGAAAACGCGTAGAAGCTATATTAAAACTTATATTCATGCATGTGATGATGTATATTCATTGAATTAACTTGTTTGGGCTACAGTGCCTTGAGAAAACCTACCTTATAGTTGATCTGGATGAAGGACTCGTGAAAGGTTTGATAATACTGATACTCTGTTTGGAACCTTCGTGGATGAAGAACCTTCGTTCTTCAGGAAGATATTGCCACAGCTACCTGTAAAGGAAGAGAAGATATCAATCTTCTTTACCTACGTAACCTGAAGGCAAGGGAAAAAGAAGAACTTTACCTGTTCTTCGGCAACGATGGTGATGAAGACGATGATGATGAAGACCCTTTGTCTTCAAACACTAGAAGCAGCCACCTATAGCAACGACGATGAAGGATGGTTAAAACCTCCTCATGTGTTGATCGAAAGCAAGGAAAGGAAGAAGAACTTAAACCTGTTCTTCACGCACAGCAGTAGCAGAGATTTCTTCGGCCAACAGCTCGTTAGGGTTCGACAGAGTGGTTACTTATAGGATTTTCAGAATCCTACTAGGGTGAGTGTTCGATTGAGGGTAATATATCCTCAGTAGAGTCCTTACCTATGTATAAAACCCTTCCTGGATTAACACAAACTTCCTTAGATAAGATCCTGGGTCGAACAGAATATAAACTGAATTAACGTCCTAGGTAAGGGCGTCGATTTTTGAATTGACGCCTTGACCAGCGTCGTTTCTTGTTGAAACGCCTTGGAAAAGGGTGTTTCTTGTTTAAAACGCGCCCATGCATGGGGCGTCTCATTTTCTTGCCCTTTTGGAGTTTGAAATTTGATGCCGCGTGGTGAGGGCGTCTTTTCTTTAATCACGCCTCGTATAAGGGCGTTTCTTATTTAATCAGCGCCTTGATAAGAGGCGTTATTTTCTTCTTCGTTTATTATTTACTTGTTTTCCCTTACATCTATTTATATTTCTATGTACATACATATATAGGTTAATGTTATGCACACACACACATATATATATATATATATTGCATTAATGGGAGAAGATGATAAAATGTGTTAAAGCCCATTAAGTGTAAAACGTTTTGGGTCGGGTTTTTGGGCCAATGGAGTTTAATCATTGATTTCATGTTTTTTTTTTAAGGTTAAGCCTTAATCCTTGTCCTGGGTATCAGAAGTAGGTTCGATCCGAGTAAACCTTTTACTTCCATTCCTGAAGGAATAATACTTGCTCATTGAATAGATTTTTATTTATTAAACATTATATACTTATAAGAGTATGTATGTATATTTTTATTCCTATTCCAAAATTACCGGGCGTTACACCCTCCCCCACTTAAAAGAATTTGGTCCCCAAATTCACATTATCTTTTACTTACAATGGGGGACTACTATAAAGCGTAACAGAAATCTAGATATATCGAGTGGTATAGAGTTAATTAAGGCTTGAGGGTGAGGGGTACCTTCCGTAACTTTCCCTCTGGCAAGTTTGGTAAAATTTTGAACTCCTCTTGGAGGTTTCTTGGGGCATTCTGCTATCTTATGATCTAAGTTCCCGCAACGCAGACATGCTCCCGAACACCACCAACACTCTTTCGATTTGTGACCATATCTTCCACAAGATTTACACTTATCTTGCGATTGATCCGCCTGAGTTTTTCTCTTATTACACTTCTTACATTTCTGGCATTTCTCACACCTTTGTGAAATATCTTCCTCATTTATTCTTTTCTTGGTAACGGCGAAACTTTCGGAGTTATTTGTTTGATCTTTCCCTTCAACTCTTTCTTTTTCTTCCACTACTTTCTCTAGTTCTTGAACCTTTTTGACAAGGTCCGCGTAAACTTGGACATCCACTAAGATCATCTCATGAGCAAAGCTTGGCTTAGATGCTTCCATTTTATCTAAGTTCCTGCAAAGATGAGTGGGAAGATAATTTATTGGTTCAAGGATTAATGAAATCTAAGTATATATATATATATATATATATTAGCTTTCCTTTATAACTTTAACCCCAAGTTCTACCCATCTCTCGCGGAACTCCTATAGGATGACTGACAAGGATATACTCGACCTATAACTTGGTTTCAACAATCTAAGGACTTTGAAAGCCGAAACTTTAATATGACTGACAGGAATACTTGACTTATCACGGAAACTTAACGATTGTGCCAATCAAAGCTACGATATGACTAACAAAGATACCTGGCCTATCTCTGAAACCTAATAACTTGAGGATGTGAAAGCCGAAGCTCTGCTATGACTGACAAGGATACTTAACCTGGAGGATAAGAAAGCCGACGCTC
Organism: Amorphophallus konjac; assembly: GCA_022559845.1. Taxonomy (NCBI): domain Eukaryota; kingdom Viridiplantae; phylum Streptophyta; class Magnoliopsida; order Alismatales; family Araceae; genus Amorphophallus; species Amorphophallus konjac. The sequence goes on along the minus strand of CM040123.1, from coordinate 225,032,802 downwards.
TGATATGACTGACAAGGATGCTTAATTAACCTGTCATTGGAACCCAATAACTGGAGGATAAGAAAGCTGAAGCTCTGATATGACTGACAAGGATGCTTAATTAACCTGTCATTGGAACCCAATAACTGGAGGATAAGAAAGCCGAAGCTCTGATATGACAGACAAGGATTCTTAACCTGGAGGATATGAAAGCCGAAGCTCTGATATGACTGACAAGGATGCTTAATTAACCTGTCATTGGAACCCAATAACTGGAGGATAAGAAAGCCGAAGCTCTGATACCACCTCTGTCACGCCCCAGGCCGATAGCAGCGGAACGTGTCGTTTGCTCGGAACGTGGCAGTTAAACAGTCATGAATGATCAAGAGCAATCGCATAAGACCAAGATAATTTTGAACAACAATAGAAATTTTATTTCTAATATGAATCTCTTACAAGAACTTGTTTTCCAACTTGGAGACTTCAACACAATGGAAAGGAAGATAACGACATACTAACAGACTTAGACAAGATGACTGAATAAGAGACGCCAAGCTGACTTAGCTAGACAACACTATCTAGACTCAAGAAAGATAAAAGACTCGGGTTCACTAGTTTCCACAGCTCGCTTGCACACTTGTCCCGCCCGTGTGGGTCTCGGTCTGGCTAGCTACCTGCTTACCTGAAAATGTTGGAATAAAACGGAGTGAGCGAACGCTCAGTAGGAAATTATATCTCAAGAACTAGCAATGGGTTTAAGTAATTACAATTTCTCACATGTAAATGCAATAAGGCTATGTATGTAGAAATAACTGAACAAGTAACTAATCAAGAGAATAACACATCGTGCAAAACATTCAAGAAACTTTCATGAGAGACTTTATAGATTATTGGCTATTTCACGCAAGTACCTTGCCCTAGTCGGGCCACGCAAGTCAAGTCACGCAAGTCGAGTCACGCACGCAAGAAAAGAGAGAGATCGTGGAATGCCAAAGATCAAGATAAAGAGTACTCCGGTGCAATGCTAGACACCGTTATCATTAAAACTCCCATGGGCACTAGTACTTTCGGGCGCTCCTCCCAGGACCAGATCGGGCCCTATATGCACAGCATTCACGATAGATCTAGACATCCACGATAGTTTATAGCCAATAAGGAGTTCCAAGAACAAGCTTTAATTAGGATGATAAGATAAGATTTTCATGGAATTCAAGGGCAAGACCCTTGAGTAAGGACATACTGGCGATAAAATCCACGCAAAGCATATAAATCATGACATGTCGATAAACTGGGTGGAATTGGTTCCCTAACCGGGTACCATGACAAATAAGTGCCCATATGTAGATGGTCACTCCTTTATATAGAATTGTGATCTACAAGAACAACATGTTAATAACATGAGGTCCACAAGAATCATCATAACAAAATTGATATAGAATTGGGGTCTACAATAACATCTCATTGATGGCATGTTTTCCCCCATTCCTTAAGATAGTTCTCATATCATACATATAGTATAACATGAGGGCCGGTATACCATGTTTCATTAGAGTGACATGGTAAAGATTGTGTAATGGGTTTTTAGGGTACAACCAGCTCAGTCGACCTTGAGGGAATCCAAGGTACGAGGAGTCTTACGAGGTCTCTATGACTAACTCGCTAGTCCAAAGGAACGGAATGTCCAATGGAGAGCTTGTATGTCAATGAGAGTTGAGGGTGATCGATAGAACAACATGAAAACGTGGGACTATACTCACGGAGTGGAGATATAGTGCCGATATACATATATATAAATATAATGCAAACCCTCGGTTAGCAGTAATAGGTAAAAACATTTTTACAGAAAATAACGACTTTGATTAAGTCACTACTTAAGTAAATAACGCCTTAAATAAGGGCGTTTACATGCATTTCCAATTTTGCAGAAATTTCCATAATTCTGTGTTTTATCAAAAACACGCCCTTTAAAGGGGCGTTTTATTTCAATGTGACGACATGCACAATGGTCGTCCATTCTTTAATCCTATTTTTTGCAGGATATACGTATTCTGGGATTTATCAAAGACACGCCCTGAACGGGGGCGTTATTTTCAAATTCACGCCCTCGATCGTGGCGTGGGTTTCACAAGAAACGACTTGGTTCAGGTCGTGAATTCATGCTTTTCAAGAATTTTTATAAATTTCAGGATAATAAATTTCAGGAGACAAGATATATAGTCATGACAAGAAAAATAGTAGGATTTCACGGTATACTCATGCATTACATTAGTTTCAAGATTTCATAGCTATTAAATTTTAAACGTGAACAATTATTAATTGCATGTAATTTCATGGAATTAACGCCTTTGTACAGGGCGTCAAATTTAGGAATTGACGACCTGGTCAGGGTCGTGTCTTGTAAAATAGCGCCCTTGACAGGGGCGTCTCTTTCAAAAATATTCCAGAAAACGCGTAGAAGCTATATTAAAACTTATATTCAAGCATGTGATGATGTATATTCATTGAATTAACTTGTTTGGGCTACAGTGCCTTGAGAAAACCTACCTTATAGTTGATCTGGATGAAGGACTCGTGAAAGGTTTGATAATACTGATACTCTGTTTGGAACCTTCGTGGATGAAGAACCTTCGTTCTTCAGGAAGATATTGCCACAGCTACCTGTAAAGGAAGAGAAGATATCAATCTTCTTTACCTACGTAACCTGAAGGCAAGGGAAAAAGAAGAACTTTACCTGTTCTTCGGCAACGATGGTGATGAAGACGATGATGATGAAGACCCTTTGTCTTCAAACACTAGAAGCAGTCACCTATAGCAACGACGATGAAGGATGGTTAAAACCTCCTCATGTGTTGATCGAAAGCAAGGAAAGGAAGAAGAACTTAAACCTGTTCTTCACGCACAGCAGTAGCAGAGATTTCTTCGGCCAACAGCTCGTTAGGGTTCGACAGAGCGGTTAATTATAGGATTTTCAGAATCCTACTAGGGTGAGTGTTCGATTGAGGGTAATATATCCTCAGTAGAGTCCTTACCTATGTATAAAACCCTTCCTGGATTAACACAAACTTCCTTAGATAAGATCCTGGGTCGAACGGAATATAAACTGAATTAACGTCCTAGGTAAGGGCGTCGATTTTTGAATTGACGCCTTGACCAGCGTCGTTTCTTGTTGAAACGCCTTGGAAAAGGGCGTTTCTTGTTTAAAACGCGCCCATGCATGGGGCGTCTCATTTTCTTGCCCTTTTGGAGTTTGAAATTTGACGCCGCGTGGTGAGGGCGTCTTTTCTTTAATCACGCCTCGTATAAGGGCGTTTCTTATTTAATTAGCGCCTTGATAAGAGGCGTTATTTTCTTCTTGGTTTATTATTTACTTGTTTTCCCTTACATCTATTTATATTTCTATGTACATACATATATAGGTTAATGTTATGCACACACATATATATATTGCATTAATGGGAGAAGATGATAAAATGTGTTAAAGCCCATTAAGTGTAAAACGTTTTGGGTCGGGTTTTTGGGCCAATGGAGTTTAATCATTGATTTCATGTTTTTTTTTTTAAGGTTAAGCCTTAATCCTTGTCCTGGGTATCAGAAGTAGGTTCGATCCGAGTAAACCTTTTACTTCCATTCCTGAAGGAATAATACTTGCTCATTGAATAGATTTTTATTTATTAAACATTATATACTTATAAGAGTATGTATGTATATTTTTATTCCTATTCCAAAATTACCGGGCGTTACACTAGGTGTTCCATGGGTTTGGCCATCCTAGGGAGGACCTCACTAGGATAGGGATGCCCAAATCACGGGCAGCCAACACGCCAAGGGTGTGGGTTAAGTGGTTGCTCTCACAACTCACCCGCGGTGGTCACTCGTGTGGATGGCAATGTGGGCCGAGCTCTCACTCTCCGTCCGACGGCACATAGAAGCAATACTAAAAGGGCAAAGATAATGTCCAGCAGAGGAATGAGACCAGAAGCTCACCTCATCGGCGTGAAGATGCCGATCCCGGCCGGAGACGAGGCGAGCGGGGAAGTGTGGGTGTACCCCGCACGCTGCACTGGTGTAGCTTGGCTCGCTGACCTAGTAGTACATGCACAACTCCCTCGCAGAGGGGTTGGACTAGGGTTGGAGAAGTTAAATTACAATCAAAACTACCTCCACACAGGGAGTGGCGGTCAGCCGGCCAGGCGGGAGAGGGGAGATCGGTGCGGCCGAAGGAGGTTGGTACCCGGTCTGTGCAGAATGAGTCACTGCCCAGGCTGACTGCAACCAGCGTCTTGTCAGAGGTAGAACTCTCTGCTGGGACGTCCGACGGAGGCGGGGTTGGCATCTCTAGAAAGCTGATCGAGTTGACATTCACCTGGAAGAAGAATCGTCGTATTCTGAGCTTAGACGAGGCTGCATCGCCAAATCTTGCGGGGTTGCGCGGGTGACGACTCTGGTCGACCAGAGGGTTCATTGCCGGGCTCGTACGTTCAGATGACACGTCAGATTGAGGCAGGACTAGAGCCGACAAACTCGTGGGAGAGTCCTCTTTCAGTCGGATCAAACGGGGCTCTGAGAAGTGGTCGGAGCGGAGCTCGGGAAGTAGAAAAGTGATAGGGGGTCCAACCTGGTACCAATGAACTGTTATGCGCCAGTCGGGGAGAGAAGCTGGAACGTGGTCTACCAGTGCCCGAACGACCTCTTTCTTCTTGGAGGTGGAAGAGGACTAGCAGAAGTCATTCCCCTTCGAAGATCGTGCCAAGGGCTTCACCGAGCTGGTCTCTGGAGCCTTTTCCTTCAGCTTCAGGTTGTCTACCGGAGGTGTCTTGCGCAGGTCGGCGAGATGGGCTCCCTCGGGCTGCTCCGATGTCGGAATATGATGAAACCACCTCGCCTACAAAGCCGCTTCGAAGAGCTTTCTAGAAATAGATAGAACACCACCTGAAGATGCGTGATGGCTCTAGGGCGGGCTTTGCAACTTTGAGGTCCACTGCTGCTGCTGCAGACTGTGTAGCAGGGGAGATAGGGAGGAACAATGGAAGGATTAGGGGGGGAGGAAATGATGGGAGATGGAGCTGGGGCCTTCCCTAGTGTAAGGGGGATGGGGGAGGAGGGCTGTGGCCAGGAGGGTTGGGGTGGAGGTGGCTGGGGTCGCAGCTAGCAGGTTGAGGGGGAGAGAGGTGCGGCCAGGGGTGGAGGGTAAGAGAGAGAGGGGGGGCGCAAGTGACCCTTGGGAAAGGGGGGGAATGTTTCAATTTGGTTTAGTGGTGGGTGATCAATGGTGGTCTTGGGAAGGGGAAGGGGTGTGTTGGGGAAGGGAAGGGGTGCTTGGGGAGTGGTGGTCTACCTTGGGAGAGGGAGGGTGACTCTTGGGGTTGTGGAAGTATTGATGGGGGAGTTATGGAGGGTGGGGAATGTGAGGGGTCAAGATGAGGTGGCACTGATGTGGCTGATGAGGTGGAGGAGAGAGGGGAGGGTGACCTAGAGAGAAAGAAGGGAGGAGAGAGAAAGGGGTGTGCCCCTTTTAGAGAGAGAGAGAGGTAAGAGAGAGAGAGGGGGGATAAGGGGGAAGTTTTTCACTCAACTCTAATGGCTTCTCACCAAAAGAAAAACACAAGTAATTTTTTAAAATTCTCATCCATTCATTAGCTTCAAATGGTAGGAGTGGGGTCCGATTTATTGGATTCCCACAAATTTAACCTAAGTCCCTGACTTTTGGACTATTAACAAGAAACCAAGGGGAAGGGGTGCCCATAGGCCTAGCCCATTGAATTGGTCACATTAGCCTAATTAATTAACCCTATGACTCAAGATTAGGTAAATGACCCTTATACCTAGGTACTGGACTCAAATATAAAAAATTACATGGTTTATGACTCAAATAAAATATAAAGATTACATGCCAAGACTAAGAAAAATGTGGCGAACAAGATGATGCACAGTTGGCGAGCAACGGGACCCTCGAAAAAATGTGGAGTGGTAGGAGATGTCCCCATCATACCCCCGGGGTGCGGAGAACTCGACTCCGTCGAGAATGGGTCCACCGGGGCAGTGGTCCTCCAAAGCTACTCCGGGCGAGCCACGACCTCCAAACTCATCCCAGCATCCATTGCCAAGGGATAGCACTTCAGCTTCTCAAGGTGGCTCAGACACACCCTCTTGCCGACGATGGTACCTTGCTTGACCAGTATTGCCTCCGCGTCCTCGCGTCGGGCTCTCAAGCTGATTTGTGGTGGCACTCTGAGGGTATCTCTCTCAAAGGAAGGTAGAGGCTCGAAGACTCACTAGGTTCCACCGCGGTGCCCGTGTAGGATGCCGGATCCACCACGTGGGAAGTGGGATGAATCCCAAAACCCATCGGAAAGTCCAAGCTGTAAGCCGGGTTGCCAAAGCCACTCGAAACTTGGCAAGGTCGAAGTCCTCGTGCCCTCAAGTTGGAGGTGACCCTAAAGTAGAGCCACTCCAAAGTCACCATCGCCAAGTTGCCAACTTGGAACTCAAAGTGGCATTCACGGGCTTTTGCCCGCTTCTTGTGGTTCTCACCGCTCATTGCTTATTGCTTGCTTAAATACTCATGCCAAGTACTACGATGCGGTGTGAATGGGAAATGCCTGATATGCAAAGGGGGGCTAGGACAACCATATTTATGCCATGAAGACTTTGAAGGGTGTGGGGCATCTATAGGGGTCCCTATCATGCGTGGGTGTGATGAGTGTCCGAGGACCCGGACATCCATGAATGGTCCTAACATGCTTAAGACTCATGACGAATGAAGGTAGACCATTACATCCGAATATGGACCACTCATGCTTCCTACTTGACATGTGGGTGATATGAATGAATGGACCCGACTTGTGAATCATGCCAAGTGGTGCGGTATTCCAAGGTTCATGCATTCCTATCCCAAAGATGTCTTTCATGTGAATGGGTGTAGGGTGGCCCTTGAGCTTCCATTTGAAAGGGTTGAAGGGATCTAGAAAGGTGGACATCTTTGAGAGGGATACTTCCTCACTCCCTATGTGTATATTGCCCACCGTCATGGCTCCCATAGTGTAACCCGGTGATGCGGGACAGACACGCGACCTGGGAATCTAGCTCGCGATCATCCCTAAGTGTGGGAAGACGTGGGACCGTGCGCGGTTGAGAAACCGACAGCGAGTCTCGGGTATCGGACTTTCTGCGTTAACTCGGATTGACTCACGGGACGGATCACACTCACTCTCTCGCAGCGGTGATAAAAAATTGATATCAAGCTAGGAATCGACACTCGCAGCAGCATATACGAATGAATATGAACTAAGTAAAATGCGATAAAGAGTGGGGGCGCGTTTACCTCCACGCTCCGGGGGTGGGGAAGACAACCCTGGCCATGTACGGTAACTCTCAGTACAATGGTAAAAACTTAGTTACAACGGTGAATTTTATTGCCCACTCCATGCAGGGAGGTAAAGGGCTACAAGTGGGCCCGGGAGGACCGTTCTTGGGTTGACGGGCAGCAATCTGGAGGTGCGTTCGGAGCGAACTCGGCCTACTGGTCCGACTCAGTACTACACCGACTCGGTACTACGTCGACTCGGTTCTGACTCGCCAGACAGCAAGCCTTGGCCTTCAAAGGAATGTCACCTTCCTGAGATCTTCTGGAGGCGTCGCTTGGTTGGAACGTGGGCAGGACGTCCTTGGTTGAGTCCCTGAAGTGGCGGTTCCAGAAGTTGACTTTTGGTGTTTTTTCACGAATTATCCACTGACTGATTTTTCTGATCTCCACAGGGAACAGAATTGCGCGTCTCGGCAGCAAGAATTAATTCTCTCAGATACGGAATCAGATCAAGGTAAGACTGGTGGCATTGGAAAGAGGACTCCCAGGTCTACTGCTGTGCCCCTTAGGCATAAGCATATGCTATGTTGTTTTGATGATAGCAACACAGTGAGAGTATCACAGGTGCATTCATTACAGTGAGTCAGTCATTGTGTTTAGCATACATTACATTTGTTCTCTGTATAGTGCACTGCATTCTGTCAGATAGCTTCAGTTCAATATCTGCTATGTGCATACATTGCATCAGTGCACTTAGATGGGTCGACCCCCCTCTTAGATGGGTCGACCCCCCCAAACTCGCATGTCTATACATTCATGGCATTTGTGCAACGTTTGTTCTGAAGTCTATACATCGGACTATAGCATGCATTAGCACAAGTCTGTACAGCCTATGTGCTTCTTTCACAAAGTCTAGACATTGGTTCATGCATTGCATACAAAGCTGTACAACGTCTACATAGTTTGCATTCACAAAGTCTGCACATGCATCTCTTCTTTAACAAGTCTATACATCGTGTGCTGACAAGTCTGTACATTGCATTCTATGCTTCAAGCCACACTAAGTCAATACAGTATGTGTGCTTCATGCATTTATGCATCGTTCACTCTAAGTATATACATTGCTCCATACATTACAAAGTCTGCATAGTGAACATGAAGTCTGTACACCCTTCAAGTGGTAAGTATGTACATTGTTCATAACGCAAGTCCATACAGCCATTGTGCATTCGTTCTTGATGAACATCGACTTAGCATGCATCTCTTCAAGTCTGTACATCGACTTAGCGCTCGCAAAGTCTGTACATTGGCCTAGCGCTCATAAAGCCCATACAATGCCATTTGTTCATGCATGTTAGCAAGTCTGTACAGCCTGTGTTCACAACACAAAGTCTGTACATCGCATGCTCACACAAACGCCAAGTCTGTACATTGGCTTTGCTTGCATGAGCTTGAAGTCTACACATTGGCTTGTTCATTCATCTAAGTCTGTACATCGCCATGTTAATATGCTTCCAAGTTCATACATTGCACTATAGCTTGCTCGAGGTGAAGTCTGTACATCCATCAGTGAACTTCGAAGTCTATACATTGGGATCTTTACCTACGTTTAGTTCTGCAAGTCTGTACATTGGGCTTTCACATAAAGTCTATACATCCTAGAACTGTGCAAGTCTGTACATCATTATTTTGCCAAAGTCTATACATTGTGAACTTTCAAGTCTGTACAGACTTTGCCTTGCTCAAGTCTGTACATCGTCCAGTTATCTTTGGCAAGTCTACACATCGTGAAGTCTATACATTCAATTGCTTTGCCTTGCTCAAGTCTGTACATCGTCCAGTTGTCTTTGGCAAGTCTACACATCGTGAAGTCTATACATTCAATTGCTTTACTTTGCTCAAGTCTGTACAGCCTTTCCCTTGGAAAGTCTCTACATCGTTCATGAAGTATGTACAACGAGCAAGTATGTAGATCAAGCTAAAGGCTGGCTAAGTCTATACATCGTCCGTCTTCCTTAGAGTCTCATGCATAACATGAAGTCTGTACAACCGTCTGCATGCATTACACTTCAAATCTGTGCATCGTCCTCCGTCTCACTTAGCGTCTCATGCTAAGTCTGTACATTGGACAAGTCTATACATCATGCATGCATCGTCTCTCAAGTCTGTACAGGGTCTGCCTAGAATGCATTGTTCATCAAGTCTATACACTCTGTGTGTCTGCATCGCATTCATCAAGTCTATACACTCTTGTGTCTGCATTGCATTCACGCTAAGTCCATACACTGCATTTGGGCATTGTTCTTCAAAGCAAGTGTGTACACTACTTTCTCATGCATGCAATCAAAGTATGTACAGCCTGTGTTCGCAGCGGTCAAGTCTGTACATTGCTTTGTCATGCACATAAACGTGAAGTCTATACATTGCTTCAGTGTTGCTTTCACAAAGTCTGTACAATGCCTTAGTCTTCTACACACTGCAAAGTCTATACATTGTCTTCACATTACAAAGTCTATACACTGCTTGATGCATCGAATGAAGTCTATACAAGGTGTCGACATTAAACTGATAATTCTCTGTCTGACATGTGCTGTTCGTGAAGCTAATGAAGGGCACGTGATCCGAGGCTGAAAGAGCTGACAGGATGACACGTGGCCAAAACACTTGGGCGGGAACTATGGAAGACACGCGCCCAGTGCTGCTCCTGCTGTGACTGCTTATAAAAGGAAGCCTTCATCCACAGATGAAGACTGATCGAATGCAGAAGCCTTGAAGGAAAAGCAGAGAGCAGAGAGCCCTTCGATCCAGCAGAAGAGAAAAAGAAAGAGAGAAAAGAAAGAGAGTTGAGAGAGAGAAGTGTTAAGAGTTTTATTGCTCAGATCTTTGGTTCAAAACCAGATCTGAGGTTGCTCATCTGTTTGAGCTATATTCCCTGTAGGGATACATTTCCTTTTCATTTCGTTTGTCTTTTGTTTTGGTTTTCGAAACTCTTGTGTTCAAGCTGTGTGGCAGCACTTGCAGTGGAGGATTCCACTGGACGGCTAAGCTGTATTACCCAGCGGTTTTACAGAGGAGGATTTCTCTGGACAGCAAGCTGTGAGGCTCAGCAGGCGAGGTGGGTACCTCGGACAGCAAGTTGTGAGGCTCAGCAGGTTGTAGGCAAGCTGTGAGGCCCAGCGGTTCAAGCTGTGAGTCAGCAGTAATCCACACTCGGGTTGAGTGTGGGGTGGATGTAGGTCTGGAGGACCGAACCACCTAAAAGCCTTTGTCTACTGTGTGATTGTTTTGTGGTTTGCATAGCTTCTATATTTCTATCTTTGCGCAGTAGATGTTTGCTTAGAACGGTTCTTCATCTGTTCTGGGTGGTATTCGCATTGTGCTCACTATCTGTTCAGTAGAAGTTTTCATTCTGCATTTGATTCTGCTCCAGTATTCTTTTAACGGATGACTGATCTATTCACCCCCCTCTAGATCACCTTTAGTGTCCCAACAATTGGTATCAAAGCCTAACACTTTGTGCAGGACTAACATCCTAAAGAGGAATGGCCATGGATGCTAGAGGGTTAACAGTAGAGGGACAGTCCACTACGAAGCCACCATTCTTCGACGGATCAAACTACCCATATTGGAAGAACCAGATGCAGGTCTTCCTCAGAGCCAAAGATTACGAGATCTGGAAGATTATCAGCAAAGGTCCTTATGAGCTACATGAGAATGAGGAATTGTGGACCAGAGAAGAAGTCCGGAAATCTACTCTGAATTGGAGCGCTATCAACGCCATTCAGTGTGCACTCCATCCCACTGAATTTGACAGAGTGTCATCCTGCAAGATAGCGAAGGAGATGTGGGATACCCTCGAAGTTATTTATGAGGGAACATCTAAAGTGAGAGAGACGAGGGCAAACATGCTAGTGTCAAGGTATGAAGCATTTTAGATGAAACCTGGTGAGACAGTGACCGAAATGTATGCTCATCTGACCATCGTAACAAATGGTCTAAGAAATCTGGGAAAGAGTTATACTGATCATGAAGTTGTAAAGAAGATCCTTGGATCGTTGACTCCTATATGGCATACCAAAGCAACGGTGGTTGAGGAGTCAAAAGATCTACAAAAGATGAAACCCAATGAGCTGATAGGCTCCTTGATGGCGTACGAGATGAATTTACTCCAAGCTGAAGAGCTCGAAAATAGGAAGCCTATTGCTCTGAAGGCTAAATATAGCTGTTCAAAACAGTCCAGATGCAATGGATCATCTAGTGATCAGAGCCAATCTGGATCAGATTTTGAAAAGGATGAACTAGCTATGATTACAAGAGAGTTCAGAAGATTTCTTAGAACTGAAGGGAAAAATGTCTACAGAAAATATCACAGCAGGAAGCAAAATAGGTATAAATTTAACCCTGCTGAAAAATCTGACGATAATACTTGTTATCATTGCAGGAAGACTGGCCACATGAAGGCTGATTGTCCAGAGTTACAGAAAATCAAAGGAAGACCATGGAAGAAAGCACCAAAGGGAAAGGCCATGGTCAGTACATGGAGTGATGAGGAAGAAGGCACGCTGAGCACTTCCTCAGATAGTGGAAAATCAGAAAAGGACATCTGCTTGATGGCCAGAAATGGAAAAGAAGAAGAAGAGTCTGATCAGGTATCATCCCTTTTCGAACAATACACTATTTCTGATTGGGAAGATGCTTATGGAGATCTGTTAGATAAAGCTAATGATATTAAGAAGGAAAACAGACACTTGAAGAAGAAAATGAATTCTCTGGTTAATGATAAAACACTTACTGATAAAGTTGCATGTTTACAATCAGAGAATGAAAAATTGAAAAATGCATGTTCTGATTTTGATGAATTAAAGCATGTTGTGATTGATTATAGGAAAGAAAATAATTTGCTGAAAAATGTTGTTGATGAATTGAAATTGAAAATTCAGAAGTCTGAAAATGAAATAAAGATTTCAAATGAAAAATATGAAGCTGTTTTGTCAGTGAATGCTGAATTAAAGAAAACTATTGAAAATCTGGAAAATGAAAATTTTGACAAAATGAAAATCATTGAAAGCATGACCCAAGGAACAGAAAATCTAAATGCCTTGCTAGGGTCAAAAGTTAATTTCAGAAAGGAGGGTCTCGGTTTTAATCCCTCAGCTAAAAAGAGCTTTGAATTGAAAACCGTTTCATTAGTGGGAGAAAAGAATAAAGGACCACTCATAAAAATGGTCAATGAAAAATCTGCTTTCAAAAATGTAAAATCAAAAGTGTCCAGTGCTAAGGACAAGGGAAAGCAGAAAGTTTTTGAGCCTAGAGCTGCATGCTCTTCACCCAAGGATAAGTCCAAGGCTAGGGGTCAGCCAGCTAGCACATCAAAACCCCAGCCCAAGGCTGCTAAGTCTCCATCACTATCAACTGCTCAGAAAAAGACCCAATATAAGTCAGTAAAGAAACCTAGTGGGTCAAAGGTGGGAGGGAGACCTAGTGTAGCTAGGAACCAGTTTGCTCATCCCTATTTCCCTAAAGCCCAAGTCTATCATCACAATCATTCTCAACCATTTCATAGGTTTGAGTGGAACCCTACATACATGAGGTCTAGGTATCAGAATTTCCCCACTTGGTATCAGCCCTATAGACCTCAGCCAGCTAGGAGATAGGATAGTCACTTTAGGACATGGAGTCCTAGTCACCAGGGGTTCTATGGTCAGCCTAGGACCAATTTGGGACACAACTTCCAGTACATTCATTGGCCAAGGCACTGGCAGAAAAACAACAATGTTTTAAATAAAGTGAATGCCAGGACTACACAAAAACCATCACAGCACCAGAAGAAGAAAGCTAAACCTGTTGGTGCTGAGAAAAAGAAAAACAACAAATAGAACTCCCAAGTTGTAGAATCCACCAAACCATCCATTTTCACACAAATGTGGATCCCTAAACAGCTGTTGTCATGTTTTCACTCTCAAATGTCTGGATCTGTCTTGGGGCCCAAACTATCTTGGGTTCCAAATTCTGCTCCCTAAGTGTGCTTGCAGGTATGCCTGGTAGCCGGGAACAAAAGGGTGAAACAGGATAGCTACTCCAGGCATATGACAAGAGGCAGGGCCAACAATTCTAAAAGCTGAAAGAGATTGGAGGCCTTGTCAACAATCTGATGCAACACTAAGGGTAAAAATAAATCTTTTTTTAATCCAAGAAACCCTGCCTAGGAGTTGGTGGGACAGTGCTCCCTTTACCAGGGGTAAAGAGATGAACCACTCCACCATCATCCCCATAGGAGGTAAATTTTATTTAAACAGATAAAGCAAATATTACATCAATCTAAAACTAGGCATGCCTAGTTTATCAAGCCTGGCCTCTCCCCTTATAACACTGGGAAGATCCTTGGAGAAAAGAAAAGATTACATTTAGTATTGCATGCATGGGAGGCCAAAGAATCCGCAACTTTATCCCCTTCTCTATAAACATGCTCAATTTGGTCTTGCTGCGAGATTAAGCTCCAAATTTGGCGAACATATGGGAGGATAGACCAAGGGCAATGAAACTTCTTTTTGATGATCATAACAAGAGTGTAGGAGTCACATTCAATGTCAGCAGGCTGATCACTGAAAGTTTGCAAGTACTTGATACCATCCAGAAGAGCTCTAGTTTCTGTAATTAAGCTATTGGACTGACCATAGAAATGCGAAAAGGCAAAGACAATGTGACCACAATGATTTCTAATGGCCCCCCCACCTCCAGAAATTCCATTGTGCCTACAGGCACCATCAGTATTAAGTTTGAGAGATGGCCAAGGAGGACACACCCACCTAACAGTTTTCAGCAGCGGACCAGAACAGGGTTTAATGGCAATACCCAAAAACTGCACAACTTTTTTTGTTGTTTCTGTCCCTTTCCGTAAGGTTTGCAATGGCACAGTTCTGCTTGACTTGGAAATGCATTTGATGAAGAATGCTGGTTTTGGATAAAGGGGTGCCTTCGTACTTTGCACAGTTCCTAGCCCGCCAGATATTCCAAAGACCATAGCCAGTAATAGTAAGCATGAGATGACCAAAACCAGATTTTGGATTAGCTATGCTAACAACCTGCAAGATGAAACTCTTAATGGAATTTCCAGCCAAAAGCAAACCAGCATTTGTGTAGTGCGACCAGATATGAGCAGCCAAATCACTGTTGAGGAATAGGTGATTAATGTCCTCTTCTTGTTGTCTCTGGTAGCATAGGCATCTGGAGCATAAATGGATACCCAGTTTCTTTATATTAGAATCAACCGGGATACAATTATGAATAAGTTTCCACATATGAACATATATCTTGGTCGGCAGATATGCAGACCAAAGCCGGTTACAGGGAATAGTGGACTGGTTGTGACTGTGATCAGCAAGTAAATTATAAGTGGAAGCAACAGAGCAATCGCCAGAAGTAGAAAGACTCCAAGCCTGAATATCAGGATCTTGAGTGAGATTGGTACTCTCAATGGCAGTTTTGAGAGTAGAGGGAACCGATCTACTCAAAACATCATAGTCATCAACAGGTAAGAGAGTGGGTGGAGTTAGGGTTCTGAATAGCCGAATCCTGAACAAAACCTGATAGACTGTGATCTCCAATCCAGTTATCATACCAGAAACTAGTGGTGTTCCCATCACCAACAACAACCTTTTTGTATTGTAAAATGAGATTTTTAGCCTTGGTCCATCTTCTTCTATAAAAGCCATTCATGTTTTTGAAATACACATCCTGAAGATGAGCATTGCCAATATATTTTGCTCTGAAAAAAGATGCCCATAGTGAGTTTGAATGCAGGGCTTGCCATAGCATCTTTACTCTGAGTGCTGTTTCCATATGCCTAAGAGAAAGTATTCCAAGGCCTCCTAGTGAAATGGGCTTACAGATAGACTGCCAAGCTCTCCAATGTCTTTTTTTCCCATTAGGAGAAGAACCCCAAAAGAAGTTGGCAAATGATCTCTCTAGAATTTGATGAATTCCAGTGTGCAAAGGAGAGGATGAAAGAGAGTAGATGGGCAATGAAGTGAGAACATGCTTGATCAAAACTAGTCTAGCACCCTGAGATAACAATCCAGATTTCCAGCCAGAAATATGATTCTGAATTGAGGAGATGATACCAGCATAGTAGACCTTTTTATTTCAGCCAAGAACCAATGGAAAGCCCAAATACTTATGAGGGAAAGAGTGCCTTGCAAACCCTGTGGCATTATGAATGCGAGAGATGGAAGAACCCTGAATCTTGGAATGAGTGAAAAAACCACTCTTAGAAATATTGATAAGCTGACCCGAGGCCCTTTCATATATGTGAAGAACACTAAGTAGATTTCTGATGGAGACCACATTGCCTTTGCTGAAAATGAGAGTGTCGTCTGCAAATAAAAAATGAGAGATGGGAAAGCAGCTTCTGGGACCTTTATACCACTCAATAGAACCATCCATATAAGCCTGCTTAAGAGATCTGCTAAGGCTCTCCTCAGCAATAATGAATAAGGAGGGAGCAATGGGGTCACCCTACCTTACACCTCTAGAAGATTTAAAATATCTAGCAGTGTCCCCATTAAGAAGGACAGAGAACCAGCAATTCTTTATCAGCTTGCCAACAAGGTCAATAAAAGGCACAGAAAAACCGAATCTGTAAAGAACAGCAAACAGAAAATCCTACTCAAGCCTGTCATATGCCTTGGTCATATCAAGCTTAAAAATAACATTGTTACCTCTGGTTTTCCTTCCCAGATCCTGAATTAATTCTTGAGCCAAAGCAATGTTTTCAACAATATGTCTACCTTTAACGAAAGCAATCTGTTCCAAAGAAATAATCTTCGGGAGGATAAGAGCCAGCCTTTTGTTAACAAGGGATGAGACTATCTTGTAGAAAAAGTTGCAAAGGTTGATGGGTCTGTAATCTGAGATGTCAGTGGCTGAGGACTTCTTGGGAATCAGGGCAATAAGAGTAGAAGTCACACTTCGAGGGAGGTCAACCAGGGCAGTAAAAGCTTCTTGAACAGCTGCCATAACCAGAGTACCAATAATCGGCCAGGCCTTTTGGTAGAAAGCACCAGTAAATCCGTCAGGCCCAGGAGCACTGTCAGGGGATAAATTGAAGACCACATCCTTAATATCCTGATCAGAGGGAGCAGCATAAAGCAGTGCATTATCTTCCTGAGTGACCAGAGAAGGGATGCAGTTTAAACAAGAATCCTCTATGTAATGAGTTTGAGAAGTGAAAGCTCTTTGGAAGTGAGAAGCAGCAATATTCTTCATATCCTCATGACAGGAAGTTAGAATACCAGCATCATTTTGAAGATGATTGATTCTGAATTTATGTCTCTTAGCCATGGTGGAAGAGTGGAAATATCTAGTATTTCTATCCCCCTCAAGCAGCCACTTAACAACAGATTTTTGCTTCCAAAAAAGTTCTTCCTAAAGTAGTCTGGTAGATTGCATGGACTTTGCCTCTTCAAGAACTCGATAATTCTCCTCATCGGGGTTAAGGTCATAGAGATGCTCAGCTTTAAGAACTGAATCCTCTGCTTCTTTCAGATTCTGATGCACATTTCCAAAAATATTCTTATTTCAGGCTCTCAGCATCTTCCTTAGATTCTTTAGCTTCAAGTATAAAGTAGTCATGGGGGAGGAAGCTAGTGGACTGTTATGCTAACAGGCATTCACATCCAGCAGAAATTTTTCATGCAATGTCCACATTTTCTGAAAGCAGAACCTGCTCCGATATCTATTCTGGGCTGTAGACTTGATCAACAAAGGAGCATGATCTGAAGCTTCCCTAGATAGATGCTCCACAGAAATGGGTAACAAGTTCTGCCAGGAAGCATTTAAGAGAACCCTGTCCAGTCTAGCCCAGATGCCTCTGTTACCAGACTGATTATTATGCCAAGTATATTTTGATCCCATAAAACCAGCATCTAGAAGCTCACAATCAACAACACAGTCATTAAAATCCAAAAGAGCACTCTAAGGAGGATGATTACCACCCAGTTTTTCATCAGCATTCAGAACACAGTTGAAGTCCCCTGCTACTAACCAGGGACCATCAAGCTGTAAAAATAAATCAGTCAGGTAAAGCAGGTAAGTGATTTACATTCAGAATTGAATTGAGAAAGTCCTGTTGATTTGATTGCTTAATCTCTGATTTTCTCTTCTTGTCTAGCCGATCAGTCTACATTCCAGACTCAGCTACTGAATTTAATTCTGCATAAATTTGATGCTCTTCTTCTGCCATCTATTGCACTGAGCTTGTATGGCTCATTTAGTGCATATAGTTGATGCATGTGTCTAATGTCTGCATTTATCATTTGCATCAAGAAAATTGTTTAATGCATTTTGGACTGCTTAGTCCTGCATTTCTTTGCATGACCACTTTGGTATAATTAATAGTAAGCTACTAAATGGTAGGGAAATCTGCCTGGAGGTTCTTACTATGTGTGAGATGGTCCTTGAGATTAGGTTCTCTGCCAAGTACCAAGGGTCAAGTCTGCATGTAGAACAGCGTATTGCATAGCATAATTTTTGCATCTTGGTGTCAGGGGGAGCTGGGAGTTCTGTTCAATTATTTGAATCCTCTTCACTTCTCATTGTCCCCATTCAATTCACTCATAATCTTTGACATCAGATGCTCTTGGACCTTATTGGCTATTGCTATCACTGTTTAACAATTGCCATCTTTTCCCTAACCTTCACTGAACAACAGCATTGCTTCTGGTTTAGTGCATTAAGCTGTGGTTATTGCAATTGTTCATTTATAAGAATTGCACTTACAAATTGAAAGGAACTAAAGGTTTAACTTTTATAAACTGAAGAGTTAAGTGTCTACACTTCAGAATTTGAGATAAAAGAAAACTTTTATAGCTCTTAATCTTTGTCTCATGGTTAGAATAGAAATTTTTTTTTTTACCTGAATGTGTTAATCTGGAAATGCCTAGAAAAGGTAAATAGAGTGTGTACTATTTTTTAAACAATCACTCTAAAATAAATAAGGGCAGCAGTAAATAAGATCAACAATGCAAAGCGCTGAACACAGTGACAGAGCAATGGCTGAATTGCACTGAGAAACTATGATCTCCTCCAAAGAAGTAGGAGAATTCATATGTCATGAAGTGCTTCAGACTACCTCTGTTCATAGGGTCAAATCTATAGGGGGAGTCCTTACCAAGTAACTGGGGGTACTGGCCTCTGAACAAGGTGTACCCTTAATGTCAAAAGTGAAGATTGTTCCTTGTAGGCTTTGATCTGAAATAGATCTAGTAGTTTATGCCTAGTAACTGGGGGTACCTGCCTCTGATCAAGGTGTACACCTAATGTCAATAGCATAAATGCCACTAGTCTATTCACTTAGCTCAGTTTTTGAAAAACTAAAAATGAAAAATAAACTGTTGTAACCCTTTGCAAATCAAAAGTCATTGAGTGAAATTTTTTTTCTCAATACATATTCAAATTGCATTTCTTGAACTTCCATGTTCAATCACAAAGGGTATTATTTCTGACTTCTCTATCAAAACCATGTGCCTTAGATTCATTGCTATAAATGGAGTCTATAACTCCTTTTTTTTTTTAGTGGTCAGCTGCTTTACTCTATCTTTATCACTGTTAAACCTGAGTTTTTGTCAAGATTGTATATTGCTGATACTTATACTTTAACAGTTGTTTATAATCATGCTCATTTTCTGAACCACTGCTTCAGCTGTTGTATAGTGACCCCTTACTCTATTCATGTTCCTTCCCTACCTTTGATCATCTGTTTCATATGTCCATATTCCTTCTCAAAGGGGGAGCAATAATTCAGGGGGAGTTTGAGCTGTTATGCAATGTATTCTGCATGTTGCACTCATTTGTTTTCTTTCTTTTTGATCTTGTCAAAGGGGGAGAATATTTGGTTGGTGACTCACTGTCACTTTGTTGCCATCATCAAAAAGCGGGAGAATGTTGTGCCCCTTAAGCACAAGCATATGCTATGTTGTTTTGATGATAGCAACACAGTGAGAGTATCACAGGTGCATTCATTACAGTGAGTCAGTCATTGTGTTTAGCATACATTGCATTTGTTCTCTGTATAGATGCACTGCATTCTGTCAGATAGCTTCAGTTCAATATCTGCTATGTGCATACATTGCATCAGTGCACTTAGATGGGTCGACCCCCCTCTTAGATGGGTCGACCCCCCCAAACTCGCATGTCTATACATTCATGGCATTTGTGCAACGTTTGTTCTGAAGTCTATACATCGGACTGTAGCATGCTGTGGATTCCTTTAAAATCCACACTTTTGGGGTGAGGTTAAAAAGGAAGGGAAAAGGGAAACATTAAATAATGGTGGAGATGAAACAATGCACGAGGTGCACAAGGGGAGTGTGTGATCGCCAGAGGGTTTACCTCAATAAAAAAAAATAAGATCGCATGTACCTGGTGAAAGATAGGATGCGGGATGAATGTGGATCTCCTCCTCCAACTCCAATCGGCCGGCCGACGAAGTGGGTTTTCTTGATTGATTACCTTGTAAGAAAGACAATGAAAGACAAGCAAAAGAAAGGGGATCAGCCAAAGTGCCGTAGTATCAGTCAAGAACCAACATAAAAATGATGAAAAGACATCAACATGCGCACCTTCTTTTTGTTTTCTTTTTAAAACCCCTAGCAGAGAACTAGGGAAGAAGCTAATATGCTAGATGCAGTAAAAGAAATGACGACAGGAGATAGTGATGATGACAAGAATATGATGAACAACAAACAAACTATATATATATGTATCGCCCTGCTCTCCCTGACGAGAGTAAAGGGAACCAGATGAGACGCTGGACGGATGCAGAGGGATGAAGAAAATCAATGCTCCACGGAAGAAGCTCTGCGCACTTGAATACTTAAAAGAAATCTTCAACCTTATGAGTTGTTGTTGTTGTTAACCTTTTACACGATCAAGCCAGATTTTCCTTTATAGTGTCCATCAGATGTGATCAAACAAGGGAATTGATAAGAACGGGTAATGAGGCATCCAAGGAAGGATTAAGATCGAGCAAGAGTCCAAAGATAGTAGGGAACTGTGAGGGAAAGATGGAAAAAGGAAGGACTCTGGAGTGAAACACGCCTTAATACAGGGCGTCTTTTATGAATTGACGACCTTCACAGAGACGTTTCTTGAAACACGACCTAGGAAAGGGCGTTTCTTCCTGGATTTAATTTTGGAAATGAAACCTTGCCTTGTTTGAAAACTGAGATAACACGCCTGAGATAACGGCGTTAATTAAAATCACGCCCTGAGAAAAGGCGTTACTCACAAAATGCCTTTTATTTTGAAAATAGATAATTCCAGAAATTAAGGGATAACACCATGAATTGACGCCCTCATGTACGGTCGTCCTTTCTTTGAAAACGCCCTACAACAGGTCGTTATTTTTGAAATTAACGCCCTTAATCAAGTCGTGACTCACAAAAATATAGGAAAAATGCAGAAAAACTCACAAAAATAGAAAAACTTCATGTTATAGGAATATTGAAGTCCACTTGGGGCATTTATATAATAACATGAGATTTGATCAACAAAACGTCAATTTTGGCGTGTCTACATCTAGGTTCATAGTCGAGTCGGCATTCCAACTTGCATTGTCGTTTAGGGTCGCGTCTAGTGTCTTGTCCAAGTGTCTTCATGTCCGTCTTATAGCTCCCCATTTCCAATGGACTTCTGGTCGCCCAGGCGAGATAACCATTGGCACACCCATGGGTTGGGCAACCATCCTCTCCACTTCCGTAGGCCCGAAGCCTCATATTTTTATGGCTCCAATGATCCGGGCGACTACCTCAAGTGGGAGGCCGCCATGGACACATACTTTGATTGTTATCCCATGTCCGAAGCCGAGAAATTCTATTTTGCCAAGGAGAGGCTTCAACACAAGGCTGCCGAAAAGTGGGACCACATTGAGCGCTTGAGAGAGGTTAGGAGGCAATGGCCCATTGAATCTCATGAAGAGAGAGCTTAGAAGGGTCTACCTTCCCCATCCGGTCCCTTTCAACCCGTCCCACCCATTTACTTCCAACCCTGTGGGTCACACCTCCAGCCGACCCCACCAACTCAATTCCAACCAAGTGGGTCATATCCGGAGGCAAGAAGCCCCTCAGGTACCCAAGCCTAGGCCGGTTGATTACGGGCGAGTCCACCGCGATACCCCTACTCCAACCCACACCGTTGCCGAACTCGTGCAAATGATTTCAGATCGGGTGGATAGGAGATGTGCTTATTTTGAGTTGCTGGTCTCCCCTTGCCCACCTCCAAGTCTGAACGTAGCCACCACCAAATCTACGGAGGTCATAGCAGGTAGTCCCAACCCGGCCGCACCTACGGGGTCCCAAGGACCTCTTCCTCGCCTAGTGGACAGCCCTTTCCCTAGTGCTCCTTCGCCACCCATTTTCGATCCTCACCCAGAGCAATTTCATTTGCAGCCACCTCAGCCCGAGCAACCCGTGTTTCTAACAGGAACACTTTTCGTCGCCGAGCCACTACTTAGCTGGCACAAGGATGGCTTGGTCCCACCTCCCTACCCATCCATGGACCCCACCCTACCATTAGTGCCAGTCAACTCTTTCATACCACATTCTAGTCTAATCACCATGTTGATACATTGGATGACCTTGTTATGAGATTAGACTCGTAATGGAAGTTGACACACTTATTGGCCCGAGGCTTTGACCAACCCGCTGGTCGTAGCTTCACCCATCCGGCCTTTGGGTCCATTACCTCCGTGTGCACCGTGGGTTGTGTCACCATGGAGATTCTTCTATTCCTTCCCTTGCCGGCCGAGCCAACCTTCATACCCTTTTGCCCGAAGGAGGAACCATACCTCCTATATGAGATCACCGTCCCCTATACCCACGTGCATGAAGGTGACCACCTACACCTTCAAGATTTCCAAATGTGGGACCGTGACTTGTGGGAGCCCAATTCGTGGGGTCAAACTTTCTTTGATCCCTTCGACCCATTCTTTTGTGGATCCCTTGACCCACCACCTTTACTCCACCTTCTCGATGGAGTCCACTATCACACCCCTTCTCCAAGGGCGGGTCCATCTACACCCACCAAGCCCGTTGACGATACACCTACACCCGGCTCTCCTTGCCCTCGCAAGTCTCCCAAATCCAAAGGGCTGCCCGTGCATGACTATGTTATTTGGACGTCTAGGTGTCCCCTATGCCACCAACCCCCGGTTATATAACATGCATGCATGGCACACATTTGGATGTCCTGGTCCACGCTTGCATGTGTATGGGTCGGACTAACAATAGGTTTGTCTAGGGTCTCCTGTGTCTGTACATGCATGTGTCGAGTCGAATCGGTCTTTTGTACGCTCGCGTTGTTAGTCCCTTTTGAGTGCGATACTTGTTAGACTTTGGGATCGGTTCTACCCCTACATATCGAATCTAGTCACATAAGGGACCCGTGGTGATTCCTAGTGAGTCTTCGAGCCGCCTTCCCTCCATTAAGAGTGACCCCACCCCGGAGTGTCCACCTCTAGCCTCATTCCCACAGCAGCGAGCATATCGAATCTATACGGGATGAGCAGGTGTTGATTACTTGGAGTGGAGCGTACTCCGCGCATCAAGGTTCAGTGACGGATCCACCGGAGCTACTCGAGCAGCCGCACCCCTTACTCGACGGGGTCGAGTTCTTCCCACCCGGGGAGAATTGATGGGAATCTACACCGGGCACTAACTTTTATTTTTGTATTTGTGTCCTTTTAGTTTATATTTATATCCATGGGAAGTAGGTTTGCAATTGTAAGGCTTTATAAGTCAATTTGTCATTCCCCAAGGATGTTAGGGTTTTTGTGTAAAAGTCCCGTAGGTCCAGCGGGGGGCCCTCATCCCCTTTCCCATTGGTCCACCTAAGTCTTAGGGCCCATGTGGGGTCAGTTAAAGGTCCAAGGTGGGCTTCTAGATGGCTTGACCATTCAAGGGGACAAGGTGGAAGAAAATTTAAACTTGGACCAAGCAAACTCCAAAATGCTTCCCCCTTATAATATAGTTTATCCCATGTTATATTTTTTATTTAATTTGGCCAATTGACCACATGGGGAAGAAAATCCCCACTCTCCAACAAAATTCCCAGCCCCCCACCCCATACTATTCTCTATATAAGCCTATGTATAGTGTCATTAGAGATATTAATGAAGAATTAAGCATTTTTGCCAAGAGCAAGCCCAAGGGCACCCCTTGTGTCTCTCCTCCCCTCTTGCAGATGGATTTCTACCATTCTAGGGTGTGAAGCCCTCATCTTGGTGTGACTCCAAGATCTCCAACCTCTGTTGGATGCGACTTCCGGCCTCCGCCTTCCGTCCGTGCCGCCATCGGGGCCGCCACCGCCATTGCCAGAATTCTGTCCAAATCAAGATAGAACCTCATCTCCAAAATTTTATATTTTTTTATTGTTGAATGTTCAAGCCGTAATTTTGAGGGTTTGTTCTCCCTATCTCCCCTAATCTCCAGTTCAAATTTCGTGCCATTTGGCCTTAGTTTGATATTTTTTCCATATTTTTGTTCTTCCCCTTAGTAATCTGCCATTTTGCAGATCTGCAGGACAGTGTCACCTATTCGTATTTTTCCCACCCCCTTAAAATTTTTTAGAAATTCCACAAAAATTCCTCAGTGTTCCTCACGTTCCCCCCTACCTCCCATAGTTTTGTTTATCCCCGGAAAAATCATTTACCCCTTAGTCAAATGTTAGTTTCAGGCTGATCCCCTTCTGTCTTGAGTGTCTGTCAACAGATCCACAGAAAAAGCTCAGTCCTGCAGAGCCTCCCATTTCACATCCCTTCGTTGGATCGACCCATAAACATTATATGTGGTAGATGTTGGGACGCTAAAGGTGGTATAGAGGGGGGTGAATAGATCAGTCACCCGTTAAAAGAAAACTGCAGCAGAATCAAATGCGGAATGAAAACTTCTACTGAACAGATAGTGGGCACAATGCAAATACCACCCAGAACAGATGAAGAACCATTCTAAGCAAACATCTACTGCGCAAAGATAGAAATATAGAAGCTATGCAAACCACAAAACAATCACACAGTAGACAAAGGCTTTTAGGTGGTTCGGTCCTCCAGACCTACATCCACCCCACACTCAACCCGAGTGTGGATTACTGCTGACTCACAGCTTGAACCGCTGGGCCTCACAGCTTGCCTACAACCCACTGAGCCTCACAGCTTGCTCTCCGAGGTACCCACCTCGCCTGCTGAGCCTCACAACTTGCTGTCTAGAGGAATCCTCCTCTGTAAAACCGTTGGGCAATACAGCTTAGCCGTCCAGTGGAATTCTCCACTGCAAGTGCTGCCACACAGCTTAAACACAAGAGTTTCGAAAACCAAAACAAAAGACAAACGAAACGAAAAGGAAATGTATCCCTGCAGGGAATATAGCTCAAACAGATGAGCAACCTCAGATCTGGTTTTGAACCAAAGATCTGAGGAATAAAACTCTCAACACTTCTCTCTCTCAACTCTCTTTCTTTTCTCTCTTTCTTTTTCTCTTCTGCTGGATCGAAGGGCTCTCTGCTCTCTACTTTTCCTTCAAGGCTTCTGCATTCGATCAGTCTTCATCTATGGACGAAGGCTTCCTTTTATAAGCAGTCACAGCAGGAGCAGCACTGGGCGCGTGTCTTCCACGGTTCCCGCCCAAGTGTTTTGGCCACGTGTCATCCTGTCAGCCCTTCCAGCCTCGGATCACGTGCCCTTCATTAGCTTCATGAACAGCACCTGTCAGACAGAGAATTATCAGTTTAATGTCGACACCTTGTATAGACTTTGTTCGATGCATCAAGCAGTGTATAGACTTTGTAATGTGAAGACAATGTATAGACTTTGCAGTGTGTAGAAGACTAAGGCATTGTACAGACTTTGTGAAAGCAACGCTGAAGCAATGTATAGACTTCACGTTTATGTGCATGACAAAGCAATGTACAGACTTGACCGTTGCGAACACAGACTGTACATACTTTGATTGCATGCATGAGAAAGCAGTGTACACACTTACTTTGAAGAACAATGCCCAAATGCAGTGTATGGACTTAGCGTGAATGCAATGCAGACACAAGAGTGTATAGACTTGATGAATGCGATGCAGACACAGAGTGTATAGACTTGATGAACAATGCATTCTAGGCAGACCCTATACAGACTTGAGAGACGATGCATGCATGATGTATAGACTTGTCCAATGTACAGACTTAGCATGAGACGGAGGACGATGCACAGACTTGAAGGGTAATGCATGCAGACGGTTGTACAGACTTCTTGTTATGCATAAGACTCTAAGGAAGACGGACGATGTATAGACTTAGCCAGCCTTCAGCTCGATGTACAGACTTGCTCGTTGTACATACTTCATGAACGATGTAGAGACTTGCCAAGGGAAAGGCTGTACAGACTTGAGCAAAGCAAAGCAATTGAATGTATAGACTTCACGATGTGTAGACTTGCCAAAGACAACTGGACGATGTACAGACTTGAGCAAGGTAAAGCAATTGAATGTATAGACTTCATGATGTGTAGACTTGCCAAAGACAACTGGACGATGTACAGACTTGAGCAAGGCAAAGTCTGTACAGACTTGAAAGTTCACAATGTATAGACTTTGGCAAAACAATGATGTACAGACTTGCACAGTTCTAGGATGTATAGACTTTATGTGAAAGCCCAATGTACAGACTTGCAGAACTGAATGTAGGTAAAGATCCCAATGTATAGACTTCGAAGTTCATTGATAGATGTACAGACTTCACCTTGAGCAAGCTATAGTGCAATGTATGGACTTGGAAGCATATTAACATGGCGCTGTACAGACTTAGATGAATGAACAAGCCAATGTATAGACTTCAAGCTCATGCAAGCAAAGCCAATGTATAGACTTGGCGTTTGTGTGAGCATACGATGTACAGACTTTGTGTTGTGAACACAGGCTGTACAGACTTGCTAACATGCATGAACAAATGGCGTTGTATAGACTTTATGAGCGCTAGGCCAATGTACAGACTTTGCGAGCGCTAAGTCGATGTATGGACTTGAAGAGATGCATGCTAAGTCGATGTTCATCAAGAATGAATGCACAATGGCTGTATGGACTTACGTTCTGAACAATGTACATACTTACCACTTGATGCGTGTACAGACTTCATGTTCACTATGTAGACTTTGTAATGTATGGAGCAATGTATATACTTAGTGTGAACGATGCACAAATGCATGAAGCACACATACTGTATATACTTAGTGTGGCTTGAAGCACAGAATGCAATGTACAGACTTGTCAGCACACGATGTATAGACTTGTTAAAGAAGAGATGCATGTGCAGACTTCGTGAATGCAAACTATGTAGACGTTGTACAGACTTTGTATGCAATGCATGAACCAATGTGTAGACTTTGTGAAAGAAGCACACAGGCTGTACAGACTTGTGCTAATGCATGTGTAGACACACTAAAATTGACATCATTTTGAGCATATCTCCTATCGCACTGTGATGCCCCATTTGACCCTCAAATCGACTTATTTGAGTGATTTTCCTCCTTTTTATTGAATATCCAACTTCCCCAAGCTTTCCACATGTTTTTCCATTTTTCTCCAGTTTTTTTTCTGAGCCATTTCTCCATTTTTTCGGGCCTTAAATCAAATGGGGGAAGGGACCTGGGCGTCATTTAAGTAACGCCCCGTCAGGGGGCGTCATTTCTTTAATTAGCGACCGTCTGTTCGGTCGTCAATTCTTGTTCAATTCCGAACTCCAGAAGCACCCCTTCCTTTTCTCACTTACACTCCTTTTTAACTTGGGAAAGGGTTCCTATGGCTTCCTAATATTGAAAGGACACTTGGAGGAAGGATCCCCCTTTCCATCCTACCAAAACTAAGTTTTCTAATTTTTTATGGAATTAATTCCGAATTTCCCTTCTTTCCTCATTTAACCTCCTTTTCCACTTGGGAAAGGGTTCCTATGACTTTCCAAGGTTGAAGGGACACTTGCCTAATGTTTATCTCTTCCAAATTCCAACTAAAATATGTTTTCTTATTTTCTCTTGATTTAATTCCGAATTTCACTTCCTTTCCTCATTTAATCTCTTTTTCCACTTGGGAAAGGGTTCCTATGACTTTCCAAGGTTGAAGGGACACTTGCCTAAGGTTTATCTCTTCCAAATCTAACTAAAACATGTTTTCTTATTTTCTCTTGGATTTAATTCCGAATTTCACTTCCTTTCCTCATTTAATCTCTTTTTCCACTTGGGAAAGGGTTCCTATGACTTTCCAAGGTTGAAGGGACACTTGCCTAATGTTTATCTCTTCCAAATTCCAACTAAAACATGTTTTCTTATTTTCTCTTGATTTAATTCCGAATTTCACTTCCTTTCCTCATTTAATCTCTTTTTCCACTTAGGAAAGGGTTCTTATGACTTTCCAAGGTTGAAGGGACACTTGCCTAATGTTTATCTCATTCCAAATCCCACTAAAACATGTTTTCCTAATTTCCCTTGGAATTAATTTCGAATTTCAACCCTATAAATAGGACTCCTCTCTCCCTTGTGTTAAGAGATCAAGATCAATTCAAGGGGAGGTGCTGTCGGACCAAAGGCTCAAGGAGGAAGACTCCCATGCACCTAAAAGCTTCATCCACGGAGTTCTTCTTCCTCTATTGAAGATTTAAAACCTCTACATCCACAGAGTTCTTCTTCCTCTATTGAAGATTTGGAGCCTCTACATCCATGGAATTCTACATCCTCTTCTTCCTCTATTGAAGATCTTGAAGCCAATTGGAGAAACCACTAAGCTTTCCCCCTCCTATCTCTTATTTTTCTTTAGTTAATTGCATGCATCATTATTCCATCTCTTCCTTTTATTTCTTTTTATCTCCATGTTGAGATCTCCTTAGTGCAACACTTGCACACCTCCCTATTTGCATATCATTCATCATATCTCCCATACCCTTTTGCATAGGGGTTTAAAGGCCAAACACCAATAAGGTGTGTTCATATCCATGCTTTCTATGTCCATATTTACATTTGGATTTGATGCTACACATCTTGGTTTCTAATCCATGTTTGTTTATTGGTGTTTGTTAATTTTGCAAGGGTAATCAATCAAGGAAAACTCTCTTCATCGGCCGGCCGATAGAAAGAGAAGGTGCACTCACAATCTCCCCCACATTTAAGGTATTTATATCGCGATCCCTCCATTGATTATTTGTTATATCCTTTGAGGCCCTCGCGTCTCTGGCGATCACATTCCCCTTAGCATCCTCGCATGCTCCCCTTTTCTCCCTCTTTTCCCATTCTTCTTCTATTCATTTTTTCTTTTTCCCTTTTAATTGTTCTAAGTGGATTTCTTAGAATCTACAAATTGGCGATCACGGTGGGACCACCATTGTTTTTCTTTGATTACCCTTCCCCCTTTGCACCCTCGGTGCAACTCCCTTTGTGCTCCACATAGCACTTTCCTTTTTGTTTTATCACTTGTGCATCGCGTGCACATCCCCCTCCCCTTATGTGATTGCTAACTTGTTGGTTTTTGAAAAATTCCACTTTCTTATCTCTCCATCTTTTAAAAAAAAAAATTTTGGATGCCATGCTTCATATTATGTTGATTGCTATGATTTGTATGGCCATGTGAGTGTTTTACCTTATCTTTCTTTGGTTTGGCTCATATCATGGTTCATACTTTCTTTTCTTTGTCTTTTGCATTAGGACTTGCATTTAGGGCATTTGGCTTGGGAGACCTCCTCTCTCTACATTAGGATTTCACACACCCCCTTGGTGAAGGAAGGACCCTCCATTGAGCATTCCGTCTCTTTGGATTGGAAATTCCTAAACCAAGCCTCCATAAGTCCCCGCACCCGTGGATTCCCTCACGGACGCCGGGCAGGTTGTACCCTTGAAGTTCCCGAGTTTAGTTGGCCTATACATGGTGAGAGAGTGTTCCTAGTTGGCATTGAAGTAATCATATTGAAACTAGGTTCCTCCCTTGTGTGAATCATTCCAAATCTTTGTAAAAAATCATTAATTCACCAAGGTTCAAACATAAAAAAAAATCAAGGTAACCATTCCAACTTGTGTGCTTCTTTGCAAATTGTTTGCACATTAAATTGCTTACATAATGGCTTACTTTGATAGACAAAACAACATGTTCAATTCAATTAATGTTCATGAGGGTGATCAACCTAGCACATCTTATTCCCCTCAATTCCAACATGTTCAACATAATTCTCACCATAATTCTTTCAAAGGACCACGTCCTCACTCTTATGGTGTTGCCCGACCCATGGGCAATGTCCAATCCAATGGTCTTTTAATCCAATTGCGAGCCACTATTCCCTCGAGACCGTCTCCTCCCAATGATGAGAAGGTTTCCCAAATCATTCATGCATTAGATCATCTCACCCCTCAACAGATCCAAGCCCTTAAGGCCGCCATTGAGGGTGCATCTCATTCCTCTCCTCCTCCTTCTAATCCTACACGGGTGGCCCATCACCCACCTCCCTCTTTTATTCCTACACGGGTGACCCATCACCCATCTCCTCCTATTCATTCTACTCGGGTGGCCCATCACCCGCCTCCTTCTATTCCTCCTCCATCACGGCCCCAAGGCCCATTTATTCCTTGCAATCCGGCCCATCCGGGTTCTTCCATGGGTCGGCCCGTTAATTCTTCTCCACGGCCTTTTTATACGGCCCCTCCTCCTTCAAGGCCCTATCAACCTTCGGTTGCACAGGTCACACCCCTCCAGCAAACTCTCCTTGACAAAATCACTCTTATGGAGGAACAATTAAAGAGGGTTACGAGCCCGCGGCCCGCTCCTCCTACTCCAGTTAATTCTCTTCACGCTTTCCTGGATGACATTACCAAGATGGAGAGTGAATGGAAAGATAGGAGAGATGATTATGACTTTGGCACTTCAAGCAATCAAGAGCCGGCAATTGAAGAATCTGAAGCAATGTATGATGATGAAGCTATGCAGGCACCCCTTCCGAGTTTCCTTAACTTCCCGCTTCCTCCACTATCATTTGATGAACCCCCTGCTCAGGACGAAGCTACCATCCCTGATCCAACCCCCGTTTCCGAGACCTCTTGGTGTTACGATGATGGGTCGATACTCCAATCACCCACACCGGCGCATCTTGAGTCTCCTCCCACTCCTAACACCGCTCGCCCCGTCCGGAGTTTTCCCCGCACCAAACCTCCACCACTTATACCTCCCCCAGTTACATCAACCTTCATATCATCACCCTCCCCTGAACCTTCCATCAAACCTCCACCAATGACACCTCCACCCATTAAACCATTAACCTTCACACCATCGGCCTCCATTGAACCCACCATTAAACCTTCCCCAATTAACATCCCACCACTTCAACCCTCCATTACCCCTTTAACCTCAAAACCCTCCACTATGCATATAACACCTATTCCACCACATAACCCTTCACCTTTACCCGTGGCTAATCCTGAGCAGGATTCACCCTTTTTTGCACTCGAGCCAATCCCAACTGCTTCCGAGCAAAGGGAGAAACTCGACGTGTTTATACCTCCGCCTCCACTTATCCTTTCTCCAACGCCTTTCATTACGCCCCCACCATTCATGGAGCCTTCCGCCTCTGCTTCACCTCCCTCTACTACTCGGAAGGGGAGTGCTTCTACAAACACTTGTGCCGAGGATGATCAAGAGCTGCGAAAGAAGAATTTGGCCATGGCCGCGCTATTCAAAATGCAAGAGTTCATTTGCCGGATGCCAATCCGGGTTATTGTGCCAGGCAAGATTGAAGAGGCCAAGTCGCCGACATGCCAAGCACTGATGCTGTGTAAGGGCCGGGCAGGGCTCCCTCTGTTCCAACTTCCAAATCTTGAACCCCCGGGCAACATGATGCTTCTGAGCCCTACTTTCCAACTCCCTCACACCATTACTTTTCACCCTCCAAGGGAGTTGTCGTTTACTATTGAAGCTTCATCATGGGCTTGTATTTCATCCATTAGGCCATTTGGCTGTATTCTTTCACTGCCGTGGAGGGGCAGTTATCTTGGAGCCGAAAGGCCTTCCGCTATTTCATCCACCTTCTTGTCTATCACATCTTTTCCATGGGGCATTCCCAGGGTTAGGAGGAGGATCTCGTCCTCTCGCCCTTCATATTCTCCATATTCTTTGCATCTCATTGCATTCGCGCATTCATTGCATTCATCGCATCCATCCCATTGCATGCATTTGCACCTCCTGCTTCCCGGGTTTCCAAACCCGTATCTTCCCCGCCTTCCGGCACCTCCGGATATTCCGCACTTCCCATCTTATTCATCTTCATCTTGTTATCCACTATCCCTGGGGCATCGCGTCCCTTTTCCTGCTATCTCCCTGGAACCTCTAGGAATTTTATCCCTCCTCTTTGGGCATCGCGCCCCTTTCCACCTTCCTCCTCCGGAACCTCCGGACTTTCCCCTCGGGCATCGCGCCCCTTTCCATTCTCCTCCTCCGAAACCTCCGGACCTTCCCCTCGGGTATCGCGCCCCTTTTCATCTTCTTCCTCCGGAACCTCCGGACTTTCCCCTCGGGCATCGCGCCCCTTTTCATCTTCTTCCTCCGGAACCTCCAGACTTTCCCCTCGGGCATCGCGCCCCTTTCCATTCTCCTCCTCCAGAACCTCCGGACCTTTCTCTCGGGCATCGCGCCCCTTTCCACCTTCCTCCTCCGGAACCTCCGGATTTTCCCCTTGGGCATCGCGCCCCTTCTCATTTGCTACCTCCGGAACCTCCGGATTTTCCTCCTGATCCTCCTTCATTCCTCTCTCTTGGGTATCGCGCCCCTTTCTATATTCTTCCTCCGGAACCTCCGGATCCTCCACCTGATTGTCTCCATCTTTTCCCCGGGCATCGTGACCCTTTCCATTTGCTTCCTCCGGAACCTCCGAATTCTCCATCTTATTCTCTCTATCATCTTCCAGGGCATCGTGACCCTCCTGATTTCATTCCCCCGGAACCTCCGGACCCTCCATCTTTCTTCCGATTCATCTTTCTACTCCTCCGGGACATCACATCCTTCATTTTCTTCTTCCTTTTCCATCATCTTTTTCCCTATTTCTCCCCAGGGCATCGCATCCCTTCTTTCAATATTCCTCCGGAGCCTCCGGATTCCTCCTATCATGATTCTCCTCCTCTGCCTCCGGACCCTCCGGATCCACCTCTTTCCATCTACCAATTTCTTCTTCTGATTCCTCCTAATTCTGGGTCTGACCCAACTTCTTCCACATCCACTGCCTTGGGCATCTGCCCTTTCTCCCATTGCTTCCGAGGCTTTAGTCCTCACCCCTCTTCTTGATTTTCCGCTTCTTCTGTAGACTGTTCCATGTGATCAGGGTCTCCGCGCCTTAGTGAGGGAGTTCTAGCCCTCGCCTCTTTTCCTTTTCTCCTTATTCGTCTGAGTCTGGTTTGAGCACCACTCATCCTTGTTAAGCCACTCCCAAAATCTTTTGCTTCCAATCCTTTTGACTGCCAAAGAGGACAAATCCCATGATGATCAACCTCGCCTCTGACAGCTGCTTCTACAAAGGTTGTAAGGTAACATATTGGCGTAAGTACGCATTTTAATGATATCATTTTCTCATTACTTCACACATGATTTTCAAAATCAAGTGCTTCTTAACGAGATTAAGAGTGGTGTTTTAAACCTTTATCTTAAGCTTTTGTTTAATTGAAATCATTCTCAAAAGAGTCCTTTAGGCTTATTTTTTTTGCAGCACCTCTGGTTAATAAAAACCCGTGCTGGGAATTCAATATTCTTTCCCCGCTTGTTAAGAGTAACCCTTAGCTGGGCATTCCACACACTTCACGGCGTCCTTAGCCGGCTCCGTTGGTTAAACACCGTTGCTACCTTGGCCATGCCATGAGTATATCTGAAAGTCTTTTCTCTTCTTTACTCGGCCGCATGCAGGGGCAAGAGGTTGACGGATGAGATGACCAACCTTGGTAATCCCCAATACGAGAGGAGTCTCAAATAGGGGCAGTCTTGACCCAAATTAAATGAGTTTTCATGATATACATTTCGCCAAAAGGGCTATTATGAAAATCAAGTCAAAATTTCGATAAAAGCAAAAGTATGAATTATGGCATGTCAAGAGTGGCAAAGTCCCCGCAGGGAAAACCCTGGTCGTATGCATGTCAAGGGTCTAAAAATTAAAGGCACAAAGCCCCGGCACAACAGACTACCTCTTTGAAGGGAACACCTTGGAAGGAATTCAAGTCCCGATATCTCCCATCCTGCACAAAGTTTATCCTCAATTATTCTTCTCTTCTCCCTCCAAGACCGAATGTTTCTCGGGTATGGCCTTGGTAGGGGCACCGTTGATCAAAGACGGTCGGTTATAGGATGCCACTTTCAATGCACGTCCAGCTTTGGGCAGTTTTTAGCGAAAAGGGAAGGAACAAGGACCCCTAGCCAGTGGTTCAAAACACCCTTTGATGCTGCATTAACATTGTCTAAGCCAAAATCAAACAAAAATTGAATATTTCCTGATCAAAATCCAACAAAAATTGAATATTTTCAAAAATTCATAAAAAATCAAAATATTTTCAAAATCTACATAAAAATTCATATATTTTTCAAAACTCATAAAAATTTGCATATTTCCAAAATCTAAAAATTTGCATTGTATTTTCTGATGGTGTTTTGCAGGAACAGCTTTGCAGAGACCAAAAACACGGGATGGGTCCTCTCTCTACTTATTGCTATCAATCTATTGATTCTTTCTCGATATTTTCATGACATGCCACCAGGGGCATTTTTTTTGATTATCATCTCCCTATATCATTCTGATTATCATATCTCATGATTATTCATCTCCAAATCTTTTTTAATCAACTCCTGCTAATTTCATCTGATCACTCCGCCGATGGGCATTATATCAGATCTTGATCATTCATCTCCAAATCTTGATTAGCCAGATTGTCTCCTCATGATAAAACAACAAACAATGCTATGATTTGACTTATGCTATTCATGCCATATACATGCTATAATTGATGCTTTGATGATTGCTATGCTTAAATGCCTTCTTCATTGTTTGTTATCTTTTATATCTTGGCTAATGAATTTTTGAGCGCAGGATAAGAAGCTCTTGGTCCCGCCGACTGGGCATCATCATCAAAGTCCCACGGTGCTTGCAGCTCATTTCTCAGTTCCCATGCTTATTGATATCACCATCTCCCTGTATGCATTCTACTATATGTTACATATGTTACTAGATTATATCAAGGACCTTGTGGCTTTGGTAAATCTGGGATTTGAGTTCCCCTTCATCAAAAACAATGATGATTCCAGAGAAGTCTTAGTCACACGGATAGGCCGTTGAGCCGTCCAAGATTGGGGACGATGGTTCCCTTTTTACGAGTTGGTGCGTGGATAAACGGGCTTCGGCTTAGTATCAGCTCGCAAAATTGGTTTCTTGACCCAGTCTGGGCAGTTTAACAATATTATCCTTGATTATATTATATTTTCATTTGTTATTTTCCCTTTAGCCCAGCATGCATTCATGTAGGACTTTAAATTAACGTTGGAAAATCATTCTGATAAGCTGATATTGAGAGTTGAATTGATCTTAATCTTTCTCGATATGAGATTTTCATTGCCGAATTGGATCCTCAGTTCGTTTTATCACTGTTTTGGGTCTTTTCTCGAGAACTCCTTGTTTGGATTTTTATCATCTTATTTTTTCAATCATTCCCCTTGATCCACCTTGGCTGCAGCACGTCCACATTGGCTGGTAACCGCTCCCCAATGGTGAAATCTACAGGTTTGTGACCTGGGGTACTTCCACCGCGCTGGAAGTTGATCATTTTATTTTATCTCCTTCGTGCACCGCGTGCACATCTCCCCTTTTATCCAAACATTGTTGATTTCGTTGGATTTCCCGAGATTTACTTCATGTCGAGCTTTTGATTTCATTCTCATCAAGTGATGTTGATTGCGTGTCTCATCACTCTTTGGCATCTACTTTTCAGTTCGCTCTCACTTCATTCCATTCCATTCCATTCCATTCCATGTTGCTTCACTTCATTCTATTCTATTTCATTCCGTGTCACTCCCTTGCAAAGCAGATGCCAAGGCGGGGCAGCTGTAGACACACTAAAATTGACATCATTTTGAGCATATCTCCTATCGCACTGTGATGCCCCATTTGACCCTCAAATCGACTTATTTGAGTGATTTTCCTCCTTTTTATTGAATATCCAACTTCCCTAAGCTTTCCACATGTTTTTCCATTTTTCTCCAGTTTTTTTTCTGAGCCATTTCTCCATTTTTTCGGGCCTTAAATCAAATGGGGGAAGGGACCTGGGCGTCATTTAAGTAACGCCCCGTCAGGGGGCGTCATTTCTTTAATTAGCGACCGTCTGTTCGGTCGTCAATTCTTGTTCAATTCCGAACTCCAGAAGCACCCCTTCCTTTTCTCACTTACACTCCTTTTTAACTTGGGAAAGGGTTCCTATGGCTTCCTAATATTGAAAGGACACTTGGAGGAAGGATCCCCCTTTCCATCCTACCAAAACTAAGTTTTCTAATTTTTTATGGAATTAATTCCGAATTTCCCTTCTTTCCTCATTTAACCTCCTTTTCCACTTGGGAAAGGGTTCCTATGACTTTCCAAGGTTGAAGGGACACTTGCCTAATGTTTATCTCTTCCAAATTCCAACTAAAACATGTTTTCTTATTTTCTCTTGATTTAATTCCGAATTTCACTTCCTTTCCTCATTTAATCTCTTTTTCCACTTGGGAAAGGGTTCCTATGACTTTCCAAGGTTGAAGGGACACTTGCCTAAGGTTTATCTCTTCCAAATCTAACTAA
This sequence comes from Amorphophallus konjac, assembly GCA_022559845.1. NCBI lineage: Eukaryota > Viridiplantae > Streptophyta > Magnoliopsida > Alismatales > Araceae > Amorphophallus > Amorphophallus konjac. The sequence continues at coordinate 224,996,666 of CM040123.1, read as the reverse complement.
AACATGTTTTCTTATTTTCTCTTGGATTTAATTCCGAATTTCACTTCCTTTCCTCATTTAATCTCTTTTTCCACTTGGGAAAGGGTTCCTATGACTTTCCAAGGTTGAAGGGACACTTGCCTAATGTTTATCTCTTCCAAATTCCAACTAAAACATGTTTTCTTATTTTCTCTTGATTTAATTCCGAATTTCACTTCCTTTCCTCATTTAATCTCTTTTTCCACTTAGGAAAGGGTTCTTATGACTTTCCAAGGTTGAAGGGACACTTGCCTAATGTTTATCTCATTCCAAATCCCACTAAAACATGTTTTCCTAATTTCCCTTGGAATTAATTTCGAATTTCAACCCTATAAATAGGACTCCTCTCTCCCTTGTGTTAAGAGATCAAGATCAATTCAAGGGGAGGTGCTGTCGGACCAAAGGCTCAAGGAGGAAGACTCCCATGCACCTAAAAGCTTCATCCACGGAGTTCTTCTTCCTCTATTGAAGATTTAAAACCTCTACATCCACAGAGTTCTTCTTCTCTATTGAAGATTTGGAGCCTCTACATCCATGGAATTCTACATCCTCTTCTTCCTCTATTGAAGATCTTGAAGCCAATTGGAGAAACCACTAAGCTTTCCCCCTCCTATCTCTTATTTTTCTTTAGTTAATTGCATGCATCATTATTCCATCTCTTCCTTTTATTTCTTTTTATCTCCATGTTGAGATCTCCTTAGTGCAACACTTGCACACCTCCCTATTTGCATATCATTCATCATATCTCCCATACCCTTTTGCATAGGGGTTTAAAGGCCAAACACCAATAAGGTGTGTTCATATCCATGCTTTCTATGTCCATATTTACATTTGGATTTGATGCTACACATCTTGGTTTCTAATCCATGTTTGTTTATTGGTGTTTGTTAATTTTGCAAGGGTAATCAATCAAGGAAAACTCTCTTCATCGGCCGGCCGATAGAAAGAGAAGGTGCACTCACAATCTCCCCCACATTTAAGGTATTTATATCGCGATCCCTCCATTGATTATTTGTTATATACTTTGAGGCCCTCGCGTCTCTGGCGATCACATTCCCCTTAGCATCCTCGCATGCTCCCCTTTTCTCCCTCTTTTCCCATTCTTCTTCTATTCATTTTTTCTTTTTCCCTTTTAATTGTTCTAAGTGGATTTCTTAGAATCTACACTAGACACAACCAAGACTCGGTACGTGGCAGAGGTTTTACCCGAGGGTCTCCTCGACGCGAGTGTGCGGCCTTCCCAATAGGCGTAACCTAACTTTCGGGCGACACCTTTTGATATACCTATCAATGGTATGCAAATGCACCCTTAGACTTGGACACTTTTTTTTTCTTTTTGCGGACTTAGACACAAAGACTACCCTAGACTCAACCTTCGCTCTGATACCAAATTGATGCGGGACAGACACGTGACTTGGGACTCTAGCTGGCGATCGTCCCTGAGCGAGGGAAGACGTGGGACCATGCGCGGTTGAGAAACCGACAGTGAGTCTCTGGTATCGGACTTTCCGCGTTAACTCGGATTGAGTCACGGCACGAATCACACTCACTCTCGCATCGGTGACAAAAAATAGATATCAAGCTAGGAGCCTACACTCGCAGCGGCATATACGAATGAATACGAACTAAGCAAAATACGATAAAGAGTGGGGGCGAGTTTACCTCCACGCTCTGGGTGTGGGGAAGATGACCCCGAGCAGTTACGGTAACTCCCGGTACAATGGTAAAAACTTAGTTACAACAGTTAATTTTATTGCCCACTCCACGCAGGGAGGTAAAGGGCTACAAATGGGCCCGGGAGGACCGTTCTTGGGTTGACGGGCAACAATCTGGAGGTGCGTTCGGAGCGAACTCGGCCTGCTGGTCCGACTCGGTTTTGACTCGCTGGACAGCAAGCCTTGGCTTTCAAAGGAAGGTCGCCTTCCTGAGATCTTCTGGAGGCGTCTCTTGGCTGGAACGTGGGCAGGACGTCCCTGGTCGACTCCCTGAAGTGGCGGTTCCAGAAGTTGACTTTTGGTATTTTTTCACGAATTATCCACGGACTGATTTTTCTGATCTGCACAGGGAACAAAATTATGTGCCTCGGCAGCAAGAATTAATTCTCTCAGCTACGGAATCAGATCGAGGCAAGACTGGTGGCGTTGGAAAGAGGACTCCCAGATCTACCACATATAATGTTTGTGGGTCGATCCAACAAAGGGATGTGAAATGGGAGGCTCTGCAAGACTGAGTTTTTTCTGTGGATCTATTGATAGACACTCAGGACAGAAGGGGATCTGCCTGAAACTAACCTTTGACCGTGAGTAAATGATTTTTACAGGGACTAAAAAAATTATGGGAGGTAGGGGGAACGTGAGGAACACTAAGATGTTTTTTGGAATTTCTAAAAAGTTTTAATGGGGTGGGAAAAATATGAATAGGTAACACTGTCCTGTAGATCTGCAAAATGGCAGATTACTAAGGGGAAGAACAAAAATATGGAAAAAATATCAAACTAAGGCCAAATGGCACGAAATTTGAACTGGAGATTAGGGGAGATAGAGAAAACAAACCCTCAAAATTAAGGCTTGAATACACAACAATAAAAAAAGATAAAATTTCAGAGATGAGGTTCTATCTTGATTTGGACAGAATTTCGACGGTGGCGGTGGCGGCGCGATGGCGGCACGAACGGAAGGCGATCGTCGGAAGTCACATCCAGCAGAGGTTGGAGATCTTGGAGTCACACCATGATGAAGGCTTCACACCCTAGAATGGCAGAAATCCACCTGCAAGAGGGGAGGAGAGACACAAGGGGTGCCCTTGGGCTTGCTCTTGGTAAAAATGCTTAATTCTTCATTAATATCTCTAATGACACAATACATAGGCTTATATAGAGAATGGTAAGGGGTGGGGGGCTAGGAATTTCGTGGGAGAGAGGGGATTTTCTTCCCCATGTGGTCAAATGACCAAATTAAATAAAAAATACAACATGGGATAACCTATATTATAAGGGGGAAGCATCTTGGACATTGCTTGGTCCAAGTTTGAATTTTCTTCCACCTTGTCCCCTTGAATGGTCAAGCCATCTAGAAGCCCACCTTGGACCTTTGACTGACCCCACATGGGCCCTAAGACTTAGGTAGACCAATGGGGAAGGGGATGAGGAGCCCCTGCTGGACCTACGGGACTTTTACACAAAAACCCAAACATCCTTGGGGAATGACAAATTGGCTTATAAAGCCGTACAATTACAAACCTACTTCCCATGGATATAAATGCAAACTAAAAGGACACAAATACAAAAATAAAAGTTAGTGCCCGGTGTAGATTCTGATGTGACACCACCTTGGGGTGATGACCACAAGACAATATGACCCTTGGACCTAAGGTTGCAAGTAAGCAAATTGGCGATGATACCACTCGAGTGGCTCACTCGCTTGGTGCACACTTGTGCCCGTGGGCAACTAAACGATAATGGAGAGGGTCCGGGGTGGGACAATGATGCTCCGGTGCTTGGCAAGCTTGGGGAGAACCCCAATTGGGCCAGGGATGCCCACTCACGGGCGGCCGTCACACCATGGGTGTGGGTTGAAATGGCTCGCTCACAACTCGCCCGCGATGGACACTCACGTGTTCGGCAATTTAGGCCGGGCCCTCGCTCTCCGTCCGACGCAGCAAAGCAAGAATACTAAACTAAGCAAGTGATATTGACCAGCAAGGAAAGGGGGACCGAGGCTCACCTAGCCGGCGTGAAGACGCCAACTCCGGCCGAAGACGGGGGCGAGCGGGGAGGCAAGGGTTTGCGCCCGCAAGCCGCGTCGGTGTCGCTTCAAATCTGTGAAAATATTATTACATGAACTACACCTCTCGCAGGAGGGGGACTCTTGGGGTGGGGGTTAGACTTATTACAACCAAGATTACCTCCACGCAGGGAGGGGCCTTCAGCCGGCCAAGCGGGGTGGGGAAATTATGAAGAGAACGCCGACTCTCCAAGCTTCGCCGGTTCTGCCACTCTTCAGTTTTGCTGAACAGGTTGTCGATGAAGATGCTGCACGGACTCAACCGAGCTCCAAATTTGATGAAACTGGTGCCAAAAGTTCCCCAACTGGCCGAGGATGATGCTTGAATTTTTTGGGAAGCTCTAGGACTCGGGGCTGATCGAACCGGTGACTCGAGCATGACAGCAACACTCTGTCTCTGACTGATGCAGAACTGATATAGTGGATTGCAGAAGGCACTGGGGTCCCTCCCAAACTCAAAATCAAACGAAACTGGTGGTGACGTGATCGTGGTCGGAGTAGCTTCAAGCAAAAATTGACGGGGCCACAATCCGAGGTCGGAGAGGAGAATGGTGGCCAGAGAAGTGAAGACAGGTCGAACCTGGACCTGCAGGGGGTAGACTGCACACTCTGGCGAAGAAATTCAGAACAAATAGCTCGGGTCGGCGATTGGCGTTGTTCCTTCTGCTACTGATGGAGGACTAGACGAAGAAGAATTTTGTAGAAGGAAGCGTGATCGAATTCCTCCAAGGTTTGCCGCTGAACAGCTTCCAAGATCGCTTTGGCCTTCAGTCTGGGACAGATTGCGCAGTCGTTGAAGATGACGTTCCTCCTGACAGCTCCGAACTCGGATGCAGGCAGGAGTACCACCGTTGGAAAGAAGACTTGGAGATGATTCCAGCAATATAAGATATGCCACCGAGAGCCTTCAGGGGAAGTCGTGGCTGCTACTGCAAATCACTACTTTTCTGAAACCTGCAACAGGGACAGAATAGGTGGAGGAGAGGGTGTGGGGAAGGGCATGAACAAGGGGTTATTTGGTGCATGGGGAAGGGGGGGTGCGACCTTGGGTGGTTAGGGAGGTGGGGAGATGAAAGGGCACAGCCCAAGGGAGAGGGAAATTCGAAATTTGGCCTAGGGAAGGGCTCTTTCAGTCTTGGGGAGAGGGAGGGTTGCTTGGGAGAGTGGAAAGGTGCCTAGGAGAAGGGGTTTCCACCTAGGGGTTGGAGGGGGAATTGAATGAGTGCATGGGGAAGGGGAAGGGGCCTTAATGAGGGGTGAATGGGGAGGAGAGAGAATGAATTTTGAAATTGGGGTGGGGAGGAGAGAGAGAGGGGGCACAACCCACTTAGAGAGAGTGATAGTAAGAGAGAGAGAGAGGGAGATATTAAGAGGGAACTAGAAGGTGTGAAAATTTTCTGGATTCAATATTCAAGCATAATTCTTACAAATGAGAGAGGGGTGGGGCTATTTATAGACCCCACACTTTTCCTAAGACCAAACTGACCCTGACAAACTAACTAATGACCAAACAGTCCAAGGGAGGGGCGCCCCTGGGCCTAGCCCAATGAATTGGGCCCATTAACCTATCAAACCAACATAATGACTTCAAGACTTAGAAAAATGACTTTCTAACCTAGGTACATGACTCAATAAAGGGAAAATTACATGTTTAAGACTCAAATAAAAATAAGAAAATTACATGACTCGACTCACAAACACATGAGGAACATAATGGCGTGCACCGACGATCAATCCGAGCTTCAGAAAATATGGAGGGGCAATGGATGTCCCCATCATACCCCCGGGGTGGGGAAAATTTGACCATGTCGAGTATGGGTCCACCGGAGAAGTAGCATCCCAAACGCAGTTCCGGGCGAACCTTGTTCTCCAAACTCGACCCATGTCCATAGCCGAGGAACGGTGCTTCCACTCGACAAAGTGGCTCGGACACACCCTTAGGCTGGCGAAGAGATCTTGCTTTGCTTAGTATTACCGTCATGTGCTGACGTCGGGCTCTCTGGCTAGTTTGTGGTGGCACTCCGAGGGTGTCTCTCACAAGGATAGGTGTAGGCTCAAGACACTCACTAGGATCCACCGTGGTGCCCTTAGAGGGTGCCGGATCCTCCACATGGGAAGTGGGGTGAATCCCAAAACCCATTTGAAAGTCCAACCCATAAGCTGGGTTGCCAAAGCCACTCAGATCTTGGCAAGGTCCAAGTCCTCATGCCCTCAGATTGGAGGTGACCCTAAAGTAGAGCCACTCCAAAGCCATCATCACCAAGTTGTCAACTTGGAACTCAAAGTGGTGCCTAGGAGTTTGTGCTCTCTTCTTGTGAATCACACCGCTTGTTGCTTGATACTTGCTTGAATGCATATGCCATGCACTATGATGCGATGTGAGTTGACAATGTATGGTATGCAAAGGTGGTCCAGGACAACCACATATAGACCTATCATGCATTGATGTTATGAGGACGTTGAATGATTTGGGAGGACCAGGGCATCCATAGGTATGCATGGTGGAGACAAATGCTGGGGGACCCGGACATCCATGTATGCTCCTTTCATGCTTATGACTCATGATGAAAGAGGGTGGACCATTACATCCAAATATGGTCCACTTATGTTTCCTACTTGACATGTGGGTGATGTGGATGAATGTACCCGACGGACTAATCATGCCAAGTGGTGTGATGTGCCAAGACATATGAATTCCTTTCCCAAAGATGACTTCCTCATGTGGGATGGTGGGGTGGCCTTTGAGCTTTCACTCAAAAGGGTCGAAGGGATCTAGGTAGGTGGATATGGGGTGGGGCACTTTCTTGATCTCTAGGCGGGTGTTGCCTAAGGTCATGATTTCTATGGTGTAACCTGGGTCATGGATGAGGTGGGCTTGGCCCAACATGGTGGGTGGGGGTAGGAAAGGGTGGGTGGTGGGTGATGTGGGTGGGTCACGTGGGTACCCATACTCCCAAAGGAAGGGATCAAAGGGGTCATGGACTGGGTTTCCTAGAAGAAGAGACTCTATGCCCACATGGTCTTCACACGGTGGGTCCTCCTCCCTCAAGGTAATTGGACCAAGGTCGTTAGTGGGCCAGTCGATCAAGGTACTTGGGATCTCAATGGAAGTGGAGTGGATCATGATGGATTTTTCATACATAGGGAGAATGAGAAGGAGGTCACTAGTGTAGCAACCAATGGTGAAGACCGAGGTGATAGAACCATCACATGGGTGGATGAGACTAAGGCTTTTTGGGTGGGCCTTTCCTAAGGTCAATAAGCAAGTCAACCCTAGTTGCCATTCTAAACCCTTGAGGAGATCATCCCAACCTTCTACCTCATAGTAGGATTGGATTGTGGTGTGATAGGAGTGGAGGGGGGCAATTTGGGATGGATATCCCAATGATGAGAGAGGTGGGGGTGAGCTAGGAAGGGTGGGTCCTTGTTTGAGCCATTGGAGTATGACTTCATTCATGGTGAAGGTGTGTGGCTTTTGAGGATCCGGACTAGGAGAGGTGGGTGGAAGTGGATGTTCTTGGATTTCCTCTAGGGTAGGTTTTTGTTCGGGACTAGCATCTATTTCCATGTGGATGGGTGTGTGGGTTTCAATTCCTAGTGTTAATGGGTTGGGTAGGTCTAAGGCGGGAGAATTGGTGATAGCTGGAGCATGGTGCACTTGGGGTGGTGGGCAAGGGTGGACGTGGATTTGGATAGGAAGGGGAAGTAGAGGAGGCCTAGGTTGGGGAAAGATTGGTGTAGGAAGCGGGAGGTGGGTTGGGTGAGGGGTTTTGGGTTGGGGGGTGATGGCCATTATGGGCCTAGGTGGAGGGGTGGTCATGGGGTCCACTTGAGTTTGAGTGGTGAATGTTGGATAAGTGGTGGTCCTTATGGAGGGAATCGGGCCGGTTAAGGGTCTCTTGCCCTTGGGATCGTTTGGGGTGGAGGTGGGGGTTAAAGGGGCTTGACTAGTGTAGGTTAGGGGAGGGGTTTTTGGTTGGGGTGTGGGGGACCTTATGGGGTTGGGTGAGGAGGTGGAGGCCTTAGATACTTGGGTTTTAGGGGTGAGGTTTTAGACGGGTGGGGTTGAGGGAGTGGGAGTGCTCCTTGGGCTTTGATAACCCGGGTAGGAAGGGGACATATATTTTGCCCTAAGTTGCTCCTTCATGTCCTTCCAAGTGGTGATGGGAGTTTCCCATCTAAGTACCTTTAGCCCAACAATTTGCATCCAATAAGTTTCTGCCCGTTTGGTAAGTTGCATTTTGGCAACCCATGCCTTTTCATCCTCGGACATAGGATACCAAGTGAAGTATGGTCTATTGTAGCTTCCCAATCTAAATATTCTCTAGGAGAGGTTCCATCAAAGGTGGGAAGTGGGAAAGGGACCATCCTATCGTCCGTCCTTGGGGCGGGCCAATTTTCTCCAAGTTGGTTGAGTCGGCCCGATATGTTATCAAGCCGCTCATTGGCATAGGTCAAGGCTTTCATGAAGTAGTTGACATGGCCAGGGAAGTTATGGGTGTTAGTGGTAGGCATCTCTTGGTGGCTTGGACTTATGGAGTTGGCCGATTGGTAAGGTCGATATGAGGTGGCCATACTAGGGGACAAGAGTGATGCACTTGAAGACTCTAAATGCATAGACATGCCCTAGGACCAACTTGATAGAGACAAGTTATGAACTTGCTCTGATACCACTTGATGTGACACCACCTTGGGGTGATGACCACAAGACAATATGACCCTTGGACCTAAGGTTTCAAGCAAGCAAATTGGCGATGATACCACTCGAGCGGCTCACTCGCTTGGTGCACACTTGTGCCCGTGGGCAACTAAACGATAATGGAGAGGGTCCGGGGTGGGACAATGATGCTCCGGTGCTTGGCAAGCTTCGGGAGAACCCCAATCGGGCCAGGGATGCCCACTCACGGGCGGCCGTCACACCATGGGTGTGGATTGAAATGGCTCGCTCACAACTCGCCCGCGATGGACACTCACGTGTTCGGCAATTTAGGCCGGGCCCTCGCTCTCCGTCCGACGCAGCAAAGCAAGAATACTAAACTAAGCAAGTGATATTGACCAGCAAGGAAAGGGGGACCGAGGCTCACCTAGCCGGCGTGAAGACGCCAACTCCGACCGAAGACGGGGGCAAGCGGGGAGGCAAGGGTTTGCGCCCGCAAGCCGCGTCGGTGTCGCTTCAAATCTGTGAAAATATTATTACATGAACTACACCTCTCACAGAAGGGGGGCTCTTGAGGTGGGGGTTAGACTTATTACAACAAAGATTACCTCCACGCAGGGAGGGACCTTCAGCCGGCCAAGCGGGGTGGGGAAATTATGAAGAGAACGCCGACTCTCCAAGCTTCGCCGGTTCTGCCACTCTTCAGTTTTGCTGAACAGGTTGTCGATGAAGATACTGCCACGGACTCAACCGAGCTCCAAATTTGATGAAACTGGTGCCAAAAGTTCCCCAACTGGCCGAGGATGATGCTAGAATTTTTTGGGAAGCTCTGGGGCTCGGGGCTGATCAGACCGGCCACTGGAGCAGGACAGCAACACTCTGCCTCTGACTGATGCAGAACTGATACAGTGGATTGCAGAAGGCACTGGGGTCGCTCCCGAACTCCAAATCGAACAAAACTGGCGGTGACGTGATTGTGGTCGGAGTAGCTTCGAGCAGAAATTGACGGGGCCACAATCTGAGGTCGGAGAGAAGAATGGTGGCCAGAGAAGTGAAGATAGGTCGAACCTGGACCTGCAGGGGGCAGACTGCACACTCCGGCGAAGAAATTCAGAACAAATAGCTCGGGTGGGCGATTGGGGTCATTCCTTCTGCTACTGATGGAGTACTAGACGAAGAATAATTTTGTAGAAGGAAGCATGATTGAATTTCTCCAATGTTGGCCGCTGAACAGCTTCCAAGATCGCTCTGGCCTTCAGTCTGGGACAGATTGCGCAGTCGTTGAAGATGATGTTCCTCCGGACAGCTCCGAACACGGATGCAGGCAGGAGTACCACCGTTGGAAACAAGACTTGGAGACGATTCCAGCAATATAAGATATGCCACCGAGAGCCTTCAGGGGAAGTCGTGGCTGCTACTGCAAATCACTACTTTTCTGAAACCTGCAACAGGGACAGAATAGGTGGAGGAGAGGGTGTGGGGAAGGGCATGAACAAGGGGTTATTTGGTGCATGGGGAAGGGGGGGTGCGACCTTGGGTGGTTAGGGAGGTGGGGAGATGAAAGGGCACAGCCCAAGGGAGAGGGAAATTCGAAATTTGGCCTAGGGAAGGGCTCTTTCAGTCTTGGGGAGAGGGAGGGTTGCTTGGGAGAGTGGAAAGGTGCCTAGGAGAAGGGGTTTCCACCTTGGGGTTGGAGGGGGAATTGAATGAGTGCATGGGGAAGGGGAAGGGGCCTTAATGAGGGGTGAATGGGGAGGAGAGAGAATGAATTTCGAAATTGGGGTGGGGAGGAGAGAGAGAGGGGGCACAACCCACTTAGAGAGAGTGATAGTAAGAGAGAGAGAGAGGGAGATATTGAGAGGGAACTAGAAGGTGTGGAAATTTTCTGGATTCAATATTCAAGCATAATTCTTACAAATGAGAGAGGGGTGGGGCTATTTATAGACCCCACACTTTTCCTAAGACCAAACTGACCCTGACAAACTAACTAATGACCAAACAGTCTAAGGGAGGGGTGCCCCTGGGCCTAGCCCAATGAATTGGGCCCATTAACCTATCAAACCAACATAATGACTTCAAGACTTAGGAAAATGACTTTATAACCTAGGTACATGACTCAATAAAGGGAAAATTACATGTTTAAGACTCAAATAAAAATAAGAAAATTACATGACTCGACTTACAAACACATAAGGAACATAATGGCGTACACCGACGATCAATCCGAGCTTCAGAAAATGTGGAGGGGCAATGGATGTCCCCATCAGATTCCCATCACCCGGGTCTAGGATGTAAGGAGCTTGGTTTGATATGATGGGAGGAGGTAGGGTAAGGTGGGTGGTGATAAGGGTGGGTGGATCACATGGGGTTCTAGGCTCCCATAGGAAGGGGTGAAAGGGGTCATGGAAAGGGCTACCTAGAGGGAGGGGCTCCATGTCCTCAAGACCCTCACATAGCGGTGAGTCATTCTCCTCTATTGGAATGATTGGGCTGGTGTATTGAGTGGATGGGTTGGCCAATGTTCTTGGGATCTCAATGGTAGGGGAGTGGACCGAGATGGGTTCTTCTACCATGGGGATAAGGAAAAGGAGGTCACTAGTGTAGCAACCAATGGTGCAGACTGAGGTGATAGACCCATCACATGGGTGGATGAGACTAAGGTTTGTTGGGTGGGCTGTCCCTAGGGTCAACAAGCAAGTCAACTCTAGTTGCCATTCTAGGCCTTTGAGGAGGTCATCCAAACCCTCTACCTCGTAGTAGGATTGGATCGTGGTGTGAGTGGTGTGGATGGGCACTATAGGGAGGTCTCGCTCCATGGGTAGGTAGGTATGGGCCATGATATCTCTAATCGAGCTCTCCCTTAACCACCTAACAAGGGGTTCTTCTAAGATGAGCTCGGCCTTAACTAGAGAGGGTGGTGTAGGGTGAAGATCCTCGTGTGAGGCTTTCCCTTCAATTTGGACAAGGGTGCCCTCCATGGAGGGGATAGGGTCCGGAGGGGCATTTGTCTCCATGTGGCTTAGTGGGTGGGCTACTTCTTCTAAAGCTAATGGGGTGGGAAGGTCTTTTGAGGGTGAGGTGATGATAGCCGGTGTGTGGTGCACCCGGGGTGGTGAACAAGGGCGGGACTCTAGCAGATAGGAGAGTACAAGGTTGTTGAATGAAAAGGCTCCCGGAAGGTGTGGCAGATGCACTAGGCAAGTCCGACGTGTCGGGTCGATGTCGGCATTCCTTTCATCTAACCATTTCTTACCTATGATTATGCATGGACTCGCCAATGTTCCTACTTGACACCAGGTCCCATCAAAATACTTAGTCTTCCCAAACCATCTATGGAATTCAACAAAGACTTGGTCTCCATTGTGCACAATTTGTCCGGTCCTAGGAAGAGAGGCAACGATATCGGGGGATACCCAATTATCAGACTCCAAGTCAATGAAATCAATTTCCATGGGCTCTCCATTAGGTAGGTATGCATGGGATATTATTGGGAGAGGGGCCATTTGACCCTAGACTCAATGATGACAATGGTGGGTGGACAATACACGGGTCGAACCGATGATGACTCCAATGCAAGCGTGCCCTAGGACCTTACTTGTAGAGACAAGTCAGTGACGTGCTCTAATACCACTTGATGTGACACGACCTAGGACCTAGGTGGATGAAGGGCCCTATATGGTCACCGAATTGTGAACCCAAGGCAGCGAGGTGGTACGAGGTGAAGGACGAGCCCGAAGGCTTTCTCGACGCTAGAAAGGCCACCTTCCGGGCCAGCGTAACCGACCTTTCCGATGACGTCTTTTGATATACCACAATAGCTTCCAAGGAGCTTACTCAAGGGGAAGTCTGACTCTCTAGACTCCTTGGACCTAAATTGCAAGCAAACAATCGAGTTGGCAAACTCACTCAAGCGGACTCACCCGTGACGCACACACCCGGGTCCATAGGTGGACCGGCGACAGTCGTGAGGGTCCGAGGTTGGACCTCGGTGTTCCATGGGTTTGGCCATCCTAGGGAGGACCCCACTGGGCCTGGGATGCCCAAATCATGGGCGGCCAACACGCCAAGGGGGTGGGTTAAGTGGTTGCTCTCACAACTCACCCGCGGTGGTCACTCGTGTGGATGGCAATGTGGGCCGAGCTCTCACTCTCCGTCCGATGGCACTTAGAAGCAATACTAAACAAGCAAAGATAAGGTCCAACAGAGGAATGAGACCAGGAGCTCACCTCATCGGCATGAAGATGCTGATCCCGGCCGGAGACGAGGCGAGCGGGGAAGCGTGGGTGTACCCCGCACGCTGCGCCGGTGTAGCTTGGCCCGCCGACCTACTAGTACACACACTACTCCTTCGCAGAGGGATTGGACTAGGGGTTGGGAAAGTTAAATTACAATCAAAACTACCTCCACGTAGGGAGTGGCAGTCAGCCGGCTAGGCGGGAGAGGGGAGATCGGTGCGGCCGAAGGAGGTCGGTACCCGGTCTGTGCAGACTGAGGCATTGCCCAGGCTGACTGCAACCAGCGTCTTGTCCGAGGTAGAACTCTCTGCTGAGATGTTAGACGGAGGTGGGGTTGGCATATCTGGAAAGATGATCGGGTTGAGATTCACCTGGAAGAAGAATCGCTGTATTCCGAGCTTAGACGAGGCTGGGTCGCCGAATCTCGCGGGGTTGCATGGGTGATGACTCTGGTCAACTAGAGGGTTCGTTGTCATGCTCGTACGTTCAGCTGGGACGTCGGATTGAGGCGAGGCTAGAGCCGACGAACTCGTGGGAGAGTCCTCTTTCAGTCGGATCCAACGGGGCTCTGAGAAGTGTTCGGAGAGGAGCTCGGGAAGTAGAAAAGTGACATGGGGTCCAACCTGGTACCAATGAACTATTCTGTGCCAGTCGGGGAGAGAAGCTGGAACGTAATCTACCGGTGCTCGAACGACCTCCTTCTTTTTGGAGGTGGAAGAGGACTGGCAGAAGTCGTTCCCCTCCGAAAATCATGCCAAGGGCTTCACCGAGCTGGTTGCTGGAGCCTTTTCTTTCAGCTTCAGATTGTCTACTGGAGCTGTCTTGCGCAGGTCGGCGAGATGGGCTCCCTCGGGCTGCTCCGATGTCAAAATTTGATGAAACCACCTCGTCTGCGAAGCCGCTTCAAAGAGATTTCCAGCAATAGATAGAACACCACCTGAAGATGCGTGATGGCTCTGGGGCAGGCTTTGCAACTTGGAGGTCTACTGCTGCTGCTGTAGACTAGGTAGCAGGGGAGATAGGGAGGAACAATGGAAGGATTAGGGGGGGAGGAAATAATGGGAGATGGAGCTGGGGCCTTCCCTAGTGTGAGGGGGATGGGGGAGGAGGGCTGTGGCCAGAAGGGTGGGGGTGGAGGTGGCTGGGGTCGCAGCTAGCAGGTTGAGGGGGAGAGAGGTGCGGCCAGGGGTGGAGGGTGAGAGAGAGAGAGGGGGGCGCAAGTGACCCTTGGGAAAGGGGGGGGAATGTTTGAATTTGGTTTAATGGTGGGTGATCAATGGTGGTCTTTGGAAGGGGAAGGGGTGTGTTGGGGAAGGGAAGGGGTGCTTGGGGAAGGGAAGGGGTGCTTGGGGAGTGGTGGTCTACCTTGGGAGGGGGAGGGTGACTCTTGGGGTGGTGGAAGTATTGATGGGGAAGTAATGGTGGGTGGGGAATGTGAGGGGTCAAGATGAGGTGGCACTGATGTGGCTGATGAGGTGGAGGAGAAGAGGGATGTAGAGGATGAGGTGGAGGAGAGAGGGGAGGGTGACCTAGAGAGAGAGAAGGGAGGAGAGAGAAAGGGGTGCGCCCCTTTTAGAGAGAGAGGGGGGATAGGGGGGAGGTTCTCACTGCACTTTAATGGCTTCTCACCAAAAGAAAAACACAAGTAATTTTCTAAAATTCTCATCCATTCATTAGCTTCAAATAGTGGGAGTGGGGTCCTATTTATAGGATTCTCACAATTTAACATAAGTCCCTGACTTTTGGACTATTAACAAGAAACCAAGGGGAAGGGGGGGCGCCCATGGGCCTAGCCCATTGAATTGGGCCTATTATCCTAATTAATTAACCCTATGACTCAAGACTTAGGTAAATGACCCTTATACCTAGGTAATGGACTAAAATAAAAGAAAATTACATGGTTTATGACTCAAATAAAATATAAAGATTGCATGCCAAGACTAAGAAAAATGTGGCGAACAAGATGAAGCACAGTTGGCGAGCAACGGGACCTTCGAAAAAATGTGGAGCGATAGGAGATGTCCCCATCATCATCGTAGACTTATTTCATCCATAATCTCCGGTGCAAAATCTATAGCCATTCACAAAAAATCCTGGATAGGTATGCACGACATTCGAAGGTCCATAACTTATCACATGGACTCCTTCATCAGTAACATAACCTTCTTCAACCTATGAATATATACCACGTTACTTTAAAATGAACGGGCATATACCTCAAGCTTTGTGGAACTTAACTTCGGCACTTACTTGACCTTTAAGCCATCTGGCAAAAGATCTCTCTCGTTCCTTTTGAACCTCCATGTCATTGAGGCGTGGACATTGAGTAATTAATTCTGAATCAAATTGCCTGCAATGATGAATGCAACATCACCATAAATTGGAGGAAGAACGTCAAGAAACTTATAATGTCACGCCCCGAACCGATAGCAGCGGAACGTGTAGTTCGGAACGCGGCAGTGATACAGTCGTGAATAATCAGAGCATACATAAGACACAAAATTTCCAAGGCCAGACAATATGGACAAAATACAATCTTTATTGATAATCAAATGTCAATTACATAACTGGACTCCACTTATGTGGGAAAAAGAAAAAGACTCAAATACTTTATAAAAGGAAAAGACTCAAGGACAAGATAAGACTCAAGAAAACTAAAAGGCACCGGCTTGCTTTTTCCACAACACTCAACACTCTTGCCCTTCCCCATCTGATGGACTATCTTCAATGTCATTACCTGAAAAATGTTGAAAATAGGCTGGTGAGCAAAAATCTCAGTAGGAATTACATCTCTCATCAAGCAGAATATAAGTGATTAGGCAATTTTTCATGTTCATGATGATGCAATGCATGAAATGACATAACTTGAAAATCATGATGATCAATCTAACCGAAAAGATAAAAGTCGAAGTCAATGTAGATATAAGCTCAAGAGAATTTAGGGATAAATTCCCATGCAAAAATCAAGGACAAGATACCAAAATATAACAAGGACAGATACTTAGATGAACATAACTTCAGAATTGGCCAGAATATAACAGAGTTCTAATAAATATAAGCAATCTAGCAGAATATCTAAGCAACAAATTATCAGAATAACAGATTTAACAGAATTAACAGAGTTTGCAGAATGATAGATATAACAGAATAACAGAATATAACAGATATACAGAGTTTAGTGCAATGCCACACCCAGAATTACCATGGTTTACATAATTGGACTTCCGTCCTACCTGGCATTGAAAAGTCGCGGACCCACAAACCTTAATATTTCAGAATCAGATTTGGCCAAATACAGAGTCAAAGGGTTATGTTCTCGAATTGATGACAAGAAGATTCCAAAAGGATTAGAGTGTCAAGACTAACGAAAAACCAAAGTGACACGGATCAGATCGAGGGTTTTTAAGGTACAAGCAGCTCGGCTGCCTTGAGGGAATCCAAGGCTAGCGGAGACTTACGAAGGTCCCAATGACTAACTTGCCAGTCCGAAGGAACGAAATGTCCAACGGAGGGCTCGTATGTCACCGAGAGTTGAGGTGTATAACGTGAACTAATAAAGAAAAATGGGCTCCATCTACGGACGTGAGATGAGAGTGCCAAAAGACCCGAGGTATGGGTCAAAACCGGAAGGAAACAGTGAGAACATGAATGCGTTAATTATAGAATTCACGTCCATCCAATTATATAATTAACTATAATTAATTAAACTTATTTTAATTGATGTCCATGAGTAGTGTCATTTATTAATTAGCGTCCACTTGGAAGGACGTTAATTCTATGATTTTTAACTTAATTTATTTAACAAGAATTCACGTCAATATCTATTTAATTGAATAATTTCAAAAATATATATTCAAAGACACATTTATTTATTTAAAACAATTTAGAGAAATAAAATATATGACAATTAGGAGAAAAATATGAGAATTCTATATATATAATTTTTATAATTTTCTGTTACATATTTTAATAGATATGAATTTTTAAAAATATAATTAAAAGATATATATATATATATATATATATATATATATATATATATATATATATAATTTAACGACCTTGCATTATGTCGTCAAAAGGATTTGACGACATTAAGATTGTCGTCATTTATATATCAAATGTCTTTCCTTCTTCAAACCTCCGGTTCTCGACGTATGCACGTCGGAATCACGCGTTCTATATATCGAAATGACGGGGTCGAAAAACTCTACCTAACTGGATGTTCAAAATAATTTTTTGTTGAGAGATGGGGGATCTTGAGACAGGGGACATAAAAAATGGTACAACCACTCTCACTACCTCGGTCTCCATCCCACTAGTACGCCCATAAATTTTCATGGCCAAAGGAGACTCCGATACCTACGAACAAACTATTAAGGCAAAAACTCCATATCTAACTAGCTACAGTGTTCAGCGTGTAAACTTAAATACAAAAGCATGCAAACCGTTCAATATCTACATGACAAGCTAATGCAGGTTTTACATGAATATTGCATGCATCTTTTAATCATTTTTAGGCTCTTAGAGAGACCACCTACCTTCTTGTGTGTAGAAAGGTCGAATGAATGAAGGGACTATAGTTGTAGGATGGTGGCTGTAGTTGGGACGATGGCCCTTCTGGAAGGTTCACGTAGGAGGAAGAAGGGAAGGAGAAGCCAAGCCACAGATAGCAGGATGATGCCCCTTTCACGTTGCAGGCCAACAACAGGAGGTAGCATGGAAGGAGACGGCTTCTCGTATATGCAACAGCAGGAGGAAGCAACATGGGTTCTCTTCAGTGGAACGGAGACGATGAACTGCACGAACTCACCTCGACGCAATAGTAGGAGCCCATTCTCTTTCGACGGAGGGGCTTACTTATAGGAGATGACAACCCTAAAGAAGGTTCGGAGGCCATCTAAAGCAACTTCCCATACGTTACTCCCGAAGGCATGTCCACCTGCATTTTTACCAGCCGCTTGCCAACTTTTATGTCAAAGCCCTAAAAGCTAAGCAACCTACACGATCGACCATGGTACGTAATTGGGTTTTGGGTTGTTACATGGGTTATGCTTCGATGGATTATTGGGTTGCTGTTGGGTGAAGGCCCGTGTACGTGGGTTGCCTTTTTGGCTTCATGGGTTTAAAGGCTGTTAATGATGTATATGGGTTTATGATGTCTTATGTATTTCACACGTACACTATGGATTGGGTAATTGAAGGCCTTCACATTGGCACATGAGGTTTGACCCTTGGATGTGGAGAGATCCATGGATAAGGGCCCATCTAAAAATGGATTACTATATCTACAACCACCCTCCTATTTGAAGTTTCAAAAACCCTAAACCAGGTATGTTCGAACGTCAGGGAATTTGGGTTTTCACAGAATAATCTTATATATATATATATATATATATATATATATATATATATATATGTGCATCCTTATATATATATCTCTTATACCATTTTCCCACGTAGGTGCCTATAAGCGCTTGAGGCATTTGGGCTTTGATCTCAAAAGCCCATTTAAGCTCATGAATACGTGAGACTCCTTTATATGGTCTTTAAGGTTACCTAGAAGAGCATTAAAAAAAATTAAATTCTTAAGCCCATTCCTTAGGCTAGTTTCTCCTAAGAGAAGCCCATATGTTAAGGTTATTAAGGCCCATTTAGAAGTTTAAGGCTTTTAATACCCATGCACCTTTGTTCTTAGGAAATGAGTTGTACTAAAGGCCCATGAAGGTTAAGGCTTTGATTTAACCACTTGGATTTTGATATTTGGGCCCTTAAAATTGAATGGTATTTAAAGGACCATGGCTATAAGTATTTCTTTTGACTTTATTGGATACTTATTCAAGGATTTTATTTGTTTAGAGAAGTTTTTTTTTTCACTATAATTTAATCCGGGGTGCTACATCCTCCCCCACTTAAAAGAATTTGGTCCCCAAATTCACACGACATAGATTTTCAATATATTAGTGGGGTATCTAGTTCTATACTCCAATCATCCACAATATCACATACGCTTACTTGCAACACAATCTACATCTTAAGGAAGGAAAACTAGGCTACGGTTAAGGGATACCTCTGGTTACTTCATTGGGAGCAGGCTCGATTTGTCGCATTGCTTGCAATTGTCCTTGACGTCGCTTATTATTACGGTCCTTTGCCTGCTGAGGTTGATCTTTAGGAAGGGGACAGTCAGCTATCTTATGCTCCTGGCTTCCACAACGAAAGCAAGCTCCGTTCTTCCAGCGACACTTTTCAGATTTGTGACCATCATTCCCACAATGCTTGTACTTTGCTTCCTTAGGCTTCTTACCTGTGACGCCCCGAGATCCGGATACCGGGAGGAGCCCGATACCATTCGAATCCCGGCCCGCCGCCCACGAGTAGGGAGGGCTCGGAAGGGCTAAAAAGGAGTGTGGAGGTACAAAGAAATATGAAATAAAGCAGCATAATTCAACAATTAACAGAATTAAATAAACAACTGCAACAGAGTCCAGTCCAATAGAAAGTACAGTCTAAAGCAGTAAAACGTACCACGTGCCAAGTGAACACTCGGCCCGATAAGCTGGCAACTAAGAACCTCCGCACAGCACCCTCGAACCTCGAGACAGAACCGCCGCACCTGAAACGTAGGGGTGAGCCTCCTGTCACTGGCCCAGGAGGGATCCCGCGGAACCCCAACTGAGAAACAACGGCAGAAGGAAAGCTACAACAGCAAGAACAATAGTAACAGTAGGAACAGCAAACTGGTGGCCGATAAAACCTCGGCTCTACAGCTACTCCTACTGTACCAGAAAACACAACCTAGTCTCCCGTCGGGGGACAACCAAGCCACGCACCCGACCACCCGATTCCACGATCGGGGACAACCAGACACGAACCGCCCTAGCCACGCTACTAGGAAAAACGCCATGATACCTCCGTAGAGGAGGCCTGCCCTCACCAGAAAGGGGCCGAGCCAAAACCACACGGTCAGGGAACATGGTCACGACCTCACCGTCGTGAACACAAAGCCATCGGAAGAAAGACCCTCGGTGACGCTCACCGGAAACCCCAGACCTTGACTCCAGGAACTCTCCCGAAACCACTCACGAAGTCCCGTCTTGCGGACGGAAGTAGAACCCGGTACATGACAAGTCACGTCATGTGATAGGAGCACCACCCACTAGAAGAACGACCGGATGCGTCCCCCGACGTCTTACACCGCGTCACAAGTGTCTAGCTACGATGCCTGGGGCGTGAGACTCAGACACACACAGTAACCAGTACCACAACAAGGACTAGCTGGGGTCATGCTTATCAGCGCGTGTCCTAAGCCCCCAACTACGTGTGCACACACAGACCATCTGCTCTAGGTCGGGTCCTCTAGCTGGTTTTCCCCCCCACCGGACTCTGGTGGCAAAGGCAAGGGGCCCTACGGTAACTAGCCTAAAAACCGCCTCTCACTGGGTCTCGCTCTCCACCACTCCCGGGTGGGTCCGCACACTCGTACGTAGGAAGCTACGACTAGTGGACAGGTGACAGAACGTGGACACTGAAAACCACACCCGCACCCATTGCGAGTATCGCGAAGTAACAGGTGGCACGACGCCACCAGACTCTAGATGGTCCACTAGACCTATTGAACTCAACAGTCTTTGAGTCACAAGACTCTGAGTCGAGACCGTTGCGCATGACATCACTAAGCCGTCAATCTAGCCTAATCCCTAGGTCTGAAACCACAATGCGATAACACATGAGGCCAAAGGTCGACCACTGGGTCACAACCGGGTCGACCGGAGACCATCACAACACAATCGGAACGCTAGAAGGTCACCCGGACCCTTAAACTCACGGGTACAGTAATTGAGGTAAACAGAATCTCCGGACACCCAAAGACATGGTCACGGAACTCCACGGGGTGTCCGGGACACACACGGCTCAAGGGGAGCACGATCAGCCTCAAACTGCCCGCCCCGGGCAGCCCGGCTGGTCACCTCCAAGAACGCGCTATAGGTCCATAGCGCGTTCAAACAGAACGCGCTATACACCTATAGCGCGACAAGGCAGATCGCGCTATAGGCCCATAGTGCGACTGCACAAATCGTGCTAGGATCACCTAGCGCGACAAGACAGAACGCGCTAGGACCCCATAGCACGACAGCAACCGCCTTACTGTTCATCTTCTCCGATGAACGTGCCCCATCGGGGCGACGCGACCCTCAAGAACGCGCTAGCCTCGGCTAGCGCGTTCTCAGTCCGCGCTCGAAAATAGTGGAAACCATGGGAAAAATCATTCCACGCCCCGTTCACCACCAGGTGAAGGGGAAACAAAAGGGAAAACACTCCCCAAGCCCCTAGGCATGCATCTAAACCCCTAGATCGGCCAAAAACACCGTAAAACGGGAGATCCGGCTCATACCGCAAAAACATACATTTTCCCCAAATCCCTCGAATAAGCCCGCTCGGCTCACCACGACCTACAAAACTCGCGAGAAATGAAGTACGCGGGTTGAGGGTCCATCTCCCTACCTCCACCGAAGATTCGACGCGTCGTGGACGCTGATCCACGAAGAAAACGCCGTTGAAGCCTCGCCGTTCCACGAACCCACGCCCGAGCTTCACCACGCCTCCACCACCTCGATCCTCATCCATCCTCGCCCGTGCCTCGCCTGCGCCGTCCCCGCCTTGCCCACGCTCCACCCCGTCGGCCGCCGGAGAGAGAGGGAGAGAGGAGAGAGCGTGAGAAGGGAGAGGGAGACAAGAGAGAAAATGAGAGGGGAGAGAGAAAAGGTGGTCAATATATAGGAAAATCCGGAAATTCCCAAAAATGCCAGAAAATAGAAAATCACATTTCCGCGATCCTCGGAACTCACCGATCGCAACGGTACCACTCCTGCCATCGTGAACGGCCCGGTTCACCCGTAACGAGGTTCCGAAGGAATTACCAAAACACACACCGGGAATCAGAAAACACACGCGGAAAAGTCGCGGAACGCTTCCGGGCCTCCAAAACAACTCCGGATCGCGCCGATCCGAACACGAAAGATGTCCGAAACGAAATTTTGGACACAACAGAGTTGGATACCCTGAGAAACCAGATCCAGGACCCACGAACAAGGATCCGAAAAATTTGGGATATTACAGCCCTCCCCCCTTAAAGAAATTTCATCCTCAAAATTCAGGACTAGCACCAAGTCACAGGGGAAGAACGCCTCCACCAACTGACAATGCTGTAAGGGCCCCAGCAAAGAAAAACCTCGATTCACGCAAAAGCACCGATCGTGAGGGATACGGCCAGACCATAATCACGAACAATGCCACGCCCCGCACACTGTGCACACACCGGCCACCAGAGCAGGCATAACACAAGGGCACGAGTCTGGTATCACCTCAGACACAACGGAAAACACCCACGGCATCGCTGCCACCCTCTCACTCACCGAGGGAACACAATCCTCGCCACAAGAACCAATCCACCGGTCAACGCCCATGCTCGACGGACCAACCAAACGCCAGCTTCTCAACCCGCTGACCGATCTCACACCCTCAGAAACGGCCACCAACGGCCTCATATGCACACGACTCTCACCGTTCTCGATGCACAACCACCAGCATCTTCTGTTTGTGAAAGACCATCCACTGGTCACCAGACATTCGCAACGGGAAACCGCCACCGGCCCAGTAGGCACGATCCAACATATGACAGGCCTTCTGCTGACACTCGCACGGACCACCACCACCTCCAATCTCGAACCTCACGCCAACCCTACCCTCTCAGGGGAGCACGGCGAGACCCAATGACACCATCTCCCCTCGGTCCTCACGTCACTCGACTCAGACATACGGGGAATCCTCCCTTGCTGGCCGCAGACTGAGGATCAATACCCCACGCCAACGTCTCATCAGAGACCACTCTCCGACGCCAATCCCACGAAAAGGCCTCCACCCGCAGGTGTCGCTCTTCCATCTGGTCTCATCAAATCCTTCGATCAATCCAAGTGGACACCTACCAATCCCGACTCCCGCTCTTATCATAGAGCCGCGGGACACACAACCTCTTACAATCCACGACACACTTCTCCAAAACATGATCTCATCCGCGAACGCAACCTCCAACGCAAAAATAGGGTACTCATGCAGCAACCCCACCAGCATATTTCCCCAACTCTCCTCCTGCCAATGCCATGAACCACAATATCTCAAGCAATGGCACGGCAACATGTCTCACGCTGCCAGAGACAACGCATATCAAGGAACCAATCTTCCGTTGGTCTACTCATTCTCAATATATCCACCAACGCCACGATCCGCGCACTCTGATCCACACGCACCGCCACCACAACGCCAACTCGGGATCCACCAACTCGACAACCACCTACAACCCCACAGACTCCTATCCTCCGCACATCAGAAACCACAACACCAATCGCAATTCTCGCGAACACCGCCCAGCCGACACCCGTCCTTCCGGAACAGCGCCAACACCCTTACACGCCAGGGAACGGGCAACGCTTCTCATAGGCAACCACCTTGCCAAAACGCGGGACGTGTCTCGCACGGATTTCACGGCACACAAAGGCCAACCAATCCGGACGCGCAGTGCAAGACGATGAACCTTGGCCAAATACAATCTCTCCAACCAGAGGAGAGACCAATCGCACCTCCGACCAACGGAAGGAAAACTCCACACTCGACCTGACCTCGAGCCTCGCGCATGCTGGGAACAGCACCTTCCAGCACCAAGAAAACCATCACCACGTCAGGTCAGCACCTCCGACACACTCAGCAAGTGTCACGTCAGACCATGATCACAACATCTCTCGATGCACCATCGCTGCAATTCCCCGAATGCAGTACCACAGCAACACACCCGCCGACAACCTCTGCCCAACGCAACACGACCAGGGCCACCACTCAAGTGAGAAAGCTCTCGACCTCGATCCGCAGACCCCACGCCGGCACGAAAGCCGTGGACAACAACCACCCTCACCGCGTCGCACAGGGCACTCAAACTCTCAAGCGAGAAACAAAGCGAAAAACATGCACGAAACCCTATGCCAACTGCTGACTGTACTGGACCTTACGGACTCTGATCACTGCAATATCTCGAATTCCCATGTACGTCCACAACCACGCTCTGATACCAACTGTGACGACCCGAGATCTGGATACCGGGAGGAGCCCGATACCATTCGAATCCCGGCCCGCCGCCCATGAGTAGGGAGGGCTCGGAAGGGCTAAAAAGAAGTGTGGAGGTATAAAGAAATAGGAAATAAAGCAGGATAATTCAACAATTAACAGAATTAAATAAACAACTGCAACAGAGTCCAGTCCAACAGAAAGTACAGTCTAAAGCAGTAAAATGTATCACGTGCCAAGTGAACACTCGGCCCGGTAAGCTGGCAACTAAGAACCTCCACACAGCACCCTCGAACCTCGAGACAGAACCGCCGCACCTGAAATGCAGGGGTGAGCCTCCTGTCACTGGCCCAGTAGGGATCCCGCGGAACCCCAACTGAGAAACAACGGCAGAAGGAAAGCTACAACAGCAAGAACAACAGTAACAGCAGGAACAGCAAACTGGTGGCCGGTAAAATCTTGACTCTACAGCTACTCCTACTGTACCAGAAAACACAACCTAGTCTCCCGTCGGGGGACAACCAAGCCACGCACCCGACCACCCGATTCCACGATCGGGGAAAACCAGACACGAACCGCCCTAGCCACGCTACTAGGAAAAATGCCACGATACATCCGTAGAGGAGGCCTGCCCTCACCAGAAAGGGGCCGAGCCAAAACCACACGGTCACGACCTCATCGTCGTGAACACAAAGCCATCTGAAGAAATACCCTCGGTGGCGCTCACCGGAAACCCCAGACCTCGACTCCGGGAACTCTCCCGAAACCACTCACGAAGTCCCATCTTGCGGACGGAAGCAGAACCTGGTACACGACAAGTCACGTCACGTGATAGGAGCACCACCCACTAGAAGAACGACCGGATGCATCCCCCGACGTCTTACACTGCGTCACAAGTGTCTAGCTACGACGCCCCGAGCGTGAGACTCAGACACACACAGTAACCAGTACCACAACAAGGACTAGCTGGGGTCACGCTTATCAGCGCGTGTCCTAAGCCCCCAACTACGTGTGCACACACAGACCATCTGCTCTAGGTCGGGTCCTCTAGCTGGTTTTTCCCCCCACCAGACTCTGGTGGCAAAGGCAAGGGGCCCTATTGTAACCAGCCTAAAAATCACCTCTCACTGGGTCTCACTCTCCACCACTCCCGGGTGGGTCCGCACAGTCGTGCGCAGGAAGCTACGACTAGTGGACAGGTCACAGAACGTGGACACTGAAAATCACACCCGCACCCATTGCGAGTATCGCGAAGTAACAGGTGGCACGACGCCACCAGACTCTACATGGTCCACTAGACCTATTGAACTCAACGGTCTTTGAGTCACAAGACTCTGAGTCGAGACCGTTGCGCATGACAGCACTAAGCCGTCAATCTAGCTTAATCCCTAGGTCTGAAACCACAATGCGATAACTCATGAGGCCAAAGGTCGACCACTGGGTCACAACCGGGTCGACCGGAGACCATCATAACACAATCGGAACGCTAGAAGGTCACCTGGACCCTTAAACTCACGGGTATGCTAATTTAAGTAAACAGAATCTCTGGACACCCAAAGACACGGTCACGGAACTCCACGGGGTGTCCGGGACACACACGGCTCAAGGGGAGCATGATCAGCCGCAAACCGCCCGCCCCGGGCAGCCCGGCTGGTCACCTCCAAGAACGCGCTATAGGTCCATAGCGCGTTCAAACAGAACGCGCTATACACCTATAGCGCGACAAGGCAGATCGCGCTATAGGCCCATAGCGTGACTGCACAAATCACGCTAGGATCACCTAGCGTGACAAGATAGAACGCGCTAGGACCCCATAGCGCGACAACAACTGCCTTACTATTCATCTTCTCCGATGAACGCGCCCCATCGAGGCGGCGCGACCCTCAAGAACGCGCTAGCCGAGGCTAGCGCGTTCTTAGTCCGTGCCCAAAAACAGTGGAAACCGCGGGAAAAATCATTCCACGCCCCATTCACCCCCAGGTGAAGGGGAAACAAAAGAAAAAATATTCCCCAAGCCCCTAGGCATGCATCTAAACCCCTGGATCGGCCAAAAACATCGTAAAACGGGAGATCCGGCTCATACCCCCAAAACATACATTTTCCCCAAATCCCTCGAATAAGCCCGCTTGGCTCACCACGACCTACAAAACTCGCGAGAAATGAAGTACGCGGGTTGAGGGTCCATCTCCCTACCTCCACCGAAGATTCGACGCGTCGTGGACGCTGATCCACAAAGAAAACGTCGTTGAAGTCTCGCCGTTCCATGAACCCACGCCCGAGCTTCACCATGCCTCCACCACAACGATCCTCATCCATCCTCGCCCGTGCCTCGCCCGCGCCGTCCCTGCCTCGCCCACTCTCCACCCCGTCGGCCGCCGGAGAGAGAGGGAGAGAGGAGAGAGCGTGAGAAGAGAGAGGGAGAGAAGAGAGAAAATGAGAGGGGAGAGAGAAAAGGTGGTCAATATATAGGAAAATCTGGAAATTCCCAAAAATGCCAGAAAATAGAAAATCACATTTCCGCGATCCTCGGAACTCACCGATCGCAACGGTACCACTCCCGCCATCGTGAACAGCCCGGTTCACCCGCAACGAGGTTCCGAAGGAATTACCGAAACACACACTGGGAATCAGAAAACACACGCGAAAAAGCCGCGGAACGCTTCCGGGCCTCCAAAACAACTCCGGATCGCACCGATCCGAACACGAAAGATGTCTGAAATGAAATTTCAGACAGAACAGAGTTGGATACTCCGAGAAACCAGATCCAGGACCCACGAACAAGGATCCGAAAAATTCGGGATATTACATTACCGTTCAGAACGTCATTTCCCTCATTTGGCTTCTTGTTGCCATTACCTTCTCTCTTCTTCTCCATTCTCGCCTTAACCTTGTCGGATAATTCCATATCGTCTTCTAATAACTGAGCTCTCTTAACCATCTCGGCATATGATTGAATGTCCATTGGTTCCAACTGGGGTATGTATTGCAGTCTTAGTCCATTTAAGAACCTCCTAGCTTTCATCTTTTCTGTCATGATCAAATGAGGTGCATATCGTGACAACCTCGAGAATTGGGCCTCATATTCCGCCACAGACATGCTTCTTTGTTTAAGTGAAGCGAACTCTCCCACCTTTCTCTCCCGAACACTCTCCGAGAAATACTTCTCATTGAAGTGTTCTAAAAATTCCTCCCATGTCACCTGATCGTTCGCCAAAGTCGCTTCCACCGACTCCCACCAAGCTCTCGCATCCTTCTCTAGTTGGAATGTTACTGAAAGGACCTTATCTTGGTTCGAACATTGCATCACCCGAAAGATTCTTTCCATCTCCTTGGTCCAATCTTCCGCCATGTCGGGATCAGGGGTTCCACTAAACCTAGGGGGATTAAGACACCTGAACTCACGATGTAACTCTCCAGCTCCACGATTGGCTCCACCCTCGGCTACCCGCTGAAGAGCCTGAGTCAAGCCCTGAACTGTCCTTTGCATTTCACGCCAATGGGCACGCTCGGCGGCCATTGTTATCTATCTAGTTATACAAGACAAACAATCTCATGTAAGATTATCAAGTAATTCTCATGGAATTTTACTAAGCTATCTTCATAAACTAATCTTATTAGTATTTTAATTTCCTTTTTAGCTCATAACCCAAGGTTCTACCCAATCTCACTAGGCAATAATGGGATTGAACCTAGAACTTATGTCAACCTATAGTCAAGACCTAGGGTTTAATATACCTAGGCTCTGATACCACAAATTGTCACGCCCCGAACCGATAGCAGCGGAACGTGTAGTTCGGAACGCGGCAGTGATACAATCGTGAATAATCAGAGCATACATAAGACATAAAATTTCAAAGGCCAGACAATATGGACAAAATATAATCTTTATTGATAATCAAATGTCAATTACATAACTAGACTCCACTTATGTGGGAAAAAGAAAAAGACTCAAATACTTTATAAAGGGAAAAGACTCAAGGACAAGATAAGACTCAAGAAAACTAAAAGACACCGGCTTGCTTTTTCCACAACACTCAACACTCTTGCCCTTCCCCATCTGATGGACTATCTTCAATGTCATTACCTGAAAAATGTTGAAAATAGGCTGGTGAGCAAAAAGCTCAGTAGGAATTACATCTCTCATCAAGCAGAATATAAGTGATTAGCCAATTTTTCATGTTCATGATGATGCAATGCATGAAATGACATAACTTGAAAATCATGATGATCAATCTAATCAAAAAGATAAAAGTCAAAGTCAAGGTAGATATAAGCTCAAGAGAATTTAGGGATAAATTCCCATACAGAAATCAAGGACAAGATACCAAAATATAACAAGGACAGATACTTAGATGAACATAACTTCAGAATTGGCCAGAATATAACAGAGTTCTAATAAATATAAGCAATCTAGCAGAATATCTAAGCAACAAATTATCAGAATAACAGATTTAACAGAATTAACAGAGTTTGCAGAATGATAGATATAACAGAATAACAGAATATAACAGATGTACAGAGTTTGATGCAATGCCACACCCAGAATTACCATGGTTTACATAATTGGACTTCCGTCCTACATGGCACTGAAAAGTCGCGGACCCACAACCCTTAATATTTCAGAATCAGATTTGGCCAAATACAGAGTCAAAGGGTTATGTTCTCGAATTGATGACAAGAAGATTCCAAAAGGATTAGAGTGTCAAGACTAACGGAAAACCAAAGTGACACGGATCAGATCCAGGGTTTTTAAGGTACAACCAGCTCGGCTGCCTTGAGGGAATCCAAGGCTAGCGGAGACTTACGGAGGTCCCAATGACTAACTTGCCAGTCCGAAGGAACGGAATGTCCAATGGAGGGCTCGTATGTCATCGAGAGTTGAGGTGTATAACGTGAACCAATAAAGAAAAATGGGCTCCATCTACAGACGTAAGATGAGAGTGTCAAAAGACCCGAGGTATGGGTCAAAATCGGAAGGAAACAGTGAGAACATGAAAGTGTTAATTATAGAATTCACGTCCATCCAATTCTATAATTAACTATAATTAATTAAACTTATTTTAATTGATGTCCACAAGTAGTGTCATTTATTAATTAGCGTCCACTTGGAAGGACGTTAATTCTATAACTTTTAACTTAATTTATTTAATAAGAATTCACGTCAATATCTATTTAATTGAATAATTTCAAAAATATATATTCAAAGACACATTTATTTATTTAAATTAATTTAGAGAAAGAAAATATATGATAATTAGGAGAAAAATATGAGAATTCTAGATATATAATTTTTATAATTTTTTGTTACATATTTTAATAGATATGAATTTTTAAAGATATAATTATAAGATATATGTATATATATATATATATATATATATATATATATATATATATATATATATATATAATTTAACGACCTTGCATTATGTCGTCAAAAGGATTTGACGACATTAAGATTGTCGTCATTTATATATCTAATGTCTTGCTTCTTCAAACCTCCGGTTCTCGACGTATACACGTCGGAATCACGCGTTCTATATATCGAAATGACGCGGTCGAAAAACTCTACCAAACTGGACGTTCAAAATAATTTTTTGTTGAGAGATGGGTGATCTTGAGACAGGGGACACAAAAAATGGTGCAACCACTCTCACTAACTCGGTCTCCATCCCACTAGTGCGCCCATAAATTTTCATGGCCAAAGGAGACTCCGATACCTACGAACAAACTATTAAGGCAAAAACTCCATATCTAACTAGCTACAGTGTTCATCGTGTAAACTTAAATACAAAAGCATGCAAACCGTTCAATATCTACATGACAAGCTAATGCAGGTTTTACGTGAATATTGCATGCATCTTTTAATCATGTTTAGGCTCTTAGAGAGACCACCTACCTTCTTGTGTGTAGAAAGGTCCAATGAATGAAGGGACTATAGTTGTAGGATGGTGGCTGTAGTTGGGACGATGGCCCTTCTGGTAGGTTCACGTAGGAGGAAGAAGGGAAGGAGAAGCCAAGCCACAGACAGCAGGATGATGCCCCTTTCACGTTGCAGGCCAACAACAGGAGGTAGCATGGAAGGAGACGGCTTCTCGTATATGCAACAACAGGAGGAAGCAACAGGGGTTCTCTTCAGTGGAACGGAGACGACGAACTGCATGAACTCCCCTCGACGCAACAGCAGGAGCCCATTCTCTTTCGACCGAGGGGCTTACTTATAGGAGATGACAACCCTAAAGAAGGTTCGGAGGCCATCTGAAGCAACTTCCCAGACGTTACTCCCGAAGGCATGTCCACCTGCCTTTTTACCAGCCGCTTGCCAACTTTTTTGTTAAAACCCTAAAAGCTAAGCAATCTACACGATCGACCATGGTACGTAATTGGGTTTTGGGTTGTTACAGGGGTTATGCTTCGATGGATTATTGGGTTGTTGTTGGGTGAAGGCCCATGTACGTGGGTTGCCTTTTTGCCTTCATGGGTTTTAAGGCTGTTAATGATGTATATGGGTTTATGAGGTCTTATGTATTTCACATGTACACTATGGATTGGGTAATTGAAGGCCTTCACATTGGCACATGAGGTTTGACCCTTGGATGTGGAGAGATCCATGGATAAGGGCCCATCTAAAAATGGATTACTATATCTACAACCACCCTCCTATTTGAAGTTTCAAAAACCCTAAACCAGGTATGTTCGAACGTGAGGGAATTGTCGCATCCCTATGGTTTTGATGATGTTTCACACTATAAATCAATCTTCTATCTCTAGATTAATGTTGTTTCATCATGTGAGTGATTACAGTTCATTTGGTTGTCAGATAAGCATGCTATCTTGATTCAATCTACACTCTGCCTAGTTAGTACTGACAGCAGTGGGTCGACCCACCCTTGCTGATGCGTCGACGCATCAGAGCATTGATAGCTTGGGCACAAAGTCTATACACAAGCTTGATCTATTTAGTCTGTACATTGGCATATCCTCTTCTAGTCTGTACATCGGGCACTTTCTAACTGAAGTCCATACACTGGTCTCAATACTCAAAGTTAGTTCAGCTCAACCCTATACATCCTTCCAAGCTTCACCTCTATACATTGGAGTGTCAAGCTTAATGTCTGTACACTGGTTACTGCACTCTCATGAAGACTACACATCCGATAGTGTAAGTCTATACAGCGCCCAGTGTCATGCTTGCATAGTCTGTACAACGCCTGCTTCACACACTCAACTCTACACATTGCATGTCAGCAGGCTCGCACACACTAAAGTTCATACATTGCACAATGTCTGAACATTAGTTCAGAGACAGCTTCAGCCAAGTCTATACATCGACTGGCAGTCTTCATGATAAGTATATACACTCCTTGAGTCCAAGTCTATACAGCGTCCATCTCAGCCAGCGTCTCATGCTGCGTCTTAGGCAAGTCTGTACATCGGCCTCATTCATTCAAGTCTATACATTGAACTGCTCTTCAAAGTCTGTACAGCGTCCGTCTCAGCCAGCGTCTCATGCTGCGTCTTAGGCAAGTCTGTACATCGGCTTCATTCGCTCAAGTCCACACATCCACAGTGGTTCATCAAGTCTATACATTCACTTGAGCTTCACCAAGTCTGTACAACGCTGAAGTCTTCACAAGTCTATACAGTGCTTGAGCTTCATCCATAGTATGTACATCGCTTCAAGCGATTCAAGTCTATACAGACTACCTTTGCATCCAGAGTCTGAACATCAGTTCAACAGCCGATCATCTCATACAGAACTTTCCAAGTCTGTACAGCCGAGTGTCTAATGCATCGTCTCACTCTGGCATAGTCTATACATTGGCTAAAGCTTGTCGAAGTCTATACATCTCCGTTGAGTATCAAGTCTACACACTGCTCACAGTCTTATTAAGAGTCTCACACAGGTTCCAAGTCTGTACACTGTTTAGACTTCGTGAAGTCTATACAGTGGCTGAAGCTTTGTTAAGATTACACAATGGTAAGGCTCGTATGCATTGATTCATCACATGTCTATACACTGCCTTTCATGAGCCTATCCATCAAGTCTACACATTGGGTTGTCCGACCACAACCCTATACATTCAGTTGTTATGACTTGAGTCTTCAATGCTCTCAGCACACTCGTTTCAAGCCTGTACACTGCTTAGGCTTCGTGAAGTCTACACGGTGGCTGAGCTTTGCAAAGTGTACACATTGGTAACACTCGTTTGCATTGATCATAAGTCTATACACTGCCTTCATATGCATTGTTCATAAGTCTATACACTGCCATTCATGCGCACTGTTCATATGTCTATACACTGCCTTCACATGCGTTTTCTTCAGTAAGTCTGTACACTCTCTCACGCTGTACACACTTACTCAGTTGTGCTTCTGAAGTATATACATTCTAGTTAATAGCCTGAACTGACTAAGTATATACTTTACTTCTGTCTGTCTGCAGGCGATTCAGGCTGATGATTGGGCACGTGAATCGAGGTTGGCACCTGACACGTGATCCAAGACAATAGGCACATGACACGTGGATGGCAACCTTGTCAGGATGCTGCCATGTGGTCAAAATTCAAATGATCTGGCCAAAAAGTGCATGGGCGGGAACCTGGCAGCCACACGCCAATATCTGCTATAAATATAGAGCTTCATCCTTCAGTAGAAGCTCGATCGTGAAAAGAAAAGCAGAAGCCATTGGTGAGAGTTTGCACGATCCAGAAAAGAAAAAGAGCAGAGAGTTCCAGATCTGAGAGGAGTTTGTTCGAGAGAGAGAGCATTGGTTGTGGATTGATGAATTGCTTCATTTGAAGCTACATTTGTATTGGGTTTCAGAACCGATTTCTTCTTCATTGGTTTTTGTTTCTACTTTGTTTTCGTTTCATTTTGTTCATCCCTCCGATGTGTGGAGGAAGGGAGTATTACTCCAGTTTCCCTCTGAGTTGCAGAGGAAGAGAGATCAGTGATCTCTGGTGGTGTTAGTGACTGGTTGTCATTAACAGTTTCCCTCCGGTGTGTAGAGGAAGGGAGAGGATTCTCCGGTTGTGTTCTAGCTGGGAGCTAGAACAGGTTTCAAGTTCTGTGGGTAGCAGAGCTTGGTTGAGGGATTTGTTTCCCTTGGGTGTTCAAGCTGTGTGGCAGCATGTTGTTCGCAGACTGAGTCTGCTGTGATCTAGCATTGCCTAGTGGAATCCTCACTCTAGTTGGAGTGAGGGGTGGATGTAGATTGCGGACTGTAATCGAAACACCTAAAAATCGAGTGCCTCCTCTGTGGTTTGCTATTGTTATCTGCGCTCTTCATCTGCTTGTCTCTTTGCTTCCATGTGATCTGTTCTTCACTCTCATTTACATTTCTCTGTGTACGGGTTAAGGAGGCGCGTTAGCAGTAGAATTTATTTTCCGCCTAAGTTTCTACAAATTGGGAGTGATCTATTCATCCCCCCCCCTTCTATATCACTCTTGCTGCGCTAACAATTGGTATCAGAGCAGGTTTATGCCATGTGGACGAACGGTCAAGGAAATGCTGGTGGTCCTAGAACCTTCATGGCCGAAGGTCAATCCATTAGTCGCCCTCCTTATTTTGATGGTACTAACTATCTGTTTTGGAAGAACAGGATGGAAGTGTTCATCAGGGCTCAGAGCCATAAACTATGGAGAGTAATCACAGTGGGGCCATATGATCTGCCACCAAACGAGGACGCTTGGACAGATGACCATGTCAAGCTCTCCTCACTCAACTGGACGGCGCTAAATATCATCCAGTGTGCTGTTCATCCAGAGGAGTATGCCCGTATCTCTGCCTACAAGACTGCCAAGCGAATGTGGGATGAGCTGCAATTGATCTATGAAGGTACAGCTCAAGTGAAAGTCTCGAAGGTAAATCTCTACACTTCTAAGTATGAAATGTTTAAGATGAATGCAGACGAGAATATAACTGAGATGTATGCCAGGTTGTCTTTAATCACAAATACTCTTAAAGGGCTAGGGAAGGATCTTGCTGAGGCAGATATAGTCAGGAAAATCCTTAGATCTTTATCCCCGGCATGGCACACTAAGGCCATTGTGATTAAGGAGTCAAAAGATTTGACTGTCTTGACTGTGAATGAACTCATAGGATCCATTATGACCTATGAGATGAATTTCCGAGGAGGTGGAGAAGGAAGTGAGAGGAAGGGTAAAAATGTAGCTCTAAGAGCTTCCCACAACAAGGGTAGCAACAGTGGGAGCAGCAGCAGTAGCCCCGAGTCCGAGTCTGAGCTTGAAGGTTTGTCAAATCTCGACCAGGAGGAGCAGGCTATGCTCACTAGACAGTTCAAGAAATTTTTGAAGAAAAAGGGAAAGACCTTTAGGAAGAAGAAGCCACACTCTTTTAACAAGAGTGCTGAATTTACTAGTTACAGGGACAGAAATCCTAAGAGACTGACTTGCTTTAATTGTAACAAACAGGGACATATGAAAGGCGAATGCCCAGACCTCCAGAAGAAGGGTCCCTATCTTCAGAAGAAAAACATAAAGGTGCAGAAGAAGAAGAAGCCATAGGCGATGGTCTGCACATGGAGCGAGGAAGAAGAAGAGCCCGAAGATGCTTCCTCAGAAGAATATGAAGATGGAATTTGCCTTATGGCAAACAGTGAAGAGGAGGTAATAAATGTTTTTAAAAATTTCTCAATTGATGACTGGGAGGATGCTTATGGTGATTTGTTAGATAAATTTAATTCTCTTAGTAAAGAGCACAGAGTTCTGAAAAGAAAATTTAACACAAATGTTGAAGAACAAACTCTAGTCTGTGAGGAAAATGAAAAGCTAAAAGAACAACTAGAAGAAATGACCTCACTAACGAAAGAAAATGATAAGCTCAAGGAAGAAACTCAAGAAAGTCAAAAACAGCTCAATGAATTCAAAACTAAAATTGAAGAAGGCATGAATTAAATTAGAGTGAATTCAGAGAAATATGAAGCTGTGAAGAAAGTAAATGCTGAACTCCTAAAGAATTCTGAGTCTCTTCAAAAGGAGCTGGAAGACAAACAGAAAGTCTTAGAAAAGTTTGTCCAAGGAAAGACTAGCCTAGATGCTATACTAGGGACTAGGGTCAATTTCAATAAGGAAGGTCTAGGCTATGACCCAACCAACAAGAGACCCTTGCAATTCAAGACCATCACCTTCTGCCCAGAGAAGGGAAAAGAAAAGCTGGACACACCATCCAGCTCAAACAGCTCTAAGGTAATTCAAAGTCCTAAAGAAAATACAAAAACCAGTACTGGACAACCATTTAAGATGGGTATGAATTTTATGAAGAATAACACCAAGCCCACTCACCAGAACACAATTGGTAGATGGACCAAGAAAGTAAATCAGAATAAAAGCTGGAATTACAACAATCAGATGGGTCCAACCAGGACCTACTGGAGAAATAACTTTCATGATCAAAGATATGCTAATCAACAAGCCTACAGGAAATTTCTAGGAATAGGAAGACTAATGAATGGAATAGAACTCATTTCTCCAGTTCAGCTGGATTCAACTTTAATAAACTAGAAAGGAAGGTGCCAGAGAAAACCATGCTGAAACAAATCTGGATACCTAAACACTTGATCAGAGATTTGAACAATGTCCTTGGACCCAACTCATCTTGGGTTCCAAATCACTCTGCTTGATATATTTGTGTAGGTCGGCCTGGCAGCTGAAGACAACAAGTAGTATCTCGACAGTGGCTGCTCCAGGCATATGACAGGAGACCGATCCAAGTTTAGCAAGATAGAGATGAAGCCAGGGGGTCTGGTCAAGTTTGGAGGAAAGAACAAAGGTAAAATAATTGGAGTTGGAACAGTAGGTAAGTCTTCCACAAACTCCATTGAAAAAGTCTTACTTGTGGAAGGGCTACAACATAACCTGATTAGCATTAGTCAGTTATGTGACAGGGGTCACAGGGTTGTATTTGATGATAGTTCATGCAAAATCCTTGAAACAAATTTTGACATGGTTAAATTTG
Source organism: Amorphophallus konjac (assembly GCA_022559845.1). Taxonomy (NCBI): domain Eukaryota; kingdom Viridiplantae; phylum Streptophyta; class Magnoliopsida; order Alismatales; family Araceae; genus Amorphophallus; species Amorphophallus konjac. The sequence continues at coordinate 224,960,879 of CM040123.1, read as the reverse complement.
TAGCCAACAGGATTAATAATGTCTACATTGTAGACTTAGATGAGAAATCTGAATCTACTATTTGCTTATCTGCCAATTCTAAAAATGATGGCTTTGAATGGCATAGACGTCTAGGTCATGCTAGCTTTTCAACTTTAAATAAATTGGTCAAGCATGATTTAGTTAGAGGCATGCCTAGAATTTAATTCAACTCAATATCAAAAGCATGTGATGCCTGTGCTCTAGGCAAACAGACCAGAAATTCCTTTAAATTAAGATCTGATCCATTGTCTTCTAGACCAATGGAACTTCTTCATATGGACCTTTTCGGTCCCACTAGAACTCAGAGTCTTAATGGAAACATGTTTGGCTATGTCATCATAGATGACTTCTCTAGATATTCATGGATATTTTTCTTAGCAAATAAGAGTGATGCATTTCAAAAGTTTAATCTATTTTTCAATAAGGTTAAACAAGAAGGGAAGTACAAGGTTTGTTCTATTCAATCTGACCATGGAGGTGAGTTTAAAAATTCCATGTTTACTGATCTTTGTGACAAAGAAGGACTAACTCACAGGTTTTCTTCTCCCAGGACACCTGAACAAAATGGGATTGTGGAGAGAAGAAATAGAACAGTGGTGGAGATGGCCCGAACCATGTTGATTGAAAATAAATTACCTAGAAGGTTTTAGGCAGAAGCGGCCAATACAGCAACCTACATAATCAACAGGGCCATGTTAAGACCCATACACAAGAAAACACCCTATGAGCTTCTAAAAGGTAAGAAACCAAACTTGTTTCATTTCAGAATTTTTGGAGCAAAATGTTTTATCCATAACAATGATAAGAAAGATTTAGACAAGTTTGAAGCCAAAAGTTCACTTGGAATATTCTTGGGTAACTTTGAAGTGTCAAGGGCATATAGGGTATTTAACATATCAGATCAGAAAGTGGAAGAGTCTCACACATCCTTTTTAGTGAAAAGAAAGATGTCTCTAATGTTGAAAATCTTGACAGGGATTCCAATCATGGTGGGGATTTTCTAGAAGACCAACAGGAAGAAGAGAAGACTCAGTCGAGTGGAGAAACAAATTCCCCAAATCAGGAAGGTCCAAGAGAAACAGGTGAGTCTTCAACAAATATTAGATTTCTTAAAGACCATCCATTAGATAATGTCATAGGCCAGCCTGAAGATCCTCTTCGGACTAGGTCTCATTTTAGAAATGTGAATAATGATGACTTAATTGCTTTAGTCTCACAAATTGAACCCAAAACAGTAGAAGAGGCTTTAGCTGATCAAGCTTGGGTCAATGCTATGTGTGAGGAATTAGGTCAGTTTGAAAGGAATAATGTCTGGGAGCTTGTCCCAAGACCTGATGGTATTTATAGCATAGGAACCAAGTGGGTGTTCAAAAATAAGATGAATGAAGATGGAATCATCTCTAGGAATAAGGCCAGATTAGTAGCCAAAGGCTACTCTCAGGAATTCGGTGTAGACTTTGATGAATCCTATGCACCTGTTGCTAGGATGGAAGCTATAAGATTGTTGCTTGCCTTTGCTTGCTCAAAGAATATAAAACTCCAACAAATGGATGTCAAAAGTGCCTTTTTAAATGGAGTCATTAAAGAAGAAGTTTTTGTTGAACAACCTCCTGGATTTCAATATTCTCCTCTACCTAACCAAGTTTTCAGGTTAAACAAAGCCTTGTATGGTCTAAAGCAGGCTCCAAGAGCTTGGTATGAAAGATTGTCTGAATTTCTGATCAGTAAAGACTACAAAAGAGGTAAAGTTGATCAAACTTTATTCACCAAGGGCATAAACAGAGATCTCATCATAGTTCAGGTATATGTAGATGACATTGTATTTGGATCAACTAAGCATGAACTATGTGATGAATTTTCTACCATGATGTCTGGTGAATTCGAAATGAGCTTGGTTGGTGAACTGAAATATTTTCTTGGATTGCAGGTACAGTAGCTAGAGGATGGGTGCTTCATCAACCAAACCAAATACACAATGGAATTGTTCAAGAGGTTTGGTATGGAAAACTTAAAGCACATTACAACACCCATGGGCACCAATACCTCATTGGATGCAGATGAGACAGGTAAAGAAGTAAATGCCAAACATTATCGAGGTATGATTGGATCACTTCTTTACTTGACAGCCTCTAGACCAGATATACAATTCAGTGTAGGAATGTGTGCAAGGTATCAATCTAGACCTACTGAATTACACTTAGTTGCAGTTAAAAGAATCTTCAGATATTTGTCAGCTACTCATTCTCTTGGGTTATGGTTTCCTGCATCTCACACACTTAACTTAGTAGCATACACAGATGCTGATTATGCAGGCTGTAAACTAGACAGGAAAAGTACTAGTGGCCATTGTGAATTTTTGGGTGGGTGTTTAGTGTCTTAGGTCTCCAAGAAACAACATTCTGTGGCCCTCTCCACTGCAGAAGCTGAATATATGGCTGCAGGGAGTTGTGAAACACAAGTAATATGGATTAAACACCAGCTTCAGGACTACCAAGTAGACCTGGGGTGCACACCAATTTACTGTGATAATACTAGTGCCATCAATATTGCTAAAAATCCTGTTTTGCATTCATGAACCAAACACATAGAGATAAGACATCATTTTATAAGAGATGAAGTGTCTAAGAATAACTTTGAACTGATTCATGTAGGCACAGATAATCAGATTGCTGACATATTCACAAAACCTCTGGATAATGAAAAATTCGCCACATTGAGAAGAGAATTAGGCTTATACAAATTGTCTTAATTATAAAGCCTGTTCTTGTTGTGAGGGGGAGTTGTGCTTGTCTGATATTTAGCCTTCTTTCATGCTGGTTTAAGGGGGAGTTCAGTATGCTTACTGGTTAGCTTTCAGAAATGCTATTTCTTAGGGGGAGCTGAGTTGTAATGTGAGAAGAGATGTTCTTTGGCAGATTCAAAAGGGCTGTCCAGATGTGTAACTTTGCTGGTCTTACATGACTAATCTAGAGTGATTCTCTCAGACAGTAGAGTGTCACTTATCTCTTAAGTCTATAAGTCAGTAACTCTAATCTCCAGTTAGAATCTTTCCTATTAGTACTCCTTCAGAGATTTGGACTAATTGCATAAAGTATATCTTCCTACATTGTCATTGATTCTGCTTCAGGCCAAAAACATGTATGTCTTGATATCTGACCCAATCAGCTTGAAATCTAGACTTCAAGACTCAATTCAAGAAATAGTCCTTTTGGTATTGTTTTCAATCATTCTATCTCTATAACTCAAGGGCTTAACTGAATAAAAATGTTCTATTTTGATCACTGAGAAACTGGGAGCTTCATCAATGAAATGAATTTTTCTCGCATGTCATGAGGTGTCAAATGCTTAAAATGAATGAAAAGACATGGCAGAGCAATGGTGGCTTGCTGGTGAGTAACTGGGGACTCTGGCCTCTAATCAAGGTGTTTCCTCATGTCAAAAACCACAATTACTAACTCTGTTCCTTAATAAAAAAAAAGGGGAGAAAGTAATGAGGTACTCACTCTGAGTAACTGGGGATTCAGGCCTCTAATCAAGGTGTCTCTCTAATGTCAAAGGAGTGAACTACCAACTTACACATTGATCTTCATGAAAATCATCTTCAACAAAAAAAAAAATCCTTGTTGTTATGCAACTAATGGATTGCTTGTCCTCAATACCATGAGATCACCTCTCTGATTTTGTCTCTTGCTGTCTTGTGGGATAGTTGAATGATCAGCTATATCTGGCCATACTTGTGAACTCCTGCTCTAAATCATCCACTATGTATGCTGATAAACTTGTCAATCATTCTACTTCTCTATTGTGTACTGGAGTTTAAAGAATCTTCTCTTGAGATTAGAAACTCACATATTCTCTTAAGACCTACTCGTGACTTTCTGCACTAAGAAGTTACTACCCTTAGTCCTCATGTTTCCAGCACTGTCATACATTCTGTAGTTCTTTTTGCTGATGTCAAAGGGGGAGAGAAGTTTACAATATTTGCAATATCAGTGAGAAGTTCTGCAATATCAGTGAGTCTTGGATTTGTCTTGAGCTTTGGGTGAGCTTTGGGGGAGTCATGTTGCTTCGTGGAATATATGGTTATGAGTTGTGGGGGAGATGAGAGTGTGTTGTAGGGAATGTATAATTCATCTGCATGAGCATGCCTTGAATTTAATATGTTTGTTGCAGCTGATATAAATCTCTTGTTGAAACTTGATATTGCTTGATTCATAGTGTTGTCATCATCAAAAAGGGGGAGATTGTTGCATCCCTATGGTTTTGATGATGTCTCACACTATAAATCAATCTTCTATCTCTAGATTAATGATGTTTCATCATGTGAGTGAGTACAGTTCATTTGGTTGTCAGATAAGCATGCTATCTTGATTCAATCTACACTCTGCCTAGTTAGTACTGACAGCAGTGGGTCGACCCACCCTTGCTGATGCGTCGACGCATCAGAGTATTGATAGCTTGGGCACAAAGTCTATACACCAGCTTGATCTATTTAGTCTGTACATTGGCATATCCTCTTCTAGTCTGTACATCGGGCACTTTCTAACTGAAGTCCATACACTGGTCTCAATACTCAAAGTTAGTTCAGCTCAACCCTATACATCCTTCCAAGCTTCAACTCTATACATTGGAGTGTCAAGCTTAATGTATGTACACTGGTTACTGCACTCTCATGAAGACTACACATCCGATAGTGTAAGTCTATACAGCGCCCAGTGTCATGCTTGCATAGTCTGTACAACGCCTGCTTCACACACTCAACTCTACACATTGCATGTCAGCAGGCTCGCATACACTAAAGTTCATACATTGCACAATGTCTGAACATTGGTTCAGAGATAGCTTCAGCCAAGTCTATACATCGACTGGCAGTCTTCATGATAAGTATATACACTCCTTGAGTCCAAGTCTGTACAGCGTCCGTCTCAGCCAGCGTCTCATGCTGCGTCTTAGGCAAGTCTGTACATCGGCCTCATTCGTTCAAGTCTATACATTGAACTGCTCTTCAAAGTCTGTACAGCGTCCGTCTCAGCCAGCGTCTCATGCTGCGTCTTAGGCAAGTCTGTACATCGGCTTCATTCGCTCAAGTCCACACATCCACAGTGGTTCATCAAGTCTATACATTCACTTGAGCTTCACCAAGTCTGTACAACGTTGAAGTCTTCACAAGTCTATACAGTGCTTGAGCTTCATCCATAGTCTGTACATCGCTTCAAGCGATTCAAGTCTATACAGACTACCTTTGCATCTAGAGTCTGAACATCGGTTCAACAGCCGATCGTCTCATACAGAACTTTCCAAGTCTGTACAGCCGAGTGTCTAATGCATCGTCTCACTCTGGCATAGTCTATACATTGGCTAAAGCTTGTCGAAGTCTATACATCTCCGTTGAGCATCAAGTCTACACACTGCTCATAGTCTTATTAAGAGTTTCACACAGGTTCCAAGTCTGTACACTGTTTAGACTTCGTGAAGTCTATACAGTGGCTGAAGCTTTGTTAAGATTACACAATGGTAAGGCTCGTATGCATTGATTCATCACATGTCTATACACTGCCTTTCATGAGCCTATCCATCAAGTCTACACATTGGGTTGTCCGACCACAACCCTATACATTCAGTTGTTATGACTTGAGTCTTCAATGCTCTCAGCACACTCGTTTCAAGCCTGTACACTGCTTAGGCTTCGTGAAGTCTACACGGTGGCTGAGCTTTGCAAAGTGTACACATTGGTAACACTTGTTTGCATTGATCATAAGTCTATACACTGCCTTCATATGCATTGTTCATAAGTCTATACACTGCCATTCATGCGCACTGTTCATATGTCTATACACTGCCTTCACATGCGTTTTATTCAGTAAGTCTGTACACTCTCTCACGCTGTACACACTTACTCAGTTGTGCTTCTGAAGTATATACATTCTAGTTAATAGCCTGAACTGACTAAGTATATACTTTACTTCTGTCTGTCTGCAGGCGATTCAGGCTGATGATTGGGCACGTGAACCGAGGTTGGCACCTGACACGTGATCCAAGACAATAGGCACATGACACGTGGATGGCAACCTTGTCAGGATGCTGCCATGTGGTCAAAATTCAAATGATCTGGCCAAAAAGTGCATGGGCGGGAACCTGGCAGCCACACGCCAATATCTGCTATAAATATAGAGCTTCATCCTTCAGTAGAAGCTCGATCGTGAAAAGAAAAAGCAAAAGCCATTGGTGAGAGTTTGCACGATCCAGAAAAGAAAAAGAGCAGAGAGTTCCAGATCTGAGAGGAGTTTGTTCGAGAGAGAGAGCATTGGTTGTGGATTGATGAATTGCTTCATTTGAAGCTACATTTGTATTGGGTTTCAGAACCGATTTCTTCTTCATTGGTTTTTGTTTCTACTTTGTTTTCGTTTCATTTGGTTCATCCATTCTGATTTGAATTGGTTTCCCTCCGGTGTGTGGAGGAAGGGAGTATTACTCCAGTTTACCTCTGAGTTGCAGAGGAAGAGAGATCGGTGATCTCTGGTGGTGTTAGTGACTGGTTGTCATTAACAGTTTCCCTCCGGTGTGTGGAGGAAGGGAGAGGATTCTCCGGTTGTGTTCTAGCTGGGAGCTAGAACAGGTTTCAAGTTCTGTGGGTAGCAGAGCTTGGTTGAGTGATTTGTTTCCCTTGGGTGTTCAAGCTGTGTGGCAGCATGTTGTTCACAGACTGAGTCTGCTGTGATCTAGCATTGCCTAGTGGAATCCTCACTCTAGTTGGAGTGAGGGGTGGATGTAGATTGCGGACTGCAATCGAACCACCTAAAAATCGAGTGCCTCCTCTGTGGTTTTCTATTGTTATCTGCGCTCTTCATCTGCTTGTCTCTTTGCTTCCATGTGATCTGTTCTTCACTCTCATTTACATTTCTCTGTGTACGGGTTAAGGAGGCGCGTTAGCAGTAGAATTTATTTTCCGCCTAAGTTTCTACAAATTGGGAGTGATCTATTCATCCCCCCCTTCTATATCACTCTTGCCGCGCTAACATGAATTTGGGTTTTCACAGAATAATCTTTTATATATATATATATGCATCCTTATATATATATCTCTTATACCATTTTCCCACGTAGGTGGCTATAAGCGCTTGAGGCATTTGGGCTTTGATCTCAAAAGCCCATTTAAGCTCATGAATACGTGAGACTCCTTTATATGGTCTTTAAGGTTACCTAGAAGAGCATTAGAAAAAAATTAAATTCTTAAGCCCATTCCTTAGGCTAGTTTCTCCTAAGAGAAGCCCATATGTTAAGGTTATTAAGGCCCATTTAGAAGTTTAAGGCTTTTAATACCCATGCACCTTTGTTCTTAGGAAATGAGTTGTACTAAAGTCCCATGAAGGTTAAGGCTTTGATTTAACCACTTGGATTTTGATATTTGGGCCCTTAAAATTGAATGGTATTTAAAGGACCATGGCTATAAGTATTTCTTTTGAGTTTATTGGATACTTATTCAAGGATTTTATTTGTTTAGAGAAGTTTTTTTTTCACTATAATTTAATCCAGGGTGCTACATATAAATTTTAGCACCTGTGGAGTTGACGACTCACTCAACATAAGATTAAATCGCAGCATAGTTTAGGAGAACATATATCTCTGCGGCCAACAACTCTCTGTCCTCTAATATGTGATTCGAACAACGTCAGAATGCACGTCTTGGATACTTAAATATGGACAATCGGTCGGACGGACCCACCTCTCCTCCATCATCATTACGTGGAGTTCGATTGCGGCGAGTTTAAATTTTGGGTTCGAAGTACATCGAACAGAAGTTCAAAATCTCTTTAATAATATATGCCCCGGTAATCGAACCCTCTACTTTAGCCTTGTTGCGAACCTTCATTTTCAGGTCTTGCATACACCTATGACAACAATTCATATGACATTGACATACAGTGACAATGACAGACGTAACTACTGTCAAATAATCAGTAAATACATACTGATTACATCTCGAATGTATACATCCATCGAAATTGTACCGGTCCTCCAACTTTGGCCTCATATGGCAAATGGATAATTAGGTGCTCCATGGAATCAAAGAACGCAGGGGGAAATATCTTCTCCAACTTGCATACCGTCGTGACCACATTCTGTTCCATAGTTTGCACGTCCCCGAGTTTGAGTTCTGATGCACATAGAATCCTGAAAAATTGACTCAACTCAGTCAATGCTCCCCATATAGGCTTTGGCAACATGTCACGAAATGCAATGGGTAGAAGTCTCTCCATGAACACATGGCAGTCATGACTTTTCAATCCATATATTTTTCCCTCATTGACATTCACACAACGGGCTATGTTAGACACATATCTATTAGGGAATCTTAATTGCTTCAGCCACTGGCACAGTTCTTTGATTTGTGTGTCCTTCAACACGTAAGCTACTTTAGGTTGCACAACTTTTCCCCGTACCTGCCGTAATTCCAACTCTGGTCGTTTATAAAGTATCTTCATGTCTGCTCACGCCTTGGCATTGTCCTTTGTTTTGGCTTTCACGTTAATGATGGTGTTGAACACATTATCAAAGACATTCTTCTCTACATGCATGATGTCCAGGTTGTGCCGTATCAAAAGGGCTGACCAGTAAGGCAATTCCTGGAAGATACTTTTCTACACCCAATTGTGATCCTCTCCAAATCCACGAAGATGTCATGTACTACCCGATAATTGCACTATATCTGGTATGTTTTACACCTGTGCCGCCGTTTGTCGACCAGACATGCGTTCCAAGTCTGCTTCATCCAATTCAAATGTGTTCTTATTGAATGAGTCCTTTTGCCTTCAGAAAGGATGGTCAATTGGTATAAACCGTAGATGACAATCAAACTAGCATGATTTCTTACCATATTTCAGGACAAATGATTTGGCATCAGCCATACAATAAGGACATGCCAACCTCCCGTGTGTGCTCCAGCCAAATAGCATTCCATATGCAAGGAAGTCACTTATTGTCCACATCAATGCAGCCTTCATAGTAAAATTTTATTTTCTATACGCATCATAAGTAACAACTCCATCATACCATAATCTTTTCAACTCATCAATCAGTGGCCTAAGATATATGTCCAAATTTAACTCCATCAGTTAAGAAAAGGTTCTCTCGCTTCATGCACAAGCCCAGCAGAAGGTTGTATGGCAACAGGAACACTGGCCAACATGAGTAAGATGCCACTGAACCTCCAAAAGGGTTGAAGCCATCTGTGCATAAACCCAGCCTAACATTCTGTGGCTCGTGAGTAAAAGTAGTATAAGTACGATTGAAATGAGCCCAAGCTTCACCATCGGCGGGATGACTCATTATATCATCTGCACGACGTGCTCTTTCCATGTGCCGTATCCTATGCCGAGCTGTCTTTGACGACAAATACATTCGCTGCAATCTTTTTGTAAGAGGGAAGTATCACAGTGACTTGTAAGGCACATCCTTCTGCTTTGAATTGTCCCATCTCTTAGGTTTAAATCTATCATGCTGACAAATATCACATGATCTTTTATCTACATTATCTTCATAATATAGCATATAGTGATTAGAGCATGCATCAATTTTTTGGTATCCAAGCCCTAACTCATTGACCATCCTCTTTGCACGGTAAAAATTTTCAGGTAGCTTCTCATCTCCAGGCAGCATACGCTTGATAAGGAGGAGCATACGGTCAAAACAACTCTCACTAAGGTGAAATTCAGATTTCAAATTCAACAACTGTGACACAGCAGACAACCGAGTGTGATTTTTACAACCATCCCACAGTGGCTCATCAGCATCCCGAAGTAACTGATAAAATCTTTCAGTCGACTTGTTTGGTGGTTCTTCGTTGTACACGTGTGCCCCTTGTACATTAAAGGTAGGGTCAGCAGCAACGATTACCATGTCTGCATAGGTACTTGTGCCTGCAATATTACCGGGCTCATATGACCAGAAGTCCTCACCATGACACACCCAATTCATATAACCTTTCGTGAACCCTTTCCTGTATAAATGAACTTGCACATTCCATAGTGTAATATCCCAATTTTTTTTTGAGAAATTAATTAGAAATTAATTAGAATAATTCCTTAATAAATAGAATAAGCTAAATTTTGACTATTTTATAAAAATTTAGAAAAATTATATTCTTGTAGAGGATAACACGTTTAAAAAACTTATCTTCTATGACCAACCCAAATAAAATCTGTAAATAGGCCGAATTAGTGGATTACACCCAAATTAAACACTTAGTTAACCATACCTTGAAACGCGAAATTCGAGCCCAATACTCCATCAAATGAGCCCAAACCGGTGGCAATTGAAAGGCCAATATGAGAGGATAATTTTCTCTCTCTTAATCTCTCGAAACCCTAACCCTAGGAGATGCAATCGGCGGAGTTTGGATCGAGTCAACTTTTGCGGCGGCATTCACATTAACTCGACTTGCGTGGACGAATACTCCGCGCATAGAACCCTCCAGAAGGCGTGTGACCTATTAAAATGAAGCTCTCTAACCCTAGAATCGTTTAAAACCAGTGGCGGATACAGAGGAGCTGGATCGAGGGAGATCTCCAGCCATTAGTGGCTGCGTGTACTGGCATCTTGGGTTTTCTTTCTCCTTCCTTCATCATCCGATTCAGGTAGGTGATAGCAAGTCAAACCCTACAAATAATATATGGTTGGAAGTATCATCGTGTCAGATTTTCATTGATGTAGAAAGCCCTAAATTTTATCAAGTGTTCTGCGAGAATTTTATGTTTTAGTAGAAGCATGTCAGAACTAGGGTTATAATTGTTCCCTTTCGATTAAGTAGTAATTTTAGGTTGTAAACATAAAATTGATTCATGAATCTTGTAGAGTTTTTTGTGCTCTTTCTTTTGGTAGAAAAAGCCCCAAATTCCATACTTTATATCGTGCGAATTCCATGTTTTAGTTCTGACCCTAGAAACATCGCCAGAGTCGGGCAAGGCGAAAGGGCAGCGACCTGTCTGGACTTGTGCGGCCACACGATAGACCGTACATCCAAGACAGGCGGCCTATTGTGGACTGTTTAAAGGTTTCTATCTCTGATCCTTTCCCTGGTACGTGCAGCCGGATACCAACTGCATGTCTGTCCTGTGGCTAGTTCTAGACCGCACATCCCTTCCAGCGGCACCCTACCGACCGTCCATCTCCAGTAGGCCTTCAGACCTGAGGGGGCATGAGCGGCCTGTCTGTGACCATCCATGGAGATGTAAGGTCAAGAACTGACCGCACATCGTTAACAGAACAGATTAATTGTCATTACAGCATGTTAGGTTAGTAGATTAGTGTTAATTGCATGTTAGCAACACACCTAATAAACTGTAATTCATGACAGTAAATAATTCTTGCTAATTTATTTAATTTGAGCTTGATCTTGATTCATCTTTCCAATTAATGTCAATCTTAAGTGTGAATCATTTATAATTGAAATGGCTATTAGGTTTACACTTGTTAACCTTAGACCTAAACCATTAATATTGAACCTTTATTATCCCTTAGAATTGATTTTTGGACTCAATCGAACTGCTGTGATTTGAGTTAGTCTGAATTGGACTAACAAAGACTTGAGCGGCCATTTGTGGACCGCATATATCCCTGAACGGCCTAGTATAGACCATTCATCCCTGGCTTATGCCAATTAGTCTTGGCCGATTATCCTTGATCCATCTTCGGCCAATTCCTGATTTGATCAGCCCAGTAGACCCTAGGCCGACCAGCAGATAGTGGGCTGGACTCTGGTTCAGTTCCACCCTGCCTATGGCAGCCCTGGAGCCCACTTGGGTGAATTTCTAGATTCTTTATTAGGCCCTGTGTTGTGCGTCCAGAAATGACCCGTACATCTTTCAAGCGGCCCTTAGTGGACCGTTCAATTGATGAGCGGCTCTATCAGGACCGCATATCCTGTCTTTGATCTTTTAAACTTATGACCTTGTACGGCCCAACGCTTACCGTTCATGCTGAAGAGCGGCCCTTAATCAGCCGTTCAACCTTGACCTCCCGAGGGCTAAACCTCAGCCCAGTTCTTGTTAGTGCGGCCCATAGTCGACCACACAAGTCTTGAGCGGTCGAGTAGTAACCGCATATCTCCCAGAAATGAGTTTTCTCCGTGTTTTATGGTTTTGAATCCGAGAACATGATGGTTCTTGATAACTTGAACTTCTGGACAGAAATTCTGGACAGTATCTCTTCAACTTAGCCTTGGGATGTTCCGAGGTAAGTTTACACTTGACTGTAATTGGCCATTTAACTTGATTAAAGTCTAGACGGAACTTGGGATCTTGGATGCAATAAATCAATGCCAACGCATCATAGGGGCCCGGTCTGCTCCTGGGGAGAGCGCCCAAAAAGTACTTGTGTCCATGGGAGTTTGTAATGACATGGTGAGGCATTGCATCGAGTGCATGATTAGCGTGATGTCTATGACAATGATCTCTTAATCTCTTACTTGAATCGTGTTTGACTTGGTTATACACTCTTGCTTATTGGCCAATTTCCTGTAATTTCTGTTATATATATTGTTCTAAACTTGCAATTGTTGCAGTTATATCATTCTGCCATATTGTTATTCCATTCCATTCTTTAACACTTTCTTTTAATATGTTGTTTCATTCGATCGTCATTTCTTTTCTTTCCGTTTCATATAAACATGCAATTAATTGGTTAATCACTTACACTTGCCTGTTGTTACCTACTGAGCATTCGCTCATATAGTTGTTTTCCCCCCTTTCCAGGCAGCTCAGGTGAAGATTCACAGATGGATGGGAATGGGCTAGAGTGATGACTTGGAGTGTATCAGCTAGTAGATATATTGTGATTGTTATAGTTGTTTTCCTTCTAGCTATGTCTTAGAGCTTGTGTTAGTTATTGTAACGGAGTCGAGTTGAGGTTATGCTTGATATGTTTAAGTCGGTTTGACGGTTATTGTAATAGATTTGGAGTTATTTCTGTTCATGACGTTATGTAAATTCTTAGCTTAGCATGTTATCATTACTAGCGTTTTCTAGTGTCATTCCCGATATTCCGCGTCGGGACGTGACAGTTTGGTGGTATCAGAGCCTAGGTTTCCTAATATTCCTAGGTTCTCTAAGTTCTAGGATCCTAAGTTATACTATAGGACCTATAACCTTGTTATAAGTCTAAGGACCCAACCTGGTGAGACTTGGGTAGAAGACTGGGGTTGAGTTAAAATTCAAATTGCACGATTATCGATTCTTAATTGAACCTAACGAAACCTATTCCACATGTAGGCTTTTGCAATGGCAGGAGAACGTGCGGAATGGAGGAACTTGCAGCGTACGGTTCAAGGACTTACTCAGGCTTTGCAACAAGTGGCCCAAGTAGGAGCTGCAAACCATGGCACTGGCGACCTTTATCGAAACTTTCGTGGGATGAATCCCCCGTGATTTGGTGGCTCGACTGACCATGATGAAGCCGAGCACTGGCTTGAAGAGATAGGGAGGATTTTTGAAGTGATGCAATGCAGCGATCAAGAATGTGTCCTCTTGTCGACCTTTCAACTTGAACGTGATGCGAGGACATGGTGGGACGCAGTGAAGGCCACCCTTGGTGATAGACAAGTCACATGGGAAGAGTTCGAGGAATTCTTCAATGGTAAATATTTCTCTGATAGGGTACAAGAGAAGAAGGCGGCTGAGTTTGCTATTTTGAAGCAACGAAATCTATCCGTAGCTGAATATGAAGCTCAGTTCTCTCAGCTATCTCGTTATACTACTCACTTGATATCTACCGAGAAGATGAAGGCTAAGCGCTTTCTTAATGGGCTGAAGCTACAGTATATCAACTAGTTGGCACTAATGGAAATTCAAACTTATTCCGAGATGGTGAGAAAGGCTCAAGTTTTGGAAGATACTTTAGAAATGATGGAGAGAATCCGTGGGAAGAGTGTTAAGATTGAACAACACCATACTGGTTCTGGGAGTATCAAGCCCGGTCATGGCGGGAAGAGGCCCATTAGCGGGTCTGGTTCGTGGAAGGGCAAGATGCCGAAGATTGAAGACAAGAAGCCTGGCCCTATTGTTCCATTCAAGGGCGTATGCAAGTACTGTGACCGTCCAGGTCACAAGATGGAGGAGTGCTGGCGCAAGCTGGGTGCATGTTTACATTGTGGCAGTAGGAACCACCGTATTCCCGAGTGTCCCTTTTTATTTGAGCAAGCTACCCCGGTGAAACCGCATGGGATCAAGAAGCAGAAAGGCAAGCTCCAGGCTCTACAAGAAGATGAGACAGGACCCGCCGAGGAGGGTGGACTCGTCGAAGGTACTCTTATTATACATGATAAATCAGCTTTTGTTCTTTTTGATACTGGTGCCACTCATTCTTTTATTTCTCAGAGATTTACGAAGTCTTTAGCTGTGAAGCCAGTTTTGATGAATTCTCCGTTAGAGATTTCGACCCATATTGGTTCCGGATCAGCAATTAAGTATTTCTATCCTTCCAGTAAGGCCATGATCAATGAACAAAACTTGCTAGCTGATTTAGTCTGTATGGATATGAAAGATTATGATGTAATCCTAGGAGCAGATTGGTTGGCTAAGTATGCGGCCAATGTTCAATGCAGATCTAGTTCTGTGTCTTTCACTGGACACCCTGGACTTTCTTTTATAGAATTAGACACCATAAGTCTGTTCCACTTATTTCGCCTCTTCGAGCTGATAAGCTGATGAGGAGAGGATGTAAGGCTTTTCTAGCCTTTATGTTTTTGACCCCTGAGCAGAAGATTGAGATTGAGGACTTTTCTGTCATCCGAGATTTTCCAGATGTCTTTCCTGAGAAACTGCCAGGACTTCCTCCTGAAAGGGAAGTTATCTTTTTTGTTGATCTAATTCCTGGTGCGACTCCTATTTCCAAAGCTCCTTATCGTATGTCTCTTGCGGAGCTAAGGGAACTAAAGCAGCAGTTGATGGAATTGCTTAAGAAAGGGTTCATTCGTCCAAGTACTTCCCCGTGGGGAGCCCCTGTATTATTCATCCAAAAGAAGGATGGTTCGATGAGGTTGTGCATCGATTATCGGCAATTGAACCAATTGACTATCAAGAACAAATATCCATTGCCAAGGATTGATGAGTTATTTGATCAGATAGCAGGAGCTCAGTATTTTTCTAAGGCCGACCTTCGATCTGGATATCATCAGTTACGAATTAAGGAGGATATCTATAAAACAGCCTTCCGCAGCAGGTATGGCATTTCGAATTTGTAGTAATGCCTTTTGGGCTAACGAATGCACCTGTAGCTTTCATGCAGCTGATGAATGATGTGTTTCTGCCCTATCTCGATCAATTGGTCGTGGTGTTCATTGATGACATCTTGATTTATTCTAAGAGTGAGGAGGAGCATGCTGAACATTTGAGGATGGCATTGCAACTATTGAGAGATCATCAGTTATATGCCAAGTTTATTAAATGTGATTTATGGCTGCAAGAGGTGTCCTTTCTAGGGTATATCATCACAAAAGAAGGTATTTCTGTTGATCCTTCGAAGGTAGACGCAGTAAAGAACTAGGATAAGCCTACTAATGTGACTGAAGTGAGAAGTTTCCTAGGCCTAGCATGTTACTACCGAAGGTTTATTCAAGATTTCTCCAAAATTATAGTACCTCTGACAAGATTAACCCGCAAGGAGATCAAATTTGATTGTTCAGAAGATTGCGAGCGAAGCTTTCAGACCTTGAAGGAATGTTTGACTACTGCACCTGGTTTGGCTTTACCTTCTGGAGAAGGAGGTTTTGTTATATACACTGATGCTTCAGGTATTGGTTTAGGGTGTGTACTCATACAGCACGGGAAAGTGATAGCCTATTCTTCAAGGCAGTTGAGGAAGCATGAAGAGAATTATCATGTTCATGATTTAGAGCTACCAGTAGTGGTGTTCACCTTGATGATATGGAGGCACTACTTGTATGGAGAGGCATTTACGATGTTTTCAGATCATAAGAGTTTGAAATACTTATTTTCTCAGAAGGAACTCAATATGAGGCATCGAAGATGGCTGGAGTATTTAAAGGATTTCGATTTCTCCATTGAGTATCATCCTGGAAAAGGTAATGTTGTGGCAGATGCCTTAAGCCGCAAGCCTATAGCTAAGCTGTCAAGCCTCATGTTACAATAATGGAAATTGTTGGAGCAGTTAGCTAGTTTGGATCTTAATGTTCACAAGGATCGGATTATGATTGCTCAGATTCAACTTGAGCCCGAATTATTGATGGAAATCAAGTCTCTGCAAGATGATGACCCAAGTTGGAAGAGATCAAGGGAAGCTTGAGTAACAGACCTGACTTCATGATGGCTGATGATGGAAGATTGTTATTTCAAGGAAGAACTTGTGTACCTGATGTAGCTGAGATAAAGAGTAAGATCCTCGAGGAAGCTCATAGATCCAGATACACCATTCATCTTGGAGGTACTAAGATGTTTAACGATTTGAAAAGATCATTTTGGTGGCCGAATATGAAAAGGGAAGTTGCGGACTTCGTAAGTAGATGCTTGGTTTATCAGTAAGTCAAGGCTAAGCATTTCAGACCCGTAGGGAAATTGAAACCCCTTGATATACCCCAATGGAAGTGGGAGAGCATTGGCATGAATTTCATTATGGGTCTACCTAGGACTTGTAGTGGATTTGATGCAATATGGGTGATTGTTGAGAGATTGACAAAATCAGCTCATTTCTTATTCATTAAGTCTAAATGGACAGTTGACGTATTGGCTACTTTGTATATAAAGGAAGTGGTAAGACTACATGGTATACCAGTCCGCATTGTGTCTGATAGAGACCCCAGGTTCACTTCTCATTTTTGGAAAGGATTGTAAGAGTCCTTGGGAGCTCGTCTGAATTTCAGTACTGCTTTCCATCCACAAACAGATGGACAGACTGAAAGGACCAACCAGATAGTGGAAGATATGCTTAGAGCCTGCATAATTGACTTTGGAGGTAGTTGTAGTGATCATTTGGCATTGGTTGAATTCACCTACAACAACAGTTACCAGTCCAGCATTCAGATGGCTCCATTTGAAGCTTTAAATGGTAGAAGCTGTCGATCCCCGTTATGTTGGGATGAGGTAGGTGAGAAGCAATGGCTTGGACCAAATCTCATTTTCGAATCATCCAAGAACATCCGTATTATCAGAGATCGGTTGCAAGTAGCACAATCAAGATAGAAGAGTTATGCCGACACTAGGAGGAGAGTTTTGGAATTTCAGGTTGGTGAGCATGTGTTTTTAAAGGTTTCTCCTATGAGAGGAATTCGGGTATTCAGGGCAAACTGAGTCCAAGATACATTGGTCCATTCGAGATTCTGGAAAGAGTGGGGGAGGTTGCTTACCGTTTGGCAATACCACCTTAGTTATCTGGAGTACACAATATTTTCTATGTGTCTATGTTACGGAAATATGTGTATGATCCCACTCACATTATTCAGCATATGGACTTCGAATTGAAGGAAGATCTGACTTATGAAGAAAGACCAATCAAGATTCTGGATCGGAAGCAACAACAACTCAGGAATCGTTCCATACCGATGGTTAAAGTGTAGTGGAGTCGACGTGGAACTGAAGAAGCTACTTGGGAGTCAAAAGATACTATGCGGAGACAGTACCCTGACTTATTCTAGGTGAGCTATCTCACTCCCTCTTTTTATTATTAAGTGCATTGAATTTAGAGGATCAAATTCCTTAAGTGGGGGAGGGTGTAATACCCCGATTTTATTTTCGAGAAATTAATTAGAATAATTCATTAATAAATAGAATAAGCTAAATTTGGACTATTTTATAAAAATTCAAAAAAATTATATTCTTGTAGAGGATAACACGTTTAACAAACTTATCTTCTGTAACCAACCCAAATAAAATCTGTAAATAGGCCGAATTAGTGGATTAAACCCAAATTAAACACTTAGTTAACCATACCTTGAAACGCGAAATTCGAGCCCAATACTCCATCAAATGAGCCCAAACCGGTGGCTAATGAAAGGCCAGGATGAGAGGATCATTTTCCCTCTCTTAATCTCCCGAAACCCTAACCCTAGGAGATGCAATCGGCGGAGTTTGGATCGAGTCAACTTTTGTGGCGACGTTCACATTAACCCGACTTGCGTGGACGAATACTCCGCGCATAGAACCTTCCATAAGGCATGTGCCCTATTAAAATGAAGCTCTCTAACCCTAGAATCGTTTAGAACCAGTGGCGGCTGTAGAGGAGCTGGATCGAGGGAGATCTCCAGTGATTAGTCGCTGCGTGTACCGGCGTCTTCGGTTTTCTTTCTCCTTCCTTCTTCATCCGATTAAGGTAGGTGATAGGAAGCCAAACCCTACAAATAATATATGGTTGTAAGCATCATTGTGTCAGCTTTTCATTGATGTAGAAAGCCATGAATTTTATCAAGTGTTCTGCGATAATTTTAGATTTTAGTAGAAGCATGTCAGAACTAGGGTTATAATTGTTCCCTTTCGATTAAGTAGTAATTTCTGGCTGTAAACATAAAATTGATTCATGAATCTTGTAGAGTTTTTCGTGCTATTTCTTTTGGTAGAAAAAGTTCCAAATTCCATGCTTTATATCATGTGAATTCCATGTTTTAGTTCTGACCCTAGAAAGCTCGCCGGAGTCGGGCAAGGCGAAAGGGCAACGACTTGTCTGGACTTGTACGGCCACACGATAGACCGTACATCCAAGACAGGCGGCATGTTGTGGACTATTTAAAGGTTTCTATCTCTGATTGTTTCCCTGGTACGTGCGGTCGGATACCAACTGCGTGTCTGTCCTGCGGCCAGTTCCAGATCGCACATCCCTTCCAGCGGCACCCTACCGACCGTCCATCTTCAGCAGGCCTTTGGACCTGAGGGGGCATGAGCGGCATGTCTGTGACCGTCCATGGAGATGTAAGGTCCAGAACTGACCGCACATCGTTAACAGAATAGATTAATTGTCATCACAACATCTTAGGTTAGTAGATTAGTGTTAATTGCATGTTAGTACCACACCTAATAAAATGTAATTCATGACAGTAAATAATTCTTGCTGATTTATTTAATTTGAGCTTGATCTTGATTCATCTTTCCAATGAATGTCAATCGTAAGTGTGAATCATTTATAATTGAAATGGCTATTAGGTTTACACTGTTAACCTTAAACCTAAACCGTTAATCTTGAACCGTTATTATCCCCTAGAATTGATTTTTGGACTCAATCAAACTACGGTGATTTGAGTTAGTCTGAATTGGAATAACAGAGACTTGGGCGGCCATTTGTGGACCGCATATATCCCTGAATGGCCCAGTATAGGCCGTTCATCCCTGGCTTATGCCAATTAGTCTTGGCCGATTATCCTTGATCCATCTTCGGCCAATTCCTGATTTGATCAGCCCAGTAGACCTTAGGCCGACCAGCAGACAGTGGGCTAGACTCTGGTTCAGTTCCACCCCGCCTATGGCAGCTCGGGAGCCCACTTGGGTGAATTTATAGATTCTTGATTAGGCCCTGTGTTGTGCGGCCAGAAATGGCCCGTACATCTTTCATGCGGCCCTTAGTGCACCGTTCAATTGATGAGCGGCTCTGTATGGACCGCATAACCTGTCTTCGATTTTATAAACTTCTGGCATTGTGTGGCCCAACGCTTACCGTTCATGCTGAAGAGCGGCCCTTAATCAACCATTCAACCTTGACCTACCGAGGGCTAAACCTCAGCCCAGTTCATGTTAGTGCGGCCCATAGTCGACTGCATAAGTCTTGAGCGGTCCAATAGTAACCGCATATCTCCCAAAAATGAGTTTTCTCTGTGTTTTATGGTTTTGAATCTGAGAACATGATGGTTCTTGATAACTTGAACTCCTGGATAGAAATTATGGACAGTATCTCTTCAACTTAGCCTTGGGATGTTCCGAGGTAAGTTTATACTTGATTGTAATTGGCCATTTAACTTGATTAAAGTCTAGACGGAACTTGGGATCTTGGATGCAATAAATCAATGCCAACGCATCATAGGGGTCTAGTCTGGTCCTGGGGAGAGCGCCCGAAAAGTACTTGTGCCCATGGGAGTTTGTAATGACATGGTGAGGCATTGCACTGAGTGCATGACTTGCGTGATGTCTATGACAATGATCTTTTAATCTCTTACTTGAATCGTGTTTGACTTGGTTATACATTCTTGCTTATTGGCCAATTTCCTGCAATTCCTGTTATATATATTGTTCTTAACTTGCAATTCTTGTAGTTATATCATTCTGCCATATTGTTATTCCATTCCATTCTTTAGCACTTTCTTTTATTATGTTGTTTCATTCGATCGTCATTTCTTTTCTTTCCGTTTCATATAAACATGTAATTAATTGGTTAATCACTTACACTTGCCTGTTGTTACCTACTGAGCGTTCGCTCGTATAGTTGTTTTCCCCCCTTTCCAGGCAGCTCAGGTGAAGATTCACAGATGGATGGGAATGGTTAGAGTGATGACTTGGAGTGTATCAGCTAGTAGATATATTGAGATTGTTATAGTTGTTTTATTTCTAGCTATGTCTTAGAGCTTGTGTTAGTTATTGTAACGGAGTCGAGTTGAGGTTATGCTTGATCTGTTTAAGTCGATTTGATGGTTATTGTAATAGATTTGGAGTTATTTCTGTTCATGACGTTATGTAAATTCTTAGCTTAGCATGTTATCATTACTAGCGTTTTCTATTGCCAGTCCCGATATTCTGCATCGGGGCGTGACACATAGTGAAAGAAATCTCTTATTTTTACAAAGTAAATAAGGACATCTGATGTTACCACGCTGGTCCACTGTTGTTGGATGCCCCAATACAAACTGAATAAAACTGTCAACTCCATCCTTAAACTCCTTTGACACCACTCTGTCAACTACTCTATGATTCATCCATTAACGATCAATTCTAGCCATATTTACCTAACAAATTGAAAAAATCATATTAATATGTCTTATCACTACTTCTAAGAAAATATCGACAACATCTCCCCTAAATATTGACTATTTTTTACATTTGTACATTATGTTTGGTCGTATATACATCCATATCCACATCCACTTTCACTTCCATATTCACACAGCCACATTGACATCGACATCATCTTCTGGAAAAAATCATTATCATACTCGCATAGACATGCACATTTTCTCACATATCGGCATCCACACCTGTCTACAAATTTAATTCACATCCAAGCATACTAATCATATTTATCATAACAAAAGTCTTGAACGGGCAAAAATGAAAAAAAGGTCATATCCACATTTACGCACACACATTTACATCCACATCCCTCTGCCCACCCTCCCAATAAAAAGATGGGCTTGGAATTTCATCCCCTTTTGTAAGAGTACACCAGGTGATAAGGAGGAAAGGTTCGTCTTGGATATCAGGCATGAAGGTTAAAATTCTCAAAGGAGCAGTTGGTTTTCTTAAAAGTAATCTCTATGCAACTCGAGTACATATTACTTGGGGGGTAATATGTACTCAAGAGTTGCATAGAGATTACTTTTAAGAAAACCAACTACTCCTTTGAGAATTTTAACCTTCATGCCTGATATCCTAGACAAACCTTTTCTCCTTATCACCTGGTGTAGTCTTACAAACGGAGATGAAATTCCAAGCCCCTGTTTTTAGTGGATGGATAATCAACAAGGACAGGTCCGTCTTCACCACCATCTATTTATTCGTCCTATTGATCTTGCATTTACAGAGCCCACTCTTGGTATGGCCTTTCGAGTTGCATAATGTTTACTGGTTTTCCATCCTCAAATATTGCAACAATTGCATCAGTCTCTCTTTGACGAGCCTTATCTCCAAAATCCTTCATCGCCACAGTAAAAGGGTCATGATGTTGCAACTTAGTCATGGTAATATGGATAACAGAATCTGCCAAAGTATCCACGAGAACAGGATTGTCAGGTGGTGAATCCAAAAAGGAAGGACCCATTTGCTGGCAACTGAGAATGTAAAATCTTTACATCAGGATATTCTGCACCAACTGGTTTTAGTTTTGCTGGCAACCGAGCCCCTCCCCCTCCCTGTGTCTGTGAGAGTGAGAGTGAGAGTGAGAGTGAGAGAGGGGAATACCTACGGTGAAAGAATTTGACCTATGTAGCTGCCGGAGCTCACCGCTGCTGATGCGCCCTCGCTGCCGGTGCCGCCTCCGTTTGCCCCTCACCGGCGTCCCTGGGTAGCTCCGCCGCGCCCGCCTGCCCTCGCCACTCCACCGCCCGTCGGTGAGAGATTGAGAGGGGGGTGTGATCATGAGAGAGGAAAGGGAGATCGAGAGGAGGAGGAAGGGGGAAGGACTAAGGAGGAGAGGAGAGGGGACGCCTTTTCTAAGTCTTGTCTCTTTTTATTTGCCGCCATATTTTAATTTGGCGCCATGTTTTCATTCATTCATTTGTGATGTTTTTCATTCATTCATTTCTTCTAATAGGATAAAATCTCTCTCAATTTAAATTATCATTTCATCTAAAAAAATATTATTTATTATTTAGAGATCCAAAGATTTGTAATTTTGAAATTTTTAACTTTTTTTTGAAACGAAACACGGGACCCATGCACGGAAACCCTCCGGAACCCATGAATGTTAGAGCTAGTGGGCGTGTCAGTCACGTGTGTGACAATGTGTTCAGGGTCCAAGACTGGGATGGTCTGGACTAACCCAAGGTGTGCTCCTTCTGATCACTAAGCAGACGATTGTGGGCATTGGGTCAGGACTGGAGACCCGTCGTGCCATAAAAGTCGATCACGGCGATAAGAGGAGAAAACGTTTGATTAATCGCCAAGCAATAGGGATGCATGGCCAATAAGTCAATTCCTATAAAAAGAAGAGAGAGTGTGTTGAAAAGCCTTGAAAGCGCCATGTCGGGGTGCGAAGAGGTATTCAGATCCGTATCGGTCACATGTTGACCATTTCCTTATTATTCCGTGCCCCCTCAAACTCATGTGTTGTGATTTTACCGACACGTCTATAATGATTTTTTGGGAGCTAAGGCTCCTCGCGGGGAATGCCACGTGGAAGCACTCATGATAATAATAAAATATCATTGTATCTTTTTCCGATTTTACTCACAATAGGGCATGCCAGTCACGTGTGTGACAATGTGTTCAGGTTCCAAGACTGGGATGGTCTGGACTAACCCAAGGTGCACTCCTTCTGATCACTAAGCAGACAATGGTGGGCATCAGGTCGGGATTGGAGTCCCGCCGTGCCATAAAGGTCGATCACAGCGATAAGAGGGGAAAACGTTTGATTAATCGCCAAGCAATGGGGCTGCATGGCCGATATGTCGATTCCTATAAAAAGAAGAGAGAGCGTGTTGAAAAGCCTAGAAAGCCCCACGTCGGGGTGCGAAAAGGTATTCAGAGCTGTATTGGTCACATATTGACCATTTCCTTATTGTTCCGTGCCCCCTCAAACTCATGTGTTGTGATTTTACCGACATGTCTATAATGAATTTTCGGGAGCTAAGGCTCCTCGCGGGGAATGCCACGTGGAAGATCTCCGATCTTGTGCCAACCTCTTGAGTCACGTGCACATCATTCGGGGCAGGTGTGGCCATCTGGGCCACGGCTCGGGACGGGATGGTACAGTTGCGTACCGATACCAAAAACTATATTATATATATATATCAATATATATATATATCAATATATATAATGGAATACACTAATTCAAATCATATGTTATCTCCTTTAGTTAAGTGTTCCGCCGTTTGAACAGATTTCTCTGGCTTCGAATCTCAGGTTCAGCATAAGGTATCCATAATTTTATATTTGTCACCCTTGCGAACCCATTTTATACCCTTAATGGCGATTTATCACCCTGACGGCTGATAGCCGTCGCCTTAGCATTTTCCCTGTTACACTAAAGCCGTCGCGCTAACTCAATTTTCACCCTTAGAGCTCTATTTGTCACTGCAGCCTTGAAAATTTTCACCATTGTTTCCACATTTATCACCCTTATGCCGTTAATTGTGTTGTCTTGTTCCAGCTGTTCATCATGATTGGATAGATAGGTCGATGCACCTACCTAATGCATCGACGCCTCTGAATAGTTTAATGTATTCATTTACACCTTTTTGCTTGTCCTCATGAATATGCATAAGTCTGCATTCTTTGAGTGCCTATTGCAATATCTCATGAAGAGCATATTTTATAAGAGTTTTGAAGGTTAACTCTTAAGGAGTTTGTAGTCAAGAGTCATGCATGTCGTGTAGTTATATAGTTATGCAAAGTCATGCATAGCATTTCTCACCCTTGATGTTCTATTTATCGGCCTTAACACATATTTGTCAGTCCTATGAAGATATTCGTTTGCCTTATTTGCTGAAGACGTCACCTTCGAAGCTTTAAGAGTTTAACCGTAATGCCATTTGTCACCCTTATATATCTCTTTGTCACCGCTGAAGCTTCATTTGTCACCCTTAGGAGAGTATTTGTTACCTTAAGTCTTCTTCTGTTGTTCTTCCTCTTTTGTCTTTTTCTATGTCCACTGTCGCTGGCCGAAGCTTGACCGGGCTTTGGCTGGACTTCAGAAGTTGCAAAAGCCTGACTTTGACTATTGACTTTGCCTAGAGTATTGATGCATTGAGTCAACATAAACTTAAAGTTGACTAGAGCCGTCCTTGTCCTGGCGTTGACTTTGATGACTATGGTCATCCCTTGCTTGTTCATCAGATTGCTTTAGAGCCCTTGGGATCACAGTTCACATTTGTATTCTTGTGAGCACTGTAGGTCCTTTGTCTTCTAGTGAGCACGTCTCTCTCTCCTCCAGTTCTTCTTTCTTCTGTTCTTCTTCACCTTCAGCTTCCTTCTCATTTGTTACCAATGTGAAGTTATTTGTTACTCCAGTTGAGCATTTGTCACTCCAGTTGAGCATTTGTCACTCATACTCACCTAATTGTCACCACTAAAGTCCAGAAGCCATCGCCCTTACTCTTACACTACATTGAAAGCCGCGCGTCGGGAGATATTTATATTGAGCGATATTTGTCACCGTTAGTAGGGTATTTTTTACCCTTGCTAACCCATTTGTCACTCGTGTAGACATATTTGTCACCCTTAAGCTCTAATTGGTCCAAGTGAAAAATGGGACACATCGGCCACGCGTGGGTGATGTTCGCGTATTGCCACCCATGCAACGCCACAGGCCACATCAACAGAAATGATGATGCTGAACTGGACCTCGAAATTAAAAATCCTTAATTCCTTATTTACCCTTCCCGCCATGTCTTACCTCTTAACAAACCTACCAAAAGGCAGTTCGTCTCTCCATCGTGCTCAGCATCTCCTCTTCCTTGCGGTGCTATGCGTCTCCCCTACAAGCCATTTGTGAGCTCTTCGTCATTTGCTGTGTGGTCATCCTTAATTGTCACTACTCTTTCATCACTGATAGCCATGGAGACACCAAACAAACGCATGGTCCGTCATAAACTTGATGTCCCCCCTGCATCTCAGGAAGCTACGGTTCCTACGGCCGAAGAAGAAACGTCTGAGGAACCAAGGGTTTCTAAGGGCTCCACTTCAGGACGACAAGTTAAAGGTAGGGGGTTTCCTCATCTCCATTACATAGCTATTTGCCCCCATAGATAACGACCTATTTACTTGTCACGCTTATCTACCTATTTGTCATGCTTAAAGACCTACCTGTCACCAAATTTCATACATTTGTCACCCTTAAGCACCTATTTGCCACACCTAAACTTCCTTGTCTATACATTTGTCACCCTTTTCTTAATCTTAATATTTTTTGTATTTCTTGATCAGTCAATTAACTGAATATCTTGTTTACATATTTTTTTGAATCTAGTGAACACAAAGGTCATCTCGACACTGTGTTCTATGGACATTTACATGAAGGATAGGGATCAGATGGCATTTCGAGAATGCCAAAGTCATTGATGAGGACCACACCCTTTGGTCCACATGTTGACAAAGCTTCTCTCGCCACCTTCACCATGACACTATTGGAAGAGATTATTTGCACCCATAGTGGAGGAACTTACTTCCGTATCAGTAGTAAGGAGGTCGCATTCAGTGTAGAAGATGTGGCCATAATTTTAGGATTACCTTGCTCCGGTCAGCCAGTTCAACATTATGGATCTGCAAAACAGAAGTCAAATTTGCAGCATCGATTTGGATTTGCAGTAATGTTTGACCCGAAGAAAGTGTGCTCTCTTATCCAAAAAAATTGTTGGGTCCGATGAAGAGCAGGATGTTGTCGACACTGTTCGGCTATGGATTGTACTCCTACTATCCACTTTCCTTTGCTGACGGTCGACGCATTCTTGTCCACAACAGATGCTATCATGCTTAGATGACATTGACAGAGTTTTAGATTACAATTGGGCAGCCGCCGTACAACAGGTAACGATGCACGGGTTTGAGCAATTAGTGTCGGCAGTCCAGAAACGACGGTCATGTACAATTGACCGTGCCAAGAGAAGAGCCGGGGATGCATCCCAGGCCCATACATTTATATTTGGTTGTTTTGCGCACTTGCTATAAGTTTTTTTTATTTTTGTTGTGTAATAATTAATCTGTCAATCAATAATTCTATTGCATTGTAAAATAACTTGAT
This sequence comes from Amorphophallus konjac, assembly GCA_022559845.1. Lineage (NCBI taxonomy): Eukaryota > Viridiplantae > Streptophyta > Magnoliopsida > Alismatales > Araceae > Amorphophallus > Amorphophallus konjac. Next base: position 224,934,260 of record CM040123.1, on the reverse strand, counting down.
ATATTTCATATTACAGGTCTGGTTTTTTGAGCACACGTGGGTGCGGTAGCCACTAAGGCAGGTGACATTTCCCCGACTATTTAGGTGGGGGCCATTTCTAGATAGGAAATTAAAATTCTCTATTAGATCCCTACGAGGCCAACAAGTATTATGAGTACTAAAAACTTCTTCTTTGTCATTCAACATTAATGAATAATCATAGTGATATGGTTTGTAATGCAGGTGATCGAAGGACTCCTTGTTGAGCCAAGTGAAAGGGACAAGGAGTACGGTGGTTAGATGATGACCCGACCTAGTGATGAGTGTAGATGGATTAATCTACCCCTCCCCCCCGCCCCCCCAACTATGAACATGTAAACGTGCATATAATCATGAGAGCATGGATAAGGGAAAGGGGCGATAAAAAATCTAAGTGAACTGTGATCGCCACCCAAGGATTAGCAATAGGAAAAGATGCTATAACTAATAAAAACCTACTACGTACCTTGAAAAATGAAGAAGAGGACGTGGCCCGAAGATGAACCACTACAACACGATCGCGCTTCGAAAGGGACGCGGGCAATCGATCATGGGTGCACCTCCTCGCCTTCCAACAGGCTAGAAAACAAGGGCCTCACGTTCAAATGTTCTCTCTGTAAGACAAAGCCACAAAAGAGATAAACCCATAAGAATATGAAAGTGTAGCATATGTCCCAAAGTGATAAAATGGCATGAAGGAAAGGGGGAGAACGCACCGGGGGAGGGTTTTTAACCCCGTAAACGGGTGCAAATAGTAGGTGGGTGTGTTGTGCATGCATAAGATTTGAAATCGTGCAAAATGATGGAGAGAATAAAGAGAAAAGTGCTATGCAAAATAAGGAAAAGTGCAGACGTGTAGCAGAAAAGTGTGACTTGTGACAAAAGTGAGAAATGGAGGATGAAGAACTAAGGATAGGAGCAACGAAATGGAGCCCAACGAGATGGAAACAAAAGCTTGTACTTCCCTCTTCAAGGTGGGGTCAAAGTTATGAGACGACGATCCAGCATGGCTTCACCCTGAGTAGAGAAAGAGCCCCCCCGTGCGCTAGTTGCACAGGGTCCTTTATATAGAAGATGCAGAAAATTCCGAACTTTCTCCCTCGATTTCAAATGATAGAGACCACCAAATCTCGATATCTATGTATCAATCTCGAGATAATAGTTAGGATAAGAGCTAGGAACAAATGAGACTCTTTTTGAAGGAAGGATCTGGAAGATATTCGCACTGGAAGGTGGCCCCGAAGCCTAATCTGGAAGAATATATGTTACACGAAAAATGCATAAAGCCTTAACTTTCGTCCAAGATTCCCACGGATATGCTCCACTAAAATTCAAGTTCTATGGCTTAAACTCGAGATAATAGTGGGGAGAAGAGATGGAAACAAACGTGAGTAGCTTTGGTAGAATATTCATGAAGATAGAGCCCTGAGAAGGTGACCCCGGCAAGCAAAAATCGACCAGAGAGTGCTGCGGCGAAGAAATCGGAGTTCAGGATCATCTGCACTCTCTGTTATAGAGATGGTCTATCGCGAGGCCACTACTAAAAAGAAACGATCATGCCTAGACCGCAACTAGACCATAGGATAATTATAGAATAGTTCCTTTCATGAACACGGCACTCGGAGGAGGACAGGATAGTGGCAATCTAGAACTGGGCCGCCACTAAGCTTGGCAGCCCAGTAGATGGCCGCAATCCAGGGAGAAACGGCCGGACACTTGGCTGCTAGCCATAGCTTGGCGGCCCAGCAGTGGACTGCCAGCAAGAGAGAGGCAGCCAGACACTGGCCGCCACTGAGTGTGGCGGCCCATCATATGGCCGCTACCTAGGGGCTGGCGGAGTGGTGTCCGGGTGCCTGCTTAAGTTCCGAATTGATCTGAAATGGACCGAAAAGTTGGGGAATCGAAGATAAAAGCTTTCAAGGCTCAATGGGCTTAGAAATGACCAAAAAAATGGGCTAGAAATAGGTTCAAAGAAGGCTCCAATACAATGGTTAATTCAGGGCATCATGGAGATGAATAAGAGAAATAACTCGACTTGTAGGCTAAAAACGGGTGTCAACAGATGCCCCTCCTTGATGTCTACTTTCCAAGGGAGCTAGCGAAAGTGACGCGTAGGTGAAATGGAAAGGAGATGGAGCGAAAGCGAAAATGACGTGAAATGGAGATGAAGCAAGGAGAACTAAAAAGTGGGCATCAAGGCAAAAGACACCCGTCACAACCAACAACCGATAGGAATTCACCCGAAAATGCCGAACTAACCACATGGAACGGTTGACAAGGATGAGACATGTCTGGAGAAGTAACTAAGGGAGAGGAAAAGAAAACATGACCAACCTCATTGGGGGACACAATCCACGGACAATGAGGGGATCGGAAGGAACACGGCTGAAAAGCTGGAAAAAGAAATTAAACTGAGATAAAATCCAGATAGGAATTACGCTAGCCAACCTGACTGATCAAGCAAATCAGAGAAGACGTTCCAATTCGGAGTGGAATGAAGATCTTTTATCCAAGAAAATTGGAGTACAATCAACCATTGCTGAGGAGAAATGACGTGATGCATGCTGGGCTATAACAAAGAAATCATCAAAAAGAATGCAAAGAAAGATGAAATAGAAAGTACTCAAGGATACTATTGATAGACTGAGCAAGACAGGGTCAAGAGTCTTCTTGCAACCACGGCATGCGAGACAGAGTCTATCGTCCCCCACCCGACTCAACCGAGCGGCCTATCCAACAATTAACCGTATGCTCCTAGATCATCATCATTTTTGTTAAAGGAGAACATTAGATCCCAGAACACACGGGCAACCAACCTGTCCATGAGAGGCTATAGTAAGGTAGATACCATATAGTAATGAAACAATGAGCAGGGATAGAAAGTCATACCTGACTTACCTGCCAAGCGAAGCGGTATCTTTTTTTATTTTTTTTGGATTTTTGGTATTAGACAACCATAACATGAATATAACAAAAAGATGAACATAACATAACATAACGAAGGATGAAATCACATGAACAACATATGCAAGACATCACATGAACAAACAATAAGCGTGAGCGGTGCCAAAGAACAACAGTGGGGCAGGATAACACCGCAACACGGTGGGACAACACATGCGGTGGGACAAGATATGGTGGGACAAAGACACGTGGGATGACAACCACGGGGGACGAAAGACACATGTGTGGGATGACAACACCAACACACAACATGGCGACACAGTGGTACGAAAACATGACAGACACAGAGGGACATAACAACACTTATGGGATGACACGGGGGGAGATAGACACATGGGATAAGGACACGTGTGACAAGGACACGGCGGGATGAAAGACATGACCAAATACGCTCTTCAATCAAAGCTCAAGATCAGATGAAGCAGAACCGCCAGGTTCATAGTCATAAGGTAATGCCCTCTCATGGAAATATGAGGAAGCAAGACAAGTTGAAAGTTGATCAAGACATAAGCTCCAGAAAGATCAGGATATAAGATTGAAGAAGAAAGGAACAGACCAGAAGATAGGAACAGGAGGCAGAGTGAAAGAATAGAGAGCAAGGAAGGTTGAACACCTGCAACTTGCACACTGAGCAAATACATCACATACCTATCCTCAAGACAAAAAATACATAAAAATTAAAAAACATATTTTTAAATTTTTGTAATTTTTTGATTTTTTGAATTTTTAAAATATTTGATTTTTTTGAGAATTTTGACATATTTGAATCTTTTGGAACTTTTGACATATCTGATTTTTTTTAGAATTTTCAAGTATTTGATTTTTTTGGATTTTGACATAGCAATCTACAGCACCTAAGACGGGCTCGAACTACTGACCAAAGATCGTCGTTCCTCTCCCTTTCATTAAAGGCTTCCCTTAAGCAGGGCGTGCATGTGAGGGTGGTTTATCACAACCAACCGCCTCTAAAGAATGGTGCCCCTACTAAGGCCATACTTGGGATACAACCCAGCCTAAGAGAGAGAAACAAAACAAAAATTAGAGATAAGCTTTATGCAGTATGGGAGATATCAAGATTCGAATTCGTTCCAAGGCACTACCACTCAAAGATACAGTCTGTTGCGCCGGGGCTTTGTGTCTTTGATTTTGAGACCCATTATTAGGCACGCATGCGACCAGGCTCATGACATCATACGGGGAACTGTACTGCCACTCTTGCCATACCTTCGATTTCAAACTTTTACATATTGAACATTTTGATTTTGAGAGCCCTTACTAGCTAGATTTTACAATAAAGCTCATTTTTCAAGGGTCAAGACTGCCCCTATTTGAGACCTCTCCCATATTGGGGGGCGCCTAGGTTGGTCATCTTATCCATCCATCTCTTGCCCCTGCACTCGACCGAGCAGAGAAAAGAAAAGGCCTTCGTGCATACCCAAAGTATGGCTAAAGTAGCAACAATGTGCCTCGGAGGAATCGGCTATAGCTTGCTGTGAAGTGTTTGAAAACCCATACTCAATGGCCACCCTCAACGATCCAGAAAATAACTGGACTCCCAGCACGGAGCTAACACCCGCCAAAGAATGCTGTAGAAGTGAACTCTTTTTCTGTTTTGTTTGTTTGACGCTTAACTTAACAAAGGCCTAGAGTCACTCAAACGTGTTGAGGAAACAACATTATAATCATGCGCAGGAGTAAATATTAAAAATGATAGCATATTCTTGCTCAAAATAAAAATACCTTGCAATACATGGCGTTGAAAGTAGCATCCTGAAGCAATTTTGATCATCAAGTTTTGAGCAGCATGAGCTTTGTATTCCTTGTTTGATAGGACAAAGAATGGAGAGGATAGTAAGGCTTGACGATTCCTCTACACGGAGGAGCGGCAAACACCAAACTGGACGAAGAAGGATAAAAGGAAAAGAGACGAGGGCTAGAACTCCCTCGTTAAGGTGCAGAGACCCTGATAACAAGGAACCAGATACAGAATAACCAGGGATTGACTGAGATCAAGGTGGACTAAAGCCTCGAAAGCAGTAAGAAAAAGGGTGAGAACCCCGAAAGGGTGAGGAAAGAATAGAAAGATAACGAGAAGATCGCTGCAAAGATATGGTGAAAGGAGAGTAATCATCCAATGTGGTCAGAGAAGGAGAATTAGAATCACCCGACATGGTTGAGGAAGGAACATAGGAGACACCCAGAGATACCGGAGGAGAAGGATCAAAAGAAGAAATCCCTAGATCGAGATGAAGTGCTGACATGGGCCGAGGCCTAAGATAGTAAGAATAAGGAGAATCTGGAGAACCCGGATGAGAAGAGTGGGGGTTCGCGGACCCGAGAAGAGAGGAGGAAATCATGGACGTGGGATTGTAATAAGGAAGGTACACCACCCACTCTTGGGTCCTCTTGGGCGTTTTGGCTTTCTTGGGCCTTTGGTCGTGTACCCCTCCTGCCTCTTCTTGGGCATTCCCCTCCCCCCCCCTCTGTACCCCTTTCACTTTATGCTTTCCTATATAAAAATCGCTTGCTTGGTGGCCGGGATAGTGGATTCATCTTCTTCCGCAATGAAGTGATGAACCCCCTCTCCCGTCTCCCCCCTTGCAAGTATCAACTTTAGTTAAAAAAGGTACACCACCCAAGGGTGGGAGCTGAGCTGAAGAAAAGATGAATGAAAACATGGGGAAGAGGAAGTGGACCCCTGAGTGCACAATCGATGGCCCTTGAACTTGCGCCCCCTCCTCTTCTAGGCAGCAATTTCCTTGCAATGAACCTGCCTAGCACGGACCTGGGCCTTTGGGGTTCTTGATCTACAATGTCTTTTCAAATAACGGGCCCATCTGACAAACGGCCTGGCCCGATCATGAACATGCAACTTCATCACGGTAATTGCCCCTAGACACCCGGTGCTAACAATAGGTGGACATTCTTGAACAAATAACTCCTTTCGTGAACAAGCATCATAAAACAACAGAGTTTTATCACTAGGCACAAGAATCGTAAGGTTCGGCAACTTTGCTCGATAGTCAGGCTTGAAGCATAACTCCCTTGACAGATGAGAATGAAGTTGAGAGAGAATAATACACGGCGTTGACGTGGCCGGCTTGATAAATTGAGAGAGGTTGCATAGAATGTGCAGAATGTCCTTTAAGAATGCTAAAGATACGGCAAACTACCCCTTGAATATGGAATTCACCAATCCTTTGGCAGGCGTATGACTTAGCATAATGCGGGTAGAGCATCCCTCTTGGCTAGTGAACTGAACAGCAATGGAGCGAGAAGAAATAACAGCGTCAATGGTGAACCCACCGGCAAGCAATGAGATTGCCACCGGCCTCGCTCGAGAAGAAACTGTCACTAGCACAAGAGCACCGTTCTTGATAACCGCCATCACTAGAAGTGTAGGCTCATCATCCCCGAAATAGCCAGGGACTAGGATGCGGATCGACACTCGAAAAATGAAATCTGGAATCTTGAAATGCACAATTGAAACCTGACTTGGCTCATCATCTCCCCGGGGGCTAGACCCGAGGGGCACTGGAGGTAGCGCACACCCGCTCCGTGGGGTGGAAGTGGATGGAGAAGTGAGGTATAGGTTTGGAAGACGTGGGTGAACGCTTCAATGGGTATAATGACGTCAAGTGGTGGCGTAGGCAAGGCGGGCGAAGGAGGAGGTAAAGGCAAAGGCGAAAGTGAAGGTGGGGCTTGCTCAGGATCAGGCGAAGGTGATGGCGGAGAGGATGATGGTGGTGGAGAAGGTGGTGGTGACAATGGAGATGGTGGAGATGATGAAGGCGGCAGAGATGGAGAAGAGGGGGGTCGTGGCGCCCACCTTCGACGTATCGACACGACGTGTCGAGCGGTGTTAGGAGTAGAAGTGGTGGTAGAAGAAGTGGAGACACTGGCCTGAGCAGAGGCTTGGGTTTGTGGAGGTTGTTTATATGGAGGAAGAATAGGTGAGGATGATGGGGTCAGTGGAGATGAAGATGGGGTAGGCGACGGAACAGGTGATGGAGCAAGAGATGGTGTAGGCAACGGAGCAGGTGTAACACTGGCTAAAGAATCACAGGGGTGCCCCTGGTTTCGTAATGACAGAGATGGCTGCCTAGGTGGCGCTTGTTGTTGTTGCTTGATGCGAAGATATAGAGCAACTTTATGAATGGTGGCTCAATCGATTCTCTTCTCATCTTCAATGCCATAAACATACTTTCGGAACTCGGGGCAATCCTCAACCGAATGCCCCTGCTCGCGATGATAATCATAAAATTGGAGCATATTCTCAACCGCAGGTTGGCAAGGTAAAACCGAAGGGAGTTGCAATGCGTGAGTGGCCATCAAAGCCTGAAAAATATCAGTGAAACACTCCGGCAACGGAGGATAATGCGGATCCTGCTTCGGGTAAGGTGGATACCGAGGGACATGGGAAGGTAATAAAGAAGGTTGTGGGGGTTGTGTAGACAATGGCGCATGGCAACTAGTGGAGGGACTTGGTAAAGGTGCATGATGAGTGAGTGGGGAAGTATATAGATGGCATCCACCTGCTCGGGATGTGGTGTTCCCTTGACTGGGGGTGGAGACGCAGGTGGAGACACATGGTGGTGCAAGGAAGCGGAAGGCTGACTTGTGTAAGATTGATATGCAGGGGTGTATGGGTATGTAGGAGCGGAAGGCTGACTCATGGAGGGATATATGGTGGGGGGCTGACTCGTGGAGGGCTGACTCTTGGGAGATGATGGATAGGAGGCGTATGTGGGCTAGAAGGTGAAGGAGACTCAGGGTCAAGGGAACCTTGCAATTGTTGGCAGATGAAGCGGGCTCGACTATAGAGTTGTTACCAGGATGTATAATCATTAAGGGCTAAGATGAATCAATACTCGGGCGTTGAGTTGGAAATGAGCATTTTGATCCGCTCTCCCTCCGGAATATGCCCCGGGACTTGCGCGGCGAGACGACGCTAGCAGTCGGCAAAGGGGTAGAAATCCTCTTCGGGCTTCATCTTCTCATGTGTCAGATCCACCATAGAATACTTGGGTCCAACCTGGTCCTGGTAGTGCCAAGTGAATCTGTCTTGTACAGCTTGAAAATTCAGAATCTGCTCTTGCAGAAGAGAAAAGAACCAATCCCGAGCCGGGCCTTCCAAAGATAGACCAAATAGATAGGCCATCAAGTGTTGGTCATGTCGAAACTCGGCCGACTCATAGAGGAACTCCTTCAAGTGCACATATGGATCACCAACTCCACCATAACAGCGATATGTGGGAATTTACGAAGATGGTGGGAGCCGAAGATTTTGAAATATGAGCGGGACACTCGAGGAAGATCTGGGATCGATCTGACGTTGAAGCTCATCAAGCTGGCGTTGGGCTTGAGCAATTATCTCTGGGGTAGGGAGAGATCGAGAAGAACGTGGGCCAACTTGAGCAAGAGGATGTGAATTTGGACCAAGATGATGATATGGGGCCGGATAAGGGGATCCGGACTAAGAAGAATGAGGAAGGCCCATTCCGGGAGTGGGAGGATATGCTTGCGGGCCTAGAAGGATCATGAACATGGGGACCCATTGGGCCAGCAGCAACATGGGCAGGGGGAGTAGGCCCATTAAGAGGAGTAGGCCCACTAAGAGATTGAGTGAGGCCACTGAAGGAGGAAGGTCCATTAAAAGATACATGCCCATTGGAGGAAGATGGCAGCCCATTAAAAGATGGGGCCCCCTTAGCAATAGAAGGACCATCAAGGGAATGTGGACCACTAAGAGAATGGAACCCATTGAAGGAAGATGGGCCACTCAAGGAAGATGGCCCGCTAAAGGAATGAGGCCCTTTATGTAATGATTCGGTCAGCCCAGTTCGAGCAATGCATCGGATAATAAAATTATTTAACCCGAACCCAGGCTTTGTGAGATCCTAGAACCATGCTCTAATCGATGCAATAAAACTCCCAACCTCTAACAGCGGGTTGTAGATCTTTACCAGTGTGCGGAATGACGCTGTCCGCAACGCCCAATGCCGATTTCCATGAACGCCAAGCCGCATAGATGTACGGCCTCTAGAGTTGATCCACATGGATCCTCGCGCGGTGATGGTATCCTCCCGTCCTTCCCCCGCACACACAAGTCACGGATCCTCCTAAATATCTTCTTCTTCCCTAAGCGTTTCCCCCTTGAGAGAGAGAGAGAGAGAGAGAGCAACTAGGGAGAGAGAGAGAGCAAGAGGGAGGAGAGAAGGGGAGTTTTCTCCTCTTGGAAGTGCTTGGCATCTACAAGAGAAGTCTTTACATAGGATGCATATATATAAGGGTTGGGCTCTTTCTAAAAGAGTCCCTAAGAACCAATATTACATATGTATCCTTTCCTATTATTGTACATATATATTAAGCCATTCATTTATTCCTTTCCAAAAAGAATTGAAGGCTTTTAATATATAACTCTATACAATAATATCCCGTCACCTGAGAATCCATTGTGTGTGATCCTCTAGGCCCATAGTCACTCTAGTTTAAGATCCATTAACTTCTAATTCCCAATTAGAAGAAAATTAAACTCATTATTCACTTCTACTAGAGCCGAATAATAGTTTAATTTATTCTGAACCTTTGATCATGTTGGGTCAAGCAAATCCACGTAATCCTAGAGGACGCCAGGTTCAAACCACCATGTCTGGTACCTGTATGTCTACAGTTTCCGCATCTCTATAATCCCTCGCTCCTTCTATGAGTCTGGTTCGATCAAGGGTACGGTAAATGTCAAACCCCCATGATCGTGCCATTCGACCATGACCTCCTTAAAGTGTATGACGTCCGTTCTAAACGAACTCACACGACCCTTGCCAGGGATTTAACGGAGCGTCAGTGTCATGACCCATTAACTGTCTGATATATACCCGATAGTGAATAATCCTTTATTGACCATTGATGATCTTCACACGTATCCTGAAATGGTTAATGATTTGGCAATTCATGACTTGTGGTTAAAGTCACTTAGCCAACTCATTAAACCATTCTAGTCCTCGAGTAAGATCCAATCAATGTCTTGGGTCAAAGGATCAAAGATGCTACTGAGACAATTGGATCTTCAGTTGACATTAGGTATAATCAACCATCTGAAGATCCAATAGCGGATCAGTTTAGTGTACAGCCTCCCAGAACGTACACCTACACATATGTATCAGTGCCCCGCACCAGTGACCACGAGACTGCTCACCCATACAACATGTGTACTGGTTTAATAGGTAATCAAAGTTCCTGAGTGATTATCCTCCAACCAGGAACAATTTAAGGTATGTGTCCATGTAAAGTCAGTCTCATGATCGAGATCTCATCTCGAGTTGACTTTACAACCACATATCCTAGGGACATCGTAGAGTAATATATAATTACAAATTTACACTTAAATACCACTTCATTAATAATGAACAAGATCGTACAACTATCGGGCCTACCCGACCCGAAATTGGCCTGTAGCACACCGATACTAACAATCTCCCACTTGAACTATAGCCAATTGCCCACAACTTTGATGCCCATCTTATCCCGATGGTGCTCAAGCACAATCTGTGTCAATGGCTTAGCCAGTGGATCTGCTATGTTATCTTCTGACGGTACACGCTCTATCGCTACATCTCCACGATCAACAATCTCCCGAATAAGGTGGAAACGTCTCAGAATGTGCTTCGACCTTTGGTGAGATCTTGGTTCTTTCACCTGGACGATGGCCCCATTATTATCACAAAATAATGGGATGGGAGCTGATATCTCGGGAACTACGACGAGTTCCAAGATGAATTTCTTCATCCAGACGGCTTCCTTAGCAGCTTCAGCCGCAACAATATATTCTGCCTCCGTCGTCGAGTCTGCAGTCGTATCTTGCTTGAAGCTTCTCCAACTGAGTGCCCCTCCATTCAACTTGAATACAAATCCAGACATGGATTTGTAGTCATCTGGATCTAATTGGAAACTAGAGTCTGTGTAAGCTCTAAGCTGTCGGTCCTCTCCTCCATAAGGTAAAAAAAGATCCTTAGTCCTTCGCAAGTACTTAAGGATGCCCTTTACTACCTTCTAGTGCTCCTCACCTGGATTTACCTGATGTCTACTGACAATGCTCAAAGCTTTGGCAACATCAGGCCGTGTACATAGCATTGCATATATGATTGACCCTATGGCCGAAGTATATGGTACCTTATTCATGTGTGCCACCTCCTCAGATGTTTTAGGGCTCATCCCCTTAGATAGGCAAATTCCATGTCTCATAGGAATGATACCTCTCTTGGAATTTTTCATCATAAACCATTTGAGGATAGTGTCTATGTACATAGATTGGGATAATCATAGCATCCTTTTAGATCTATCTCGATAGATCCTTATACCCAACACATAGGATGCTTCTCCCAAATCCTTCATGGTGAAGGTATTGGACAACCAAGACTTAGTTGATGTCAACATCCCTACAACATTCCCAATGAGTAAGATGTCATTAACATGAAGGATAAAAATGTTACAGAGCTCCCACTGACCTTCTTGTAAACACAGGGTTCATCTTCATTTCGAATGAAGTTGAAAAATTTGATAGCCTCATCAAATCATAAGTTCTAGCTCCGAGATGCTTGCTTCAATTCATAAATGAACATTTGAAGTTTGCATACCTTATTAGAATGAAGCTTGGAAGTGAATCCTTCAGGTTGTAACATGTCCACCTCTTTTGATAGATTTCTATTAAGAAAAGTTATCTTCACATCCATTTGCTAGATCTCATAATCTAGGTATGCTGCAATAGCAAGAAGGATTCTAATTGACTTAACCATGGCCACTAACGAAAATGTCTCGTCATAGTCAATGCCTTGTCTTTGACGATACCCTTTCTCCACCAATTTGGACTTGTATGTGTCAATATGTCCATCTGCACCGATCTTCCTTTTGAAAATCCACTTGCAGTCGATAGGGACTTTCCCTTCGGGTACATCAACCAAGTTCCAAACTTTGTTGGTGTACATGGATTGGATCTCTGAATACATTGCCTCTTGCTATTTCTCAGAGTCTACACTACGGATCGCCTCCTGATAGGATTGAGGGTCTTCATCCTCATCGATGCATACCTTAGAGGACCTGCCTGAAACATGTCCAACATATCTCTTAGGTTCTCTTTGTAGTCTACTAGATCTCCACAGTGTCTGTGTTTCACTCTGAATATGATCAACCGATACAGTCTCATCTAATGAGATAGTGTCTTTAGGTTGTGGTTCTTGGACCTCGTCCAATTCTATCTAGCTCCCACTATTTTTCTGGAGTAGATATTCTCTTTCTAGAAATACAGCTCTCTTAGCCACTAAGACCCTTTGCTCAGAAGGCTGGTACAAATAATATCCAAAAGTCTCCTTTGGATATCCCGCAAACCTACACTTATCGGTTCTAGATTCAAGTTTATCACAATCATTCCTCTTAACATGGATAGGACACCTCCAAATTTTAATGTGATTAAAATTTAGTTTCCTGCCCTTCCATATCTCATATGGTATAGAAGGAACAGATTTACTTGAGATCCTATTCAGTAAATAGGCTGCAGTATCTAAGGCATAGCCCCAGAGAGACAAAGGTAGTCCTGACATGGACATCATGGATCGGACCATGTCTAACAAGGTCATGTTTCTCATCTCAGATACACCATTGTATTGTAGTGTATACGGTGGAGTCCACTAAGAAACAATTCCATTGTCCTTAAGATAAGAAGTGAACTCATGGGTAAGGTATTCTTCTCCTTGATCTGATCGAAGAGCCTTAATACACTTACCAGTCTATTTCTCTACTTCATTCTTGTATTCCTTAAACTTCTCAAAGGCTTGTGATTTATGTCTCATTAAATACACATAGCCATATCTCGAGAAGTCATCAATAAAAGAGATGAAATAGAGGTGACCCCCTTTTTCTTCTATGGACATGGGTCCACACACATCTGAGTGTATGAGCTCGAGAAGGTCAGCAACCCTATCACCATGTCCAGTAAAGGGAGCCTTGGTCATCTTCCCCATGAGACACGACTTACAGGTATCAAATGGCTTGTATTCGAATGAATTCAAATACCTGTTTGAGTGTAGGTGAGAGACTCTCTTTTCACCTACATGACTAAGCCCGCAATGCTAGAGGTATGCAGAATTCACTTCATTAGCATTGGAAACATGCATTACATTAGAGTATGTATCTAATATATAAAGACCATTTGAATAATGAACAATTGGCTATCACCAAACCATTATTCATTATAGAGCATCCAGTGCTATTAAAAGCCAATGTATATCCAGTGTTATACAAGCTAGAGATTGAAATAATGTTCTTAATGATATTAGGAACATAATAACACGCATTCAACTCCAGAATGACCCCTGAAGGTAAACTGAGGCGTGCAGTCCCGACAGCTTTGACAGCAACTAAAGCTCTATTGCCTATCCTCAACACAATCTCCTTTTTGCCCAGTCGCCTTCTATTTGCCAACACCTGCAAAGAGTTGCAGATATGAGATGCACATCCAGTATCCAATACCCATGATGTGGATTTCATATATGATAAATTAAGGTCTATGACAAAAATACCTTTATTTATAATTACCTTGCAATTCCTTTTCCAATGCCCTGTTTCCCCACATCAAAAACACTTGTCTTCCTTTTCATTCTTCTTGCCCTTTCCTTTGTCAACTTTGACGATTTCCTTACCCTTGGCCTTCTTCTTTCCCTTCCCTTTGTTGGATATCTAGGTGGCCTTCCTTTTCTTGTTGGCCAGGCCAAAAATCATTACAGAAGATGGTTTATCTTTCTGCATAGTCCCTTCAGCACTTTTCAACATGTTGAGCAGCTCTGGGAGAGTTACTTCAATCCTATTCATGTCGAAGTTTATGATGAAGGGAGAAAAGGAATCAGGCAATGACTGGAGAATAAGATCAATGCACAGTTCAAGATCCAACTTGAACCCCAGTGCATTGAGTCTCTCAATCCACTCCATCATTTTCAGTACATGAGCCTGTACTGAAGCACCCTCTGACATTCGTGTCCTGAAAAGTTTCTTGGAGATATCGTACCTCTCAATCCTGCCCTGCTCCCCGAAGAGCTGGCATAGGTTAAGAAGTATGCTTCTACAATCAGTCTTTTCAAATTACCTCTACAGCTCAGGAGCCATAGAGGCCAGCATCTAAAAATGGGCAAGGGAAGAGTCTTCTGACCATTTGGCATAAGTCATTAAATCACCCTCGTCGGCATTAGGAGCTGGCTCAGAATGAACCGTGTCTAACACATAGGCTAGTTTTTCGGCAGCAAGGACTATGCGTAAATTACGCAGCCAATCTGAGAAGTTGGGTCCGGTCAGCTTGTTGGAATCCAAGATGCCACGGAGGGGGTTGGACGGTGACATTACAATCTGGATCAGAAATTAAAGACAACCTAGCATATGTTCAAATTATAACTTAGATGTGGTTTTCTATCTTAGTTAGTCCCACTATTTTTCGATCTCACTATATAACCCTCAGTATATAGAACGAGAGATCAACGAAATCAACCTAGTGGGTCGGAATCCCAACGAGACTGAGTTAAGACCTTGTGGAAAGTACAACAAGCCATACCTCATCTCAAGGTAGTCAGCAGGCACTTGCATTTAATGCAATATCCGATTTCGGCCCCCCAAAAGTCATCCCCTTGTGGAAAGCACAACAAAGGATACTCTCAGTTAGATCTAACCACCATTACTACATAGCAATGAGTTCATGACCTGATCCTTGTGGAAAGCACAACAAGGTCAAGTTCAATTCCTCACCCCATTGAGGCCTAGCCTTGGAGTTGCATCCTGCCCCCAAATCCATGGACCTTGTGGAAAGTACAACAAATCCATGAGATGAAGACATTCATTCACCCCATAATGATGGAGGGCCACGACGACTCCGTAAGCCACGCTTACTAGATCAAAAATTAAATTATGAGAGAATTTATTTTTATCTGGATCTCACCCTAGATGGTAATATAAATATATCCAATATATTTACCGTACCTAGTAGTTTGCACAAAGTAAATGCATCCAATGCACAAATTAAATCGCAAGTGATCATGGACCCTAGTCCTAATGTTAATAAGACATCCGGCTCGCTTCCGAAGCAGCTGGATCGTCCTCGTCGGGTGTGCTCCACGCTTTCATACTCTGACATCCCATGAATTATAACTTTTACACGGCACGCAGGCCGACCAAAATTAAATTACATGTCAATAAAATTTCAGAAGCCCTCAGGGCGAGTACAATTGTGAAGGGAGATAGAAGTACATAGGAATTTTAATAGAGAGAGAAAGGAGGCTCGCACACCCCAAATTATTACATTAGCTATGTCCATGATCACTTGCCAACCCACACATATCAGATCAATCAAAGGGTCATTTTTAAAATAATCCTTATATTTGGATTGAAAAGTGCGATGTGCAATTAAAAATAGGCTGGCTTTATTTAATTTTAAAAATCCAAGTTGGATTAACTAAAATTAAAACATATAAGCAAGCCAGTTCAATGTAACATTAAGCAAAGCATACATAGAACCATCATTTATAGCAGGGGCATACATATTTGAATCTAATTCAAATAATACAAATAATTATTTAACATTTAAATTTAAATTTAATTATCCAATTATCAAATTTAAAATAAATTTAAATAAGCTAATTATTTAAATTCAAATTAAAATTAAATATCTAATAATTTCAATTGAAAGTAAATTCAAATAATTTAATTATCCCCAATTATTATTTTTTTATAATTTAAAATTTGTATTTAATAATTATCTAATAATTAAAAATTCAAATATTTGGATTTTCTATAATTATCTTCAATGAAATTCAAATTCTGAATTTAACAATTATCTAATAATTTAAAATTGAAAAGATTGAATTTCAAATGATCATCTTTAATTTTTACAATTTTATCTCAAATTAAGTAATAATTATCCCAACTCAATAAATTCAAAAGTTAAATAAAATTCAACAAGATTTGATCTTTTCATTGAGAAAAGATAATTAACATTTGAGATAAAAAAATATTAATTTAATGTGTCCCTAAATATATATTTAAATATATTAAGGGCCCAATACATTAATAATAAAAAAATTAAAAAAAATTAAAAAAATATACATGCGGCCAAACCACGCGGGCGCGACCGCCCATTAGGGTCGAGTGGGTAGACGCGCCCGCGCCCGCGTAGCGGGCCCGTGCGACCACCACGTGGTGCCGGCGCCGCCTGGCGGCGCCCGCCATGGGGTGCGACCGCCAGCGGGCGCCCGCCTGTGGTGCCTGCCACCCTGGCGCCGCCCCACACGTGGGCGGCGCTGGCGGTGGCGGGAGGGCGCACAGGGCGCCCTGCTCCTGGGCGCCCTGTGCACCCCTGTGCGGCCAGCGATTTTTGATTATTTTTTTTTGCACGGGAACTGAGGATACCCAGCATCCCATTCCCTTTCTTTTCATGAACAAAGATGCCCGACATCGTGTTCCAATTCTAATAATTGATGATCATGAAAGTTATCGCCCCTAAACATGATTCTATGCGGAGAAATTGCATCGATCAGAGCGCAACCTGGCTCTGATAGCACTGTAAGGATTCGGTCAGCCCAGTTCGAGCAACGCAGCGGATAATAGAATTATTTAACTATGTTGGCCCGGTTAGGAGGCAATTGAGAGGGGGGGTGAATTGATTGCCCACCCTTTTCGCAAATATAAAAACAACCCACACAAGCCACGGATATGAGGAGAAAATCTAAGACATAGGCTTGATTAAAACAACCGAAATTAAATCAAGCAAGCTCTCACACCTCTCCAGCGCACAGGTATACTCACTTGGACAGCAATATTTGGACGGACAGTTGAGAACACTCACGTCTCACCGACTCACACTCGTATAGCGAACGGAGAAGTAGATATCAACAACCACCAGACAAGCAAACCACGTCACAGTATTTTTAGGTGGTTCGGAAGCACCAAGTGCCGTCCTACGTCCACCCCTCTCACCTCGAGAGGATTTCACTATAAACGCTGCTCGACGGCAGCAACCACACACACACGGGCTCGACGGCCCCCACACGTGGGTTCTCGTCACGAGACAACCCACACACACACTCGGAGCAAGCTCTAAAATTGTCTAGATATGTGAAATAGAATGGAGAAAATACAAGCCCAGTTCAGAGAGAATCATTCTAAGCACAAATCACTATGAAAAAGATAGACAAGATGATCTATCCCACAAATCTGCTTAAGAGAATGATAAACGAGATGATCTACCCCATAAAATCTTAATCAAGCTAGGAGAATAGAGAAGGTAGTTTTTAGAACAAATGAACCGAAGGTTGGATGAAGCCGATGTAGAGGATGTAGTAGCCCAAGGCTCCGGATGAAGAGGATGCAGTCCGTGACCTCCAGATCTTGGCTCGGGCTCGATGGAAAATGACTTTGGCACAGCTCTCCTTCACCTCCACCAGATGGGAGCACCTTCTTCTCCTGCAAGGCAAATAGTTCAACGTTAGAAGCTCTATTGAATGGTTCGATCGGAAGAGAGGGGCGGCTCTTTAAACCAAGGGGTTTGAAGCCCCAAGGGACATAGAAGCACTTCCCAAACCCCCTTCATAATTCATACAAGATGCAAAGGTCACCCTAATGCCATTATGGTCAAAAGCCATGCCATTTGGATCCACTTTATTAGGCTTCGAAATAGATCCGGAAAGCTCGTTCGAAAGTTTAGAGAAAGTGTCGACCCATGGGGTCGACCCTTTTTCCTGAAGGTTCAGCCAGAATATATATAAAAGCAAAATCGCGACACAAGTGTCGACCCATGGGGTCGACACTTCTTACGAAGTGTTCTGGCCTGTTAAAAGAATAAAACATTCGTGATAAAAAGTGTCGACACACGAGGTCGACACTTTTTCACAAACATTCTATTTTCACAGAATTGAACAAACATAACCTGATAGTGTCGACCTTCAGGGTCGACACTTTTTCACCAGAGTTCTGCCTTAGCAAAATTGCAGACTCCTGGTGAAAGTGTCAACCCCTAGGGTCGACACAATCTGCCAGCGTCCTATATCTCAACGTAGGCAGAGACTCCACAAATAAGTGTCAACCCCTGGGGTCGACACTTTTACTGACAGAAGCAAAACTTCAGTAAATGTAATTGAAACCTTCATGAATCAAAAACATACATCAAGGTTGATCAAGGGAGTTCATACAACTCAAATAAACATGATTAAACATGAATTTTTATCCGGATCAGTCCATTCACACAAGATCCAAATTGTCAAGTATTCATACCTTGGCCTTGAGAGATTGAGTGACAAGCTTCACAATAGTCCTGCATTTAATTTTTCATTCAAATTAACAACTCAATTTAACAATTAAGATTCTTCCACATTTGAAACATCCATTCATTTTTCGATTCACCGAATGACCTATTCACTCATTAGTTATGTCCATCGTTCGAGCTCAATCAATAATAGCTCACGCCAACATTCAACATTCAATCAAGTTGATTCGGATCAGCCTTTTTCAAATTGAGCATTCATACAAATCAAGCATTCAAGTTTGAAATTCATCAACCTCGCCTTTCATCAAATATGTATATCAAGGAAGATCAATCATGCAAGATTTCATTCAAGGCAATCATTCATTGAACCCAAAATCATGACATTTCATTCAGAATCTTCGTCAAAACAGTCTGGGGCACAACAATCTCCCCCTTTTTGATGAAGATAAAACCATTTATAGATCTATGATATTTGCATGATGGATGACAGAACAACCAGATCAAGTCAAAACCATTTATAGATCTATGATATTTGCATGATGGATGACAGAACAACCAGATCAAGTCAAAAGCATAAAAACATAATCAATCAAAGACTAAGCAAGTCATGAATCTTCATTCAAGCAATGCAAAGTTATTTCTCCCCCTTTTTGTCAGAGTCAAATAGGGGATTATGAAAATGGTAAAGGATTAAGGTTAAGCCTCAATATGCACAATGAACTCAATGAGATGCATATGAAACGCAAGTTATGACCAGTCAAGCACATATGCACTCAGTATACCATAAGATAGCGAACATATTCTTTATGAATGTGTTAGGAAATATGCTATAGACTAAGAACATGAATTTCATGTGCAATAGTCAAAGGGTAGTGCTTACAATAAGTGGTACTGCAAGACACATTAAATATGGCTGATTCAAGGTGTACATCCATACAATCACTCCCTAGATGAATATGTGAAATATGAGTAATGAAATCTAGATAGCATGGATTTTCAGATTTTCTAAAGAACACAAATAGGAACTTTTCTTCCCTATACTTTCATACAACGTGCTCGACTTTTGGTAGCTTCGTACAACCCCAAGATTATTTTGATTTTTGAAAGACAAGATGACTAACCTTTTGACACGAGTCATGCCCTTTGTTTTAGGGGCACTTCCCGGTTACTCGGCATCGTCACTTATGATAATGTGGATATGACACTTTTCAATGCGAGTTTCCTCCTTTATCTCAGGGGGGATTCCCGATTTACTTCATGCCAAATCACACTTATTGACTATTTTTGACGGGGCTGACAACTTTTTCCTCACAAGTCACGTGATTTTCATGTAGGGGTTTCAGAGTCCTTAAATGTGTTAAGTGGAACAAGTGAAATCCTTATCAGTTAGATTCATTAACTCACATGTGCACATTGTGTGAGGGATTGCGTAGAATGTAAGAGATGAATTAGCCTATTCATGGTGATGTCTCCCCCTAAGTATATGCACCGTTATAGCAAAAACCTCCCCCTTAATATGTGCCATGTTAAAACATGTCCTAGTCAAAGGATTTTATTTACCAAGGGCGTAAGGTCTTAGAAGTTTCAACTGAAAGGTGTGTAGTATATATACACTCAAGCATTTCAAAATGATGTTTTCAAGTAATTTGATTACCGGTACATGGCAGAGTACTTAGGTCCGAAGACCACACTCACACATGATGAAAGCTTCCAGGTGGACTTGATCCACCTTTCCACTAACACTATTTGATATATCGGTGAATCATGGCATTCATGCACACATTGATGAAGTATATGCAGTTATGTACATGCAGATGCAAATGGATGAAAGCATGTATAATAACCAAAGTTGTTATTCACTGTGATATGGATAAGAGACCAAGTTTGAAGAGTGAAAATAGTGAAAACTTTTATGTGCAATTCAAAAGGCAGTATGAACAGTTTCTTTATGAAAAAGATGGAAAAAGTGTTTGTACAATTCAGCTTAAAATATCTAAGTGTCTAATCTACACACGCCTAATTCTCTTCTTAGAAAGCAAAATTATTCAGAATTCAAAGGTTTTGTAAATATATCAGCAAGTTTGTGTTTTGTATCAACAAAAATAAGTTCAAAATCACCTTTATTGTTATGATCTCTTATAAAGTGGTGTCTAACTTCTTTGTGCTTAGTGCGGGAATGTTGGACAGGATTCTTGGACAAGTTTATCGCAGAAGTGTTATCACACATTATGGGAGTTTTCTTTAAAGAAAAACAAAAATCTAGCAACTGATGTTGGATCCAAAGCACCTGAGCCGCACAACTACCGGCAGCCACGTACTCGGCTTCGGTAGTTGATAAAGCCACACAATGTTGTTTCTTTGAGACCCATGAAACCATGCAACCCCCAAGAAACGGATAGTGACCGCTTGTGCTTTTTCGATCCATTTTGCAACCATCATAATCAGAGTCAGTGAAAGCATGTAAATCAAATGAATTATTCCTTGGATACCACACACCAAGGTCAAGAGTTCCATTCAAATACCTGAAGATCCTTTTCACGGCCGCTAAATGAGAGTCCCTAGGACAAGATTGGTATCTTGCACAGAGACAAACACTGAAGTGTATATTAGGCGTACTAGCAGTCAAATAAAGCAAGGATCCTATCATACCCCTAAAAAATTTTTGATCAATTTTGTTACCTTTTTCTTCCTCCATTTTCTGTGAGGTGGACATCGGTGTTGCAAAGGGCTTGGCAGTCTTAAGTTGAAATTTCTTCACGATTTCTTGTGTACACTTCTTCTGGTTGATGAAAATGCCATCATCCATTTGCTTTATCTGTAATCCCAAGAAGAAGTTGAGCTTTCCCATTAAGCTCATCTCGAACTCCCCCTGCATAAGTTGGGCAAATTCATCATTCATTTTTGAATTGGAGGCTCCAAAAATAATATCATCTACATAAACTTGAACAATTAGTGAATGATCATCACAAGTTTTTGTAAACAATGTTTGGTCTATGTTACCTCGTTTGAAGCCATTTTCTATAAGAAATGAACTTAATCTATCATACCATGCCCGGGGAGCCTGTTTTAAACCGTATAGTGCCTTGTCCAATTTAAATACGTGGTCGGAAAATCTTTCATCTTCAAAGCCCGGTGGTTGCTCCATGTACACTTCTTCCTTGATCACTCCATTGAGGAAGGCACTCTTCACGTCCATTTGAAACAGTTTCATGTTCCTGTGACAAGCATAAGCAAGTAAAATTCTAACTGCTTCCAATCTAGCCACAGGTGCAAATGATTCATCAAAATCAATGCCAAATTCTTGAGAGTAGCCCTTGGCTACTAATCTTGCCTTATTCCTCACAACCACCCCATCTTCACTAAGTTTGTTTCGGAAAACCCACTTAGTTCCAATAATAGGATGGTCATCAAGCCGGGGCACGAGGAACCACACCCGATTCCTTTGGAATTGGAGTAGCTCTTCTTGCATGGCGAGAACCCAAGAATTATCATTCAAAGCATCATCTAATGATTTAGGCTCAATGCTGGGAAGTAAAGCTAGATTATCGTGTATTTCTACTTCCCTCATTGAAGCCCAAGTTCGAATTCCTTCATCCACACCGCCGATCACATTCTCCAATGGATGGTCCCTGTGCGTGGTCCATTGGTGTGGAGGGTTCGGATGTTGTTCTTGATCCGCTTCTTCTTCGTCTTGTTCTTTTTCTTCTTCTTGATTTGATGCCTCACCTTGTTTGCTTGATTCTCCCTTTTCAATTTCGCCCTCACCCGAGGAAGATCCCTTTATCATTTTTTGCTTCAAATTTCTCTAGATTGTCTTTTCCATTGTTCAAGATATAACAAATTGAACCAAATGGCTTGAAATGAGATATGTTGGGTTTCTTACCTTTGTAAAGCTCGTATGGAGTTTTCGTAAGGATTGGTCTTACCATTGCTCTATTTGTGATGTAATAAGCGGTGTTCACCGCCTCTGCCCATAAATATCGTGGAAGACCATTCTCGACAAGCATGGTACGCGCCATCTCCACGAGCGTCCTATTTTTCCTTTCGACCACGCCATTTTGTTGAGGGGTTCTTGGTGAGGAGAACAGATGCTTGTACCCCTATTTCCTGCAAAAAGCACCAAGCTCATGATTCTCAAACTCCTTTCCGTGGTCACTTTGAATTTTCTGAATTGAATATCCTTTTTCATTCTGAACTTTTTTGCAAAACTTAATAAATTCATTGCAAGCATCACTTTTGTTAGCAAGATATAAAACCCATGCCTATCGCGAGAAATCATCGACAATCACAAAGCCATAAAGCTTCCCTCCAAGACTGCGGGTCCTGGTGGCACCAAATAAGTCCAAATGCAACAATTGAAGGGGTTTTTCCGTAGACACAATGTTTTTGCATTTAAAGGATGCGGTGGTTTATTTTCCTTTATTACATGCTTCACAGATCTTAGAAGTTTCAAAATTCAGTTTAGGAAGTCCTCTAACAAAATCATGACGGTTCAACTTCCTAATCACATTAAAACTGGCATGCCCAAGACGGCGATGCCACAACCAAACATCTTCACTTCTGTTAGCAACTAAACACAGTTTCTTAGGTGCAAGTTCATCAAAGTCAACTTGATAAGTGTTGTTACACCTCACACCTATGAGTTTAATTTTCTGTGAGTCAGCATCAAAGATCATGCAGTGTGAAGATTCAAAAATCACTTTGTGACCCTTGTCACAGAGTTGACTTACACTAAGCAAATTATGATGAAGACCTCTAACTAATGAAACATCTTCAATGCAGTGGTTAGGGTCCTTACCAATTCTCCCAATTCCTATGATCTTACCCTTGTCCTGTCCTCCGAAGATTACCATTCCGCCATTCTTCTCAGCAGGGTCTGCAAAGAGGAGTTTGTTTCCAGTCATGTGCCTGGAGCATCCGTTGTCCAGGTACAATTTATTGTCTCCCGCCTTCATGCAGACCTGCACCAATTACCAACCATGCTCATTTTGATTTGGGTACCCAAGCAAGCTTGGGTCCCTTCACGTTAGCGTTCCCAAGTGACTCATAATATCTATTGAAAAATAATCCATCATCATATTGCATGAGTTGGCATATATACATGTCATGCCCTATTTTCCCACAGTAAAAGCACGTGGGTCTTCTCCTACCAAAATCTTTCCTTTTATTTACATTTCTAAAGGTTGAGGGGAATTTGGAATTAACAGATTATTTTCCAAAGTGTGTGTGTGAACATTCTCCTTGATAAAATGAATTCTTCACAGCATAATGAGCATGATTTTTGTTTCTATGCATTACACTTTGATTCTTTACAACTTGTTTTCCTTTCTCTCTCACTTCCTTTCCATTCCCATTTTTCAATTTTTCAATTTCAATGACAGAATTCTCATTATTCTCTTTCAAGTTTTCTTTCTCTTTTTCACATTCACTTAGTTGAACATGCAATTTTTCAAACTCTTTGTTCAAAAGATCATGCTTTTCTTGGATTTCATCTTTCAGCTTAAATGCATTTTTCTTCTCTATATCTAAGCATGCTATCTCCTCTCCAAACAAAGATAACTTGGTTTCCAAAGCATAATTAACATTTTTCAGATTTTTAAGTTGCATTTCAAGTAAATTGCACTTTCCACAAGAATTAGATGAGTGAACAATTTCATGGATCTTTTTCTTTAAAGTCCTATTTTCATTCTTCTATATTTCTCATCTAACTCTTCATAAGCAAGTTCCCACTGTTCATTTGAAATGGCCTCAGTGTCAGAAGTTACATGTTCACTGTCGCTATTAGCCATCAGACACATTGTCTTCACGAGTTCTTCAATGTCCTACTCCTCATCATCGGTCGTGGGCTCATCTTCATCTTCATCGCTCCATGTTGCCTTCATGGCTTTTGGTGATGGGGACATCCCCAGCCACTTCACTTTTTGGGATACTCTTGTTGCTCACCATCAGCACATCATCATTTTTGGCTGTTAATCTTGAGTCATAGCATGTAATTTTTATTTCATTTGAGTCATGTATGTGTAATCTTTCTTTATTTGAGTCAGTTAATAGGTTAATGGGTCAATTTGTTAGTCAATTGGGCCCAACTAGTGGGCTAGGCCCAAGGGCGCCCCTCCCTTGGAGTTATTGGTCATTTACTTGTTTGTCAAGGTCATTTTGGTCTTAGGAATTATGTAAGCCTATAAATAGGCCTCCCCTCCCTCTCATTGTAACAACCTTTTATGATCAATCCAAAATCAAGTGTGTTTAGTGTCATTGGAGAGGATTCTCCACTTCTCTCTCTCTCTATCTATTGGGGTGGATTCCCCTTCTCTCTCTATCTCATTCCTCTCTCTTCTCTCTCTCTTCAAGGAGGAGGGCGCCCCCCTCTCTCTCTCCTCCCCTCCCTCTCTCTCTTCCACATCATCAACTCTCTCTTTCCCCCTCATTACTCATCCTCACAACTTCCCATAACCCATCATTACTACCCCCTAGTTCCAAGACAACTCCACCCAATCCACACCCCACCCTCCAACCCCCAACTACCCACTACCCTTCCCCAAGCATCTCCCCACCTTCCCAAGGCACCGCTTCCCATCCCCAAGACCACCATTGATCACCCTCCATTAAGGAAAATTCAAACTCACATTCCCTCCACCCACTTGTGCCCCCCTCACATTCCCCCTCTCCCTCCAAGCCCCAAATTCGCAGCTCCTCTCTCACCCATAGCAAACACCCCCTTCCAGCCCCCATTCTCCCCTTCCCACACCTTGAAACACCCCCTCCCAGACCCCCTCACAGCTGGGGGTTGCCCCTACACACAACCACCTCATTTCCCCTCCCATCTACCCCATTCCCCCACCACCTATCACCACCTGCAATTCTAAGGTCACAGTCAGCAGTGATCCAGCAGCTTTCAGGGGTGAGCATAGCTTCCTCCGGATGTTCCTGAAAGCTCAAGAGGAACAGTTGGAAGCGTCTCCCAGTCGACTTTGCAACGGAGGTGGTTTCGTCATCGTCCGAGCACCGTGCTGCCCGGGAGAGCATTTCTCCCTCTACTGCATGAAGCTTCCATGGCAGAGCACCTGAACCTAATGGAAGCTCGACTGCGGCGATCCTATTGGGAATCTGAGCGAGAGTTCTTCTGAAAAAATATTCCTCGACTAGTCTACTTCCAGGATCAAAAAGTGGAACTCCGATTGGCAACCGGAATCAAGAGTTATCAATTTCTTCCTCTAGGTGCTTGGTTCTATTTCTTGTCAGTCTGCTCCGACCTCCCCTCCTTGTTCGCATTCTACCGTTCCACTCTGACATCATCTAGCATCCCCGTTGCTTGCGTTTCGAAAAGGACTCGACAACGAATCCATCGGTACCAGCCACGCTCAAATTGGAGTTCTGGAGCGCCCGTGGCACTATTGTCTTCCAGCTGCTGAGGTTCTGCAATTGTCCG
Source organism: Amorphophallus konjac (assembly GCA_022559845.1). Taxonomy (NCBI): domain Eukaryota; kingdom Viridiplantae; phylum Streptophyta; class Magnoliopsida; order Alismatales; family Araceae; genus Amorphophallus; species Amorphophallus konjac. The sequence continues at coordinate 224,908,560 of CM040123.1, read as the reverse complement.
GAGCAGAGAACCGTGCCCCTGTTTGTACCCCTGCTCCGACCAGTACGGCCAGCGAGGGAAATTAACAAAATTTGGGCGGCTTCCTGGATCCCTTACGAAGAAATCCCAGCTTGTCTCGTCATCAGAAAAATTCAGGAACGGCCTTTACGTCATCAACTCTGACTATCTGTCCAAGTTCGCAGGAAGTGGACAAAACCGGCATCGGCTCGTGTTATAGCTTCTAGCTCGGTTTCTCCCCTCCCCGCTTGGCCGGCTGAAGGCCCCTCCCTGCGTGGAGGTAGTATTGGTTGTAAATTCATAAAATCCTCACCCCGAGATCCCCCCCCCCTAGCATGGGGTGTAGTTCATGTAATCATTTAATTTTTAGGTCAAAGCTACACCGACGCGGCGTGCGGGTGCATTTCCATGCTTCCCCGCTCGCCCTCGTCTCCGGCCGGGATCGGTGTCTTCATGCCGATCAGGTGAGCTCCTGACCACCCGCCTAGGCTGAGTTACTTGTGCTTGATTAGTATTGCTTCTAGTGTGCCATCGGTTGGTGAGGAGAGCTCGACCCAAAATTGCTATTGACGTGAGTAAACACCGCGGGTGAGTTGAGAGAGTTTCCCTTCATCCCACGCCCTTGGCGTGTCGGCCACCCATGAATTGGGCATCCCTGGCTCATTTGGGGTCCTCCATAAGCTAGCCAACCATTGGAGTATCAAGGTCCCGACTCGGACCCTCTCCGTCATCGCTAAGTCGCCTACGGGCACTCGTGTTCGTTAGTGTGAGTCCGCTGCTGAACTTGATTGCTTGCAATATAGGTCCATAGGTGGTGTCACATCATTTGGCTTCTTGCCCCTGACGACCTTTCCTTTCTTCTTTTGGAGCTCGGGGCATTCTCCTCGCATGTGCCCCGCTTTCTTGCATTCATAGCAAATGATTTCGGCGGCCTTGGATGGTTCATTTCTTTGTCTTGGCTGCCTCTTCCCTTTCCTGAGCTTCCTGCCAAATCTTCTTCTTTGGCGCAAAAATTGTCTTACCTTTCTTGTTAGCATAGCAACCTCTTCATCATCGGTGGTTCCCAACGATTCCTCTTCGCTTGAGACACTCTCCGGGAGTGCTTTCAAGACGATTTGCCTTTTCTTCTTCGGATCCTCTTCCGTCCTTTTGATCACATTGATCTCATAGGTCATTAATGACCCTATGAGTGCATCCACGGTGAGTGTTGTCAAATCCTTGGAGTCTTCTATCACTATCACCTTGGTGTCCCAACTCGGTGACAGTGACCTCAACACCTTCCGCACCAACTCCTTGTCGGTGAACTCTCTTCCGAGTGACTTCAGTCCGTTGGTGACCTCCATAAGTCGTGCAAACATCTGGGAGATATCTTCTTCATCTTTCATTTAAAAGAGCTCGTAGTCACGGGTCAGCATATTCGCCTTTGTCTCCTTGACTTCTGTGGTGCCTTCGTAGATAAGCTTGAGCTTATCCCACATTTCCTTGCCGCTACTGCAGATGGAGACACGAGCATACTCGTTAGGGTGAATAGCACACTGAAGTATATTCAAAGCATTAAAATTCACAGTGACTTTCTTTATAGCATCATCATCCCACATATCCTCATTAGGGTTTACAGCATACGGACCATTCCTAATAACAGTCCATATTTAATGACTTTGCGCTCTAAGAAATACGATCATCCTATTCTTCCAGTATGAGTAATTACTCCCATCGAAGAAGGGTGGCCGTTGAATAGAATGCCCTTCGGGCATCATCCCCTTGTCGAGGTTGTTGACCATCCCTAACAGATCACTCTAAAACCGCTAGGTTTTCTAAAAAGCAGAGCCGAGGCGCTGATACCAATTGTTGGCCCGGTTAGGAGGCAAATGAGAGGGGGGGTGAATTGATTGCCCACCCTTTTCGCAAATATAAAAACAACCCACGGATATGAGGAGAAAATCTAAGATAGAGGCTTGATTAAAACAATCGAAATTAAATCAAGCAAGCTCTCACACCTCTCCAGCGCACAGGTATACTCACTCGGACAGCAATATTTGGACGGACAGTTGAGAACACTCACGCCTCACCGACTCACACTCGTATAGCGAACGGAGAAGTAGATATCAAAAACCGCCAGACAAGCAAACCACATCACAGTATTTTTAGGTGGTTCAGACACACCAAGTGCCGTCCTACGTCCACCCCTCTCACCACGAGAGGATTTCACTATAAACGCTGCTCGACGGCAGCAACCACACACACACGGGCTCGACGGCCCACACACGTGGGTTCTCGTACGACGACGAGACAACCCACACACACACTCGGAGCAAGCTCTGAAATCATCTAGATATGTGAAATAGAATGGAGAAAATACAAGCCCAGTTCTGACAGAATCGTTCTAAGCACAAATTACTATGAAAAAGATAGACAAGATGATCTACCCCACAAATCCGCTTAAGAGAATGATAAACAAGATGATCTACCCCACAAAACCTTAATCAAGCTAGGAGAATAGAGAAGGTAGCACTTAGAACAAATGAACCGAAGGTTGGATGAAGCCTGTGTAGAGGATGTAGTCCCCCAAGGCTCCGAATGAAGAGGATGCAGTCCGCGACCTCCAGATCTTGGCTCAGGCTCGATGAAAAATGACTATTGCACAACTCTCCTTCACCTCCACCAGATGGGAGCACCTTCTTCTCCTGCAAGGCAAAGAGTTCAACGTTAGAAGCTCTATTGAATGGTTCGATCGGAAGAGAGGGGCGGCTCTTTAAACCAAGGGGTTTGAAGCCTCAAGGGACTTAAAAGCCCTTCCCAAACCCCCTTCATAATACATACAAGATGCAAAGGTCTCCCTAAGGCCATTATGGTCAAAAGCCATGCCATTTGGATCCACTTTATTAGGGGTCGAAACAGATCCGGAATGCCCGTTCGAAAGTTCAGAGAAAGTGTCGACCCATGGGGTCGACCCTTTTTCCTGAAGGTTCAGCCAGAATATATATAAAAGCAAAATCGCGACACGAGTGTCGACCCATGGGGTCGACACTTCTTACGAAGTGTTCTGGCCTGTTAAAAGAATAAAACATTCATGATAAAAAGTGTCGACACACGAGGTCGACACTTTTTCACGAACATTCTGTTTTCACCGAATTGAACAAACTTAACCAGATAGTGTCGACCTTTAGGGTCGACACTTTTTCATGAGAGTTCTGCCTTAGCAAAATTACAGACTCCTAGTGAAAGTGTCGACCCCTGGGGTCGACATAATCTGCCAGCGTCCTATATCTCAACGAAGGCAAAGACTCCATAAATAAGTGTCGACCCCTGGGGTCGACACTTTTACTGACAGAAGCAAAACTTCAGTAAATGTAATTGAAACCTTCATGAATCGAAAACATACATCAAGGTTGATCAAGGGAGTTCATACAACTCAGATAAACATGATTAAACATGAATTTTTACCCGAATCAGTCCATTCACACAAGATCCAAATTGTCAAGTATTCATACCTTGGCCTTGAGAGATTGAGTGACCAGCTTCACAATAGTCCTGCATTTAATTTTCCATTCAAATTAACAACTCAATTTAACAATTGAGATTCTTCCACATTTGAAACATCCATTCATTTTGCGATTCACCGAATGACCTATTCACTCATTAGTTATGTCTATCGTTCGAGCTCAATCAACAATAGCTCACACCAACATTCAACATTCAATCAAGTTGATTCGGATCAGCCTTTTTCAAATTGAGCATTCTTACAAATCAAGCATTCAAGTTTGAAATTCATCAACCTCGCCTTTCATCAAATATGTATATCAAAGAAGATCAATCATGCAAGATTTCATTCAAGACAATCATTCATCAACCCTGTATACATGCAAATTCATTGAACCCGAAATCATGATATTTCATTCAGAATCTTCGTCAAAATAGTCCAGGGGACAACAAACCCGAACCCAGGCTTTGTAGAATCCTAGAACTGTGCTCTAATCGATGCAATAAAACTCCCAACCCCTAACAGCGGGTTGTAGATCTTTACCTTACGCGGAACGACGCTGACCGCAACGCCCGATGCTGATTTCCACGAACGCCGAGCCGCACAGATGCACGGCCTCTAGAGTTAATCCACATAGATCCTTGCGCGGTGACGGTATCCTCCCGTCCTTCCCCCGTGCACACAAGCCGCGGATCCTCCTAACTCTCTTCTTCTTCCCTAAGCTTTTCCCCCATGAGAGAGAGAGAGAGAGAGAGCAACTAGGGAGAGAGAGAGAGCAAGAGGGAGGAGAGAAGGGGAGTTTTCTCCTCTTGGAAGTGCTTGGCATCTACATGAGAAGTCTTTACGTAGGATGCATATATATAAGGGTTGGGCTGTTTCTAAAAAAGCCCCTATGAACAAATATTACATATGTATCCTTTCCTATTATTGTATATATATATTAAGCCCTTCAAATAATGCTTTCCAAAAAGAATTGAAGGCTTTTAATATATAACTCTATACAATAATATCCTCTCACCCGAGAATCCATTGTGTGTGATCCTCTATGCCCATAGTCACTCTAGTTTAATATCCATTATTCGCTCCTACTAGAGCCGAATAATGGTTTAATTTATTCCAAACATTTGATCACGTTGGGTCAAGCAAATCCACATGATCGTAGAGGACGCCGAGTTCAAACCACCCTGTCTGGTACCTGTATGTCTATAGTTGCCGCATCGCTATAATCCCTCTCTTGATGGGGACATCGAAGCAAGACCACTCAAATTTTGTTCGCATTTATGTCGTTTTATATTTATATGTATACCCTTGTGTTATATGGGTACACAATTGCGAGTCTTACTGGGTTTTTGTGTAAAATACCAGTAGGACCTGCTAGGGGGCCCCCAGCCCTTCCCCATTGGGCCACCTAAGCTATGTGGGGCTAGTCAACCATCCTAGGTGGCCATCTAGAAGGTTTGAATGCTAATTAGACACATGGGAGACAAAGGAGTTAAAAGGTCAAGGGTAGGCCACCTACCCTCCCCCTTGGTCAAGGGGGCGCCCCCCCCTTTAGAATTAATTAGGATTTTCCTTTTTTTATTTTGTTTGAATCAAATGTGATGTCCCTTATGTGCCCCTCCAGATCCTAGATCTGAGGGTATTCATGGTCTTTTTCCATTTATTATATAAGCCTTGTATTTCTATTATGTGGGAATTAAGGAAGAGAAACAAATTGTTGTAAGCTTAAAGCTTCTTGCGCCCCCTACCTCTCTCCTCTGGTTCCCTCCCTATCCCCTGCAATTCTAGAGTGGTTATCCCTTCTATCTCCTCCCCTCTACTTATGGAATTCATCTCTGGTGCCGCCGCCGCCGTTCGCGCTGCCATCGAGCCGCCGCGAAGCCATCTCCAAGGTGCTGTCCAAGGTTCTGTCCTGCTGGATAGAGCTCCACTACGAGAATTTCTGCTCTCTACCTCGAGATCTTCTGGAGCTGAAATTTTCAGAGTGTGTTCTTATCTTGAATCCCCATCTCCACACAAAAATTCACGTCCAAACTCCTTCTTTTGCTATTTTTACATTTTCGGTCTTCAAGTCCTCCCAGATCTGTCAGCTTTCTGTTCTCTGGGACAGTCAGCCTGAGTTTTCAATCTTCGGACCACTCTTTGATTTTTTCAGGAGCTCCCAAATTTATTGGAAGTTATGTCCACCTTCCTCTCCATCTCCAATTTTTCGTAGAATTTCCACAAGCCTCCATCTATTTTTAGAAATTCCATCTTCTAACCAAAATATGTTCTGTCCCTGCTGTCCAGATCCGACCCAGAGTCAGTGTAAAAACCACAAAAATTCGAAATTTTCTCCAACCCTTTCATAAAGCATATCCCCGTCTTCCTTGTTCATTTCTCCACAACTTTCATAAAGATCTCGAAGCCTGAATCTGAGGTCTACCCCGCGGTCAAAGGCAGTTCTGAAGAAACTGCTCTGCTATTCTGAGATTTTGGGAACTGTCCAACAGCAACTTCAAAAATCAACAAAGGCCAGATCCGTGCAGATCCAGTTCATCTCTCTGGTCCTAGATTGAAGGACTCCGAAAGTGCTTTCCAACGGTATCTCTTGTGCTTCGATCCGACATCAGGATTGATCGTAGACACCGATCTCGCCGGAGTGCGCGTCTGAAAACAGAAGCAGCAGATCCGTGGGCACTCTTTCCGACCGGTGCCGATCGGAGCCGTCCGGCCTCCGGCCGGCGAACCAGCACGCCGCCATCCCAGGAAGCACTTCCCCAGGCGTCCCCACCACAGTGGTGCCACCCCGGTCCCCCACGGCCCCCCTACCCAGCGCGTGGGCCCCACAACCAGTAGCATATGCCGTCCAAACCGTGCCGACGGGGTGATCAAGTGCAGCCCGTCAACCCGAAATCAGTCCTCCCGGGCCCACTTGTGTAGCCCTTTACCTCCCTGCGTGGAGTGGGCGATATTTCATTGCTGTAATTTAATTCATTACTGTTACTGGGAGTTACCGAATTCGGCCGGGATCGTCTTCCCCACGCCGGAAGCGTGGAGGTATCGTGTTCTCTACCTTGCTTGGCACTTTTCTTTATTTCATATATGCTTGTTTATGCCACTGCTAGAGAGCATGTTAGGTTAATCTAGCTCGCTATATATTGATATTCACCGCTGCTACGAGAGAGAGCGAGACCGTCCCGTGCCCCGATCCGGGCACAAGAGAAAATTGACCACCCTAGCTCTTGCCGGTTTCTCAACCGCGCACGTCCGACGCTTCCCTCGAAAAGGAACGATCGCGAGCTTGTTTAGAGTCCGAGGGTTGCATTCCTAATTGGAGTCGAGTCGTGGTCCGTCCCACATCAGTTTGGTATCAGAGCGAGTTTGAGTCTAGGGTGTCTAAAAACAAAAAAAAGAGTGTCATTTACGTCTAGTCATCATCTAAGTCGGTCTAGGTTGCATTTACATCCCTTTACTCGGTATATAAAAGGTGTTGTCCGAACGTTAGGCTACGCCTATCGGGAAGGCTGCACACTTGCGCGAGTGGAATTCGGATCGATTAACTCCGCCATGTATCGAGTCTTGGTTAGGTCTAGGTGCATCACTTGTTTGCATTGGTCTGTGTCTCCTAGTCCTTGTGTCCTTTGCATGCCCACTCGGTGAGGTACCCAATACCATCGCCCTGCACCTATGGCCAACCCACGGGATATCATCTTGGGAGACCTTCAGTCCTTGCGTGAGGCGATCATGACCCTCGTAGGCTGGATGGACCAAACCGAGGCTACCTTTAAGAGCTTCTCAGACCGCATAGATGACCGTTTTAACGCCATGGAGGAACGGATGGAGTCATCCGACAGATCCGTCCAAGGTCTGGTCGGACGGTTGGATAAGATGTCGCACGGGGACCCTCCTATAGTGGCCCAAGGCCCACCCATACCCGCTCAGGCGGCTGTCCAAGGCCAAGCCACTCCCTTAGCCCCGGCCCAGCCTATCTATGTGGCCCACGACCCGCCCGCACATGCTCCTCAGCCACCACGAGCTCCTCCACCCGCCCCTCCTCGGGTTCCCGAACTACCGCGCCGTGACCTTGGTCTCGAGGACTATGGGTCCGATAACGCCTATGAGGGGTATGGTCAACGCCGTCGTGGCCTCCAGCCACAAAGAGATGAGGAGGACGATACGGTCCTTAAGACCGTGCGAGCGGATCCTCCCATTTTTTACGGGTCTTTAGATTCGAAAATCTATTTAGATTGGGAGTTCAGCATAGACTGATACTTCGATTGGTACGACATGTTGGAACATCCAAGGATCCGATTTGCTACCATGAAGCACATGGGACAGGCACAAACCTATTGGAAGAATGTAGAGAGCCTATTATTTCAGCGGCTAGAGCCCCCGATTGACACATGGGGCGAAATGAAGCTTAAGCTTCGGCAAAAGTACCTTCCTTCCACGTACCATCAACAACTCATCAATAGGTGGCAAAGTCTTAGCCAGGGAGACCGATCCGTCTCCGAATACATTGCTGAATTTGATGAGTACTTTCTACGATGTGGTGTCTCGGAGGAGAGTACCATGCCCGTGTCCCGCTTTCGACGTGGTTTGCGGCCACACTACCAGTATGAGCTATTCCGCCGCAATGCCAAGACGTTGGAAGAAGCATATCAAGTTGCTCTTGAGTTGGAGCAATTTGAGGGAGAGTTCGAGCCTATCCATCGGTCGGATCCCACCCCTCTTCGTAGCACCGAGCCCCGCCACTCTTTAGGCCCACCTCAGCGGGCCCCCATGGCTCGATCTCAGGAGCCCACCCGTCAGGAGCATCTCGCTCCACGGCCTCGTCCTCCCCCACCCCGGGATCTACCTCCATCCCAACCCCTGGCACCCATTGCCCGCCCTCTGGCACCGGCACCCCCACCCCTATTGCCCAAGACACCTCCACCTCCACCATTGCTGCCTACACCCCCTACCGGTCGGGAGGATAAGGGTAAGGGCCCTCTCATCGGAGAGAGTAGTAGGTCCCGTCTACAATGTTTCCATTGTCATGGGTTTGGCCACTTTGTCAACCAATGCCCCACTCGTACCACACTAGCCCTAGGGGTTGGAGAAGCCTCGCCTTCTGGGCTCGAGCTTGTCACCTATGAGGCCGATCCGGCACTAGCCAATGAGTACTATGAAGTGGAAGGTCTAGAGAAGTTTGCCGCAGCTCAGGATGCGGCCACTTAGTGGGGTTGATGTTACCACCACCTTAAGTCTAGGGTCATGCATGAGTCAGTGTGTTTCTTCTTTGCGTGGTTTGTTTGTGTTGCTTGTTTTGTGTGGTTTGCATACGTGTGTTAGTGCATGGTGAGTCTGCATGTGTCTTGTGCAAGCTCGTTGTCGGTCTCTTATGAGTGAGAGGCGAGTGGACTCGCTCGATGAGTATGGGATCAGTTCTACACCTATGCCCCGGATCTAGTCACCTACAGGGACCCAGCGGTGATTCCTAGTGAGTCTTCGAGCCGCCTCCTTCCCCTTGAGAGTGACCCCACCCCGGAGTGTTCCACCACTAGCCTCTTCCCATTGCAGCATGCGCATATCGAGTATATACGGAGTGAGCAGGTGACGATCACTTGGAGTGGAGCGTACCCGCGCTACTTGGTACGGTGACGGATCTACAGTAGCTACTCGAGCAGTCACCCCTTTACTCGACGGGGTCGAGTTCTTCCCACCCGGGGAGAATTGATGGGGACATCGAAGCAAGATCACTCATATTTTGTTCGCATTTATGTCCTTTTATATTTGTATGTATACCCTTGTGTTATATGGGTACACAATTGTGAGTCATACTGGGTTTTTGTGCAAAATGCCAGTAGGACCTGCTAGGGGGCCCCCAGCCCTTCCCCATTGGGCCACCTAAGCTATGTGGGGCTGGTCAACCATCCTAGGTGGCCATCTAGAAGGTTTGAATGGTAATTAGTGATGTGACACGAGCAGGGACCTAAGTTGCAAGCAAACACAACAACAAGGCAATGTCACACAAGCGGACTCACTCGCGTTTGGCACACTCGGGTCCGTAGGTGGACCGGCAATGGGGTGAGGGTCCGAGGTTGGACCGGTGGTTTCCAAGGATATGACTGACTTGGGGAGGACCCCTAGGGGCCAGGGTTGCCCAAATTCACGGGCGGTCAGCACGCCAAAGGCATGGGTTGAAGGGTCACTCTCATAACTCACCCGCGGCGACCACTCAAACATAAGCAAGTTTGGAACGGGCGCTCACTCACCGTCCGACGGAGTTAAGAAGCAATACTAATTAAGCAAGATCTACCAAAAAATGGAGGGGTCCACAAGCTCACCTGATCAGTGTGAAGACGCCGATCCTGGCCGGAGACGATGGCGAGCGGGGAGGCGTGGGTATGCACCCGAACACCGCGCTGGTGAAGCTTCAACCTGCTCAAACGTTTACAAAACTACACCCCATGCAAGGGGGGGGATTGTGGGAAGGGAAGACAATGATTACATCCAAACACTACCTCCACACAGGGAGGGGCCTTCAGTCTGCCAAGCGGGGAGGGGAATTCGAGCTAGAAGTGATGAAAGGAAGCCGATGCCGAATCTGTCCACGTTCTGGAATCAGGGACCAGCAGTTAAAGACGGCACCTCTGTGACCTTTCCTGATTTTTGCTAATGACGGGACCAGTGGGGAATTCTTCGTAACTGGAATGGGAAAACATCTGAATTTTACCGATTTCTTCTGGCGCCAACGCTGGTCTGGGTGGAGGCTCGAACAGGGTGGTAGCTTCTCGGAACTGGCTGCTTCAGGTTTCCAACAGCAGGAAGAAAAAGATGCCACTACCGCACCCGAACTCAGAATCAGGTGTCGCCAGAGCCGTTGGAACCGTTGACGAGTCCTCTTCGATGAAAAACTGGCGGGGAAGCCAAACGTTAATGGAGTAGACCAGTGGGCTCTGAACTATGATGAGAGGTCGGTGCAGACTGTGGGGAAGTAGAACCGCGCACCCAGGGGAGAAAATTGATAACTCTGGTTCTGGATGCCAAATTGAGCTATGCTTTTTGTAGGTGAAATAAGACTCAGAATTTAAGACTTTTGATGAAGAACTCTTGCTCAGATTCCTATGAGGATGGCCGCTGTAGATCTTCCACTCTGGTTCTGGTCCTCTGCCTGAGAAGTCTTGCGTAGTCGTGGTAGATCGTCTCCTCCGAACAGCTCTGATCTTGGAAGTCGGCGGGACCACCACTGTTGGAAAGATGACTGGGAGACACTTCCAACGATATAGGTATGCCCTTTGAAGCTTTCAGGTGAAGATGTGGCAGCCTCTGCAACTGGGCACTCCTCTGCTGCCTACTGATTGAAAACTGTAGGTTGAAGATGGTTGGGGGAAATGGGGTATATGGGAGGGGAAGTGGGGGTGGATGAGTGTGGGGAGAGCCCTGGCTGTGAGGGGGTCTAGGAGGGGGTGTTCCAAGGTGTGGATGGGGGAGAATGGGGTCTGGAAGGTGGTGTTTGTAGTGGGTGAGAGGGGAGCTGCGAATTTGGGATGGGTGGGGGAGAGAGAAGGAGAGATCTCTCTCCAAAATTTGAAAATGGACCAATGTGGTTAATGGGGCTTTGGGGATGGGAAGGGTTGTTTTGGGAAAGGGAAGGGGTGCTTGGGGGGTGGGGAATTCTCCCTTGGGAGATGAGAGGGTGCTTAGGGAAGGGAGTTGAGTAGGTGGTGGTTGGGTGGTGGAGTTGGGATTGGGGGGGAGGTCTCTTGGAACTAGGGTGGAGTAATGAGGGTGGGATAGTTGGGAGGATGAGTAATGAGGGGGAGAGAGAGAGAATTGATGATGTGGAGGAGAGAGAGGGAGGAGAGGAGAGAGAAAGTGGCGCCCTCCTCCTTGAAGAGAGAGAGGGAAGTGAGATAGAGAGAGAAGGGGAATCCACCCCAATAGAGAGAGAGAGAGGTTTGGAGAATCCACTCCAATATGACACTAGAACTCACTTGATTTAAATTGATCATAAAAGGGTTGTTACAAATGAGAGAGGGGAGGGACTATTTATAGGCTCCATACTTTTCCTAAGACCAAAATAGTCATGACAAACAAGTAAATGACCAAAGCAGTCTAAGGGAGGGGCGCCCCTGGGCCTAGCCCATTAGTTGGGCCCATTAGCCTATCAAACAAACCATATGACAACTAACATAGGAAAATGACTCACTAACCTAGGTACATGACTCAAATAAAGGGAAAATTACAATGACATGACTCAAATAAAGTATGAAAATTACATGACTCGACTTAGAAAAATATGACGGACAACATGGAGCTATGCTGGCGAGCAATCGAAGCTGTGGAAAAATGTGAAGGGCGAGAGATGCCCCCATCATACCCCCGGGGTGCGAAGAACTCGACTCCGTCAAGTATGGGTCCGCCAGGGGAGAGGTCCTCCAATGCAGCTCCGGGCGAGCCACAACCTCCAAACTCAACCTCGCATCCTTAGCCGGGGGATGACTCTTCATCCTCTCAAGGTGGCTCGGGCACACCCTCTTGCTGGCGATGGTACCCTGCTTGCCTAGTATTGCCTCCGTGTGCACACGTCGGACTCTCAAGCTGATTATGTGGAGGTTCTCCGAGGGTGTCACTCACAAAGGTGGGGGTAGGCTCAAGGTTCTCACTAGGATCCACCGCGGTGCCCTTAAAGAGTGCTAGATCCGCCACGTGAAAAGTAGGGTATATCCCAAAATCCCATCGGTAGATCCAACCCGTAAGCCAGGGTGTCAAAGTCGCTCGGAACATGGAAGGTCCAAGTCCTCGTGCCCTCGGTTTGGAGATAGCCCTAGGGTAGAGCCACTCCAATGTCACCATTACCAAGTTGCCTACTTGGAATCTCAAGTGGCGCTTACGAGCTATTGCCCGCTTAATATGAACCTCACCATTCATTGCAAAATGCTTACTTGGATACACATGCCATGCACTACGGGGTGGTGGGTGTGTGGAAATGTGTGTGGATAAAGGTGGACCAGGACATCCATAGATGGACCTATTATGCCATGATGCCATATGAACCTTGATGAGCCTTGGTGGGCCAGGGCAACCAAATGTGGCCCTATCATGCATGGACTTCCTAACAAAGGTTGGAGGGACGGGCCATCCGTAGGTGATCCGGTCATGTATGGGGGTGATAAATGCCGGGGGACCCAGACATCCAAGAATGCTCCTATCATGCTTAAGGCTCATGATGAATGAAGGTGGACCATTACATCCGAATATGGACCACTCATGCTTCCTACTTGACTTGTGGGTGATATGGATGAATGGGCCCAACTTATGAATCATGTCAAGTGGTTTTGTATGCCAAGACTTATGCATTCTTGTGCCAAAGATGTCTCCTATGTGTGGGCTTTTGGACTTCCATTGGAATGGATCATAGGGATCATAAAATGAGTTACCAAGGGGGAGGAGCTCTATGTCCTTAAAGTCCTCAAAATTTGTTAAGTCATCCCTCTTCATGATAACTGGGCCAATGTTCTTGGTGAGTGGGTCGGCCATGAGGGGAGGGCTTGACTTTCTACCCAATATAAGAAGCTCCAAATTGAGGAGAAGGTTGGGCTCATCGGTGGCTGAGGGTAGGAAAGGGTGGGTGGTGGATAAGGTGGTTGGGTCACATAGGGGTCTAGGCTCCCATAGGAAGGGATCAAAGGGGTAGTGGAAAGGTCTTCCTAGAGGGTGGCACTATATGTCTTCAAGGTACCTAAACGGTGAGTCATCCTCCTCCAAGATAATTGGGCCAAGGCCTCTAGTGGGTTGACCAATTAAAGCAATTGTAATCTTGATGGGTGGGAAGTGGGCCAAGATTGGTTTCTCATCCTTGGGGAGAAAGAGGAGGATTTCACTCGTATAATGGCAACTACTGTAGATGGAGGTGATGGAACCAGTGGCGGGGTAAGCTAGGAAGGGTCCACTAGAGTAGATGGGGCTAGACTCCAATGGTCCTATGGCTAGCATATTGGTCAGGTAGACTTGCCATTGTAAACAGTCCACTAGGTCCCCTAAGCCTTCCACAAAGTAGGAGGTTTGAAGTGTGACATGGGAAGACTGGGTGGGCACAATTTGGACTTGATATGCCAAGGGTGAGAGGTAAGGTGGTGAGCTGGGAATGGTGGGGCCTTGCTTAAGACATTGGAGTATGGACTCATTCATGGTTAGGGTGTGCGGCTCATGAGGACCTGAACTAGGAGAGGTGGGCGGAAGTGGGGGGTCTAGGATGTTCTCTATGGTGGGAGGTGAATCTGGATTGGCATCCATCTCCACTTGGGTATGTGTGTGGGCCACAACTTCCAAGGATAATCGGGTAGGATAGTCTATGGTGGGTGGAGTGATAATGGTCAGTGCATGGTACTCTCAGGGTGGTGAACATGGGTGGACTTGGGTTGGGCTTGGTCGGGGAAGTTCTTGGGTCGGAGTTGGGGTCGGGGGTGAAAGATAGGTTGGTTGAAGAGGTTTGGGTTGGGGTGCGTAGATCTTTCTAAGATAGGCCCTCATTTCATCCCAAGATTCAATGGGTGCTTCCCCTTTGGCTTCTCTCAAACCTACAATGTTTTCCCATTCTTTCCTAGCTTGGCGCCAGAGCAAACTCTTGGCATAGTTGACTTGGACAAGCCCTGACAGGGTAAACCTCCCAAAGTGTTGGTCTATGGACTTCTCCCATTCTAGATATATGCTAGGGCAGGACCCATCAAACACAAAGGCTTCTAATGGGCCTAAGAGTGGCGAATATGCCAAGTATGAGGTAGCCATGATAGTGGACAAGGGTGATGCATGCAATGGCCCTAGGACAAGACTTAGTAGAGACAAGTCCCGAACTTGCTCTGATACCAATTTGATGTGACACGAGCTGGGACCTAAGTGGCAAGCAAACACAACGACTAGGCAATGTCACACAAGCGGACTCACTCGCGTTTGGCACACTCGGGTCCGTAAGTGGACCGGCAATGGGGTGAGGGTCCAAGGTTGGACCGATGGTTTCCAACGATATGACTGACTTGGAGAGGACCCCTAGGGGCTAGGGTTGCCCAAATTCACGGGCGGTCAGCACGCCGAAGGCATGGGTTGAAGGGTCACTCTCACAACTCACCCGCGGCGACCACTCAAACATAAGCAAGTTTGGAACGGGCGCTCACTCACCGTCCGACGGAGTTAAGAAGCAATACTAATTAAGCAAGATCTACCAACAAAGGGAGGGGCCCAGAAGCTCACCTGATCAGCGTGAAGACGCCGATCCCGGCCGGAGACGATGGCGAGGGGGGAGGCATGGGTATGCACCCGAATGCCGCGCCGGTGAAGCTTCAACCTGCACAAACGTTTACAAAGCTACACCCCATGCAAGGGGGGGGGGATCGTGGGGAAGGGAAGATAATGATTGCATCCAAACACTACCTCCACACAGGGAGCGGCCTTCAGCCGGCCAAGCGGGGAGGGGAATTCGAGCTAGAAGTGATAAAAGGAAGCCGATGCCGAATCTGTCCACGTTCTGGAATCAGGGACCAGCAGTTGAAGACGGCACCTCTGTGACCTCTCCTGATTTTTGCTGATGACGGGACTAGTGGGGAATTCTTCGTAACTGGAACAAGAAAACGTCTGAATTTTGCCGATTTCTTCTGGCCCCAACACTGGTCTGGGTGGAGGCTCGAACAGGGTGGTAGCTTCTCGGAACTGGCTACTTCAGGTTTCCAATAGCAGGAAGAAGAGGATGCCACGACCGCTCCCGAACTCAGAATCAGGTACCGCCAGAGCCGTTGGAACCGTTGACGAGTCCTCTTCAAAGAAAAACTGGCGGGGAAGCAAAATGTTGTCAGAGAAGACCAGTGGGCTCTGAACTATGATGAGAGGTCGGTGCAAACTGTGGGAAAGCAGAACCGTGCACGCCGGAGGATAAAATTTATAACTCCTGGTTTCGAATGCCAAATTGATCTCTCATTTTTGGAGGTGAAATAAGACTCAGAATAGAAGACTTTTGATGAAGAACTCTTACTCAGATTCCCAGTAGGATGGCCGCTGTAGATCTTCCACTCTGGTTCTGGTCCTCTGCCTGAGTAGTCTTGCGTAGTCGTGGTAGATTGCCTCCTCCGAACAGCTGCGATCTTGGAAGTCGGTGGGACCACAACTATTGGAAAGCTGACTGGGATACACTTCCAACGATATATGGTATGCCCTCTGAAGCTTCCAGGTGAAGAATTGGCAGCCTCTGCAACTGGGCACTCCTCTGCTGCCTGCGGATTGAAAACTGTAGGTTGAAGATGGTGGGGGGAAATGGGGTATATGGGAGGGAAAGTGGGGGTGGATGAGTGTGGGGAGAGCCCTGGCTGTGAGGGGGTCTAGGAGGGGGTGTTCCAAGGTGTGGATGTGGGAGAATGGGTTCTGGAAGGTGGTGTTTGCAGTGGGTGAGAGGGGAGCTGCGAATTTGGGATAGGTGGGGGAGAGAGAAGGAGAGATCTCTCTCCAAAATTTGAAAATGGACCAATGTGGTTAATGGGGCTTTGGGGATGGGAAGGGTTGTTTTGGGAAAGGGAAGGGGTGCTTGGGGGGTGGGGAATTCTCCCTTGGGAGATGAGAGGGTGCTTAGGGAAGGGAGTTGAGTAGGTGGTGGTTGGGTGGTGGAGTTGGGATTGGGGGGGAGGTCTCTTGGAACTAGGGTGGAGTAATGAGGGTGGGATAGTTGGGAGGATGAGTAATGAGGGGGAGAGAGAGAGAATTGATGATGTGGAGGAGAGAGAGGGAGGAGAGGAGAGAGAAAGTGGCGCCCTCCTCCTTGAAGAGAGAGAGGGAAGTGAGATAGAGAGAGAAGGGGAATCCACCCCAATAGAGAGAGAGAGAGGTTTGGAGAATCCACTCCAATATGACACTAGAACTCACTTGATTTAAATTGATCATAAAAGGGTTGTTACAAATGAGAGAGGGGAGGGACTATTTATAGGCTCCATACTTTTTCTAAGACCAAAATAGCCCTGACAAACAAGTAAATGACCAAAGCAGTCCAAGGGAGGGGCGTCCCTGGGCCTAGCCCATTAGTTGGGCCCATTAGCCTATCAAACCAACCATATGACAACTAACATAGGAAAATGACTCACTAACCTAGGTACATGACTCAAATAAAGGGAAAATTACAATGACATGACTCAAATAAAGTATGAAAATTACATGACTCGACTCAGAAAAATATGACGGACACAATGGAGCTATGCTGGCGAGCAATCGTAGCTATGGAAAAATGTGAAGGGCGAGAGATGCCCCCATCAATTAGACACATGGGAGACAAAGGAGTTAAAAGGTCAAGGGTAGGCCACCTACCCTCCCCCTTGGTCAAGGGCCCCCCCCCCTTTAGAATTAATTAAGATTTTCCTTTTTTTATTTTGTTTGAATCAAATGTGATGTCCCTTATGTGCCCCTCCAGATCCTAGATCTGAGGGTATTCATGGTATTTTTCCATTTATTATATAAGCCTTGTATTTCTATTATGTGGGAATTAAGGAAGAGAAAAAAATTGTTGTAAGCTTGAAGCTTCTTGCGCCCCCTACCTCTCTCCTCTGGTTCCCTCCCCATCCTCTGCAATTCTAGAGTGGTTATCCCTTCTATCTCCTCCCCTCTACTTCTGGAATTCATCTCTGGTGCCGCCGCCGCCGTTCGCGCCGCCATCGAGCCGCCGCGAAGCCATCTCCAAGGTGCTGTCCAAGGTTCTGTCCTACTGGACAGAGGTCCACTACGAGAAGTTTTGCTCTCCACCTCGAGATCTTCTGGAGCTAAAATTTTCAGAGTGTGTTCTTATCTTGAATCCCCATCTCCACACAAAAATTCACGTCCAAAATCCTTCTTTTGCTATTTTTACAATTTCGATCTTCAAGTCCTCCCAGATCTGTCAGCTTTCTGTTCTCTGGGACAGTCAGCCTGAGATTCCAATCTTCGGACTACTCTTTCATTTTTTCAGGAGCTCCCAAATTTACTGGAAGTTTTGTCCACCTTCCTCTCCATCTCCAATATTTCGTGGAATTTCCACAGGCCCCCATCTATTTTTAGAAATTCATCTTATTCCCAAAATCTGTTCAGTCCCTGCTGTCCAGATCCGACCCAAAGTCAATGTAAAAACCACCAAAATTTGAAACTTTCTCTAAACCTTTCATAAAGCACATCCCCGTCTTCCTTGTTCATTTCTCCACAACTTTCATAAAGAGCTCGAAGCCTGAATCTGAGGTCTACCCCTCGGTCAAAGGCAGTTTTCAGGAAACTACTCTGCTGTTCTGAGATTTTTGGAACTATCCAATAGCAACTTCAAAAATCAACAAAGGCCAGACCCGTGCAGATCCAGTAAATCTCTCTTGTCCTAGATTGAAGGACTTCTAAAGAGCTTTCCAACGGTATCTCATGTGCTTCGATCCGACATTAGGATTGATCGCAGCCGCTGATCTCGCCTGAGCGCGCGCTTGGAAACAGAAGCAGCAGATCCGTGGGCACTCTTTCCGACCGGTGCCGATCGGAGCCGCCCGGTATCCGGCCGGTGAACTAGTGTGCCGCCATCCCAGGAAGTGCTTCCCCAGGTGTCCCCACCACAGTGGTGCCACCCCGGTCCCACACGGCCCCACCACCCAGCACGTGGGGCCCACAACCAGCAGCATATGCCGTCCAAACCGTGCCGACGGGGTGATCAAGTGCAGCCCGTCAACCCGAGATCGGTCCTCCCGGGCCCACTTGTGTAGCCCTTTACCTCCCTGCGTGGAGTGGGCGATATTTCATTGCTGTAATTTAATTCATTACTGTTACCGGGAGTTACCGAATTCGGCCGGGATCGTCTTCCCCACGTCGGAAGCGTGGAGGTATCGTGTTCTCTCCCTTGCTTGGCACTTTGCTTTATTTCATATATGCTTGTTTATGCCACTGCTAGAGAGCATGTTAGGTTAATCTAGCTCGCTATATATTGATATTCACCGCTGCTGTGAGAGAGAGCGAGACCGTCCCGTGGCTCGATCCAGGCACAAGATAGAATTGACCACCCTAGCTCTTGTCGGTTTCTCAACTGTGCACGTCCGACGCTTCCCTCGAAAAGGGACGATCGTGAGCTTGTTTAGAGTCCATGGGTTGCATTCCTAATTGGAGTCGAGTCGTGGTCCATCCCGCATCATCTCTCCTTCTATGAGTTTGGTTCGATCGAGGGTACGATAACTGTCAAACCCCCATGATTGTGCCATTCGACTGTGACCTCCTTAAAGTGTATTACATCCATTCTAAATGAACTCACCCGACCCTGGCCAGGGATTTAACAGAGCGTCAGTGTCATGACCCATTAACTGTCTGATATATACCCGACAGTGAGCGATCCCCTCTTGACCATTGATGATTTTCACACATATCTTGAAATGGTTAATGACTTGGCAATTCATGACTTGTGGTTAAAGTCACTTAGCCAACTCATTAAACCATTTTATTTCTCGAGTAAGATCCAATCAATGTCTCAGGTCAAAGGACCAACGATGCTAGTGAGATAATTCGATCTTCAGTTGACATTAGGTATAATCAACCATCTGAAGATCCAATAGCGGATCAGTTCAGTGTACATCCTCCCAGAACGTGCACCTGCACATATGTATCGGTGCCCCGTACCAGTGACCATGAGACTGCTCACCCATACATCATGTGTAATGGTTTAATAGGTAATCAAAGTCCCCGAGTGATTATCCTCCAACCAGGAACAGTTTAAGGTATGTGTCCATGTAAAGTCAGTCTCATGATCGAGATCTCATCTCGAGTTGACTTTACAACCACATATCATAGGGACATCGTAGAGTTATATACAATTATAAATTTACGCTCAAATACCACTTCGTTGATAATGAACAAGATCGTACAACTATCGGGCCTACCCGACCCAAAATTGACCTATAGCACACCAATACTAACACTTTAGATGAATGAGGCCCATTAAAATGATTAGCAATGAGTTTCTGGGCCTGGGCCGGGTCCATTTTTGAACAAGGCATGATAAGTGGGCCATGCGATTGGCTTGTTCATCTGACGGGTCAGAGAGGCCACGAGGAGATGGGCCCGCGTAGGAAGAAGAATCCACGCGGGAATAGGATGATGAAGGAGGATACAAGGGATTGGGATGGTGCTCCATGAGGGCAAATGCATACTTAATATAAGGAAAATCAAGGAAATACAAAGAGGGAAGTAAGGGCTCGGAGGTCAAGAAGGGGGCTGAATCAATAATGCTAAGGAAAAAAAGGATCTAGGACAATGAGACCAGACAATGGACACACAAAATGGGCTAGCCTAAATGGTCCTAACAACAAAACCTATATGAATGTTGGGGATGCAATACAAAACATCACAAATGGGCTTGGACAAGCCCAAACAACACAAACAATATGAAGGATTTCACCCAAATAAAACAAGTTAATATGATGGGAAATATTTTATCGTCAAAGTTTTGGGGGGACTTTTAAGGTTTTAAATTGAACATAATTCCCTCAAGATAGGTATCCTATGGGAATAAGGTCCAAACTCTTGGTTGACTAAGGTTAACTTCCTCACAACATATGTAAAATACAAGCTTAAGGGGTGGAAAGGTACAACCGGCCCGGCGTCCGTGCGGGAATCCATGGCTCGCGAGGACTTACGTAGGTCCCAGATAAGATCACCTAGTCATGCCCAAGGAATATGGGAGCGAGAGGATCACTTACCAATGGAGAATGCGATTACAATATGTAAATATGCATGATCCTATGTGCACCGGAGTGCATGCAATTTCTAGCCTAAAACTAACAAATGAAGATAATAATAAAATTATCCAAACATAACAAAATGCATGAAAAATGTAAGACAATATGAAGAACAACAATGCAAGATCAGAAATAGGGAGAATTAGGCATTAAAAGATAGGAAAAACCATAGAAGAATAATGTACCTTTGTGTTTGCCCCCGGACCTCCAAGTGGATTTTATGCATAAAATGCAAAAATGAAGGCAATGTTTAGCAATGAAAGTAGACTCTAATGCATGCAACTAGTATATGGATGCGAAGATAATACAAAAGACTGCAATGGAACAAAGAAATAGCCTAAACAAACCTTGAAAGACAATATAAATCAGCAAAGAAAACAGGCCTGTGAATCTGTCCCGAGTCTGCCAGCTGACTTGTTGCACAAAATGCAGAAATGAAGACAGGTTTTAAATATGCAAACGACATCCATATGATGCAAAATTTATATGGATGTAAAGATAATACAAAGGAGAATACAAAAAAATAAAAATCATCCCAATCCATTGTCAGGAGATAAAGTTATGCATGAATGAACAGAGCCTCCTTAAGCAGTGTGCCAGTCCTACCAGAACCAAGTAGAGGTCACTGGATGACCGTTTCGAACACAGTAGCGGTCTACTAAAAGACCACCAAGGTGTTGGGAGGCCCTGGGAAGGCTGCTATCCTGCCAGAGATGTGGGGCGGTCCCAGGAGGGATGCTAATAGTGTTTGGCGGTCCTGTGGTAGACCGCTATCCTCTGACAGAACCGAAACTGAACAGAACAGTGAAAAAATTGAAAGGAATGCTACCCAAACATGCACGAACACCCACCCAACTCACAGAAGAGCATTAACAATGTGATGGACACTCGGCGTCCCACCGTGATCGCCAAAAAAAGAGATGTAGATGGATTAATCTACCCCACCCCCCCAACTATGAACATGTAAACGTGCATATAATCATGAGAGCATGGATAAGGGAAAGGGACGATGAAAAATCTAAGTGAACCGTGATCGCCACCCAGGGATTAGCAATAGGAAAAGATGCTATAATGAATAAAAACCTACTGCGTACCTTGGGGAAATGAGGAAGAGGATGCGGCCCGAAGATGAACCGCTACAACGCGATTGCGCTTCGAAAGGGACACGGGGAACCGATCATGGGTGCACCTCCTCGCCTTCCAACCAGCTAAAAAGTAAGGGACTGACGTTCAAATATACTCTCCTGCAAAACAAAGCCACAAAAGAGATAAAACCCATTAGAATATGAAAGTGTAGCATATGTCCCAAAGTGATAAAATGGTATGAAAGAAAGGGGGAGAACGCACCGGGGGAGGGTTTTTAACCCCTATAAATGGGTGCAAATAGTAGGTGGGTGTGTTGTGCATGCATATGATTTGAAATCACGTAAAATGATGGAGCGAGCAAAGAGACAAGTGCTATGCAAAATACGGAAAAGTGCAGACGTGCAGCAGAAAAGTGCGACATGTGACAAAAGTGAGAAACGGAGGATGAAGAACTAAGGATAGGAGAGACGAAATTGACTCCGAAGAGATGGAAACAAAAGCTTGTACTTCCCTCTTCAAGGTGGGGTCAAAGTTGTGAGATGAAGATCCGGCATGGCTTCGCCCCGAGTCGAGAAAAATCCCGAACTTTCTCCCTCGATTTCAAAGGATGGGGACCACAAAATCTCGAGATCAATGGATCAATCTCGAGATAATAGTTAGGATAAGAGCTAGGAACAAATGTGACTCTATTTGATGGAAGGATCTACAAGATATTCACGCTGGAAGGTGGCCCCGAAGCCTAATCTGGAAGAATTTGTGTTACATGAAAAATGCATAAACCCTTAACTTTCGTCCAAGATTCCCATGGATATGCTCCTCTAAAATTTGAGTTCTATGGCTTAAACTCGAGATAACAGTGGGGAGAAGAGATGGAAACAAACGAGAGTCACTTGGTGGAATATTCGGGATGATAGAGCCCTGAGAAGGTGACCCCGACAAGCAGAAATCGACCAGAGAGTCCTGCGGTGAAGAAATCGGAGTTCAAGATCGTCTGGACTCTCTATTATAGAGATGGTCTATCGCGAGGCCGCTACTAAGAAGAAACAGTCATGCCTAGACCGCAACTAGACCATAGGATAATTATAGAATAGTTCCTTTCACGAACACGGCACTCAGAGGTGGACAGGATGGTGGCGGTCCAGAACTGGGCCGCCACTGAGCTTGGCGGCCCAGCAGATGGCCGCAAGCCAGGGAGAAATAGCCAGACACTAGGCCGCTAGCCAGAGCTTGACGACCCAGCAGTAGACCTCCAGCAAGAGAGAGGCGGCTAGACACTGGCCGCCATTGAGTGTGGTGGCCCAGCATATGGCCGCTACCCAGGGGCTGGCTGAGTGCCGTCCGGGTGCCTGCTGAAGTTTTGAATTGATCCGAAACGGACCCAAAAGTTAGGGAATCGAAGATAAAAGCTTTCAAGGCTCAAAGGGATTAGAAATGACTAAAAACATGGGCTCGAAATAGGTTCAAAGAAGGCTCCAATACAATGGTTAATTCAGGGCATTACAGAAGTTAATAAGAGAAATAACTCGACTTGTAGACTAAAAATAGGTGTCGACAATAAGGAGACGTCCTCATCAGCTCCATACATGCCTGCGCTACAGGATATTGCCGCTACATTGAAGATCCAACATCGGCTACTTGACGAAATGAGGGCTTTCTTTCTGAATAGGGTGCAAGGGGCTCACATTACCGATGATGTAGCACCTCCTAGGCTCGTTGAAAAGGTGACGAATGATGCCATGCCGCCGTAGGCAGCCCGAGGAGAGAAGTGTAGGGGGATGAAAATGTTGAGGAAAGTACCTGTCAAACTTTGGTGGACATTGCTGCCAATGTTGTTCTTCCAATGCCCCTTCAACAAAGCACGGATGATACTGTGCCATCTAAGGCAGCCCCTGAAGAGGATATATAAGCGATATCCAAGCTCAGGTGGAGGCGACCAATGGGCATGGTGACCGTCGTCCAGGTGTCTTTTCTCAGTCCCTTCATCAACGGGACGAGAAGCCCATGAGGAAATGGCGGGCACCTGCAAAGAAAACAGGACAGGGGAAGAAGAAGGTGAGTCTGTGTTGTTCCTACTTCTTACAGTATAGAATCTAAGATTAGTATATTGGCATAAATGTAGTAGGGAGATGAAGCCGACCAGATCAAAAAGCTCCTATACAGAATTGATTGGATCTACAAAGGCCGGCTGGAGCCGACAGATAACAAGACTGTGAATGAATTCATTGATGCTTGTGCCTCGGGGGATATTGAGTAAGTTGTCCTCTTATAGTTTCTGTAATTATCCTGATTCACCTTACTCTTGTTGTGTCTCTGTGATTTTGATGATGTCAATATTATGTCTTACTATATATATTCTTGATCATATAAATTGATGCATTCATTGGTGATCTTATCATTTATAAGAGTATGAGATATGTCAGAACAGGTTCTAAAGATGATTCAAAAAGTCATGAAAAGATAGTCAATGGTCAACGCCAACAAACAGCAAGTCAACATCACTGGTCAAATGTGAGTCAACCTCTGACAGGTAAAGTCAATGCACATACAAGTCTGATACACATCCAGGTAAGTACAGACATCTTAGACTTCCATTTGGTTGCATATAAAGTATGTGTTAGCTTTTTATAAGGTCAGTGCATTATTTTACTTCATGCATATATGAAGTCCGTGCACTTCAGTGTTCAGGTCAGTGTAGTCTACGTCTCATGCTTCGTCTAATGCACACACACGGTCAATACATATCTGCGTCTACACTTGCGTCTCTGTTTGCATCTCATACATATTTTTATTTGCATCTCATACATATTTTTCACTTGTGTCTCATGCATTTGTGTCATAGCGTCTCTGCTTGTGTCGCATGCAATTGTGTCTTTTGTTGCGTCTCATATTGCGTCTTATGCTCAGCTGTCTCTATGGCTGCGTCTCTACTGCGTCTTAGCACACCCAGTGTCAGTGCACTTCTGCGCCTCATGCATTTGTGT
This sequence comes from Amorphophallus konjac, assembly GCA_022559845.1. Classification (NCBI taxonomy): domain Eukaryota; kingdom Viridiplantae; phylum Streptophyta; class Magnoliopsida; order Alismatales; family Araceae; genus Amorphophallus; species Amorphophallus konjac. Next base: position 224,884,291 of record CM040123.1, on the reverse strand, counting down.
CTCATGCATGTGTGCGTCTAATTTTGCGTCTCATGCACACCTAGAGTCAGTGCATGTGTGCGTCTCACTTTGTGTCTCATGTTGTGTCTTAGCATAACCATGTATGAGCATGCCTTGCATCTCATGATTCGTCTAATGCATATATTAAGGTTGGTACATGTTTGTACCTAAGGCATAAACACGTCGGTGCAAGTTTTGCCTTGTGCGTTTACATATCAAGGTCGGTGCAGTTTTTAGGTCCGTGCTATTTCCTATAGCTTCCTCATGCAAAGTCGGTGCAATCTTTTGTGTTGCATGCATAAGTCCCTGCAAGTTGCATTTCATGCGCATCCCATGTTTTTGCATGCTATAGTTGGTGCAGTATTCTTTGCTTATATGCATATGCACGTCGGTGCATACTTTCCTCTAAGACATGCAATAGAGGTCAGTGCATCTATGGTCACACACATGCATTAGTCAGAACATATTCTTCATCAAGTCGGTGCACATTAGGTCTGTGCACATTTGGTTCAGGGTTGGTGCATATATGATTTCAAGGTCTGTGCACATCTTGCACTGACTTGAAACATAAGTATATGTTTCAGTCTTAAGCATGCAATGAATGAGTCTATGCAGGCTTTGCATTAAGTATCATTAGGCTTGTGCATACCCTCTCATACGTGCATCAAGTCTGTGCATATACCACATTAGGTCTGTGCATATCGTCTCATACGTGCATCAAGTCTATGCATAATTCATATATGAACTAAGTCTATGACATTACTTATCCACTCATGCTTACAAGCTATTTGACGAAATGCCTCTCTTGTGACTAACAGATTAAAGACAGCACGTGAGGTCGAGCTAAGACCAGGCACGTGTTCCCAGAAATGGTGGAATGATGGGCACGTTACTCTAGGGAAGCATCTTCTGCCACGTGGATTCTTTGGAAAAGGGGGCACAAGCCCTACACACGCCCAAGGCGTGAGCTCGTGGGAGTCCAGGTCTAAAGCCCTATAAGAAGACATCATCTATGATCAAAGGACTATAACCTAAGCGAAGAAAGGTGTGCCACCGGAGAGAAGAAAAAAGGAGAGGCGCCAGAGAGAAGAAAAAGAAGAAGAACCAGTGAGTGAGAAAGAAAGAGAAAGGAAGAGAGACGAGCTGAGAAAAGAATAAAGAGAAGAAGAGAGAGCCTTCCTTGAAGATCAGAGTTGTATTGGCCTCTGGATCAGATCCAAGCCAAGTTGCTCTTACGGAGCTACATTTGTTTCTGTTTCTCCTTTTATTTTTCATTTGTTCTTTCCATCTTCATTAAGTGTTCTTTCGATCCTCTGGTTTGAGGTCGGGGTTCCTCCTGTGGACTCAGGAGAAGGGAGACTGTGTCTCCGGTTGCTAGTGACGGGCTATCACTAGGGGTTTCCTCTGGTGTAGAGGAAGGGAGACAGTGTCCCCGATTTGCAAGTGATGGGGGTGTCACTTGTGGGTTCCCTCTGGTCTAGAGGAAGGGAGACTGAGTCTCCGGTTGCTAGTAACGGAGTGTTGCTAGTGTTTTCCCTCCAGGTTGGAGGAAGAGAGGAGTCTATTCATTTGGGTCAAGTTGTAAGGCATCATTTGTTGCAGACTGAGTCTGCTTTGAACTCTAGCTTGTGCTAGTGGAATCCTCACTCGATTTGAGTGAGGGGTGGACATAGGCAGACTGTGGGTCTGGTTGAACCACCTAAAATTCTGGTGTTCCATGATTTTCTTTGTGAGTTTGCTCCTGCCTTCTACTTCTCTCACAGGGGTCCTTGTCAGGTTGGGTGTGCACCGCCTGTTCGATTCATTGATTTCCAGATTCGTCAAATCTGTGAAGTGGTTGATTTGTGTGCGTGTGCTTCAGTATCATTTCCTACCTGTTTATAGATGACCTTTAAAGAATTCATGGTCATCCATGTGCTGTTTTCTATTTTGAGAAATATGCCTTGTCCTACTTTGTGCTTTTCTGTGCTTTCTCAGTTTGGTAGTTCATCTAGTTGAAAGAAGGTCAGAATTAACAATGTTCAAATCGGCAAATCTTTTTATATAAGATCCATTCACCCCCCCCTCTGGATTTAACAAGTGGTATCCCAGCGGGTTACTGGCTTTTCAGATCCAACGATCTGCAGTAATTCCTGGTGTTTCTCGGTGGTTTCTTCCTCTATTTGCCATTTATTATTACTGGTCGTCTGTTTCCATTTTGCCAATGGCTCATCCCTTGGTTTTTAATGGGTCTAATTTCCCTAACTGGCTTGGCAGTCTGTGCACGTTCATAAATTCAGTGAATCCTAACCTCTGGAATCTTGTTTCGAAAGGTCCACACAGAATGCCTAAAGTTGTGTCCAAATGGACAGACAAACATAGAATGAAAAACAATGATAATATGAGAGTTCTCGGCATTTTAAGAAGGACTGTTGATTCTGACACCTTTCCGTTTGTTACAAATTGCAGGTCTGCTGAAGATATCATGGACAAATTGATTGCAGCCTATAAGAGAAGTGATGACATCTGCTTGATGGTTAATAAGAGTAACCATAGCAGTGATCAATATGAGTTCGAAGATGCTGAAGAGGTAAACAATCCATTCTCTAGTTACACTTTAGATGATTGGGAAGATGCCTATGTCAACCTGTTAGAATCTTATGAAAATTTAGGAAAGAAGAATAAAAGTCTGAAAAAGAAGTTAAATAATCTAGAGAATCCTAACTCTGGAGGTGAAAACATTGAAACTTTTAAAACAGAAAATGAAATATTCAGAAGATAATTGTCGAATCTAGATGCAATCAATTCAGAACTCGATCAAGTCAAATCTGAAAATGGAAAACTCAAAAAATAATGTCAGGAATCTGAACAAAGATTAATCAATCTTGAAAGTGAATATAGATTGATCACTGAAAAATTCGAGGCTGTTAGAGCTGTCAATTTAAAGTTTCAAAAAAACCTTGAAAAATATGAACCAGAAAACCAGCAAGAAAATGTTAAGGAAAACCAGAGTTTCCTAACTGATGTTTTGTTTCATGACGATAAGCTTGAGGAGGAGAACACTAAATTGAAAGCAGAAACTGAGAAATGAAGAAAATAAAATGAGGAACTGAAGTAGTTGAACACTGCTATGTCAGAGAGGCTTCTTGTGCTAGAGAAGGGAAAATGTGTTGCTAATGAAAATCAAGTTGAAAATGAGCTCAAACTAAAACAAGAAGTTGAAACCCTTAAAAATCTGAATGATGTAATGTGTCAACAAATTAAGTCTTGTGAAGAGGAACTGGCATGTTATGAGTTTAGTATCCTAGCTCTCCAACAAGAAAATAATGATCTTAATGAATCCTTGTCTAAATTTGTTCAAGGAAGGAACAATTTAGATAAGCTTCTTGGAAGCAATGTTATTTTTCAGAAGGAAGGGTTAGGATATAATGCTGCAAATAAAAAGAGTTTTGGAAATAAAACTCAAACATCTTTTGTTTCCAGTTCTAATACTCACAATTCTTCAGACCAACCTGTCTTTCAGTTTACTGCTTAGAAAACTTCAAAAACAACTGAAAAATAAAAGAACAAAATTATTTCAGCCACCTCTTTGCATGTTCCCCATAAGACATCCTCTCACACATATGCATACAAAAAGAAAGTGATTTGTCATTATTGTCACAAGATTGGCCATCTAATGCATGAGTGTAGATTGATGGAAAAAGATGACATGGAAGCTACTAAAATGCATGCTAGGAAGACTCATTTCTTAAATCATGAGTTTCAAAATAAGAAAAATCATTGTTATCACTGTGGCAAGATGGGCCACATTGCTGCTCAATGTTGGCATGCACAGGGAGGAAATTTCAATTCTCAGTTTGCTAAATTCCATGCAAATGGAAATGTTTTTGACAAAACTGAATCTATCTTCAAAGGAAAATCTTCTATGTGCTTCAACTGTTGGAAGCCGGGCCATCTGGCTAGTGAATGCTAGTTTGTTATTTGAAGAAGAAATCATTCTTTTTATTTTTATTGTGAAAAGAATGGCCCTACAGTCAAGAACTGTTCGCATGTAGAAAGAAAGAAATCTTTTAAGTATAAACATGATAACAGCTTTGGTTACGGTCGAAAATTCCATGTTCATGCTCATATGCACAAGAAAAACACCAAGTATTTTAATGCTTGTCATTATTGTGGTCATCTTGGGCATACAATGCATGATTGTTACTTGTTGAAAGATGATAATTTAATTGCTCGGAGGTCTTGGAGAACACCAATGAGAGGTGTTACTAACTATGGAGGACCCAAGAACTCTTGGGTACCTAGAATGGCAAAATAAGAATCCTTTTACAGGAGTGTCTTGGAAGTTGATGAAAAGGGGTTCAATAATCAAGGCACCCAGGTTTGGTAAGACCACATTCTTGTATTTTCCAGGTAATATTTGTATTCTTCACATCTGTTCAGTTGAAGTCCTTAGGAATCTGTTTTAAACTGCATATCATGATAAGTCTGATTAGTCAAAATCTTCATGCATACATGTCCACAACTGCATCTGCCATTTGCATTTTTTTATTTATGCACTTGCTAGGTGATCTGTGCATATATGAGGTTAAAGGGTTGTCGGAATTTAATGCATACATATGTCAATTGTAGTCGTTTGATATTTGTTAAAATGCATAATCAATCAAAACAAATTGCATTTCTGCAAAATCGGAAAAGCTGGAATTTGATCCCTACTGTCACATGCCTAAAATGTTCATTTCCACACATGCTCATTCACATACATATTAGCTTAGAGAATTGTCATAAGAAAAATTTGAAGATGCACATAAGACTGACTACACTTTGCACTGCTTTGTTATGCATGACCTGATGGTATATTAAATAGTATTCTGAGAGAAGGACAGAATATGTCTGTCTGAAAACTCACATCATGCGTAGAGGTTATCCTCCGCTGTAGAGCCCCAAAATTTATAAAAGTAATTTCTAGATATTTAAATAATATTCTGGCATTAATTGGGCTAAATAATCAATATAAGGCCAAAATTGTGTTAATTAATTAACCCAACCCACTTAATTGAAGTCCAAAAGGGTTTAGGACCTAGACCATTAGGTTTGGCCCATATTCTAGAAGGTATTTAAGCCTATCCACGGATATTAAGGATAAATACTAATAATATAAGATAATTATTTAGATAATTAACAAAAGAGTTGTTATAAATTGAAACTCTAAGCTACGATGACTGTAACGGTCTATCGTAAGACCGCCACATCCATGTAACGCATGGGCACTCGACCGTTACATCCAGTTAGTTCCGTAAGTGAAGGGACTCATGAAAAGATTGGAACTTGATGTTCCTATCCACTATGGATCGACTTGGGAAGGATTGTAAAAACTCTAAGGACTCTTAGAGATTAGGATTTGATGAAATAAGGACTCTAAACTCGATCTAATCCTCAAACCCTAGCCTAAACTCTATAAATAGGTCATAGTTCAGAACTGTGCGACCCTTACTTTTTGGGCGTAAGGAAGTAAGGTAAGGAGTCATTATCTCAGGTAAGTTCTTTAGAATAATTTGTTTACAATACTTTAGACTAACTCCCCTCTGAATTTCACATCTTTAGGTCAAGAGGGCGAGGAGTTAGAGCCTAAAGAAGTTGCTAAAAAAGTCACAAGAGAAGGAAGGGATCTAGGGCAAGGTTCTCAACCAAATTCAGAAACTACAATCTAAGTAAGAGGTAGGATTATCTCATGAACGGTAAAAACAGCATGATAGGACTAAAAGCCCTCTGGTTTGATTGAATTCCATGCATTATAGAGCATTGATTTCATGTTTTATTTGTTCTATGCACATCATGCACCTCTTAGCCAAATTAAGAAATTAAAGCATGACTATTCATCTATTCATGATCACCTACGCATGTAGATGGCCTTACTTCGTTAACATGACTAGAAACTCATCATGTTTTGATAAAAGACATGATGTGAGTTGATCTCTTAGTTTCTATGATTATTTTCTGTTATCAGATATTGTAACGCACTAGCATAGGACCGACACATTCAAGTAACGGCCCTACTACAGACCGTTAGAAACTCTGTAGTATTTGAATTGCACGGATGTTTCTAACGCGCTTGGACAGATGCGTTACATTCAAGTAACGGCTTGATCATGACCGTCACTTTCACTGTGACGCCCCCTCTTAAGACCGTTATATCCTGCGTTCTGTCAACCCTAAGATAGAAAATAACTTGCCAATATTATTTATTGATTAAGTATAGTTACTTAAGTTTTAACTTGATTACATGAATTTTAGGATATCTGATTGTGCATGATAGGTATTGCATGTTTTGATATCTTAGTGATATTTTAAGGATATGTTAATTTCATGCCAAAATTCTATAGTTTTGTACTATAAAGCATGACTTTTTAACATTGTATTGACGGAGTTTTTATCATGATGTTCACATTGATTATACATATCTCCCTCTGTCAATAGAGTCAATTCTATACGTACATGGCACATATTCCGGTATGTTGTCATTAGTTCACACTTTGCACTATAGGAACACAATCTTGGACATGAGGACCTCTCTATTGGATATTCCTTCCAATGGACTAGAAAATCATTGTTTCAAGGCCTCCGTAATTCTCCGCGAGCCTGGGATTCCCACTAGGACGCCGAGTTGGTTGTACCAATGAAAGCCCATTAATTAGAACACTCTATCGTGGTTTCTGATTCTTGAAATGTAACGGCCTTGAACTGGACCGTTAGGCTCACGTAACGGCCCATTGCCAGACCGTCATATTCCTCTGAGTCTATTTTTATCTTTCTAGACTCGGATCACTGTAACGGCCCATTACTGGCGCGTTACATAATGTAACGGCCCAGCAAATGACCGTTACATAGCTTGTTTATGGTAACCCAAGGTTTGACCAAGGGTTGATATTCCTATGATTCTAGATAAACTTTGATAATCTAGAACTTGTCATATTGCTTAAATTGATCTAAAAGAAATGGAAGTTAAGGAAAATACCGTTATGCTGTCGATTTATTTCTATGAGCATGACATTGTTTAAAGTCTATTTCTTGACTCCTACATTCTTATGTTGAAGCATTCATTCATTGATCTTAGTTATCATGAAATTATTTGAAGTGCTATATTCTTGGCCATACGTTACTGTTATACTGCGTGGAAGTAGCTTAATTTATAACTGAAGATGCAATCGAGCACTGATTGTGTTCAAGGGCTCTATGCTAGTCCCCTCGGCTGATTGCCGGAAACATACTATTTTATAAACCATGGGGTATGATGCTACTGGCGTCGCATTACGCTGGGAGTACTATTTCTATAAATAAATGAAGATCCACGGCACAACATGACATTCTTGCTTGATATTCCACAGAAATTCACGAAGCACTTGCTCTTAAGCAGAAGATGCTAAAGTGAGGAATATGTGGCTTGCTAGTACAATCTCGTTACATTCTTGTTCATGGAAGGCCAATATCATGTTCTTGTTATATTCTTGCTAGTTCATTCTTGATCATTCTATCTTACATGGTTATCTTGTTTCTATTGATTTGATCGCATGATTGATTCGCATTCACATGATTTTACCTTATTTCTTTAGTGCTAAAATGATAATTACTTAAATAGTGCCTTCACGTTGATGCGAAGATACCTACTGGGCAAGTGTGCTCATGACCTATTTTCCAATGTTTTTCAGGAGATGGAAATAGTTCGGATTTGGATTCGGGCTATACTAGTAGCGGGTCCGGAAGCGAGTGAAAGTGTTATAAAGATGAGAGTGAAGAATTAGGAAGTTAAAATGTCTAGATTGAGTCAATGTAATTTTTCTATTTCTTGAGTCTAGTAGAGTGGAAATCAAATTAGTGATTGTATCTTGAATATTGATCATTTATGAAATAAAGTTGGAGTTTGAATATTATTGTGCAATTGCATTTATTTGGGTGATTGTCTTGCGCTCTGATTGATTCTTGCTTGCGAGAGGCTTACCATGCCGGCTGTTCGCGTTCCCCGAGCGAGTCTTCCGCTGTAATTAAAGGCTCGGGGCGTGACAGTTAAGTTGGTATCAGAGCCTAAGTCTTAGGACTTAAGGAAAAGAGTCATGTCATAGGATAAGTCCAAGGTTTAAGGACCCATACCTATGAACTAAGGAAGAAAATTTCCGTACCCATGTGAGAATTGGGTAGAACCCAAGATAAGATAACTAATTAGCTTTAAGAATTATTGTGTTCATTCCAAATTCATGATAAATAACAAGTTGTTATTTTCTCTCAGGTACCCTATTTTTCGAATGGCTCATCGTGTAGATTGGGACGGTATGCAACAAACTGTTGTCGGCCTCACCCAGGCACTGTAAACCATAGCACAAGGTGGTGCGGGGGCAAGGGCAGGAGACCTTCATCGCAATTTTCGGAGTCTAAATCCTCCGCGTTTCAATGGATCTTCCAATCCAGACGAAGCAGAAAATTGGATCGATGAGATGAATAGGATATTTGATGTTATTCAATGCACTGATCAGGATAAAGTCCGTCTAGCTACGTTCTAATTAAACAAGGATGCTCACACTTGGTGGAAATCGGTCCCGGCACCTCCAGCCAATGCGCCACATACATGGAATGTTTTTCTCACTTTATTCCGTGCCAAATATTTCTCCGAGCATGTAAAGGAAAGGAAGGCTTTGGAGTTTGCCTCCCTTCGTCAGGGGATGATGTCCGTGGCAGAATATGAGTTGCAGTTTTCAAGGCTAGCACCGTATACACCACATTTGATTAGTACAGACTTATTAAAAGCAAACCGATTTATGGACGGGTTACGGCCCGGTTTCATTCAACAACTGGGGACACAGAATATCCGCACTTATGCGGAGATGGTTCAAAGGGCATATTTATGCGAGAGGACCTTAGAGAAGGTCGAAAGGTTGAAAGGAAAGGGAGAAGAATCTAGCCGGCGCTCTGATCGGCATTATAAAAAGGAGAAGTTCAGCATCACGGAACCATACAAAATCCGTGATAATAAGAAAAGATCAAGGAGCGGGAACGGTGGAAGTTCTCAAAAGAGTAGTAAAAAGGTGAAGGAAGAAAAGGAGCAAGTCGCCTCGGCGTGCACCTTTTATGAGAAATTCAGCCACTCGACTGAAGAATGCTGGAAGCGCCTAGGTGCTTGTTTGCGTTGTGGGAGTAGGAAGCATCGTGTGCCAGATTGCCCCCTTATGAAAGACCAACCAAATAATGGAGGACGTAGGAGGCAGGCTCGCCTCAATGCAGTTATAGATGAAGAAGAAGCGTCCAGGGATCAAAATGATGGGCTCATGAAGGTACTCTTCAAATCTGTTCTCGTCCTGTATTCGTGCTATTTGATACTAGTGCTTCTCATTCTTTTATCTCCACCACTTTTGCAAAAACCTTACCAACTGCATCAGTTCCCCTACCTTCAGATCTCGCTATTACTACACCTTTAGGATCTGGAACTAAGCTTACCAACTATTATCCTAATTGTGAGGTAGTGGTAGAAGGACACAATCTCCCCGCAAACTTAGTATGCCTTGACTTGAAATGATATGATGCCATTTTAGGGGTAGATTGGCTTGTAGACCATGATGCTTACATCAACTGCCGAAATAGGATTATATCTTTCCGAAAGCCCGGTCTTCCAAGATTTTCCTTTCTTGGCATCAAATACAAGAAGCATCCTACCATTATATCTTCTCTTCACGCCTGCAAACTTATCTCGAAAGGATGTGAAGTTTTTGTTGCTTCAGTCATTGTCACCGAATCTAAGGAAATTATCCTAGCAAACATTCCTATTGCAAATGAATTCCCGGACGTGTTCCCATCCGAACTACCTAGTTTACCACCCGAGAGGGAAGTAAACATTACCATTGAACTCATTCCAGGTGCGGCACCTGTTTCTATAGCCCCTTACAGGATGTCCCCCACAGAACTCAAGGAATTAAAGAAGCAATTACAGGAACTTCTAGACAAGGGTTTTATCAGACCTAGCACATCCCCTTGGGGTGTGCTGGTTCTATTTGTCAAGAAGAAGGATGGTTCTCTCAGATTATGCATTGACTACCGGTGATTGAATCAACTTACAATCAAGAACAAATACCCATTGCCGCGTATTGATGAGCTCTTCGATCAGCTTTCGGGAGCAGAATATTTTTCTAAGATTGACCTAAGATCAGGTTATCATCAGCTTAGAATCAAAGAAGAGGACATTTACAAATCGGCTTTTCAAAGTCGTTATGGCCACTATGAATTCGTGGTAATGCCGTTTGGGTTAACTAATGCCCCAGCAGCATTCATGCAACTTATGAATAGTGTCTTCCAGCCATATTTAGATCAGTTCATCGTCGTCTTCATCGATGATATCCGGATATACTCCAAGACAAAAGAAGAACATGAAGAACATCTAAGGATAGCCTTGCAAACACTTAGAGAACATAAACTTTATGCCAAACTCAATAAGTGTGATTTCTGGCTCAAGGAAGTCTCATTCCTAGGCCACATTATTTCACAAGAAGGTATTGCTGTGGATCCTTCTAAGGTAGAAGCTGTCAGAGATTGGAGCCGACCAATGACTATATATGAAGTTAGAAGCTTTTTGGGTCTAGCAGGTTATTATAGAAGATTCATAAAGGACTTTTCAAAGATTGCGGTTCCTTTAACTAGGCTTACCAGAAAAGAAAATCTTTTTATCTGGTCGAAGGACTGTGAAAAGAGTTTTCAAAATCTTAATAATCATCTTACAACAGCCCCTGTTTTGTCACTACCAATAGAGGGTGCTGGATTTGAACTATATACGGATGCATCTGGAATTGGCTTAGGGTGTGTCCTTATGCAAGATGGAAAGGTGATTTGCTATTCTTCAAGACAATTGAAACGTCACGAAGAAAATTATCCTGTACATGATTTGGAATTAGCAGTAGTTATTTTCACCTTGAAAATTTGGCGTCATTATCTTTATGGAGATAAGTTCACTATCTATTCAGACCATAAGAGTTTGAAATATTTATTTTCTCAAAAAGAGCTTAACATGAGGCAGAGGAGATGGTTGGAATATCTTAAAGACTTCGATTTCACTATTCAATATCACCCTGGCAAGGCAAATGCTGTAGCAGATGCACTTAGCAGAAAACCAATGGGTATGTTATCAAGTCTCATGATTAGTATGACTAACCTTGTTCCTCAATTTGCTCAATTGAATCTAGATGTTGACATTAAGGAAGATAATTGTTTCATGGCAAATATCCGAGCTCAACCAACATTGATTGAGGATTTGGCCAAGTTACAAGAGGAGGACCCAATGTTACTGGAAATTAAAGCCAATATTGAACAAAGACCAGATTTTTCTATATCCAAAGATGAAAGAATACTATTCAAGGGCCGAATGTGTATACCCGATCATGAAGATACAAAGAAATTGATCTTAGAAGAAGCACATAAATCAAAGTATACCATTCATCCAGGAGGTACAAAAATGTATCAAGATCTCAAAAGAAACTTTTGGTGCCCCAATATGAAGAGGGAAGTAGCTGACTTCGTATCTCGGTGTCTCACATGTCAACAAGTGAAGGCGGAACATTTCAGACCCGCAGGTAAATTACATCCCTTAAGTATCCCGGAATGGAAATGGGAAAGCATAGGAATGGATTTCATTATGGGACTACCTAAGACAAGAAGTGGACACGATGGAATATGGGTAATTATATACGGATTAACTAAATCTGCACATTTCATACCAATAAAAAGTCAATGGTCTGTAGATATTCTAGTAGCACTATACATAAAAGAAATTGTCAAGTTACATGGAGTCCCTGTCGCTATTGTATCATATAGAGATCCCCGATTCACATCACAATTCTGGAAGAGCCTACAACATTCACTTGGGACTAGATTGAATTTTAGCACCGCTTTCCATCCACAAACTGATGGTCAAACAGAAAGGACAAATCAAGTGGTAAAAGATATGCTCAGGGCTTGTGTCATTGATTTTGGAGGAAGTTGGCATGATCACTTGCCTTTGGTAGAATTTGCATATAACAACAACTATCAAGCAAGCATACAAATGGCACCTTTTGAAGCTCTATATGGGAAAAGTTATCGATCACCAATATGTTGGAATGAAATAGGGGAAAGGTAATTTCTAGGCCCCGATTTAATCAGAGATCTATAGAGAAAATCAAGCTCATTCAGGAAAGGATGAAAATGGCACAAGATAGGCAAAAATCTTATGCTGACAATCGAAGGCGTGACTTGGAATTTCAAGTAGGAGAACATGTATATCTAAAGGTTTCTCCGGGTCGTGGTATTCGAAGATTTGGCATTAAAGGAAAGCAAACTCCAAGATTTATCTGTCCATTTGAAATCCTCGAAAGGATCGGCGAAGTGGCTTATAAATTGGCTTTGCCACCACAGTTAGCAGGAGTTCATGACGTATTTCACGTCTCGATGCTGAAGAAGTATGTGTATGATCCAGATCACATTATCACTTATGACAATCTGGAGATTCAGAAGGACTTGACATACGAACAAACGCCAATGAAGATTTTGGAACGAGAAGTACGTCAACTCAGAAATAAGGTCATTCCTACGGTTAAGATTCAATGGAAGAAAGTATGGCCTTATGAAGCAACATGGGAAATCGAATCAGCTATGAAGAAAAGATTCTCAGAATTATGTAATTGTAAGTACAATCTCCTCAATCCAAAAAATGAATTTGGGGATCAAATTCTTCTAAGTGGGGGAGGGTGTAGAGCCCCAAAATTTATAAAAGTAATTTCTAGATATTTAAATAATATTCTGGCATTAATTAGGCTAAATAATCAATATAAGGCCAAAATTGTGTTAATCAATTAACCCAACCCACTTAATTGAAGTCCAAAAGGGTTTAGGACCTAGACCATTAGGTTTGCCCCATATTCGAGAAGGTATTTAAGCCTATCCACGGATATTAAGGATAAATACTAATAATATAAGATAATTATTTAGATAATTAACAAAAGAGTTGTTATAAATTGAAACTCTAAGCTACGATGACTGTAACGGTCTATCGTAAGACCGCCACATCCATGTAACGCATGGGCACTCGACCGTTACATCCTATTAGTTCGGTAAGTGAAGGGACTCATGAAAAGATTGGAACTTGATGTTCCTATCCACTATGGATCGACTTGGGAATGATTGTAAAAACTCTAAGGACTCTTAGAGATTAGGATTTGATGAAATAAGGACTCTAAACTCGATCTAATCCTCAAACCCTAGCCTAAACTCTATAAATAGGGCATAGTTCTGAACTGTGCGACCCTTACTTTTTGGGCGTAAGGAAGCAAGGTAAGGAGTCATTATCTCAGGTAAGTTCTTTAGAATAATTTGTTTACAATACTTTAGACTAACTTCCCTCCGAATTTCACATCTTTACGTCAAGAGGGCGAGGAGTTAGAGCCTAAAGAAGTTGCTGAAAAAGTCACAAGAGAAGGAAGGGATCTAGGGCAAGGTTCTCAACCAAATTCAGAAACTACAGTCTAAGTAAGAGGTAGGTTATCTCATGAACGGTAAAAATAGCATGATAGGACTAAAAGCCCTCTGGTTTGATTGAATTCCATGCATTATAGAGCATTGATTTCATGTTTTATTTGTTCTATGCACATCATGCACCTCTTAGCCAAATTAAGAAATTAAAGCATGACTATTCATCTATTCATGATCACCTATGCATGTAGATGGCCTTACTTCATTAACATGACTAGAAACTCATCATGTTTTGATAAAAGACATGATGTGAGTTGATCTCTTAGTTTCTATGATTATTTTCTGTTAGCAGATACTGTAACGCACTAGCATAGGACCATCACATTCAAGTAACGACCCTACTACAGACCGTTAGAAACTCTGTAGTATTTGAATTGCACGGATGTTTCTAACGCGCTTGGACAGACGCGTTACATTCAAGTAACGACTTGATCATGACCGTCACTTTCACTGTGACGCCCCCTCTTAAGACCGTTATATCCTGCGTTCTGTCAACCCTAAGATAGAAAATAACTTGCCAATATTATTTATTGATTAAGTATAGTTACTTAAGTTTTAACTTGATTACATGAATTTTAGGATATCTGATTGTGCATGATAGGTATTGCATGTTTTGATATCTTAGTGATATTTTAAGGATATGTTAATTTCATGCCAAAATTCTATAGTTTTGTACTATAGAGCATGACTTTTTAACATTGTATTGACGGAGTTTTTATCATGATGTTCACATTGATTATACATATCTCTCTCTGTCAATAGAGTCAATTCTATACGTACATGGCACATATTCCGGTATGTTGTCATTAGTTCACACTTTGCACTATAGGAACACAATCTTGGACATGAGGACCTCTCTATTGGATATTCCTTCCAATGGACTAGGAAATCATTGTTTCAAGGCCTCCGTAATTCTCTGCGAGCCTGGGATTCCCACTAGGACGCCGAGTTGGTTGTACCAATGAAAGCCCATTAATTAGAACACTCTATCGTGATTTCTGATTCTTGAAATGTAACGGCCTTGAACTGGACCGTCAGGCTCACGTAACGTCCCATTGCCAGACCGTCACATTCCTCTGAGTCTATTTTTATCTTTCTAGACTCGGATCACTGTAACGGCCCATTACTGGCGCGTAACATAATGTAACGGCCAGCAAATGACCGTTACATAGCTTGTTTATGTTAACCCAAGGTTTGACCAAGGGTTGATATTCCTATGATTCTAGACAAACTTTGATAATCTAGAACTTGTCATATTACTTAAATTGATCTAAAAGAAATGGAAGTTAAGGAAAATATCGTTATGCTGTCGATTTATTTCTATGAGCATGACATTGTTTAAAGTCTATTTCTTGACTCCTACATTCTTATGTTGAAGCATTCATTCATTGATCTTAGTTATCATGAAATTATTGGAAGTGCTATATTCTTGGCCATACGTTACTGTTATACTACGTGGAAGTAGCTTAATTTATAACTGAAGATGCAATCGAGCACTGATTGTGTTCAAGGGCTCTATGCTAGTCCCCTCGGCTGATTGCCGGAAACATACTATTTTATAAACCATGGGGTATGATGCTACTGGCGTCGCATTGCGCTGGGAGTACTATTTCTATAAATAAGTGAAGATCCACGGCACAACCTGACATTCTTGGTTGATATTTCACAGAAATTCACGAAGCACTTGCTCTTAAGCAGAAGATGCTAAAGTGAGGAATATGTGGCTTGCTAGTACAATCTCGTTACATTCTTGTTCATGGAAGGCCAATATCATGTTCTTGTTATATTCTTGCTAGTTCATTCTTGATCATTCTATCTTACATGGTTATCTTGTTTCCATTGATTTGATCGCATGATTGATTCGCATTCGCATGATTTTACCTTATTTCTTTAGAGCTAAAATGATAATTACTTAAATAGTGCCTTCATGTTTATGCGAAGATACCTACTGGGCAAGTGTGCTCATGACCTATTTTCCAATGTTTTTCAGGAGATGGAAATAGTTCGGATTCGGATTCGGGCTATACTAGTAGCGGGTCTGGAAGCGAGTGAAAGTGTTATAAGGATGAGAGTGAAGACTTAGGAAGTTAAAGTGTCTAGATTGAGTCAATGTAATTTTCCTATTTCTTGAGTCTAGTAGAATGGAAATCAAATTAGTGATTGTATCTTGAATATTGATCATTTATGAAATAAAGTTGGAGTTTGAATATTATTGTGCAAATGCATTTATTTGGATGATTGTCTTGCGCTCTGATTGATTCTTGCTTGCGAGAGGCTTACCATGCTGGCTGTTCGCGCTCCCCGAGCAAGTCTTCCGCTGTAATTAAAGGCTCGAGGCGTGACATCCGGCAAGTACTGAGGGTCAAGTATTCATATAGAGCAGTCTAGACTTTCATGAGCATGAATTTTAAAATCCTTTGCTTAGCCTTCATTGCATAAGCTGCATAAATTTAGTGCATTTGCATACATGAGTTAATTGCATATCATTTTTAAAGAAAATTCCAAAATATTGGCTCACTGCATATAGGCAGGGGGAGCATACAAAAGCGTTTGAGATGCATGGTGAGTCTGTTGTTCTATCTCTATCTGAAACCTTTTCTGCCTAATCTCTGTCCTTCCAGCAACTCACATTAATAATTGATTTCAGTTGGTTACTTTTTCCTTCACCTATCATTTGAACTCACATGAACATTAAACATTTGCCATGTTCTCAGCTCACTGAACTTAAATGATTCTCAAACTCTCTGAATACCCATGGTTGCACATATCTTTGAAATTTTGTGTCAAACTTGACATCTTGTTGCTGTCTACAAAAATCCTGTTGAAATCTCATGGTCATTTCCTTGAAATATGTAGCCTTATTACAATAAACCAGGTCATCTTTGCTACATGCTTAAAATTCATGTGCCTTCACATACATGCATACTCCTCGATGCTTGTGTCTCAATTCAACTTGACTGCTACTGAATCTTATTGAAAATGCCGAAACTTGAGAAGATTTCACTTTGCGTACCTTGATCATAAATCTGAAAAACATCTGTACTAGGAATCTTCCATCATATGGAACTATGAATGTTCTGAAAAGATCAAATTAGTTTAAGTTTAATGTATTTTCAGCTTGTTTCTTAAATGCCATGAAAATATCTGAATCAGTTTTTAATAAACTTTAACCAACTGTTTCATGTTATTCTTTGAAAAACCTTATGTAAATTGAAATATTGAAATCATGACCTATTGGGTTGAAATGCGTGAAATCTATATTATTTTTAAACAAGTCTTTCTTCAAAACCTTATGGGTAGCTGTATCTAAATGCTAATTCAGCCATGTAAATGGCAGAGTAATGGCTAAATGCGCTGAGAAACTAGGATCATTGTCAAAGATAATGGACCCAAAGTCATGATGCTTCTTGACTAACACTGTTCAGAAAATTAACAAAGGTTAGTTTCACTCAGTATCTAGGGGTACCTGCGTCTGGTAAACATGTACCCTTACGCAAAAAGGTGATATCTATACCTGAAACAGAATGGTATATTCTGCTGAGTAAGCTAGGGGTACTGGCATCTAATCAGCGTCTACCTTTACGATGAAAGGCATGAATTATTCTTGACTGTTCTGAAAATAAACAGAAATGAAAATCTCTGCTGAACCCAAAAGGTGAAAATTCATATATGTCAAATTGTTTAACCTCAATACTCATGATTATTTTCCCTAAAGAAGTCATTGAAATAGATTGAGTAAGATGTAGGGAGGTTAATCAACATGTTAACATGAGGACTTGGTTCAATTTTATTAAATCTGAATTCAGATATGAGTAAAGAATTCAATTGACACACTGTATATGCATCATATTTAAACCATGCTATTCAATAAAGATTCACTCATAAGCCCTTATAATGGAAGACTATGAAATATTCATACTCTTGGATTTATGATATTGGTATCTCATTGAAAATCTTGACTGAAGCTCATTGAAAACCTTGTGCTTAGTCTTTATCATTGCTCACTGACTAATCTTCAATATGTCTTGAATTCAGGGGGAGCATAAGTATTTCTTGAACTGCATGACTAACCTTGCTCATTCTGATTATCCTTGTTCTTCCAGAAATATGTCTCCACTGATATCAGCTAGTCTCATAAAATCTATCATGGGCTGATTTCATCTTTGATTGCCCCTGTGCTTTTGCTGAGCGCCCTTGAGAAAACATTTTAATGTGCCATTTGCTTCAAGGGGGAACAATCAATTGAACTCATACCCTAGTGTGTTTGAAACTTTATTGCACACTGATTCTGCTTCCATCTGTCATGACCTGAACTTTTATTTGTCTGATCATGTGTTTTTGCTAGTGCTCTCTTTGACCTTATGACTTGTCCACTTGATCTGCTTTGATTTGCTGAATCTTGACTAGTGCTTTGAATCTCTTCCAAGCCTACTAATTTGTCCAAAGAGGGACATTCTCTGTTTAAGGGAGAGTATGAGTTATTCCTTCAGTCAATTGTTGCATGCTCTCGCTTTGTTCATATTGGTCTGCACATTACTTTGTATTCCTTCCTTTTTGATGTTGTCAAAGGGGGAGAATTTATGTGACTATGTGGACTATCATAGTCTACGTCATTTTTTGATCTGTCAGATGCTCATTGTTGATCATCATGAACTTGTTGCTAATGACTCGTAATATTGCCATCATCAAAAAGGGGGGGAGTGTTGTGTCTCTGTGATTTTGATGATGTCAATATTATTTTTTACTATATATATTCTTGATCATATAAATTGATGCATTCATTGGTGATCTGATCATTTATAAGAGTATGAGATTTGTCAGAACAGGTTCTAAAGATGATTCAAAAAGTCATGAAAAGATAGTCAACGATCAACGCCAACAGACAGTAAGTCAACATCACTGGTCAAATGTGAGTCAACCTCTGACAGGTAAATTCAATGCATATACAAGTCTGATACACATCTAGGTCAGTACAAATATCTCAGACTTCCATTTGGTTGCATATAAAGTCTGTGTTAGCTTTTTATAATGTCAGTGCATTATTCTAGTTCATGCATATATGAAGTCCGTGCACTTCACTGTTCAGGTCGGTGTAGTCTGCGTTTCATGATTCGTCTAATGCGCACACACGGTCAATACATATCTGCGTCTACACTTGCGTCTCTGTTTGCATCTCATACATATTTTTATTTGCATCTCATACATATTTTCACTTGCGTCTCATGCATTTGTGTCATAGCGTCTCTACTTGTGTCTCATGCAATTGTGTCTTTTGTTGCGTCTCATATTGCGTCTTATGCTCAGCTGTGTCTATGGCTGCGTCTCGACTGCGTCTTAGCACACCCAGTGTCAGTGCACTTCTACTACTCATGCATTTGTGTCTCATGCATGTGTGCGTCTAATTTTGTGTCTCATGCACAACTAGAGTTAGTGCATGTGTGCGTCTCACTTTGTGTCTTATGTTGTGTCTTAGCATAACCAGGTATGAGCATGCCTTGGGTCTCATGATTCGTCTAAGGCATATATTAAGGTTGGTACATGTTTGTACCTAAGGCATAAACACGTCGGTGCAAGTTTTGCCTTGTGCGTTTACATATGAAGGTCGGTGCAGTTTTTAGGTCCGTGCTATTTCCTATAGCTTGCTCATGCAAAGTCGGTGCAATCTTTTGTGTTGCTTGCATAAGTCCGTGCAAGTTGAATTTCATGTGCATCCCACGTTTGTGCATGCTATAGTCGGTGCAGTATTCTTTGCTTATCTGCATATACACGTCGGTGCATATTAGAGACGGTGCATACTTTCCTCTAAGACATGCAATAGAGGTCAGTGCATCTATGGTCACACACATGCATTAGTCAGAACATATTCTTCATCAAGTCGGTGCACATTAGGTCTGTGCACATTTGGTTCAGGGTCGGTGCATATATGGTTTCAAGGTCTGTGCACATCTTGCACTAACTTGAAACGTAGGTATATGTTTCAGCCTTAAGCTTGCAATGAATGAGTCTGTGCAGGCTTTGCATTAAGTATCATTAGGTCTGTGCATACCCTCTCATGCGTGCATCAAGTCTGTGCATATACCACATTAGGTATGTGCATACCCTCTCATACGTGCATCAAGTCTGTGTATAATTCATATATGAACTAAGTCTATGACATTACTTATCCACTCATGCTTACAAGCTAATTGACGAAATGCCTCTCTTATGACTAACAGATTAAAGACAACACGTGAGGTCGAGCTAAGACTAGGCACGTGTTCCTAGAGGCACGTGACTAGGGAAGCATCTTCTGCCACGTGGATTCTTTGGAAAGGGGGGCACAAGCCCTACACACGCCTAAGGCGTGAGCTCGTGGGAGTCCAGGTCTGAAGCCCTATAAGAAGAGATCCTCTGTGATCAAAGGACTATAACCTAAGCGAAGAAAGGTGTGTTGCCGGAGAGAGAAAAAAAGGAGAGGCGCCAGAGAGAAGAAAAAGAAGAAGAACCAGTGAGTGAGAAAGAAAGAGAAAGGAAGAGAGACGAGCTGAGAAGAGAATAGAAAGAAGAAGAGAGAGCTTTCCTTGAAGATCAGAGTTGTATTGGCCTCTGGATCAAATCTAAGCCAAGTTGCTCCTACGGAGCTACATTTGTTTCTATTTCTCCTTTTATTTTTCGTTTGTTCTTTCCATCTTCATTAAGTGTTCTTCCGATCCTCTGATTTGAGGTCGGGGTTCCTCCTGTGGACTCAGGAGAAGGGATACTGTGTCTCCGGTTGCTAGTGACGGGTTGTCACTAGGGGTTCCCTCTAGTGTAGAGGAAGGGAGACAGTGTCTCCGATTTGCAAGTGACGGGGGTGTCACTTGTGGGTTCCCTCCGGTCTAGAGGAAGGGAGACTGAGTCTCCAGTTGCTAGTAACGGGGTGTTGCTAGTGTTTTTCCTCTGGGTTGGAGGAAGAGAGGAGTCTATTCCTCTGGGTCAAGTTGTACGGTAGCGTTTGTTGCAGACTGAGTCTGCTTTGAACTCTAGCTTGTGCTAGTGATATCCTCACTCGATTTGAGTGAGGGGTGGACGTAGGCAGACTGTGGGTCTGGCCGAACCACCTAAAATTCCGGTGTTCCGTGGTTTTCTTTGTGAGTTTGCTCCTGCCTTCTACTTCTCTCACAGGGGTCCTTGTCAGGTTGGGTGTGCACCGCCTGTTCGATTCATTGATTGCCTGATTCGTCAAATCTGTGAAGTGGTTGATTTGTGTGTGTGTGCTTCAGTATCATTCCCCACCAGTTTACAGATCACCTTTAAAGAATTCAAGGTCATCCCTGTGCTATTTTCTATTCTAAGAAATCTGCCTTGTCCTGCTTGGTGCTTTTCTGTGCTTTCTCAGATTGGTAGTTCATCTAGTTGAAAGAAGTTCAGAATTAACAATGTTTAAATCGGCAAATCTTTTTATTTAAGATCCATTCACACCCCCTCTGGATCTAACAAGTGGTATCAGAGCGGGTTGCTGGCTTTTCAGATCCAACGATCTGTAGTAATTCCTGGTGTTTCTCGGTGGTTTCTTCCTCTATTTGTCGTTTATTATTACTGGTCGTCTGTTTCCATTTTGCCAATGGCTTATCCTCCGATTTTTAATGGGTCCGATTCCCTAACTGGCTTGGTAGTCTATGCACATTCATAAATTCATTGAATCTTAATCTCTGGAATCTTGTTTCCAAAGGTCCACACAGAATGCCTAAAGATGTGTCCAAATGGACAGACAAACATAGAATGAAAAACAATGATAATATGAGAGTTCTCAGCATTTTAAGAAGGACTGTTGATTCTGACACCTTTCCGTTTGTTACAAATTGCAGTTCTGCTAAAGATATCATGGACAAATTGATGGCAGCCTATAAGAGAAGTGATGACATCTGCTTGACATAAAATAGCATGATCAAGATGAGTTCGAAGATGCTGAAGAGGTAAACAATCCCATTCTCTAGTTACACTTTAGATGATTAGGAAGATGCCTATGTCAACATGTTAGAATCTTATGAAAAATTAGGGAAGAAGAATAAAAGTCTGAAAAAGAAGTTAAATAATATAGAGAATCCTAACTCTGGAGGTGAAAACATTGAAATTTTTAAAACTGAAAATGAAATATTCAGAAGATAATTGTCGAATCTAGATGCAATCAATTCAGAACTCGATCAAGTCAAATCTGAAAACGGAAAACTCAAAAAATAATGTCTGGAATCTGAACAAAGATTAATCAATCTTGAAAGTGAAAACAGATTTATCACTGAAAATTCGAGGCTGTTAGAGTTGTCAATTTAATGTTTTAGGAAAACCTTGAAAAATATGAACCAAAAAATCAGCAGGAAAATGTTAAGGAAAACCAGAGTTTCCTAACTGATGTTTTGTTTGATGACGATAAGCTTGAGGAGGAGAACACTAAATTGAAAGCAGAAACTGAGAAATAGATAAAAGAAAATGAGGAACTGAAGCAGTTGAACACTGCTATGTCAGAGAGGCTTCTTGTGTTAGAGAAGGGAAAATGTGTTGCTAATGAAAATCAAGTTGAAAATGAGCTGAAACTGAAACAAGAAGTTGAAACCCTTAAAAATCTGAATGATGCAATGTGTCAACAAATTACGTCTTGTGAAGGAGAACTAGCCAGTTATGAGTTTAGTATCATAGCTCTCCAAAAATAAAATAATGATCTTAATGAATCCTTATCTAAATTTGTTGAAGGAAGGAACAATTTAGATAAGCTTCTTGGAAGCAAGGTTAATTTTCAGAAGGAAGGGTTAGGATATAATGCTGCAAATAAAAAGAGTTTTGGAAACAAAACTCAAACATCTTTTGTTTCCAGTTCTAATACTCACAATTCTTCAGACCAACCTGTCTTTTAGTTTACTGCTCAGAAAACTTCAAAAACAACTGAAAAACAAAAGAACAAAATTATTTTAGCCACCTCTTTGCATCTTCCCCATAAGACATCCTCACACACACATGCATACAAAAAGAAAGTGATTTGTCATTATTGTCACAAGATTGGCCATCTAATGCATGAGTGTAGATTGATGGAAAAAGATGACATGGAAGCTAGTAAAATGCATGCTAGGAAAACTCATGTCAGAAATCATGAGTTTCAAAAAAAGAAAAATCATTGTTATCACTGTGACAAGATGGGCCACATTGCTGCTCAATGTTGGCATGCATAGGGAAGAAATTTCAATTCTAAGTTTGCTAAATTCCCTGCAAATGGAAATGGTTTTGACAAAACTGAATCTGTCTTCAAAGGAAAATCTTCTATGTGCTTCAACTGTTGGAAGCCGGGCCATCTGGCTAGTGAATGTTGGTTTGTTATTAGAAGAAGAAATCACTCTTCTTATTTTTATTGTGGAATGAATGGTCATACAGTCAAGAACTGTTGGCATGTAGAAAGAAAGAAATCTTTTAAGTATAAACATGATAACAGTTTTGGTTATGGTCAGAAATTCCATGTTCATGCTCATATGCACAAGAAAAACACCAAGTATTTTAATTCTTGTCATTATTGTGGTCATCTTGGGCATACAATGCATGATTGTTACTTGTTGAAAGATGATAATTTAATTGCTCGGAGGTCTTGGAGAACACCTATGAGAGGTGTTACTAACTATTGAGGACCCAAGAACTCTTGGGTACCTAAAATGGCAAAATAAGATTTCTTTTGCAGGAGTGGCTTGGAAGCTGATAAAAAGGGGTTCAATAATCAAGGCACCCAGGTTTGGTAATACCCCATTCTTCTATTTTCCATGTAATATTTATATTCTTCACATCTGTTTAGTTTAACTCCTTCGGAATCTGTTTTAAACTACATATCGTGATAAGTCTGATTAGTCAAAATCTTCATGCATACATGTCCACAACTGCATCTTCCATTTGCATTTTTTTTGTTTATGCACTTGCTAGGTGATCTGTGCATATATGAGGTTAAAGAGTTGTCTGAATTTGATGCATACATATGCCAATTGCAGTTGTTTGATATTTGTTAAAATGCATAATCACTCAAAACAAATTACATTTCTGAAAAATCAGAAAAGCTGGAATTTGATCCCTACTGTCACATGCATAAAATGCTCATTTCCACACATGCTCATTCACATACATATTAGCTTAGAGAATTATCATAAGAAATATTTGAATATGCACATAAGACTGACTGCACTTTGCACTACTTTTCTATGCATGACCTGATGGTATATTAAATAGTATGCTAAGAGAAGGATAGATTATGTCTGTCTGAAAACTCACATCATGCGTAGAGGCTATCCTTCGCCAAGTACTGAAGGTCAAGTCTTCATATAGAGCGGTCTAGACTTTCATGAGCATGAATTTTGAAATCCTTTGCTTAGCCTTCATTGCATAAGCTGCATAAATTTAGTGCATTTGCATACATGAGTTAATTGCATATCATTTTTAAAGAAAATTCAAAAGATTGGTTCACTGCATATAGACAAGGGGAGAATACAAAAGCGTTTGAGATGCATGGTGAGTCTGTTGTTCTATCTCTGTCTGAAACCTTTTCTGCCTAATCTCTGTCCTTCCAGCAACTCACATCAATAATTGATTTCAGTTGGTTATTTTTGCCTTCACCTATCATTTGAACTCACATGAACATTAAACATTTGCCATGTTCTCAGCTCAATGATCTTAAATGATTCTCAAACTCTCAGAATACCCATGGTTGCACATATCTTTGAAATTCTCTGTCAAACTTGATATCCTGTTGCTATCTACAAAAATCCTGTTGAAATCTCATGGTCATTTCCTTGAAATCTGTAGCCTTATTACAATAAACCAAGTCATCTTTGCTACATGCTTGAAATTCATGTGCCTTCACATACATGCATACTCCTCGATGCTTGTGTCTCAATTCAACTTGACTGCTACTGAATCTTATTCAAATTCCAAAACTTGAGAAGATTTCAATTTATGTATCTTGATCATAAATCTGAAAAATATATATACTAGGAATCTTCCATCATATAGAACTATGAATGTTCTGAAAAGATCAAATTGGTTTAAGTTTAATGTATTTTCAGCTTGTTTCTTAAATGCCATGAAAATATCTGAATCAGTTTTTAATAAACTTTAACCAACTGTTTCATGTTATTGTTTGAAAAACCTTATGTAATTTGAAATATTGAAATCATGACCTATTTGGTTGAAATGCATGAAATATGTATTATTTTTAAACAAGTCTTTCTTCAAAATCTTATGGGTAGTTGTATCTAAATGCTAATTCAGCCATGTAAATGG
This sequence comes from Amorphophallus konjac, assembly GCA_022559845.1. Classification (NCBI taxonomy): domain Eukaryota; kingdom Viridiplantae; phylum Streptophyta; class Magnoliopsida; order Alismatales; family Araceae; genus Amorphophallus; species Amorphophallus konjac. The sequence goes on along the minus strand of CM040123.1, from coordinate 224,859,514 downwards.
TAGAGCAATGGCTAAATGTGCTGGGAAACTAGGATCCTTGTCACAGACAATGGACCCAAAGTCATGATTCTTCTTGGCTAACTCTCTTCAAAAAATTAACAAAGGTTAGTTTCACTCAGTATCTAGGGGTACCTGCGTCTGGTAAACATGTACCCTTACGTAAAAAGGTGATATCTATACCTGAAACAGAATGGTATATTCTGCTGAGTAAGCTAGGGGTACTGGCGTCTAGTCAGCGTCTACCTTTACGATGAAAGGCATGAATTATTCCTGACTGTTCTGAAAATAATAAGAAATGAAAATCTCAGCTGAACCAAAAAGGTGAAAATTCAGATATGTCAAATTGTTTAACCTCAATACTCATGATTGTTTTCCCTAAAGAAGTCATTGAAATAGATTGAGTAAGATATAGGGAGGTTAATCAACATGTTAACATGAGGACTTGGTTCACTTTTATTAAATCTAAATTCAGATATGAGTAAAGAACTTTATTGGCAAGCTGTATATGCATCATATTTAAACCATGCTATTCAATAAAGATTCACTCATAAGCCCTTATAATGGAAGACTCTGAAATATTCATACTCTTGGGTTTATGATATTGGTATCTCATTGAAAATCTTGATTGAGGCTCAATGAAAACCTTGTGCTTAGTCTTTATCATTGCTCACTGACTAATCTTCAATCTGTCTTGAATTCAGGGGGAGCATAAGTATTTCTTGAACTACGTGACTAACCTTGCTATTTTTTATTATCCTTGTTCTTCCATAAATATGTCTCCATTGATATCAGCTAGTCTCATAAAATCTGTCATGAGCTGATTTCATCTTTGATTGCCCCTGTGCTTTTGCTGAGCACCCTTGAGAAAACATTTTAATGTGCCATTTGCTTCAAGGGGGAACAATCAATTGAACTCATACCCTAGTGTGTTTGAAATTCTATTGCACACTGATTCTGCTTCCATCTGTCATGACCTGAACTTTTATTTGTCTGATCATGTGTGTTTTCTAGTGCTCTCTTTGACCTTATGGCTTGTCCACTTGATCTGCTTAATCTTGACTAGTGCTTTGAATCTCTTCCAAGCCTACTAATTTGTCCAAAGAGGGACATTCTCTATTTAAGGGGGAGTATGAGTTATTCCTTCAGTCAATTGTTGCATGCTCTCGCTTTGTTCATAATGGTCTGCACATTACTTTCTATTCCTTCATTTTTGATGTTGTCAAAGGAGGAGAATTTATGTGACTATTTAGACTATCATAGTCTGAGTCATTTTCTGATCTGTCAGATGCTCATTGTTGATCATCATGAACTTGTTGCTAATGACCCGTAATATTGCCATCATCAAAAAAGGGGAGAGTGTTGTGTCTCTCTGATTTTGATGATGTCAATATTATGTCTTACTATATATATTCTTGATCATATAAATTGATGCATTCATTGGTGATCTAATCATTTATAAGAGTATGAGATATGTCAGAACATGTTCTAAAGATGATTCAAAAAGTCATGAAAAGACAGTCAACGATCAACGCCAACAGACAGCAAGCCAGCATCACTGGTCAAATGTGAGTCAACCTCTGACAGGTAAAGTCAATGCACATACAAGTCTGATACACATCTAGGTCATTACAGATATCTCAGACTTCCATTTGCTTGCTATAAAGTCTGTGTTAGCTTTTTATAAGGTCAGTGCATTATTTTACTTCATGCATATATGAAGTCCGTGCACTTCACTGTTCAGGTCGGTGTAGTCTACGTTTCATGATTCGTCTAATGCGCACACACGGTCAATACATATCTGCGTCTACACTTGCGTCTCTGTTTGCATCTCATACATATTTTTATTTGCATCTCATACATATTTTCACTTGCGTCTCATGCATTTGTGTCATAGCGTCTCTACTTGTGTCTCATGCAATTGTGTCTTTTGTTGCGTCTCATATTGCGTCTTATGCTCAGCTGTGTCTATGGCTGCATCTCGACTGCGTCTTAGCACACCCAGTGTCAGTGCACTTCTACTACTCATGCATTTGTGTCTCATGCATGTGTGCGTCTAATTTTGCGTCTCATGCACACCTAGAGTCAGTGCATGTGTGCGTCTCACTTTGTGTCTCATGTTGTGTCTTAGCATAACCAGGTATGAGCATGCCTTGCGTCTCATGATTCGTCTAAGGCATATATTAAGGTTGGTACATGTTTGCATTTAAGGCATAAACACGTCGGTGCAAATTTTGCCTTGTGCGTTTACATATCAAGGTCGGTGCAGTTTTCAGGTTCGTGCTATTTCCTATAGCTTGCTCATGCAAAGTCAGTGCAATCTTTTGTGTTGCATGCATAACTCCGTGCAAGTTGCATTTCATGCGCATCCCACGTTTGTGCATGCTATAGTCGGTGTAGTATTCTTTGCTTATCTGCATATACACGTCGGTGCATACTTTCCTCTAAGACATGCAATTGAGGTCAGTGCATCTATGGTCACACGCATGCATTAGTCAGAACATATTCTTCATCAAGTCGGTGCACATTAGGTCTGTGCACATTTGCTTCATGGTCGGTGCATATATGGTTTCAAGGTCTGTGCACATCTTGCACTGACTTGAAACGTAGGTATATGTTTCAGCCTTAAGCATGCAATGAATGAGTCTGTGTAGGCTTTGCATTAAGTATCATTAGGTCTGTGCATACCCTCTCATACATGCATCAAGTCTGTGCATATACCACATTAGGTCTATGCATACCCTCTCATACGTGCATCAAGTCTGTGCATAATTCATATATGAACTAAGTCTATGCCATTACTTATCCACTCATGCTTAGAAGCTATTTGATGAAATGCCTCTCTTATGACTAACAGATTAAAGATAGCACGTGAGGTTGAGCTAAGACCAGGCACGTGTTCCCAGAAATGGTAGAATGATTGGCACATGACTGTAGGGAAGCATCTTCTGCCACATGGATTTTTTGGAAAAGGGGGCACGAGCCCTACACACGCCCAAGGCGTGAGCTCGTCGGAGTCCAGGTCTGAAGCCCTATAAGAAGACATCCTCTACGATCAAAGGACTATAACCTAAGCGAAGAAAGGTGTGCCGCCGGAGAGAAGAAAAAAGGAGAGGCTCCAGAGAGAAGAAAAAGAAGAAGAATCAGTAAGTGAGAAAGAAAGAGAAAGGAAGAGAGACGAGCTGAGAAGAGAATAGAGAGAAGAAGAGAGAGCCTTCCCTGAAGATCAGAGTTGTATTGGCCTCTAGATCAGATCCAAGCCAAGTTGCTCCTACGGAGCTACATTGGTTTATGTTTCTCCTTTTGTTTTTCGTTTGTTCTTTCCATCTTCATTAAGTGTTCTTCCGATCCTCTGGTTTGAGGTCGGGGTTCCTCCTGTGAACTCAGGAGAAGGGAGACTGTGTCTCCGGTTGCTAGTGACATGCTGTCACTAGGGGTTCCCTCTGGTGTAGAGGAAGGGAGACAGTGTCTTCGATTTGCAAGTGACGGGGGTGTCACTTGTGGGTTCCCTCCGGTCTAGAGGAAGGGAGACTGAGTCTTCGGTTGCTAGTAATGGGGTGTTGCTAGTGTTTTCCCTCCGGGTTGGAGGAAGAGAGGAGTCTGTTCCTTTAGGTCAAGCTGTAAGGTATCATTTTTTACAGATTGAGTCTACTTTGAAATCTAGCTTGTGCTAGTGGAATCCTCACTCGGTTTGAGTGAGGGGTGGACGTAGGCAGACTGTGGGTCTGGCCGAACCACCTAAAATTCTGGTGTTCCATGGTTTTCTTTGTGAGTTTGCTCCTGCCTTCTACTTCTCTCATAGAGGTCCTTGTCAGGTTGGGTGTACACCGCCTGTTCGATTCATTGATTGCCTGATTCGTCAAATCTGTGAAGTGGTTGATTTGTGTGTGCGTGCTTCAGTATCATTCCCCACCAGTTTACAGATCGCCTTTAAAGAATTCAAGGTCATCCCTATGCTGTTTTCTATTCTGAAAAATCTGCCTTGTCCTGCTTGGTGCTTTTCTGTGCTTTCTTAGATTGGTAGTTAATCTAGTTGAAAGAAGTTCAGAATTAACAATGTTTAAATCGGCAAATCTTTTTATTTAAGATCGATTCACACCCCCTCTGGATCTAACAACTCTGACTACCATGAAAATTCTTATCCAATATTGTGTCCCCATATTTCAATTATAGAACGTGATTGTTTTGAAACGTCGTTATGTCATTGATCTTTTATACGGCGAGATGATAGACGATACGGTACTTTCTTTCACTAATTGTGCACTTTTACGCCTCGCCCAACCCTGAACTTGTGTTTCTACTGCTAATAGAATCGTGATTGTATGCAGGTGATCGATGCCATGATGTTCCTCCTCCACTCAAGATGAATTGAATCTGGCATCTTTCATCGGTGGGTTTGTTTTCCCACCATTGTAGTGAATCACATCAACGACAACATAGTGGCCAACAACGCAAAAAAGATGGAATTGTTGCAGTGCATATTCGAGAATGATGAATTATCAAAACTACAGCATAATAAATATTTATTCTTCGTGTTACACTCAAGTAATCATTGGCTTCTTTTTGTTGTTGACACGGAGAATCGCCGCTTTATCTCATACAATTCCATGAGAGGCATGGCCATCCATGAAGCCACTATAAGAAAATGGGTGCTTTTTCTTATCCATGTACCTGTATTAAAGATATTTATAATTTATCTATTGATTATTCCCTAATAATGTCAAATATTTCATTTGTAGGACCCAGTTGTATGAGAGTTACTAAAGGAATATGGGACATTTGAGGGAGTTGATGAATGGGAACTTGTGTTCAACAACGAATGTCCCCAACAGGCAGCTGGAAGCCTCAAATGTGCCATTTATGTACTGAAATATGTCGATGAATTGTCAAGGAAGAGGGAGACATCATGGACATTTACTGAGGCTGATTGTAATATGATTAGAGCCCGGTTTGGGGCCTGACTCATTACCTTTGGAAATACAAGATCTTAAACAATTTCACGTCTCAAACCTCAGAATGTGGCATACCTGTCTTGATTGATATTTCTTTTGTCATACATTTTGATCCTCAAAGTTTCATATGTTTTAATATTGTTAATGTGTGCTTGATAATGTTAATTCATGAATATCAATTAGTTTTCTGAAGACATATTCACGTTTGGTTAAGGAACTGGGCTGAAGTGTGAAAAGATGAAGGCTTTACTTGCACAAGTGTCGACTAGAGTCGACCTTGGAGTCGACTCCAGTTCAGACTGATGAAGATAAAAACCCATGTCACCCGCTAGATGAAAAGGGCTTTTAATACGCTTTAAGGGTGACTGTCACGCCCCAAGCGTGGAAGGTACCCGGAGATGCGCGACGAGTTTATATCAATCATGTCAATCAGAGTAGTAGTGTATTCGACACAAAGACAGAGTGCGCAAATATAAAGATAACCCAATCCATTAATTCCTTTAATAAGAATATGTCTATTACAAACCCTTGCAAATACTAGACTCAATAAAATAAAAATACAGCGCTTGACTCAAAAAAAAATAGAGAAAAGACAAGACTAATTGACTCTTGAGGAGCTCTAACTCTTTCACTCTTGACTTTCCCGATCAGATTGAATTCCATCATCGTCAGACTTACCTGAAAAGTAGGGAAACACTGAGTGAGCGAACGCTCAGTAGGAAATTATATCTCAAGAACTAGCAATGGGTTTAAGTAATTACATTTTTCCCATGAATGCACTATAGCTATGCATGCTCGCAAAACGACAAGATAGAGAGAGTGGATAACAATAAGATAGCAGGAAGTACTAGTCATGAACTTTCAAGAACTTATATCAAAAGATATCAAGATATTCAAGCAATTAAACTCATCATGTCATGTTGGAATTTGGCTATTTTGTTTCATGTCAAGCAAGTATACAATTACCCTTTCTCGGGCCACGCAAGTCATGTAATACCAAGTCAAGTACAAGATTTGTGGAATGTTCAATCGAGCTAGTCATGCACTTCGGTATAATACCAATACCGTGATCAATCAACTCCCATGGGCACAAGTACTTTCGGGTGCTCCTCTCAGGACCAGATCGGGCCCTATATGCGCAGGCATTAATCATGTATTTTAAACATCCACTTTTGTATATAGCCAATATGGAATTTCAAGGATAAAGCTTGTAGACACGTAGGATAGACTTTGATAAAATAGAGTCCAAAATATGACACTTGACATAGATAGGCGATAATAACGGTACAATCACGATTATCGATAAAAACTAGGTGGAATTGGTTCCCTAACTTGGGTACCATGACAAACAAGTATGGACATTCTTTATATAGAATTGAGGTCCACAAGAATATCAAGTTTAATATAGAATTGGGGTTTACAAGAACATCATAACAATGTCATGCTTTACCCCGTTCATTAAGATAATTCTCATATCATGGCATGACATGAGGGCCGGTATACCATGTTTCTACAGAGTGACATGGCAAAGATTGTGTAATGGGTTTTTAGGGTACAACCAGCTCAGTCGGCCTTGAGGGAATCCAAGGCTCGAGGAGTCTTATGGAGGTCTCTATGACTAACTCGCTAGTCCAAAGGAACGGAATGTCGAATGGAGAGCTTGTATGTCACTAAGAGTTAAGGGGGTAAACGATAAAACATCATGAAACGTGGGACTATATTCACGGACTGGAATATAGTGCCGATATATATATATATATATTGAAACTCTCGGTTATCAGTATCAGTGAAAATAATAACTCAGGAAAGTAGCGACTTAGGTAAAGTCATTTTTAATGAAATTAATGCCTTCTACAAGGGCGTTTAATTACAATTTTGACGACTTATACAGTAGTCGCCCATCTTGTATTTCTATTTTTTGCAGAATTTAGATAATATGGAATTTTAGCAAAAACGCGCCCTGGACAGGGCGTTACTTTTCAATTAGCGCCCTGTTCTGGGGCGTCAGTTAAATAAGAGGCGACCTAGATAAGGTCGTGAATTCCAGAATTTACCAATTTTCAGATGATAAGATTCCAGGAAAAAGGGTACATGATCATGACAGGAAAAATAGCAGGATTTCACAGGTATACTCATGCAATATATTAGATTCATGGTTACATAGATATTAAATTTTAAACGTGGGTATTTATTAATTACATGCAATTGACGACTTCTGGGCAGGGCGTCAAAATAATAATTAGCGCCCTAGTGTGGGTCGCTTCTTTAAATTAGCGCCCTTGTCAAGGGCGTTTCTTTTTGAAATTACATAGAAACCATCTGAAATCACAATAAAACTATATGCATGCACGACCGATGATATTATTACGATCTTAAGCTAGTTTGGGCTACGATCTTGAGAAAACCTACCTTATGAAAATCTGGAAGAAGAAACGTGAAGGATTCTGATAGAAAATGATGCTCTGTATTAAACCGGCCTCCAGAAGTTGATGTTTGATGAAGAACCCCTCGTTCTTCAGCACGTCAAGAAACGCAAGGCAGGCAACCTATAGCAAAAGATGATGAAGAACATCAGTATCCTTCATAACCATGACTGAAGGAAAAGAAGAACACTACCTGTTCTTCGTGCACGGCAGCAGCAGACGAACGCCAAAATAGCGAACAGATCGAATAGGTGGGTATTTATAGGATTTTTTTAGAATCCTAATAGGGTTAGAGTTATATTGGAAGTAATACTTCCATGATAAAGTCCTTACTATTTTCCATCTTCGATGTAGTTATCCAGAACTTGCTCTGGATAGACTCTTGGGTCGAACGAAACTCGAACTGAATTAACGTCCTAAGTGAGGGCGTTAATTTAAATTGACGCCTTGTCAAACGTCATTTCTTATGTGAAACGCATCCATGTAGAGGGCGTCACTTATACTTGCCCTTTTTATTTATGTTGGCCGCTGAGAATTGACGACTTCATCTGTTGGCGTCCTTTCTGGAATTCGCGCCTTGTATAAGGCCGTTTCTTCTTGAAGTAGCGCCTTGACCCAAGGCGTTATTTTCCTTCTGGCTTATTCCTATACGTTTAGGCTTTCATCATCTATTTACTTATCTTTTTAATTTGATCCATTTTCTAAAATTATTATTTTTTTTCTAGGGTTGCTACACCCTCCCCCACTTAAAAGAATTTGGTCCCCAAATTCCATAGTATATATATATGTGGAGAGTGTAGAGTATATACCTTAAAATAATTCTGGAAATTGCTTTCTCATGAATTCCTCGGTCTCCCATGTGGCTTCATGATCAGAACTCCTATTCCATTGTACTTTTAGCATGGGAATAACCTTATTCCTTAGAGTACGTACTTCACGATCTAGTATCTTTATGGGCTTCTGTTTATATGTGAGATCCTTCTGGATAACTAAGTCTCCATGATCAATAATATGCGATGGATCATGCACATACTTCTTCAACATAGATATGTGGAACACATTATGAACATCGGACAATTGAGGAGGCAATGCGATGCGATAAGCAACCTCGCCAACTCTTTCCAGTATCTCAAAAGGTCCAATGAATCTTGGTGTAAGCTTGCCTTTAACACCAAATCTCCTTATTCCATGTCCAGGTGATATCTTGAGAAATACGTGATCTCCGACTTGAAATTCAAGATCTCTCCTTCTTGTATCAGCATAAGCCTTTTGCCTAGACTGAGCAACTTGCAGTCTTTCTCTAATCAATTGTATTCTTTCAGTGGTAACCCTTACCATGTCTGGACCTAGCAGTTGTTTCTCTCCAACTTCGTCCCAGCATAAGGGTGATCGACAACTCCTTCCGTATAAAGCTTGGAAAGGTGCCATTTGTATACTTGCCTGGTAGCTATTATTGTATGCAAATTCAACTAGAGGCAAGTGATCATGCTAGCTTCCATCGAAATCAATGATGCAAGCTCTGAGCATATCTTCAACCACCTGATTAGTTCTCTCGGTCTGACCATCTGTTTGAGGATGAAAATCTGTACTAAAGTTATGCCTTGTTCCCAACGAATGTCGTAGTCCCTTCCAAAAATGAGAAGTAAAACGGGGATCTCTGTCAGGCACGATTGAAACAGGAATACCATGTAATCTGACTATTTCCTTGATGTATAATACAGCCAAAATATCAACTGACCATCGGCTCTTTATTGGCAAGAAATGCGCCGATTTAGTCAATCGGTCAATAATAACCCATATTCCATCATGTCCTCCTTTTGATTTAGATAAACCCATAATGAAATCCATACTAATATCCTCCCACTTCCATTTGGGAATATCTAGAGGATGTAATTTTCCAGCAGGCTTTTGGTGTTCCGCCTTGACCTGTTGGCAAGTGAGACAGCGTGATACTTAGTCTACTATTTCCCTTTTCATGTTGGGCCACCAAAAATTCCTCTTCACATCTTGGTACATTTTAGTTGATCCTGGATGAATCGTGTACCTTGATCTATGAGCTTCATCTAAGATCTTCTTCTTTAATTCGGGACAATCCGGTATGCAAGTTCTATTCCTGAACATTAATCTTCCTTCACAAGTTATTTGGAAATCAGATTGTTCTTCCAGTTTGCCTTTGATCTCTACTAATATTGGGTCATTATCTTGAAGCGCTCGTATTTCAGATAATAGGTCTGGATGAATGCTTATATGAGATAATGTGACACATTGAAAGTCCGTGTCCATGCTTATATTGAGTTCAGAGAATTGCTCCAGCAATTTCCATTCTTGAATCATACAATTGGCTAACAGTGCTCTCGGCTTTCGACTAAGGGCATCTGCTACATGGTTACCCTTTCCGGGATGGTATTGTATATTGAAGTCGAAGTCCTTGAGATATTCTAGCCAACGTCTTTGCCTCATATTTAGTTCCTTTTGTGAAAAGAGATACTTGAGACTCTTGTGATCAGAGTATACAGTAAATTGTACTCCATGAAGATAATGTCTCCATATTTTGAGTGTAAATACCACCGCGGCCAATTCTAAGTCATGGACGGGGTAGTTCTCTTCATGCTTCTTCAATTGACGAGAAGAATAAGCTATAACCTTTCCTTGTTGCATTAGAACACATCCGAGGCCAACGCCAGAAGCATCAGTGTATACCTCAAATTTCTCTCCTTCCATTGGTAACGCTAAGACCGGAGCTGTAGTTAGATGATCCTTGAGATTTTGGAAGCTTCTTTCACATTCCTCACTCCATTCATAACGGATCTCCTTGCGAGTTAACCTCGTAAGCGGCACGGCGATCTTAGAGAAATCCTTGATGAATCGCCTGTAATAGCCGGCAAGACCTAAGAAACTTCGGATCTCGCTAGCATTGGTCGGTCTTTCCTAATTCTTCACAGCTTCAACCTTTGATGGATCTACAGATAATCCATCCTTTGATATCACATGTCCGAGAAAAGTTACTTCTTCAAGCCAGAACTCACACTTGCTGAGCTTGGCATATAATCGGTTTGTCCTTAATATTTGTAATGCAATCCTTAAATGCTCCTCATGCTCTTCCTTAGTCTTGGAATATATTAATATATCATCAATAAAAACCACCACGAATTGATCTAAATAAGGTCTGAATATACTATTCATTAACTGCATAAAGGCAGCAGGGGCATTTGTTAGTCCAAAAGGCATAACAACAAACTCATAATGGCCATACCTGCTTCTGAATGCGGCCTTATGAATGTCATCATCCTTGATCCTTAGTTGGTGATATCCTGACCTGAGATCAATCTTTGAAAAATACTTGGATCCAGATATTTGATCAAATAACTCATCGATTCTCGGCAGTGGATACTTGTTCTTGATAGTGAGATGATTCAACTGTCGATAGTCGATGCATAGTCTCAGGGATCCATCCTTCTTCTTTACAAATAGCACAGGCGCTCCCCACGGGGAAGTACTCGGTCTAATGAATCCTTTCTTAAGAAGTTCCATTAATTGCTCCTTTAACTCCTTGAGTTCAGCAGGGGACATTCTATAAGGTGCCTTAGAAACAGGTCCAGCACCAGGGACTAAGTCGATGGTGAAGGCCACTTCTCTTTGTGGGGGTAATCCAGGCAAATCTTCCAGAAACACATCCGGAAATTCTTGCACAACTGGGATATCTTCTATCTTAGTTTCCTTAGCCTCCTTAATCGTGACAAATGCAAGGAAAGATACACATCCTTTCCTTATTAGCTTGCTAGCTCGGAGAGCCGAAATAAGAGGTGACTCGCTCCGACTCTTAGGGCTAGAATAGACTAGTTCTGGAAAGTCCTTGAAAGTAACCTTGCTATTGCGGCAATCGACTGTTGCCTGGTATTTGGATAACCAATCCGCTCCCAGTATGACATCATACTCCTTTAGATCTAAACATATGAGATCGATAGGAAGATTTCTTCCTTTTACCAAGACTTCACAGTTTTGATAATGGTGAGTAATATCGGTTTCGTTTCCGAGAGGAGTAGATAAAATTATTTTCATCCATTCCGGTTCCATAGGTAGTGGGTTAGCAAACTTCTTGGAAATAAAAGAATGTGATGCACCCGTATCAAATAAGACATGTGCATACTTGGAAAAAACTTTCAGTGTACCTTCTACTAGTCCGCCTTCTTCTTCTTCGGTCTCCTTAATTGCGTGAAGACGAGTGTTCTTGGTTACCGGGCGCTTTCCGTCACCGGTTTGATCATTAAGCAATGGGCAATCGGGAATCCGATGCTCACGGCTCCCGCAACGAAGACATGCTCCAAGTTTCCTCCAGCACTCTTCGGCTTTATGACCAGCCTTATCACAATGCTTGCATATTATATTCGAAGGTGTAGTAGTGATAGAGAAGAGCTTGGTCTTCTTAAATTTTTGGTATTGAGAAGAAGTACCTCCAGTGCTAGGCCTCTTCTTGAAGTTGGGTTTAAAGGAACCCGAACTTGTAACTTGTTCCTTCTTATCCTTCCCACGGATTCTATCTGATAGCTCCGTGGCATCTTCTAACAATTGAGCTCGGTGTACTATCTCTGAGTAGACCTGAATATCCATTGGCGCCAGCTGGGTAATATATTGGGGCCTGAGCCCATTAAGGAACCTCCTAGCTTTCATCTTTTCGGTGCTAACTAAGTGCTTAGCATACCGAGACAATCTAGAGAATTGTGCCTCGTATCCGCCACCGATAATGACCGTTGCTTGAGTGCGGCAAATTTGGTAGCTTTCTTTTCTTGGACTCGATCTGAAAAATATTTATTGTTGAAATGTTCAACAAATTTTTCCCAAGTAATTTGGTCTTGATTTATAGTAGGTTCGACTGACTCCCACCAGCATCGGGCATCCCTTTCTAGTTGGAAAGTAGCTAATAAGACTTTATCTTGATCCGTGCACTGCATAACATGGAATATACACTCCGTCTCCCTGATCCAGTGCTCTGCGTCATCCGGATCAGTAGAACCCATGAATTTGGGAGGGTTCATGTTCTTGAAGACTTGGTGGAGACTTCTGGCTCGTGGTGCACCTCCCTGTGCTACTTGTTGCGGCACTTGGGTCATGCCTTGGAGTGTACGCTGCATGTTGCGCCACTGAGCATGTTCGGCAGCCATTATCCTACAATTACAATAACTATGTTAGTATATACTCGCGTTAAGGGCTTTTAAGTTTTTATGTTAATTCAACCCTTGGTTCTACCCAATCTCACTGGTTAAAGGTTTGAACCTATCCTTGGACTTGGGTTTTTCCTAGGAATTGAATACCCTAGGCTCTGATACCACAAAAACTGTCACGCCCCGAGCGCGGAAGGTACCCGGAGATGCGCGACGAGTTTATATCAATCATGTCAATCAGAGTAGTAGTGTATTCGACACAAAGACAGAGTGCGCAAATATAAAGATAACCCAATCCATTAATTCCTTTAATAAGAATATGTCTATTACAAACCCTTGCAAATACTAGACTCAATAAAATAAAAATACAAGGCTTGACTCAAAAAAATAGAGAAAAGACAGGACTAATTGACGCTTGAGGAGCTCTAACTCTTTCACTCTTGACTTTCCCGATCAGATTGAATTTCCTCATCGTCGGACTTACCTGAAAAGTAGGGAAATACTGAGTGAGCGAATGCTTAGTAGGAAATTATATCTCAAGAACTAGCAATGGGTTTAAGTAATTACATTTTTCCCATGAATGCACTATAGCTATGCATGCTCGTAAAACGACAAGATAGAGAGAGTGGATAACAATAAGATAGCAGGAAGTACTAGTCATGAACTTTCAAGAACTTATACCAAAAGATATCAAGATATTCAAGTAATTAAACTCATCATGTCATGTTGGAATTTGGCTATTTTGCTTCAAGTCAAGCAAGTATACAATTACCCTTTCTCGGGCCACGCAAGTCATGTAATATCAAGTCAAGTACAAGATTTGTGGAATGTTTAATCAAGCTAGTCATGCACTTCGGTATAATGCCAATACCGTGATCAATCAACTCCCATGGGCACAAGTACTTTCGGGTGCTCCTCCCAGGACCAGATCGGGCCCTATATGCGCAGGCATTAATCATGTATTTTTAACATCCACTTTTGTATATAGCCAATATGGAATTTCAAGGATAAAGCTTGTAGACACGTAGGATAGACTTTGATAGAATAGATCCAAAATATGACACTTGACATAGATAGACGATAATAACGGTATAATCACGATTATCGATAAAAACTAGGTGGAATTGGTTCCCTAACTTGGGTACCATGACAAACAAGTATGGACATTCTTTATATAGAATTGAGGTCCACAAGAACATCAAGTTTAATATAGAATTGGGGTTTACAAGAACATCATAACAATGTCATGCTTTACCCCATTCATTAAGATAATTCTCATATCATGGCATGACATGAGGGCCGGTATACCATGTTTCTACAGAGTGACATGGCAAAGATTGTGTAATGCGTTTTTAGGGTACAACCAGCTCAGTCGGCCTTGAGGGAATCCAAGGCTCGAGGAGTCTTATGGAGGTCTCTATGACTAACTCGCTAGTCCAAAGGAACGGAATGTCCAATGGAGAGCTTGTATGTCACTGAGAGTTAAGGGGGTAAACGATAAAACATCATGAAACGTGAGACTATATTCACGGACTGGAATATAGTGCCGATATATATATATATTGAAACTCTCGGTTATCAGTATCAGTGAAAATAATAACTCAAGAAAGTAGCGACTTAGGTAAAGTCATTTTTAATGAAATTAACGCCTTCTACAAGGGCGTTTAATTACAATTTTGACGACTTATACAGCAGTCGTCCATCCTGTATTTCTATTTTTTTGCAGAATTTAGATAATATGGAATTTTAGCAAAAACACGCCCTGGACAAGGCGTTACTTTTCAATTAGCGCCCTGTTCTGGGGCGTCAGTTAAATAAGAGGGGACCTAGACAAGGTCGTGAATTCCAAAATTTACCAATTTTCAGATAATAAGCTTCCAGGAAAAAGGGTACATGATCCTGACAGAAAAAATAGCAGGATTTCGCAGGTATACTCATGCAATATATTAGATTCATGTTTACATAGATATTAAATTTTAAACGTGGGTATTTATTAATTACATGCAATTGATGACTTCTGGGCAGGGCGTCAAAACAATAATTAGCGCCTTAGTGTGGGTCGCTTCTTTAAATTAGCGCCCTTGTCAAGGGCGTTTCTTTTTGAAATTACATAGAAACCATCTGAAATCACAATAAAACTATATGCATGCACGACCGATGATATTATTAAGATCTTAAGCTAGTTTGGGCTACGATCTTGAGAAAACCTACCTTATGAAAATCTGGAAGAAGAAACGTGAAGGATTCTGATAGAAAATGATGCTCTGTATTAAACCGGCCTCCAGAAGTTGATGTTTGATGAAGAACCCCTCGTTCTTCAGCACGTCAAGAAACGCAAGGCAGGCAACCTATAGTAAAAGATGATGAAGAACATCAGTATCCTTCATAACCATGACTGAAGGAAAAGAAGAACACTACCTGTTCTTCGTGCACGGCAGTAGCAGACGAACGCCAAAATAGTGAACAGATCGAATATGTGGGTATTTATAGGATTTTTTTAGAATCCTAATAGGGTTAGAGTTATATTGGAAGTAATACTTCCATGATAAAGTCCTTACTATTTTCCATCTTCGATGTAGTTATCCAGAACTTGCTCTGGATAGACTCCTGGGTCGAACGAAACTCGAACTGAATTAACGTCCTAAGTGAGGGCGTTAATTTAAATTGACGCCTTGTCAAACGTCATTTCTTATGTGAAACCCGTCCATGTAGAGGGCGTCACTTATACTTGCCCTTTTTATTTATGTTGGCCGCTGAGAATTGACGACTTCATCTGTTGGCGTCCTTTCTGGAATTCGCGCCTTGTATAAGGGCGTTTCTTCTTGAAGTAGCGCCTTGACCCAAGGCGTTATTTTCCTTCTGGCTTATTCTTATACGTTTAGGCTTTCATCATCTATTTACTTATCTTTTTAATTTGATCCATTTTCCAAAATTATTATTTTTTTTCCAGGGTTGCTACAGTGACAAATGGGTGGCCAATGGTGAAAAATAAGCCTTATGGGTGTAAAAGAGGCGACAAAGGGTGAATAATAGATGATCATGCTAAAATATGGAAATATCCATGTCCCATGATAGAGAATATACCTCTGATAGGGTAGCATCGGATCACGTGCAAAGCTTGGCCTTGGAGTTGAGCGTGTGCCAGACACACCGAAGCTGTTATTCACCCTTTCAGCCCATTTGTCAGCCTTACTAGCTATTTTACATACTTATCGTCCATTTGTCAGTCATACGGTCTATTTGTCACCCTTAGGTTCAATAGCCGTCGGCTTAGCCATTTGTTACCGTAATGCCTTGGCAACATCGCAACCCCTGGTTTTCAATTTTTATGGTTTTTTATCATTTTTGTATTTAATTTATTATAATTATACAATTATATTTCTTAATTATCACTATTAGACAGAAAGAAGAATAACTTTTGAAGTTTTGGAGCCAATAAGTCAGATAAACCAAAATCAGGCGCAACGGCTAACACCGCATAGTGGTGACAAATAGTCATCAGTAGTGACAAATAGGCTTCAAGGCTGACAAATGTCTCGTAAGGGTGATAAATGGATAACAGAAGTCACAATATATTATGAAGCGATACAATGGCGATGGCCAGCAAGCGATAAGGGTGACAAATAGCTTGTTATGAGTGACAAATAGCCGTTAGCTCTGTAACGGTGACAAATAGCTCATGGAAGTAAAACTTGAAGAAACTCAAGTTCGTTTGAAGGGTTTAACCATGTATGGGTTTCCTAACTCTACCAACACGGATCTGAAGCTTTCCTAGTCATCAAACGACAGTGATTAAACTCATCTAAGATCAAGGAACGAGATTTATCTCTAGTTCTAATAATTTACGGTGGGATCAAGCTAGATAAGCGTCTGAACAGATAAACTGCTATGTTTACAGATGAAAGAGTTTTTTATCAGGATTCTGTCAAGAGTCTATCTTTGTCATAACAACCTTCGTGGGTCTCCATACCCTGCGAAGAGAGAGTGCTTATATAACGAAGAGAAAATCACATACAAAAAAAATGAGAAGAGAGGGCGTGCAACCAGAAAAACTAGGGTGACTTTCGTGTGTCTACGAGAAGAAGGCAGAGCCACAATCAAGCAACGTCAAAGGGAATTCAAGTGGATAAAATATTTAATTTATCTGAATTCCCATTCGTCCACATGCCAAATAAGAATATTCTTCTTCTGAAAGTATCTAGAAGTGTGCTAGGTGTATAAGAGACATGTTCCAGCCAATAGAGTTCGAGGTGACATGATTCGGTAAGTTCATCACGTGCCTCATAGAAAATGCTTGATGCTTCGATGTGCTGGGAAGTCGAGGCAGCTCAATTGTTGCAAGTCTTGAATATACTGGTGCATCGATGCATTGAAGGATAGGTCGATGCACCCTTTCCCAACTTTGAGTTTAGAGAGTTGTTGAGGCTTCACAGCTTTGACATTGAGCCCTTTGACGTTGATGTGTTGCAAAAGAAGTAAATATCGAATTAGAAAGACAGGTCGAGGTTAACTAGTGCCATTTGATGATTAGGAAAGCTTCAGATCCGTATTGGTAGAGTTGGGAATCGTATATACTGTTAAATCCTTCAAACGAACTTGAGTTTCTTCAAGTTTCACTGCCATGAGTAATTTGTCACCGTTACAGAGCTCTTGGTCACTAGTAACAACTATTTGTCACTTACAACGAGCTATTTGTCAGCCTTATCGCTCACTAGCCGTCGCCTTTGTTCTGCTTCATAACATATTGTGACTTCTGTTATCCATTTATCAATCTTCCGAGACATTTTTCAGCCTTGAAGCCTATTTGTCACCACTGATGACTATTTGTCACCACTATGCAGTGTTAGCCGTTGCAATATCTCTCTCCGGCCTCTCGTCTACTTCAATGTCTTCGCCAAATACAAGAAGTAGAGGAAAGTTGACAATCTCAAAGAAACAGCCTACGACTGATGTATCCGGATGAAAGGAACCTCGATCCAAGCGATCTCATGACCGAGATGCATCTGCCAGTGGATCTCATCAGCCGGAGTCAACAAAGGCGACAAAAAGGAAGGACCGAGAGTCAAATTCACCTATCAGAAAAAGAGGGGAAACTCAGAAAAGTTGAGGGAGACCGAAGTTGGTGTGAGATGGCACAATCTTCGCGGTCCCGTCGCTACGATTTCCACAAAGTTGGGGAGGCACGAAGACTCTTTTGCCCCTTCCGGGGTTTCATCTCCTTCCTATAAATAGAGACTCTGTGGGGAACCCTAAAGACATCCTGAGTTCCTTTGGCTGTCAAAGACACTCTCACGAAGATGTCGTCTGAGAAGTCAGATTCTTTGTCAGAGGAGGTTTCCCACAAACGGCTGTGGTTCCGAAAGGAAGCCCTGTCGGTGCGGGACCAACCATCAGGGGAAAGCAGCGGTGGCGACATTTTGGAGGAATGGAAGCAGGGGTACCTGCAAGGGTCGCAGGACGTCTTGGCATAGGTGGACTGTCTATTTTGTAACAACGGGGTGTTGAGCCTCCAACCTGATAGGTTCCGTCCCAAAGAGGACGAGTAATCACTTGTACCCTCTTCCCCTATGAATATAATTTCTTTTTCTGCAACCTTTCTTTGCATGATGGATGCTTGATCTTTGTGTGATGTGGTTGCCATTAATGGATCTATACCTTCCCTTGATGTGTGAGTCAAATGAAGGATACCATCCATCGCAGGTAGGGGTTACCTTTATGAAGGGGAGTTCCTCCCCTATAAGTAGCAAGGTTTGTCGATGGTTCTAATATTAGTAGGGCTTATCTTCATGCTCATAGTTCATCGTTAGAATCCATTTGTCACCCCTGTTGATCTATTTCTCACCACTAATAGGCATTTTTCACTCTTAGCATACAGGAGCCGTCGCCTTTGCCCCTGGGAGCCATCGTCTTTGTGCATTTTTCACCGTTAAGAGCCTTTTGTCACGCGTCATGCGCATTTGTCGCCCCTGTCAACCTATTTGTCGCCATTAATGCGCATTTGTTGTCTTTGTCAACTTATTCATCACCCTTATCATTCATTTCACCCTGCTGCTCTCACATATAAAAGGTGAACCCAAAAGAGAAAAAAGGATAATAATAATAATGAATCATAAAAAATGATAATCAATAAATATAATAATTTATTAGTTTGGGGGCGGGGTAGACAAAACATTTACACCCATGTAGTGTTTTGATGATGTCAAAGGGGGAGAGAGAGTCATGTGATGCATTATCTTAAGTTAATTAGGGGTTGCTGCATAGGGTTGCTGCATATTCACTATGTCAATATGCATCTGCATTTTAAAGGTCATGGTCTGATGTGTAAGCTGCACGCTCCACATTATAAATTCAAATTTTTTGAAATGAAATGAAGCTTATTGTTGAATGATTCTGTTTGTCAAAACATATGGTTGATGAAAAGACTTGAATGTGCTACTTGAAGCACAATGACTCATAGTTGCCATCATCAAAAAGGGGAGAATGTTGTGCCCCTAGTTTTGATGGTGATAGCAGCTGATCACACAGGTTGCCCAACGGAGGAATAGCCCCATCCCTTCCTCTGATGACATAGAGGGAACCGTGCAGAGCTGACCTAGTGAGCACACCCCTGATTCTACTCTAGTAGAACCAGACCCACTGCACAAAGGCAGCACACGAGGGCCCTTCCTCGCACCCTGGCCCACAGACCAGATCGTGATCAATCTGAAGATTAATCACACCTCTGATTAGTGCAGCAATGCACTATCAGAGAACAATGACTCAACTGGATCGAAAAGGCAAACCGAGAAACTAAAAATGAAACAAACGAAATGTAGCAGAACGAGAAACAAATGTAGCTCTGAAATTGTTTCAAGAGCTTTCACAGAAATGCGTCTTCTCTCGATCTGGCAAAGTGCATATTCTCTCTTTTCTTCTTTTTTCTCATGCCCATTGTCTTGCTCACACAATGGCTTTTTCCTTCAGGAAGATCTCCAGCTTGTTAATTCATTTTTTGGCCTTTTTGATGTTCTCCATTGAGCTACGTTGACATAGCTTGATCGCGACGTTGATGTTCTCTATTGAGCTGCCAAAATGAAGGAATGTGAACTATTCAAGGTAGGACTTTAGCAACGGAATAGTGGTGACAAATAGCTTGTTAGAGCTAACAAATGCCCGATAGGAGTGACTGTAATACCCCAAAATTTTTGGATATTTTTCGATTCATTTTAATGGGTCCCGGAGTGTGTTTTGTATTTTACACGTATTTTTCCCTGATGTGTCTTCAGAACTCTGTGCAGGGTGAACCGTTGCGTTCTTTGACTCCGGGACAGTACTAACGCGTTGTGCTCTTCCCGAGAATCGCGGAGGTAATTTTTTCATATTTTTTTGAATTTTTTGAATTTTTTGGTTTTTCTATTAATAACCCCCCCTTCTCTCTCCCCATTCTCTCTTTCTCACTCTTTCTCGTCTCTTTCTCTTCCCCTCTCCTCCGGGCGGCCAACGGAGGTGATGGTGGGTGAGGTGGGGATGGCATGAGGGCGAGGAGCTCGAGGATGGGTCGAGGATCGAGGCGTGGTGGCATGATGAGGCTCGGTGGCGTGTTCATGAGCCGGCGAGGGTTTTGCGGCATTTTCTTTGCGGATCGGCGATCTTGGCACGTGAAATCTTCGGTGGAGGTAGGGGGACGGATCCTTAACCCTTGTACTTCCATTCCCTTGATTTTGGTAGGCCGTGGTGAGCCGAGCAGGCTTATTTAAGCATTTTGGGGGGGAAAGCATGTTTTGGGGTGTGAGCCCGATCTAGTGTTTTAATCGCATGTTTTGGGTTTAAATGGGTCCTCTCGGTGCTATAGAGGTTGGGGACTAGTCTCCCCTTGTTTTCCCCTTCACATGGGTATGAATGGGGCGTGGAATCGGTTTTTCTATAGTTTTCGCCATTTTCACGCTCGGGACGACCTAGCGGTCGTTCCAACGATCGCTAGGGGGTGAGGCGATCATGTGAAGACCGCTAGGGTCCACTTATGTTGGTTCGAGCCTTGCGGTCGCGCGATGGACCGCCAAGAGGGCTTAGCAGTCTGGTGAAGACCGCCAGGCATCGCTTCGCGGTCAGGATATGACCGTTTGTCCGTGTTTTGACCGTTTGAGGTCTGTGGGGTAGCGGCCTTGCGACTGACCGCTAGGCTATGTCTAGCGGTCAGGCGGAGGACCGCCACCCTGCTTGGCAGTCCGGAGGTGACCGCTTGGGGTTTAAGTGTCTTGGGGGCCTTGCGGTCCTAGCTGGACCACTAGGCCAGGCCTTGCGGTCTGGAGGAGACCCCCAGGCTCCCTGATGGTCCAGAGAGGACCGCCAGGCGGTTCTTAATGCTCGCCGTTGTTGACACCCGTTTTATGACCAATGAGTTGAGTTATCTCCTTATCTATTTTATGATGTCCCAAGTTGTTCATCGGTTATTGGGCCATGTTTTTTTTGTTATTTTTTGGCTTATTTTATGGGTTGCTCTCCCTGGTTGGGCCTAATTCTTTTATTCTCATCATTTGAGCTTATTGGGCCTAGATAAGGGCTAAAGAGGTTTTTATTGTGGATTTATTCAATGATTTATTGGCCTTTATCTCTTTTTCCATGACTCATAGCCGTGTAGTCTATCGCACTACCTTTAAGGGGGCGTTGGCGGTCCTTTGCTAGACTACTAGGCATGCAGAGAGTCCCATTGGGTTTCTTCGGTCTTTTCTCTTTCTGATCGGCTGAGCCTTGCGATCTATCAACCGACCGTTTTATTCGCCTTGCAGTCTATCGCAAGACCATTAGGCGAGACAGAGAGTCCTGCTCTGTATGTTCTTCCTCTCTTTGGCCATGGTCGAACTAGAGTTGTTAGTTTGATGTTTTCTCTCTGAGTGTTGATCCTCAGATGCTTTTGTTTGTTTCTGTGGACTCTAGGGAGTATTATCTTCAAGATGTATCTAAGTGTAGTCCTATTTTCGTGCTATTATCCCTCCAACTTGACTTAAGGTTTTGGGGGTCTATAAATAGAGCCCTTGAATTCATGGCTTGAGAACGATATTTTTGGAACTTGACACGAAGTGCTGCTGCGTTCTGGAGCGAGTACCAACCAGGGAGAGCTTGTGTCTACGTCTTTGCGTCGTCTAGTACAGGGAGTAGCAAGTTCTTAAGTTGTTTTTGTGTTCTTCCTCTCTTAGTTTTGTGTTTCTTAGCATCATCATTGCATCAATCTCTCTTCTTCCTCCATGTTCTTCTGCACTCACATCACGTTTTTTAAACATCCTCCTACTATTTTCATGCCCCACATGGGTAAAAAAACCACCAACCTCCCAGGTATTCACCCATCCTTTCATGCATATTAGCTTCATTGCATTATAGATACTACACTTCTTTAGGGCTAATTAGGTTCTTCTCTTCTTGTGTCTACACTCTTTTACAGGTCTACAGAGCTCATCACACGAGGCCCAACTCTTCTGGCCGGCCAAGAGGGGTGGAGATTCAAGTTCCACATCATATTTTTTTTGGGTGCGCTTAGCGGCCGTCGTCAGTGTTGACATGTTTTTTTCCACTTACCGGCTTAAGGGTCTCTCCTGTTCCTTCCACTAAAACGATGTGAGAAATATATATATATATATCAATGGTGGGAAGGAATGAAGATACACAAACCTGTGATCGCCACCAAGATGCCGAACGTGATGGACACGTCGTACCTTGGAAAAAGAGAGAGGAACTCACCTTATGAGCAGCGCTGAGAAGATGTACGGTCTATGAAGAACCGTCTGCTATGATGAGCGGCCGCACGATAGACCGCCTAAAGGCGCTACAGAGGACGCGGGATGAAGAACTACTGGCAGATGAACGGCTCCAATCCAACCACAGTATGAAGAAGAATGGTCCACATTCCACTGCACGTATCCTTGAACGGACCGATTGGAACCGCACGAGACCACCACGCCAGAAGTTTGAAGAGCCTAACCTCTACCCTTTCCGGTCGGCCAGAAAGGATAGGCCTCGCGTTAGTGTGTTGCTGACCTACAAAATAACGTGTAGGACACAAAGAAAAACTCGAATTAGAACTAGAAAGTGTGGTAAATGCTCGAACGGAAAGAAATTAACATAACTAAATGGAATGGAGAATACCTGGGGATTTTTAAACCCCTGGGGGCGTCAACAATCATAGGATGGTGTGTGCATGATGTATGAAAATGTGGAAAACGTGGAGGAAACGTGGAGAAAGTGATGCATGCAAACAAAAGGGGACGATGGAACTAAATGTACTAATAACTCAAAGAACAACTACTCCCTAAACCGGAGGCCTGTATGGACGTAGAAGGCCTTCCTCCCTGGTGCTAGGTGGTTCAAAGATTCGGCAGGGCTTCGCCGTCGACCAAAAATCTCCCCCCTTTTCAAAGTTGAGCATCAGGGTCTATTTATAGAGCACCTAAAGTCATAGCTCAAAATTAGGGTTTCTGTGTATTTTTAGGTCGAGATTATCAAACAAAAGATGAAGATAATTCAATTATCCTTCATCTAGAAGAAACAACACTCAAAATGGTCAAGGATTCACGGAGAAATCATCAGAGAAAGTTTGGGAGAAAAACCACGAATGATAGGAAAAATCCTTAACCCACTTTCTGGTCCGAGGGGATAAACGGTCTCACGATAGACCGCAGAAATGATGAGCGGCCAGACATGGGCTGTCCATCCTTGTCGGTGGAAATTCAAATAAATCCTTAGATAATTAATTTATCCACTGAACTGACTGGTAAATTCACCGCTGGACTCTTTCATAGTTGCACGGCTCTTGGGAAACCGCCCAAGCCTGTCGGTGATAAATCGCAAATAAGAAGATAAATAGGTAATTATCTGGATAGTCAATCGATGTTAGGACTCTTGGTGTCACGCCCCGAGCGCGGAAGATACCCGGAGACGCGTGACGAGTTTATATCAATCATGTCAATCAGAGTGGTCGTGTATTCGACACAAAGACAGAGATGCGCAAAATAGCAAGATAACCCAATCCTTTATTTCATAATAGACTATTACAAATCCAATACTCTGTTTAATAAAAAGAAAAGTACATAGACGACTCAAGAAAATAGGAAAAAGACTAGATGACACTTGAGCAGCTCTATCACTTTCACTCTTGACCATTCCCATCCGATTGACTCCCATCGTCGTCGGACTTACCTGAAAAGTATAAAGGGACAAACGGGATGAGCGAACGCTCAGTAGGAAATTATATCTCAAGTACTAGCAAGGGGTTTAAGTAATTACATCTTTCATGAATGCAATAAAGCTATGCATGCTCGCAGAAAACGACAAGATAGAGAGAATGTAATATCAAGGAATTAAGATGGACAAATCATGAACTTTCAATAAGATAACAAGACATTTGAGATATTCAAGCAAGAACATTTAACAAGTCATGTCAAGAATTTTGGCTATCATGTATCAAGCAAGTAAATTACCCTTTTTCGGGCCACGCATTTCATGTCAAGTCAAGTACGATTTCAAGTACAAGATTTATGTGGAATGTCCAATCTAGAAAGTAAAGTACTCGGTATAATGCCAGATACCTTATCATTTTAACTCCCATGGGCACAAGTACTTTCGGGTGCTCCTCCCAGGACCAGATCGGGCCCTATATGCACAGGCATTTATCATGTATTTTGACATCCACTCTTATTTATAGCCAACATAGAATTTCAATAATCAAGCTTGTAGACATGTATGACAACTTTGACAGAATAGAGTCCAAAATATGACAAAGGACATAGAATGGCGATAATAACGGTATAATCACGATATCGATAAAACTAGGTAGAATATGGTTCCCTTAACTTGGATACCATGACAAATCAATATGGACATTCTATATATAGAATTTAGGTCCACATGAACAGTATATCAAAGGTAAGATACCCTCATTCTTATCATAGAATTGAGGTTTACAAGAATGACATGATATGGCATGATATCATCATCCCATTAAGAATTTCTTATGATATACTCTTTTTATAATCATAAGGGCCGGTATACCATGTTCCTTTAGATTGACATGGCAAAGATCGTGTAATGGGTTTTTAAGGTACAACCAGCTCAGTCGGCCTTGAGAGAATCCAAGGCTACGAGGAGTCTTACGGAGGTCTCTATGACTAACTTGCTAGTCCAAAGGAACGGAATGTCCAATGGAGAGCTTGTATGTCAATGAGAATTGAGTGTGATCGATAAAACAATCGCGAAACGTGGGACTATACTCACGGAATGGAGAATAGTGCCGATATATATATTATATAACATATGAAACCATCGGTTAACAGAATCAGGGTAAAAATATCAGTTTACAGAAAATAACGACTTAGGTAAAGTCGTTCCTCAAGTAATTAACGCCTAACAGAAGGGCGTTTATCTATTGTTTCCATTTTTTTTAGAATTTCAATATTTCATTAATTTATCTAAAACGCGCCCTGGACAGGGGCGTTTCTTTGCAAGTAGACGACTACAGTAGCAGGCGTCTTTTTATTTACAATATTTTACAGAACATATTTATTTTCAGAAATTATCAAAAATGCGCCCTTGGCAGGGGCGTTAATCATTAAATTCTTATTTTTACAGAATATATTGTTCGGGATTTTAACAGAAACGCGCCCTATGAAGGGGCGTTACTTTTCAATTCACGCCCTATGATGGGGCGTTAACACATGGAAAACGACCTAGGATAGGTCGTGAATTCAAGAAATACCATGAATTTTCATGGGCAGTAACAATTTCAGGATAATAGAATTCATGGAGAACGAATGTATGGTCATGACAATAAAATTAACAGGTTTGAAGACATATGATCATGCATTATTGTAGAATCATGATTTCATAGATAATCAATTCTTAACATGGGTGATTAATGATTAAATGAAATTAACGCCTGTGTACAGGGCGTCAAATATGAAATTGACGACCTTGGCAGGGTCGTGTTTTGTAAATTAGCGCCCTTGACAGGGGCGTCTCTTTCAAAATATTGCAGAACATATTGAAACTATAATAAACCAAATGCATGTCATGCTTATATATATGTATATCTTGCATTAATTTTGGTTGGGCTACCATAACTTGAGAAAACCTACCTTTAATAGTTGATTTTAAGATGGACGGATGAATAACTTGGTGAGAAGCCAACAACTCTGCAGCTTTGCTGCAACTCGATAATCAGCAGCAGCAGAGGTATGCAGATGAAGAACCTTGGCTCAGTTGATTGTTTTCTTCAACAGTCAACCTGGAGGCAGAAGAACGAAGAGATCATGCTTCGTATTAACTGGAGAGGAGGTAAAGGAGGAGAAGGGAAGAAGAAAGAAGACTTACCCGTTAGTCTTCTTAACCTGCAAGAATAGAAGAAACGAAGAATATTAATTCTTCACGTACTACATTCATAAGGAAAAGAAACAGAAGAAGAAGAAGAACATATGTTCTTCACGTACCTGTGCAGTTCGATCGTCCAAATAGGTTTAGGGTTCGGCTGTCAAGAGTTTTTATAGGATTTTGGGAAATCCTCTTAGGGTTAGTGATTGTGTGGAAGTAATACTTCCATGATAGAGTCATTACCACCTTTTAACTCTTTCTAATACTTATCCATTACCCTGGATAAGCTCTGGGTTCGAACGGTTCACGAACTGAATTAACGACCTTGGTCAGGTCGTCGATTCTTGAATTGACGACCTGGTTCAGGTCGTTTCTTAAGAAGTGCCTTTCATTAGGGCGTTCCTTTGATTAAAACACGCCTAAGATAGGGGCGTTTCTTGTCCTTACCATTTTTGACATTGGAATTTGACGCCGTGTGGTCAGGGCGTCACTTATTGAATAACGCCTTATCTAGAGGCGTTTCTAATTTAAATAGCGCCTTTATCCGAGGCGTTATTTTATATTGTTTTATTTATCTAATTATTTGATTTATTTTTAAAATCTTTATTGTTATTAATATTTTATCAGGGTTGCAACACCCTCCCCCACTTAAAAGAATTTGGTCCCCAAATTCAATTGCATAATATGTATATACGCGGAGAGTGTAGAGTATATACCTCTTAGAATAACTCGGGAAATCGTTTCTTCATAGATTTCTCGGTCTCCCATGTTGCTTCATGTTCAGAATTCTTGTTCCATTGCACCTTGAGCATGGGAATAACCTTATTCCTTAGAGCTCGTATTTCTCGATCTAAGATCTTCATAGGCTTCTGTTCATAGGTGAGATCTTTCTGGATCACCAGATCTCCATGTTCAATAATATGCGATGGATCGTGCACATACTTCTTCAACATAGATATATGAAATACATTATGTACCTCGGACAATTGAGGAGGCAACGCGATGCGATAAGCAACCTCGCCAACTCTTTCGAGTATCTCAAATGGTCCGATGAATCTTGGCGTAAGCTTGCCCTTAACACCAAATCTTCGTATGCCACGTCCAGGCGATATTTTAAGAAATACATGATCTCCAACCTGGAATTCAAGATCTCTTCTCCTTGTATCAGCATAAGCCTTTTGTCTGGTCTGAGCAACTTGCAATCTTTCTCTGATTACTTGTATCTTCTCAGTTGTATCCCTTACCATGTCTGGACCTAACAGTTGTTTCTCTCCAACTTCGTTCCAGCATAAGGGTGATCGGCAACTCCTTCCATATAAAGCTTCGAAAGGTGCCATTTGGATACTAGCTTGGTAGCTATTGTTATATGCAAATTCCACTAGAGGCAAGTGGTCATGCCAGCTTCCACCAAAGTCAATGATGCAAGCTCTTAGCATATCCTCAACAACTTGATTAGCTCTCTCGGTCTGACCATCCGTTTGTGGGTGAAAAGCAGTACTAAAGTTGAGCCTTGTTCCCAACGAATGTTGTAATCCCTTCCAAAAATGAGAAGTGAAACGGGGATCTCTATCAGACACGATTGAGACAGGAATTCCATGTAACCTGACTATTTCTTTGATGTATAGTGCAGCTAGCACATCAATTGACCATCGGCTTTTTATTGGCAAGAAATGTGCCGATTTAGTTAATCGGTCAATAATAACCCAGATTCCATCATGTCCTCCTTTAGATTTAGACAAACCCATGATGAAGTCCATACCAATATCCTCCCACTTCCACTTAGGAATATCTAGAGGATGAAGTTTACCAGCAGGCTTTTGGTGTTCCGCCTTGACTTGTTGGCATGTGAGACAGCGTGATACATAGTCCGCGATTTCTCTTTTCATATTAGGCCACCAAAAGTTCCTCTTTACATCTTGATACATTTTGGTTGATCCTGGATGAATAGTGTACCTTGATCTGTGAGCTTCATCTAGGATCTTCTTCTTTAATTCCGGACAATCAGGTATACAAGTTCTATCTTTGAACAATAATCTTCCATCAGAAGCTATCTGAAAGTCGGATTGTCCTTCTAATCTGCCTTTGATTTCTACTAATATAGGATCATCATCCTGAAGTGCTTGTATCTCAGATAATAAATCTGACTGTATGCTTACATGAGATAATGTGACAAATTTGGCTTCCTTGTCCAAGCTTATATTGAGCTCGGAGAATTGTTCTAGCAATCTTCATTCTTGTATCATACAATTGGCTATCATCACTCTCGGCTTTCGACTAAGGGCATCAGCAACATAATTACCCTTTCCGGGATGGTATTGTATATTGAAGTCGAAGTCCTTGAGATATTCTAGCCAGCGTCTTTGTCTCATGTTTAGCTCCTTTTCTGAAAATAGATATTTGAGACTTTTGTGATAGGAGTATATAATAAACTGCACTCCATATAAGTAGTGTCTCCATATCTTTAGGGCAAATACCACCGCGGCCAGTTCTAAGTCATGGACGGGGTAATTCTCCTCATGCTTCTTCAGTTGACGAGAAGAGTATGCTATGACCTTCCCTTGTTGCATTAGGACACATCCGAGGCCAATGCCAGAAGCATCTGTGTAGACCTCGAATTTCTCTCCTTCTATTGGTAGGGCTAACACCGGAGCTGTAGTGAGATGATCCTTGAGAGTTTGGAAACTTCTTTCACATTCCTCACTCCATTCATATCGGATCTCCTTACGAGTTAACCTTGTAAGGGGCACGGCGATCTTGGAGAAGTCTTTGATGAATCGCCGATAATATCCTGCAAGACCTAAGAAACTTCTGATCTCGCTTGCATTAGTGGGTCTTTCCCAATTTTTCACAGCTTCAACCTTTGACGGGTCTACTGATAATCCATCTTTTGAAATCACATGGCCTAGAAAAGCCACTTCTTCAAGCCAGAACTCGCACTTGCTGAGTTTTGCATATAATTGATTTGTCCTCAAGACTTGCAATGCCATCCTCAAATGCTCTTCATGTTCTTCCTTAGTCTTGGAATATATCAAGATATCATCAATGAAGACTACCACGAATTGATCTAGATAGGGCCTGAATATGCTATTCATTAACTGCATAAAGGCAGCAGGGGCATTTGTTAGTCCAAAAGGCATAACAACGAATTCATAATGGCCATACCTGCTTCTGAATGCAGTCTTATGAATGTCTTCATCCTTGATCCTTAACTGATGGTATCCAAATCTAAGATCAATCTTCGAAAAATATTTGGATCCTGAAATTTGATCAAATAACTCATCGATTCTCGGCAGGGGATACTTGTTCTTGATAATAAGATGATTCAACTGTCGATAGTCGATACATAGCTCATGGATCCATCTTTCTTCTTTACAAACAGTACAGGTGCTCCCCACGGGGAAGTACTTGGTCTAATGAACCCTTTTCGAATTAGTTCCATCAACTGCTCCTTCAACTCTTTGAGTTCCGCAGGGGACATTCTATAGGGTGCCTTTGAAACTGGACCAGCACCAGGGACTAAGTCAATGGTGAAGGCCACTTCTCTTTGAGGGGGTAATCCCGGCAAATCTTCCGGAAATACATCTGGAAATTCTTGCACTACCTGAATGTCTTCTATCTTAGTGTCCTTTGTTTCCTTAACTGTGACAAATGCAAGGAAAGCTACACATCCTTTCCTGACGAGCTTGCTTGCTCGAAGAACCGAAATAAGAGGGGATTTGCTCCGACTCTTGGGGCGAGTAAAGGCTAATTCTGGAAAATCTTTGAAAGCAATTTGGCTATTGCGGCAATCAACCGTTGCCTGGTATTTAGATAACCAGTCCGCTCCTAGTATAATATCATACTCCTTTAGATCGAGGCATATGAGATCTATAGGTAAATTCCTACCTTGAACCGTTACCTCACAGTTTTGGTAGTGATGAGTAATATCATTTTCACTTCCAAGAGGAGTAGTTAGAACTATTTTTATCCATTCTCGTTCTAACGGTAACGGGTCGGCAAACTTCTTAGAAATAATGGAATGCGATGCACCCGTATCAAATAAGACATAAGCACTTTTGGAACAAACTGTTAATGTACCTTCTACCAGTCCACCTTCTTCTTGCTCGGTCTCCTTTATTGCATGAAGTCGAGCGTTCTTTGTCACCGGGCGTTTACCATCACCGGCTTGGTCATTCATTAATGGACACTCGGGAATCCGATGCTCACGGCTTCCACAACGGAGACATGCTCCTAACTTCCTCCAGCATTCTTCTGTCTTGTGACCAGCCTTGTCACAATGCTTGCATACTACGTTTGAAGGTGTAGTGGTGATAGAGAAGGGCTTTGATTTCTTGAACTTGGAATCTTGAGAGGATGAACCTCCATTATTGGGCCTCTTCTTAAAGTTGGGTTTAAAAGAACCCGAACTTGTGACTTGCTCCTTCTTGTCCTTTCCACGGATCCTATCAGATAGTTCTGTGGCATCTTCAAGTAATTGAGCTCGGCGCACTATTTCAGAATAAACTTGGATGTCCATAGGCGCCAGTTGAGTAATATAGTGGGGCCTAAGCCCATTAAGAAATCTACGGGCTTTCATCTTCTCCGTGCTAATAAGATGCTTAGCATATCTAGACAACCTGGAGAACTGAGCTTCATAATCTGCTAATGATAAAGATCGTTGCTTTAATGCAGTAAATTCTGTAGCCTTCTTTTCTTGGACTCGGTCCGAGAAATATTTAGCATTGAAGTATTCCACAAATTCTTCCCATGTTACTTGAGTAGGATCGATGGTTGCTTCAATAGACTCCCACCAGCATCTAGCATCCTTTTCTAACTGGAAAGTAGCTAGTAAGACTTTGTCCTGATCCGTGCATTGCATAACACGGAATATACGTTCAGTCTCCCGAACCCAATGCTCGGCATCGTCCGGATCGGTCGATCCCATACTCTTCGGGGGATTCATGCTCTTAAAGGCTTGGTGTAAGCTTCCAGCTCGTGGAGCATCACCTTGTGCTACCTGTTGTAGCACTTGAGTCATCCCTTGGAGGGTACGCTGCATGTTGCGCCATTGAGCACGTTCGACAGCCATTATCCTACAATTACAATAGCTACGTTAGTATTATATCACTGTGATCTTATTAAAAGACTTATTGACTCTTAACCCTTGGTTCTACCCAATCTCACTTGGTTAAACGTTCAACTTATCCTTGGACTTGGGTTTTTCCTAGGAATTGAATACCTTAGGCTCTGATACCACAAAAACTGTCACGCCCCGAGCGCGGAAGATACCCGGAGACGCGTGACGAGTTTATATCAATCATGTCAATCAGAGTGGTCGTGTATTCGACACAAAGACAGAGATGCGCAAAATAGCAAGATAACCCAATCCTTTATTTCATAATAGACTATTACAAATCCAATACTCTGTTTAATAAAAAGAAAAGTACATAGACGACTCAAGAAAATAGGAAAAAGACTAGATGACACTTGAGCAGCTCTATCACTTTCACTCTTGACCATTCCCATCCGATTGACTCCCATCGTCGTCGGACTTACCTGAAAAGTATAAAGAGACAAACGGGATGAGCGAACGCTCAGTAGGAAATTATATCTCAAGTACTAGCAAGGGGTTTAAGTAATTACATCTTTCATGAATGCAATAAAGCTATGCATGCTCACAGAAAACGACAAGATAGAGAGAATGTAATATCAAGGAATTAAGATGGACAAATCATGAACTTTCAATAAGATAACAAGACATTTGAGATATTCAAGCAAGTACATTTAACAAGTCATGTCAAGAATTTTGGCTATCATGTATCAAGCAAGTAAATTACCCTTTTTCGGGCCACGCATTTCATGTCAAGTCTAGTACGATTTCAAGTACAAGATTTATGTGGAATGTCCAATCTAGAAAGTAAAGTACTCGGTATAATGCCAGATACCTTATCATTTTAACTCCCATGGGCACAAGTACTTTCGGGTGCTCCTCCCAGGACAAGATCGGGCCCTATATGCGCAGGCATTTATCATGTATTTTGACATCCACTCTTGTTTATAGCCAACATAGAATTTCAATAATCAAGCTTGTAGACATGTATGACAACTTTGACAGAATAGAGTCCAAAATATGACAAAGGACATAGAATGGCGATAATAACGGTATAATCACGATATCGATAAAACTAGGTAGAATATGGTTCCCTTAACTTGGATACCATGACAAATCAATATGGACATTCTATATATAGAATTTAGGTCCACATGAACAGTATATCAAAGGTAAGATACCCTCATTCTTATCATAGAATTGAGGTTTACAAGAATGACATGATATGGCATGATATCATCATCCCATTAAGGATTTCTTATGATATACTCTTTGTATAATCATAAGGGCCGGTATACCATGTTTCTTTAGATTGACATGGTAAAGATCGTGTAATGGGTTTTTAGGGTACAACCAGCTCAGTCGGCCTTGAGGGAATCCAAGGCTACGAGGAGTCTTACGGAGGTCTCTATGACTAACTTGCTAGTCCAAAGGAACGGAATGTCCAATGGAGAGCTTGTATGTCAATGAGAATTGAGTGTGATCGATAAAATAATCGCGAAACGTGGGACTATACTCACAGAATTGAGAATAGTGCCAATATATATATTATATAACATATGAAACCATCGGTTAACAGAATCAGGGTAAAAATATTAGTTTACAGAAAATAACGACTTAGGTAAAGTCGTTCCTCAAGTAATTAACGCCTAACAGAAGGGCGTTTATCTATTGTTTCCATTTTTTTCAGAATTTCAATATTTCATTAATTTATCTAAAACGCGCCCTGGACAGGGGCGTTTCTTTGCAAGGAGACGACTACAGTAGCAGGCGTCTTTTTATTTATAATATTTTACAGAACATATTTATTTTCAGAAATTATCAAAAACGCGCCCTTGGCAGGGGCATTAATCATTAAATTCTTATTTTTACAGAATATATTGTTCGGGATTTTAACAGAAACGCGCCCTATGAAGGGGCGTTACTTTTCAATTCACGCCCTATGATGGGGCGTTAACACATGGAAAACGACCTAGGATAGGTCGTGAATTCAAGAAATACCATGAATTTTCATGGGCAGTAACAATTTCAGGATAATAGAATTCATGGAGAACGAATGTATGGTCATGACAATAAAATTAACAGGTTTGAAGACATATGATCATGCATTATTGTAGAATCATGATTTCATAGATAATCAATTCTTAACATGGGTGATTAATGATTAAATGAAATTAACGCCTGTGTACAGGGCGTCAAATATGAAATTGACAACCTTGGCAGGGTCGTGTTTTGTAAATTAGCGCCCTTGACAGGGGCGTCTCTTTCAAAATATTGCAGAATGTATTGAAACTATAATAAACCAAATGCATGTCATGCTTATATATATGTATATCTTGCATTAATTTTGTTTGGGCTACCATAACTTGAGAAAACCTACCTTTAATAGTTGATTTTAAGATGGACGGATGAATAACTTGGTGAGAAGCCAACAACTCTGCAGCTTTACTGTAACTCGATAATCAGCAGCAGCAGAGGCATGCAGATGAAGAACCTTGGCTCAGTTGATTGTTTTCTTCAACAGTCAACCTAGAGGCAGAAGAACGAAGAGATCATGCTTCGTATTAACTAGAGAGGAGGTAAAGGAGGAGAAGGGAAGAAGAAAGAAGACTTACCCGTTAGTCTTCTTAACCTGCAAGAATAGAAGAAACGAAGAATATTAATTCTTCACGTACTACGTTCATAAGGAAAAGAAACAGAAGAAGAAGAAGAACATATGTTCTTCACGTACCTGTGCAGTTTGATCGTCCAAATAGGTTTAGGGTTCGGCTGTCAAGAGTTTTTATAGGATTTTGGGAAATCCTATTAGAGTTAGTGATTGTGTGGAAGTAATACTTCCATGATAGAGTCATTACCACCTTTTAACTCTTTCTAATACTTATCCATTACCCTCGATAAGCTCTGGGTTCGAACAGTTCACGAACTGAATTAACGACCTTGGTAAGGTCGTCGATTCTTGAATTGACGACCTGGTTCAGGTCGTTTCTTAAGAAGCGCCTTTCATTAGGGCGTTCCTTTGATTAAAACACGCCCAAGATAGGGGCGTTTCTTGTCCTTACCGTTTTTGACGTTGGAATTTGACGCCGTGTGGTCAGGGTGTCACTTATTGAATAACGCCTTATCTAGAGGCGTTTCTAATTTAAATAGCGCCTTTATCCGAGGCGTTATTTTATATTGTTTTATTTATCTAATTATTTGATTTATTTTTAAAATCTTTATTGTTATTAATATTTTATCAGGGTTGCTACACTTGGGAGATAGACGGCTCAGAATATACCGCATAATGGACTTATGCGGCTCCGACTAGGCCGTATATATGCTTGTCGGTGATAATTCAGAGAATTAACCAATATAGCCACTAAATGTTTGAATGGCCCAATATCAACCGCACAAATTGTTGAACGGCTGGAGGTTGACCGCACATGTATATGGGCGTTTGAAATTTATAGAAAAGCTCAATCAACAAAAACCAAGGCCCATTAAGCCCTGAATCAACTCGGACCTAGCCAGGGAGGGAGGTTACCCATAAAATTGGCCCAGAACGTGCCAGAAAATAGCCCAGTGAGTGATGGAGAACTCGAGACATCAAGAAATGGGAGTAAGAGAAATGACTCAACTTATCGGCAAAAAATGGGTGTCAACAGATGCCCCTCCTTAACGTCCCTTTTGCAGGGGAGCGAGCGGAGCTGAAGCGAAAGCGAAATGGAACATGGAGATGAAGCGGAAATGAAGCGGAGTGGACTGAAAAGCGGGCGTTAAGGCAAAAGACACCCGTTTTTACCAACAAGCGATAGGAATCTTCCGAAAAACTCTGAACCAGACACAAGGAATGATTAAACTAAAAGTGACACTGGTCTAGAGGAACTAACTAAAATAAAAGGAAACACACGATCAACCTCATGGGGGACACAATCCCTCGGACCAATGAAGAGACCGGCATAAGCAGCAAAAAAGGTAAAGAAACAGACTAAAAACTCCAGACGGGGACCTCTTAATCAAACAAACCAAGCGAATCGACCAAAGTGAACCTTCCAACTCAGAGTGAAATTGTTCCTCTTACTTAAACACTGAACACACAGCCATCCATCATTGATGGGACATTTTGCAGGCAAACCATGGGTCGTGAATGCTCAAGAGATGCGTATGATGCATGCTGGGCTAAAATAAAAGAAACCATTAAAACAAACGCAAAGAACGGATAAAATATAAAATACTCAAGAATAATATTGCTAGGCTGGGAGAATCAAAGTCAAGACACTATCCACAACCACAGTGTGCAGGATAGAACCATCCTCCCCAGGACATCCCAACCTAACGGCCTATCCGGAGATTAAACGCGTGAACCTGGACCATCATCGTTTTTGTTGAAGGGGAACATCAGATCCTGGAACACGTAGATAACCAACCGGTTCTCGAGATAATATAGCATAGTACCATATAGTAATGCAGTAAGGGGGATAGGGATAGAAGGCCATACCTGACTTACCTGTGCAGGCGAAGCGGCAAGTGAAAGGTGATGCTGCAAGAAATGTCAGTAGCAAGATTTGCAATAATATCATCAAATAACCAAATTATCACACAGTGATGAGGCACATGAACGGTCGGACAGGAACCGCCAAAATGACAAACGGCTATGGAAATTCCACCTGAGAGCATTGAATGTGAACATTTTGAAAAGAGCAAGGACGGTCAGATCTAAACCGTTCTACTTGGGACGGCCACAACAGAACCGTTCAAGTGCAACATATCGTTGGATAAGAACGGCAAGAAATAAGCTGCCCAATACTTGGACGGCCTATCGTTAGACCGCCCTACCTCTGGAACTTCAAAAGCCTGAAACCCCTTCGTCTCCCTCCCTCCATCGTAACCCACGGTGGAAGAGGGAGGATGAAGGGTTTCCCCAAACCCCAATCGAACCTCTCCATTCCCTCTCTCTCTCTCCCAAACTCTCTCTTCACATTCTCAGTCTCCCCCCCCCCCTTTCCACGATGTGGACGAAGCACCAAGCGAACCGCCCCAGCGTGGCCGGAGAGGAGGGAAGCTCGCCGCCGCCGCTGGCGAATGCCGCCGTGGAGGTGCCGCCGGTAATCCGTGAAAGGGGCGAAATGCCGCCGCCGACCGAACCAGAGATCAGAGAAGAAGCAGAGGAAGAAGGAGACACTACAACACCACCGGTGGCGGTGGCGAGGGAGAAACGAACCCGGGACCTCGAGGTAGGCCCCCCCTCTCTCCTAGCCATTTCTTCAATTTCAGTGCATATATGTTAGACCTAAGGGCTTTACAGAGGGACCAGAGGGTTTAGGAGCCGGCATGTGGCCCATGGGGAGCCACCACCGATGGGGAGGACCCTCACCGTCGTCGGGGAAGACGACGATAGGGCGGTTTATAAGGAACCGCATAAACCAACACATACAGCTCACATAGAGCCGCCCACAATCCATGCGGCCCAGGGAGAGCCGTTCAACACCCGAAACCAATAGGTCTGAAGAGGGGATGAACGGTGGGGAATCCACTGCTTAACTGAGGGACGGGCATGAATGAGCCGTTTGAAACATTGGCAATTCAAAATAAATACGGCCCATATCGAACCGTCCAAAGACCTGCAGCCTAGGTGTGGCCACCCAAACTCAGAAAATGATAGGGGAAGAAAATAGAAGAACGGTGAAGTTGAGAAATTGAACAGCCTACATCAGGCCGCACATCAGGATGAGGGGTTTGTGGGGAACTGTCCTTCTGACAGAAAATGGAATTTTGATTATTTTCATTTATTTATGAAATAAAATGCCTAAATCCAATTACTAAATGCATTAAAATGAATGAATGAATGCATGGAAAGCGCAGGACCCGCATCTCCTGGCTGCATGTGTGGGGCGGTGTATTTAGCACTGCCGGACTTCCAGCGGGAGCGGCTGGCTACCATGGGGTTTGCCCCATTCCTGAGCATTGAGGTGTGTCGGTTTGACACAGCTCTGCTCTACGCCTTGCACTACCGCTGGGACCCAGTGAGTCGCATGTTCCTCTTCCCGTGGGGACATATGGTTCCCACGCTGGAGGATGTGGCCAGACTCACTGGCCTTCAGGTGCACGGGCTGCCGGTTAGCGGGATGACTTTTCCCGACTACCAGGCGATGGCTAGGGGGCTGCTGGGCCTAGAGTTGCGGCGCCCTGAGAGGCAGTCGACCCTCCTACCCCCAGCTAGTCATCAGGATAGCTTGGGATTGCGACGAGCGGGGGTAGAGGTCAGAGAGCAGTCGGAGCAGCACCTACAGTGACTGATCGAGCTGGCGAGACTGAGAGTTACAGCAGATCAGGAGTAGAGGCAGACAGAGTGTTATGGTGATTCATGATGCTATTGTTCGGGTGACTTCTCTTCTCCACTCGGGCATACGTGATGAGCTGCTGCTGCCTTCTCTTCCTCGAGGAGCTTGACCATGTGGGCGACTACGCGTGGGGAGCGGCGATCCTCGCCTTTCTTTTCGACACGCTGAGTTCGACGGCCTGTCGGACCATGCTCGGGGGCTTCTCCCCCTTACTCCAGGTACGACTCCTACTGTAGACTTGATTATACAATTTCTATATGATTCATAAATGCTGACACAATGCTGTGATGCAGGTGTGGGCCTACGTGCGCTTACGTGGGCTAGGCAGAGGTGAGGAGACCAGTGCTGGGCTCATGCCTATTGCCCAGAGGTGGACAGCACCTCGAGAGACTGCAGCCCTGAGACGACAGGTCCGAGAGCTGCAGGATGACCTGGATGCTCTTTCGTTTGCCTCGGTATGCTTTTAAACTTAGACTCTTTAATAAAATGCAATTCTAGATGATGATGCTGATGCGACTCCTATTTCTTGCAGGTACGGTGGACACCATACACGGAGGAGGGACAGGAGGGTCAGCCCTGGGTGGCAGGGGCCCTTAACTTCACGGGACGAGACATGTGGCTTCACTGCATGAATGTGGTGGAGCCATTGTACTACAGACTGGTGATGAGGACCATCGGGGTTCCGCAGCTGGTGGTGGAGTTCCCGGCGCCATAGAAGGTGGGGGAGCACGTGACGAGGACTACTCGAGGCCTGTCGGCAACGTTTGATTGGACGACGAGGACCGCTACGCAGGTCGCAGATTGGACGGCTCTTGGATGGGTGGTCACTGCCCGAGCAGAGAGCGACGCGGCGTACTACACCGCGTACGCCAGACAGTACCGGGACCAGGTGTTACGGGGTGCCCACCGACCGGTACGACTTTTAAACTCAAACTTGGACTTATTATGCTTATGATTTCTATATGATGATGCACTGACACTTGGACCTCTAAATGTAGATTTACCCTGAGGGATGACTTGCGAAGCTGCAGGGGCTCCTACACTGCACGATCAGGGAGCGGGACGAGGCCCGACAGGCCTTCGCCTTACTGGTGAGTCTTCTAAACCCTAAACTCTCTAAATTGTGCCTATGATTATGATTATGCATGTGACTGACCTGGAGTTTTGGATGCAGCGTGCCGAGGGGGCCCAGCGACAGGGGGCCGATCCTCCTTCTTCTTCCTCCGCCCAGACCCCGGCGGATCGAGCAGAGCGACATGCCGACTTCACTCGGATGGTAGCGCGGGCCAAGGCGGCCGAGGTGGCGCTCACCGAGAGGGTACGCAACTACTACACTTTCCCTATTATTTATGATTATGAAATGTTGTTGACTAACCATGAAAATGCATATGCAGACGACCGAGCTGACCCGACTTCGGGCAGAGCTTGAGCAGAGCCGGGCAGCGGCTCGGGAAAAGGTGGCATGTGTGCGGGAGGAGGCAGCACAGAGCCAACCAGCGGACACGTTGGAGACGGCACTCCTACGGGCTGAGCTAGAGCGACTCCGAGCTGGAGCGGAGGAGCTGGTGGGGGTCCGAGCGGAGCGGGATCGGGCTCTGATCGAGGCATCTGGGCTGAGTGGGGAGCTGCGGGCCTATAAGGAGATGAGCCGGCGATCACGCAGCGGGATTCCGAGCGGCACCCATGGCACCCACGGCTCTGTGAGGAGTTACTTCACAGGTTCCTCTGGCCACCGGAGGAACGAGGAGGATGAGCAGTGTCGGTGATGCCAGCGTGACGAGGCGACTTCAGCGATGCCTCCACCAAAGAGGCACGAGGGCGGTGGAGACAGTGACGGGCCAGGGAGAGGGACAGTCCTGACTTTTGTACTCGGGGCCCAACTTTTGTACATGATATGATATGATAGTGATATGCCTTTCTTTGTTTTGATTTTGTGGATGTATGAATGTATGAATGAATGCAAATGACTAACACTGACTTACTGACCACGAGTACGACACGAGTGAGACGGACACGCGAGAGAGAGAGAGAGACGACACGAGTGAGTGAGTGAGGAGAGAGACACGACAGAGTGAGAGAGGGACGACACGAGTGAGCGAGAGAGAGCCGAGCGTGAGTGAGAGAGAGGCAACAAACTGAGTGAGAGAAAGACGCCAAACTGAGTGAGAGAGAGATGCCAACATGAGTGGAGAGAGACGCCAAATTGAGTGAGAAGAGTGACGCCAAATGAGTGAGATGAGTGACGCCAACTGAGTGAGAAGAGTG
Organism: Amorphophallus konjac; assembly: GCA_022559845.1. Lineage (NCBI taxonomy): Eukaryota > Viridiplantae > Streptophyta > Magnoliopsida > Alismatales > Araceae > Amorphophallus > Amorphophallus konjac. The sequence goes on along the minus strand of CM040123.1, from coordinate 224,819,977 downwards.
ACGCCAAATGAGTGAGATGAGTGACAGACACGACTACTCGTGGCACAGGTGCACAACTTGTCGAATGAAGGCTCCAGATCAGTTAAATGGTCTTCAGCGGGCCGCCTAAAGAGACACACGGTCCTGAGTAGACCGTCTAAAAAGAGATATTAAATGGTCTTCTAGCCACCGTTCAACTAGTAGAACGGTTTATAAATGACCGTGTGATCAGAAAAATGGTCTTATTCAGGCCGCTCAAACTCCAGCACCCGAACTCTCTAGAAGATGATAAACGGTCCCCATCGGATCGCTCAAAGAGATAGGCGGTCTATCGTGAGACCGTCCAAATGGACGTCCTGTGAATTTGAATGAGACTCTCCTGGAGAGTCCTAACCCGAGGGTAAACCACTTTAACCAAATCCAAGGCCATCTTATCCCTTCCTAAACTTATCCAACCTCACTCCTAAGGGGTCTAGGCCTCTAACCAATCCCTATAAGTAGGAAGGGGGTCTAAATTCATGATTCACACATCCTCCCTCTTCTAAGCCTTAAAACCCTTGCTATTCTTCACCAAACCATCATGAAGAGGGCCTTAGAGGGGAGTTCCATGGATGGAGCATCTTTTGAGGGCCCTAGACCGGCCAGAAAGGAGCGGGAAGCGCTCCAACGGCTGACCGCAGTCCCACGACATCTCAGCTCGAGCCCTCTGAGGGAGGTAAGTTATCATGAATTCCTTCAGTTCAAATCTTTCATTTACTTACGTGCTCTTCTTTTTTATCTCTTTCTTTCTTCCTTCCACCTCAACTTCTCTCTGGCCCTAGGCGCTATTCCACTTTGAAGTGGATGGCTCCCATGGTCCGTGCATTACCCCTAGGAGTGACATCGATCCTGAGATCTTGGCACCTACAACCTCTCCTAGTACTAGGTCAGAACTACCCAAAGCTTTCTCTTGACTGGCACATCGTCTCAACCTTGGTAGAAATCTGGCATCCTCAGAACCATACATTCATATTTTCATCTTTTGAGGCCACTATCCTACTAGAGGAGGCAGAGACCTATTTCTCTTTCCCTAGGTCTTCAGGTGGGAGAGGAGGACTCAGTGTGTCACACCGTTGCCCCTATTGACCCTAGGCTCATCTTGGGAGGGTTCATACCAATCAGCAGGGACATCCATACCTTCATAGGCCCACGTCAGATCCATCTCATTCCTCTTCGTCAGTGGGTAGTTGAGCATTACAGGAATCGGTGTGGGTGGGATGAGGCTATAGCTAAATCCACATCCATTTGCTTGTGCGGGGCTATCCTCTTCTCCTCAGTTGACCATGTGCTAGAGATTCCCCTTCTTAGTACTATCAGTGGCCTCTGGCAGGGTCTTTCTATCTCCCAGGACGTCCTTGCCTACTTGTACGAGGGCCTTACCTCAACAGCTCTAGGCGGTCCTCTCTTTGGTTCTATGATACTCTTAGAGTGCTGGATGGGTGTTAGGATGAAATTCATTTACAAGGAGGATGTCACTTCAGCTAGCAGGATCTTCGGGAGCCACCCCCTATTCTTTATAGGCGGCGCATTCGGATTCTCTCCACAGGTAGAGTGCAGGACAGCAGAAAAGAAGACCAGGGATGAGTGGCGACTGCACATCAACAGGCTGCCCTTGGATTGGTTCGTGATGCGACCGGACTTCCTCCGCGACACCACTGTCAGAGTTCCCAGGAGGCCAGGCTTGGACTTGAGGCTCGTGAGCGACACCGCACTGGCGATGTACAGCCTGCACCGGTGCTACCTGCAGGTTGGACTACCCCGAACTGTTCTACCAGCACTACCCTACCGTCCCGCACTACAGGCGAGGAGGATCGGCACGGAGGAGGACGAGCAGGCGGTCAGGAGTGCCCTGATCATGTGGGAGGTGAGCAGGGTGCTTACCCTACCAGCAGAGGTTGCAGAGATTCCGGCGACGCGCCAGGCCCATGTTAGAGAGCTGAGAGAGATTCGTCCCCGCGGGGATGCCCAACGGAGGACTGAGTGATTTTTCTTTTCTTTTATTTTCATGATGTTATTGATGTAAAGACGTCTGCTTAGAGATGTTTGATATATGAATGAATAAAGCTGATGATTTGATTGGTTTGGGTTTGGGCTTTGCTGGTGTGAATGAGCGAGTTGGGATATGACTTCAGCATTTACGCGATCACACTTAGACCGCTCAGAGATTAGGACAGCTCTCTTAGAGCTGTGCATCAGATTTACAGCGGGTTTGATAGAAAGGAGTTGAGCGGTGTTGATAAAACCGTTATGAATGATTGGACGATCTGACTAAGACCATTGAAATTAATAGAACGTTTGATAAATAGCCGTGTGAAGACTGAAGTGTTGAACCTTGAGCTTCAACCTGCCTCTGCACACAAAAAAAAATAAAAAAGACAGATTAAATCTATTTTAGGCTTAACCCCTTACTTGTAACAAGTTAGGGAATGACCAGTTCTAGATTTTTGGTCAAGGGGGTAAGCCTTATTAAATAGGGAAATAAAATGATAATGAATGTAATGGATGCTATAAGTGCAAATCATAAAAACCCTTTGTAATTTTGAAAATATTTTATTTATTTTTTTGTATTTTGGAATGTTTGATTTTTTTTGAGTTTTGAAATATTTGATTTCTTTGAATTTTGAAATATCTAATTTTTTGAGTTTTGAAATGTTTGGGTTTTTTTGGATTTTGAAATATTTGATTTTTTTGGGTTTTGAAATATTTGATTTTATTTGGACTTTGAAATATTTGATTTTTTTGGATTTTGATATATTTGATTTTTTTTTGAGTTTTGAAATATTTGATTTTTTTTAGGTTTTGAAATATTTGATTTTTTGAATTTTGAAATATTTGATTTTTTTTTTGTTTTGAAACCAGCTTAAACCTAACAGCGGGGAACCTCCCATCTCACTAGGGATCTCCCAGGTCCAGCATGTGCTAAAAGGGACCGCCCGTGGCCGGGGCCAATTTCACTTAACGGTGCCTCTACCGAGGCCATACCCGAGGTGGGGTCTATTCCTTGGAAAATAAAATAAGATTTAACAGAAAAGCTGGCGATGGGTATAGAGGTTTTTAGGGCTTGGGTTCTTCTCACGACACCCCCTTTTTCAAAGAATTTGGTCTGTTGCGCCGGGGCTTTGTGTCCGTCATCGAACCTATATCCGCTCTAGGCACACATACGATCGGGCTCATAAAGTCCCGCGGGGAAACTGTACTGCCACTCTTGCCATGCCTAGTTTCATCATTTTTGGGACTTTCAAACTTTTGAGAGCTTCGAGCTTGCGGGCTTTTAGCTTTGATTTTTGATTTTTGCCCCTTTCTTCTATTTCTTTCCTTTTTCTTTTTCTTGCTCTTTTATCCTGTGGAATAAGGTCATAGCGGACTGCCCCTATTTGAGAACTCTTTTATCGGGGGTGTAGATCAGTCTCGCCCCCTTATTCACCACTTGCCCCTATTTTCAGCAGAGAGAGAAGAAAAACAAGAATTTTCACTTCCCCAAAACATGGCCAAGGGAGAAACGATGTTGCACAAAAGAAGAAAACCGAACCACAGGCGATCGTGTAGTGTGTGAGATGTTGGACCGGGGCTCTCTTTTTGTGATCAAGTGAAGGCATACCCCGCCGCCGGGCTATCGCTGGCTTGACTCTATGGATAAAAGTGTTTTAAATATAGCCCATTCCACGGATTCGACAATTCTTCACCCTCCGCGTTCACTAAACGATACGCGTTACCCGGATAGACTTCCTTAACAACAAACGGCCCTTCACAGTTGGGTTGCAGCTTAGACCTGGGACCTGCTGATCTGATAAATTTGCGTTTCAAAGCCATGCTACCCACTTGGAATTTTCTTTCAATGACCTTCTTTTGAAAATATCGCGAGATGCGTTTTTGATAAACCGAGACGTGATTGGCCGCATTAAGCCTCTTCTCATCTAAGAGTTCCAGTTGGACTAGCAACGCCTCTCGACGCTCGTCGAGATTAAGTTCCTTGTCTAGCTGCACTCTTAGGGAAGGGATTAGGATCTCGTACGGGAGTACCGCCTGTATCCCATAGGTGAGAGCAAAAGGAGTTTCCCCCGTGGGAGTACGAACGGAGGTGCGATAAGCCCATAGAGCTTCTACCAGTTTATCGGCCCAATCGGCAAATTTATGTGACTCGCATGTTTTCTTGATGATTTTTAGAAGGGTTTTGTTCATGGCCTCATCTTGGCCATTACCTTGGGGGTAGTATGGTGATGAATGATGCAATGAAATATTAAACCTCTTACAAAGGTCCCGAAGTTCTTGAGAAACAAATTGAGGCCCATTGTCGGTGACGATGTCACTTGGCACTCCAAACCGCGAGATGATATTCTTCAGAATGAAGCGGCATACTGTGGTGGATTTGATTGCTGCGTAAGCTTCAGCTTCCGCCCACTTGGTGAAGTACTCTGTAGCCGTCAGAATGAAGGATTTCTGCTTGACTGTGAAATTCGGGTCACCGAGAGGTCCAACGATATCAAAGGCCCACATCGAGAATGGCCAAGGAGCAGAAAGAGAATGAAGAGAAGAAGCTGAAGCGTGGATTTTATCGGCATGAAGTTGGCATTGAAGACACCTACGGACATAGGTGGAGCAATCTTCTTCTAGGGTTGGCCAGTAATAGCCCTGCTTAAGAATCTTCTTCGCCAACGCCTGCCCATTAACATACCCTCCACACTCACTGGAGTGAGCAGCTTCTACTACCTTCCAAGCCTCATCGTCATCCAAGCACCTCATTAGAACTCCATTGAGAGCCCGCCTATACAACTCTCCAGTAATAATCGTGTATCGGGAGGCAACTCTTCTAATGGCCTTGCACTGCTCGGCGTTCGCCATGTCGGGAAAGGAACCATCCCTGTAAAACTGCTCAATCTCATAATACCACAGCAATTCTTCTTCTTTGATGATCTCCTCGAGCTCAGTCAATGAAACTTCTTTCACATCCTCCCTCTCCGCCTTCCTTTCTATAGACTTCCTAAGGTTATCGAACCAGGGATCCTGAAGGGAAGGAGCATCTAATCGCTGGACCACAATGCTCTTAGCGGTGCGACTGAGGGGGAACGAAAGAGAAGAAGCGAGCGATGCAAAAGCATCAGCCAGAATATTCTGAGAACGAGGAGTATGGATATAGATAAGCTTCCGGAATTGCCTAGCCAAGAGCGTGACCAAATCTTGATAGGGCTTGAGTTTAGGGTCAGGGGTGCGGTAAGTTGACAGAACTTGACGCAGCACAAATTGAGAGTCTCCTATGATGTTTAGGTATCGCGCGCCCAAGAGGTAGGTGTGCTTCAGGCCGGTAAGGAGAGCCTCATACTCGACTATATTATTGGTGGCAGGAAAAGAGAGTTGATAAGCAATAGGGATGGTCACTCCTTCTGGAGTGAGGAGAACGGCGCCGATTCCACAGCCCTGAGAGTTGAGAGCACTGTCGAAATGAAGAGACCAAAAAGGAAGATGAGTGATTACTGCCAAGTGTTCGTCGGGAAACTCGTCTTGGATCGAATCAGTGCGAGGGATAGGAGAATGAGCAAGATGCTCAGCAATGGCGTATCCCTTGATCGCTTTCTGAACAATGAAAGTGATATCGAATTGGGAAAGAAAGCTCTACTAGCGAGCTAATCTGCTAGAAAGGATAGGTTTTCTAACAGGTAACGAATGGGGTCCATTATAGAGATCAACTTAACCTCATGGGTAAGAAAATAGTGTTTGAGCTTCTGAGCTACCTACACTAGCGCTGCAGAGGTCTTCTCCATGGCAGTATACTTGGATTCAGTCGGATTAAACAACCTCGAAAGGTAGTATGCTGCCCTTTCCCTTCCTTCATCATCCACCTGAGCCAGGATGGCTCCTAGGGAGTCCTCAATCACAGAAATGTATAGAATGAGGGGTTTCCCAGGGACGGGTGGTTGCAAAATCGGGGGATTAGAAAGATAAACCTTGAGATCCTCATAGGCCTTCTGACATTGTTCGTTCCAGTCAAATTTAGCTCCCGCCTTTAACAATTCATAGAATGGGCGGCACCTTTACGAGTGTTGAGATATGAATCTTCTAATGAATTGTAAACGCCCAATCAAACCTCTAAGTTCTGTGATGTTCTTAGGCGGCGGCATCTCCATAACGGCCTTTACTTTATTCGGATCAATCTGAATCTCCTGTTTACTAACTATAAACATGAGCAAGTTCCCTAATGCAACTCCAAACACGTATTTCTTTGGATTCATTTTCAATTTATACTCCCTAGCCCTTTGCAACACCTTGGCTAAAATCGCAGGGTGTTATTCTTGAGACCTCGATTTTACCAGGATATCATCCACGTAAGCTTCTAAGTACACATGCATCATGTCGTGGAAGATAGCCATCATTGCTCGTTGATAAGTGGCACCTGCATTCTTCAATCCAAATGGCATAACAACATAGCAGTATGTGCCCTAGGGCGTAGTGAACGAGGTCCTCTCTTGATCCTCTGGAGCAAGACGGATTTGGTTATATCCAGAATAACCATCCATGAACGAGAGGGCTTCGTATCCAGCTGTGTTGTCCACCACCACATCGATGTGAGGAAGTGGAAAATCATCTTTCGGGCATGCCTTATTCAAGTCCCTGAAATCGATACAAATCTGAATTTTCCCATCTTTTTTCATCACTGGGACTATATTTGCCACCCATTAAAACAACTCTAATAAACCTGGCCTTATGCAATTTATCGACTTCTTCCTTTATCCTTAAGGCCATCTGCGGGTGGAACCTTCTTACTTTTTGCTTAACGGGTGTTGCCCCTGGTTTAAGAATATGTCAATGTTCAACCAACGTGTGGTCAAGACCCGGCATGTCCTCATAGGACCAGACAAAAGAATCGTTGTACTCCCTCAACACCTTGATTAGCTCCTCTTCAACTTGAGGAGGGAGGTTAGCAGAAATGAGTATGGGCCTGGGATCCTCTTCTATTCCAAGATTAATTTCTTTAGTGGGTTCATCCACTGCCGAGGACGGTTCGTCAAACCTTTTCAAACCTTGCGCGTACAAATCGGCAGTGTCACCCACAACACTTTCCTGATCATCGACTGGGTCCTTCTCATCTACAATTTCATATACACCCAATCCGTCATTGCTCCACACCCCTTCCAATTCCTCATCATCTTCTAAAACAATTGCGGTCTCTACAAACTCCGAGCACTTAAGAAGGGCATGGCACCTGTGAGCTAAGTCTTGCAGAAACCTATCTGGAATGGATTTAGGGTGACGCATCACAGGGCGCGCCGCAGACGTGGATGGGCCGACTAGACTCGAACTAGACTCTACCCCAACTGACTCAACTAACCTAGGAGACTCTGCACACTATACATCTAACCTGGGAGATAAGAAATCTACTGGGAAAAAAGCAGGGGTCTCGTGCCCCTGGGAAGAGGATGGACTAAAAAAAGTGTAATCTTCCATAGAAACCTCCGTTTTAAAATTGGCATTTTTTTTTGGAGTCGGAGGAGATCACGCAACAGGAAGGAGAAGACGGGGCAGGAGGGAGTTGCATGGGAAATAGATCGGGGAAGATGCAATCAAAGAATGGATCAGAAGATCGAAACCACATTTCGTGGAGTTGGGCATTGGGGGGAGGAGGAGTAAACAGAGTTGAAAGATCAATAGGTGGGCAACGCCCACATGCACACGACACGAACAGAATTTCAGGTGGTCTTTCCGTGAAGTACGGGTCGACCATAATCGAAGGGGAACGGAGGACAAACCCCAATTGTTGCAACAAGGAGGCAAGATGGGATGGGGATAAAGAAAAGTTAGTGATAGAGCTCCCCACTTTCCGTGGCCTCCGGCAAACTAGCTGAGTTGGAGAATGCTTCACTAGCTGCATCTCCTTCTTCTTCGGACGGTTTTCTTCTTCACTAAACAACTTTTCAAAACCAACACAGAAATCTTCCATATCTCCCACCAGCCCCTTCAGTGGCGGCGGTGGGTCAGCAACAGCATTAGTGGCATCAATCTCTTCATCAGCACCGAGCGGCGGCTTCTTCAAGGTACCGGGCTGCAATGGACCTTTCACAAAATGTTGACGGTAATCCCACGTCAGTGGCCCAAAATCTCCCAGAATGGACAATGCTGAGTCTCGGTAGCCAAGGCCTCTGCGGCCCATCTTTCTACCTTTAGGGACGGGCTTAGTCCACCCCTGCAATTGCGCGCCGAGGCCTAAGCCCGGCTGATAGCCCAACTTCAGAATCATATGTCACCCTTTCGAATCTCTAATCTTGGACTTAATCTTCACGTTTACTGGCGCAGTGGCGGGCTTGCGTGACGCATATGCCCTTGAATAATTCAAGTCCATAACTAAAAGAACTAGCCTATTACTCGGCCACAGAGTAGGGAGAATCTTGTCTGTAATTGCATCGACGACTGGACTGTGGAGATACTTTTCTCCTTAACCACCCGGCGTTTGAATGGAAATTTCAGGCACTGGTGGCCAGTTGAGGGTACAACATTTAGACTGTCTATCCATGGACGACCCAGAATTGCTTTGAACATCGGGTCTATGTCCAATACGTAGAACTCCACATCCATGACCAAAGGCCCTAGCTCGGCCTGCACTGTCACGACCCCATGGCATGCTCATCTGGAGTTGTCGTAGGCTACAATTATGGTCGGTGTTGGCTTAAGCATGCCCTCTGAAATGTTACAGGCACGCAGTGTACTCAACGGACACACATTTATCGATGCTCCCGTGTCCACTAGGGCAGACTCAATGGCCACCTTGTTTAAAGAAATGGTGATGCAGAGTGGCATCTGTCGTGCCTCTGGGGGTGCTAATTCTTACTCAGAAAATGAAATGGAAGGCCCCCTCGTAATGGTCGCCAACACCGATGACAAGCTGTCTACCGCCACATCCTCACTAACCATAACCTTCTGAAAAAAATCCCTGAGGGAGTCCTGGTGTAGCGTGGATCTCTTGATCAACTCCAAAACTGATATCTTGGCCGTCATCCGGTCCAAGTGCTGCAGTAGATCATACTCCGTGCCTGGCACAGGGTCTATTTCTTCTATTTCAGCTGTAGGAAAAGGAACCTGGGGATTAGGTGAAGACGCACCAGAGGAAGGATAAACTCTGTGGAAAGGACGCCCGCTCCGAAGTGCGCAATGTCGTGCCGGCACGACTGTAGATGGACCCCCGCTTGGCCCAGTGGGGTATGTGGAGGGGGTAGAAATGGGAGTGAGGATGACAGAGGTTGGCCTGCTGGACTCTGGTGGAGGGGTAATGGGTGAAGGGTTAAGTGGAGGGGTGATGATGGAGGGTATGGAGGGTGATGGCGGAATGACTGGCGGCATGGTGGAGAATGTGGTGGGCGTGATGGGTGGTTGGGAAGGGATAGTTGGTGGAGTGGTAGTGAAGGTGGTGGGTCGGAGGATGGAGGGAATAGAAGGCGCGGGGTAGTTAGTGTGGTGGAAGGCTAAGAGATGGGCGGGGGTCTCATCATCAAAGGACCACTCAGCATTAGGGGCCGGGCGGTGGACTGTGTTCACCTGAGCCGGTGCCGGTGGCTGTTGTTGTGGTTGCTGCTGAGGAGCGGGTGGATGTACTGGCATGGGATTCTGGTGAATCACGAGGTATTGATGCTGCTGTAAGGGTTGTTGTTGTTGTTGGAGGGGTTATTGTTGGAACTGTTGTTGCTGGGGTGCCGCCTGTTGCGGCCTTGCTTGTCTTTGTCTCTCCTTTATATCTTCAATTATTTTATGCATTTGGGCCCAATCAATCCTCTGGCCCTCTTGCAGATCATACACCAAATCTCTAAACTGAAAGCATCTTTCTATGGTGTGCCCGGGCTACCGATGGTATATACAATACCTGGACTGATCGACTGCCAGATTCCAATTCTGGCGTTCCGGAGGCAATTGGATGTCACCAGTGTACATTAGAGCTGAAAATATGTCGGGGTGGGTTTCTGGTAGTGGTGGATAATTATCCTTCTTGGGTCTCGACCGAGCAGGCCCATAACCAGCGGGTGGGAGAACGTTGTGGTACTGGGGTGGCTGTTGCGGCTATTGAGGTGGTGGTGGTTGTTGTGGATGCTGAGGAACTTGGAAAGTGGGTCGGGGAGTTTGTGGGGCAGTGAACTGGGGGTTGCGTGGTGGTTGTTGGAAACAGGGTAAAGCAAGCTGGTTATGGAATTGAACAGCCTGGACCTGCTCGTTGACTTGGACTCCCTCAGTAACTGGGCCTCGGGATTTTCTGGTAGTCTTAGATTTCTAGGCTTCAAACAATGAATGGATGGGGGAGTCTTTAAATTGGGTCTGGATAAACCGGGCCCGACTGTACAGCTGGTGCATGTTAGAAATGTCGTTCATTGCCAAAATATTCCAGAATGTCGGAGTAGCATTAGAAATAAACAACTTTACTTTTTCTTCCTCCAGAATTTGCCTGGGAACACGCGAGGCCATCTGCCTCCATCTATCTGCATATACAGCAAAGTCTTCATCCAGCTTCATCTTTTCTGCAACCAGGTCGGTGAAAGTATATTCGGGACCGACCCGATCTTGGAATCTGGTGATGAACTTCTCCTTCACGGTCTTGAAACTGTCGGCCTCCTCCAGAGGCAAGGTGTAGAACCACTCAAGGGCGACCCCTTCCAAGGATCGGCGAAACAAATATGCCATCAGACGGTCGTCATGCTGGAACTACGCCGACTCGTAAAGAAATTCCCTGATATGAATGAACGGGTTGCCATGCCCGTCATACTTCCGATACACGGGGAGCTCGGACTGAGTAGGCAATTGGATATCCTGAAAGTTAGGAATAGGGACATCCACAATGGACTGAGGGCCGACCCGCTTATGGAGGAGGTCAATCTACTGCTGCATAGCAGCCCATTTATCAAGGAGGTCCCGTTCCCGGGAAGGAGGAGACTGAACAGGAAAGATGGAGCCCGGATGAGGAACTGAGGGGTGAACCGGCTGGGAGGGGAGCCCATAGGATGGATAATGGGCCAAGGAAGGGCCCATATCCGCGTGAGCCAATTGGGCGGCCCCGAGTTGTAAACGAGTGAAATCAGCCGGGGCCAGAGGGGCCTGTGGCGATGGAGAGATTGTAGTGTACGGATCAAGATAAGAACCAGAGGGGACCTGGGCCTTCCTCTTATCAAGATAATGATGGGCCGAGGTGGAGGTGTCCCGCTTCCATACTGGGGTATCGGAGAACCTGGGAACGGATGGGAGTAAGATCAATGGGGACAGCGGGGACGGGCGTTGACCCAACAACAAGAGGCGCAGTGGTGGTGGCAGCAGTCACGCCATAGGAAGGAACTGAGGACGGGGCATCTGCCCCTTGCAGAGCTTGCCGTATAAGGTGGGGCTGGGAGGGATCAAGCTGGGCCATCAAATTAAGAATTTGACTGGCCGAAATTTGTGTGGAGGAACCAGGAAGGGAGAGCTGAGAGCCCTCGATGGCAATGGTCGAGAGAGGAGGAGCAGTCCCCTCTCCTCCCTGCACATGGGCGACCCTAGGCGGGTCCTCAAGAAGTCTGCGAGGGAGAGAATCCTCGTGAGAATGGGAGAAGTCGTAAGACGACATGGGGGATGATGGATCAAACAAAGGATTAAAGTAAGAAGGGAAATAAGAACTGATCCTAGGAGATGATCCTGAGGGGAAGAAACAACTCCACATGCACCGATGACGATGGTGGAGGAGTCAGTAAACAGCCCTAAGCAAAGAGCTAAAACAAACAACCCGAATGAAATGCACACAATGGAGAGGCGAGATGAGAAGAGAATCAACCAATTAATGCAATGAAGTTTCAAATGACGCGCGCAGGATTTTATACGTTCTCCCTTTTGGCCCTTGGTGAATTAATTTAGATTTAAGTTCACTCGACCAAAGGGTTCCTAGCCAAAGTAGGGAATAGGGCAACTGGCTGACACTAGAGGACTCTCTCTCTCTCTCTAATGCAAACCCTAGACTGGGGGGTGGTAACGGTACAACTTGCCCAGCGTCCGTGTGGGAATCCACGGCTCACGGGGGCTTACGAAGGTCCTTAGCAAGGTCCCCTAGTCGGCTCCAAGGAGTATGGAGACGAGAGGAAACCCTACCTCGGTAGGAATGCAACTACTATGAAAAGAATGTATGCCCCTATGTGCACCGAAGTGCATGCAAAGTCTAGCCTAACAACTAGCAATCCATAATCAAACAAATATGTAAGAAGTGAAAACAAGTATGCAACAATGATATAAGAGCAGGGGGAGATCAATAATCAGCACCAAATATCATGAAAATCAAATAACATGGTAATCGAAGTGAAGCACGGGTGCAGTATAGCACAAGAAGGACGGCCTCTAGAAGACCGCTCAGGGAGATAGACGGTCCTGGTTGAACCGTTCAAACCAGGGAGTAACGACAAAGTAACAGGAAAATTAGAAAATGATGGAATGAAAGAAGATAGAAATGAGAAGCGTACCCATATGTGCAGTCTATTGACAGACCGCTTAAATTCTAGAACGGACCTACAGCAACCGTGTGACAGCAACCAAACCAACAGTATGAAGGAAGAGGCGTACCTGTGCCAGCAAGATGGACGGCCAAACACATGCCGTAAGGATGATGAACGGGCGATAGGAGACCGCTTACCACAGGACGCTTGCAAAAAAGGTGGCACTGCTCGCGGAGAAGGATGGTGAACCTGCAGCCGCATAAAATTTGAACGACTCTGGGAAAACCGTTCAAGTTCCAGAGGACAGACAACGCGACCAGCAAAGAACAACCTGAAACCACTTAAAGAAAAATGACTAACAAAGCAAAAGAGAGGGTCAGCAAGCCACTAACACGTTGGGCACTAGGGGTCCCACCGTGTTCGCCAAAAAAAAGGGGATGTTGACATCTTTTTTTTCCACTTATTGGCTTAAGGGTCTCTCCCGTTCCTTCCACTAAAACGATGTAAGAAATATATATATATGAATGGTGGGAAGGAACGAAGATACACAAACCTGTGATCGCCACCAAAATGCCGAACGTGATGGACACGTCGTACCTTGGAAAAAGAGAGAGGAACTCGCCTTATGAGCAGCGCTGAGAGGATGTACGGTCTATGAAGAACCGTCTGCTATGATGAGCGACCGCACGACAGACTGCCTAATGGCGCTGCAGAGGATGCGGGATGAAGAACTACTAGCAGATGAATGGCTCCAATGCAGCCGCAGTATGAAGAAGAACGGTCCACATTCCACCGCACGTATCCTTGAACAGACCGATTGGAACCGCGCGAGACCACCACGCCAGAAGTTAGAAGTGTCCAACATCTACCCTTTCCGGCCGGCCAGAAAGGATAGGCCTCGTGTTAGTGTGTTGCTGACCTGCAAAATAACGTGTAGGACACAAAGAAAAATCCGAATTAGAACTAGAAAGTGTGGTAAATGCTCGAACGGAAAGAAATTAACATAACTAAATGGAATGGGGAATACTTGGGGATTTTTAAACCCCTGGGGGCATCAAAAATCATAGGAGGGTGTGTGCATGATGTATGAAAATGAGGAAAACGTGGAGGAAACGTGGAGAAAGTGATGCATGCAAACAAAAGGGGACGATGGAACTAAATGTACTAATAACTCAAAGAACAACTACTCCTTGAACCGGAGGTTTGTATGGACGTAGAAGGCCTTCCTCCCTGGTGCTAGGTCATTCAAAGATTCGGCAGGGCTTTGCCGTCGACCAAAAATCTCCCCCCTTTTCAAAGCTGAGCCTCAGGGTCTATTTAAAGAGCACCTAAAGTCTCAGCTCAAAATTAGGGTTTCTGTGCATTTTCAGGCCGAGATTATCAAACAAAAGATGAAGATAATTCAATTATCCTTCATCTGGAGGAAACGGCACTCAAAATGGTTAAGGATTCGTGGAGAAATCATCGGAGAAAGTTTGTGAGAAAAACCATGAATGATAGGAAAAAGCCTTAACCACTTTCTGGTCCGAGGGGATAAACGGTCTCACGATAGACTACACAAATGATGAGCGGCCAGACATGGGCCATCCATCCCTGTCGGTGGAAATTCAAATAAATCCAGAGATAATTAATTTATCCACTGAACTGACCGGTAAATTCACCGCTGGACTCTTTCATAGTTGCATGGCTCTTGGGAAACCGCCCAAGCCTGTCGGTGATAAATCGCAAAGAACAAGATAAATAGGTAATTATCTGGATAGTCAATCGATGTTAGGACTCTTGGGAGATAGACGGCTCAGAATATACCGCACAATGGACTTATGCGGCTACGACTAGGCCGTATATATGCTTGTCGGTGATAATTCCGAGAATTAACCAATATAGCCACTAAATGTTTGAATGGCCCAATATCAACCGCACAAATTGTTGAACGGCTGGAGGTTGACCGCACATGTATATGGGCGTTTAAAATTTATAGAAAAGCTCAATCAACCAAAACCAAGGCCCATTAAGCCCTGAATCAACTCGGACCTAGCCAGGGAGAGAGGTTACCCATAAAATTGGCCCACAACGTGCCAGAAAATAGCCCAGCGAGTGATGGACAACTCGAGGCATCAACAAATGGGAGTAAGAGAAATGACTCAACTTACCGGCAAAAAATGGGTGTCAACAGTCAGACCGTTTCTTCTTCTTATGGTCTATCGTTCGATCATTTTTCAGAGCCTTGCGGTCGCATCTAGACCGTTTTCGTGTCTGCACCTGGGTTTTCTCTCCCGCGGGTGAGTGTGCTTCACTCGGCTTCTTTCCAAGGTACGTGGTGTAGTTTTGCTGCATTACCCTCTTTGGTGGCGATCACATCTTTTTTTCTTCGGTATTGGTCATCATATTCTTCGATCTTGTTCTTTGTTTCCTTTGCTTTTAGTTGCTACACACCTATGGTGTGTCTTTACTTATTCCATCTTTGCTCCACGCCTACGGCGTGTGTTTAGTTCTTCCTTTGTTTTATTCTGCACTGTTGAGATGACATACCCACATGCTTTATATTTGATGTCATTGCTTGCTTGAGTTCGTAGACATCACATATCTCACACACCGTCATCATTCACACCCACATTCACACATTTAAAAAAATATATATCAACAACCTCTATTTTTTGGTGATCACTGTGGGACGACTAGTGCCAATCGTGTTGAGTGATTGTTAGACCTGCTCTTTTTTGTTTTTCCCAATTGCCCAGTGTTTTCTTCAGTTTTCTCGTTTGATTCCTTGTTGTTTCTGCTCTCTGGTTCCCTGGCGGTCTCCTCCCGGCCATTTCTGGCTTTAAAGCGGTCTAGCGAAAGACCATCTTATCTCCCTAACAGTCTCCAGACGACCGTTTCTACATTCATAGGTATGCATCTCGAGGATTGCTGTTATTTCTGCATTTTTGCTGATATCTATTGTCCCTGGGTGCTATATGATATCTCCTCCTTGTTGTGGCATATATTTATATC
This sequence comes from Amorphophallus konjac, assembly GCA_022559845.1. Taxonomy (NCBI): domain Eukaryota; kingdom Viridiplantae; phylum Streptophyta; class Magnoliopsida; order Alismatales; family Araceae; genus Amorphophallus; species Amorphophallus konjac. The sequence continues at coordinate 224,804,549 of CM040123.1, read as the reverse complement.
ATTGTTTGCACATTATTCCTCAGTTTCTAGGCTAAAAACTGCATGCACTCTGGTGCACATAGGATCATTCATCTCTCATATCATAGTTGCATTCCTACCTTGGTGTGTGATCCTCTCGCCTCCATATTCCTTGGGGTCGACTAGCTGATCACATCCGGTACCTCCATAAGTCCCCGCGAGCAGTGGATTCCCACACGGATGCCAGGCCGGTTGTACCTTTGCCACCCCGTGTCTAGGTTGCATAAGTGAAGGACAGTTTACACCTAGAGTCAACCAAGTTCCCATCATCCTTTCCTATTAAGAACCTATTGTTGGAGAGAACATTTTATTCAAATCACTAAGGTTCTAAAGGAGAAATAAATAAAAATGTATGCATCTTTATAACTTGGTTGATTTTGGTTACCTCTCATCCCCCTCATTATTTGCATATTTTCCCTTTTGTTGGGTCATTTGTTTGGTTGCTTATTGGTGGTTGTTTGTGTTGTTTTAATTTGATAGGTGCCACATTGCATGTGGAGTTGCTTCAAGTCCATAGGTTCATCTCCTACGGGCAATTCCTCCTTCATCTCCTATATTGATCCTTTGTTTGAGTCCACCATGTCTTCCTACGATTTCCATTCCCACGAGGACTCTCTTCCTCAAGGGTTCCTAGAGGACCCGTTTAGGGTCATGCCACTACGGGCTCAAGAAGGGTCTAACCCTACTCCATAATCTGCTACCATAGAGGGCGGTCAGCCCTCTCTTTCAAATTCCTCCATCAATAATCCCGCAAGTCACATTCTTCAAATGATGGCCCAGTTGAATCCGGCACAACTTTAGGCCCTTTATCAGACCTTGCAGGGGTCAGTCGCCCCATCCTCCACTACGTCACAAGGTTCATCCGCTACCTCCATCTCCTAATCTAGGGTTGATGGGCCCGGGGCTCCTCCAGAACCTATTGATCTTACCCCAATCCAACCCAGGGTCCTTCGCTTTTCCCATCTGGAGGCGGGCCAGTCCTCTGGTTCGCCCTATCAAGTCCTTGATAAAGGGAACACCGCCCTTCCCTCATCTTCCCAGATTGATCCCTATAGGTCCGTTCTCTCGGCGCCCCAAGTCCTTATGGGCCCGGCCAATTTTGTTCACCCTCAGCAGGGGGCGGCCCATGCTTATGCCAATTTGGGTCATCCTTCGGCCCAATATCCTTCTTATGGGCCTCCCATTTCTTCCGTCTATCCGTCGGCTCCTTGCCTTGAGACTGCACCTTTTACTCCACGTGCTCCATCTCGAGAGCAGGAACTCTTTGATAAGTAGGCTGCCATGCAGCAACAACTCGACTTTCTTCAAAAGCGGGTCGGCCCACAGTCTTTGGCAGATGTTCCCATTCCTAGCTTTCACAACATCCGGTTTCCTCCTTAATTCGAGCTCCCCACATACCGCAAGTATGACGGGAACAACAACCTGTATATTCATGTGAGAGATTTCATGTATGAATCAGCACAATTCCAACACAATGATCGCCTCATGGCGTATTTGTTCCACCGATCACTGGATGGAGTCGCGTTGGAGTGGTTTTATGCTTTACCACTAGAAGACGCTGAGAGCTTCAAAGTTGTCAAGGAGAAATTTATTCAGAGGTTCCAAGATAGGGTCGGTCCGGAATATTCTTTCACAGATCTGGTAGCCGAGAAAATGAAGGCCGATGAGGACTTTGATACTTATGCTGACAGATGGACACAGATGGTTGCTCGTGTACCCGACCATATTTCGGAGGAAGAAAAGGTCAAGTTGCTCATCTCTAATGCTACACCTACCTTCCGAAATATTCTAGCCATGAATGATATTTCCAATATGCACCAATTATACAGCTGGGTAAGGTTTATCCAAACCCAGTTTAAGGACTCCCCCATACACTCTCTCTTTGAGGCCCAAAAGCCCAAATACAATAGAAAGCCTTAGGGGCATGTCACCGAAGGAGTCCGAACCAATGAGCAAGTGCAAACCGTTTCATTCCCTTTCCCCAACCAATCTGCTCCACACTGCTTTCCACAATCCCCACGTAACCCCCAGTTCTCCCCTCCACAAAATATCCAACCTGTTTTCTCCGCTCCACAAAACCCCCAGCCTGCCTTCCCTGCTCCACAAAATACCTTCCCCACTCCTCAACAGCCGCAACAACCCCCACAATACCATAATGTCCCTCCACCTAACGGCTACACACTCAAACGCTCGGCTCCAAAGAGGGCGCAATACCCTCCTTTGCCCGAGTCCCTCCCGGACATTTTCTCGGCTCTCATGTCCATTGGTGTACTTCAACTTACTCCAGAGCGACCTAGTTGGAACTCTGCCGTTGATCAGTCCAAATATTGTATGTTCCACCGGCAACCCGGACACATGATCGAAACTTGTTCCCAGTTTAGGGACTTTGTCTATGATCTACATGAAGGGCAGCACATAGACTGGGAAGAAATGCACAAAGTTATCACCGAGATAAAAGAAAAGAGAAGGCAAGCGCCGTGGCAGCAAGTGTAGTAGCAAGCACCACTGCCACAGCAGCAGTAGCCTGCGTAGGATTTGGGGATCCATCAAAACCTCATGTCAAATCATTCACCCGCTCCACAGCCTCAGCCGTCGGCACCGACTCAGGTCAACCTTGTTTAGCACCCGACGCCCAACGCCGAGTGGTCTTATGATGACGAATCTTTTGTTCAAAGGCTCGTGGCTCTCCACCATACCTACCGCAATCCTCCTACACCCGTTCTCCTCCCGCCGAACCTTCAAACCACCACTTCTACACCACTCGCGCCTGTTGTTCTCCACAAACCCCTCATCCTTCTGCCCGCTTCCCCCAATGTTCTACCTATCTTCATTCCCCCGCAAGCTCACATTCTGCCCGTCCTTGTTCCCCCGCAAGTGTCCATACCCCCTGTCATTGTTGCACCACCATCTAATCCCTCACCAGCCATCCTCACAGTAGGACCCATCACCACCACCACTACTCCTATTTCCCCCATTATCTCCACTATGCCTACCTCTACACCGCTCATCCATCCCATCGGGCCCGTTAAGCCATCCACCATGAGCCCATCTAATACCGTGCCGGCCCAAAACCTTGCCCTACGGAGCGGGCGTTTGTTCCATCGGAACTATCCTACCATTGGTGCGTCCGTACCCAATCCCCAATCTTCGCAATAGGCTGCTGATCAGGGGGAGCCAGACCTGCTACCGGGTACTCAGTATGATCTGTTACATCATCTAGACAGATGCCCGCCAAAATCTAAGTGCTGGAGTTGATTAAGTGGTCTAAGCTCCACCAAGATGTGCTACGGGATTTTTTGTAGAAGGTCATGGTCAGTGAAGATATGGCAGTGGACAGTTTACCAACCGCCTTGGCTACAATCTCCAAGGGGCCGGCTATCACATTTTCAGAGGCCGAGCTAGCACCACTTGAGGCTCGTCAGATGCCACTATGCATTTCTATCATTTTGAACCAAGTAAGCATAGACGTGACATTGGTAGATACCGGGGCTTCTATCAACGTCTGTCCTCTCAGCACTTTAAGAGCTTGTAATATTTCAGAAGAGTTATTAAGACCTACCCCGACAATTATTGCAGCATATGACAATTCAAGAAGGTCGTGTCACAGGGTGGTCACCATTCAAGCTGAACTTGGGCCGCTTACAATGGCCGTTGAATTTTATGTGCTCGACATTGACCCCATGTTCAAAGCTATTTTGGGTCGACTGTGGATTAATAACCTCAATGTTGTACCTCCACTGCTCATCAATGCCTCAAATTCTTTTTTCAAGGGAGGGTGGTCAAGGTCAAAAGCAATTCCACGGTCCAGTCAGTCGAGGCTATTTCAGAAAAAAATACTGCCAACAATCTGGCCCAGTAATCGGCCCGTTATCTCAGTACTAGACCTCAACTTTCCCTGGGCCTATACACCACGCATGCCAGCCGTCGCACAGGTGGATGTCAGAATAAAGCCCCAAATAAGGGATTCTAAAGGCTGGAAGATCATATTGAGGCTAGGCTATCAACATGGCAGAGGTCTCGGTGCCCAGCTACAGGGACAGACCTAGCCGATTCCCAAGGGCAGAAAAATGAGCAGAAGGGACCTCAGTTACCAAGATGTTGGATATTGTGTTTTGATGATGACAAACACTATGACTCTCATATGTTTGATGTCATATGTATTTACTTATGTTTTGATGATGACATAGTTTACGTGTGTTTTGATGATGACAAATTGATGTCATATGTGTTTACTTCATTCAGAACTGCTCATTCAGAACTTGGTACATTGCTTAACTGTGAGCATGGCATAGACTGTACACTCGTCTGTCTGCATGAGTCACCAAGTCCACACATTGCATCGTGTGTTTTTCATGAAGTCTATACACTGGCATGCAGCATCTCATGAAGTATGTACATCCTCTTCAAGCATTTCAAAGTCTCTACATCGCTTGGAGTTCTTTGAAGTCTATACATTGGTCCTTCTCTCAAGTCTGCACATCCTTCTGATTGGACTTAACGTCTATACATTGTGCATCGTCTCAATTTGAGTCTCATGCCAAGTCTATACAGCCTGCCTTCACGTTCAGAGTCTATACATCCACAGTGGATCTTCAAAGTCTGAACATCCGTTCACTTCACTCAAGTCTATACATCCATAGTGGATCTTCAAAGTCTGTACATCGGGCTGTCACTTAAAGTCTGTACATCGCTGCTTTGTCAAAGTCTGTACATCGCAGCTGTGTTGAAGTCTGTACAGCCATTCTCTTATCAAGGTCCATACATCCTTCTGTTGGAATTCCAAGTCCATACATCGGACTATGTGAGCAAGTATGTACAGCATTTCATTCACACCGGAAGTCTATACATTAGACTATGGCAAAGTCTATTCATTCGTTTCCAAAAGTTCAAGTCCATACATTGATCGTTTGGGTAACAAAGTCTGTACAACGTGAGCTTTGGTTCTTAAAGTCTACACATTCTCCCGTTCAAATCCTTCAAAGTCTATACATCAGTTTGATTGAGTAAGTCTGTACAGCATGCCTTGTTGTTCACAGCCTTTAAAGTCTGTACATTGGCTTCGCATCTACAAGTCTGTACATCGGTTTGATATCATCAAGTCTGTACATTGGCTTCAACTCTCCAAGTCTGTACAGCCACATCTCAAAGGCTAAGTCTATACATCACTGTGGCTGTTCGAAGTGAAGCATAGTCTATACACTCCTCACCTTTCCCTACGTTTGGCCAAGTCTATACACTCATACCTTTCCCTACGTTTTCTGGCCAAGTCTACACATCGGTTACCTGGCGTTTGCTTCAAAGTCTAAACACTCGTTCTTAAGGCTTCAAGTCTATACATTGGACCGTGGTTCGCCAAGTCTATACATTGCTGAGCCATTCGACAAGTCTGTACATTGGCTTCAATTCCTCAAGTCTATACATTGGGTTCGGCTCTGCAAGTCTATACACTGGTCGAGCATTCAAGTCTGAACATTCACAAAGTCCATACATCGGCACTGTACCTTGCATAGCTCAAGTCTGCACATTGGGCTTTCCCATGAAGTCTATACATTGGTCTTCACTTGAAGTCTATACATTGGCTAAGGGTCTTCAAGTCCATACAGAGTCGTTTGATGCATATTGATCGAAGTCTATACACTCGTTTCCATTGCTTCAACTCTATACACTTGTTATCACATCTTAAGTCTATACACTGCTGCTTTTATATGAAGTCTATACAGCCTGTGGCTTGTACACCGACTGAACTCTTCATTAAACCTGCAGGTGTCTGGGCACGTGATACGAGGCTGGCATCTGGCAAGTGATCCAAGATGCTGAGAACCCGCCACGTGGACTGAAGCTTGGGCGGGAATCGAAAAGAGCATTAGCCCTAGCTGCCTGCTGCTGGAATAAATATGGAGCTTCCTCCATCGGCTGAAGAATGATTGAAGAGCAGAGAGCCATCAAGAAAAATAGAAGAGCAGTGAGTGCCTCCACGATACAGAGAACAGAGAAGAAGAAGAAAAAGAGAAAGAAAGAGAGTGAGAGCAGTTGAAGAAGAAAGAAGAAGAGTGAGCCAGAGAGCAGAAGAGAGATCGAGAGATCCAGCAGAAGAATAAAAAGTGAAAGAGAGAGGGCTCGTGTAGAAGAAGAAAGAAGCTTCAGTTGAAGATCTTCCTACTGGAATTTGGATCAGATCCAATCCAGTCAGCTCCTTCGAGAGCCACATTCCTTGTATTTCATTTACAGCCTTTCAGTCGCTGTGACTCTATTTTCTGTTTTCCTTTTCATTTGATATCTTGTTTCCGATACTCTGTAGAGAGGTCGGGGTCCCTCCTGTTGGTTCAAGAGAAGGGAGATTGCTATCTCCGGTTGCAAGTAGCTGGGTGCTACTTGTAGGTTCCCTCCTGGTTTTGAGGGAGGGAGATTGGTCTCCGGTTCTGGGCTTGTAGGTTTCAAGTCCAGGGGTCCCTCCAGTATGGAGGAAGAGAGGTCCGAGACCTCTAGTTTGCAGGTGACTTGGTGTCACTTGTGCTTCCCTCTGGGTTTCAGAGGAAGAGAGACTTGGGTCTCTAGATTACCCTCCGGTTTGGAGGAAGAGAGACTGTGCGTCTCTGGTTTCCAAGTGGATGGGAGTCACTTGGGGTGTCCCTCCGGTTGGGAGGAAGAGGGGAGGTTGTTCCCCTGGTCAAGCTGTTTGGCAGCATTTGTTGCAGACTGAGTCTGCTGTGCTAGTGTTACTAGTGGAAGCCTCACTCCGGTTGGGAGTGAGGGGTGGACGTAGGTCTTTGGACCGAACCACCTAAAAAGCCTGGTGTTCTTTTGTGGTTTGTTTGCCTTATGTGTTCACTTCTCTGCTGCGCTCACTAGATGTTTGTTTACGATCGAGTGTGAGTTTATTCTATTGGACTGCTTTGCAATAGCTTCCTAAGTTTTCTCAGTTTATATCTGCATCCGCTTTTAATTCCGCACATCTAATCGGTAGAACTTAAATTGGGTAAAATTCTTTGAAAGATCCATTCACCCCCCTCTGGATCTGTGTTTATCTATCGCACCAAGCTAACACAAGAGTCCTCATTATCAGTTATGGGAGACTCGGGGCCATTAACTTTAGATTACCGCCAGCACTTTGTCAAGCGCCCACCCAGCCGGGTACTTTAAAAGTGCCACAGAAATAGCCCAAAGAAGATACAGCTTGTTCAGTGGATGGCCCGGCATTGCCGCCTAGGGGGCCCATGGATGACATGGAAGATTTCAGTGAAACCTTTGCTAGGATGTTCTATGAAGAGGATCGTCCAAGAAACCAGGAGGTTCGCCTTGTGCAGTACACATCAGGAAAGTCAGCTTACCGTCCGCAGGAAAGGGGGAGCTTACCCATTATTTTCACTTGGTCTCCTTCCCGTTTGATGTCTCTTTTCCAAAAGCTTGAGTTTTTACCCCGTTCACTTCCTATCATGATTGATCCTTTGCGGCTAGAAATGCTGACTGAATTTTTGATTGTGACTTGTGTTGCACTCCTACAGTTTTGATGATGTCTTACACTATAAGTCAATCTTGATAATCTATATTAATACATTCCACTTATACTTTCTTCAGATTCTGCACTCTCTAGTTTTACTCAGAAAGTCCATGCATACTTATTTTCATTATGCATTGCATCCGTGCATTTGCTGCATTTTCAATTAAGTAGAGTCTGTGCATGCAAGCATCAAGTTTGTGCAACCCTTGTTGAGCCACGCGACTAAGTCGCTGAATTGTCTGTTCATGCATTAGTCTAGTCGGTGCAATTCTTGCATCATGCATTTAAAGTTTGTGCACTCTTCCTTGCCTAGTCAGTGCATAAGAAGCTATAGGTATAACCTCGGTGCAAGCTTTGGCTCACACAGGTCGGTGCATACTCTAATCGCGCCGAGTCAGTGCATTCGCTGCTTGCATACACATACGAGGTCGGTGCAAGTGTCATTTATGCATGATCAACGTCGATACGATTTCTTGTCTTAGGCATGATTTAAGTCTGTGCACTGTTCCAGTCCAGAGCAATAATGTCTGTCCATGTTTATGGTACGATGCTTTCTAAAGTCTGTGCATACTTTGCATAGGGCACCTGAACTAGGTGCAATTTCCATCTCGGTGCATTTCATCGTTGGTGCAGTCTCTCTTGTTGAAGGCATGTTAGTGTCCGTGCTTTCCTTTATCTTTTGCAACAATATCTGTGCAATCATTGCATTAGGTTGCATATGGTCAATGCAATCTTTGTTCATGCACCCACGTAAGGCCTGTGCATGTCTTGGCTTGTCCTCAATCAAGGTCTGTGCATGCTCGTACTCAAATGTAGCTTTCACTCATATCTTCTTCTGCTTGGCAGGTCTGTCACCTGGTCGAGCATGTGTCTGACGAACCCAAAACCAGTTGGGACACTCCACGTGGAAGATGAGGTACCAGGTTCAAGGGCTCGTGATCCGAGGCAACAAAAAAAAGGATGATCTTGCCACGTGGAATCGAAAAAGGATCAGCTCTGCCAGAAGGAATGGGCTGGAATCATGATAACCGCACACCTCCTTCTAGCTATAAAAGAGGTCGACGGCTGCAAGAAACAGCAGCTGAAAGATAGAGAAAGATAGAGAAAGATGGATAAAAAAGATAGAGAAAAAGGAAGAGAGCATCTGCAGCCACTAAAGAATTTCCCTATACGAGAGAAGAGCCTGAAGTGTTTGAGTGATCATTGTTGGGTTTTAGAGCTTGGAAGATTGCTTCTCTGGAAGCTACATTTTTGATGTTTTGAGCGATTGATTTCTTCTCATTTATTCATTTTACAAGTTGTTTCTCCAATTTCTTATATACTATCTTGTTACCCTCTAAGTGTTCTTAGAGGAAGGGAGATTGGTTCTCCAGTTGCGAGTGAAGGCATTTCGCTCGTGTGTACCCTCTGGTTTAGAGGAATGAAGGTTGGTCCTCCGGTTCTGATCTTGCTGGGGAAGGTCAGGTTCAGATCCTGTGGCTTGCAGGATCGGTGGTTGAGGGATTTGTTCCCTTGTGGCGAGATGTGCGACAGCGGATGTCTGCAGACTGAGTCTGCTGTGCTTTACATTGCTTAGTGCAAGGAAGCCTTACTCCAGTGGAGTAAGGGGTGGATGTAGATTGTTGACTACAATCGAATCACCTTAAAAGTTCTCTGTGCCTTGGTGTGGTTAGATCTTGTCTGCTATACTATTTTTAGCTCGCCAAGTGTTTGTTCTCTGCTCTACTCATGTATTCGTCTCACCGATATTTTATCTCTCTTGCTGCTTCGTGGCCAAGATTAAGTAGAATTCTTATTGGGTGTTAAATCATATCGTTGATCTTCGTATTAGATAAAATTTAGGGGTGACCTATTCATCCCCCCTTCTAGCTCACCCTTCGTGCGTGCTATCAACTTGTCCGTGTGGGCGCTGCCCACCAATTGATCTTTCCAGTATGTGGTTTTCGTCCTCTAATCCCTTCTTCGACATCTTCTATCCATCCATCTACCCTCTCGCGCTTCCTCCTCCTCTTTCCCCCTCCTCTTCATCTAGTTGTGTGCTCTCCACTAATCTCCAAGAAGAAAAAAAAACTTCAATTTTGAAATAGAGATTTCAGTGGAAGATTACGCTGTGTTCTGTCCGTCCTCCTCCCAGGGGCATGAGGCCCCTACTTCCCTTCCATTAGACTTCCTCTCTCCTAGGTTAGGTTTAGGGTCTGTCGAGTCTAGGGAAGCGGAGTTTTTTAGGTCTAGAGAAGTAGGGTCTTGTTCTAGTGCATCCAACCCTTCCTCCGCGCCTGAGCCATGCCCGCCAATGTCTCATTTCAAATCCATTCCTGATAGGTTTTTGCAGGATCTAGCTCAGCGATGTCATGCTCTTCTCAAATGCCCGGAGTTTGTCGAAACGGCGATTGTGTTAGAAGAAGATGAGTAATAAGACGGGGTATAGAGCGACGATGGATTAGGTGTCTATGAGATCGTGGATGAAAAAGACTCGGTTGATCTTGAGGACGGCGATGTAGATGACACTGCCGACTTGTATGCGCAAGGATTAAAGAGGTTCAATGAGCCATCGTCGGTGGTGGATGAACCTACAAAGGAAGTTAATTTGGGATCTGATGAGGATCCCAGGCCTATCTTTATTTCTGCCAATCTCCCTCCTAAGGTTGAAGAGGAGTTGATCAATATTTTGAGGGAGTTCAACGATTCTTTCGCCTGGTCATATGAGGATATGCCGGGTCTTAACCCCTCTTTGGTAGAACATCGACTTGTGCTTAAGCTAGGGGCAACACCCGTTAAACAAAAATTAAGGAGATTTCACCCCCACATGGCCTAGAGGATGAAAGAAGAGGTCGATAAGTTACATAAGGCCAGATTTATTGGGGTCATTTTATATCCTTAGTGGGTGGCCAATATAGTCCCTGTCATCAGGAAGGATGGAAATGTGTAAATTTGCATTGATTTCAGGGATTTAAACAAGGCATGTCCCAAGGATGATTTCCCGCTGCCTCATATAGATGTGTTGCTGGATAACACATCCGGGTATGAAGCTTTATCATTCATGGATAGTTATTCAGGCTATAACTAGATTCGTCTCGCTCCTGAAGATCAAGAGAAAACCTCCTTCACCATACCCTGGGGTACTTATTGCTATGTGGTAACGCCGTTCGGATTGAAGAATGCTGGTGCCACGTACCAACGGGTGATGATGGCTATATTCCACGATATGATGCATGTCTATATGGAAGCTTACGTGGATGATATTTTGGTGAAGTCAAGAACCAAAGAGTAACACCCCGCTATTCTGGCTAAGGTGCTTCAGAGAGATAGGGAGTATAAGCTGAAGATGAATCCCAAGAAATGTGTATTCAGAGTATCTTCACAGAAACTGCTAGGTTTTATAGTTAGCAAACGGGGAATTCAAATTGATCCAAATAAAGCTAAGGCCGTCATGGACATGCCACTGCCTAAGAACATCACGGAACTTCGAGGATTAATTGGACACTTGTAGTTTATTAGAAGATTTATATCCCAACATTCTCAGAGGTGCAGCTCATTTTATGAACTACTAAAGGTGGGGGTCAAATTTGAGTGGAATGAAGATTGTCAAAACTCGTACGAAGATTTAAAAGCTTATTTGTCCAATCCCCCAGTTTTGCAGCCTCTTGTCCTTGGAAAACCTCTAATCTTATACATTTTTGTCATTGAGGACTCCCTAGGAGCTGTCCTGGCACAAGTGGATGATGAAGGCAAAGAGCAAGCAGCTTATTACCTCTCTAAGGTGTTTAACTCGGCAGAAGCCAAGTATACTGCCATGGAGAAAACTTGTGCCGCATTAGTTTGGGTAGCGTAGAAGCTGAAGCACTACTTCCTAGCCCACCAGGTTAGGCTGATCTCTAGAATGGACCCGATCCGCTATCTCCCTGAAAAGCCCGTCCTTTCTAGCAGGTTAGCTCGTTGGCAGAGCTTCCTCTCTCAATTTGATATCACATTCGTTGTTCAGAAGGCAATCAAAGGATATGCCATCATTGAGCATCTAGCCCATCTTCCTATTCCCTACACTGACTCTATTCAGGATGAGTTCCCTGATGAGCATCTTGCTGTTCATACCCACCATTCCTTCTGGTCTTTGCACTTTGATGGTGCACTCAACTCTTAAGGCCGAGGGATAGGTGTCGTTCTCCTCACTCCGGAAGGGGTGACGATTCCCTTTGCATATCAGCTCCGCTTTCCTGCTACCAACAACATTACTGAGTACGAAGCTCTCCTAGCCGGATTAAAGCATGCCTATCTCTTAGGCGCACATTATTTAGATATTATAGAAGATTCTCAGCTTATTCTACGCCAAGTTTTGTTCACTTATCGCACTCGTGACCCAAAGCTCAAGCCATATCAAGATTTGGTCATTCTCCTGGCTAGGTAATTTCACAAATTGATCTACATTCACACTGCACGATCTCAGAATATCCTCGTTGGTGCTCTACCGTCGCTTGCTTCCTCTATATATTTTCCTCTCAGTCGGAGTACTGAGACTATCATCGTCCAGAGATTGGATGCCCCTTCTCTTCAAGATCATTGGATTGATACCCTTAGGAAGACTGTAGAAGTGAAGGCTGAGAAGAAGGATTTAAAGGAAGTTTCTTTGACAAAGTTAGAAGAGATCTTGGAAGAAGAAGAGTTGCTGTGGTATCATGAAATTGAGCTGTATTGTAAGGATGGATCATTCCCAGAAGGGGCAAATGCCGAATAGCGTAAAGCTATTAGAAGGGCCGCCTCGAGGTACACTATCATAGCTGGAGAATTGTACAGGCACGCTCTCAATGGAATGCTCATGAGGTGTCTAGATGATGATGAAGCTTGGAAGGTGGCTGAAGCAACCCATTCAGGCGAGTGTGGAGGTCATGTCAATGGCTAGGCTCTACCAAAGAAGATCCTTAGGCAGGGTTATTATTGGCCCACTCTAGAGGATAATTGCTCCCTCTATGTCCGAAGGTGTCTTAAATGCCAACTCCATGCTGATAAAATTCATGCTCCTACTTCATCTCTCCATCCTATCTCTGCCCCTTGGCCATTCTCTATGTGGGCTTTCGACATTGTAGGTCCGCTAGGTGATCCCAATTCTCAGACCAAGCAAAAATCTTCCATTCTTACTGCCACTGAGTACTTCACCAAATGGGCCGAAGTGGAAGTGTACGCGGAAATCAAAGCTACCACGGTGTGCCACTTCATCTTATAGAACATCATCTCGCGATTCGGAGTACCAAGCAGCATCGTCACTGACAATGGGCCCCAGTTCGTCTCACAAGAGCTCCAGGACCTCTATAAGAAGTTCAATATTGCATTGCATCATTCATCTCCATATTATCATCAAGGCAACGGTCAAGCCGAGGCCACTAATAAAACACTTCTTAAAATCATAAAGAAAACATGCGAATCTCATAAATTTGCTGATTGGCCTGAGCGATTAGTGAAAGCTCTATGGGCTTATCGTACCTCCGTCCGTACTCCTATGGGGCAAAACCCCTATACTCTCACTTACGGGATGGAGGCGGTACTCCCATACGAGATCTTGATCCCTTCCCTAAGGGTGCAACTTGATACGGAATTTAATCTCGATGAGCGTCGGGAGGCGTTGCTGGTCCAGCTCGAACTATTGGATGAGAAGAGGATGAATGGGGCCGATCACGTCTCTATTTATCAAAAGAGAGTTTCGTGTTATTTTCAAAAGAAGGTAATCGAGCGTAAATGCCAAATAGGTGATATGATTTTGAAACGCAAATTTATCAGGTATGGAGGTCTAAGGTCTAAATTGCAGCCTAACTGGGAAGGGTCATTCATAGTTAAAGAGGCTTATCCAAGGAATGCATATCGTCTAATCAACGCGGAAGGTGAGGAGTTATCTCACGCTTCGAATGGGTTCTATTTTAAGTGCTTTTACCCTTGGAGTGAAACTAGTGACAGCCCGGTAGTGAGGCGTCTCTCCCCGTTAACCACAAAAGAGGACCTCGAGCACGGCAATCACACACTACACGGCAATTCTGGTCAGGTTTCCCTCTACTATGTGACATCGTCTCACCTTTGGCCATGCTTAGGGGAAGTGAATGTCCCTGCTTTTCTCTCTTCGGCCAGGTGAAGGGGCAAAGGGGTGAATTAGAGGGAGATGACGAACCTAGACACCCTAACGAGAGGAGGTCTCAAATAGGGGCAGTTCATTATCACCTGATTCTAAAAAAAATAGATCAATGTAAAAGGAGCATGTATCAAGGCAAAAGCTAACATGTCAATCAAAAGCATAAAGTACAACGTGAAATTGCTCCAAATAAGGATAGGATATTGAACTAGGCATGGCAATAGTGGCAGTACAGTTTTCCCACGGGACGTTATAAGTCCCATCGTATGAGTGCCTTGAGTGGATAAAGGTTCGATGATAGACACAAAGCCCCGACGCAATAGACCGAATCTCAACCGGGTCGTCATATGAGGAATTCGAGCCCTAAAACTTCTATCCTTACGCTACGCTTAACTCCAACTACTCTTCTCTCTCCCTCGAAAGGCTGAAACATACGGAAGGTATGGCCTTAGGAGAGGCACCATTATATGAATGAGGTCAGCTTGGTCAAGAATTGTCATCCTTAATGTACGCCAACCTCGGGGAATTCATAGTGGAATAGGCATGTCCCTCATTGTCGGGGTGGAACTGTTGTGCCCCTATGATTTTGATGATAGCAAACACTATAAGTCACACTGTGTTTGTATGAAAGACTGAATGAGCATCTGGTTTTTGCATGTTATATTGCGTACAACTTCATTAGGGTGCATGGCATTTCATCGAACAGATCAAATTCAATGCTAGTATAGATAGCATGCATTCAAGGTCTGTGCACTTCATGGTAGCCAGCTTAGACAAGGTCTGTGCATACATGTTCAAGTCTGCATCACATGGATAAAGGTTTGTGCATATGGTGAGAATAGGGTCAAGGTCGGTGCATATGTGAGCTTTTTGCACACAAGTCAGTGCACATTCGAGTCTGTGCATATAGCTATGTGCATGGTTGAGGTCCGAGCATATCACTGTTCACATGCCTATAAGGTATAGGCCATCCTGCACATACACGGTCGGTGGAAGTCTTGTCTTAGGCAATAAAAGGTCGGTGCACTTCTTACTGCTACACGCTTGCACATAGTCGGTGCAAGTTCTGTCATACGACCTCGGTGCATGTTTATGTCAGTTCATATCTAGGTCAGTGCAGGGTTGTAGTTGGTGCAACTTTTGTTGATGCACGCGCAGAGTCTGTGCAAGATAACTCTAGGCACTTTATGTTGCATAGCGCATGAGGTCCGTACATGTGCATAGCTAAGTTGGTGCAACTTTCATCTCTGGCTCGATTAGGTCTGTGCAATGTTTGTACTCTACGTATTCATAGTCAGTGCATCTGTTGGCCATGTACTGGAATCAAGTCTGTGCATATGCTTGCATGTAAACACTGAGTCCATGCATGTGTGTGTGTCCAGTTTGTGCATTTCTTAACTCTGCATTTAGGTTATGTCTGTGCATACTCTCTTGAATAACACATACTGAGCTCGTGCACACTAGCTTGTACGCCCTATTAAGACTATGCATTTGACTACTGTGTGAACAGATTTTCATATGGTTGAGCTACAAAGTCGAAGCATCTCTTCTCTGCACGAGCAAGTCAATGCAACGTCTTTGCCAGCACGACTACTCTAGTAAGTCGGTGCAATGCCTTCGCCAGCACGACCAGGAACAACCAACTAAGTCGGTGCATGCATTTATATGGAACTTAAGCACGCAAGTGATCAATTGAGGAAAACCATGTTTCGAGCATATTATGTGCACCTGAGTACCTTACTTACGAGGATCAGAAGAACAGGAGCACGCGATATAAGCAGAACAATCAAATGGCACTTGATCCAAGGCTGATCATTATTCTAAGAAGCTGCCACGTGGATAGCTAAACGATGGAGATTCTGACACGTGGCTGAAAGATTCCTGAAGCTTCTTGGCGGGAACGTTCTCTCCACACGCCTAGGGTGTGAGCTAGTGGGCCCTAGACTGAAGCCTTATATAAGACCTTTCTTATGTGCAAAGGGAGTAACACTGAAAAGAAGACATCTAAGTGCAGCTAGAGAGAAGAGTACGAGAGCCAGCAGAGTAGAACAAAAGAAGAGTTCCTGAGATCGAGGAAAAATAGAGAGAGAGGAGCAGAGAAGAGAAGTGAAGCAAAAGAAAGAGGAAGAGAAAGAAAGAGAGAGAGAGAGAGAGAGCCCGTGGAGAAGGTTGAAGCTTCCTGAAGAGTTATCCTACTGGACCTCGGATCAAATCCAGGCCAGTTAGCTCCTGCGTGAGCTAAATCTATTTTGCAATTTCCTCTGCTTTCAGTTGCTGTGATTTTCGATCGTTTGTTTTCCTTTTCATCTTTCTTCAAGCTGTCAGTCAGCAGAGCAAGCTATGTCGCTCAGCGGTAGCAGAGGATTGGTTCCTCTGGACGGCCAAGTTGTATTGCCCAGCGGACGGCGAAGCTGTAATGCCCAGCGGTCAAGCTATTAGTCAGCGGTCGGCTAAGCTGTAAGGCCCAGCGCAAGCTGTTAGTCAGCGGTTTTTAGGCAAGCTGTGTCGCCCAGCGGTTTTCAAGCTGTTTGGCAGCGGAAGTCACACTCTGGTTGGAGTGTGGGGTGGACGTAGGTCTGGAGGACCGAACCACTTTAAAATCTTATGTCCATCATGGTTTGATTGTTTATTCTGCTCCGCTAGATGTATGCTTAGGAACGTTCATGATAGTCTGATCTTATATCTAGTAAGAGATAGGTTTGCACACTGTGCGTTTGATTCTGGTCTTGATAGAGTCAAGTTGATTAGATGAACTGAGTCATCTCTTTAGCTCATATGGAGTAGATCAGAAGTACAATCTATCTGATCTTTCTTCGATCATTCGAAGAGTGCACCTAAGCTGATTAAGGCACCCGTGGGTTTTAATTCCGCATCTCTGTTTGTTATGAGTTTTTAATTGGGCATAGCTTAAAAGAGGGATTCATTCACCCCCCCCCTCTGAATCCATCGCACCAGTCCCATCAATTGGTATCAGAGCGGGTCTCTGACTGTACAGATCCAACGATCTGCAGAGGATCCTGCCATATTTTGGTTCAATTCTATGAGACTTGGTTTATCGGTTTGAATTCACTGTTTTCACTTAGTTTTGATTTGTGTTAATGGCTCATCCTCCGGTATTCGCTGGTTCAAGTATTAAATTCTGGCTAAATCTAATGCGCAAGCATGTTAACTCTGTTAATCCATAACTGTGGAAGGTTATCTCTTACGGTCCACATGAAAATCCTAAGGATAAATCCAAGTGGACTCATGTTCACAAGTTGGAAAATGATGAAAATGTGAGAGCTCTAAATCTAATGAAGGCTGCAATTGATTCTGATGATTTTCCTCTTATCTCAGGTTGTAGCACTACAAAGGAAATATTTGATAGAGTGACTACAACACATGTGGAGCAGGAAGAAGAATGTCTCATGGCAAGAAGGAGTGATCAATCAGATGACTCATCATCCCAGGTAAACTATGAGACCGAGGATATTAGTTATGATGATTTAGTTGCCATGCATGAGCATCTACTGGATAAATATGAAAGAGTTAAAACAGAAAAGAGAAAAATGCTGAAATCACAAGTCTAAAGGCTGAAAATGAAAACTAAAATCAGAATTGAAAAATAAAGAAGGATCATGTGAAGGTTGTTCATCTTTGATAAGATTGTGTGACACAATGGAATCTGATTTGAGGCTAAAAGAAATCTTGATTGATTCATTAAAAGAAGACATGTTGCTCAATGAAAAAGAAATTGAGAAGTACAAACTGTAAATAAAGTTTTGAGTGAATGTGTTAATTGTAGTGAACAAGAGATTGCTAGCTATGAGATACACATTGCATCCTTAGAAAATGAAGTTTTAAAACTTGAAAGACTAAAACAAGAAAATGAAGAATTGAAAAATCAGAATAAGAAATTGATGGTTCTAAACACAGTTTTGTCTGAAAAATGGCTTGTAATTGAAAAGGGGAAATCTATGTTAACGGAGAAGGAAAGGTGTGCTGAAACTAAACTTAATGATGAAAAAGAACAAAAACTTCTGTATGAGATTCAAAATTTGAAAAATCTGAATGATGCCATGCAGAAATAAATTCTCACATGTGAAGAAGATCTAACAAACTCTGAAACACAGATCACTTCACTTAAATGTGAAATTACTGATTTGAATAAATCACTATCTAAATTTGTTAAGGGAAAAGAGAATCTGGATAAACTACTGGGAAATAAAGTGAACATTTAGAAAGAAGGATTAGGTTTTAATCCAGATAATGAGAGAAGTATGAAAGGAAAAGAATAAATTATTTTTGTGAAAAGTTCAGAATGTGCTAGTACCTCAAAATCTGTTTCACCTAAGAAATCTCAGAACATTCATAAGCACGGGGCTGAACAAAAGAAAAAGAAAATTTGCTGTGAAAAATATTCTCATAAAATTCAGTCTGAAAAGAAGAAGAATGTGTAATGCTTTTATTGCAATAAGATAGGTCATATGATGCATGAGTGTAAGTTGTTTGAATTAGATGACCTATTTGCTACTACTACACAGAAAATTCCTGTTAGAAATCATGTTTTTCAAAGAAAGAAAATAAATTATTTTTACTGTGAAAAAATAGGACACACTGTCGCACAGTGTTGGCATGTGCAGGGGAGTAAACCCATTTATAAATCTGTTAAACTCTCTGTTCATCAAAATAACATTGATAAGAAGAGAACTGAATTCATGAAAAAGACTTCTTATTGTTTTAACTGTGGAAAACCTGGCCACAGAGCATATCAGTGCTGGTTGATAGGTTTCAGAAAACAAAATTTTCATGTTAATAATAGAAATTTTAATGCTCATGCACATAGATTTAATGTTCACAATAATGTGCACAAAAAGAACTTAACATATGTTATTGTGTGTCATTATTGTGGAAATTCTGGGCATTCTATGGATAATTGTTTCATGATGAAATTTGATGACTCTTATGTTCAAAAATTATGGAGAGCACCATTCAGAGGTGCTACTGACCATGGAGGACCCAAGAACTCTTGGGCACCTCAATGTGCAAAATAAGGAATTGCTCTGCAGGTGTGCCTTGGGGCTGAGGAATAAAGAGGGGTAAATAGACCAAGGCACCCTAGTATGAAAACCCCATTTCTACAATTCTTAGGTAACTTTCTTGCATTCTTCAGGCTTGTTCATTTGAATTATTTAGAAACCTCATTTGATGCATTTCATGCTTAAGTTGTTAAATAAAATTCTCATGCATACATACTTTTATTTGCTTTAAAAAATGCATTGAGCAACATGAGTCTATACATTTATATTTTGAGTTGTATTTGTACATATTCATTGAAGATATGTTGAATTCATTTTTCATCTGCATGCATTAATGTTTTGACATCTGTTTGTGCACATAGAGAAGGTTAGAAACTCATGAACTCAGTTTGCATATTTGTGCATATATGTGAATTGCATATACATGTATTTGACAAACAGTCATTGAAAATATGTTGCACTTAGGACTGTTGGTATTGCATTGTCATGTATGACCACTATGATATATCAAATGGTAAGCTACTAAAAGGCAGGTGAAATCTGTCTGGAGGTTCTTACTATGTGTGAGATGGTCCTTTAGACCAAGTTCTACGCCTAGTACCATGGGTTATATTGCATAATAGGGCAGTCTGAATGAGCATGAGTCATAAAATCATATGTTCAGCCTTCATTGCATAGTTACTAAAAATCTGATAGGACTACATGTACCCCCCATGCATCCATAAGCATAGTTCATGATTTCCCATAAATAAAGTCTCATGCATTATCTTCATGACATATATGATGATTCAATGCATTTAGTTAGGGGGAGTCAACGCATTGCATACATGTTGTCAAATGCATACACTTATTTCAGAATTCATTGCACATCACTCATATTGAAAATAACAAGATTGTGTTCTGCTGGCTATTCATCTAGTTTCTTGTTATCTCAATCAGTCAACTAAAGCTCTCATCCTTATCTTGAGATCATCCATTTCACGTATCTGAACTTGACTCTGATTTGATTTTGAATCTTCTGAGCTAGTCTTTCTTGAGTAAATATGTCTGATGGACCTCTGGATATCTATGATTCTCTATGATACATTCTTTGTTGCACCTATTAATTATCTTGATTGGAAGTGTCGACACAGTGAGTCGACATCATCTTGGAAATGCTTTGTCAAATGTCGACACCTTCATTGTTGTGCTCATCTTTGTTACCTGCTTGAAACTCTTGTGCCGTTCACAACTTGAATGCTACTGAATCTCATTGAAAATTCAAAAAATTGAGAAGAGTTCAATTCGTATACCTTGATCATAAATCTGAAAATCAATTCATTAAATAATCTTCTATTATAAAGATTTATGAATGGCTAAAAGATCAGATTGGTTTAAGTTTAATGTATTCATTGAGCTTGGATATGAGTATCTTGGAAATATCTGAGTCAATTTTAATAAACTTTAACCAACTATTTCATGTTGAATCTTGTAAAATCTTCTGAAATCTGAAAATGTTAATATCATGGCTTTATTTGGTTGAATTATATGAAATCGGTATTATTTTTAAACATCTGATGAATCTGAAATGTTCCTAAGGGTAAATTCTGTCAGAGCAATGATTTTGGTCACTGAGAAATCATGTCCATTGACCATGAAGTCTAGAGGACTGTGTCATGAAGTGCCATAATTAACTCTGCTAAATAAAATTCATTGAAAATCCAGGCAGAGCAATGGCTTGAATACTGAGAAATATACCTCACTTATCAATGAAATAAGGTGAAGTATGTCATGAGGTGTCAATACTATCTCTGAAGCATGACAGTTAGTCATACTAAGTGCTTAGGGATACTGGCGTCCAAACAACGTGTATCCTCTAGCCACAAGGTGTGTACCGAACTAATTGCACATGGTAAACTTGCTATAAGAGCTTGTATTGTGCATAAAGAAAAATCTGAAATTATTTGAAGAAGTATGGCTGATCCTCAGGAACCAAATTTGAATTCCTTCATGTTGTTTAACCTCAATACTAATGATTGTAATTTCTAAAGAAGTCATTGAAATTGACTGAGTAAGATGAGGGAGGTTAATCAAGATATAAATATGAGGGCTTGGTTCACTTTTATTAAATATTGATGTTCAGATATGAGTACAAAATTTTATTGACAAACTGTGTATACATCATATTTAAACCATGATGTTCAAATAAAAAATTCATAAGCCCTTATAATGGAAGAGTCTGAACCATCCGTTTATTTAGATTTATGAAATAAGTATCTTATTAAAAATCTTATATTTCTTTGAAAGATCCTATATTCTGCATGCTGCCATGTCATCCTTCCTGAATGTCTTCTTGACATATCCCTCACCTTACACTCTTGAAAGCCTTGCTTCATTTAGATCAGGGAGCATTGGATTGTTTTTAAAGAAGAGGTTAGGTCTTGTCTAGACTGCACTTATTGCTTTTTAAAGGGGGAGGTTTGTTTGTGATCTTGTCAAAGGGGGAGGATAGATTGATTGGTTCTTGTCTCGTCTGCATCATGTAAGCATCAGGTTCTCCATGAATTGCATTCATTATTCATAAGGAGAGAATACATCTGCAACGTAGACTTGATTGGTGCTTAATTGTTTAACTACCTCTGTGTTTTCTATGCCTTAATGATTTTGCCAGAGGAGAAGATTTTAATTCAATCATATAATGTATGTCTGTAACTCTCGTCTCAAACTAGTTCCATTTTGATGAAGTCAAAGGGGGAGAATAGTTTGACTTGAGCCAGTGTGACTTATAGTGGTGTTGCCATCATCAAAAAGGGGGAGATTGTTTTGGCCCTGTGGTTTTGATGATAGCAAACACTATAAGTCACACTGTGTTTGTATGAAAGACTGAATGAGCATGAGTAAATGAGCATCTGGTTTTTGCATGTTATATTGCGTACAACTTCATCTGGGTGCATGGCATTTCATCGAACAGATCAAGGTCAATGCTAGTATAGACATCATGCATTCAAGGCCTGTGTACTTCATGATAGCTAGCTTAGACAAGGTATGTGCATACATGTTCAAGTCTGCGTCACCTGGATATAGGTTTGTGCATATGGTGAGAATAGGGTCAAGGTCGGTGCATATGTGAGCTTTTTGCACACAAGTAAGTGCACATTCGAGTCTGTGCATATAGCTATGTGCATGGTTAAGGTCCGAGCATATCACTGTTCACATGCATATAAGGTACAGGCCATCCTGCACATACACGGTCGGTGCAAGTCTTGTCTTAGGCAATAAAAGGTCGGCGCACTTCTTACTGCTGCACGCTTGCACATAGTCGGTGCAAGTTCTGTCATACGACCTCGGTGCATGTTGATGTCAGTTCATATCTAGGTCAGTGTAGGGTTGTAGTCGGTGCAACTTTTGTTGATGCACGCATAGAGTCTATGCAAGATAACTCTAGGCACTTTATGTTGCATAGCGCATGAGGTCTGTGCATGTGCATAGCTAAGTCGGTGCAAGTTTAATCTCTGGCTCGATTAGGTCTGTGCAATGTTTGTACTCTCCGTATTCATAGTCAGTGCATTTGTTGGCCATGTACTGGAATCAAGTCTGTGCATATGCTTGCATGTAAACACTGAGTCCGTGCATGTGTGTGTGTGCAGTTTGTGCATTTCTTAACTCTGCATTCAGGTTATGTCTGTGCATACTCTCTTGAATAACACCTACTGAGCTCGTGCACACTAGCTTGTACGCCCTATTAAGTCTATGCATTTGACTGTTGTGTGAACATATTTTCATATGGTTGAGCTTAAAAGTCGAAGCATCCCTTCTCTGCATGAGCAAGTCAATGCAACGTCTTTGCTAGCATGACTACTCTAGTAAGTCGGTGCAATGCCTTCGCCAGCACGACCAGGAACAACCAACTAAGTCGGTGCATGCATTTATATGGAACTTAAGCACGCAAGTGATCAATTGAGGAAAACCATGTTTCGAGCATCTTATGTGCACCTGAGTACCTTACTTACGAGGGTCAGAAGAACAGGAGCACGCGATATAAGCAGAACAATCAAATGGCACTTGATCCAAGGCTGATCATTATTCTAAGAAGCTGCCACGTGGATAGCTAAACGATGGAGATTCTGACAAGTGGCTGAAAGCTTTTTTAAGCTTCTTGGCGAGAACGTTCTCTCCACATGCCTCGGGTGTAAGCTAGTGGCCCAGACTGAAGCCTTATATAAGACCTTTCTTCTGCGCAAAGGGAGTAACGCTGAAAAGAAGACATCTGAGTGTAGCCAGAGAGAAGAGTACGAGAGCCAGCAGAGTAGAAGAAAAGAAGAGTTCCTGAGATCGAGGAAAAATAGAGAGAGAGGAGCAGAGAAGAGAAGTGAAGCAAAAGAAAGAGGAAGAGAAAGAAAGAGAGAGAGAGAGAGCCCGTGGAGAAGGTTAAAGCTTCCTGAAGATTTATCCTACTAGACCTCGGATCAAATCCAGGCCAGTCAGCTCCTGCATGAGCTATATCTGTTTTGCAATTTCCTCAGCTTTCAGTTGCTGTGATTTTCGATCGTTTATTTTCCTTTTCATCTTTCTTCAAGCTGTTAGTCAGCAGAACAAGCTGTGTCGCTCAGCGGTAGCAGGGGATTGGTTCCTCTGGACGGCCAAGCTGTATTGCCCAACGGACGGTGAAGCTGTAATGCCTAGCGGTCAAGCTATTAGTCAGCGGTCGGCTAAGCTGTAAGGCCCAGCGCAAGCTGTTAGTCAGCGGTTTGTAGGCAAGCTATGTCGACCATCGATTTTCAAGCTGTTTGGCAGTGGAAGTCACACTCTGGTTGGAGTGTGGGGTGGACGTAGGTCTGGAGGACCGAACCACCTTAAAATCTTATGTCCATCATGGTTTGATTGTTTATTCTGCTCCGCTAGATGTATGCTTAGGAACGTTCATGATAGTCTGATCTTATATCTAGTAAGAGATAGGTTTGCACACCGTGCGTTTGATTCTGGTCTTGATAGAGTCAAGTTGATTAGATGAACTGAGTCATCTCATTAGCTCATATGGAGTAGATCAGAAGTACAGTCTATCAGATCTTTCTTTGATCATTCGAAGAGTTCACCTAAGCTGATTAAGGCACCCGAGGGTTTTAATTCTTCATCTCTGTTTGTTATGAGTTTTTAATTGGGCATAGCTTTAAAGAGGGATTCATTCACCCCCCACTCTGAATCCATCGCACCAGTCCCATCAGGAACTAGTATCAAAAATTAAAAAAAAATCATATATTTCAAAATCCAAAATAAAAAAATTAGATATTTTAAAATCCAAAAAAATCAGATATTTCAAAATGCAAAAAAAAATCAAATACTTCAAAAATACAAACAAAAGATATTTTCACACCATCTTCGGCATTTCATAGCATGCATTTCATTTATTCGTGTTGTGTTTTCGCCTATTTAATAAGGCTCCACACCTTGACCAAATATCAAGAATTGGTCATCTCTGACTTGCTGCAGGCAACGGGTTGGTCTAAGTACGGATCTAACTTATTTTATTATTTTAGTATGCGTAGGAACAAGTTGCAATTCCCAAGAACTCGCAAGCTTTTTTGTTCTCTTTCCCTTGCGGTCTTCTGTTAGACCGTTAAGAACCCTCTAGTGGTCAAGGGGTGACCGTTACGCTCACCCGAGAACCAAAACTCTCAGGTTTCTCTGTTCCTTCCCCCTAGCGGTCTTTCGATAGACTGTTAGGATCCTTCTAGCTGTCTAATGGCGACCGCATGCCTCACCCGAGGGTCAAAAATACACAGTTTTCCTGTGCCTCTCCCCTTGCGGTCTATCGCCAGACCATCAGGCGATCCAAGAGATCCTTTGGTGGACCGTTTTTCCAAACAGAGAACTCTGCTCCATCTAATTATTCATGCCAAAAGGGAACAATTTCACAAAGAAAGGTTCAATTAATCCTTCTATTTTCATTCATTCAAGGTTCATGATACATCATTCTAATAAAATAAAATACATGATCATGGAACTCAAGCTATATTCAATTTTCCGTCCGCGTGGGGCCGGATTTTGCGTAGTGCCTTCACGTAAGCTTGGTAGTCCTCCGCATTCTCCATCACTTCCACCTGCAGGGTACGGATTCGGCTGATCTCCCACATGGTCAGGGCGCTCTGGACCGTCTGCTCATACTCCTCGGTCCCAATCTTCCTAGCTTGAAGGGGAGGGAAGTGAGATAGTGCTGGAACCATAGTGCGAGGAAGTCCAACTTGTAAGTAGCACCGGTGGGGGTTGTACAGTGCCAAGGTGGTGTTTCCCACTAGTTGGAGGTCCAGGTCCAGTCGTTGGGGTAATCTGAGAGCGATGCCTTGTGATGTGTGGGAATGACGGATCTAGAGGGGAGGGGTGAATAGATCAGCCCCTTTTTTGAAAATAAGCACAGCGGAATATAAATGTTGCCAATACACAAGAGGATCCACAAGAGTGGAAACAATGATAGCTATGTAGATGGTCTACGCATGCATCTACCATAGGACAAACACCCAAACAAGCCACACAAGACAAGGTTTTTAAGGTGGTTCAGACTCAACCCAGAGTCCTACGTACACCCCTCACTCAAACGAGTGAGGCTTTCCTAGTGCAACCGCACTTAACACTGCTAACACACAGCTTACAGGTTTCACAAAGTCAATGCTGAGACACAGCTTACGGGCTTCACGAAGCCAATGCTGATACACAGCTTATAGGCTTACTAGCCAACCGCTGACACACAGCTTACGGGCTCACAAAGCCAAGCCACAGACAAGAACTACCTTCTATCTGTCTTCCTACAGCTCCCTGTAGGGACCGAACAAAGTATGAAGTGTTCAAATGAAGAAAGGTAACGCAAATGAAAAACCCAGACATGATGTAAGACTCTTGAGGATAGAACAAAAAGCGCTGTTTGGAATCTAGATGGCGATCCTCGCTTCTTCTAGACGGAATGCTTCCTAGAAGTAGCATGTTCTCCTTCGTAGGAAGTAGAAGCTTCTTCCTCTTCTTCTCGCGGGATGAAGAGAGAAGATGAAGACTCTATCTTCAGATGCTTCAAGGTTGCAACTGGGGCCTTCACATCGCAAGGCTTCTTCTTCCTGCTGCTGGCTTCCCACGAGCTCTCCCACACTCTTTTCTTTTCTTCTACTATATGCTCGTAGCTCTCTCTGCTGCTTGCTTGGTTCGCAGCTTATCCCCCTCTTTTTTAAGCTTAGCCTTATCTTCATTTTTTCATGTGCTCGATGCATCTTTGTTCTTCAAGCTTCTCTTTCCAACTTTGAACAAAGCCACCTTTTCCCTTGGACTTGTTGTTCAACCTTCTTCATCAGAGTATGTCTCCCAACTGGTACTCTTTTGGTTCAGACAATCTTCTATGTTTCCATGCAACGTACAAGGTTGGTAGCCCCTGATATGGTAAGAGGTAATGTGGACCATCTATTTTCATCGAAGGGGACTAAATGCCAGAACAGGATGACCTCTGATTGGTTCAGAAGTGATAAGGTCCAGTGGGTTCTCATTGGCTGCCCAGACTGCTTCATACAGTACACAGCAGTTCCTATTAGCTGGCCAACATATCCTTGTCAAGTAGAAGATTATCACCTCAAGGTATGACCCCTTTTCGGATGGAGACCCTTTCTAGGTGATTTGCCATTGGTCCACCTAGAAAGTAAGAATGTTTTCTATCAACTGATCTTCCAGAACATGTACTATCAAAGGAGGAGGCACCCTTTAAGTGGAACATGGCCTCCGTAAGGATTAGATGAGGCGAGACCAAGTGAGATTTAATTGGTCCACCTAGCACTTAAAAATTCTTCTCTGGAACTATCTGCAAGAGCGTGCCACTTCATCTTGGATCACGTGCCATTCTTTCGGTAGAGACAGATATCTAAATGGGTCACTCTTTAAGTTTAACCAAAATTGAGATTTGGAACTCCAGACATGTTTGATGAAATGCATGTACTGTATGCATCGACCTTAGACTTGAGTGTGCTTAGGCCTTGTGAGAGCTGCTTAGACCTTGTTAGTGTGCTATCATAAATTTGAACGTGTTGATGCACCGACCTTGTAACATTGAACCCAAATGTGCACAGACTTGTACTGTTGAAACCAAAACATGCACAGACCTTGTAGCGCATAAGGGAAAACATGCATCGACCTGGATTTCACAAGTGCACGGACCTTCAGCAACTTGCACAGACCTTGTCTTGCCAGAAGGTAAACATGCACAAACCTGATATGTTGAAGATCAAACATTCACGGACCTTCATATGTTGAAAGCAAACAAAGCTCAGACGTTTATGCGTCGAAGGTAGACATGCACCGGCCTTGGAGCTCATGTGTGCATAGACTTTGTGCGTTGAAGCAAAAACTACACCGACCTTGGTCTTGCGCCAGCTCGATGTGTACCGACCTTCATTCTGCGTAGGCTCAATGTGCACCGACCTTCATTCTACGTCCTTCATTCTGCGCAGGCTCAATGTGCACCAACCTTCATCAATGTGCACAGACCTTATCTTTGTGATATTGAGAGGAGCATCAACCTTTGCTGTGTGATAGCAAGAGTTGCACCGACCTTGGTCTAGTGCGGGCGAGATGTGCATCGACCTTGGTCTTGTGCTGGCGAGATGTGCATCGACCTTGGTCTGGTGAACAATAACATGTCTAGACCATGGTCTTCAGGCCTTCATGTGCATCGACCTTTATGCCTCAGTCTGAGATGTGCATTGACCTTATCTGTCAAAGTGCTGACTCACAGTTGATCAATAGCATTGACCTGCTGTCAGTTCTTGAATAATGACGTTGACCTGTGTTGACCTGCGTTGACCATTCAAGGCATATTCATGGATCTTCATTGATTATGGTTATCAAAAATACTATATGAAACTCAAGAATCAAGACGTATGAAATTCAAAGAGCAAAAAACGTATGGAACTTAAGGTTCAATGACATGTGTAATTCATGAATCAACAACACATTTGAAATGCCATTTTCAACAGTATGATCAACACTATGTATGACTCATAGTGTAAGCATCATTAAAACACATTTAACGAATTAAAGCATAGGGGCACACCATTCTCCCCCTTTTTGATAATGGCAACACTATGAGTCATGATGATCAAGAATAATCAAAGAAATGGCATTCAAAGAAATGAACAACTCGTATGTCAAAGAATCATGAGAACACATAAGAACTCTCAGTAATGTACTCTCCCCCTTTGACAACATCAAAAAGTAACGGGTATGGGAGCTTGAAGCTTGAGGTCAAATGAATGGTTGTCATAGAAAGATTTATCAGAGCAATCAATCTAAAACATTATTCATTAAACAAGCTTGTAGTTTTTCCGATTCTTATATAATAAGAACTCCCATGAGTGATCTTGATTATCTGCTTGGTTTAAGAGTAATAAAAGTAGAGTTTGAATCAGTTTACAGTTAGATGTAATAGAAATAAACCAAGTCTACAAAACCATATCCAAGTTTAGCTTCTTTTATCTTACTCAAGTAAAATCAATGACTCCCCTAGGAGTTACCACTGATAAGTATTGAAGATAAACAAGATGAACATATCTGAGCTTACTTCAAGATTACAACATTATGTCTGACCTTTGGTCATGTTCACACTTTTGTTTTTGGCTCATTATATTTTTGTTTGAACAGTTAAGTTTAGTCCACACCGTTTTCTGTAAGGATGGACGTTGATCAGACGTCCGCATCCCTAGTTACTCAGTGAGACTAACTATTCTATCTCATTTTGAATAGAGATAGTAATAACACTTCATGACATAGGTTGGTCCCCATTTCTTTGATGAAGGACCCAATTTTTTTGTGCATATAGCCATTGCTCTGCCATGAGCATTGATAAAACACTTGACATGTGCTGTCCTTTAGAAAAATTTCAGACTATGCTATGTTTAAGGACAATACTTAATCACAGTTTCTCTACCAAGGTTGCTAGTGACCTTAAATTTTCAGATTCTGTGAGATTGAACAGGGACACAACATTTTCTAGAAAGTGGTAGAGGTCTATTAAACCCGAATATAACATGATTTAAAGAGTTTATCTCCAAAACTCTTGAAATGTATTTGACCTAAACCAGTAGAATTATTCAAGTTCAATCAGAGAGCTTACTTGTTAGAAGATTCCTATAAATAATTTGCTCAATTGTAATGAATAATTAAGTAGATTGGCAACATTCTGAATCGAATGTTGTTCAAAGATGTGGCAAGTTGCAGTATGTTCAACTGAGTAAAAGCATAAGGTTATTTCAAGAGTTGATATGATGAAGAGTTGATAACATGCAGAGAATTTTCGGTTGACCCAAATCTGAAAATTTTGAAACACAAATGCAATTTCAAATTTAACATGTGCTCCCCCTAGTAGTATGCATGACAATAAATCTTTTTGGAATTTTCAAAAATAATGATATGCAACAGACTCAAAAAGATTTCGATTTACTCCCCCTATTTGCATGCTGTGTATGATTAACTCTGAATGTAGCATATATGCAGTGAGTTAAATGAATTTTTCACATGAGTGTCTAGACTATTCTACATGATACCTTGACACTTGGTACCTGGCGGAGAACAGAGGTCCTAAGATCACCTCACGCCTAGTGAGTGCTTTCAGGCAAGCATAACTTGCCTTTCCAGTACTCAGTATTTTATATACCAAGGTCAAACTAAAGCTTGCCAAGCAACCAATCACCAATGCATTGCTTTATGAGCATGCAGTTGACTAGCTACATTAAAATGCAATATGAACAATGATCACTCAAATTATTCATGAGAATGCACACTGATATAAGCAAGATAAATTCAGATATGCATGTGGTTTTTTTGTTATATTATAGTCCAAAAATAGTCAAACTCCCCTAGAAGATATTTGTCATCAAGATATCATCCATTCAGTAGATTATATCAGAAAATAGGTACTTATAGTCATTATGCTGGGAACACAGTTGAGAGTTAATCAACCAAATTCAAACCTGATTTGATTGAGGTCTACATAGATCTAACTCCCTTCTTAGAGTTGAAAACCTATCTGTGCATAATGGCTTGGTGAAGATATCTGCAACCTGATTTTCTGATTTGACAAAATGTAGCTCAAAATTTTTCTTGAAAAATTTATCTATAATAAAGTGATGCCTTACATCTATGTGCTTGGTCCTAGAGTGCAGGACTGGATTTTTGACAAGACTTATAGCACTAGTGTTATCACATAGAATAGGGACACATCCAACATCTACTAAGTAGTCTTGGGAGTTGATGTTTAATCCACAGCACTTGGGTGTCACAACTCCCTGCAGCAACATATTCTGCCTCTACAGTAGAGAGTGCCACCGAGTGTGGTTTCTTGGAAGCCCAAGAGACTATACATCCACCCAAGAATTGGCAATAGACACTAGTGCCCTTGCGATCTAGTTTACATCCTGCCTAGTCAGCATCTGAATAGGCAATGTGAGAAAATTCACAAGATGCTGGAAACCATAATCCCAAGTCTTGAGTGCTAGCAAGGTATCTAAAGATACGCTTGACAGCAGTCAAGTGAGATTCTCTAAGACTAGCTTAGAATGTAGCACAAAGGCAAACACTAAACTTGATGTCTGGTCTAGATGTAGTTAAATAGAGTAATGATCCAATCATACCTCTATAGTTCTTTGTATCTACCAATTTTCTTTTCTTATTTGCATCCAGTGATGTAGTTATTCCCATAGGAGTTGCAATAGTTTCACAATTTTGTCATATCAAATCTTTTCAGCAAGTCCTTTGCATATTTGGCTTGACTTATGAAGCATCCTTCATCACTTTGACAGATCTGTAAGCCAAGAAAAAATTGAAGCTCCCCCATTAGGTTCACTTCAAACTCACTAGTCATAAGATCAGCAAAATCCTCACACATTTTGGGCTTTGTAGAGCCAAACACAATATCATGAACATAAATTTAAACTATCAAGATGTCCTTACCTTGTCTTTTTGTGAAGAGTGTTTGGTCTACATTACCTCTAATGTACCCTTTTTCAATGAGGAATGAGCTTAGCCTATCATACCAAGCTCGAGGTGCTTGCTTCAGACCATAGAGAGCCATGTTCAGCTTGAACACATAGTCTTCATGATAAGAACATTCAAAACCGGGGGATTGTTCAACATACACCTCTTCTTTTATTAAGCCATTTAAAAAAGCACTTTTTACATCCATTTGTTGCACTTTTAATTTATGTTCACAAGCAAAAGCAAGCAAAATCCTTATTGCTTCAAATCGGACTACATGGGCAAAAGATTCTTCAAAATCAATTCTAAATTCTTGAGCAGACCCCTGAGCCACTAATCTAGCTTTATTCCTTATTATTGTTCCATCTTCACTAATGATGGAAATCGACACCAGGCATCTAACATTTTTTTTAGTTTGCATATGTATCCTTGAGTCAATTTAGTTTTACAATTGTAAGGCATTATAAGCCACTGAGTTAGTCATTAGGAATTAGTGGGTGTCTTTGCAAAAGGCCACGTAGGCCCGACGGGACCCCCACCCTCTCTCTCATTGGGCCACCTAGCTTCTAGGGCCCCTCCATTCAAACCTCCACATGTGTCACATCCTCCATTCCAAGTAGGCATTTTTTTCTAAGGAGAACCATCCCCACGTAGCAGCCCTCTCCATTCCACAACATGTGGCCAATTGATGGCTGCATGCCATCTTTGACCATGGCAAGGGAGAGGAGGGCGCACCCCACCGCCATTCTCCGCTTTTTTGTGTCTTTTTGTATTAATTTGACCCCAAGGGAGAAGAATCTTCTATCCCTTAATTTCCCTACCTAACCCTAGATCTAAGGATAGTTTAGGCAATTTTCATTTCATATAAAATGATTGTATTTCCATATTTTGAGAATTAATGAGAAGAAAAAATAGAAATTGTGTGTTCTTGCCAAGGGCGGCCCCCTCTCCTCTTCCCCTTGCAGCTGGATTGCTGTGATTTTCTAGGGTGGATGCCCTAAAACTTGGTGGATTCTAATGTGTATCTCCTCCCCTGGGTGTGAAGCTCAACCGTCGCCACCGCCGCCTCCGTTCGTGCCACCGTCGAGCAGCCACAATCGAATCTTCAACATGCTGTCCAGAATTTCGAGATCTAGGATAGAAGCTTAAAGATTAGGTTGTTTCTCCCAATCCATTTGTCTGATCGACCTCAAATTTTGAGGGTTTGTTCCCCCTGTCGTCCCCGACCTCTAGTTAAATTTTTAGGCCAATCACCCTACATTGGCCCCCCATCCTAGTCAACTCTTTCTACCCCTAGCAAACTGCCAATTTGCAGATCTGTGGGATAATTCCCTATTCTTTTATTTTTCCCAGCACTAAACCACATTAGAAAAATCACAAATTATTTGCGTGTCATCCTCACATCCCCCCCCTTCTATAAATAAAATTTTCAAATTCCAGATCCACCGTTTTCCTTTGAGTCAAAATTCATTTTCAGGCAGATCCCATTCTGTCCTGTTTGATCTGGATTCTAATCCAAAAAAGTTGGTGGAGCACAGAGTTTTGTATTTTAAATCAGACTAGTGGATGGATGTAAAATTCCTATATGTCAGATATGTTTGCGTCTACTTTCCAACGGCACCAATCTCGCCTCGATCCGACATCGGATCTGGGCGTGGCGATTATTTTCGTGGAGGCGCACAGATGTGTCCCGTGATAGGCCAGCAGAAGCAATCTGTCGAATAATTACTCAGAAAAATTACGCCGTCCCAGATTCAGCCGCCGCCGACTTCAGGGATCGAAGAGGAGCCTTCCACCAACATCCCAGCTAGCCGCCTTGGCCAGAACTCAACCGGAAGCCGCCGTCAACCCTAGTCGGACCAGCAGCCCGCCTTCGGCCCAAAAGCCCTTCCGGCTTGCTGCCCATCAACCCGAGATCGGCACTTCTGGGGTTGCTATTGTAGCCCTTTACCTGTTGGGTTCGGTGCGATGGATTCAGAGGGGGGGTGAATGAATCAACCCTTTAAAAGTTTTGCTCAATTAAAAATTCCTCCTGGTACTAACAGAAGGCCAATGAGCAATTGCGGAATTTACAGATTCACTAAGTCAACTGATATGCTTATAGATGAACTGATTAGTGACTTAGGAACAATGTCAAAGGACTCTCAATACCACAATCAAACACACAGTGTGCAATCAAACCATGTCGTCCCTATGCATTCATCTAGCGGAATCATATGCTGAATTCAAACCACTGCACAGAGGAGTTTTTAGGTGGTTCGGTCCTCCAGACCTACGTCCACCCCACACTCCAACTAGAGTGTGGATTCCGCTGACTAAGAGCTTGAACCGCTAGGCCTCACAGGTTGCCTACAACCGCTGAGCATCACAGCTTGCTTCCGCTGGGCAATACAGCTTAGCCATCCGCTGACTCACAGCTTGACCCGACCGGTGGAATCCTCCACTGCAAACGCTGAGCAACACAGCTTGCTCTGCTGACAAACAGCTTGAAGAAAGGTTTAAAAGAAAACACAAAATGGGAAACAAAACAGCAACAGAAAGCTGTATACGATAAAGCACAAAATAGCTCTCAAGGAGCAAGTTGGTCTGGATCTGATCCAAGAGCCAACAGATAGCACCACTTCAAAGAATTCTTCTCTTCTTCTTCTTCTTCACGAGCTCTCTGTCTCTCTTTCTTTCTCTTTCTCTTCTGCTTCTTCCCTCTTTCTCTTCTTCACTCTTTTTCTTCTTCTGGATCGTGCAGGCTATCTCTCTGCTTCTACTCTTCTATCAAGATCAGGTCTTCTTTTGAGGAAGAAGCTTCATATTTATAGAGCAGCAGATAGGTGGGCGAGTGTCCTCCACATTTCCTGCCCAACATTTTGGTCACGTGGCAGCATCCAGGCTTGCTGCTTTACACGTGTCACGATCCTGGCTTCTTGGATCACGTGCCAGGTGCCAACCTCAGATCACGTGCCTAGACATGTGCCAGTTTAATGACAGAGTTACTTCAGTCGATCAATCAGAGATAAAGCATTATGTACAGACTTTATGTATGTATGAAACAACCGATGTATAGACATGTCACAAGGGAGTGTATAGACTTAGTGTGCATGCGACAGCAATGTATAGACTTTGAACGCGTGTAATGCAGCAAGGCAATGTATAGACTTGCTCAGTTCAGCTGGTGGATGTACAGACTTGATAGTGTGAAATGTAGTTTGCAACAGGAAAGTATGTACATTGAACATGGATGCACTAACATGCCACCAATCGAATGTACATACTTACAGGTGTGTAATGCAGTGTGCACAAGGTGAAGTATGCACATTGAAAATGAGTGCACAGACTATGCTCATGAATGTATAGACTTAGTGTGCAATGTGCAAACGATGCACATACATAGCTCATGAATGTATAGACTTTACGAGCAAGAGGCAAGGCTAACGGATGTATAGACTTGCTCAGTTGTGTGGCGTGCAACTGGACGATGTACAGACTTTGCGTGCATGTGCCAAGACGATGTGCAGACTTTGCGTATGCTCTGAACACGGGCTGTACAAACTTGATCTTGCGAACACGGGCTGTACAGACTTTGAGTGAATGTGCCAATGAAGGTTGTATAGACTTTAAATGATGCATGCACAAGACACAACGAATGTATAGACTTAGTGTTCTGAACGATGTTCCGACTTGAGAGATGCAATGTGCATGCGATGCGATGTACAGACTTGCTGAACTATAGCATAAACATATCAGCAGAGAATGTATAGACTCTACATGTGCGTGCATGCTACAAGGCAATGTATAGACTTGTGTGTGCGTGCATGCTACAATGCAATGTATAGACTTGTGTGTACGTGCATGCTACAAGGCAATGTATGGACTTTGAGTGCGTGCATGCTACAATGCAATGTATGGACTTTATTCGTGCAACACACAGGCTGTACTGACTTCGTGTGTGTGCTAAAATAGTGAACATAGGTAAAGATAGGAATGTGTAGACTTGTGTTCGCGGGCAGACGATGTACAGACTTTAAATCAAGGGATGCACTGGCTGTACAGACTTAGTGTGGACTTGTGCAAAGATAATGTACAGACTTTGGAAATGCGTGAAGCACACGATGTATAGACTTGCCACCAGAGAATGTACAGACTTTGGAAATGCTTGAAGCACACGATGCAACAAGACTCTATTCAGACTTAATACAAAATCATGCAGCGCCCAAGGATTGCTAAGACCTTTAACCGTATGGACATTAGCATGTAACAAAATATGCACTGAGTATGAAACACAGCATGGCCTAGCACACTCATACAATCTCTACAGAACTAGATCGTATGCATTCATGTGATGACAGTGTTGTTCTTAACAAAACAATATGGTGACGCATTCATGTTGCTATCATTAAAACACCACATTATCATCAAAGCACTAGGGGCACAACAATCTCCCCCTTTTGATGATGGCAACATGAATGAGTCACACTGACTCGTCAAACTATTCTCCCCCTTTGACATAATCAAAAAAGTAAATGATTTAAGAGACAAAATTCAGCACATAGACTATTATCCCCCACAAATTCAGTATACAGAGAATGAAACATAGTCCATTGAAATAGAGTTCCCCCTATCAACATGCATGCAAAACTACTCTCCTCTTAATGCAACTAATAACCAAAGCTCCCCCTGAGAACATGAGTGAAGTCAGGATGGAAGATTTCAACAGTGTGGAGAGTAAAGTGATTGATGATAGGAAGGTAAAAGTAGACAACAATAATAACAAGATTTATGTTGATCAGGCTGTCAGGAATGAATCTGATCATGAGGGATTTTAATGCTTGCACCACTACAATAAGTCTTAAGAAGAATAGACTCTTCTATCATAAAGGGTTATGAATTGGCAACTTAACCAATCTGATTTAATTATGATGTATACCAAATTTGTCAAATTAAACTCAATACACATATCCGAATCCAAGTTTTAATAAAGGTGAACCAAATAGTCAGATAACACTCAAAACCAATCATCTTTATCTTACACACATGATCTTAATAGCTCCTTTGAAAGATACACAGATTAGTACTGAGGTTAAATACTTTTACAAGAACATGAGTTGACAGAATTTATAATATATTATCATTTGAAGCACATTATATTTTTCCTGAGCAATTTAGGTTGATCAACACCTTTTTTCATGAGACACAACACGTCTCAGGTGAAGTGACCCAGTTACTCAGTGTGATAACTGTCATTGCCTCTCAACTTCGAGAACATAGTTAGCAATATAAGTGTCTTTTTACATGAGAAGACACCTTGATCAGTGGCCAGACTCCCCAGTTACTCAACACAGAAATGCCATTGCTCTGTCAGGTTCTCAATGAATTTTCATTTTAAGTGACTATGACACTTCATGTCTTGGGTTCACTCCATTTCTTTGATAGAAAACCCAGTTTCTCAGTGAACAAAGTCATTTCATTACTCACTGATTTTATTTCCTGTCAAAATTTTCAAAGTGAATGTTTAACAACAATACTCACTCTATGTATCTTAACCAAAGTAGCCCTGATTTCAAATTTTCAGATATCTGATGAGTGAGTCTAAAGTTTTTATGACACAGATGGTTAAGATTTATTAAAGCTTTTCATTCAGGTATTTTCAATTCATTTAATTACAAATCTGAGAATATATTAATCTTATATCAGTCTGATTCAGTGGTAATTCTTAAACCTATATGATAGGAATTTCTACAAAGTTCTCAGACTGAATTGCATGACATGCAGCTTAAGTTCCTCAGACCGAATACAGACACAGCTGATCAACAATCAACACTAGACACAATAATTCAAACTAGCTAAGAAGAATGTGAAGGATGAGTGTAAGCTGGTGTAAGAGTCAACACATGAAGGAATATATCAGAAGAGTGTATATCAACAAACAGTAGCTGAGTCTGGAATTCAGACAGATCAGCTGACAGGTAGCAACATAAGAATGTTGAAAGAAACTCTTCTTTGACAATCTAATGAATAGAAAGCAGAATCCTTTATCAAGTGAGAGAATATGAAATCAGATGAGAGTTATTCAATTACTAGACAAGAGGTGTTCAAAGTGTTTTTTTTAATGAAACCAACCAACAGTTAATACACCGGTCGAATGCACCCCACCCTCAAAGAGGGGGAATGGACTCATTCCTCCAGGTATTAGCTGAGGTTTTTTGTTTTATTAATGATAAGGCAGATTACAGTAGCAGGGGGCTGACCCCAATATCCTAGAGGACAACTAAGTCCCTCTAAGTAAAGAAAAACCAAAAGGATTACAGCAGATGAGGAAAAGGCCAAAGCCCCGAGACCACAGAAACTTTCCTGTTTAACAAAATACAATGGAGATCAAGGTGAAGAAGATAAAAATACTCTAATGCCGGGGATCCCTACTGCATCCATCCTCAGTTCACCCTTTGTCAGCCTAGGCAGATCCCTTGCAGAGGTAAAAATTTTATTGCTTGGTGTGCTGCATGCAAAAGAAGCTAAGGAATCGGCTACCCGATTGCCTTCACGAAAAATGTGCTGTATTCCACAACCATAGTCTTGGACAAGAGAAAGGATTTGCCTCCACCATGGAAGTATCATCCAACTAGGGGAAATACCTTGAATGAGGGCATCAACAAGGATTTTGCAATCTGAGTTTATCGCTGCCAACCCAAGACCAATCCGCTAAGCCAGCATGAGTCCATCATATAGAGCGCGGGCTTCTGCTAGTAGACTATAGCCAATGCCATAGTAGAAAGCAAATCCAATAATCCATTTGCCATTCTGGTTTCTGATGCAGCCACCACCACCGCACTGACCTGGATTTCCTTTGGAGGCTCCATCTACATGAAGAGTGAAATTCCAAGGAGCTAATCTACAGAAAACTAGAATGGGCTGCTTTAGTTCCACCCGAGGAAAAAGTTGAAACTGAGCCAAGCTGCTTCGCTGAGCTGGGGATATAGGCTTATCAAACTTTATCTTCTCCAGAGAATGAGCAATTAAGGATAGAATATTCCTTTTTATTGAATCTGATCTAATTGCCATGCCTTCATACCTAGAGGCACACCTGTGCTTCCAAATCTCCCATAACATCAAGATGACTGCATATGTACCAATAAAGCTAAAAGCTGAATTGAGATTGGAAGAATTTAAGAGATTCCAGCACCTCATAGTAATTTGATCATTAAGAGCTACCTCATTATTAAGGAGGGGCAGCACCCAGGCCCAGAGATCTGATGCTAACTCACTTGAAATGAAGAGGTGGTTAAGGTCTTCCTGACTAAAAGAGCTGCAGCAGTTACATTTTGACACCATTGGAATACCACAGTCTACCACTCTACTATCAACAGAATTGCCCGGTGAACTAACTTCCAAACAAAGAGGGTGGCTCTAGGATAAAAGACTGGGTGCCAGAGCTTAGCCCATGCTGGTCTGGATTGGCCTTTAGTGCGAACAATATTACAGACTGATTTCATAGAGAAAGAGCCTTTTGATGTACCTGTCCATACACAGCAATCTTTCCTGTTGCTAAAATTAGTTCTTGGAATATGGAAATCATTCCTTATAAAGTCCTTAGCAGCATGCTGATTTACATTTAAAACTTCACTAACTGATGCCAAAGGAATACCTGATAACCCACTGCTACCACCAGTAATAAAAGTACTAATTACAGAGCCAGAACCTGTCCAATTGTCCCTCAGAAAATCTGCATCTTTCTCATCTCCAATAATCCATCTGCTGTTGGAGAAAATAATCTCTTTAGCTTTCATGAAAACAGCCTAAGGCATGCCTGCTGGAAATGCCTTATTACAGTCAGCAAAATGTACTTTGATGAATCTGCACCTGGCATATAAAGACCAAAGAGAAGTGCCATGAAGAATATTCCACAAAGATTTAGTTGCCATGGCTATTTGAATCCATTGCAAATCACGAACTCCCAGTCCTCCTTCTTACTTAGGTTTTTGAATAACTGACTAGGCAATCCAGTGCCTTTTTTTGGTATCCTTACCTCCCTCCCAAAAGAAATTAGCACAAAGCTTATTAATGAAGTTTGTGACCTTTTTTGGAATAAAGCAGACCGAGGCCAAATAGACTAGCAGACTGTATAGGACAGAGTTTATTAGGATCACTCTGCCAGCTTGAGAAAGAAGCTTTGATTGCCAGCCCTCCAATTTCTGTTGAACTTTGTCAATGAGGAATGAGAAATCTGAGCAAAGGTATCTACCCTTCTTGACTGGAACCCCAAGATATATAATACTAGAAGAATGAAATTTATATCCAGTGATATCTCGAATAGTCTGCCTTAAGGAAATTGGAGCTTTGTCAGCAAGAATAAAGCTACTTTTTGAAGCATTTACTTTCTGACCTGAGCAGGCTTCATAGCTTTTGATTAATTTTAGGAACAGCTCAACATTCTGCTAAGAGGTGTTCAATGTGTGACAAACTAAACACCAATTTTAAATGCTCCCCCTGTCTAGATGCATCAACTATGTGCACAATATGAACCACTCAAACTTGGTGCAAAGAAGATTTTTTAAGTGATTTGACTGATTTTTCATGAGGAACAGGAGTTCTGAAGATGAGACAGAATATGTATATATGGCAATGAATCAGATGGGTAGACAGGAAGAGTTCAGACAATTGACACCACTGAAGAATTTAGAAAGGCTCCCCCTGTCTATATACAGTGAATCACTTCTTTTTGGAATTTTCAATATGATGATATGCAATACAGTCACTACATGTATGCTTATGCAATGACTCTCCTTCAGATATTTCTTGAACATGAATGTCATGAACATTATGCAGGGATAACCAAACTCCCCCTGATTATATGCAATGAATGAGGTTTCTTAATGCAACATATGCAATATCATTATACAGGGAATTTGACAGATATGTATCATAACAAGAATTTATAATGCATTCATCAAATAATTTGTCATGATCTACAAGCATCTGGAGCACACAAATTCAGAAGACAAATTTTAAACTGAGTTTTCAGAATAAACCTGAATAGTCCACTTCTGGGGGTTTCACTTTTGAGTGCCTTGTATTATTAACTCATGTATTCATCAGCTTCCAAGGCACACCTACAAAGATTTGATCATTTTGATCTAGTAGGAACCCAAGCAACCTTGGGTCCTGTATTAGCCCTGATGGGTGTTCTGAA
Source organism: Amorphophallus konjac (assembly GCA_022559845.1). Classification (NCBI taxonomy): domain Eukaryota; kingdom Viridiplantae; phylum Streptophyta; class Magnoliopsida; order Alismatales; family Araceae; genus Amorphophallus; species Amorphophallus konjac. The sequence goes on along the minus strand of CM040123.1, from coordinate 224,764,755 downwards.
CAATCTTTTAGCAATATTATCATCATGATTCATCAGGTAACAACTATCCATGGAATGACCAAATTTTCCACAGTATCTACATGAAGAAGCAAATTTTCTGGTCCTCTAATGCATATCAACAACAGTAATAGGTCCATGAATATAATCATGAGATATTCTATTGTATGCATGGATAGTTCATTTCTTATTCCTTGACAACCAACAGTTTGCAGATTTGTGACCAGGTTTATTACAGTTGAAACATGAAATATTTACACTTCTTGTTCTGGGGAATTCAGTAGATTTGAAGTTAATATGATTTCCCTGAACATGCCAGCAGTCCTTGACTGTATGACCATATTTCCCACATTCAAAGCACCTTAGGTACTTACTTCTTGTGTCATAGTTTCCCCATGAAGACCCAAACCTGCACTGAGCAGCTTCATGACCACGTTTGTTACAGTTATAGCAGGTGATGTATTGGTTTGAGGCAAACGTGTTCCTTTTGGGATTGTGATGATTTGTAAAGGATTTATCATGCATCATATCATCATTTTTCATTATACTGCAGTCATCCATATAATGACCATGCCTACCACAGTAATGACATGACACTTGTGATTTTCTGGCGACATGATTACTAACAGACTGACTAGATGCATGAGAATGAGTACATGAGGCATGAGCATTGTGCATTGACCCATTACATTCAGCCGAGCTAACTGATTTCATGACACAAGTGGGGACATTTTTAACCCCATCTTTTTTTCCATTCTTGTTCAATTGTTTATCTTTGTTCACAATTTTTGTTCGTTTTTCAGCTTTCTATGCCTTAAATTGAAAGACAGATGATGAAGGTGTTTTCAGATTTTTATTTTGTTTTGGGGATTGACTTGAGGTACCAGCTACATCAGAGCTTTGCACAAAAGTAGTGTATAGCTGGTTTCTAGTAATTTCCTTAACATCAGAACTACAGCTTATCCCCCTTTTTGAGTTCTTATCCTCACTTTTCATGACAGATTTCATTTTCCCTTAAATTTTAGCAAACTCAAATGCTGAATTTTCCAGATCATGAATTTTATCTTCCAAAGAAGTAATGTGGAGTTCATAACTGGCTATCTCATGTTCACTGCAATTAACGCATTCACTTAGGACTTTATTTGTAGTTTTATACTTCTCAACTTCTTGTTCCAGATTGCTCAAGATTTTTGATTCTTCATCATAGAAAGTTTTTCCTTTTTTTAACATGAGAAGTTGCTCGGACATACCAGTGTTTAACCATTTCAACTTTTTAACTTCAGCTTTCAGTTCAGTGTTTTCCTCCCCAAATTTTTTAGCCTGAATTTCATTACCAGCACATCTTTCTCTTCCAGACATCAACTCCAATTTTTCAATTAGTTCCTCTTCTCTTTCCTCCACTTTAATTTTTTCAGTAAGCAGATTTCTGTGATCCTCTTTAAACACGGCAATTTGTTTCTTCATCCATTCATTTTCATTATAGAGATCTTCATTGCGTTCTTTTAAAGCCAAGCATTTGTTGCAGCTTGACTCTAGAAGGCAACCCTGAACACCTTCCTTATTAGCTTTCTCTATTTCACCTTTGAGCTTTTTGTTATTCCTTTGAATTTCCTCATTCTCTGCTTTCAATGTTTTTAGATCAGACCTTATCTTTTCCAACACTTCCAGGTTTATCACATGTTCGCCAGTTTTCAGCTCTAACTGAGTCTCTAATTCAGATATTTTAGTGAAGCATTCTTGGTTTTCATTCTTCAGCAAGCACATTTGCTTCAAATTCATGTGAGTCTCAGAAAGACATTTATCATATAATTCATTTATTTTCAAGCACTTTTCACATGATGAATTAGAATCACTTTTATCAATTTTCCTATTCATTTTCTTATGATGTTTTCTTAAATGATCATAAGACTCGAGCAGTTCATTATATGCAGCAATCCAATCATCCAGGGTGTAATTTTCGAAGATGTTTACCTGATCATCGTTCTGTTCTTCATCTTGATTGCTACTTGGTTCACTCCCTTGACCCATCATGCATCGATCGTTATCTCTATCGCAAGCAGTCTTCAATTTATCCAGGATTTCCTTGGCAGACCTGCAGGATGAGACGCATGAGATTAGTGCTCTGCCAATTGATGCTTTTACCATATTCAATGCTCTAGAGTTGATGGAGTATTTCATTTTATCCTTCTCGGTCCATTATCGGTTGTTCCTACATACCGATGCAACATTTCCAGCCATGGGCCAAGGTCGTCACCTCTGAATATTGGTGGATGAGCCATCGAGAGATGAGTTAGACAATTGAGATTGTTAAGAGGTGCACCGGAATCAGTAGAAGTACAGCAAAACACCAGCTTAGAAAAACTGAAGCACCGAGACCAGATAAGCAAGGCAAGGCACTCAGTCAGTGAAATGAAGCACCGAGCACAAGAAACCCACACTGAAATGCACCAAAAATTTTTTTTGCATGATCTGCTGCGGTTTGCTAGATCCTATGCACAGCAACCTGCTCTGATACCAAGTGTTGGGTTTGGTGCAATGAATTCAGAGGGGGGGGGTGAATGAATCAACCCTTTAAAAGTTTTACTCAATTAAAAATTCTTCCTGGTACTAACAGAAGGCCAATGAGCAATTGCGGAATTTACAGATTCACTAAGTCAACTGATATGCTTATAGATGAACTGATTAGTGACTTAGGAACAATGTCAAAGGACTCTCAATGCCACAATCAAACACACAGTGTGCAATCAAACCATATCGTCCCTATGCATTCATCTAGCGGAAGCATATGCTGAATTCAAACCACTGCACAGAGGAGTTTTTAGGTGGTTCGGTCCTCCAGACCTACGTCCACCCCACACTCCAACTAGAGTGTGGATTCCACTGAGTAACAGCATGAACCGCTGGGCCTCACAGGTTGCCTACAACCGCTGAACATCACAGCTTGCTTCCGCTGGGCAATACAGCTTAGCCATCCGCTGACTCACAGCTTGACCTGACCAGTGGAATCCTCCACTGCAAACGCTGAGCAACACAGCTTGCTCTGCTGACAAACAGCTTGAAGAAAGGTTTAAAAGAAAACACAAAATGGGAAACAAAACAGCAACAGAAAGCTGTATACGATAAAACACAAAATAGCTCTCAAGGAGCAAGTTGGTCTGGATCTGATCCAAGAGCCAACAGATAGCACCACTTCGAAGAATTCTTCTCTTCTTCTTCTTCACGAGCTCTCTGTCTCTCTTTCTTTCTCTTTCTATTCTGCTTCTTCTCTCTTTCTCTTCTTCACTCTTTTTCTTCTTCTTGATCGTGCAGGCTATCTCTCTGCTTCTACTCTTCTATCAAGATCAGGTCTTCTTCTGAGGAAGAAGCTTCATATTTATAGAGCAGCAGATAGGTGGGCGAGTGTCCTCCACATTTCCCGCCCAACATTTTGGTCACGTGGCAGCATCTAGGCTTGCTGCTTTACACGTGTCACGATCCTGGCTTCTTGGATCACGTGCCAGGTGCCAACCTCAGATCACTTGCCCAGACATCTGCCAGTTTAATGACAGAGTTACTTCAGTCGATCAATCAGAGATAAAGCATTATGTACATACTTTATGTATGTATGAAACAACCGATGTATAGACATGTCACAAGGGAGTGTATAGACTTAGTGTGCATGCGACAGCAATGTATAGACTTTGAACACGTGCAATGCAACAAGGTAATGTATAGACTTGCTCAGTTCAGCTAGTGGATGTACAGACTTGATAGTGTGAAATGTAGTTTGCAACAGGAAAGTATGTACATTGAACATGGACGCACTAACATGCCGCCAATTGACTGTACATACTTGCAAGTGTGTAATGCAGTGTGCACAAGGTGAAGTATGCACATTGAAAATGAGTGCACAGACTATGCTCATGAATGTATAGACTTAGTGTGCAATGTGCAAATGATGCACAGACATAGCTCATGAATGTATAGACTTTGCGAGCAAGAGGCAAGGCTAATGGATGTATAGACTTGCTCAACTGTGTGGCGTGCAACTGGATGATGTACAGACTTTGCGTGCATGTGCCAAGATGATGTGTAGACTTTGCGTATGCTCTGAACACGGGCTGTACAGGCTTGATCTTACGAACACGGGCTGTACAGACTTTGAGTGAATGTTCCAATGAAGGTTGTACAGACTTTAAATGATGCATGCACAAGACACAACGAATGTATAGACATAGTGTTCTGAACGATGTTCTGACTTGACAGATGCAATGTGCATGCGATGCGATGTACAGACTTGCTGAACTACAGCATAAACATATCAGCAGAGAATGTATAGACTCTGCGTGTGAGTGCATGCTACAAGGCAATGTATAGACTTGTGTGTGCGTGCATGCTACAAGGCAATGTATAGACTTTGAGTGCATGCATGCTACAATGCAATGTATAGACTTGTGTGTGCGTTCATGCTACAATGCAATGTATAGACTTGTGTGTGCGTGCATGCTACAAGGCAATGTATGGACTTTGAGTGCGTGCATGCTACAATGCAATGTATGGACTTTGTTCGTGCAACACACAGGCTGTACTGACTTCGTGTGTGTGCTAAAATAGTGAACGTAGGTAAAGATAGGAATGTATAGACTTGTGTTCGCGGGCAGACGATGTACAGACTTTAAATATAGGGATGCACTGGATGTACAGACTTAGTGTGGACTTGTGCAAAGATAATGTACAGACTTTGGAAATGCGTGAAGCACACGATGTATAGACTTGCCACCAGAGAATGTACAGACTTTGGAAATGCTTGAAGCACACGATGCAACAAGACTCTGTTCAGACTTAATACAAAATCATGCAGCGCCCAAGGATTGCTAAGACCTTTAACCGTATGGACATTAGCATGTAACGAAATATGCACTGAGTATGAAACACAGCATGGCCTAGCACACTCATACAATCTCCACAGAACTAGATCATATGCATTCATGTGATGATAGTGGTGTTCTTAACAAAATAATATGGTGACTCATTCATGTTGCTATCATTAAAATACCACATTATCATCAAAGCACAAGGGGCACAACATTACCACCCTACGTGGAGTGGGCAATAAAATCATTTCTGTAATTATTGTTAATTATTTGTACTGGGAGTACGAGTCTTGGCCGCGGTCGTCTTCCCCACACCCGGAGCGTAGAGGTATCGTCTCTAACTCTCTTGGCACTTTGCTTATTTCGTATATATTCTTGAATGCCACTGCATGAGAGAGTGATAGGATAATATAGCTCGATATATTTTTATCACCGCTGTGAGAGCGTGACCCATCCTGTGTCTCGATCTGGGTACGAAGAGAGTAGACCACCCCAGATTCATTGCCAGTTTCTCAACCGCGCACATCCGCACGCTTCCCTCACTAGGGATGAGTCACGAGTTTGTCTAGAGTCTTAGGTTCGCATCCAAATCAGTCTCGAGTCGCATACCGTCCTACATCAAATTGGTATCAGAGACAGTTGAGTCTAGGGTAGTCGGTCCAAGGTGTCGCATTACATTCCGATACCCGGTATATTAAAAGGTGTCTCCGGAATGATACATTACGCCTATTGGGAAGGTAGCTCACTTGCGTGAGTGCGATCTTCGGATCAAACCTGCGCCACGTACCGGATACTGGTTGAGTCTAGGTTTGTAGTCGAGTATGCATTCCAACTTTGCATTATTGTTTTAGGGTTGTGTCTAGCCCATTCGAGAGTCACTTTGTCCTGTCGCCGAGTGTCTGCATGTCCATCTTGTAGCTCCCCTGTGTCCCATGGATCCCCAATCACCCACATTATATGAATGGTGGCACGACACCCAAGGATGGGGAATCCAACCCCTCCACCTCCGTAGGCCCGAATCCTGGGACTTTTATGGCTCCAAAGTCCCGAGCGACTACCTAAAGTGGGAAGCCGCTATGGACAAATACTTTGAGTGTTACACTATGTCCGATGCCATGCAAGTCATTTTTGCCCAAAAGCGGCTTTTTTACCAAAAAATGGAGAAACATTGAATGCTTGAGGGAGATTAGAAGGTAATGGCCCATCGAGTCATGGTGTCAAATGAAAGTCGAGCTTGGAAGGGTCTATCTGTCCCACCCAGTCACCTCCGACCGACCCCACCCAATCACCTCCAACCAAGTGGGTCATAGTTGGAGGTAAAGAGCCTCGCATGTAGGCGAGCCTAAGTCCAAGACTAGGCCGAGAGACCATGAGCGACTCCATCACGATGCCCCTACTCCAAACCCCACCGTTGCCGAACACTTCGAAATCATTTCGGATTGGGTGGATAGGATGTGCACTCAAATTGATAGACTCCTGCCCGAGCCTAAGGAGGTCGAACCCGGTAGTCTTAACCCGGAGCCATCTACGGAGTCCCCTAGTCCTCTTCCCATGGAGGATGTCCTCTCCCCATCCGAGGGAGAAGTTTTACCACAAGTCTCACCTTCCGATCTTTATTCGGAGCCACCTCAGCCAGATCCACCTGTACTTCTAATGGGGAAGCTAATCATTGACGAGGCACTACTTAGCTGGCTTAAGAAAGGCTTGATCCCTAAAGCACCCTGATATCCATCCATGGACCCCGCACTACAAATAGTGCCCGTCAACTCATTCCACACAACTTTTCGGTCTTTTCACCATGTTGATACATTGGCTGACCTTATTAAAGGACTGGACTGGTAACTGAAGTTGACGTACATGTTGGCCCCAGGCTTCAACCAACCCACAAATCGTAGCTTCACCCATCCCGCTTTAGGGTCCATTACCTCCGTGTGCACTGTGGGTCATGTCACCACGGAGGTTCTTTTATTCCTCCCATGCCGGTCGAGCCTAACTCCGTTCCACTTATCCCAAGGGAGGAACCACATCTTCTATATATGACCGCCGTCCCACCTACCACAATGAATGAAGGTGATCATATATGCCTTCAAGAATTTCAAACTTAAGACCGTGTCATGACGGAACCCATATCGAGGGGTCACACATTCTTTGATCCGTTCGACCCCTTCCCTAGTGAGCCTCTTGACCCACCTTATCAACTCCACTTCTTCAAAGAAGTTCACTATCACACCTCTTCTCCTCAGGCCAGTCATCCTACACATAGCAAGGAGCCCGTTCATTGGGGTAATGAATTTGGCTCTCCTGGCCCATCCAAACCTCCCAAATCCAAAAGGTCATCAGTGCATGAGTGGTGCATTTTGGGATGTCTAGGATTCCATGATTCCACCAACATTTGGTTGCATCGTGTGTATGCAAGTCACACCTTCAGATGTCCTGGACCACCATTGCATATGTATGGGTCCGTCTAACAGTAGGTTTGTCTAGGGTCATGTGTGAGTGTGTGATTTTCTTTATTTGTCTAGTTTGTCAAGAGTCTATACATACGTTTTTCGAGTGCATAGTGAGTCTGCATACGTCAAGTTAAGTTGGTCTAATGCAAGCTCACAGGTGTCAGTCCCTTTCAAGTGTGAGGCAAGTCGGATCTAATGCGTGCGTTGTGGACTTACCCAATGAATATGGGATCACCGTCACATTTCAAATGTCACAGATCTAGTTACCTAAGGGACCCAGTGAGTCTTCGAGCCGCCTTCTCTGTTATGTCCCCTGGTTTTGATGATAACAAACCAGAGTTCATTGTTGACCTCATGTGGTGTGATTAATGATTTTGTTCAAATTGAATTTGGACAAGCTCAGGTGAAGGACTCCCAAGTGTCGACCTGTCATCTGGACGTGTCGGCACTTCATTAACAAACCAAGTTAGAACCGTCTCTGTTTGAGCTCTGGCATGAGCAACGTGTCGACACCTTGTGACAAAGTCTCGACACGTCAAGAATAAAATTGACTTTGAGCCATTTCTGTTTGGGCTCTGTTTGGCACAATGTATCGACACCCTGTAAAAGAGTGTTGACACCTTCAGTTGAACAAAGTGGACTACAACTCTGTCTGACACACAGTCTCAACACTTCATGTTGATGCCCCGTCTGAAGGTGTCGACAGTATGAAGGCGGCCAATCTTTTTAAGCAGACAAAGGGACGTGTCGACACCTTGTCTGAAAGTGTCGACACATTCATGTTCTTCCAGAACGGATCTGGATCCCGTCGTGTCTGCTTTCCAAGATCCGCAACCGGTCTTAGAGAATCCGTTCACACTTGAAAAGCCATCTGGAAGCTCATCTTGTCAGAAGATCTGATTCACTGGCAGAGAAATCCTCCAGATGCTAGTACCACTGCAGATATGGTTCCCTACCTACCCACGTACTAGCAAACACGGTAGACAAAAGTCAACGGAGGTGAGGAAGTAAATCAAGTAATGTGGATGCAACATTCTGGGTATGGTCTCTGTAGGGGACAACGTAGGAGATGTCGTGAGTGTTGGGTTCGATGCTATGTATTCAGAGGGGGGGTGAATGAATATACCCTTTAAAAACCTTCGCCCAATTAAAACAATATAACCGATAAGCTGCTTAAACCCTTTTGGCAGACAATCAATTCAATCACGTTCCTGATACCAACAGAAGGCTAGTTAGCAGTTGAGGAATTAATCAAACACACAATGAGATCACTAGAATGCTAACTAGACAAATTTAGCCAATCTGAACAGCTAATCAAAGTTTCTGCTGAACCAGCAAACAAACATATATTGCACACCTAAATAATCAACTAGCGGAAGCACAATTAGACAAATCAAACCACAATGCGCAAAGGGTTTTTAGGTGGTTCGGTCCTGCAGACCTACGTCCACCCCACACTCAAACCGAGTGTGGATTCCGCTGACTCACAGCTTGAACAACTGGGCATCACAACTTGCCATACAATCCGCTGAGCCTCACAGCTTGCTGTCCGAGGAATCCTCCTCGCCTGCTGAGCTTCACAGCTTGCTGTCCGAGGAATCCTCCTCGCCTGCTGAGCTTCACAGCTTGCTCCGCTGGGCAATACAGCTTAGCCGTCCACTGGAATCCTCCACTGTAAATGCTGAGCAACACAGCTTGCTCCTCTGACAAACAGCTTGAAGAAAGGTATAAAAGAAAACAAGAAGCAAGTAGCAACAATGACTGAAAGCTGTAAATAATGAAAGCACAAATGTGGCTCTTAAAGAGCTGACTGGAGTGGATCTGATCCAACTTCCAATAGGAACGATCTTCTCTATTCTTCTCTTCTCTCTCTCTTTCTTCTTCTTCTCTTCACACTCTGCTCGAGCTCTCTATCTCTATCTTTCTCTTCTTCTTCTCTGCTTCTTCTGCTTCTCTTTTCTTTCTCACAAGATCGTGCAGGCTATCCTTTGCTTCTTTCAATCTCTTCTGCTAGAGCTCTCTATCTCACGATCAGTCTTCTTCAGATGGAAGAAGCTTCATATATATAGAGCAGCAGGAATTTGGCGTGTGCTCTCCACATCTCCCGCCCAAAGGCTTTCGCCAGATTCGAGGCATTTCGACCACCTGGCAGCATCCTGGCTGGGCTGCATCCATGTGTCATAATCTGGGCACCTCATCCTTCCTTGGATCACGTGTCTTCATTAGGCTCTGCAAAGAATCCCTGTCAAACAGTCGAATAGGATTATCAGTTTAAGACTAAAACCCCTGTACAGACTTCATAGTATACACAATGCATTGTATAGACTTTGCAAAGTGACAGGAATGTATGGACTTTGTAGTGTGTAATGTGCAAACGTTATGCAATGTATGGACTTGCGTTCAGCAGTAATGTATAGACTTGAAATATGTAGAGATTAAGCTATGTACATACTTCAAATATGCAGAAGTAAACGTGCATCAATGTGTAGACTTAGTAAACCAAAGTATGAACAAAGCAACACAATGTGCAGACTTCATCCAATGAGTGAAGCAGTGTATAAAGTTAGAGTGTAGTGAATGTTCAAGTCATGTACAGACTCTGCCAAGAGCAATGCACAATGCACATATGAATGTACAGACTTCGTTTGTGCTATGCAAGCATGCTAAGATGCAATGTATAGACTTTATTGAATGCATTCTATGCAGACCCTGTACAGACTTGATGAGACGATGCATTCACGATGTATAGACTTCTGCTCGTGCAAGCAAAGCCAATGTATAGACTTGGCATTTGTGTGAGCATGCAATGTACAGACTTTGTGTTGTGAACACAGGCTGTACAGACTTGCTAACATGCATGAACAAATTGCATTGTGTAAACTTGGCAGTGTGTTATGCAGAATGCATCAGGCAAAGTATGAACATCAAGAATGAATGCACAATGGCTGTATAGACTTGACATTCTGAACAATGTACATACTTGCTACCTGAAGTGAGAAATGGAGTGTGTAGACTTTGCTTTGAACAAGGCACAATGTATAGACTTAGTCATGCGTGCAGCAAAGACAATGTACAGACTTGGTCTGTTGTACAGACTTCATGAATGATGTAAAGATTTGCAAGGGAAAGGCTGTACAGACTTGAGCACAGCAAAGCAATTGAATGTATAGACTTCACGATGTGAAGACTTGCCAAAGACAACTAGACGATGTACAGACTTGAGCGAAGCAAAGTTTGTACAGACTTGAAGGATCACAATGTATAGACTTTGGCAAAGCACCAATGTACAGACTTACACAGTTCTAGCTACAGTGCAATGTATAGACTTGGAAGCATATGAACATGGCGTTGTACAGACTTTGAGTGAGAGCCCAATGTGTAGACTTGGTGGAACTGAGAGTAGGTAAAGATTAAGAATGTATAGACTTGCTGAGTTCAGTACGTAAGTAAAGATGCCAATGCAGTGTACAGACTTTGCAAGAGACACTAGACGCTGTACAGACTTAGCCACAAGCTGAACAATCGGATGTATAGACTTGAGATGAATGCATGAATAGTCCGATGTACAGACTTGCTAAATGTATAGACTTTAAGTCCAATGCAGGAGGCTGTACAGACTTTGATGAATAAACAAGCCGATGTACAGACTTGCCAATGTAGAGACTTGAGACTTAATGCATGGTGGCGAATGTACAGACTTGCCAGTGTATAGACTTGAGAGCTCTGACTATGTTCACGCAATGTATAGACTTGAATAGTGAGACACAAGGAGAGACGCTAAATGAGGCACTGAAGTCTATATAGACTTTAACAGTGAGACAGTGTACAGACTTAGCAGCGAGCAGACAGACGATGGCCAAGACAATGTATAGACTTTACGTCTTATGTGAGACGAACGATGTATAAACTTAGCCAGCCTTCAGCTCGATGTACAGACTTGCCTTAAGCAATGGCTGTATATACTTCATGAACGATGTTCAAACTTTTGTGTGTGATGAACAACCGATGTATAGACTTATGCATGAAGCAAGGCAATCTGATGTGTAGACTTTCTCAACACAGTGGCGTGCAACTAAACGATGTGTAGACTTCAGAAATGCATAGAGACGCTACAGCGTGACAGCGTCGACGCAGCAGTTCACCCTGATGTGAAGTTAGATCTGGGTCAGTTCAGTGGGTCGACGCAGTGACCCCATGCGTCAACGCATCCAGCCTTATCTTCAAAGCCATCTGAGGCATTTCAAGGCTGCGTCAACCTCGTGGACTCAATGGGTTGACGCTATCTGAACTACTTACGAGATGTATAGACATGCGAATCTGATGTAAAGACTTGAGGGGGGTCAACCCATCTAAGAAGGGGGTCGACCCACAGAGCTAGCACACTCATGCATTCTCCACAGAACAGATCAGATATAACACACTCATGCATTCTCCACAGAATAAATCAGTCATATGCATTCATGTTGCTATCATTCAATGTGATATTCTTAGCAAAATAATATGGTGACTCATTTATGTTACTATGATTAAAACACCACATAATCATCAAAGCACAAGGGGCACAACAATCTCCCCCTTTTTGATGATCGCAACATAATGAGTCACACTGACTCGTCAAACTATTCTCCCCCTTTGACATAATCAAAAAGAGAGGAAATGGTTTGAGAGACAAAATTCAGCACACAAAGTCAGAGAATGAATCATGGTTCATTAAAATGAGGTTCTCCCTTATGACAATGAAACAGCTCTCCCCCTATCAACATGCAAGATGTACTACTCTCCCCTTAAAAGCAGATGACCCATAACTCCCCCTGAAGTGCAGGAATGAACTCTGGTTATCCTATAAATCAATCTGAAATCTGCCATTACAAAGAATCTGAATTCTGGTTGCATGAACAGAATGAACCAGGTGAAAAGTCCACGGAACCAGAGCTGATTGCAAACAAAGATGGAAGATTCCAACAGTGTGGAGAGTAAAGTGATTGAAGATAGAAAGGCAAGAGTAGATAACAATCATCACAAGACATCTCAATGAATAATTAATATCAAGATTTATGTTGATCAGGCTATCTGGAAAGAATCTGATCATGAGGGATTTTAATGCTTGCACCACTTCAATAAGTCTTAAAAAGTATAGACTCTTCTATCATAAAGGGTTATGAAGTGGCAACGTAACCAATCTGATTTAATTATGATGTATACCAAATTTGTCAAATTAAACTCAATACTCATATCTGAATCCAAGTTTTAATAAAGGTGAACCAAATATTTAGATAACACTCAAAATCAATCATCTTTATCTTACACACATGATCTCAATGACTCTTTTAAGGGTTACACAGATTAGTATTGGTGTTAAACTATTTTTCCAAGAATATGAGTTGACAGACTTTTCAATATATTTTCATTTGAAGCACATTATATTTTTTCTGAGCAATTTACGTTGATCATCACCTTTTTACATGAGGCACAACACGTCTTAGGTGAAGTGACCTAGTTACTCAGTGGGATAACTGTCATTGCCTCTCAACTTTGAGAACAGAGTTAGCAATATGACTGTCTTTTTACATGAGGAGACACCTTGATTAGAGGCCAGACTCCCCAGTTACTCAACACAGGCATGCCATTGCTCTGTCAGGTGTTTCAATAAATTTTCATCAGAGATAACTATGGCACCTCATGACATAAGTTACTTTATTTCATTGATAAAGAACCCACTTTCTCAGTGACCAAGACATTGCTCCGAATTCATAATTTTTCATTTAGTCAACATTTCTCAAGTTAATGTTTAACCACAGCACTCACTCTATGTATCTCTACCAAAGTAGCCTTGATTTCAAATTTTCAGATATCAGATGAGAGAATCTAAGGTTTACATGACACATGTGGTTAAAGTTTATTAAAGCTTATTATTCAGATATTTTTAATTCATTTAATTACAAATCTGAGAATACATTAATCTTATATCAGTCTGATTCAGTGATAATTCTTAAACCTATATGATAGGAATTTCTACAAAGTTCTCATACTGAATTGCATGACATGCAGCTTAAGTACCTCAGATCAGAAAAAAAAAATTAGCTGACCAACTAATCAACAGTAGAACCAAATAGTCACACCGGCTAAGAGATATATGAAGGATGAGCATAAGCTGGTGGAAGAGTAAATCACCAATAGAGAAATGTTTCAGAAGAGTGTACATCAACACACTGCAGCTGAGACTGGAATTCAGACAGATCAGCTGACAGGTAGTATCATGAAGAGAGTTGAAGGAAACTCTTCTTTAACAACTCAACGAATAGAAGGCAGAATCCATTTTCAAGAGAGAGAGATATGACATCAGATGAGAGTTGATCAATTTACTAGACAAAAGGAGTCCATGAGGTGAAGAAGAGATGAAATAGGAATGCTCCCCCTGTCTAAATGCAATGGAATATCTTTTTTAGGTTTTTCAAAAAATTATGACATGCACTACTCTTCATATATGCAGTATGCAACAAATCTGATAAGGAGAGCATGATGACAAAGTGATAGCAGACAAGCTCCCCTGACAAAATGCATGATATGCAATGAATCATTTCTTTTCAGATTTTATTTTCTTCAAATTGATGACATGCAGTACGCTGCTCTATATGAAGACATGCCCCTTGGTACTTGGTGGAGAACTTGTTCTCAAGGACCATCTCACACATAGTAAGAACCTTCAAGCAGATTTCCCTGCCTTTTAGTAGCTTACCATTTGATATACCAGGGTTATGCGAAGATATGCAGTGCAAAGAAGTCCTATATGCATTGAAATACATGCAGACTACAACAATAAGCAAATGATAGTCATGCAAAGCAGTCCTATGTACATTGATATACATGCAGACTATATGCACTAGATGACCCATTCAAACTCAGTGCAATAGATGGCAGAAGAAGAACATCAATTTTATGCAGAATTAAATTCAGTAGCTGAGTCTGGAATGCAGACTGATCAGCTAGACAAGAAGAAGACATCAGAAATCAGACAAGCATTTCAACAATTTCAGATGATGAAATTTAAACACAATTTTTCAGAATTGACCTAAATAATGCAATCCTGGGGGTTTCATTCTTGAGTGCCTTGGCTTATTAATCCCCCTTTATTCATTCCAAGGCACACCTGCAGCAAAGCAATCACTTTGATCTTGCAGGAACCCAAGAAGTCTTGGGTCCTGAATTAGCCCTGACAGGTGTTCTGAACAATCTTTTAGCCATGTTATCATCATGGTCCATTATGTAACAACTATCCATGGAATGACCATATTTTCCACAGTATCTGCATGATGTAACAGCTCTTGAATTCTTTTTGCGAACATTTGTATAATCATGGAATCCATGTGAGTTAGCATGAAGATTTCTGTTACTTGCATGAAATTTTGATTTACCATTACCTGTCCACCAGCATTCAGAAGCTCGGTGGCCAGGTTTTCCACATTCAGAACATACAAGTGTCTTTCCTTTAAAAATAGTTTTATTTCTACCCAAAAAATTTCTATTTGTAGGGAATCAGACAAATTTGGAATTAAAGTGATTTCCCTGAGCATACCAGCAGTCCTTGACTGCATGCCCATGCTTACCACATTCAAAGCACCTAACATGCTTACTTCTAGATCCAGAATTATTCCTGTAACTCCCTGACCAACACTTAACAGCCTTATGACCTGACTTGTTGTAATTTAAGCATGTGATGTGCTGGTTGAACTTAAGTTTGTTTCTTTTGCACCCATGATGATCAGAAGATTTAGCATGCAGTTTATCATCTTGTTTCATGATGAAACATGCATCCATGAAATGACCATGCTTACCACAGTAATAACAAGAAGCATCAGATTTCCTAGGGCCATGGTTTCTATCAGATGAATTCCTAGATACATGCGAATGAGTATAAGAGGCATGACCATTTTGCATTGACCCATCAGATTCAACAGAGCTAACAGATTTCAGGGTATAACCAGAAATATTCTTTGCCTTCTTTGTTTGACTCTTTCTTTTCAATTTCTGATTATCCTCAACAGGTTTTGTTTACTTTTCAATTTTCTGGGCTTTGAACTGAAAAATAGATTTTGAAGGTGATTTCTTATTTTTATTTTGTTTTGGGGATTGACTTGAGGTACCAGCTATATCAGAGCTTTGCACAAAAGTAGTGTATAGCTGGTTTTTAGTAGTTTCTTTAACATCAGAAATACAACTTATCCCCTTTCTTGAATTGTCATTCTTATCTTCCATGACAGCTTTTATCTTTCCTTCATTTTTAGTAGACTTGGATACTGAGTTTTCTAGATTATGAATTTTACTTTCCAAGCTAGCAATGTGAAGCTCATAACTGGCTATCTCCTGTTCATCGCAATTTACACATTCGCTTAGAACTTTGTTTGCAATATTGTACTTCTCAATTTCTTGTTCTAGACTGATCACCCTTTGTGATTCTCCATCACAAGTGAATTTTCCCTTTTTTAATGTGAGAAGTGTTTCAGATAAGCCAATGTTTAAACACTTTAAATTTTCAATTTCAGCTTTCAGTTCAGTGTTTTCCTTCTCAAATTTTTGAGGTTGAGCTTCCTTAAAAATAGATTTCTCTTTTTCGATAGTCAGAAACCTCTGTGAGAAAACAGTATTTAAAACCATCAGTTTTTTATTTTGTTCCCTCAGTTCTTTGTTCTCTTCAGATAGCTTCATGACTCCTTCATTATATTTTCCATTTCCAGACATAAGCTCCAATTTTTCAATTAGTTCATCTTCTCTTTCTTCTGCTTTAATTTTCTCAGCAAGCATATTTTTGTGATCATCTTTAAGTGAGGCAATTTGTTTATTTAGCCATTCATTCTCACTATAAAGATTTTCATTACGTTCTCTTAAAGCTGAGCACATTTTGCAATTTGATTCAGCAGAAGAAGAATGTGAAACCTCCCCATTGATTTCATTTATTCTAGCCATAAGATCTTCATTTTTCTTTTGAAATTCTTTATTCTCAAGTTTCAGTTTATCCAATTCAGAATTAACTTCAGTCAGTTCTTGCATGCTTTTTAGATGCTCATTTTTCATCTTAATAAGCTGATTCTCCAGTTCAGATATCTTGTCCAAACATGTTTGATTTTCAAGTTTTAGAGAACCATTTTGTTTCTTAAAGTTCTGAACATCTAACATACATGCATCATAAGATTGTTTCAGATTTGAACAATTTTCACAGGAAGCTTTGAAATTTATTTTATCACATTTCTTTTTCAACTTTTTGTTTTCAGATTTCAATTTTTCACATCTATTAGAAAGTTCCTCATTTATATCCCATAATTCATCAATTGAAATCTCTTCTGATTCAGAGCTTACCTTGGATGATGTTTCCTCATCATCATTTCCCCGGTTGACCATTAAGCATTGATCGTCATGCAGTTGATCAGAGATCACTCTGTCATATATCTCCTTTCCAGAAGTGCACCTGAGCGCAAAAGGATATATGTCAGTATTAATAGCAGCTCTCATGTTATTAAGAACTATGACATTATCACGGTTCTTTATTTTGTCCTCTCTAGACCACTTGGTCTCATCATGAGGAAATTTGTGTGGGCCTTTAGACAGTAGACTCCACAGATTTGGATCAAGTGAGTCCATGTAACCACATAGGCCGCCTAGCCAACTATTTAAGTTAGAACCATCAAAAATAAGAGGACGACCCATCGAGAGATGATAAATGCACTGAAATTAAGAGAGCAAATCAAGACACTAACTAGGTGAAACAAAACACAGAACACAGGAAGCACACTCTGAAATGCACCAAACAGAAATGCAAGATCTGCTGCGGATAGTTAGATCCTATGCACAGCAACCCGCTCTGATACCAAGTGTTGGGTTCGATGATATGTATTCAAGGGGGGGTGAATGAATATACCCTTTAAAAACCTTCGCCCAATTAAAACAATATAACAGGTAAGCTGCTTAAACCCTTTTGGCAGACAATCAATTCAATCACGTTCCTGATACCAACAGAAGGCTAGTTAGCAGTTGAGGAATTAATCAAACACACAATGAGATCACTAGAATGCTAACTAGACAAATTTAGCCAATCTGAATAGCTAATCAAAGTTTCTGCTAAACCATCAAACAAATATATATTACGCGCGTAAACAATCAACTAGCGGAAGCACAATTAAACAAATCAAACCATAATGCGCAAAGGGTTTTTAGGTGGTTCGGTCCTGCAGACCTACGTCCACCCCACACTCAAACCGAGTGTGGATTCCGCTGACTCACAGCTTGAACAGCTGGGCATCACAGCTTGCCATACAATCCGCTGAGCCTCATAGCTTGCTGTCCGAGGAATCCTCCTCGCCTGCTGACCTTCACAGCTTGCTCCGCTGGGCAATACAGCTTAGCCGTCCACTGGAATCCTCCACTGCAAATGCTGAGCAACACAGCTTGCTCCGCTGACAAACAGCTTGAAGAAAGGTATAAAAGAAAACAAGAAGCAAGTAGCAACAACGACTAAAAGCTGTAAATAATGAAAGCACAAATGTGGCTCTTAAAGAGTTGACTGGGTGGATCTGATCCAACTTCCAGTAGGAACGATCTTCCCTATTCTTCTCTTCTCTCTCTCTTTCTTCTTCTTCTCTTCACACTCTGCTCGAGCTCTCTATCTCTCTCTTTCTCTTCTTCTTCTCTGCTTCTTCTGCTTCTCTTTTCTTTCTCACAAGATCGTGCAGGCTATCGTTTGCTTCTTTAGATCTCTTATGCTAGAGCTCTCTGTCTCATGATCAGTCTTCTTCAGATGGAAGAAGCTTCATATATATAGAGCAGCAGGAATTTGGCGTGTGCTCTCCACATCTCCCGCCCAAAGGCTTTCACCAGATTCGAGGCATTTCGACCACCTGGCAGCATCCTGGCTGGGCTGCATCCACGTGTCATATTCTGGGCACCTCGTCCTTCCTCGGATCACGTGCCTTCATTAGGCTCTGCAAAGAATCCATGTCAGTCAGTCGAATAGGATTATCAGTTTAAGACTGAAACCCCTATACAGACTTCATAGTATACACAATGCATTGTATAGACTTTGCAAAGCGACAGGAATGTATGGACTTTGCAGTGTGTAATGTGCAGACGTTATGCAATGTATGGACTTGCATTTAGCAGCAATGTATAGACTTCAAATATGCAGAGCTTAAGCTATGTACATACTTCAAATATGTAGAAGTAAACGTGCATCAATGTGCAGACTTAGCAAACCAAAGTATGAACAAAGCAACATAATGTGCAGACTTCGTGCAATGAGTGAAGCAGTGTATAGAGTTAGAGTGCAGTGAATGTTCAAGTGATGTACAGACTCTGCCAAGAGCAATGCACAATGAACATATGAATGTACAGACTTCGTTTGTGCTATGCAAGCATGCTAAGATGCAATGTATAGACTTTATTGAATGCATTCTATGCAGACCCTGTACAGACTTGATGAGATGATGCATTCACGGTGTATAGACTTCAGCTCGTGCAAGCAAAGCCAATTTATAGACTTGGCATTTGTGTGAGCATGCGATGTACAGACTTTGTGTTGTGAACACATGCTGTACAGACTTGCTAACATGCATGAACAAATGGCATTGTGTAGACTTGGCAGTGTGTTATGCAGAGTGCATCACGCAAAGTATGAACATCAAGAATGAATGCACAATGGCTGTATAGACTTGACATTCTGAACAATGTACATAGTTGCTACCTGAAGTGAGAAATGGAGTGTGTAGACTTTGCTTTGAACAAGGCACAATGTATAGACTTAGTCATGCGTGCAGCAAAGACAATGTACAGACTTGGTCTGTTGTACAGACTTCATGAATGATGTAAAGACTTGCAAGGGAAAGGCTGTACAGACTTGAGCACAGCAAAGCAATTGAATGTATAGACTTCACGATGTGAAGACTTGCCAAAGACAACTGGACGATGTACAGACTTGAGCGAAGCAAAGTCTGTACAGACTTGAAGGTTCACAATGTATAGACTTTGGCAAAGCACCAATGTACAGACTTACACAGTTCTAGCATAAGTGCAATGTATAGACTTGGAAGCATATGAACATGGCGTTGTACAGACTTTGAGTGAGAGCCCAATGTGTAGACTTGGTGGAACTGAGCGTAGGTAAAGATTAAGAATGTATAGACTTGCTGAGTTCAGTACGTAAGTAAAGATGCCAATGCAGTGTACAGACTTTGCAAGAGACACTAGACGCTGTACAGACTTAGCCACAAGCTGAACAATCGGATGTATAGACTTGAGATGAATGCATGAACAGTCCGATGTACAGACTTGCCAAATGTATAGACTTTAAATCCAATGCAGGAGGCTGTACAGACTTTGATGAATAAACAGCCGATGTACAGACTTGCCAATGTAGAGACTTGGGACTTAATGCATGGTGATGAATGTACAGACTTGCCAGTGTATAGACTTGAGAGCTCTGACTATGTTCACGTAATGTATAGTCTTGAATAGTGAGACACAAGGAGAGACGCTGAATGAGACACTGAAGTCTATATAGACTTTAACAGTGAGACAGTGTACAGACTTAGCAGCGAGCAGACAGACGACGGCCAAGACAATGTATAGACTTTACGTCTTATGTGAGACGAACGATGTATAGACTTAGCCAGCCTTCAGCTCGATGTACAGACTTGCCTTAAGCAATGGCTGTACAGACTTCATGAATGATGTTCAGACTTTTGTGTGTGATGAACAACCGATGTATAGACTTATGCATGAAGCAAGGCAATCTGATGTGTAGACTTTCTCAACATAGTGGCGTGCAACTAAACGATGTGTAGACTTCAGAAATGCATAGAGATGCTACAGCATGACAGCGTCGACGCAGTAGTGCACCCTGATGTGAAGTTAGATCTGGGTCAGTTCAGTGGGTCGACGCAGTGACCCCATGCGTCAACGCATCCAACCTTATCTTCAAAGCCATCTGAGGCATTTTAAGGCTGCGTCAACCTCGTGGACTCAATGGGTTGACGCCATCTGAACTACTTACGAGATGTATAGACATGCGAATCTGATGTAAAGACTTGAGGGGGGTCGACTCATCTAAGAAGGGGGTCGACCCACAGAGCTAGCACACTCATGCATTCTCCACAGAACAGATCAGATATAACACACTCATGCATTTTCCACAGAATAAATCAGTCATATGCATTCATGTTGCTATCATTCAATGTGATGTTCTTAGCAAAACAATATGGTGACTCATTTATGTTGCTATCATTAAAACACCACATAATCATCAAAGCACAAGGGGCACAACAGTGAGCCACCGATATAGAAGATAGTATGAGCTCCAGTTCATGAAAGACAGCCACACACAGAGAAAAAGGAGAAGAAGAAGAGAAGGTGAAGAGTAGCGGTGAAGCAATATCCGAGAGACCTCCACTTCCTGGTGTCGCTGGCGTAAGGGCAACACAGTAGACCATCTTCTTCCACTTCAAGACATCTCACGGCAAAGGAGATAGCATCTATCCATAGCTTTATCAGCTGGCAGTAAAAGCTAAGGAGCTTATCCATCGCTCCTCTTACGGTCGTGGTGAAGACCATGGAACACGATGAAGAGAAGCCAGGCTTCGTCTATTCTTCACCAGACAGGAGTTCTCTTCTCCCATAGAGTTTCATTGCTATACCTTGTCTGGTTCATCCGCTTTTGATTTTATTTTTCTCAAAACACATTCTCTTATATTTTCTCTCTACCTACGAGTAGGAAGACGGACAGTGTGTTCACTTGTCCGTGGGTGTTGGGTTGCATACCCTCAAGCTGTCTAGCAGCGGTTAGAGAGAGTCTTCTCTCCTTTAGAAGCTGTGAATCGGTGGTAGTGCCTTTGCACTAGTGAAGCCTCACTTGGTTGAAGTGAGGGGTGGACGGAGGTCTCTAGATAGAGACCGAACCACCTTAAAAACCTGTGTTCGGTGCTTTGTTGTCTGTTGTGGCTTGACGCTAGATGCTTGGTAGGAATGCTATTGATCATCACTCTTGTCTTTAGCTCACTAGCTAGCAACTATTTCTTGTCTTACTGCTCTTAGTTTTTATTTAGCTGTTATTTCCGTAAACAAGGGCAAAGAAGGGGCTAATCTATTCACCCCTCCCCCTAGATCCGCCGATCACTACTCAACACGTGTTATCAGAGCTAGTCTTTCTATATGTGGTCTAACGAACTTGAGAGAACTGGTGAGATGGTGACTAAGAGTCCAATGTCTGAAGGGCATTCAATAAATAGACCTCCCGTTTTCACTAGGACAAATTATCCTTACTGAAAAAATCGTATGCATGTTTTTATCAGAGCTCAGGATCATGAGGCTTGGCGAGTTATTAGCAAAGCACCGTTTGAGCTCCCTGAAGATGAGGATACATGGACAAAAGAGCAGATCAGGAGATCAACGCTGAATTGGGGTGCCAAGCACATAATGCAGTACTCCCTTCACCCAATAGAATTCTCAAGATTGTCTACATGCGCCACTGCAAAAGAAATGTGAGACCGTCTTGAGGTAATATATGAAGGGACAACACAGGTACGTGCGACCAAAGCTAATATGCTAGTTTCTGAATATGAAAAATTCAAAATGAAAATTGATGAATCCATCTCTGACATGTATGCTTGGCTAACCATGCTCACTAATGGTTTAACTGAGCTAGGTAAGACCTATTCCGAGCAGGAGATTGTGAGAAAGATACTAAGATCCCTAACTCCTGTATGGCATACAAAGGCAACAGTGGTAGAAGAATCAAAGGACTTGGATACCATCAATGTAGAAGAACTCATAGAGTCCCTGATGACCTATGAGATGAATTTGAAGAATAAAGAGGCTTAGGTAAGTAAGAAGAAGCCTCTGGCTCTCAAGGCTGGGCCAAGCACCAAGGACATCTCTGAAGATGAAGAGCCTTCAAGTAGCAACTCTGAAGAGGACGAGGTTGCTATGTTGACAAGAAAGTTCAGAAAATTTTTATGAATGGAAGGTAAAGGCTTCACAAAGAGGAAGCCTCAGGTAAAAAGAAGTTTCAGGCCAAGACTTGAAAATGCTAAGAAGTTTGACAAACTTGTCCACTATTCTTGCAGGAAACCAGGACACATCAAGTCTGAGTGTCCAGAAGGAGTTAAGAAAACAATGCCCAGGTGGAAGGGCAAGAAGAAACAGGCTATGGTATGTACATGGAGTGATGAAGAAGAGGTAGAAAATGAAGATAGCTCCTCTGAAGAGGATAAATATGATCTTCGCTTGATGGCCAATGGATAAAAGAATAGTGAGGTAAGCTCTTCTTTTGAACATTTCTCTATTGATGATTGGGAGGAAGCTTACTTTGAATTAATGGATAAATATGAAGTGTATAGAAAATTAAACAAAGCCCTAAAGAAGAAAATTGACTCCATTGTGCATGATCAAACCCTTAATGAAAAGATTACTTCCCTGGAAACTGAAATTGAGGATCTAAGAAAAAGGAATGAAAATCTAGAAGAGGGAAGAAAAGAAATGAGGGATTTGGAAGATGAAAATGAAAGCCTAAGAGATGAAATTGATGAGTTGAAGCTAAAAATGCAAAGCTATGTAAAAGACAACGATCTATGCGATGAAAAAAATGATGCTTTTAATCAAGTCAACTCTCAACTGTTGAAAGAAAATGAGAAACTTCAAAAAGACCTAGTAGATAAACAAACAACCCTTGAAAAATTTGTTGATGGAAGTGAGAACTTGAATGCTCTGCTAGGGACTAAAATAAACTTCAACAGGGAAGGGCTAGGATATGGGCCAACTAAGAAAAAGGCTTTTGGCTTAAAAACTACAACTTTTATTTCATCCTTTGAAGCATCAACTTCAAAAACAACACCTAGCCTAAATCAAGAAAAGGAAAAAAATAAGGGAAAAGAGAAAATGCGAGAGCCTATAAAGAACATCCCTGAAAAATCCAAAAAGGCTCACCAACAACACCAAGCAGGCCGACACCAACCCAAGTCCAAGTCTGCACATCCTAAGGGTAGAAAGAATTTCAACATTAGCACAGGTCGACACTACCCTAAGGACAGGTCGACACCCTCATGGTCAACCACCCATCAGCTCCCTAATGTTAGGGTGCTAGGCCCGGATACAGACGGTGGGTGAATGTATCCTGCTACGAAATATGCCCAATTTAAAAACTAGGATGCTAAGCAAGTTCCGGAGTTAAGCTAATACGATTAGACAAAATAACAAGCAGGTGGAGCGAACCTATCCAAGCATCCAGCAGAAGCAAATCAAGCAATCTGATGAACCAGTTGAAAATCCTTTTAAACAAAAGAGCAAATATGTAACTGGCCCCCAAACAATCAACTAGCGGAAGAAGTACAAATGAGAATAAGAAATCTCAAGACAATCTGTGAAGGGTGGTAGGAGATATGGAAGAACACACAACAAACAAACCACTGCTCAAAGATTTTAAGGTGGTTCGGTCCTCCAGACCTACATCCACCCCTCACTCCCAACCGGAGTGAGGCTTCACTAGCAAACGTGTCACGCCCCGAGCGCGGAAGATACCCGGAGATGCGCGACGTGTCTATATCAATCATGTCAATCAGAGTGGTCGTGTATTCGACACAAAGACAGAGATGCGCAAAATAGCAAGAAAACCCAATCCTTTATTTCATAATGGATAGACTATTACAAATCCAATACTCTGTTTAAAAAAAAAAGGATAAGAATACATATTTGACTCAAGAAACTATAGAAAAGACTAGACGACACTTGTAGAAGCTCTATCACTTTCACTCTTGACCATTCCCATCCGATTGACTTCCATCGTCGTCGGACTTACCTGAAAAGTAAAAAGGGACAAACGGAATGAGCGAACGCTCAGTAGGAAATTATATCTCAAGTACTAGCAAGGGGTTTAAGTAATTACATCTTTCATGAATGCAATAAAGCTATGCATGCTCGCATAAAACGACAAGATAGAGAGAATGTAATATCAAAGAAATAAGATGAACTTAATCATGAACTTCCAACAAGATGACAAGTATATTCAAGGTATTCAAGCAAGCACGTTTAACAAGTCATGTCAAGAACTTTGGCTATCATGTATCAAGCAAGTAAATTACCCTTTTTCGGGCCACGCATTTCATGTAAAGTCAAGTACGATTCAAGTACAAGATGTGTGTGGAATGTCCAATCAAGCAAGTCAAGTACTCGGTATAATGCCAGATACCTTATCATTTTAACTCCCATGGGCACAAGTACTTTCGGGTGCTTCTCCCAGGACCAGATCGGGCCCTATATGCGCAGGCATTTATCATGTGTTTTGACATCCACTCTTGTTTATAGCCAACATAGAATTTCAATAATCAAGCTTGTAGACACGTATGACAACTTTGATAGAATAGAGTCCAAAATATGACAAAGGACATAGAATGGCGATAATAACGGTATAATCACGATATCGATAAAACTAGGTAGAACATGATTCCCTTAACTTGGGTACCATGACAAATCAGTATGGACATTCTTTATATAGAATTGAGGTCCACATGAACATTATATCAAAGGTAAGATACCCTCATTCTTATCACAGAATTGGGTTTTACAAGAACGACATGATATGGCATGATATCATCATCCCATTAAGAATTTCTTATGATATACTCTTTGTATAATCATAAGGGCCGGTATACCATGTTTCTTTAGAGTGACATGGCATCAATGGTGTAATGGGTTTTTAGGGTACAACCAGCTCAGTCGGCCTTGAGGGAATCCAAGGCTACGAGGAGTCTTACGGAGGTCTCTATGACTAACTCGCTAATCCAAAGGAACAGAATGTCCAATGGAGAGCTTGTATGTCAATGAGAATTGAGTGTGATCGATAAATCAACGTAAAAAGTGGGACTATACTCACGGAATGGAGAATAGTGCCGATATATATATGTATATGTATAATATGAAACCATCGGTAATAGAATCAGGATAAAATCAGTTTACAGTAAAATAACGACTTAAGTAAAGTCGTGTATTGAATAATTAACGCCTAACAGAAGGGCATTTACATATATTGCCAGTTTGCAGAATTTCCATTATTACATTAATTTATCAAAAACACGCCTTTCCCGGGGGCGTTTATTCAAAGTTGACGACTGCTACCGCAGGCGTCTCATTATTTACATATTCGACAGGATATAATTATTCTCAGAAATTTATCAAAAAAGCGCCCTGGGAAGGGGCGTTACTTTCTAATTCCATTTTTTTCCAGAATATGTGAATTTCAGGATTTTAACAGATACACGCCCTAGGAAGGGGCGTAAATTTTCAGATTCACGCCTTGTTATGGGGCGTTAAAATATGGAAAACGACTTTGTCCAAGTCGTGAATTCCAAGGAATTTATGATATTTTAATAAATAATATTTCGAGAGACAGGAGACATGTCATGGCAGTAAAATTTAACAGGAATTCACAGAGTCATGCAAGATATTAAAAATCAATATTTCATAAGTATTGTAATTTTTAAACAGGATCAATTATTAATCACATGCGATTCTTATGAAATTAACGTCTGCGTAGAGGGCGTCAAATATGAAATTGACGACCAATGGTATGGTCGTTTCTGTTAAAGTAGCGCCCTAATCAAGGGCGTTTCTTTCAAAATCTTGCAGAGAACGTAATAAAACCTTATAAACAGTATGCATGCCATGCTCATATACGTATGTATAGATATCTTGCATTAATCTTTATTTGGGCTACAATAACTTGAGAAAATCCTACCTTAATATGATTGAACTTGACGAAGGGTTTGAAGGATCGGAAACTTCAACCGCAACTTACGAACAGTGGGATCAAGGAGAAGAACTGCAGTTTTCCTATAAGAAAAGAAGAAACATTAGTATTTCTTCATACTTTCTGACCGAAAGGAAAAAGGAAAAAGAACAATACCTTTGTTCTTCACGTACGCCGCCTTCTTAACCTATAACAGAAGAAGAAGATGAAGAACAGTTAGTTCTTCATGCAACAGACGTAGAGAATTAGAGGAACTATTCCTCTCTCACGTACCTTGCAGACTCCGAACGCCAAATAGCGTTGTAGGGTTCGAGCAGTAGGTTATTTATAGGGATTTTGGAAGTCCTATTAAAAGTAGTGTTTGATTGAGGGTAACATATCCCTAATAGAGTCCTTACTCTAATATACACTTACTAGATTAGGTTAATCTTTCCCTGGATAAGCTCTGGGTTCGAACGAGTCACGAACTGAATTAATGCCTTTGGTCAGGGCGTGTATTCTTTAATTAACGCCTTAGGTAAGGGCGTCGATTCTTTAATTAACGACCTAGTTCAGGTCGTTTCTTAAGAAACGTCTTGGATAAGGGCGTTCCTTGTTTTTGAAACACGCCCCATATATGGGCGTTTCTTTTACTTGCCTATTTGGTCGTGAGAGTTGACGACCGCACGTGTGGGCGTCCTTTCTTTAGTCACGCCTTTGATAGAGGCGTTTCTTTTTGAATTAACGCCCTAATAAGAGGCGTTATTTTAATTTTGTTTTATTTCGTCCAATTAACCCTATTCCTTTTATATATATTACTTCTGTAATATATATATATATTAATTTATTTCAATTATTCATTTATTAGGGTTGCTACACCCTCCCCCACTTAAAAAGAATTTGGTCCCCAAATTCAATATATATATAATTATACATGTGGAGAGCGTAGAACATATACCTCTTAGAATAACTCGGGAAATCGTTTCTTCATAGATTCTTCGGTCTCCCATGTCGCTTCGCGTTCGGGATTCTTATTCCATTGCACCTTAAGCATGGGAATAACCTTATTCCTTAGAGCTCGTATTTCTCGATCTAATATCTTTAAAGGCCTCTGTTCATATGTGAGATCTTTCTGGATCACCAGATCTCCATGCTCAATAATATGTGACGGATCGTGCACATACTTCTTCAACATAGATATGTGAAATACATTGTGTACCTCGGACAACTGAGGAGGCAACGCGATGCGATAAGCAACCTCGCCAACTCTTTCGAGTACCTCAAATGGTCCGATGAATCTTGGCGTAAGCTTGCCCTTAACACCAAATCTTCGTATGCCACGTCCAGGGGATATTTTAAGAAATACATGATCTCCAACCTGGAATTCAAGATCTCTTCTCCTGGTATCAGCATAAGCCTTTTGCCTTGTCTGAGCAACTTGTAATCTTTCTCTGATTACCTGTATCTTCTCAGTTGTATCCCTTACCATGTCTGGACCTAATAGTTGTTTCTCTCCAACTTCGTTCCAACATATGGGAGATCGGCAACTCCTTCCGTATAAGGCTTCGAAAGGTGCCATTTGGATACTAGCTTGGTAGCTATTATTATATGCAAATTCAACTAAAGGTAAGTGGTCATGCCAGCTTCCTCCAAAGTCAATAATGCATGCTCTTAGCATATCTTCAACAACTTGATTAGTTCGCTCGGTCTGACCATCCGTTTGTGTGTGAAAAGCAGTACTAAAGTTGAGCCTTGTTCCCAACGAATGTTGTAATCCCTTCCAAAAATGAGAAGTAAAACGGGGATCTCTATCAGATACGATTGAGACAGGAATTCCATGTATCCTGACTATTTCTTTGATGTATAGTGCAGCTAGCACATCAATTGACCATCGGCTTTTGATTGGCAAGAAATGTGCCGATTTAGTCAATCGGTCAATGATAACCCAGATTCCATCATGTCCTCCTTTAGATTTAGACAAACCCATGATGAAGTCCATACCAATATCCTCCCATTTCCACTTAGGAATATCTAGAGGATGTAGTTTTCCCGCAGGCTTTTGGTGTTCCGCCTTGACCTGTTGGCATGTGAGACAGCGTGATACATAGTCCGCTATTTCTCTTTTCATATTAGGCCACCAAAAGTTCCTCTTTACATCTTGGTACATTTTGGTTGATCCTGGATGAATAGTGTATCTTGATCTGTGAGCTTCATCTAAGATCTTCTTCTTTAATTCCGGACAATCGGGTATACAAGTTCTATCTTTGAACGATAATCTTCCATCAGAAGTTAGTTGAAAATCAGATTGTCCTTCTAATCTGCCTTTGATTTCTACTAATATAGGATCATCATCCTGAAGTGTTTGTATCTCAGATAACAAATCTGACTGTATGCTTACATGAGATAGTGTGACAATTTTGGATTCCGTGTCCAAGCTTATATTGAGCTCGGAGAATTGTTCAAGTAACCTCCATTCTTGCATCATACAATTTGCTATCATTGCTCTCGGCTTTCGACTAAGGGCGTCAGCAACATAATTACCCTTTCCGGGATGGTATTGTATATTGAAGTCGAAGTCCTTGAGATATTCTAGCCAGCGTCTTTGTCTCATGTTTAGCTCCTTTTGGGAAAATAGATATTTGAGACTTTTGTGATCGG
This sequence comes from Amorphophallus konjac, assembly GCA_022559845.1. Lineage (NCBI taxonomy): Eukaryota > Viridiplantae > Streptophyta > Magnoliopsida > Alismatales > Araceae > Amorphophallus > Amorphophallus konjac. The sequence goes on along the minus strand of CM040123.1, from coordinate 224,736,040 downwards.
AGTATACAGTAAACTGTGCTCCATATAAGTAGTGTCTCCATATCTTTAAGGCAAATACTACCGCGGCCAGTTCTAAGTCATGGACGGGGTAATTCTCCTCATGCTTCTTCAGCTGACGTGAAGAGTATGCTATGACCTTTCCTTGTTGTATTAGGACACATCTGAGGCCAATGCCAGAAGCATCAGTGTAGACCTCGAATTTCTCTCCTTCTATCGGTAGAGCTAAGACCGGAGCTGTGGTGAGATGATCCTTGAGAGTTTGAAAACTTCTTTCACATTCCTCACTCCATTCGTATCGGATCTCCTTGCGAGTTAACCTTGTAAGGGGCACGGCGATCTTAGAGAAATCTTTGATGAATCGCCGATAATAGCCTGCAAGACCTAAGAAACTTCTGATCTCGCTTGCACTAGTGGGTCTCTCCTAGTTTCTTACAGCTTCAACCTTTGACGGATCTACAGATAAACCGTCCTTGGATATCACATGTCCGAGAAAAGCCACTTCTTCAAGCCAGAATTCGCATTTGCTGAGCTTAGCATATAATTGATTTGTCCTCAAGACTTGCAATGCAATCCTCAAATGCTCTTCATGTTCTTCCTTAGTCTTGGAATATATCAATATATCATCAATGAAAACCACCACAAATTGATCTAGATAAGGCCTGAATATGCTATTCATCAACTGCATAAAGGCAGCAGGGGCATTTGTTAGTCCAAAAGGCATAACAACAAATTCATAGTGGCCATACCTACTTCAGAACGCAGTTTTATGAATATCTTCGTCTTTAATCCTCAATTGATGATAACCAGACCTGAGATCAATCTTGGAGAAATGTTTGGATCCAGAAATCTGATCAAATAATTCATCGATTCTCGGCAGTGGATACTTGTTCTTGATAGTAAGATGATTCAACTGTCGATAGTCGATACACAATCTCATGGATCCATCCTTCTTCTTTACAAATAAGACTGGTGCTCCCCACGGGGAAGTACTGGGTCTAATAAACCCTTTTCGGATTAGTTCCATCAACTGCTCCTTCAACTCCTTGAGTTCAGCAGGGGACATTCTATATGGTGCCTTTGAAACAGGACCAGCACCAGGGACTAAGTCAATGGTGAAGGCCACTTCTCTTTGAGGGGGTAATCCCGGCAAATCTTCTGGAAATACGTCTGGGAATTCTCGTACTACTTGAACGTCTTCTATCTTGGTTTCCTTAGCTTCTTTAATAGTGACAAAAGCAAGGAAGGATACACATCCTTTCTTGACGAGCTTGCTTGCTCGAAGAGCCGAGATAAGAGGGGATTTGCTTCGACTCTTAGGACTAGTATAAGTCAGTTCCGGAAATTCCTTGAAAACAATCTTGCTATCACGGCAATCAACCGTTGCCTGGTATTTGGATAACCAATCTGCTCCTAGTATAACATCATACTCTTTTAGATCTAAGCAGATAAGATCAATAGGAAAATTCTTTCCTCGAACCAATACCTCACAGTTTTGGTAATGATGTGTGATATCCATCTCGTTTCCGAGAGGAGTAGACAATATTAACTTCATCTATTCTGGTTCTAGAGGTAATGGGTCAGCAAACTTCTTGGAAATAATGGAATGCGATGCACCCGTATCAAATAAGACATGTGCATATTTGGAACAAATTTTTAATGTACCTTCCACCAATCCGCCTTCTTCTTCTGGTTCGGTCTCTTGGATTGCATGAAGACGCGCGTTCATTGTCACTGGGCGTTTACCCTCACCGTCTTGGTCATTCATTAATGGACAATCGGGAATCCGATGTTCACGACTCCCACAACGGAGACATGCTCCTAATTTCCTCCAGCATTCTTCTGTTTTGTGACCAACCTTGTCACAATGCTTGCATACTATGTTTGAAGGTGTAGTGGTGATAGAGAAAGGCTTGGATTTCTTGTACTTCTGATCTTGAGAGGAAGAACCTCCATTATTGGGCCTCTTCTTAAAGTTGGGTTTAAAAGAACCCGAACTTGTGACTTGCTCCTTTTTGTCTTTCCCACGGATCCTATCAGATAGTTCCGTGGCATCTTCAAGCAACTGAGCTCGGCGCACTATTTCAGTATAAACTTGAATATCCATAGGCGCCAGTTGAGTAATGTAGTGAGGCCTAAGCCCATTAAGAAATCTACGGGCTTTCATCTTTTCCGTGCTAATTAAATGCTTAGCATATCTAGACAGTCTAGAGAACTATGCTTCATAATCAGCCACCGATAAAGATCTTTGCTTTAATGCGGCAAATTCGGCGGCCTTCTTTTCCTGGACCCTATCAGAGAAATATTTGGCGTTGAAATATTCAACGAATTCTCCCCATGTAACTTGAGTTGGGTCTATAGTAGCTTCAATCGACTCCCACCAGCATCTAGCATCCTTTTCTAATTGGAAAGTAGCTAATAAGACTTTGTCCTGATCCGTGCACTGCATAACACGGAATATACGTTCAATCTCCCGAACCCAATGCTCGGCATCGTCTGGATCGGTCGATCCCATGAACTTCGGGGGATTCATATTCTTGAATGCTTGGTGTAAGCTTCCAGCTCGTGGAGCACCACCTTGTGCTACCTGTTGTAGCACTTGGGTCATCCCTTGAAGGGTACGCTGCATGTTGCGCCATTGAGCACGTTCGGCAGCCATTATCCTACAATTTCAATAGCTATGTTAGTATTATATCACTATGATCTTATAAAGTACTCATTGATCATTTAATCCTTGGTTCTACCCACTCTCACTTGGTTAAAGGTTTTGAAACCTATCCTTGGACTTGGGTTTCCTAGGAATTGAATACCTTAGGCTCTGATACCACAAAGACTGTCACGCCCCGAGCGCGGAAGATACCCGGAGATGCGCGATGTGTCTATATCAATCATGTCAATCAGAGTGGTCGTGTATTCGACACAAAGACAGAGATGCGCAAAATAGCAAGATAACCCAATCCTTTATTTCATAATGGATAGACTATTACAAATCCAATACTCTGTTTAAAAAAAAAAGGAGAAGAATACATATTTGACTCAAGAAACTATAGAAAAGACTAGACGACACTTGTAGAAGCTCTATCACTTTCACTCTTGACCATTCCCATCCGATTGACTTCTATCGTCGTCGGACTTACCTGAAAAGTAAAAAGGGACAAACGGAATGAGCGAACGCTCAGTAGGAAATTATATCTCAAGTACTAGCAAAGGGTTTAAGTAATTACATCTTTCATGAATGTAATAAAGCTATGCATGCTCGCATAAAATGACAAGATAAAGAGAATGTAATATCAAAGAAATAAGATGAACTTAATCATGAACTTCCAACAAGATGACAAGTATATTCAAGGTATTCAAGCAAGCACGTTTAACAAGTCATGTCAAGAACTTTGGCTATCATGTATCAAGCAAGTAAATTACCCTTTTTCGGGCCACGCATTTCATGTAAAGTCAATTACGATTCAAGTACAAGATGTGTGTGGAATGTCCAATCAAGCAAGTCAAGTACTCGGTATAATGCCAGATACCTTATCATTTTAACTCCCATGGGCACAAGTACTTTCGGGTGCTTCTCCCAGGACCAGATCGGGCCCTATATGCGCAGGCATTTATCATGTGTTTTGACATCCACTCTTGTTTATAGCCAACATAGAATTTCAATAATCAAGCTTGTAGACACGTATGACAACTTTGATAGAATAGAGTCCAAAATATGACAAAGGACATAGAATGGCGATAATAACGGTATAATCACGATATCGATAAAACTAGGTAGAACATGATTCCCTTAACTTGGGTACCATGACAAATCAGTATGGACATTCTTTATATAGAATTGAGGTCCACATGAACAGTATATCAAAGGTAAGATACCCTCATTCTTATCACAGAATTGGGGTTTACAAGAACGACATGATATGGCATGATATCATCATCCCATTAAGAATTTCTTATGATATACTCTTTGTATAATCATAAGGGCCGGTATACCATGTTTCTTTAGAGTGACATGGCATCAATGGTGTAATGGGTTTTTAGGGTACAACCAGCTCAGTCGGCCTTGAGGGAATCCAAGGCTACGAGGAGTCTTACGGAGGTCTCTATGACTAAATCGCTAATCCAAAGGAACAGAATGTCCAATGGAGAGCTTGTATGTCAATGAGAATTGAGTGTGATCGATAAATCAACGTAAAAAGTGGGACTATACTCACGGAATGGAGAATAGTGCCGATATATATATGTATATGTATAATATGAAACCATCGGTAATAGAATCAGGATAAAATCAGTTTACAGTAAAATAACGACTTAAGTAAAGTCGTGTATTGAATAATTAACGCCTAACAGAAGGGCGTTTACATATATTGCCAGTTTGCAAAATTTCCATTATTACATTAATTTATCAAAAACACGCCTTTCCCGGGGGCGTTTATTCAAAGATGACGACTGCTACCGCAGGCGTCTCATTATTTACATATTCGACAGGATATAATTATTCTCAGAAATTTATCAAAAAAGCGCCCTGGGAAGGGGCGTTACTTTCTAATTCCATTTTTTTCCAGAATATGTGAATTTCAGGATTTTAACAGATACACGCCCTAGGAAGGGGCGTAAATTTTCAGATTCACGCCTTGTTCTGGGGCGTTAAAATATGGAAAACGACTTTGTCCAAGTCGTGAATTCCAAGGAATTTACGATATTTTAATAAATAATATTTCGAGAGACAGGAGACATGTCATGGCAGTAAAATTTAACAGGAATTCACAGAGTCATGCAAGATATTAAAAATCAATATTTCATAAGTATTGTAATTTTTAAACAGGATCAATTATTAATCACATGCGATTCTTATGAAATTAACGCCTGCGTAGAGGGCGTCAAATATGAAATTGACGACCAGTGGTATGGTCGTTTCTGTTAAAGTAGCGCCCTAATAGAGGGCGTTTCTTTCAAAATTTGGCAGAGAACGTAATAAAACCTTATAAACAGTATGCATGCCATGCTCATATACGTATGTATAGATATCTTGCATTAATCTTTATTTGGGCTACAATAACTTGAGAAAATCCTACCTTAATATGATTGAACTAGACGAAGGGTTTGAAGGATCGGAAACTTCAACCGCAACTTACGAATAGTGGGATCAAGGAGAAGAACTGCAGTTTTCCTATAAGAAAAGAAGAAACATTAGTATTTCTTCATACTTTCTGACCGAAAGGAAAAAGGAAAAAGAACAATATCTTTGTTCTTCACGTACGCCGCCTTCTTAACCTATAACAGAAGAAGAAGATGAAGAACAGTTAGTTCTTCATGCAACAGACGTAGAGAATTAGAGGAACTATTCCTCTCTCACGTACCTTGCAGACTCCGAACGCCAAATAGCGTTGTAGGGTTCGAGCAGTAGGTTATTTATAGGGATTTTGGAAGTCCTATTAAAAGTAGTGTTTGATTGAGGGTAACATATCCCTAATAGAGTCCTTACTCTAATATACACTTACTAGATTAGGTTAATCTTTCCCTGGATAAGCTCTGGGTTCGAACGAGTCACGAATTGAATTAACGCCTTTGGTCAGGGCGTGTATTCTTTAATTAACGCCTTAGGTAAGGGCGTCGATTCTTTAATTAACGACCTAGTTCAGGTCGTTTCTTAAGAAACATCTTGGATAAGGGCGTTCCTTGTTTTTGAAACACGCCCCATATATGGGCGTTTCTTTTACTTGCCTATTTGGTCGTGAGAGTTGACGACCGCACGTGTGGGCGTCCTTTCTTTAGTCACGCCTTTGATAGAGGCGTTTCTTTTTGAATTAACGCCCTAATAAGAGGCGTTATTTTAATTTTGTTTTATTTCATCCAATTAACCCTATTCCTTTTATATATATTACTTCTGTAATATATATATGTTTTAATTTATTTCAATTATTCATTTATTAGGGTTGCTACAAAACGCTAGAACCAATCAGACTCAGTCTGCAAACAGTTGCTGCCACACAGCTTGACTAGGGGAACAGCCTCCCCTCTTCCTCCCAAACGGAGGGACACCCAAGTGACTCCCAGCCACTTGGAAACTAGAGGTCGCAGACCTCTCTTCCTCCAGACCAGGAGGGACACCTGGACTTGCAACCACAAGCCCAGAACCGGACGACTAGCCTCCCTTCCTCTAACCAGAGGGAACCCACAAGTGACAACCTGTCACTTGCAACCCGGAGATCAGATCTCCCTTCTCCTGAACCAACAGGAGGAACCCGATCCCCAACAGGGCAATCGGAAGAACAAGATAACCAGATGAAAATGGAAAAACAAAAACACGAAATGAAAATAACTTCAGCAAACAGAAAGCTGAAAAATGAAATGCACAATGTGGCTCTCAACGGAGCTGACTAGCCTGGATCTGATCCACGGTCCAGTGAAGATAGATCTTCAAGCAGCTTCTTCCTTCTTCTCCACGAGCTCTCTCGCTCACTCTCTATCTCTCTTTCTTTCTCTTCTGCTCTCTTCTGCACTTCTTCTTCTTCACTCTTTCTTCTATCTTCACACGAGCACTATCTCTCTCTCTTTTTCTTTTTCTGCTTTCACTCTCACTCTCTTCTCTGCTCTCTTCTTTTCTTTCTTTTCTTCTTTTTCTGGATCGAAGGGCTTTCTACTCTTCCGGCTTTCTGCTTCGATCTCTCTTCTTCTGTGGAAGAAGGCTCATATATATAGCAGCAGCATCATCATCACCCCCGACGTGTGACCTCCACATTTCCAGCCCTAAGTATTCGGACCACGTGGCAGTCTCTCAGCCAGCTTCATTTCAGCCTCGGATCACGTGCTACCCAGTCACTGGGGAATATTTCCTCGGACCACCTTCTTCTTCTCCTGCAAGGAATTAATATGATTAACACTCAGGGCCACAATAACTAAAACTGCATGAGGTATATGAAAGCAATACAAGATGCACTGTACTGAGAATGACACGAGATACACAAGATTACTTCAGTACGAAATAAATAGAGAATGACACGAGGTCAGATGAAAACAGCACGAGGTAAAAAAGATAACAACACGAGATACATAATTAACACAACAACGAAGACGACACGAAGTCAGATGAAGACAGCATGAGGTGAGAAGAAGATAACACAGAGTGAAGCAATAGAAAGACACGGGATCAAAAGAGACCTGGACGAGGTTAGAATGAAACAACATGAACTAACAAGCGGCAACAAAAGTCGACACGAAGTGAAACAACACTTGAAAAAATAAAAAAAACAACTCGAGCACAAAATAGCTCGAATGAACGACTCGAAGACGAGGCGACACGGGCTGACCACGACACGAAGACAAATAACAGAAACCGTCACGAGTTGAAGACAACACGAAGATGAAAATAGAAACCGACACGAGTTGAAAATAACACGAAGACGAAACACAGGAATTGACACGAAGTGTGGTTAAGGCGAGAAGGACACGAAGTCTAAAGAGAAAAACAGCACGAAGACAGAAGAGTGACACGGCTATCACGACACGTGATGAAGCAGTGACACTAGTAAAAAAATGACTCGAGGAACAACAGTAATCGACACGAAATTAAACAAGCAGACATAAAAGATGACACGAGATGAGGCCACAAAGTGACAAAGACACGAGGTCTAGAAAACACGACACGAAGACATGAGATAGACACGTCTTCAACAACACGTGATGAAACGGTGGAAGCAGAAGAACAACTCGAGGAACTACAATAATTGACACGAAGACACAAGAGCAAACATAGAGGACTGACTCAAGATGAGCAACTAAGTGCTAACGACACGAGGTTCATACAGAAGCAACTCGAAGTTCATCAGAACAATTCGATCTGCTTCAGAGGAATCAGCACGAAGTCAATCAGCACACAACTTAAAGTAACACGAGGTACGAAAAGATGACACGGCGTGTTGAAAACACAAACAGTACTAAAACTAAAATGACACGAGGTAAGAAAGAAATAACACGGACATAAACACAAGAATAACACGAAGTATGATAGAAACAGTACGGACATACAATGTACTACCTCATAGCAGATTTCCTGTTAATCAATATGCATCAGACGACTGTGTATGGACTTGAAGACCCTTAGCCAATGTATAGACTTCAAAGTTGAGACCGATGTGTAGACTTCACGTGAAAGCCCAATGTGCAGACTTGACGCTGTACAGACTTTCCAAAGAGAACGTAACGCTGTACAGACTTGAACTGAAGACCAATGTATGAACTTCAAAACAGATGCTAAGGCCAAGAGGAGTGTATAGACTTTCACGATGTATGGACTGAATGATCTCAAGAAATGTAAGCGATGTACACACTTAGCCAATGTGTAGACTTTGCCTTAGATGCTAAATGAGACGCTAAAGTCTGTATAGACTTAGCCTAAGACAATGTATGAACATATCAGCAGAGAAGCAATGCACAGAACAGAAATCAAGAACAGAAATCAAGCACAAGCCAATATATCACAGCATGACTCAAGCATACACATGCGTTCTTCACAATTCAGACATGGCACACTTATGCAATCTCCCACAGAAAAGGTCAGACATATTCAAGACAATGTGGTGACTCATTCATGTTGCTATCATTAAAACATCACATCATCAACAAAGCACAAGGGGCACAACAATCTCCCCCTTTTTGATGATGGCAACATAATGAGTCACACTGACTCATCAAACTATTCTCCCCCTTTGACATAATCAAAAAGAAGGGAAATGGTTTGATAGTCAAATGCAGCACAACAATGCAGAGAATGAGTCAAGGTTCTTTAAAATGAAGATCTCCCTTATGACCATGAAACAGTTCTCCCCCTATCAACATGCATGATTGACTACTCTCCCCTTAGATGAAAATAAACCATAACTCCCCCTGAGGCACAGGAATGGACTCTAGTTATCCAATAAATCAATCTGAAATCAGCCATTACAAAGAATCTGAATTCTGGTGAAGATACCACAGAATCAGAACTTATTGCAGAACAAGATGGAAGATTCCAACAGTGTAGAGAGAAATACATCTCAGGAATCAATCTGAAATCCACCATCATAAAGATTCTGAGGTTCAGAAGGTTGCAAATGAACAAGGTAATAATGGGAGTGGCACCTCACATTTGTATGGTCAGAAAAATGTAGATAGAATCAGTCAACTGATAAGAAAGGAGTTGACTATACAGTTTTTGTTTATCATGCATAAATCTGATCATGAGGGATTTGAATGCAAGGTCACAAATGATATGAACATGATTCAGTATGACAAGGAATGCTCCCCCTGAATAGATGCCACTTGATGTGCAAGTGATGCATGACATGGAAGCTCCCCCTTAATAAGTGGAATCTTATGAGATAGATGAGAAGAGACCACAGGGGCAGACAAGGAGAAGTTCAGGTCAATGATCTAAGGAAAGTGAGCAGAAAGATTTTCAAGGAGATATCAATCTCATAAATCTAAAACATAATTTTTCAAGGTCTTCCATTATAGGGACTTATGAATGAGCCTTTTGAACAGCATGGTTTAAACATGATGTATGCAGAGTTTATCAATAAAATTCTGTATTGATATCTAAAACCATGTTTTAATAAAGATGAACCAAGCCCTCATATTTATCTTGATTAATCTCCCTATCTCTTACACAATCAAATCTATTGACTTCTTTCAGAATTACATGCACCAGTATTGAAGTCAAGCAATTATGAAGTCATATGATTTTGTCTAGGGTTGTAGCAATTTGATTTTAGCATCAATATTCAGATATTTCAATTTGTTCAATAATTTTTCATGCTACAAATTTTACGAGCACTCTAGTTCAGTTCACACCTTGTAACTAGAGGATATACCTTGATCAGAGGCCAATATCCCTAAGCACTTAGTGTGACTAACTGTCATGCTATATATGAACAGAGATAGCATTTACACATCATGACACACTCCAAATCATTTCTTGATGAGTGAGTTGTATTTCTCAGTGTGCATGCCATTGCTCTGCCTGAATTTCAATGAATTCTTAATCAGAGTTAACTAAGGCACCTCATGACACAGTCCTTCGGACATGTGTTTCTCAGTGACCAATGACATTGCTCTGACAGATATTACCCTTTAGACATTTCAGAAAAATTTATTTGCTTCAAATCAATAATAGTTTCATGTACTTAATCAGTTGAAGTCATGTATTCAAAAGTGTAGATTTCAGAAGATTTCAAGACACAGCATGAAACAGATGGTTAATGTTTATTAAACATGCTTCAGATATTTTTAAGAGATTTTAAAGTCAAATCTTGAGTACATTAAACTTAAACCACCTGCGTTATTTCAGATATTCATAAAAACATATAATAGAAGATTTCTAGTTCAAGAGTTTTCAAGTTTATGATCGAGATAGCCCATTAAAATCTTCATGAAAGACTGATAGAATTCTGAAGCCAAATGATACCAAATTGATAGTAGAAATACCAATTGTTAAGAGAGATTGTGAAGCTCAAAGTTTTCAGAATATGATTAAGGTTTGTCAACAAAATCAGTAAGAGAGGATATGCAATGAGTTCTGACCCATGTATGCATTTGACAACCTATATGCAATGCAATGACTCCCCCTCACAATATGTATTCAAACTCCCTTTTTGGAATTTTCAATGTAAGGAAATGTAATGCACTATATGTATGCAGAGACATGCAAAGACTCAACATTGAATGCTATGCAAGTATATGCAACTTACTCCCCCTGAAAACATGCAATGTTTGCACTGAAAACTGAACATATGATTTTGATTCATGCACATTCAGACTGTCCTAACCAGCAAGGTGACCGATGGTACTAGGCGGAGCACTTGGTCTAAAAGACCACCTCACACATAATAAGAACCTCCAGACAGACTTCCCTGCCTTTTGGTACCTTACCATTTATACCATTGTGGACAACCATGATAATTCAACATGGGCAGCATGCATGGATCAAATTTCAGCTAATCAGATTTTTCAGAATGCAATGGACAGATTTCAAACAACATTCAAATGGAGTTCAGATTTAAACAGACAACACAGTATGAGCATTGAGAGATGTGAATACTCATAGTGTCCAAAGCATAAATTTCAGTTGTGGAGAGTTCAGAAGCTTCAATTTAGACAATGCAGATGAAGAGTGAATATGCTATGCAAAAAAAATAGCAATTATGCATGGACACATCAACCAAGATATGTACTGAGTTTCAAAACAGGAATTACAGAGAATTTACCTGAATAGTTCAGAAGGGGTTTTCATTCTTGAGTGCCTTGGATTAATACCTCTTTTTATTCCATTCCAAGGCACACCTGCAAGGCAATGTTATTTTGCACAAACAGGTACCCAAGAAGTCTTGGGTCCTGACATGACAGTATTACTTCTAGCAGATTTTCTCAGCACATTTTTAACTTGATAGCAAGGAGCAGCAGTTTTCAGATCTAATTTATGCACATTCTTGTTAGTATGAGTTCTATGTGCACATACATGATATTTTCTGTAAACAGAATAAAAATTCTTTTTACCAAAACCGGTTTGGTTTTGATATCCTGCCAGCCAGCAGGTTGCAGCCCTGTGACCTGGCTTCCCACTATGATGGCATGAGAAAACAGAATTTAGTTTCTTTTTATGCACATCATTATGAACATGAATTGTATGTGCATTAGCATGGAAATTTCTGTTATTTGCATGACCAAACTGGTTTCCATAATCAACACATTCAAAGTTTTTCTTTTTGAAAACTAATTTGTTCCTTCTCAGAGCATTTGTTCTAGCAGGGAATTTAACAGTTTTAGAATTGAATTTTCTACCCTGAGCATGCCAACAATCAATGGCCCTGTGGTCATGCTTTCCACATTCAAAGCATGAAATAGAATTTCTTTTAAAAGAGCCTAACCAGCATTCAGAGGTCTTGTGACCCATTTTGTTGCAGTTAAAACAGATGATATGCTGGTTCATTGAAACAGATTTGTTTTTATTAAGAACATATTGGTTTGCAGGGAATTTAGCATGATATGAATAAAATGTTTTCTTACCCCTAACAAACCAGCAATGAGCAATTGAGTGTCCTAATTTGCCACAATCAGAACATGTGACACTCCTTTTCTGAGGTGAAGGATTTTTATCATGAGATCTCCTAGCATTCTTATCATGCTTCTCCATCAGCTTACACTCATGCATCAGATGTCCAAATTTATGACAGTAATGACAGATCATTTTCTTTTTGGATGCTTGTGAATGTGTATGAGGACTGTGATCAATATGCACTGATGAACCCTTTTCATTTATTTTCTAATTTACATTCCTTTTCTGATTTTTATCCTGTTTTCCTATTTTCTTAGCCTTGTACTGAGTTGGAGATGAAGTAGAAGGCTTCTCCTGTTCAGAGGATTTAACAAAGACAGTTTTCAGGTTGGCTCCATCAGCCTTCCTCATGACTGGACTGTAACCCAGTCCTTCTTTCTTAAAATTAATCTTTGTTCCCAGTATTTTCTGAACAATGGGCTGTTTGTCTTTTGATGTTGTGGCTACATTTGAGGCATTTACAAAGGATGTCATTACTTTGTTCTGCAAAGCCTTTTTATTTAGATTATTGTAGCCCAACCCTTCCCTTTTGACATTGACTTTTACACCTAGCAGCTTGTCTAGGTTTTCTTGCCCATCAACAAATTTTGACAAAGAGACTTTCAAATCCTGAACTTCATCTTTCAAAGAGGAAATATGTAGCTCATAACTGGCAATCTCTTGTTCACTGCAATTCACACATTCAGTTAACACATTGTTAGCAGTTTTGTATTTTTCAATTTCCTGTTCCAGATTGCTCAGTTTATTAGAATCTTCAACACAAATACTTTTTCCTCTTTCCAAAGCTAGAAGTCTCTCTGACATAGTGGAATTCAACATTTTTAATTTTTCATTTTCTTTCTTAAGCTTGTCATTCTGAATTAACTCATTTATTAGAGTCTGATCTTCTGAGTTAATTTCAAGTTTTCTTTCAGCCTTGAATTCCTTCAAATCTTTTTCCTTCTTTTCAATGTTTTTCTGTAATTCCACATTCACAGATTTGATGGCTTCCAGTTTTTCAGCAAGCAAGTTTTTCTCCTGCTTGAGTTTCTCAAATTTGTTATCATTTTTATTAGCAGATGTTCTCAGGGAATCATTTTCGGATCTCAGCTTGTTTAAATCTGAGTTTACACTTTCAAAGTTTTTCAGCAATTTTTCATACTGGTCATGATAGTTAACAACAGTCTGATTATCATTATCTGAGTTCAATTTTTCTTTGAGTTTAGATATCACATTTATATGTTCTTGATTTTTAGTTTTCAATAATGAAACTTGTTTCTTCAGTATTTGAAAGTCAGACATACAAGCATCATGAATATTTTTCAATTCAACACAATTTCTACAAGGAAAGCTTGAACTATCTAAACCAGTACCCTTCTTCAATTTCTTATACTGTTTTCTTAACAGCTCATGAGATTCAAATAATTCAGCATAAGCATTCTCCCAATCTTCTAGAGAGAAATTCTCGAAGATATTTACCTCATCATCATCATCTTCTTCAGTTTGATTGCTGCCTTGATCGCTTATGTTGGCCATCATGCAGCTTGTTTGATTTCCTTTCCCGGCTCTCTTCATCATTTCCAACATATCCCTTCCAGATCTGCAATCAAGGAAGCATGAGTGAAAGGCTTTGTCAGTGGCTGCTTTCATCAGATTTATAGCTGTCTGATTCTCCTCATGCATTGCTTCGTGACTGTCAGTCCATTTGGACTTTTTCTTTGGCAATTTGTGAGGACCATGTGAAATCACTTTCCAAAGGTCTGGATCAGCAGATTTAACATAAGCACGTAAGGCACTATGCCACTGGTTGAAATCAAAACCACTGAAGACGGGTGGACAAGCCATTGAAGCAAATAGCAGATAAATTCAATGCAACAGGAATATTGATGCACTAAAAGCAAATTAGCACCTAAGACTGCAAGATCGATCTGCAGGTCGCTGGACCTTGTATGCAGAAACCTGCTCTGATACCAACTATTAGGGTGCTAGGCCCGGATACAGAGGGGGGGGTGAATGTATCCTGCTACGAAATATGCCCAATTTAAAAACTAGGATGCTAAGCAAGTTCCGGAGTTAAGCTAATACGATTAGACAAAATAACAAGCAGGTGGAGCGAACCTATCCAAGCATCCAGCAGAAGCAAATCAAGCAATCTGATGAACCAGTTGAAAATCCTTTTAAACAAAAGAGCAAATATGTAACTGGCCCCCAAACAATCAACTAGCGGAAGCAGCACAAATGAGAATAAGAAATCTCAAGACAATCTGTGAAGGGTGGTAGGAGATATGGAAGAACACACTACAAGCAAACCACTGCTCAAAGATTTTAAGGTGGTTCGGTCCTCCAGACCTACATCCACCCCTCACTCCCAACCGGAGTGAGGCTTCACTAGCAAACGCTAGAACCAAGCAGACTCAGTCTGTAAACAGTTGCTGCCACACAGCTTGACTAGGGGAACAGCCTCCCCTCTTCCTCCCAACCGGAGGGACACCCAAGTTACTCCTAGCCACTTGGAAACTAGAGGTCGCAGACCTCTCTTCCTCCAGACCAGGAGGGACACCTGGACTTGCAACCACAAGCCCAGAACCGGAGGACTAGCCTCCCTTCCTCTAACCAGAGGGAACCCACAAGTGACAACCTGTCACTTGCAACCCGGAGATCAGATCTCCCTTCTCCTGAACCAACAGGAGGAACCCGATCCCCAACAGGGAAATCGTAAGAACAAGATAACCAGATGAAAATGGAAAAACAAAAACATGAAATGAAAATAACTTCAGCAAACAGAAAGCTGAAAAATGAAATGCACAATGTGGCTCTCAACGGAGCTGACTGGCCTGGATCTGATCCACGGTCCAGTGAAGATAGATCTTCAAGCAGCTTCTTCCTTCTTCTCTACGAGCTCTCTCGCTCACTCTCTATCTCTCTTTCTTTCTCTTCTGCTCTCTTCTGCACTTCTTCTTCTTCACTCTTTCTTCTCTCTTCACACGAGCACTATCTCTCTCTCTTTTTCTTTTTCTGCTTTCACTCTCACTCTCTTCTCTGCTCTCTTCTTTTCTTTCTTTTCTTCTTTTTCTGGATCGAAGGGCTTTCTACTCTTCCGGCTTTCTGCTTCGATCTCTCTTCTTCTGTGGAAGAAGGCTCATATATATAGCAGCAGCATCATCATCACCCCCGACGTGTGACCTCCACATTTCCAGCCCTAAGTATTCGGACCACGTGGCAGTCTCTCAGCCAGCTTCATTTCAGCCTCAGATCACGTGCTGCCCAGTCACTGGGGAATATTTCCTCGGACCACCTTCTTCTTCTCCTGCAAGGAATTAACACGATTAACACTCAGGGCCACAATAACTAAAACTGCATGAGGTATATGAAAGCAATACAAGATGCACTATACTGAGAATGACACGAGATACACAAGATTACTTCAGTATGAAATAAATGGAGAATGACACGAGGTCAGATGAAAACAGCACGAGGTAAAAAAGAGAACAACACGAGATACATAATTAACACAACAACGAAGACGACACGAAGTCAGATGAAGACAGCATGAGGTGAGAAGAAGATAACACAGAGTGAAGAAATAGAAAGACACGCGATCAGAAGAGACCTGGACGAGGTTAGAATGAAACAACACGAACTAACAAACGGCAACAAAAGATGACACGAAGTGAAACAACACTTGAAAACATAAGAAAAACAACTCGAGCACAAAATAGCTCGAATGAACGACTCGAAGACGAGGCGACACGGGCTGACCACGACACGAAGACAAATAATAGAAACCGTCACGAGTTGAAGACAACACGAAGATGAAAACAGAAACCGACACGAGTTGAAAACAACACGAAGACGAAACACAGGAATTGACACGGAGTGTGGTCAAGGCGAGAAGGACACGAAGTCTAAAGATAAAAATAGCACGAAGATAGAAGAGTGACACGGCTATCACGACACGTGATGAAGCAGTGACACTAGTAAAAAAATGACTCGAGGAACAATAGTAAGTGACATGAAATTAAACAAGCAGACATAAAAGATGACACGAGATGAGGTCACAAAGTGACAAAGACACGAGGTCTAGAAAACACGACACGAAGACATGAGATAGACACGTCTTCAACAACACGTGATGAAACGGTGGAAGCAGAAGAACAACTCGAGGAACTACAGTAATTGACACGAAGACACAAGAGCAAACATAGAGGACTGACTCGAGATGAGCAACTAAGTGCTAACGACACGAGGTTCATACATAAGCAACTCGAAGTTCATCAGAACAATTCGATCTGCTTCAGAGGAATCAGCACAAAGTCAATCAGCACACAACTTAAAGTAACACGAGGTACGAAAAGATGACACGGCGTGTTGAAAACATAAACAGTACTAAAACTAAAACGACACGAGGTAAGAAAGAAATAATACGGACATAAACACAGGAATAACATGAAGTATGACAGAAACAGTACGGACATACAATGTACTACCTCATAGCAGATTTCCTGTTAATCAATATGCATCAGACGACTGTGTATGGACTTGAAGACCCTTAGCCAATGTATAGACTTCAAAGTAGAGAACGATGTGTAGACTTCACGTGAAAGCCCAATGTGCAGACTTGACGCTGTACAGACTTTCCAAAGAGAACGTAACGCTGTACAGACTTGAACTGAAGACCAATGTATGGACTTCAAAACAGATGCTAAGGCCAAGAGGAGTGTATAGACTTTCACGATGTATGGACTGAATGATCTCAAGAAATGTAAGCGATGTACACACTTAGCCAATGTGTAGACTTTGCCTTAGATGCTAAATGAGACGCTAAAGTCTGTATAGACTTAGCCTAAGACAATGTATGGACATATCAGCAGAGAAGCAATGCACAGAACAGAAATCAAGAATAGAAATCAAGCACAAGCCAATATATCACAGCATGACTCAAGCATACACATGCGTTCTTCACAATTCAGACATGCCACACTTATGCAATCTCTCACAGAAAAGGTCAGACATATTCAAGACAATGTGGTGACTCATTCATGTTGCTATCATTAAAACATCACATCATCAACAAAGCACAAGGGGCACAACACCTAAGTATGCACCGACAGGTCGACACTCAAGTTACAGGGACCTGACATGCATCTCAAACAGAGACTGTTATAAATGGGTTGAACGGGAGACAGGTCGACACTTTCATGATAGGAGGTCGACACATCCACCAAACAAATACCGTTATAGATGGTCAGAACAGGGGACATGTCGACACTTCACCTCCTATAGGTTGACACCTTCATGGGTTTGGGATAGTTATGAACCTTATTATCATAGGTTTACCCAACCTCAACACCCTAGGTACTGTGACACCTCCTACCCCTCTAGACCAACTAGCTGGAGCAGATGGTCTAAAAAATAATCTTCTTCCAACATTCTTAAAACCCGTAAAGCCCAAGAAGCTAAAAGAGAGAAACAGAATGTTAATGAAGAAAAGAAGAACCAGAACTTCCAACCAAGCAAGGAAAATAAGAATGTTAAGAATGTTTGGATTTCAAAACCTATGTTATCTTATTTTGCTGAGATGAGAAGATCATTGGGACCCAATTGTCCTTGGGTTCCAAGCATTGTTACTTAATTCCTTGTGCAGGAGTGTCTTGCAGCTGTGCACAATCGTTGGTACCTTGATAGTGGCTGCTCAAGACACATGAAAGGGGACAGAACCAAATTCTATCTCTTGATAGAAAAGGAAGCTATACATGTAACGTTTGGAGGGAACAACAAGGGAAAGATCATTGGTACATAAAGTTGGTAAAAATTCCTCCAACTCAATTGATAATGTATTGCTTGTTGATAGTTTGGAATATAACTTGTTGAGCATAAGTCAACTTTGTGATAAAGGTCATACTGTAGTCTTTGACTCTAATGGATGTAGGATCTTGCACCGTAATTCAAAAGAAACCAAGTTTTCTGGTAAAAGAGTCAACAATGTGTATATGATTGACCTAGATGACCTTGCTCACATAAATCTTTATCTTGCTACACCTAAGTCTAAATTAGCATGTTTGTGGCATCGTACACTAGGTCATGCTAGCTACAATGCACTTCATAAATTGGTGAAGCATTCCATTGTTAAAGGGCTGCTTGAAATTAAATTCAAACTGAACTCTAAAATCTGTGATGCATGTGCACATGGAAAACAAACTAGGAAGTCATTCAAAAGCAGAACTGAAAGTTTATCATGTCACGTCCCGAGCCTTTATTACAGCGGAAGACTCGCTCGAGGACATGAACAGCCGACATGGTAAGCCTCTTGCGAGCAAGAACGATCAGAGCGTGAGACAATCACATGCATAAATGCAATTGCACAATATTTAATCAAACTCCAAACACTCTCATCTTGAAAATACTTTCATTCGCTCTCAGACCCGCTACTTGTATAGCCTGAATCCGAATTCGAATCACTTTCATCTCCTGAAAAGATTGGAAATAGGTAATGAGCACACTTGCCCATTAGGTATCTTCGCATCAACATGAAAGCATTATTAAAGTAATTAACATTTTTGCTCTAGAAAAATAAGGTAAAATCATGCGAATGCGATCAATCACTCGATTAAACCAAAGTAATAAGATAATCATATAAGATAGAATGAACTAGCATGAATATGACAAGAACATGAGATTGGCCTTTCATGATCAAGAATGTAACGAGAATGTACTAGCAGGCCACATAATCAACACTCCAGCATCTTTTGCTTATGAGCAAGTGCTTCGTGAATTTCTGTAGAATATCAAGCAAGAAAGTCATGTATAAGAATGTCATGTCGTGTCGTGGATCTTCACTTATTTATAGAAAAAGTACTCCTAGCGCAATGCGACGCCAGTAGCATCATACCCCATGGTTTATAAAATAGTATGTTTCCGGCAATCAGCCGAGGGGACTAGCATAGAGCCCTTGAACACAATCAGTGCTCGATCGCATCTTCAAGTATAAATCAAGTTACTTCCACGCATGTAACAATAAAGTATGGCCAAGAATGTACAACTCAATAATTCATGATAACGATCATCAATGGATGAATGCTTCAATTAAAGAATGCATGAGTCAAAAGAAGATTTAAACAATGTTATGCTCATGAGAATAAATCGATAGCATAACGGTACATCCTTTTACTTCCATTCATTAAATTAAGTTCCTTGATCAATTTTATAAGTTCTAGACTATCATTAGTTCATCTAAAACCTTTGGAATATCAACCCTTTGGTCAAACCTTGGGTTAAGTACTTAAGAAATGTGATGGTCGTTTACTGGGCCGTTTCATCATTTAACGCTCCAGTAGTGGGCCGTTACAATGATCCGAGTCCATAACAATAAAAATAGACTCAGAGAAAGGTGACGGTCATGCCTAGGGCCGTTACATTATGTGACGGTCCAGGATGAAGCCGTTATACTAGTCTAAATCCCAAATCAAGAATTCAAACTCAGATGAATGTGACGGTCTTATATTTGGCTGTTACGTGTGCCTGACGGTCTAACACAGAGCCGTTACATTACTGATAATCAGAAAACATCGATGGTGTAATCTAATCAATGGGCTTTAAGGGTACAACCAACTCGGCGTCCTAGTTAGAATCCCAGGCTTGTGGAGAATTACGGAGGCCTTGAAACGAGATTTCCTAGTCCATTGGAAGGAATATCCAATAGAGAGGTCCTCATGTCCAATAGTATGTTCCTATAGTGCAAAGTGAACTAATGGACAACATACCAGAATGTGTGCCATGTACTTATAGAAACGACTCTATTGATAAAGAGAGAATGTATACTCATTGCAAAGCCAAGATAAACTCTGTTAATACAACTTTCAAAAATCATGATTTAATTATAAACTATAGAGTTTTGGCTCATGAAATTAACATAACTTAAAATAACTCAAGATGCCTAAGTCATGCAAATTCCAATATGAAACAGTAAGTAAACTTAAAAGCATAATAAAAGGTCAAAACTTAGCTATCTAGGTTTAATTATAAGTAAACTTAACTGGTTACTATTATGCCATAGGTTGACCGAACACAGAGTCTAACGGTCTAACAGGGGTGCGTCACAGTGGCTGTGACGGTCTATCGAGTGGTCGTTACAGTATGTAACGCTCTTGTCCAGGTGCGTTAGAGACAACAGTGAAAATAAAAATGTAACAGAGTGTGTGACGGTCTGTCGCAAGGCCGTTACATGCCTGTGACGGTCCTACCATGATCCGTCAGAGAATCTGCTAACAGAAATCAGTATGAAATACAAGAGATTAACTCACATCATGTCTATAATCAAAATACCATGTATTCTTAGACATGACAATGAAGTATAGGCCAACTACATGCATAGGTATCAGTGAATAGACAAGGTAACATCTTTTAATCTTCCAATTAGGGCTAAGAGATGCATGTAATGCATAGAACTATTAAAACATGAAATTGATGATCTACAATGCATGAAATTCAATCAAACCAGAGGGCTTTTAGTCTTATCAAGTTGTTTTTGCCGTTCATGAGATGGCCTATCTCTTAATTTAGGCTTTAACATTCCAATTAAGGTCTAAAAACCGAGCCCTAGTTCTCTTCTTCCTGTGACTTTTCAGCAACTTACTTTGTCTCTAACTCCATGACCTCTTGACCTAAAGACGTGAAATTTCGAGAGGAGTTAGTCTAAAGTATTGTAAACAAATACTTCTAAAGAACTTACTAGAGATTATGCCTCCTTACCTTGATTCCTTGCGAGCCAAAAGTAAGGGTCGCCCAGTTCAGAACTAGGTCCTATTTATAGAGTTCTAGCTAGGGTTTGAGGATTAGATCAATTTTAGAGTCCTTATTTCATCAAAACCTGATCTCTAAGAGTCCCTAGTAACTTAACAAGTCCTTCTAGTTAGGTCTCTTGTACATAGGGTTCAAAAATTCTAATATTTTTGGGAGTTCTTTGACTTACGGAACTCGCAGTATGTAACGGTCGTGCCCAGGCGCGTTACCTGGCTGTGACGGTCGCCCGATGGACCGTTACAGTCAACGTGTATAGAGTTCTAAGTTAATAAAACTCTTTTATTCGTTTATCCCTATAATTATCTTAGATAAATAGTATTTATCTTATAAATCCGTGAATAAGCTAATTATCCTTCTAGAATATGGGCCAAACTTAATGGGCTTGGTCCATTATCTTTTTGGATAATCATTAATTATGCTAGGTTAACTATTTAACCCAATTGGGCCATATAATGACTGATTAATCTAATAATCCCTTCATAAATTTATTTAAGCCTTTATAATTATCAAAAAATTATTTTAATATTCAAAAATTATATATATAAATTCTGGGGCACTACACCCTCCCCCACTTAGAAGAATTTGGTCCCCAAATTCAGTACATGGATTGTGGAGAGAGTGTACTTACAGTTAAATAATTCTGGAAATCTTTTTCGCATAGCTGCTTCGGTTTCCCATGTTGCTTCATATGGCCATGTCTTCTTCCATTGGATCTTGACCATAGGAATAACTTTATTTCTTAGCTGTTGCACTTCACGTTCCAATATCTTTATTGGCATTTGTTCGTTTGTTAAGTCCTTTTGAATCTCCAGATTGTCATAAGTGATAATGTGATTAGGATCATATACATACTTCTTTAGCATGGAGACGTGAAATACGTCATGAACTCCTGCTAATTGTGGAGGCAAAGCTAATCTATAAGCCACTTCACCGACTTTTTTGAGAATTTCAAATGGGCTAATAAATCTAGGAGTCAACTTCCCTTTAATGCCAAATCTTCGAATACCACGACCTAGAGAAACCTTCAAATATACATGATCTCCAACCTGAAATTCTAAGTCGCGCCTTCGATTATCGGCATAAGACTTTTGCCTATCTTGTGCCATTTTCATTCTTTCCTGAATGAGTTTTATTTTCTCTGTAGAATCTCTGATAATATCGGGGCCTAAGAATTATCTTTCCCCTACTTCACTCCAACATATTGGCGATCGACAGCTTTTTCCATATAAGGCTTCAAAAGGTGTCATTTGTATGCTTGCCTGATAGCTATTGTTATAAGCAAATTCTATTAGAGGTAAGTGATCATGCCAACTACCTCCAAAGTCAATAGCACAAGCCCTGAGCATATCCTCTACTACCTGATTTGTTCTTTCTGTCTGACCATCAGTTTGTGGATGAAAAGCTGTGCTGAAATTTAATGTAGTCCCTAGTGAATGTTGTAGGCCCTTCCAGAACTGTGATGTGAATCGAGGATCTCTATCAGATATAATAGTGACTGGGACACCATGTAATTTGACAATTTCCTTCATGTATAATGCTGCTAGAATATCCACAGACCATCGACTCTTAATTGGTAGGAAATGTGCAGACTTAGTCAACCGGTCTATAATTACCCATATTCCATCGTGTCCACCTGTTGTCTTAGGTAACCCCATAGTGAAATCCATCCCTATACTCTCCCACTTCCATTCGGGAATATGTAAGGGATGCAATTTACCTGCGGGTCTGAAATGTTTTGCCTTCACTTGTTGACATGTGAGACAGTGAGACACAAAGTCAGCTACTTCCCTCTTCATATTGGGCCACCAAAAGTTTCTTTTGAGATCTTGATACATATTTGTACCTCCTGGATGAATGGTGTACTTGGAATTATGTGCTTCATCTAGGATTAGTTTCTTCGTAGCCTCATGATCTGGTACACATATTCGGCCTTTGAATAGTAATCTTCCATCATTAGAAATAGAAAATTCCGGCCTTTGTTCAATATTGGCCTTAATCTCCAATAATGTAGGATCATCATTTTGCAGCTTGACTAGATCCTTTATCAATGTAGGCGGAGCTTGAATATTTGCTATGAAACAACCTTCTTCCTTCCTGTCAATATCTAAATTCAACTGTGCAAATTGAGGAACAAGATTAGTTACGCTAATCATAAGACTTGATAGCATACCCATTAGTTTTCTGCTGAGTACATCTGCTACAGCATTTACCTTGCCAGGGTGATATTGAATAGCAAAATCGAAGTCCTTGAGATGTTCTAACCACCTTCTCTGCCTCATGTTTAAATCTTTTTGAGAGAATAGGTATTTCAAGCTCTTGTGGTCTGAATAGACCGTAAACTTTTCTCCATAAAGATAATGGCGCCAAATCTTTAAGGTAAAAATAACTACTGCTAGTTCCAAATCATGCACAGGATAGTTTTCCTCGTGTCGTTTAAATTGTCTTGAAGAATAACAGATTACCTTCCCATTTTACATAAGAACACACCCTAAGCTAATGCCTGAGGCATCCGTATATACTTCGAATCCACCACCTTCCATTGGTAATGATAAAATAGGGGCTGTAGTAAGATGATTCTTAAGATTTTGAAAGCTCTTTTCACATTCTTCCGACCAGGCAAAGGGAATTTCTTTCCTTGTAAGTCTAGTTAAAGGAACTGCAATCTTAGAGAAATCTTTAATGAATCTTCTGTAATAACCAACTAGACCCAAAAAGCTTCGAACTTCTGATACGGTCGTTGGCCGACTCCAATTCTTGACAGCTTCTACCTTAGAAGGATCAACAATAATACCTTCTTTTGAAATAATGTGGCCTAGGAATGAGACTTCCTTGAGCCAGAATTCACACTTATTGAGTTTGGAATATAGCTTGTGTTCTCTAAGTGTTTGCAAGGCTATCCTTAGATGTTCTTCATATTCTTCCTCTGTCTTGGAATATATTAGGATATCATCGATGAAGATGACAATGAACTGATCCAGATATGACTGGAAAACATTATTCATAAGCTGCATAAATGCTGTGGGAGCATTAGTTAACCCAAATGGCATTACCACAAATTCATAGTGACCATAACGACTTCGAAAAGCCGATTTATAAATATCTTCTTCTTTGATTCTAAGTTGATGATAACCAGATCTGAGATCAATCTTAGAGAAATATTCTGCTCCCGAAAGCTGATCGAAGAGCTCATCAATACACGGCAACGGATACTTATTTTTGATTGTAAGCTGATTCAGTCGCCGGTAGTCGATACATAGCCTGAGCGAACCATCTTTCTTTTTGACAAATAGAACAGGCGCTCCGCATGGGGATGTGCTAGGTCTAATGAAACCCTTGTCTAGTAGTTCCTGCAACTGCCTCTTTAGTTCCTTAAGTTCAGTGGGGGACATCCTGTAAGGGGCTATAGAAACAGGTGCCGCACCAGGAATGAGTTCAATAGTGAAGTTCACTTCCCTCTCGGGTAGTAAACTAGGTAATTCAGATGGAAACACATCTGGGAACTTATTTGCAATAGGAATGTTTGCTAGGACAACTTCCTTAGACTCGGTAACAATGACTGAAGGAAGAAAGGATTCACATCCTTTCGAGATGAGTTTGCAAGCGTGAAGAGAAGATATAATAGTGGGGTGTTTCTTGTACTTGATGCCAAGAAAAGAGAATCTCGGAAGACCGGGCTTTCGAAAGGACATAATCCTTTCAGCAATTGATATAAGCATCATGATCTACAAGCCAATCTACCCCTAAAATGGCATCATAACCTTTCATATTGAGACATACTAAGTTCGCGGGGAGATTGTGTCCTTCTACCACTACCTCACAATCAGGATAATAGTTAGTAAGCTTTGTTCCAGAACCTAAGGGTGTGGAAATAGCAAGATCTGAAGGTAAGGGAACTGATGCGATTGGTAAGGTTCTGGCAAAAGCAGTGGAGATAAAAGAATGAGAGGCACCAGTATCAAATAGCACAAATGCAGGACGTGAATAGATTTGAAGAGTACCTTCCATGAGTCCACCATCTCGATCACTGGGTGTCTTTTCTTCCTCTATAACAGCATTGAGGCGAGCATGCCTCCTACGTCCCCCTCCTGACGGTTGATCTTTCATAAGGGGGCAATCCGGCATGCGATGCTCCCTACTTCCACAACACAAACAAGCACCAAGGCGTTTCCAGCATTCTTCAGCCGACTGGTCGAATTTCTCGCAAAAAGTGCACGCCGAGGCGACTTGCTCCTTCTCTTCCTTGACCTTCTTGTTCTTTTGGGAACTTCCACCATTCCTGCTTCTTGATCTCTTCTTGCTATCACGACTTTTATAGGGTTCTGTGATGCTAAATTTTTCCTTCTTATAATGCCGATCAGAGCATCGGCCTGATTCTTCTCCTTTTCCTTTTAATTTATCGACCTTCTCCAAGGTCCTTTCGCACAAATATGCCCGCTGAACCATCTCCGCATAAGTGCGGATGTTCTGGGTCCCGAGTTGTTGAATAAAATCGGGCCGTAACCCGTCTATGAACCGATTTGCCTTTAATAATTCAGTACTAATCAGATGTGGTGCATAGGGTGCTAGCCTTGAAAACTGCAGCTCATACTCTGCCACCGACATCATCCCCTGCCGAAGTGAGGCAAACTCCTTAGCCTTTCTTTCCTTAACGTGTTCGGAGAAATACTTGGAACGGAATAAAGTAAGAAAACCATCCCACGTATAGGGTGCATCGGCCGGAGGTGCCGGAACCGACTTCCACCAAGTACGTGCATCCTTATTAAGTTGAAACGCTGCCAGACGCACCTTTTCTTGATCGGTGCATTAGATAACATCAAAGATACGATTCATTTCATCGATCCAATTTTCTGCTTCATCCGGATTGGAAGAACCATAGAAACGCGGAGGGTTTAAACTCCAGAAATTGCGATGTAGATCTCCAGCCCGTGCTCCTGCGCCACCTTGCGCAATAGTTTATAATGCCTGAGTAAGGCCGGCAACTGTTTGTTGCATGCCATCCCAATCTACGCGATGAGCCATGATAGCAATAAGGTACATGAGAGAAATATAACAACTTATTATTTCTCGTGAGACTGAAAGAAAATCATTCTTAAAGCTAATAACAATCTCATCCTGGGCTCTACCCAATTCTCACATGGGTATGAAATTTTTCTTCCTTAGTTCATAGGTAGGGGTCCTTAAACCTTGGACTTATAATATGACATGATTCTTTTCCCTAAGTCCTGAGACTTAGGCTCTGATACCAACTTAACTATCACCCCCGAGCCTTTATTACAGCGGAAGACTCGCTCGAGGACATGAACAGCCGGCATGGTAAGCCTCTTGCGAGCACGAACGATTAGAGCGCGACACAATCACATGCATAAATGTAATTGCACATTATTTAATCAAACTCCAACTTTATTTCATAAATGATCAAAGTATTCTTTTACAATAACCTTTTTATCATTCTACTAGACTCAAGAAAATAAGGAAATTACATTGACTCGATCTAAACAATATAGACTTCATAAGTCTTCACTCTCATCTTGAAAATACTTTCATTCGCTCTCGGACCCACTACTTGTATAGCCTGAATCCGAATTCGAATCACTTCCATCTCCTGAAAAGATTGGAAATAGGTAATGAGCACACTTGCCCAGTAGGTATCTTCGCATCAACATGAAAGCATTATTAAAGTAATTAATATTTTTGCTCTAGAAAAATAAGGTAAAATCATGCGAATGCGATCAATCACTCGATTAAACCAAAGTAACAAGATAATCATATAAGATAGAATGAACTAGCATGAATATGACAAGAACATGAGATTGGCCTTTCATGATCAAGAATGTAACGAGAATGTACTAGCAGCCCACATAATCAACACTCCAGCATCTTTTGCTTATGAGCAAGGGCTTCGTGAATTTCTGTGGAATATCAAGCAAGAAAGTCATGTATAAGAATGTCATGTCGTGTCGTGGATCTTCACTTATTTATAGAAAAAGTACTCCCAGCGCAATGCGACGCCGGTAGCATCATACCCCATGGTTTATAAAATAGTATGTTTCCGGCAATCAGCCGAGGGGACTAGCATAGAGCCCTTGAACACAATCAGTGCTCGATCGCATCTTCAAGTATAAATCAAGTTACTTCCACGCATGTAACAATAAAGTATGGCCAAGAATGTACAACTTAATAATTCATGATAACGATCATCAATGGATGAATGCTTCAATTAAAGAATGCATGAGTCAAAAGAAGATTTAAACAATGTTATGCTCATGAGAATAAATCGGCAGCATAACGGTACATTCTTTTACTTCCATTCATTACATTAAGTTCCTTGATCAATTTTATAAGTTCTAGACTATCATTAGTTCATCTAGAACGTTTGGAATATCAACCCTTGGGTCAAACCTTGGGTTAAGTACTTAAGAAATGTGACGGTCGTTTACTGGGCCGTTACATCATTTAACGCTCCAGTAGTGGGCCGTTACAATGATCCGAGTCCAGAACAATAAAAATAGACTCAGAGAAAGGTGACGGTCATGCCTTGGGCCGTTACATTATGTGACGGTCCAGGATGAAGCCGTTATACTAGTCTGAATCTCGAATCAAGAATTCAAACTCAGATGAATGTGACGGTCTTATATTGGGCCGTTACGTGTGCCTAACGGTCCAACACAGAGCCGTTACATTACTGATAATCAGAAAACATCGACAGTGTAATCTAATCAATGGGCTTTAAGGGTACAACCAACTCGGCGTCCTAGTGGGAATCCCAGGCTCGTGGAGAATTATGGAGGCCTTGAAATGAGATTTCCTAGTCTATTGGAAGGAATATCCAATAGAGAGGTCCTCATGTCCAAGAGTATGTTCCTATAGTGCAAAGTGAACTAATAGACAACATACCGGAATATGTGCCATGTACTTATAGAAACGACTCTATTGATAAAGAGAGAATGTATAGTCATTGTAAAGCCGAGATAAACTCTGTTAATACAACTTTCAAAAATCATGATTTAATTATAAACTATAGAGTTTTGGCTCATGAAATTAACATAACTTAAAATAACTCAAGATGCCTAAGTCATGCAAATTCCAATATGAAACAGTAAGTAAACTTAAAAGCATAATAAAAGGTCAAAACTTAGCTATCTAGGTTTAATTATAAGTAAACTTAACTGGTTACTATTATGCCATAGGTTGACCGAACACAGAGTCTAACGGTCTAACAGGGGTGCGTCACAGTGGCTGTGACGGTCTATCGAGTGGCCGTTACAGTATGTAACGCTCTTGTCCAGGTGCGTTAGAGACAACAGTGATAATAAAAATGTAACAGAGTGTGTGACGGTCTGTCGCAAGGCCGTTACATGCCTGTGACGGTCCTACCATGATCCGTCAGAGAATCTGCTAACAGAAATCAGTATGAAATACAAAAGATTAACTCACATCATGTCTATAATCAAAATACAAGGTATTCTTAGACATGATAACGAAGTATAGGCCAACTACATGCATAGGTATCAGTGAATAGACAAGGTAACATCTTTTAATCTTCCAATTAGGGCTAAAAGATCCATGTAATGCATAGAACTATTAAAAAATGAAATTGATGATCTACAATGCATGAAATTCAATCAAACCAGAGGGCTTTTAGTCTTATCAAGTTGTTTTTGCCGTTCATGAGATGACCTACCTCTTAATATAGGCTTTAACCTTCCAATTAAGGTCTGAAAACCGAGCCCTAGTTCTCTTCTTCCTGTGACTTTTCAGCAACTTCCTTGGGCTCTAACTCCACGACCTCTTGACCTAAAGACGTGAAATTTGGAGAGGAGTTAGTCTAAAGTACTGTAAACAAATACTTCTAAAGAACTTACTCGAGATTATGCCTCCTTACCTTGATTCCTTGCGAGCCAAAAGTAAGGGTCGCCCAGTTCAGAACTAGGTCCTATTTATAGAGATCTAACTAGGGTTTGAGGATTAGATCAATTCTAGAGTCCTTATTTCATCAAAACCTGATCTCTGAGAGTCCCTAGTAACTTAACATGTCTTTCTAGTTAGGTCTCTTGTAGATAGGGTTCAAAAATTCTAATCTTTTTGGGAGTTCTTTGACTTATGGAACTCGCAGTATGTAACGGTCGTGCCCAGTCGCGTTACCTGGCTGTGACGGTCGCCCGATGGACCGTTACAGTCAACGTGTATGGAGTTCTAAGTTAATAAAACTCTTTTATTCATTTATCCCTATAATTATCTTAGATAAATAGTATTTATCTTATAAATCCGTGAATAAGCTAATTATCCTTCTAGAATTTGGGCCAAACTTAATGGGCTTGGTCCATTATCTTTTTGGATAGTCATTAATTATGCTAGGTTAACTATTTAACCCAATTGGGCCATATAATGACTCATTAATCTAATAATCCCTTCATAAATTTATTTAAGCCTTTATAATTTTTAGAAAATTATTTTAATTTTCAAAAATTATATATATATATTTTGGGGCACTACATATCATCTAAACCACTTGAACTAATTGACATGGACTTGTTTGGTCCAACCAAAACAGCTAACTTAATTGGTAAAAGATATGGCTATGTTTTAGTAGATGACTTTACTAGATTCAAATGTGTGTTTTACCTTGCACATAAAAATGACGCATTTGATGAGTTTGAGGCACTCTT
This sequence comes from Amorphophallus konjac, assembly GCA_022559845.1. Classification (NCBI taxonomy): domain Eukaryota; kingdom Viridiplantae; phylum Streptophyta; class Magnoliopsida; order Alismatales; family Araceae; genus Amorphophallus; species Amorphophallus konjac. The sequence continues at coordinate 224,706,511 of CM040123.1, read as the reverse complement.
CATGCAAGTAAGGCCGGATGGTAAGTTCAAAATTTCTAACATACATTCAGACCATGGTGGTGATTTTGACAATGCTGATTTTGATAATTTTTGTAGAACTGAAGGAATAAATCATAGGTTTTCATCACCAAGAACCCCTGAACAAAATGGGGTGGTCGAGAGAAACAATAGAACTCTCATAGAGATGGCACGCACAATGCTTGATGAAAAGCAACTACCAAGGAGATTTGGGGTAGAAGCAGCAAACACGGCATGCTATATCATCAACCGCTCAATGGTAAGGCCATTCACTAAAATCACTCCTTATAAGTTGCTCAAAGGTAAAAAGCCATCTCTTTCTCACTTGAGAGTATTTGGTTCAAAGTGTTTTGTTCACAACAATGATAAAAGAGTTTAGAATAAGTTTGAGCCGAAGAGTGAAGAAATCATTTTTCTTGGATACTCAGATAGGTCTAGAGCTTATAGAGTATATAATCTTAAGACCCTATGTGTGGAAGACTCACCTCACATCACTTTTGATGAGACTAATGATGAAAACTCTTGCAGGAAATATGATGATGGGGAATTTCTAAATATAAAAGGAAAAGAAGATCTTCCACACGAGGAGACACAAGAAAATGAAGACCAAGGAGAGTCAAGCAATGCTCCGGTCAATGATGCAGATAGAGGTAACACTCAAACTGATATAAGAGTGTTAAAAAATCATCATTTAGAAAACATCTTAGGTAATATGCATGACCCAACTAAAACTAGGTCTCATTTTAGAATTGTGGATGAAGTTGAACAACTTGCTCTTGTGTCCGAAACTGAGCCTAAAAATATTGTAGAGGCCTTAAAAGATGACAACTAGATAAATTCCATGCATGATGAATTAAACCAGTTTGAAAGAAACAATGTGTGGCATCTTGTTCCTAGGCCCCAAGAGAAATCTGTCATAGGTACTAGATGGGTCTTTAGGAACAAACTAAGTGAAGAGGTAAGATAATTAGAAATAAAGCCAGATTAGTGGCTCAGGGGTATAATCAAGAGTTTGGCATATACTTCAAAGAGTCTTTTGTCCCTGTAGCCAGATTAGAGGCCATTAGAATTTTGCTTGCTTTTGCATGTTCTCATAAAATCAAACAGCAGCAAATGGATGTTAAGAGTGCTTTTCTGAATGATTTAGTAAAGGAAGAAGTATATGTAAAGCAACCCCATGGTTTTGAATGTTCACATGTTAAAGACTATGTTTATAAGTTGGACAGGGCTCTATATGGCTTGAAGCAGGAACCCAGAGCTTGGTATGATAGACTAAGCTCATTCCTCACCAAACAAGGCTACATAAGGGGTAATGTAGACCAGACACTATTCACTAAGAAATAAGGTAAGGACATCCTGTTGGTTCAGATTTATGTAGATGATATAGTGTTTGGGTCCACAAAATCTCAAATGTGTGAGGATTTTGCTAAACTCCTGACTAATGAGTTTGAAATGAGTCTTATGGGTGAGCTTCAATTCTTTCTTGACTTGCAGATAAATCAAAGCAATGAAGGTTGTTTCATTAATCAAGCCAAATATGTGAAAGGGTTGCTGAAAAGATTTGACCTGACCAACCGTAAACCATTAGGAACTCCAATGGGGACTGCCACTTCACTAGATGAAGATGAACAAGGTACACTTCTAGATGCAAAGAAGTATAGAGGTATGATCGGTTCATTACTTTATTTAACTGCATCTAGACCAGATATTCAGTTTAGTGTTTGCCTTTGTGCTAGATTTCAGTGTAGTCCTAGAGAGTCCCACTTGACTGCTATCAAGCGTATCTTTAGATATCTTGCTGACACTCAAGATATGGGATTATGGTATCCTGCATCCTATGAGCTTTCACTTATTTCATATTCAGATGCTGACTATGCAGGTTGCAAACTAGATCGCAAGAGCACTAGTGGCTATTGCCAATTCTTGAGTGGGTGTTTGGTTTCTTGGGCCTCCAAGAAATAACACTCGGTTGCCCTCTCCACTGCAGAGGCATAATATGTTGCTATAGGGAGTTGTGGCACCCAAGTGCTGTTGATCAAACACCAACTCCAAGACTATCTAATAGATCTTGGATGTGTTCCCATTTTGTGTGATAACACAAGTGCTATAAACCTTGCAAAAAATCCAGTCATGCACTCTAGGACTAAGCATATAGAAATTAGGCATCATTTCATTGGGGATGAAGTCCTTAATAATCTTTTTGAGCTCCATTTTGTTGACTCAAAAAATTAGATTGCAGACATTTTCACAAAACCTTTAAGCAATGACAGCTTTTCAACCTTGAGGAGAGATCTAGGTCTATGCAGAACTCAATCAACTCAGGTTTGAGTTGTTTACTCATTTTTGATGCTCAAGATACTTGTCTTTGCTATGATGGTTGCTAGTTATCTGATTTATCTTGAAATGGTCTATTGGTTGAATGAATTGTTTCATGAATGGTGGTCACATTCAGAGGGAGCTTGTGTGCATTTTGATTGCTTTGAATTACATATCATACTCTGACTACATGGTATCTCAAATGCTGTGTTGTGGAAAGTCAGGCCACGCCTGTCAGGAAGCTCTCACCATGCGTGAAGGACTGATCTCCGCCAAGTACCATGAGTCAGAATTGCATATTAAGATCTACATAATTAATCTTTAGTGCATGAGCATGTTTAAAGCTTTAGCATTAAATAAAGCACTTCTCACGGGCAGTAAGAAGGTAAATTTTTTTGATGACCGCCTGAAATCAAAAAGTCAGAGGCACATGTATCAAAAATTGACAGAAGTGTTTTAGAAATGAAGCAATCAAAGAAGCATAAGAATCAGATAGACTAGTAAAAAGAGGAGGGTATTGAACAGGTCGACACATTCTGGTGATGTGCCGACACATGCAATTGAAATGCCCAATGAATGGGCTTCTGTTCTCCATCAGAAGGTCGACACCTTCATAGGAAGTGTCGACACTGTTGCTCAGCCACTTAAGGGTGTGTGATTCAAAGGAGAGTCATTTTGTCTACTCACCCTACTTTGTCATCGCCTTCTTCATTTCTTCATCACATCTTTTGCTTATGAACCAATGCTTAGTCACCGGTCATTAATTTAGGGGGAGTTGAGCAATTTTTAATTCTTTCATACAACCATGGCTAAGTTGTTATGTTCTACCTCTGTTAAAGAAATGGTTTGATCTTTATAACCCTCAATTTGGTTGATAATTGTGTTAAGCTACACCAACCTTGCACTCTTAATAGGGTTAAATCATTTTTCAAAGTCTTTATTAATATCCACTACCTAAGCTTCTGAAAGATAATTGTAAAAGGGCTTCTTTGATTAAAGAAATGTTAGCTTGTATTGTCCTTAAAAAAGTCACCTAAATTGAAGACTGATATGCTCAGCGGAAAGTGAGATAGAAGGTGGGGATGAATAACTCACTCCCAAATTCGATAAGCTCAGCAATAAAAACTCAACCCCTCAAAGTGCAGTGATAAAAACTTCGGAGATAGGTAAAAAAAGGGTATCTAGACAGTGAATTGAGATCTAGAAATGAATTCACGACGAAGCAATAAATGAAGTATGTGGAGAGCAAGCACAAAGAAGATAGGCAAGTCCACACGAGAGACAGAGAGTTTTTAGGTGGTTCGATTGCTACCCGCAATCTACGTCCACCCCTCACTCCGAAGAGTAAGGTTTCCTTGCAATGATCAATCGCACACAGCAGACTCAGTTTGCGACAATTGCTACCAAATAGCTTGCCCTGAGGAACACCCTCCTCAGCCTTTTGATCAACCAGAAGAATCACTGGAGAACAAATCTGCCTTCCTTTGCACGTAGCAAAGGGAACCCTGTGAAATTTCTCCCAAGTAACTCACAAAACTAGAGGATCAAACCTCTCTTCCTCCAAGAACAATGGAGGGAAACTGGGGAACTTCTCCCTTCCTCCGAACAAGCTTGGAGGGTAACAAGATGGAATGGGAAACAAGGGAAACTCGAAAATAAAAGACCGATGGAAAACAACTATCTCAAATTCAAAACAATGTAGCTTCCGTAGAAGCATATATTTAGATTCAAAGATAGCTTTCTCTTAGAATTTTCTCTCTGCTCTGGATGGAGTGGTTTGTCTCTGGTTTTTCTCTCTTGATCACCAGCACTGCTCTCAAGCCTCTCTCCTTTTTCTATTGTTCCATCCCCTCTCTCTCGAATCCTTTTCCTCAACATATATGTCTACTCCAGAGCCCTAGGCGTGTGGATACCATGTTTCCCGCCTGAAAGGTTGGGGCACGCGTCGAATGTTCTGGACCTCCAACTTCCTCGGATCACGTGCCATCCATCTTGTGAATGCACAGACAAACTGTCAGAAGAGGAATAAACACTTTGTCACATACTTAGCAAAAGTCTTATCGACGTAGCGTGTAAGTAACCATAAACTGCACTGAGTAGGAGTTACCAAGCTAGCCATTGCACTGACTTACTACAAGGTGAACAAGAGGTTGCACTGAGTTGAAGTGAGCAAAGATGAGAGATGTACTGACTTGAGAAAACACATGACGACATAAGCACGGACCATAGAGTTCAAACGTGCAACTGATGTGCACTGACATAAAGGGATAAGGCATAAAGATGCACTGACTTCATGTTATTTAGAAAGAAAAAGAATGCACCGAGTCGAGATGTGCAGTCCAAGCAAGAGCTGCACCGAGATGGTTGAAAGAAGTGAGCAGAACAAAGAGATAAGCAAGAAAGGGCTTGCACGGAGTTGAATTTGCACTTAGATAAAGAAATGAACGATAGAACCTGTGCATGAACAAGGACTTGCATCGAGGCAAGCACTTTATGAATGACATAATGCATGCACTGACTTAATACGATATCCATCGAGCTCTACTGAGACGAGCACCAGTGTTGTGCTTATTAAAGGAGACTTGCACCGAGGCAAGGACTTACCATGTTTAGAGTAAAGCATGCACTGATCTATAGAATGCATATGAACAGGTAAATGCAAGGACCTTTAGTAGGAATGCGATAAAACAAATTGATTTATAGTGTGAGACATCATCAAAACCATAGGGATGCAACAATCTCCCCCTTTTTGATGATGGCAACACTATGAATCAAGTAATGTCATGGCATTAAAGGAGATCGAAAACAATTAAGAGCAAACCAAAAAAAGGGCATACTGACAAACCAGAAAGCCTTTCCCAGAAACACCATATTCTGGACCCCTTCACTCCAAATCTACTCCCCTACAACACGCTCTCAGATGCCCTAAACCTCTTAGATGACATCTCTCCCCCTTTGACATCATCAAAAGGAAATGAAAGATATATGAAGTTGTTGGAGACATGAGGAAGAAGTACATGGGCTTCTTAGTGTACAAAGACTCATGAGCATATCTTAAGAGAATAAGTGAGGTGCTAAACTCAAGAGAAGATTCTTTAACTCTGGTAAGCAATAGAGAATGAGAATGAGAGGGAAGTTTATCTACATACATGGTGTAGAGTAGGAATGAACAAGTGTGACAAGATATAGCTGAACAAACAACTATACTAAGTAGACGACAAGAGACAAAAGTAGAGAAGGTAAGCTCAAGGTATTGAGGACAAGCATTCCATTAATTTGCACAATTATAAGGATATTGTATAGATTTTCAAAAAGGCCAATAAGTGACTTGGTAAATCACATCTTTGACATTAGGGAGACACCTTGATCAGAGGCCGGAATCCCTCATTACTCAATGTGAGAACCTTATTACCTCTCCTTTTTAGAGAACAGAGTTAGTAACTGTGGCTTTTTACATAAGGAAACACCTTGATCAGAGGCCAGAGTCCCCAGTTACTCACCACCTTGTCACCATTGCTCTGTGATGGTCAGAAACATTACGCTTATTTTATCAGAAATCCCCCCTTCTTTTTTTTAAAAAAAATTTGACACCTCATGACTTAGGAAGGACTTCATTTCATTGATGAAGCCCCCAATTTCTCAGTGATCAAACCATAGACCTTTGTTCATTTAGTTGATCCGTTATATTGTGGAAATGAAGTGTTCGAAGATAATACCAGAAGAACTGTTTCTTTGAAATGAATCTTGAAGTCTAGATTTCAAGTTGTTCTAGACAGATATCAAGACATACAAGTTTTAGCCTAAACCAGAATCATGAACAATGTAGGAAGATATACTTCGGACACTTAATCCAAGTCTCTGATAGTCTACTAGAGAAAAGATTATAGTTGGACTTTAGTTACACAAACTTATAGACTTAAGAGATGAATGAGATTCTACTATCTGAGAGAGAACCACACTCATTCAATCATGAGAACCAGCAATGACACACATCTGGTCAACCTTTTGAATCAGTCAAACTTCACTAACTGCCTAGCTCCCCCTCAATAGATGCACAGTAGGAAACTAATCAGCAAAGGCTCAGAACTCCCCCTTACGGTTAGGACAGGCTTCTCACACAAACTCCTCCCCCAAAAAAAATCAGGAGATTAGAAATTAAGATAACATAAATAAGCCTAATTCTATCCTTAATGTGGTGAATTTGTCATTGTCTAGAGGGTTGGTGAAGATATCGACAATTTGATTAGCAGTGCCTACATGAATCTGTTCAGAGGTGTTCTTAGAAACCTCATCTCTTATGAAATGATGCCTTATTTCCATGTGTTTGGTGCGTGAATGCAAGACAAGAGTCTTGGCTAGATTGATGGCACTAGTATTATCACAGTAAACGGGTGTGCACCCCAGGTCTACTTGATAGTCCTGAAGCTGGTGTTTAATCCAAATAACTTGTGTACCACAACTCCCTGCAGCCACGTACTCAGCCTCTGCAGTGGAGAGAGCCACAGAATGTTGTTTCTTGGAACCCCAAGATACTAAACACCCACCTAAAAATTCATAATGACCACTAGTGCTTTTTCTATCTAGTTTACACCCGGCATAATCTGCATCCGTGTATGCAATTAAATGTAGTGTGTGTGATGCAAGGAACCATAAACCAATGGTGTGTGTAGCAGACAGGTATCTGAAAATTCTTTTTACTGCCACTAGATGCAATTCAGTGGGTCTAGATTGATACCTTGCACACATTCCAACACTGAACTGTATATCAGGTCTTGAAGCTGTCAAATAGAGTAGAGATCCAATCATACCTCAGTGGAGCTTGGCATCTACTTCTTTACATGTCTCATCTACATCCAATGAGGTACTGGTACCCATTGGTGTAGTAATGTGCTTCAAGTTGGTCATGCCAAACCTATTAAGAACTTTCAATGTATACTTGGTCTGGTTGATGAAGCATCCTTCCTCCAACTGTTGTATCTGCAGGCCAAGAAAATACTTCAGTTCGCCTACCAAACTCATTTCAAATTCTGCTGACATCAATTTTGAAAATTCATCACATAGACAAGTACTTGTTGAGCCGGAGACAATGTCATCTTCGTATACCTAGACTATGATGAGATCTTCTTTAAAGCTTTTTGTAAAGAGAGTTTGATCTACCTTACCTCTTTGGTAGCCCTTGCTGATCAGAAATTCTGTTAATCTCTCATACCAGGCTCGAGGGGCCTGCTTTAAACCATACAGAGCTTTGTTCAATCTAAAAACTTGGTCAGGTTTAGTGGATAATTGAAAACCGGGGGGGTGTTCAACAAAAACTTCTTCCTTGATAATTCCATTTAAGAACGCACTCTTCACATCCATTTGTTGGAGTTTTATATTTTTGGAGCATGCAAATGCTAACAATATTCTTATAGCTTCCATCCTAGCAACAGGTGCATAGGACTCATCGAAGTCAACTCCAAGTTCCTGACAGTAGCCCTTGGCTACTAGTCTGGCTTTATTTCTAGAAATAATTCCATCTTCATTCATTTTATTCATGAACACCCATTTGGTTCCGATCACATTAGTGTTCTCAGGTCTTGGAACAAGTTCCCAGACATTGTTTCTATCAAATTGACCTAACTCTTCAGAAATGGCATTGACCCAAGATGCATCGTTTAAGGCTTCATCTATTGATTTTGGTTCAATTTAAGAAACTAAAACAATTAAATCTTGATTTTGAACATTTTTTAAATGAGACATGGTCCTAGGAGGATCGCTTAAATTCCCTATGATATTATTCTCAGGGTGGTCTTTCAAGTATCTAACATTGGTTGAGGACTCACCTGGTTTGGTTGAGCTTACTTGATTCTGATCGGTTGGTCCTTTAGGTTGCTCATTTTCATCTTTCAATTCCTCCTCAAGAAATTCTCCATCATACTTTGAAGACATGTCGCCATCGTCAAGGTTGTTAGCATCTGTTGATTCACCAATTATCACATGAGGAGTTTGCTCAACAGTTTGGTCTGTTATATTGAAAACCCTCTAGGCCCTGGTTGTTTCAGAGTATCCCAGAAAGATTCTTGGAGTACTTCTAGGATCAAATTTATTTAGGTCCCTTTTATTAATTTTATTGATGAAACATTTTGAACCAAAAAATCTTGAAATATGAGACATTTGCCTTTTTACCTTTAAGGAGTTCATAAGGAGTTTTCTTATGGATAGGTCTTACCATTGCTCGGTTAATTATGTAGCAGGCTGTGTTAGCTGCCTCTGCCCAAAATCTCCTGGGAAGCTGACTTTCGACCAGCATAGTTCTGGCCATTTCGATGATTGTCCGATTTCTTCTCTCAACAATTATGTTCTGCTCTGGAGTCCTGGGAGAAGAAAACTTATGAGTCAGTCCCTCTTTGTTGCAGAAGTCAGAAAATGAAGAATTTTCAAACTCACCTCCATGGTCAGTTTGAATTATTGAAATATAGTGAGAACCTCCTTGTTTGATTTTATTGAAGAAATGTTCAAACTTCTGAAATGCATCATTTTTATTTGCTAAGAAAAATAGCCATGAAAACCTAGTGAAATCATCTACATTGACGAACCCAAATCTTTTCTCATTCAAGCTCAGAGTTCTGGTTGGGCCAAAAAGGTCCATATGCAAGAGTTCCATTGGTTTGGTTGATAAAGGCTCAGATCTGAGCTTAAATGACTTGCGAGTTTCCTTACCTAGAGCATAGGCATCACAGATTTTTGAGATTGAATTAAACTTGATTTTAGGCATGTCTCTAACTAAATCACGCTTGATCAATTTATTCAAAATAGAAAAACTAGCATGGCCTAAACGTCTATGCCAATCAAAGGTATTATTTTCAGAATTAGCGGATAAGCAGAGATTAGATTCAGACTCATCATCTAAGTCTACCATGTAGACATTATTGGTCATGTTGGCTACAAATTTAACAAGATTAGAATTTATTTCAAATATTTTGCATGAGTTATTATCAAACATAACCCTGTGACCCTTGTCACATAATTGACTGATGCTAATCAGATTGTGTTGAAGACCTTCCACAAGTAAAACTTTCTCAATTGAGTTAGTGGAAGACTTACCAACTATGCCAACCCCAATGATCTTACGTTTGTTCTTTCCGCCGAATTTGACCAATCACCCCCCTACCTTCATTTCTAGCTTGCTGAACTTGGATCGGTCTCCTATCATGTGCCTGGAGCAGCCACTGTCAAGGTACCATTTGTTGTTCTCAGCTGCCAGGCAAACCTACACAAAATAAATCAAGCAAGGTGGTTTGGAACCCAAGATAAGTTGGGTCCAAAGACATCATTTAAATGTTTAAGTAGTTGTTTGGGAATCCAAAATTTCTTCAGCTTGTTTTTCTCTTGCATTTTATTTTTAGGTCTATTGAAATTGTGACCAGAATTTTGTCCAGCTGGTCTGGAGAAATGGAATTTATTCTAGTTATTAGACCTTTCATCCTTGGGGTATCTTCTGTATGTATGTTGATTACCAAATTTTTGAGGGTGTATGTTGTTTTCCCAGTGACTTCTGTCCGTGCCCATTCTTTTATAGTAATTCCAGCTTCCATTCTGATACATTTGCCTGTTCCAACTACCATTTCTGTTCTGTTTAATTGGTTTAGAGAAGTTCTTCCCAGGTTTAAGATGTTGTTCAGCATGGTTTGTTGCTTTCTCCCTTAAATGCTGAATATTTTGATGATTGTTTGAGCTGGATGGTGTGTCCAGCTTATCTTTTTCCTTCTAAGGGCAGAAGGCAGTGGTCTTGAACTGAAAGGGTCTCTTATTTGTTGGGTTATAGCTTAAACCCTCTTTGTTGAAGTTTACCCTTGTTCCTAGTATAGAGTCCAGATTTGTTTTCCCTTGAACAAATTTTTCTAAGATTTTTTGTTTGTCTTCCAGCTCTCTTTGCATGGACTCGTAATTTTTTAGAAGTTCTGTGTTTACTTCCTTAACATCTTCATACTTCTCAGTGATCATGATGTTTCCATTCAGACTTTCTTCAAGTTTTATCTTGAGTTCGTTGAGCTGTGTGTTAACTTCCTGGTTCTTTGATTTATGCTTTTCATTTTCCTTCTTCAGAGTAGTCATTTCTTCTAATTGTTCCTTCAATTTCTGATTTTCCTTACTGATTTGAGTTTGTTCTTCAAAATTAGCATTGAGTTTTCTTTTCAGAACCCTATGCTCTTTACTCAATGAATTGAACTTATCTAACAGTTCAGCATAGGCATCTTCCCAATCATCAATAGAAAAGTTCTCGAAGAGGTTTGTTACCTCCTCATCGCTATTTTCCATCAGGCAGATTCCTTCTTCATCCTCCTCAGAGGAGTTGGCTTCTGGATCTTCTTCCTCATCGCTCCACGTGCAGACCATTGCTTGTGGATTCTTCTTCTGCACCTTGGAGCTCTTCTTTTGAAAGTCAGGACCCTTCTTCTGAAGATCTGGGCAATCACCTTTCATGTGTCCAGGTTTCCTGCAATGAAAGCATGTGATTTTCTTAGCATTCCTATTCTTATCATTGCTAGAATCAAAGTTCTTACCATAGGAATATGACCTCTTTCTTTTAAAGGTCTTTCCCTTAGTCCTCAAGAATTTCCTGAATTGATGAGTGAGCATTGCTTGCTCCTCCAGGTCGAGGTCAGAAAGCCCGTCAGACTCGCAACTACTACTCCCGCTGTTGCTACTACCTTTGCTGCGGGACACCTTGAGGGCAATATTCTTGCCCTTCTTGTCGTTTCCTTCACCATTCCTCTTGAAATTCATCTCATACGTCATTAGGGATCCTATTAGTTCGGTGACTGCCATTTTTGACAGATCCCTAGACTTCTCTATCACAGTGGCCTTAGTGTGCCACGTAGGGGGTAGAGATCTAAGTATTTTCCTGACCATATCTCCCTCAGATATCGCTTTCCCAAATCCCTTAAGACTGTTCGTAATCAATGACAGTCTGGCATACATCTCAGTTATAGTCTCCTCCGTTTTCATCTTAAACAGCTCATATTCAGAGGTGAGGAGATTTACCTTTGTCGCTTTCACTTTGGATGTACCTTCGTAGATTAACTCCAACTCATCCCACATTTTCTTGGCCGTTTTGCATGCTGAGATGCGGGCGTATTCGTCTGGATGAACTGCACATTGGTTGATGTTCAGGGCCGTCCAGTTGAGTGACGAAAGCTTGACTTGATCATCTGTCTACGCATCTTCGTTCGGTGGCAGATCATATGACCCTGTGGTGATCACCCTCCAAAGTTTATGGCTCTGCACTCTAATTAAAACCTCCATCTTGTTTTTCCAGAAAAGGTAATTGTTACCATCGAAGAACGGAGGGTGGCTGATAGATTGTCCCTCAGCCATGAAGCTCTGAGGAGCATTAAATTCAGGGTTACCTTGGCCATTGGACCACATACTGAAAACCTGCTCTGATACCAATTAATACGCTCAGCGGAAAGTGAGATAGAAGGGGGGAGATGAATAACTCACTCCCAAATTCGATAACCTCAGCAATAAAAACTCAACCCCTCAAAGCGCAGTGATAAAAACTTCGGAGATAGGTAAAAAAAGGGTATCTAGATAGTGAATTCAGATCGAGAAATGAATTCATGATGAAGCAATAAATCAAGTATGTGGAGAGCAAGCACAAAGAAGATAGGCAAGTCCACATGAGAGACGTAGAGTTTTTAGGTGGTTCGATTGCTACCCGTAATCTATGTCCACCCCTCACTCCGAAGAGTAAAGTTTCTTTGTCAATCGCACACAACAGACTCAGTCTGCGACAACTACTGCCAAACAGCTAGCCCTGAGGAACACCCTCCTCAGCCTTCTGATCAACCAGAAGAATCACTGGAGAACAAATCTCCCTTCCCTTGCACGCAGCAAAGGGAACCCTATGAAATTGCTCCCAAGCAACTCACAAAACTAGAGGATCAAACCTCCCTTCCTCCAAGAACAATGGAGGGAAACCGGAGAACTTCTCCCTTCCTCCGAACAAGCTTGGATGGTAACAAGATGGAATGGGAAACAAAGGAAACTCGAAAATAAAATATTGATGGAAAACAACTATCTCAAATTCAAAACAATGTAGCTTCCGTAGAAGCAGATCTTCAGATTCACAAATAGCTTTCTCTCATAATTTTCTCTCTGCTCTGGATTGAGTGGTTTGTCTCTGGTTTTTCTCTCTTGATCACCAGCACTGCTCTCACGCTTCTCTTTTTTTTCTACTGTTCCATCCCCTCTCTCTTGAATCCTTTTCCTCAGCATATATATATATGTCTGCTCCAGAGCCCTAGGCGTGTGAATACCACATTTCCCGCCTGAAAGGTTGGGGTACATGCCGAAATGTTCTGGGCCTCCATCTTCCTCGGATCACGTGCCATCCATCTGGTGAATGCACAGACAAACTGTCAGAATAGGAATAAACACTTTGTCACATACTTAGCACAACTCTTACCGACGTAGCGAGTAAGTAAGCATAAACTACACTGAGTAGGAGTTACCAAGTCAGCCATTGCACTGACTTACTACAAGGTGAACAAGATGTTGCACCGAGTTGATGTGAGCAAAGACGAGAGATGTACTGACTTGAGAAAATGCATGACAACATAAGCACGGACCATAGAGTTCAAACGTGCAACTGATGTGCACTGACATGAAGGGATAAGGCACAAAGATGCGCTGACTTCATGTTATTTAGAAAGAAAAAGGATGCACCGAGTCGGGATGTGCAGTCCAAGCAAGAGCTGTACCGAGATGGTAGAGAGAAGCGAGCAGAACAAAGAGATAAGCAAGACAAGGCTTGCACGGAGTTGAATTTGCACTTAGATAAAGAAATGAATGACAGAACCTGTGCATGAACAAGGACTTTCACCGAGGCAAGCACTTTATGAATGAGAAAATGCATGTACTGACTTAATACGAGATCCACCGAGCTCTACTGAGACGAGCACCGGTGTTGTGCTTATTAAAGGAGACTTGCACCGAGGCAAGGACTTACCACGTATAGAGTAAAGCATGCACTGACCTATAGAATGCATATGAATAGGTAAATGCACGGACCTTTAGCAAGAATGCGATAAAACAAATTGATTTATAGTGTGAGACATCATCAAAACCGTAGGGATGCAACAATCTCCCCCCTTTTGATGATGACAACACTATGAATCAAGTAATGTCAGGACATTAAAGGAGATCGAAAACAATCAAGAGCAAACCAAAAAAAAGCATACTGACAAATCAGAAAGCCTTTTCCAGAAACACCATCTTCTGGACCCCTTCACTCCAAATCCGCTCCCCTACAACACGCTCTCAGATGCCCTGAACCTCTTAGATGACCTCTCTCCCCCTTTGACATCATCAAAAGGAAATGAAAGATATATGAAGTTGCTGGAGACATGAGGAAGAAGTACATGGGCTTTTTAGTGTAGAAAGACTCATGAGCATGTCTTAAGAGAATAAGTGAGGCGGTAAACTGAAGAGAAGATTATTTAACTCTGGTAAGCAATAGAGAATGAGAATGAGAGGGAAGTTTATCTACATACATGGTATATGATGTAGAGCATGAATGAACAAGTGTGACAAGATATAGCTGAACAAACAACTATACTAAGTAGACGACAAGAGACAAAAGCAGAGAAGGTGTGCTCAAGGTATTGAGGACAAGCATTCCATTAATTTGCATAATTATAAGGATATTGTATAGATTTTCAAATGGACCAATAAGTGAGTTGGTAAATCACATCTTTGACATTAGAGAGACACCTTGACCAGAGGCCGGAATCCCCAGTTACTCAATGTGAGAACTACCTCTCCTTTTTAGAGAACAGAGTTAGTAACTATGACTTTTTGCGTGAGGAAAGACCTTGATCAGAGGCAAGAGTCCCCAGTTACTCACCACCTTGTCACCATTGCTCTGTGATGGTCAGAAACATTGCGTTTATTTTTGCAGAAACTCCCCCTTCTTTTTTTAAAAAAGATTTGACACCTCATGACTTAGGAAAGACTTCATTTCATTGATGAAGCCCCCAATTTCTCAGTGATTAAACCATAGACCTTTGTTCATTTAGTTGATCCCTTATATTGTGGAAATGAAGTGTTTGAAGACAATACCAGAAGAACTGTTTCTTTGAAATGAATCTTGAAGTCTATATTTCAAGTTGCTCTGTACAGATATCAAGACATACAAGTTTTAGCCTGAACCAAAATCATGAACAGTGTAGGAAGATATACTTCGGACACTTAATCCAAGTCTCTGATAGTCTACTAGAGAAAAGATTCTAGTTGGACTTTAGTTACACAAACTTATAGACTTAAGAGATGAATGAGATTATACTATCTGAGAGAGAACCGCACTCATTCAATCATGAGAACCAGCAATGACACACATCTGGTCAACCTTTTGAATCAATCAAACTTCACTAACTGCCGAGCTCCCCCTCAATAGATGCACAGTAGGAAACTAATCAGCAAAGGCTCAAAACTCCCCCTTACGGTTAGGACAGGCTTCTCACACAAACTCTTCCCCCCAAAAAAATCAGGAGATTAGAAATTAATATAACTTAAATAAGCCTAATTCTCTCCTTAATGTGGTGAATTTGTCATTATCTAGAGGCTTGGTGAAGATATCGGCAATTTAATTAGTAGTGCCTACATGAATCAGTTCAAAAGTGTTCTTAGAAACCTCATCTCTTATGAAATGATGCCTTATTTTTATGTGTTTGGTGCGTAAATGAAAGACCTGATTCTTGGCTAGATTGATGGCACTAGTATTATAACAGTAAATGGGTGTGCACCCCAGGTCTACTTGATAGTCCTGAAGCTGGTGTTTAATCCAAATGACTTGTGTACCACAACTCCCTGCAGCCACATACTCAGCCTCTACAGTGGATAGAGCCACAGAATGTTGTTTCTTGGAACCTCAAGAGACTAAACACCCACCTAGAAATTCACAATGACCACTAGTGCTTTTTCTATCTAGTTTACACCCGGCATAATCTGCATCTGTGTATGCAATTAAATGTAGTGTGTGTGATGCAGGAAACCATAAACCAATGGTGTGTGTAGCAGACAGGTATCTGAAAATTCTTTTTACTGTCGCTAGATGCAATTCAGTGGGTCTAGATTAATACCTTGCACACATTCCTACACTGAACTGTATATCAGGTCTTGAAGCTGTCAAATAGAGTAGAGATCCAATCATACCTCGGTAGAGCTTGGCATCTACTTCTTTACCTGTCTCATTTGCATCCAATGTGGTACTGGTACCCATTGGTGTAGTAATGTGCTTCAAGTTGGTCATGCCAAACCTATTGAGAACGTCCAACGTATAGTTGGTCTGGTTGATGAAGCATCCTTCCTCCAACTGTTGTATCTGCAGGCCAAGAAAATACTTCAGTTTGCCTACAAACTCATTTCAAATTCTGCTGACATCAATTTTGAAAATTCATCACAAAGACCAGTACTTGTTGAGCCGAAGATAATGTCATCTACGTATACCTGGACTATGATGAGATCTTGTTTAAAGCTTTTTGTAAAGAGAGTTTGATCTACCTTACCTCTTTGGTAGCCCTTGCTGATCAGAAATTCCGTTAATCTCTCATACTAGGCTCGAGGGGACTGCTTTAAACCATACAGAGCTTTGTTCAATCTGAAAACTTGGTCAGGTTTAGTGGAGAATTGAAAATTGGTTAGCTGTTCAACAAAAACTTCTTCCTTGATAATTCCATTTAAGAACGCACTCTTCACATCCATTTGTTGGAGTTTTATATTTTTGGAGCATGCAAATGCTAACAATATTCTTATAGCTTCCATCCTAGCAACATGTGCATAGGACTCATCGAAGTCAACTCCAAATTCCTGACAGTAGCCCTTGGCTACTAGTCTGGCTTTATTTCTAGAAATAATTCCATCTTCATTCATTTTATTCATGAACACCCATTTGGTTCCGATCACATTAGTGTTCTCAGGTCTTGGAACAAGTTCCCAGACATTGTTTCTATCAAATTGACCTAACTCTTCAGAAATGGCATTGACCCAAGATGCATCGTTTAAGGCTTCATCTACTGATTTTGGTTCAATTTGAGAAACTAAAGCAATTAAATCTTGATTTTGAACATTTTTGAAATGAGACCTGGTCCTAGGAGGATCCCTTAAATTTCCTATGATATTATTCTCAGGGTGGTCTTTCAAGTATCTAATATTGGTTGAGGACTCACCTGGTTTGGTTGAGCTTACTTGATTCTGATTGGTTGCTCCTTTGGGTTGCTCATTTTCATCTTTCACTTCAACCTCAAGAAAATCTCCATCATGCTTTGAAGACCTGTCAGCATCATCAAGGTTGTTAGCATCTGTTGATTCACCAATTATCACACGAGGAGTTTCCTCTACAGTTTGGTCTGTTATATTGAAAAACCTGTAGGCCCTGGTTGTTTCAGAGTATCCCGGAAAGATTCCTGGAGTACTTCTAGCATCAAATTTATATAGGTCCCTTTTATTATTGTTATGGATGAAACATTTTGAACCAAAAATTCTAAAATATGAGACATTTGGCTTTTTACCTTTAAGGAGTTCATAAGGAGTTTGCTTATGGACATGTCTTACCATTGCTCGGTGAATTGTGTAGCAGGCTGTGTTAGCTGCCTCTGCCCAAAATCTCCTGGGAAGTAGACTTTCGACCAGCATAGTTCTGGCCATTTCGATGATTGTCCGATTTCTTCTCTCAACAATTTCGTTCTGCTTTGGAGTCTGGGAGAAGAAAACTTATGAGTCAGTCCCTCTTTGTTGCAGAAGTCAGAAAATAAAGAATTTTCAAACTCACCTCCATGGTCAGTTTGAATTATTGAAATATAGTGAGAACCTCGTTTGATTTTATTGAAGAAATGTTCAAACTTCTGAAATGCATCATTTTTATTTGCTAAGAAAAATAGCCATGAAAACCTAGTGAAATCATCTATAATGACGAACCCAAACCTTTTTTTATTCAAGCTCAGAGTTCTGGTTGGACCAAAAAGGTCCATATGTAAGAGTTCCATTTGTTTGGTTGATAAAGGCTCAGATCTGAGCTTAAATGACTTGCGAGTTTGCTTGCCTAGAGCACAGGCATCACAGATTTTTGAGATTGAATTAAACTTGATTTTAGGCATGCCTCTAACTAAGTCATGCTTGATCAATTTATTCAAAGTAGAAAAACTAGCATGGCCTAAACGTCTATGCCAATCAAAGGCATTATTTTCAGAATTAGCGGATAAGCAGAGATTAGATTCAGACTCAGCATCTAAGTCTACCATGTAGACATTATTGGTCCTGTTGGCTACAAATTTAACAAGATCAGAATTTATTTCAAATATTTTGCATGAGTTATTATCAAACATAACCCTGTGACCCTTGTCACATAATTGACTGATGCTAACCAGATTGTGTTGAAGACCTTCCACAAGTAAAACTTTCTCAATTGAGTTAGTGGAAGGCTTACCAACTGTGCCAACCCCAATGATCTTACCTCTGTTCTTTCCTCCGAATTTGACCAATCCCCCTACCTTCATTTCTAGCTTGTTGAACTTGGATCGGTCTCCTGTCATGTGCCTAGAGCAACCACTGTCAAGGTACCATTTGTTGTTCTCAGCTACCAGGCAAACCTACACAAAAGAAATCAAGCAAGGTGGTTTGGAACCCAAGATAAGTTGGGTCCAAAGACATCATTTAAATCTTTATGTAGGTGTTTGGGAATCCAAAATTGCTTCAACTTGTTTTTCTCTTGCATTTTATTTTCAGGTCTATTGAAATTGTGACTAGAATTTTGTCCAGCTGGTCTAGAGAAATGGAATGTATTACAGTTATTAGACCTTTCATCCTTGGGGTATCTTCTGTATGTATGTTGATTACCAAATTTATGAGGGTGTATGTTGTTTTCCCAGTAACTTCTATTCGTGCCCATTCTTTTATAGTAATTCCAGCTTCCATTCTGATACATTTGCCTGTTCCAGCTACCATTTCTATTCTGTTGAAAGGGTTTAGAAGTTCTTCCCTGGTTTAAGATGTTGTTCAGCATGGTTTGTTGCTTTCTCCCTTGAATGTTGAATATTTTGATGACTGTTTGAGCTGGATGGTGTGTCCAGCTTATCTTTTCCCTTCTTAAGGCCGAAGGTAGTGGTCTTGAACTGAAAGGGTATCTTATTTGTCAGGTTATAGCCTAAACCCTCTTTGTTGAAGTTTATCCTTGTTCCTAGTATAGAGTCCAGATTTGTTTTCCCTTGAACAAATTTTTCTAAGATTTTTTGTTTGTCTTCCAGCTCTCTTTGCATTGACTCGCAATTTTTTAGAAGTCTGTGTTTACTTCCTTAACAGCTTCATACTTCTCAGTGATCACGCTGTTTCCATTCATACTTTCTTCAAGTTTTATCTTGAGTTCGTTGAGCTGTATGTGAACTTCCTGGTTCTCTGATTTGTGCTTTTCATTTTCCTTCGTCAGAGTAGTCATTTCTTTTAATTGTTCCTTCAATTTCTGATTGTCCTTACTGATTTGAGTTTGTTCTTCAAAATTAGTATTGAGTTTTCTTTTCAGAACCCTATGCTCTTTACTCAATGAATTGAACTTATCTAATAGTTCAGCATAGGCATCTTCCCAATCATCAATAGAAAAGTTCTCGAAGAGGTTTGTTACCTCCTCATCGCTATTTGCCATTAGGCAGATTCCTTCTTCATCCTCCTCAGAGGAGTTGGCTTTTGGATCTTCTTCCTCATCGCTCCACGTGCAGACCATTACTTGTGGTTTCTTCTTCTGCACCTTGGAGCTCTTCTTTTGAAAGTCGAGACCCTTCTTCTAAAGATCAGGGTAATCCCCTTTCATGTGTCCAGGTTTCTTGCAATGAAAGCATGTGATTTTCTTAGCATTCCTATTCTTATCATTGCTGGAATCAAAGTTCTTACCAGAGGAATATGACCTCTTTCTTCTAAAGGTCTTTCCCTTAGTCCTCAAGAATTTCCTGAATTGACGGGTGAGCATTGCTTGCTCCTCCTGGTCGAGGTCAGACAGCCCGTCAGACTCGCAACTACTACTCCCGCTGCTGCTACTACCTTTGCTGTGGGACACCTTGAGGGCAATATTCTTGCCCTTCTTGTCCTTTCCTTCACCATTCCTCTTGAAATTCATCTCATACGTCATTAGAGATCCTATTAGTTCTGTGACTGTCATTTTTGACAGATCCCTAGACTCCTCTATCACAGTGGCCTTAGTGTGCCATGTAGGGGTTAGGGATCTAAGTATTTTCCTGACCATATCTCCCTCAGATATCGCTTTCCCAAACCCCTTAAGACTCTTCGTAATCAATGACAGTCTGGCATACATCTCAGTTATGGTCTCCTCCGTTTTTATCTTAAACAGCTCATATTCAGAGGTGAGGAGATTTACCTTTGTCGCTTTCACTTGGGATGTACCTTCGTAGATTAACTCCAACTCATCCCACATTTTCTTGGTCGTTTTGCATGCTGAGATGCAGGCGTATTCGTCTGGATGAACTGCACATTGGATAATGTTCAGGGCCGTCTAGTTGAGTGACGAAAGCTTGACTTGATCATATGTCCACGTATCTTCGTTCGGTGGAAGATCATATGGCCCTGTGGTGATCACCTTCCAAAGTTTGTGGCTCTACGCTCTAATGAAAACCTCCATCCTATTTTTTCAGAAAAGGTAATTGTTACGATCGAAGAACGGAGGGCGGCTGATAGACTGTCCCTCAGCCATGAAGCTCCGAGGAGCATTAAATCCGGGGTTACCTTGGCCATTGGACGACATAGTGAAAACCCGCTCTGATACCAATTGACACACTCAGCGGAAAGTGAGATAGAAGGGGGGGGATGAATAACTCACTCCTAAATTCGATAAGCTCTCCAATAAAAACTCAACCCCTCAAAGCGTAGTGATAAAAACGTCGGAGATAAGTAAAAAAAGGGGATCTAGACAGTGAATTGAGATCGATAAATGAATTAACGACGAAGCAATAAATCAAGTATGTGGAGAGCAAGCACAAAGAAGATAGGCAAGTCCACACGAGAGACAGAGAGTTTTTAGGTGGTTCGATTGCTACCCGCAATCTACGTCCACCCCTCACTCCGAAGAGTAAGGTTTCCTTGCAATGATCAATCGAACACAACAGACTCAGTCTGCGACAACTGCTGCCAAATAGCTTGCCCTGAGGAACACCCTCCTCAGCCTTCTGATCAACCAGAAGAATCACGGGAGAACAAATCTCCCTTCCTTTGCACGCAGCAAAGGGAACCCTGTGAAATTTCTCCCAAGCAACTCACAAAACTATAGGATCAAACCTCTCTTCCTCCAAGAACAATGGAGGGAAACCAGAGAACTTCTCCCTTCCTCCAAACAAGCTTGGAGGATAACAAGATGGAATGGGAAACAAAGGAAACTCAAAAATAAAAGACCGATGGAAAACAACTATCTCAAATTCAAAACAATGTAGCTTCCGTAGAAGCAGATCTTCAGATTCACAGATAGCTTTCTCTCATAATTTTCTCTGTACTCTGGATGGAGTGGTTTGTCTCTGGTTTTTCTCTCTTGATCACCAGCACTGCTCTCACGCTTCTCTCCTTTTTCTACTGTTCCATCCCCTCTCTCTCAAATCCTTTTCCTCAGCATATAAATATATGTCTACTCTAGCGCCCTAGGCGTGTGGATACCACGTTTCCCGCCTGAAAGGTTGGGGCACGTGTCGAAATGTTCTGGACCTCCATCTTCCTCGAATCAAATGCCATCCATCTGGTGAATGCACAGGCAAACTGTCAGAAGAGGAATAAACACTTTGTCACATACTTAGCACAACTCTTACCAACGTAGTTTGTAAGTAAGCATAAATTACACTGAGTAGGAGTTACCAAGTCAGCCATTGCACTGACTTACTACAAGGTGAACAAGAGGTTGCACCGAGTTGAAGTGAGCAAAGACGAGAGATGTACTGACTTGAGAAAACGCATGACGACATAAGCACGGACCATAGAGTTCAAACGTGCAACTGATGTGAACTGACCTGAAGGGATAAGGCACAAAGATGCGCTGACTTCATGTTATTTAGAAAGAAAAAGAATGCACCGAGTCGGGATGTGCAATCCAAGCAAGAGCTGTACCGAGATGGTAGAGAGAAGTGAGCAGAACAAAGAGATAAGCAAGACAAGGCTTGCATGGAGTTGAATTTGCACTTAGATAAAGAAATGAACGACAGAACCTATGCATGAACAAGAACTTGCACCGAGGCAAGCACTTTATGAATGAGACAATGCATGCACTGACTTAATACGAGATCCACCGAGCTCTACTGAGACGAGCACCAATGTTGTGCTTATTAAAGGAGACTTGCACCGAGGCAAGGACTTACCACGTTTAGAGTAACGCATGCACTGATCTATAGAATGCATATGAACGGGTAAATGCACGGACCTTTAGCAAGAATGTGATAAAACAAATTGATTTATAGTGTGAGACATCATCAAAACCGTAGGGATGCAACAAAGACATCTAGAGAATACGCCTCCTAAAACCATATTGCAATAGTTTCAGAGCAATGGCATCATCTTTAGTGAAACTAGATCCTACATCATTGAAATGCAGCAAACCTAGTCATGATAAAGACTGCTATCTATGTTCAAAAGAAAACAGAAATATAAGCTAAACTGAGTAACCAGGGACTCTGGCGTGTGCACAACGTGTTTCCTTGTGTTAAAAAGTAAATGCTTTATCGGACTATTTAATTAAAAAAAATTGGGACTGACTCTAGGTTTTACTTCAAAAAGGGTACATTGTTTATTTTCGATACTTGATTAATTTTTCCCCAATCATGCCTAATGAACTTATTGAGTAACATTAATAGGCTTGGTTAAAACATATGACTTCATTTAAATATTTTAATCATATTATTTGTTGCAAAAATGGTTTCTTCTTAAACCTTTTCTTCAAAATTGAGCTTATAGGCCTTAAACCGTTTAAAGATAAAAACAAGGTGTTGAGTCCCAAACGGTGACAATCAAGAGGGGAGGGGTGAATTGATTGGCCAATTAAAATTTCTTCCAAGGAAAACAATGATAAGTAAACATATAAGCACTAGACCTTACTTGATCATGATCTCACTTGAATGCTTGTAGATAAAGGTGGGTGTTTGATAAATGAAATGGTGTACGCTCAACTCACCGTGAAGCCCACTCGATAATGAATCTGGAAAAACAAATCACAAGTAACACACGGAGTTTTTAGGTGGTTCGGGTACACTGCCGTGTCCCCTACGTCCACCCCTCACACGTGAGGATTAAGACTCCACTATGAAGTGAGCCACACACACACGCGGCACCCGATCTGGGCTACCAAACATACATTCACACACACGTTCGTGTTTCCGATCACGAACACCACACATAAGAATCTGATTTAAGATATACAACAAATGTACAAGCTCAAGCAAAGGATTCAGAAAATGGAGAGTGAAGAATTGTTTATCGTGGTTGAGGCTCCCCCTTTCACTTCTTTGAAGGTAATTAAATGCTTCTGCAGGAGGAAGATCGATCCTTGAGGAAGAATGAAGCTATCTCGAACAAGCAAGGTTGCAGCTTTGATATCCCACGCAGCATGCTGTTGGGGATGATGTAGAGGCTTGATTCAAGCTTCCTCCCTTCACTTTCAGGGTCAGAACAAGGTGGAAGAAGCCCCTGGAGCTGCTGCTGCGAACCTGCACTCACAAGGGTTAGAAAAATAACACACTCTAGATGCCTCTTGCGTCTTAGGGTTTCATACCCCAATAGGATGTATATACATAAAGTTTGGAATGTTCAAAGACACCCTAGAGACAAGATCCACAAAACCTGGAACGATTGAGGGAGGTTAGGTTCAATTGGTATGACTTTTAGTGCATGTGCACGCAAGTCAAAAATCACGGCTCGGTTTCGAGACTGAAAGGGTCGACCCTTGGCGTCGACCCTCGTGAAGGTTTTAAGGTTTCTGGGCCAATGGGTCGACCCTTGGGGTCGACCCTCGGGGGTTGTCCGTGCGGGTTTGGAAAAGAGTTTTCAGGGGTCGACCCTTGGGGTCGACCCTCGAGTGAATGGGTCGACCCTTGGGGTCGACCCTTGCAGGTATGGTGAAGGAGCCCGCCGGGTTCTAAAAAAAATCACCAGGGGTCGACCCTTGGGGTCGACCCTTGCGGCTGGGGGTCGACCCAATGGGTCGACCCTTTCAGCTGGAGATCAAAAACCCACGTTAACAGAACCCAGGGGACCTAGGGGTCGACCCATTGGGTCGACCCTTGTTCCAGAACATCCAAAAGGTTGATTAAAAGACCCACTAAGTCCAAGAACAAGTCTAAGGGTTTCAAGATGGTTTTTAAAGCATGAGAGGGAATGAAACTCAAACCATTTAAACTTAGATAAGTTCTAAACCAATTTAATCCTTGAGATCAAAACAATGAACTTCAAACCACACAGTCAAAAGTTAATATGTTGAAGTCGATCTCACCAACAGTCCTCGAGTTCCTTAAGCACGTTCCTTGCCCTGTAAAGACATACATTCTGAATTAGATTTAGCATTGTAATTTACGTTCAAAAGTCTTACCAGACGAAGTTACTCTTGTACCTCCAAAAGCTCCAAGTCTACATCAAGGATGTGCATTTCCAAAGCTTTTCATGTTGGAACAACTTAATTTCAATTCACACATAAATATAGTGTTTGGTCATCATCAAAATCTATTTAGTAATACCCACAAGGAGGGGGTTCAACAATCTCCCCCTTTTTGATGATGACAAAATACTACATGCCTTACATAAACATATTGTAGACACGCCAAAATTGACGCTATGTTGATAAAATCTCATGTCACTATGTTGATGCCCCAAAGTGAACTTCGATATATTCATAATATGAAGTTTTTCTATTTTTTGTGTGGTTTTGTTTTGTTCTTGCATTTTGTGATTCGCGACCTGAGGAGGGGCGTGTTTTATATAGCGACCTAACATGGGGCGTGTTCAAAGAAAGGACGACCAAATGTCAGGGCGTCAATTCCTGGTATTATCCGGTTTCAAAATAAATTCAAAATAAATTCAAATTATTGATTAACGTCCTTCCTCAGGGCGTAGTTTCAATTGACGCCTTCATCTCAGGCGTGTTCTCATAATTTTCAAATAAAGTAAGTTTTATTGCCAAAATTTAATCCCAGAAGTGACGCCCTTGATCATGGTCGTGTTTTGAGTAACGTGTTGATGTAGGTCGTCTATTTGTGATTTGACGCCCTTTGCAAGGTCGTGTTTTCCCTTTCGTGTCCTGCTTAAACTCAACTTTCCTGGAGAGTTCCCTGCCTCCGTTGGTCTCCTTACTTGAATTAGGAGTTAGAGTCCTGCCTTCTTTGATCATTGCCTATCCTTATCTTCCCAAATTTGAGCTTATCTTCGATTGAAATCCTATAAAAGGATGCTCTGGTCGATCTAGACAGCGGTTGATGGGTCAGAGAGTTCACAGGTTTACGGGTTACGAGTTCAGGGTCACAGAGCTTCATCTTCCTCTTGTGCGATCGTTTAGAGCTCTGCTTCTTCTGCTTCCGATCAACCGCGTCCACCTTGTTTCCCTTTACTGTCGTCAGGGACAGCAGGGTTCTTTTATTCTATTTTTTTTTGCTTTGTCTTCATCAACCGATCATCATCACTGTGTTCTTCTTTTACGCTTGCATTAGCTGCATCATATCTCCTCCTTCCCTATTTTCTTTAGGGGTTTTAAAACAAAATAAGGTAATCAATAAAGAAAAACTCCCTTCATCGGCCGGCCGGTTGAAGGAGGAGGAGGAATTCACAATCCATCCCGCGTTCTATTTTCCACCAGGTATTCGCGATCTTCTTTGTTTCTTCTTGAGGTAACCCCTCTGGCGATCACCCTCGTTAATAGCACCACGGGCTTCTTTTCCTTATTATTATATCATCTCCCCCTCATTTTTATTAGGCTTTCTCATATTTAAATTTCTTCTTCATGTGTGGATTTATCACGATCTACAAATTGGCGATCACGGTGGGACCTCCACTGTTTTTCTTTTGATTACCATCTCCTATTGGCACCCACGTGTGCCCTTTCCTATTGGCACCCACGTGTGCCCTTTCCCCTTTGGCACCCACGTGTGCCCTTTCCCCTTGGTACCCTCGGTACCCCTCCTTTTGTGCCCCACGGGCGCCCTCCATCGTGCACGCTGCACACTCCCGGGATCAGCCAGTTTATGATTGTTTGATTATTTTCCTGAATTAACGCCTCACCCAGAGGCGCTTTTTATTTTCACGCCTTAGTCTAGGGCGTCTATTTTCTGTGTTACGTCTTCCAATAAGGCATCTTTTATCATATCTGTTGTCTTTTTGTTCTGTTTGATAATTCACGCCCTAACTTTGGGCGTCTTTTTATTTGCCAGCGCCTCACACCAAGGCGCGTGTTTCCTTTACCGTGAGCACCACTGATATTTGACGCCCTTTCCTAGAGGCGTCCTTTCATATTACGCGCCTCACACCAAGGCGCGTGTTTTGCACTACCTGTGGGCCCCCACAGTGATTCACGACAGCGAACCTGTCGTCTCTTTGGTTTATAGCGACCTGCCCCATGTCGTCTCTTTCCTGCGTTTTTATAGAAACCTGCTTCCTGTTGCTGTCTGTGATTGTTGGATTGATTATTGCATTGCTTGCCTATATTGCTGTGATCTTATCATCTTATTTTGCATATTGTGGCATTTGGTTGAGAGACCTCCTCTCTCTACACTAGGATTCCACACACCTCTCTTGGAATCGGGACGACCCTCCATTGAGCATTCCGTCTCTTTGGATCGGAAATCCCTTTTCCAAGACCTCCGTAAGTCCCCGCACCCGTGGATTCCCTCACGGACGCCGGGCTGGTTGTACCCTTGAAGTACCCGAAGTATAGAGAACCCATCGTTAGTGAGGAGAGAGAAAGAATCTCGTTGACCTGGAGGTTACACTTGGATCAACTAGGTTGCACATTGCAAACAGAAGTGAACTATTCAACAATTTAATCCACTCTAATCTCAAGCATAACACTAAAACCTTGCGTTCATTTCAACTTGGTTGCATACACTTGCTTGGATTGATTTGTTTAGACTTGTTTGGATTGAGTGGTTGTTTGTTTGATACTGCCTTTATAAAGCCGTCTCTCCTCTTAAACATGCAACTCCGTTCCGGAAAAATCATCAACATGGCAGGCTACGGGTATTCTTATGATGATGAGGATGAGAATGTTTTTGGTCAATATGAGACCCCCCCCAGGATTCCATCTATTATGAGGGAAATTACCCTCCTCCTCAGTCCCATCATCCTCAAATCCATGTGGTTGATACCACTCCTCAAGAGGTTGTGCCCTCTTCCCAAACTTTACCCTCCAACACCTCGGGGAATTCTTCTCCATCCCTCAATGTCACGGATTTGATTAATGCTTTATCTCAGTTAGACGATTCCCAGCGGCAGGCTATTCAGGCCGCTTTGAAAGGGAAGTATGTTCCCTCTTCATCCTCCAATCCCCCTCCGGCCGAGAGTGGCCATCACCGCACTAATGACCAGGCGGTCTTGCACAAACCCCCCTCTCGTCCACCAACGCCCGGTGCGGCCATGCCGGCCCAACAGGTGAGCTATTCAGCGGTTAGGCCTCAGTTCCAACCTCCCTGAATTCTGCGGACACCTATACCACATTATTTTATTCAAAATCCGGCCCCAGTCGAGTCCGACACTAATATGCTATTACTCCAGAAATTGGCCAGCATGGAGGAGCAACTAAAGAAGGTCACCACGGCTAAGAATGCCCCAGAAATTTCGCTCCCTACATTGCCCGTCTTCCACTTACCACCATCTGAAATGCCGAACTTCCGGCGACATAATGGGACTAGTAATCCTTTTATTCATTTGAAGGACTTCAGGTACGAGACCTCCTTCTGGCAAGACAACAAGGCCTCTTTGGCCTACTTATTCATGAGATCTCTAGAGGGGTCGGCCCTTGAATGGTTTTATTCACTGGATTCCGCTGATGCCGGCGACTTCGATATTGTTCAAAGGAAGTTCTTGCAAAAATACAGAGACTGGGTCGGACCATCCCTTTCGCTCACAGATCTGGTCGCGGAAACGATGAAGCCCGAGGAGGACTTCATAATGTTTGCTGATAGATGGCGGTCTATGGCTAAAAAGTTGAAAGATACACTGTCTGAACCGGAACAAGTCAAGATGATAATTTCCAATGCCACTCCTCAGTTCCGGCACATACTGGCCATGAACCGGTTAACCACCATGGAGGAGCTCTATGAGAGAGCTCATTATATCCAGACGCAGATGAAGGATTCGCCCATTATGGGCATGTTTGAGCCGAAGTCACGGCTATTCAAGAAAACCACAACTGTCAACAACAGCGGGCCCACGACGGAGGGCACTATTGCAAATGAGCAGGTTGGCGTAGTTGGCCACCCCCATCAAGCTAACCCACGTCCTAACCTTCCTCCACCACAAAGCCCCCATTTCAACTCCACCCCACAACGCCAATTCGCACCCCAACATTCCTTTGCTTCACCACCAAACCAAGCGCCCCGCGCTAACCCTCCAACTCCGCAACAGTACCACCAGGTACCACCACCTACCAACTATGGCCAACAACAACAACGGAGACCACCACTTGGCCCCAAAAGGGACCACTACCCTCCATTACCAGAAAGTCTCCCGGATACTTTCAATGCCTTAATGGCCGCCAATTTGCTCATATTACCAAGAGAAAGAACAGCGTGGCCCGCTAATGTTGACACATCCCGTTACTGCACTTTCCATCGTGCACCTGGTCATAACCTTGATCATTGCTTCCACTTCAGAGATTACATTTATGACCTAAATGACCAAGGTGACATCAATTGGGATGAGATGAGACAATTCATCGCCACCATGAAAGAAAGAAGGTCTCCTCGGCAGCAACAAGCTCAGTAGCCACAGCAGCCAGCTCCACAGCAGCAACAACAAGCTCCAGCGCCTCAGCACGATATGGGGATTGTCCACATTCCACTGCCGGAGCACCCGCCAAACCAACACGTAAACCCTATCACGTCTCTCTATGAGGTGGAGAGAGGGCAGGGATGGCATGAAGAAAATGCCTCTGTCGGGGCACTTTATCATAATCAAAATCAACCTCCGCGCCTCTTGCGCACCCCTTCTTCTTCTCCTACCCCTCAAGTGGGCCGATCTCTTCTGCGCCCCGTTAATTCACCTCCTATCGCCAATTCTCCAACCTTGCCGGTTCGCCCCCTTCTTATACGCTTACCACCTCCACAGCCTACGCCACAACAAAACCCATCCACCACCAACCCTTCGCCACTGCCATCTAGGCCACTCCTCATCCGCCCATCACCAACGCCCATTGCACCCGCCACCACTACTCCTTTATCGGCAAGGATCCCTCCACCATCGGTTCTGCCACCTTTTGTACCCAGAACCCTTCTCATTCCACCCCCCACCAATTCCCCCCGCATTCGGGTATCCCTTTCTACCTCTACGCATCCTACCAGGGCACCAGCACCCTCTACAGGGATTCCCTCTGTGGGAACTCCCAGTCCACCACTTCTTAACACCAACACACCTTCTTCTTCTTCTAATCCCCCTCCCACACTTGTCCCGACAGAGGCACGTCAAGGCGTGGCGCCGCTCCACAGTGGACGGATGTTCCACCGTATTTTTCCACAGAGAGAGCTAGAGCCCGCGCAGGGGCCGCAAGAGCAAGAACAAGAACAAGAGTTAGTGCCAGGCACTCAGTATGATTTGCTAAAACACTTGGACCGAACACCAGCAAGGATTTCAATCCTGGAACTAATTAAAAGGTCCACCACTCATCAGCTAGCTTTGAAAGAATATCTGCAAAAGGTGATGGTCAATGAGGACATCCCAGTTGAGCAGATAATCACTGTTTTAACGCCCGCTAGCAGTCAGCCGGCAATTACTTTCCATGAACATGAACTGGCGCCACTCCCAGCAAGAAAGTACGCTCTATGCATCACAGTTGACATTAATAAGGTGGCTGTTAAGCAATGTCTGGTGGACACTGGGGCATCCATCAATGTCTTGCCACCAAGCACCTTGAAGTTGTGTGGCATTCCGGAAAGCCAAATACGGCCATCCACTATCACAGTCACTGCATATGATAACACGAAGAAACCTCCTATAGGCATGATTACGTTAAAAGTAAGTTTGGGTCCTACCGCCATCACAGCAGATTTCCATATTCTGGATATGGACCCGACATTTAATGGCATTCTGGGACACCCCTACATTCAGCAACTCGATGCGGTGCCCTCCACAAATCACCAATGCCTTAAATTCCCACACAAGGGCCGCATTATTAAAGTTACCAGTATGCCGATTCTGCCAGAGGAAGATATTCATGTGGCTTCATCAGTTCCATCCATCTGGCCGGCCAACAAGACACTATTATCTGTGCTGGACGTCCCTTGTCCACGACCAATGCCAGAAAAAGTCACAACAGTTGCTATGATACCCCCGCCTCCCAAGGAGAAAAAGAAGAAAACAATGATGAACACCTCTGGCTGGAACATCTTAATGAAAATGGGGTATCAAAATGGCAAAGGTCTGGGTGCCAATTGTCAAGGCAGGATTAGGCCTGTTAGACCTCAGAAACTGATTACACGAGGTGGCCTAGGTTACAAAGGGCCAGGCAAAAACAAAGATGAACCATGGGCATTTATGACATCCACATTAAAAATAGATCGCCAACCGCTCACTTGGACATTGAAGACACATTTTGTCGCAGGTGGCTTTCAGAATAGTGAGCAAACTACAATAATCACTTCCATATTAGACTGTCATGATGTTCATGCTAGACAGTTTGCTCGTCATATTGCCCCGTTGGCCACATACAAAGCCCTGGAATCCTTAAGGCCTGACAAAAGATGAAAAATGGATGATCCAGAATGTGACTGGTACAGGTGGTTCGATATGCAGGATATTACTATTTCTTTGAGCCGCCTCTTCATGCCGACTGACCCGGAATGGCCGTCACTTATTCATGAATTGATTGAAATGCCAGCTACAATTACAGATAAGAGGCAGCTACTGAGTGACTACACTGATACTGGAGAGCCAGATGTTCCGTTTGAAGAAGGCTTCACCATGGACAGGCTGTGGGCCGACCTCTTTTCTCTCACTTCCATGCATCCATCTGTGCTTGCTCCTCTATATTCTCATCGGTTTGGTCGCATGCCAAGACCACCTCCGATTATAATCAATTTATCTCCAGATTCAATCCAAGTTTCTCTCACAATTCCTTCTTCGCTCCTCGAGCGATTTTCTAAACTCTCCATCATGCCCCCTCGCGGGCCATCACTGATTCAATCTTTCTCTGATCTGGCAATTTCCACTCCTCCTGCTATCCTCCCTTCACACTGCTTTCTTCTTGAAACAGAAAATAAAAATGAATAAAAAAACAAAAACGAAAAAAAAAATGCCAAATTCCCAAATTTTCAATCCTCCATTTCTGTTGAGGAGACCTCCTATTTCTCTTCTGAGTGCGTCCCGACCCAGGGGCCGCTACTTCAAGATTCATTGCTAAATCTTTTCTCCCCCTCTGGTGAGGGGACTTCCTCTGTATTACCTCCTGTATCCACTTTTTCACCTCCTTCTTTTTCTTCTTCTAGTCAAGCTAGTTGTTCTTCTTCTTCTAATAAAATTCATGGGGTAGATTCTTATAAGAAATCCAAGGGTAAGCAGATTCCTCGTAGGTTTCTGTTGGAGTTAGCTATCAGATGCCAGGCTTGTTTAGCCCTTCCTGAATTTATAGAGAATCCAATCATCCTGCCAGAGCTGGAATATGAGGATGCTGCTGTTGTTTCTTATGAGGGTTTGGGTGTCTATGAAATTATGAATGACGAAGACCCTATTGAAGAGGGGGATGAAAGTTATGAAGAATATGAGGACGAGGCTGATGCTTTTGCTAGTGGCATAAGACAATTTGATGAACCGTCAGCCTCCGTAAAAGAGCCTACCAAAGAGATTAATTTGGGTACCGAGGAAGACCCTAGGATTGTCCTCATAAGCAAGAATTTACCGCCCTCCGAAGAGGAGGTGCTCATTTTGGTCCTGCAAGAATACAAGGACACGTTCGCATGGAGTTATGAAGATATGCCTGGTTTAGACCCTGCGCTTGTTGAACATCGCCTTACACTTAAGCCAGGGTCTGTGCCGGTCAAGCAACGATTGAGGCGTTTCCACCCTAATATGGCTTTAAAGATGAAAGAAGAGGTCGACAAGCTCCATAAGGCTAGATTTGTTAGAGTTGTCCTCTACCCCAATTGGGTGACTAACATCGTCCCGGTTATGAAGAAAGATGGAAAAGTTCGGATTTGTATAGACTTCCGGGATCTCAACCGTGCGTGTCCCAAAGATGACTTCCCCCTCCCACATATTGATGTTCTGATTGATAACACGGCGGGATTTGAGACTCTCTCTTTCATGGATGGCTTCTCAGGTTACAATCAAATTCATCTGGCTGAAGAAGATCAAGAGAATACATCATTCACTACACCATGGGGTACTTATTGTTATGTGGTCATGCCTTTTGGACTTAAGAATGCTGGAGCCACCTATCAGAGGGCTATGATGGCGATTTTTCACGACATGATTCATATCTATATCGAGGTGTATGTGGACGACCTGGTTGTGAAATCAAGGACAAGGATTGAACATCCTGGGGTTCTAGCTAAGGTCTTACAAAGATCACGAGAGTATCAGTTGAAGATGAACCCCAAGAAGTGTGTGTTTGGCGTTTCTTCAGGGAAGTTGCTCGGTTTCATTGTTAGCAAGAGGGGAATTGAAGTTGATCCCAACAAGGCAAGGGACATTAGAGATATGCCTCCTCCCAAGAATTTGAAGGAAGTTCGAGGATTAATCGGGAGGTTGCAATTCATTCGCCGCTTCATCTCCCAGCATTCACAAAGATGTAGGCCGTTTTACGAGCTTACTAAGCCGGGAGTCAAGTTTAATTGGGATGACAAGTGTCAGGCAGCCTTTGACAGATTGAAGGATTATTTGGCCAATCCTCCTGTCCTGAGGCCGCCAATTCTTGGCAAACCACTTATTCTCTATGTCTCAGTCCTGGAGGACTCCGTAGGTGCTGTCTTGGCTCAAGTGGACGAGGAAGGTAAGGAGAGGGCAGCATACTATTTGTCTAAACTTCTTCATCCCTGTGAACAGAGGTGTTCAGCCATGGAGAAAACTTGCGCTGCTTTAGTCTGGGTAGTTCAGAAGTTAAAGCACTATTTCCTAGCTCACGAGGTTCATCTCATTGCTCGCATGAATCCGATTAAATTCCTCCTTGAAAAATCTATCCTCACTGATCGATTAGCACGCTGGAAAAGCTTCCTCTCTCAATTTGATATCACTTACATTCAACAGAAAGCTATCAAAGGTTACGCCATTACCGAACATCTTGCTCACCACCCTCTACCGCGTTTTGATCCTGTCAATTCGGAGTTTCCAGATGAAGAACTAATGTCCATTAATCAACCCCACGACCCTATGTGGACATTAGATTTTGATGGAGCTCTAAATTCCCAAGGAAGAGGGATCGGCATGGTTCTTTTAACACCAGAAGGGGTCACCATCCCATTTGCTGCTCGGCTCACTTTTCCCGCCACCAATAATATAGCTGAGTATGAAGCTCTTTTGGCCGGTCTTCAAACCGCTCATCGATATGGTGTCACCCATTTGAGGATTGTGGGTGACAGTCAGCTCATTCTACGCCGGGTGTTGGTCAAGTGCCGCACTATCAATCCTAAGCTCAAGCCCTACCAGGAACTTGCTTCAGCTTATGCCAAAATCTTCACCAAATTGATCTTCGTCCATGTTCCTCGTAGCCAAAATATCTTGGTCGATGCCCTTGCTTCTTTGGCCTCTGCTTTAGTCTTCCCTCCTGAGCGTGATTTTCATGTTCCTCTAATTCATCAGCGTGACACGCCAGCTATTAAGGATCGTGCATTCCTCGATATTAGGGATAAGGTGCTTGAAAATATTAAGCAAAAGGAATCCCTTAAAGGCAAAGAGGTCATGCTTTTAGACTGGGAAGAATAATTGGCTGATGAAGAGAAGCCTTGGTACTATGAGATTGCCAGATATTGCAATGATCAGTCCTTTCCCGAGGAAGCCACCGCAGAAGAAAAGAAAGCAATTAGAAGAGTGTCTCAGCGTTATGTTTTGATTGGAGGTGTGTTCTATAGGAGAGGGCTCACCGGTGTTTTATTAAGATGCCTCGACGATGATGAATCATGGAAAGTTGTGGAAGAGGCGCATTCTGGAGTGTGTGGTGGTCATGTGAATAGCCAGATGCTAGCTAAGAAGATCCTTAGGCTAGGTTTCTATTGGCCAACTCTAGAAAAGGATTGTTCCATCTATGTTCGAAGGTGTGTTAAGTGTCAACTGCACGCCGACAAGATTCATTCTCCTGCTTCTTCACTCCATCCTACGTCCTCCCCATGGCCTTTCTCCATGTGGGCTTTTGATATCATTGGACCTCTTGGTGATTCGAATCTCCTGACCAAGCAAAAATCATTCATCCTCACGGCAACGGAGTACTTCACCAAGTGGGCGGAAGCAGAAGCTTACGTGGAGATCAAAGCATCAACCGTCTGCAAGTTTATAATGAAGAACATCATCACGAGGTTCGGCATCCCAAGCACCATCGTCACCGACAATGGACCCCAATTTATCTCTCAAGAAATCAAGGATCTCTGCAACAGGTATAACATTGCATTGCATCATTCTTTTCCCTATTATCCGCAGGGCAATGGCCAAGCAGAGGCAACTAACAAAACTTTGATAAAAATTGTCAAAAAGACGTGTGAGGCTAATAAATATTCGGATTAGCCAGACAAGCTAGTTGAAGCTCTCTGGGCCTACCGAACTTCCATTCGAACCCCCACTGGGCAAACCCCTTTTGCCCTTACTTATGGGATGGAGGCAGTAGTCCCTTATGAGATTCTCATTCCCTCTCTACGAGTACAATTGGATAAGGAATTTTCTATGGATGAACGTCATGATTCACTCCTTGCCCAACTGGAACTCCTAGATGAGAAGCGTTTGGTCGCCGCTGAGCATGCCCGCGTTTATCAAAACAGGCTCTCGCGATTTTATCAAAAGAAAGTAATTGAGAGAAAATTCAAAATCGGTGAGATGGTAATCAAGAGAATTTTCGTAAAGCCGGGTGGCCCTCGCTCAAAACTCCAACCCAATTGGGAAGGACCGTTTGTTATAAAAGACGTTTTTCCAGGCAATGCTTATAAATTGATTAATGCTGAAGGAGAAGAGTTAACTCACCCTTGGAATGGTTTGTATCTTAAGAAATACTACCTTTGATTCAAAATCCAAACAAAATGAAAATTGTTTCAAAAATCCAAAACAAAGTGGAATATTTCCAAAAACCAAAAAAAATAGAAATTCCAAAAAGCAAACAAAAAAATAGAAGAGATCAAAATTGGTGCCATGGCACACGAAGGATCAAGGTCCGAAAGGTCAAAATTCAGAATTCACTCATCAGTCTTGTTAACTTAAAAGGGGGTTGACTCCCGCACACACTACACGCTTTATTCTTGAACTCAAGCAGTGCAAAATTCGATGGAAAGTCAAAAACCTGACTAAAAGTGAAAGACAATACCCGTTCTTTTCTTCTTCGGCCCATAAGGGAGGAAGGGAGACCTCGAGGTAGACACGCCAAGCCTATCCGCCACCCTAGTAGGTGGAAGTCAGGGCCCAAAAGGGAGCAAATGCCATAAAAACCCAAGTACAATTAGGTTTTTATTCATCAATGCAAATGCAAATCAATTCCGAAGTGAAAGTCAAGTTATGAAAAGAAAAGCATGTCAAGAGGGCAAAGTCCCCGCAAGGAAAACCTTGGGCGTATGCGTGCAATATAAAAGAGGCAAAAAGGTAACAAATTTTCCTACGCCAAAGACCGAACCCCAACAGGCATAGGGTAGGGGAGGTAACTTTGCCTTGAGCATCTCAGAATCCCTTATGGACTTTCCTTATATTTTCTTCCATCCTTTCTATATGGTAAGTCACGAACTGGCAGGATGGTCAAGACGGACTAAAGAAATTGCACTGTGCGAAATCTCGAATACAAGTCAACTATGACCACGTCAACCCCCTTTTAATTACTCAAGAAAGGTTAATAAATTTTAGATAGTGACCGTGTAGGACCCGTGGTCTTGATAGCCTTGTCAACCCTTTTTCGCAGAATAATTCAATTAACGCCTTCGGCTAAGGCGCTTTTTATAGAATTAACGTCCAAGATTAGGTCGTCTCTTTCTGAATAACATCTCTGAGAAGGTCGTTACTTTTTTCAAAAATCAGATTTCCTTTTCAAATTCACGCCGTCTTCTAGGACGTCTTTATGCGAACCACGACCTACTCTAAGGCGCGTTTTTCAGTAAAAATAACAAAAAAAATATAAATGAGTGAAAAAAAATGCATTTCTTCACGATGTATGCTTGCATGGGCATCTTTTATTTATGGTTGGCATATGCGTGCTTTGCATGAGGCATCTCCCCGCTATCAGCTATTTTATTTTTACCTTATTTGATCAAAGACTTGGCCCCTTGACCCGCCACTAAGGTCAAAAGTAAAGGCATCCCTTGCTTATTGAGCAAGGGGCCAAGTCGAACAGATGAATTAACCTGTTTATTCAAAGTGTGGATTACAGTCGCAGAAACAGGGCAAAGCAAAGCAAAGACGAAGAACGTGGAAAGAGGAAAGTACACAAACACAAGGCCACAACCACGCAAAGTGCTCAGGTAACAAAAAATGTCAATCTCATATATATATATATACATCATGAATGTCTGAGTACAGGTGTGAAGGTGGAGGAGTACAAGTAAGTCTCTCAACTCTCACCTCCACCCTCCTCTCTCCTACTCTCAACCTCCTCCTCGCCGTCCCGAGCTGGC
Source organism: Amorphophallus konjac (assembly GCA_022559845.1). Lineage (NCBI taxonomy): Eukaryota > Viridiplantae > Streptophyta > Magnoliopsida > Alismatales > Araceae > Amorphophallus > Amorphophallus konjac. The sequence goes on along the minus strand of CM040123.1, from coordinate 224,670,188 downwards.
GCTGGTGGAGGAGGCATGGGCCCCCGTGAAGAAGCTGGAACCCGAACCTGACCCCCTGCCTCACTCCTCTCTCGGAGGGAAGAGCCCGCCACAAAAGTGGAGCCGGTGAAGGAGTATCCCGCAGCTCGTGCTTGCTCTCGCCCTCGCTGGAGACGCTCCTCAGACACTCGTAGCCGCTCCTGAGAAAGGATCAACTGGGTCCTCGAGTCTGCCAGCTCTCGCTCGCGTGCTACTACCTGCTCCCGGTACCGAGCACGCTCCGCCTGGTACTCCTCCCGCTCACGAGCACGCTCCTCGCGCTCCCGGGCACGCTCCCGTCGCTCCAGCTCAAGAGCCACCTGTAGCTCGGCCACGTCCTGAGGCAGCTCCTCTCGTCGCCTCAGGGACCTCTCTAGCTCTGAGATCCACTGATCACGGATCGCCAACTCAGTACGTACCGCCTGAAGCTGAGTCATCTGCAAACAGGTAAGCGAATCATCAATTCCACAATTTAATGCAATGATTCAGTAATCTAGCAATTCAAGCAATACATGATTTAAACCACTCACCTGTGTGCTCGTCGCACGGAAGCCCTCATCAACGCAGGTAAGAGCGGCTCGAAGCTCCTCAGTCTGTAAAATGGATTTCATCAGTGCACAATTATATAATCAATATTTGAATGAGGATCTGTGTTTTGGAATTTACCCGTGAAGCGAGATCGCGCTCTGCTGCCTCGGCTCGTGCGATCGCTCCGGCTAGCTGCCCTGCTAGTGCAGTCACCTCTGCACTGGGCCCTCTCGAGCTGGAGGCCTCTCCTGGGTCTCTCCTCACTGCTCCCTGCTGGGCACGCTGCATTCATTGAGATCGTCAGTGGCTAATCATCAATAAATCATCAATAAAAAAAGATATACATGTGCATATATGAATAATTTAAACACTCACCAGGGTCTCTAGGTCAGCCCGTGTGGCGGCCAGCTGGTCCTCCAGGCTGTGTAGGTGGGCCTGGGCATCCATCGCCGCTATGTCCCGCGCATCCTGCATTCATTACTTATTAGTCACATGATAGAAAGAATTTGCATTTAATTTAGAAATAATTGCATTCATACATACCCCTAAGACCCTCATCTGGGGTCGGCCGGCGTAAACCTCCCTGTAGCGCCGGAGGTACTCGGAGCTGTCAGTCACCCGAGAGGTGACTCTGGTCCCGCCTCGCTGCCAGTCGGCGTACTGCTCCTCGAACCGCACCCTCCAGTCGGTCGCCTTCGTACGACCGTGCGTCTTCTTCCCGATGCCCCGCGGCTCGTCTACCTCTACCCACTCCTGGTGGAGGCCCAGTGTCCTCCTCACCAACCTAAGCCGTAACGGCTCGATCTCGCTCAGGCAGTGAACCCAAAGCTCACGCTCAAAACGAGGACGACCCGCTACGACCCACGGCTGGCCCTCGTCCGTCATCCCCTCATAGGGTCTCCACTGAACCTGTATTCATAAACATACATGTCATCATTTCATCATCATCATAATAAATTCAAAATAAATGCAAAAGAAAGATGCATAACATTCATTCATACCAGCGAGGGAGGGAAGTCGCGGAACTCTCTCCGCAGCACCCACAACTCGTAGCCCAGTGGGGCTCCAAACACTATCGGCAGCCAGTGCCGTGCTAAAGGGAAAGCTCCCTCACCTCCAGGCCGTGGGTCAGCGCGCCCCATCGGCATGTATAGATGGCTCCAAACCTGCATCCATGCATCATATTAGTGAAGCATTCACCAGCATGATAAAAATAAAAGAAAAGAAAAAAAAATGCATACCTGAAGAAAAGGTGAGAAGGCATTGACGGTCGTCTCTCGACCTATCCCCGTGGACAAGTCGGCCATCATATGCGCCAGCAGCGCCGCTCCCCAGGTGTAGCTGCCAACTGCCTCCAGGTCCTCGAGTATCCCTAGGAATCGACAGTTGATGACGTCGCCCTTTGTCCTGAGCAATAGCCTCCCCAGCAGAAGCAGCAGGAACCTCCTCAGGTCTCGGTCCGCTCTCTCCCTGTCGGCCGGGTCCTGGCAGTAGACCGCCCTCGCCCCGTCTATCAACCTCTGTGAAAACTGCTCTAAGGTCTCCCCGGACCTGTGCCTAGCATTCCCTAAGCCCATCACTGTAGTAAGGTCGGTGCGGAAGATAGTCCTACACTCGCTGGGTGTCTCGTAAACCATCTCTAGCCCTAGCAGCCTCTGGGCAAACTCAGTGTAGTCAGGGTAGGTGATCCCGCTCACAGCCTCACCGTCTACCCTCAACCCGGTGATCCTAGCCACATCCTCTAGGGTGGGAATCATGTGCCCCCATGGCATCAAGAATGCCCGGCTAGTCCTGTCCCATCTCTCCCGTAGAACCTGGATAAGTGGTAGGTCTGGCCTAACTGGCTCTATGCTAAGGAAGGCCCCAAACCCTATGGCATCTACCCTCGCTCTCTGAAACTCGGGGAGGCCGTAGTATGCTGCCCGGACCATAACCCAGGAGATCCGTGTCCTCATCAATCCCTGCATGTAAAGAAAAAGAAAAGAAATTTCACTTAATTATGTTGATTATTCACGCTGAATCTCATTTTGATTGCCTTGGATTATATTGGTGTTTAATTTTAATTAACGACCGTCCTCAGGTCGTGGTTTGTTGAATTAGCGCCCCTGAGGAGGGCGTGGTTCTAAATGTGCTTTGAATTTGCGACCTGTCCTAGGTCGCTGTTTATCTAAGAAACGCCTCTGTGTTGGGCGTGGTTCTATGGTTAATTTCTGAATTCCTAAAAATATTTCAAGTCACACCCTTAGGTGGGGCGTTTTTCAAAATGGGTCCGTTAATTAATCAGGAATTAATGAATGGACGACCTCTGGTTTGGTCGTCTGTTGTTGAATTAACGCCCTAGTGGTGGGCGTTGTTTTCAAGTTTTCAGAAAATAAAAATAATGGCATGCCAAACAAATTCATGGAAAAATATTTGAAATAATTTAAAGCATGGAATTAATGGAAATTAACAATACGATATGAATTTAAATGGGCGACATGCTTTAGGGCGTGTTCTCATGGGGTTAATTATTTTTCAGGGAAATAATTTAATTAACGCCCTTGGGTTGGGCGTGTCTTTTTAAAACGTCACGCCCCTGAGGGCGCCTTCTTTCTGGGTTGCAGGGTTTATACCCGAGGGCTATGGAAATGGCATAAAAATAAAATTAAAATAAAAAAAATGGGAATTGGGTTGAGGGCCTACCTTCTTGTGTTTGGGTTCTTGTGGCTGAGGCCGTGGCTGCCTAGGCCGTCAGAGCTGGCCGGCACGGGGAGGAGCCGCCGCCATGGGCGGTGGCTCATCGCCATCTTCTTCTTCTCTTTCTTCACCGTCCTAGCCTTCTTCTCCCTCTCCATTTTCTCCCTCTTCTCCGGCATCATCTTCATTTCCTTCATTGGCCTCTTGGCCTCCTTCAGCTTCGTCGCCGGCCACCACCGCCGGTGCGTCTTCGTCGGCCGCCGGGGGAGGGACTTCCTCGCCGTCGGCATCATCGCCCAAGTCAACGACCTCGGGGGCGGCCACCCGTTGGCGTTTCAAACCTCCGCCGGCCATAGCTTAGGGCTAGGGTGTAGAAGGGAGAGAGATAGAGAGAGAGAATGAGAGAGATTGGGGGAGGGGGTTCTTGGTTAGGGTTGCAGAAGAAAGAGGGAAATGGATGGAGGAAGAAGAATAAAGGAGGGAAAGTTAACTCGAACGGTCAAAAAGAATTAACGACTTAAGCAAGGCCGCGTCTTGTGGAATCAACGACTGACATAAAGGCGTTTCTTAATAATTGACGACATTTCTTAAGGCGTTATTTTTGTGTGCATGGGGAATGATAACCGTCGTCAGACGCATTTAATGGCAATTGATTGATTTGATGGGAATAATCATTACTATTTTTGAGTAACGACTATGATTGAGGCGTTATTTATATGAAACGTGGCTGTCCTGAAGGCGTTACTTTTGGAATTTCAACGAATATATTTTGGAATATGAATCGTATTAACGCCTTACCTTAGGACGTTTTTCAATTAACGCCCATTGGTGAAGGCGTCAAATTTGTGAACTGGAATGTTGAAGACGACCTGTGGTGAAGGCGTCCTTTTATGAATTCACGGCGTTGCTTGAGGCGTTATTTGCAACAGAATCAGAACGTTGGAAGAATTGATCAGAAACACACTAAGATAGCTCAATAAAGGAAATATCATTGAGTTATTGGAAGGAAAAGATTACAATGCTTAATGAGTCATTTTGGGCCTCAATTTTCTAAGAGCTATTACATAAGATTTCTATTCATCTCTGTCTTCTTTCAAGCTTTCTACAGGTTGATGAGCCTTGTTGATTTTCCACAAAGCTTGAATAGTTGTGCACTCTTCTCCATCTTCATTACTGCCAAGGTCCCGTCTCTTGATAGGAGGGAGGTGTGATGGGTCCTCGAATACTCGCCGTGGAAGCCCGAGTTGAAGAAGGCATCGATATGAATTGTACAAGACGAATTCTGAAGCGCCTATGAGATGAAGGTCCGTCCCGGGAGAAAATCTTGCACGGAGCTCTTGAGTCTTGAGTATTCCCGGGGCGCAAGTGAAGAGATTCTTTGGCATTACTTTGAGGTGCTCTCTCCATTCCGCTCTCTTTTTGATTTGAGGAATCCGGTTCGTCACTCTATTGCTTATCCCAAGTGAACCGGTCATATAAGAGAGTGGGCTTTTTCAGAAGATTCTCGAGGATTGTTGGGCTTCGTCACATGGATCGAACTTGAAGTGGAAATCTACCCAACTAGAGAGTGCTAGCATGCATCCGTAGATGGGCCTTCCCATCGCCGCCGAGGTAAGCCCGCTGTAGAGATAGGCTAGAATCGCCGGTCCCACTCTATCTCCTTCCCATAGGCTCACTACGGCGCTTAATTGTGCCTCTTCTAGGAAGTCCTCCCGGATGGGAATAAGATTGCTCCTGCTAAGCACACCACAAAAGCCTTTGCTACCCGCTCTATCTCTTCATCTTCTTTAGCTTGATCCGCTCTCTTGTACACCCATGAGGCGAGCTTTAGAAGATTGATTCCTTTAGTGGCTTTGATTTGATACACTAGGTTGGGGCTAGATATCAAGCTTGTTAATAGCTCATGAGAGGCAATTGGTTTTGGCATGATGGCCACCTTTTCCTCATCTCCTTGCTTCGTTCTCCTTAAGCCTAAGATTATCTCCAATTCTTCTAATAGGATCATGGCTTCAAAAGTAGAGAAGAGAAAGGTATGGGTGGAAGGATGCCATATCTCTACAAGAGCCCCTATAGCTGCCCAGTCAAGATGAATCTGATCATAATGTTTGGCATGGGTGACTAGACCCAGAAGATGCCATCTTGTTAAATACACTCTCATATCTGAAGACAATTTGGAGAGTATGAGAGGGAGCCACTTGATTTTTGTGAATCTCCTTGCTCCTGGGACATTTGGGAAGTCCTGTGGAAGAAAGAAAGGAAGAACAATTCAGAAAGAAGAATGAATATGCATACAGAAGAGAGTGCAATGTTTCAGTAAAGACAAGAGAAGAACAGAAGGATTCTCTCTACCTGGTTCATAGAAATTCTACTGCTAATATGCCTGTTAACATCGGTCAACCTGGGAGTGGAGGACTTAGACCTCTTAATCGCCCTCTCCATCTTCGATTTGCAGAAGAAGCTCTGACGTTTGCGATGCCTACAGAAGAACAGACAGAAGAACAGACAGAAGAATAGGCAGAAGAACAGAGCTCTGAAGGTTGCTTTGATTGATTGGAATTATCTTTCCTTTATAGGAGTCTGGGGAGTCTCGAGGCCGTTCGGAGTTAGCAAGTTGATTGTCATTTTGGACTGGGTTTAGTTTGTGAATCGGAAACGGAAGTTCGTGCTTAATTAACGCCTTCTGTTAGGGCGTCAATTGTTGAATTGACGACCTGACTGAGGTCGTGTTTTGTGTAACGCCCTTTCCAGGGTCGTTTTCTTCTTGAACTCTTGGTGCATTTAACGCCTCAGTAAAAGGCGTGTTTGTCATTTTGACGCCCTCCTTATAAGGCGCCTTCCATGTTTTGACGATGTTTGGTGCAGGCGTGAATTTGTGAACTTATGAATTTCCTTCCTTACATGCTTTGATGAACTTAAGTGCTATTATTTCGTTAGGATTTTATCTTATTAAGCACTTATGATCATGTTATGCTTTGAATTGAGGATTATTTATATTGAAATTTTGAGAGAACTAATAAACTTTTGAGTGTAGAAGATTGCAGGTTTCGAGATGTCCGAATTAATGTGGAGGTAACATCATGTTGTTTTTGTAAGTATTATTACTATATGGTATCTACGCTATTATAGTATATCAAGGACCTTGTGATTCTGATGAACCTGGAATTTGAGTTCCCCTTCATCAAAAATAGTGATAATTCCAGGAAAGTCTTGATCACACGGATAGGCCGTTGAGTCATTAAAGGTCTGGGACGATGGTTCCACTTTTCTGAGTTGACGCGTGGACAAACGGGCTTCGGCTTAGTGTCAGCTTAGAGATCTGGATTCTTGACCAAATCTAGATGGCTTAGCAATATTATCCTTGGTTATTTTCTATCTTTTAGTTTGTTTTATCTTTTCTTTTAGCCCAGCATGCATCATGTAGGACTTTGAATTTCATGCTGAAAATCTTCATATTATGGCAGTAATGAAGGTCACTCGCTCTTGATTGAGTTGACATGAGATATTCCATTCCAAATTGAGTACTTTATTCTCTTTGAAGCCGCTCAGGCTGATTACTTGAAAATGTCCCTTTGTTGGATCTCCATCTTAATTCCCTTTATTTTTCTGCAAATCCACCTTGGGTGTAGCACGTCCACGTTGGCTGGTAACCGCTCTCCAATGGTGTCTCCTTATCGTGCCATGTGCACATTTTTACTTATTTAGTTTAATCTCCTTTATCCAGCAAATTGATACTTCCTTGGAATCACCCGGAGTTGTTTCGCTCAGAATCTTGGAAATATTTCCAAAGCTTAGTGTCTGGGGCGTGTCACATCACACCTTGGCGTCTACTTATCAGTTCGCTCCACTTCATTCCATTTGTTGCACTCTCACTCCATTTCGTCTCACTCCCTTGCAAAGCAGACGCCAAGGCGGGGTAGCTGTAGACACGCCAAAATTGACGCTATGTTGATCAAATCTCATGTCGCTATGTTGATACCCTAAAGTGAACTTCGATATATTCATAATATGAAGTTTTTCTATTTTTTGTGTGGTTTTGTTTTGTTCTTGCATTTTGTGATTCGCGACCTGAGGAGGGGCGTGTTTTATATAGCGACCTAACATGGGGCGTGTTCAAAGAAAGGACGACCAAATGTCAGGGCGTCAATTCCTGGTATTATCCGGTTTCAAAATAAATTCAAAATAAATTCAAATTATTGATTAACGTCCTTCCTCAGGGCGTGGTTTCAATTAACGCCTTCATCTCAGGCGTGTTCTCATAATTTTCAAATAAAGTAAGTTTTATTGCCAAAATTTAATCCCAGAAGTGACGCCCTTGATCATGGTCGTGTTTTGAGTAACGTCTTGATGTAGGTCGTCAATTTATGATTTGACGCCCTTCGCAAGGTCGTGTTTTCCCTTTCGTGTCCTGCTTAAACTCAACTTTCCTGGAGAGTTCCCTGCCTCCGTTGGTCTCCTTGCTTGAATTAGGAGTTAGAGTCCTGCCTTCTTTGATCATTGCCTATCCTTATCTACCCAAAGTTGAGCTTATCTTCGATTGAAATCTTATAAAAGGATGCTCTGGTCGATCTAGACAGAGGTTGACGGGTCAGAGAGTTCACAGCTTTACGGGTTATGAGTTAACAGAGCTTCATCTTCCTCTTGTGCGATCGTTTAGAGCTCTGCTTCCTCTGCTTCCGATCAACCGCGTCCACCTTGTTTCCCTTTACTGTCGTCAGGGACAGCAGGGTTCTTTTATTCTATTTTTTTTGCTTTGTCTTCATCAACCGATCATCATCAGTGTGTTCTTCTTTTACGCTTGCATTAGCTGCATCATATCTCCTCCTTCCCTATTTTCTTTAGGGGTTTTAAAACAAAATAAGGTGCGCATGTTTTGTTCTTTTCTCATCTTCATATCATCTTTGGGATTGATACTACGTGCACTTGGCTGATCCACTGCTTGTGTGTTTTGTCTCTTTTGCAAGGTAATCAATAAAGAAAAACCCCCTTCATCGGTCGGCCGGTTGAAGGAGGAGCATGAATTTACAATCCATCCCGCGTTCTATTTTCCACCAGGTATTCGTGATCTTCTTTATTTCTTCTTGAGGTAACCCCTCTGGCGATCACCCTCCTTAGTAGCACCACGTGCTTCTTTTCCTTATTATTATATCATCTCCCCCTCATTTTTATTATGCTTTCTCATATTTAAATTTCTTCTTCATCTGTGGATTTATTACGATCTACAAATTTATATGATTGAGTAACGACTATGATTGAGGCGTTATTTATATGAAACGTGGCTGTCCTGAAGGCGTTACTTTTGGAATTTCAACGAATATATTTTGGAATATGAATCGTATTAACGCCTTGCCTTAGGACGTTTTTCAGTTAACGCCCATTGGTGAAGGCGTCAAATTTGTGAACTGGAATGTTGAAGACGACCTGTGGTGAAGGCGTCCTTTTATGAATTCACGGCGTTGCTTGAGGCGTTATTTGCAACAGAATCAGAACGTTGGAAGAATTGATCAGAAACACAGTAAGATAGCTCAATAAAGGAAATATCATTGAGTTATTGGAAGGAAAAGATTACAATGCTTAATGAGTCATTTTGGGCCTCAATTTTCTAAGAGCTATTACATAAGATTTCCATTCATCTCTGTCTTCATTCAAGCTCTCTACAGGTTGATGGGCCTTGTTGATTTTCCACAAAGCTTGAATAGTTGTGCACTCTTCTCCATCTTCATTGCTGCCAAGGTCCCGTCTCTTGATAGGAGGGAGGTGTGATGGGTCCTCGAATACTCGCCGTGGAAGCCCGAGTTGAAGAAGGCATCGATATGAATTGTACAAGACGAATTCTGAAGCGCCTATGAGACGAAGGTCCGTCCCGGGAGAAAATCTTGCACGGAGCTCTTGAGTCTTGAGTATTCCCGGGGCGCAAGTGAAGAGATTCTTTGGCATTACTTTGAGGTGCTCTCTCCATTCCGCTCTCTTTTTGATTTGAGGAATCCGGTTCGTCACTCTATTGCTTATCCCAAGTGAACCGGTCATATAAGAGAGTGGGCTTTTTCAGAAGATTCTCGAGGATTGTTGGGCTTCGTCACATGGATCGAACTTGAAGTGGAAATCTACCCAACTAGAGAGTGCTAGCATGCATCCGTAGATGGGCCTTCCCATCGCCGCCGAGGTAAGCCCGCTGTAGAGATAGGCTAGAATCGCCGGTCCCACTCTATCTCCTTCCCATAGGCTTACTACGGCGCTTAATTGTGCCTCTTCTAGAAAGTCCTCCGTGGATGGGAATAAGATTGCTCCTGCTAAGCACACCACGAAAGCCTTTGCTACCCGCTCTATCTCTTCATCTTCTTTAGCTTGATCTGCTCTCTTGTACACCCATGAGGAGAGCTTTAGAAGATTGATTCCTTTAGTGGCTTTGATTTGATTCACGAGGTTGGGGCTAGATATCAAGCTTGTTAATAGCTCATGAGAGGTAATTGGTTTTGGCATGATGGCCACCTTTTCCTCATCTCCTTGCTTCGTTCTCTTTAAGCCTAAGATTATCTCCAATTCTTCTAATAGGATCGTGGCTTCAAAAGTAGAGAAGAGAAAGGTATGGGTGGAAGGATGCCATATCTCTACAAGAGCCCCTATAGCAGCCCAGTCAAGATGAATCTGATCATAATGTTTGGCATGGGTGACTAGACCCAGAAGATGCCATCTTGTTAAATACACTCTCATATCTGAAGACAATTTGGAGAGTATGAGAGGGAGCCACTTGATTTTTGTGAATCTCCTCGCTCCTGGGACATTTGGGAAGTCCTGTGGAAGAAAGAAAGGAAGAACAATTCAGAAAGAAGAATGAATATGCATACAGAAGAGAGTACAATGTTTCAGTAAAGACAAGAGAAGAACAGAAGGATTCTCTCTACCTGGTTCATAGAAATTCTACTGCTAATATGCCCGTTAATATCGGTCAACCTGGGAGTGGAGGACTTGGACCTCTTAATCGCCCTGTCCATCTTCGATTTGCAGAAGAAGTTCTGACGATTGCGATGCCTGTAGAAGAACAAACAGAAGAATAGGCAGAAGAACAGAGCTCCGAAGGTTGCTTTGATTGATTGGAATTGTCTTTCCTTTATAGGAGTCTGGGGAGTCTCGAGGCCGTTCGGAGTTACCAAGTTGATTGTCATTTTGGACTGGGTTTAGTTTGTGAATCGGAAACAGATGTTCGTGCTTAATTAACGCCTTCTGTTAGGGCGTCAATTGTTGAATTGACGACCTAACTGAGGTCGTGTTTTGTGTAACGCCATTTCCAGGGTCATTTTCTTCTTGAACTCTTGGTGCATTTAACGCCTCAGTAAAAGGCGTGTTTGTCGTTTTGACGCCCTCCTTATAAGGCGCCTTCCATGTTTTGACGACGTTTGGTGCAGGCGTTAATTTGTGAACTTATGAATTTCCTTCCTTACATGTTTTGATGAACTTAAGTGCTATTATTTCGTTAGGATTTTATCTTATTAAGCACTTATGATCATGTTATGCTTTGAATTGAGGATTATTTATATTGAAATTTTGAGAGAACTAATAAACTTTTGAGTGCAGAAGATTGCAGGTTTCGAGATGTCCGAATTAATGTGGAGGTAACATCATGTTGTTTTTGTAAGTATTATTACTATATGGTATCTACGCTATTATAGTATATCAAGGACCTTGTGGTTCTGATGAACCTGGAATTTGAGTTCCCCTTCATCAAAAACAGTGATAATTCCAGGAAAGTCTTGATCACACGGATAGGCCGTAGAGTCATTATAGGTCTGGGATGATGGTTCCACTTTTCTGAGTTGACGCGTGGACAAACGGGCTTCGACTTAGTGTCAGCTTAGAGATCTGGATTCTTGACCAAATCTAGATGGCTTAGCAATATTATCCTTGGTTATTTTCTATCTTTTAGTTTGTTTTATCTTTTCTTTTAGCCCAGCATGCATCATGTAGGACTTTGAATTTCATGCTGAAAATCTTCATATTATGGCAATAATGAAGGCCACTCGCTCTTGATTGAGTTGACATGAGATATTCCATTCCAAATTAAGTACGTTATTCTCTTTGAAGCCGCTCAGGCTGATTACTTGAAAATGTCCCTTTGTTGGATCTCCATCTTAATTTCCTTTATTTTTCTGCAAATCCTACTTGGTTGTAGCACGTCCACGTTGGCTGGTAACCACTCTCCAATGGTGTCTCCTTATCGTGCCATGCGCACATTTTTACTTGTTTAGTTTGATCTCCTTTATCCGGCAAATTGATACTTCCTTGGAATCACCCGGAATTGTTTCGCTCAGAATCTTGGAAAGATTTCCAAAGCTTAGTGTCTGGGGCGTGTCACATCACACCTTGACGTCTACTTATCAGTTCGCTCCACATCATTCCGTTTGTTGCACTCTCACTCCATTTCATCTCACTCCCTTGCAAAGTAGACGCCAAGGCGGGGCAGCTGTAGACACGCCAAAATTGACGCTATGTTGATCAAATCTCATGTCACTATGTTGATGCCCCAAAGTGAACTTCAATATATTCATAATATGAAGTTTTTCTATTTTTTGTGTGGTTTTGTTTTGTTCTTGCATTTTGTGATTCGCGACCTGAGGAGGGGCGTGTTTTATATAGCGACCTAACATGGGGCATGTTCAAAGAAAGGACGACCAAATGTCAGGGCGTCAATTCCTGGTATTATCCGGTTTCAAAATAAATTCAAAATAAATTCAAATTATTGATTAACGTCCTTCCTCAGGGCGTGGTTTCAATTAACGCCTTCATCTCAGGCGTGTTCTCATAATTTTCAAATAAAGTAAGTTTTATTGTCAAAATTTAATCCCAGAAGTGACGCCGTTGATCATGGTCGTGTTTTGAGTAACGTCTTGATGTAGGTCGTCAATTTGTGATTTGACGCCCTTCGCAAGGTCTTGTTTTCCCTTTCGTGTCCTGCTTAAACTCAACTTTCCTGGAGAGTTCCCTGCCTCCGTTGGTCTCCTTGCTTGAATTAGGAGTTAGAGTCCTGCCTTCTTTGATCATTACCTATCCTTATCTTCCCAAAGTTGAGCTTATCTTCGATTGAAATCCTATAAAAGGATGCTCTGGTCGATCTAGACAGAGGTTGACGGGTCAGAGAGTTCACAGGTTTACGGGTTACGAGTTCAGGGTCACAGAGCTTCATCTTCCTCTTGTGCGATCATTTAGAGCTCTACTTCCTCTGCTTCCGATCAACCGCGTCCACCTTGTTTCCCTTTACTGTCGTCAGGGACAGTAGGGTTCTTTTATTCTATTTTTTTTGCTTTGTCTTCATCAACCGATCATCATCACTGTGTTCTTCTTTTACGCTTGCATTAGCTGCATCATATCTCCTCCTTCCCTATTTTCTTTAGGGGTTTTAAAACAAAATAAGGTGCGCATGTTTTGTTCTTTTCACATCTTCATATCATCTTTGGGATTGATACTACGTGCACTTGGCTGATCCACTGCTTGTGTGTTTTGTCTCTTTTGCAAAGTAATCAATAAAGAAAAACCCCCTTCATCGGCCGGCCGGTTGAAGGAGGAGGAGGAATTCACAATCCATCCCGCGTTCTATTTTCCACCAGGTATTCGCGATCTTCTTTGTTTCTTCTTGAGGTAACCCCTCTGGCGATCACCCTCCTTAGTAGCACCACGTGCTTCTTTTCCTTATTATTATATCATCTCCCCCTCATTTTTATTATGCTTTCTCATATTTAAATTTCTTCTTCATGTGTGGATTTATCACGATCTACACATATGACTTCAAAAAGATTTAGCATTTACATTGAATTCCACCTTAAACCTTCATATTAAGAGTAAAACATAAGAAGCATTGTTCAACTCTTCATGCATCACATGAATTGCTCAAGAAGCATTATAATAGTGAAATACAAGACCAGCCAACGATGTGAGATTGATGAACAAAAACACGTTCCAAAGTACTTTTCCGACAACACATGTTAAATGTAAACAAGGTCTGAGTTCAAGGGCAAATTACAAGATGCAATGCATGAGATGCAACTGATCACAACTTAAATGCAAACTGAAATGCAACAAAGCTTAAACGCAACATTGCTACTGAACAGAAATATGATGAAATCATACATGCATGCAAGCACACAACACACACATAAAATATAAGTAGCCGATTGCCTGGGCACACATATAGTACAAGATTTCTCCCCCTTTGGCATCATCAAAGGAGGGGGTGACAAGGGATAAGAAGTGTGCCATTCTGCAAGAGCATAGCCGTCTAATCATCATCTGGAGTCGGTGAGTTTGGTGGATGCCTAATATACTCCAAGACTTCTTCAAGCATGTGGGACTGATTAGCCAAAGTATCAGTAACATACTGAGAGTGCTCTTGATGAGATAGCTTCAGATTAGTGAGAGCATGTTGCATAGCCTCCATAGTCTCCCCATAATTGTCTAAACGACCATCAATAGTATCCAAACGGTCCATGAGCAGCTGAACTGCCTCGGAAGGCATGTCCTCAACAGGAATATGTGGCTGTTGCACACCGGCCTGTGCATCACCGTCATCCTCCTCCTCAGAACTGATTTCATGTGCAGCACTTTTCAATGTCCGGACCAAGTTACCATCTCGCAAGTCATAGCCCATATTATGACAAATAGAATGAACAGTAAATATATCAGCCTCTCTAATGGTTTGAGAAGATTCTTTGGAGAGGTTTATGTCCATGTGTGCAAATATAGCAGAAAGTGCGGCGGCATATGGAAGAGTTCTATTCTTGTGCTTCATGCTGTTACGCATATGTGCTAAAAACATAGCTATGAAATTAACTGGAATACCACCCAAGAGACAGTATAATAAAAACATATGGATCTTTGTCACTTTGTCATGGCCTCCTCCTCTTGGGAGCAGGGTAGTAGTGATCATCCTGTGTAATATATGCTGCAGGGGAGGAAAATGATTGGCGTTTAACCCATCAAGAGAATTTTCACCTTTTTCTTCAGATGTCATCATTTGATAAACAGTTTCTTCAGGAACCACAATATCTCTGAATGTAAAGCCTTCATGAGGGTGATTAAATGCCACTCCTAAAAATTCTGTGGAGAGTATAACCCATTGGCCATTAACCACAGTAATCGGATGTTCCCCAGACATGGTGAAGTTGCTATAAAATTGATGCACCAAATTCGGATAAATGCGTCAATGTTCAGACATGAAGAAGTCCAAATTTGGCTGACTGTAAAGAACATTCAATAAACTCGGAAGATGGCGGTTAAGATTGGCAAATGATACCACTCGAGGTCGGAGTACCTTTCTGTACAAGACCTTGCTCAAAGGCGCAGATTCTCTGCCATATGCGGCCTCCCTAACACGACGTGCCATGGCCGCACTAGACTCCCCTCTGCTGCGAGAAGAACGCCTCTTTGGGGCCATCTAAACATAGACCAAAGGAACCGATTGATGAGGCTGTATGTCACTCCCCGAGAGCGGAAGATACCCGGAGACGCGTGACGAGTTTATATTGATCATGTCAATCAGAGTATTAGTGTATTCGACACCAAATCAGAGATGCGCAAGAGTAAAGATAACACAATCCTTTTATTCCTTCATAAGAGTACTTCTATTACAATCCCTTGAAAATGCTAAACTTAATAAAAAGAAAAGTACACAATTGACTCAAGAAAATATAGAAAAGACAAGACTAGTTGACACTTTGAGAAGCTCTAATCACTTTCACTCTTGACCTTCCCCGTCTGTTTGGGTCTCGTCATCGGACTTACCTGAAAAGTAGGGAAACACTGAGTGAGCGAACGCTCAGTAGGAAATTATATCTCAAGAACTAGCAATGGTTTTAAGTAATTACATTTTTCACATGTAAGTGCACTATGGATAGGCATGCTTGCGTAAAACGACAAGATAGAGAGTATAACAAGAGACAATGAAGTGAATTATTCAGGAACTTTCAAGAACTTGTATCAAATATATGTCAAGATATTTATCATGTCATGTGGGAATTGGCTATTTCACACAAGTACTTTGCCCGTGTCGGGCCACGCTAGTAAAGTCACGCAAGTCGAGTCACGCACGCAAGTAAGAGAGAGATTATGGAATGCCAATTAGATCAAGAGAAATAGTACTTCGGTGCAATGCTTAGACACCGTGATCATTACAACTCCCATGGGCACTAGTACTTTTGGGTGCTCCTCCCAGGACCAGATCGGGCCCTTATATGCACAGCATTAAAAATAGATCTAGGCATCCACGATAATTTATAGCCAATATGGAGTTTCAAGAACAAGCTTTAATAGGATGATAAGATAAGATTTTTATGGAATTCAAGGGCAAGGCCCTTGATTAAGGACATAATGGCGATAAAATTCACGCAAAGCATATAAACCATGACATGTCGATAAACTGGGTGGAATTGGTTCCCTAACTTGGGTACCATGACAAGTAAGTGCCCATATGTAGATGGTCACTCTTTTTAATATAGAATTGAGGTCCACAAGAACATCATAATGATGTTTGATATAGAATTGGGGTCCACAAGAACATCACAATAATGGCATGCTTTCCCCATTCATTAAGATAATTCTCATATCATACACATAGCATAACATGAGGGCCGGTATACCATGTTTCTATAGAGTGACATGGCAAAGTAGTGTGATAGGTTTTTAATGGTACAACCTGCTCAATCTGCCTTGAGGGAATCCAAGGCTCGAGGAGTCTTATGGAGGTCTCTATGACTAACTCGCTAGTCCAAAGGAACGGAGTGTCCAATGGAGAGCTTGTATGTCACTGAGAGTTAGTGGGTAATCTTTAAAATATCATGAAACACTGGACTATATTCACGGACTGGAATATAGTGCCGACATATATATACATATAATATACATATGCAACCCTCGGTTAACAGTAGCAGTGTAAAATAGTATCGCAGGAAAATAGCGACGTAATCTAAGTCATTAATCATGGAATTCACGCCTTATACAGGGGCGTTTATTTATGATTTAATGACTACAGTAGCAGGCGTCCATTAGATTTATAATATTTTGCAAAATTGCCAATTTCTGGAATTTTCATGAAAACGCGCCTCACAGAGGGGCGTTAATTTTAAAGTCACGCCCTGGTGCAGGGCGTCAGTTATGTAAGAGACGACCTATCCCAGGTCGTTAATTCCTTAACATCCGAAATAGGATTCATGAACAGTATAAATTTCCAGATAATAAAATTTTCAGGAAGAGGATCACATGGTCAGGATGAGAAAAATAGCAGGATTCAACAAGTATGATCATGCATTAAATTAGATACATGGTTTACTTGATATAGAATTTTTAAACATGGGTAATTAATAATTAAGTAAAGTTGACGACTCCTGGGCAGGGCGTCAAAACAAGAATTAGCGCCCTAGTCTGGGTCGCTTCCTTTAAAATTAGCGCCCTAAGGAGGGTCGCTACTTACACTATTTTCCAGAAAACTACGAAAACGCATAGAATCTATATGCATGAATTGACAGATGACTTTATCATAATTACTATGTTGGTTTGGGCTATAATTCTTGAGAAAACCTACCTGATGAATGTTCTGGTGAAGGATCGTGAAGAAAGTTGAAGAGAGAACGATGCTCTGTTCTAAACAGAGCCTCCTGAGAACAGCTACTCCCTCTTTCACAGTGAACGGAAGAAGAGGACGTCGATGAAGAACCTCACGTCCTTCAGCTAGGCAGAAGAGTTACTACTTACCGCAGACTTCCTGTAGCAAAGACGATGAAGAATCATTAATATTCTTCATGATTATGACCGAAGGCAGGGAAGAAGAACATTACATGTTCTTTACGTATGCAGCAGCAGAGCTTCCTTCAGCCAAATAGCCTATTAGGGTTCGAGAGGAAGGGTTATTTATAGGGTTTTTATGATCCTAACGGAGTTACTATCGTATTGGAAGTAATGTTTCCCTCATAGAGTCCTTGCCATAATCAATCTCCCTCGTAGTTATCCAGAAACTTGCTCTGGATAGTCTCCTGGTTCGAACGAAACTCGAACGGAACATAAATGGAATTAACGCCTTACGTTAGGGCGTTAATTTAAATTGACGCCTTGGTTAATGTCATTTCTTATGTAAAACACGTCCATGTGGAGGGCGTCACGTTTACTTGCCATTTTTTATTATTTTGGCCGTTTGGGAATTGACGACATCTTCTGTGGGCGTCCTTTCTGGAATTCGCACCTTGTATAAGGGCGTTTCTTTTTGAAGTAGCGCCTTGAATCAAGGTGCTATTTACATTTTGGTTTATTATTCACTTCTTTAAATCTTTAAATCTTATTTTGATCAATTGGGGTTTTTATTTCCTTTTATTTTTACCAGGGTTGCTACACCCTCCCCCACTTAAAAGAATTTGGTCCCCGAATTCAATCGCATATATTTATATATATATGGAGAGTGTAGAGTTATATACATTTTTAGAATAAGTTCGGAAATCGTTTCCTCATACACTCCTCGGTCTCCCATGTGGCTTCGCGTTCTGAACATTTATTCCATTGCACCTTTAACATGGGGATAACTTTATTTCTTAATGTTCGTACCTCGCGATCAAGGATCTTCATGGGCTTTTGTTCATAAGTGAGATCCCTTTGAATCACCAGGTCTCCATGATCAATGATATGTGATGGATCATGCACATATTTCTTCAACATTGATATATGGAATACATTATGAACTTCAGACAATTGAGGAGGCAATGCGATGCGATAAGCAACCTCGCCAACTCTTTCCAGTATCTCAAAAGGTCCAATGAATCTTGGTGTAAGCTTGCCCTTAACACCAAATCTCCTTATTCCACGTCCAAGTGATATCTTGAGAAAAAACGTGATCTCCGACTTGGAATTCGAGATCTCTCCTTCTTGTGTCAGCATAAGTCTTTTGTCTAGACTGTGCTACTTGCAGTCTTTCTCTAATCAACTGTATCTTCTCTGTGACATCCCTTACCATATCTGGACCTAATAGTTGTTTCTCTCCAACTTCATCCCAGCATAAGGGTGATCGGCAACTCCTTCCGTATAAGGCTTCGAAAGGTGTGATTTGTATACTCGCTTGGTAGCTGTTGTTGTAAGCAAATTCAACCAACGGCAAGTGATCATGCCAGCTTCCATCAAAATCAATGATGCAAGCTCGGAGCATATCTTCAACCACCTGATTAGTTCTCTCAGTCTGACCATCCATTTGAGGATGAAAAGCTGTACTAAAGTTAAGTCTCGTCCCTAGTGAATGTTGTAAACCCTTCCAAAAATGAGAAGTAAAACGGGGATCTATGTCAGACACGATCGAAACAGGAATACCATGCAATCTGACTATCTATTTCACGTATAGTGCAGCCAGAACATCAACTGACCATCGATTCTTGATTGGCAAGAAATGCGCTGATTTGGTCAATCGATCAATGATAACCCATATTCCATCATGTCCTCCTTTTGATTTAGTTAGACCCATGATGAAATCCATACCAATATCCTCCACTTCCATTTGGGAATATCCAGAGGATGTAGCTTTCCGGCAGGCTTTTGGTGTTCTGCCTTGACTTGTTGACATGTGAGACAGCGAGACACAAAATTCGCTATTTCTCTTTTCATATTGGGCCACCAAAAGGTCCTTTTTAAATCTTGGTCAATCTTAGTAGATCCTAGATGGATTGTGTACCTTGATCTGTGAGCTTCATCTAAGATTTTCTTCTTTAATTCTGGACAATCCGGTATACATGTTCTACTTTGGAATAACAACCTTCCATCTGAAGCTAGTTGGAACACAGATTGTCCTTCTAGTTTGCCCTTGATTTCCACTAATACGGGGTCACTACCCTGCAGTCCTTATATTTTGGATAGCAAGTCTGGTTGTATGCTCATATGGGATAAGGTGACACACCTACTGTCCTTGTCCATGCTTATATTAAGTTTAGAGAATTGTTCTAGCAACTTCCTCTCCTAAATCATACTTGGCTAATAGTGCTCTCGGCTTTCGACTGAGGGCATCGGCTACAGGATTACCCTTTCCAGGATGATATTGTATAGTGAAGTCGAAGTCCTTAAGATATTCTAGCCAACGTCTTTGCCTCATATTCAATTCCTTCTGAGAGAAGAGATACTTAAGACTCTTATGGTCAGAGTATACAATAAACTACACTCCGTACAGATAATGTCTCCATATCTTTAGTGCAAATACGACTGCAGCCAATTCTAGATCATGAACTGGGTAGTTCTCCTCATGCTTCTTCAACTGGCGAGAAGAGTAGGCTATAACCTTCCCTTGTTGCATTAAAACACATCCGAGGCCAATGCCAGATGCATCGGTGTATATTTCGAATCTCTCGCCTTCAATTGGTAGATCTAAAATTGGGGCAGTAGTTAGATGATCCTTGAGAGCTTGAAAGCTTCTTTCACATTCCTCACTCCATTCATAACGTATCTCCTTGCGAGTTAGCCTAGTGAGTGGTACGGCTATCTTGGAGAAATCCTTGATGAATCGCCGATAGTAGCCCGCAAGACCCAAGAAACTACGGATCTCGCTAGCATTGGTCGGTTTTTCCCAATTCCTTACAGCTTCAACCTTTGATGGATCTACGGATAAATCGTCCTTTGATATAACATGCCCCAAGAAAGCTACTTCTCTTAACCAAAATTCACATTTGCTGAGCTTTGCATATAGCTTATTTGTCCTCAATATCTGTAATGCAATCCTTAAATGTTCCTCATGCTCTCCCTTGGTCTTGGAGTAAATCAATATATCATCAATGAAAACCATCACGAATTGATCTAGATAAGGTCTGGATATACTATTCATCAACTGCATAAAGGCAGCAGGGGCATTTGTTAGTCAAAAGGCATAACAACAAACTCATAATGGCCATACCTGCTTCTGAATGCGGTCTTATGAATGTCATCATCCTTGATCCTTAGTTGGTGATATCCTGACCTGAGATCAATCTTTGAAAAATACTGGGATCCAGATATTTGATCAAATAACTCATCGATTCTCGGCAGTGGATACTTATTCTTGATAGTGAGATGATTCAACTGACGATAGTCGATGCATAGTCTCATGGATCCATCCTTCTTCTTTACAAATAGCACAGGTGCTCCCCACGGGGAAGTGCTTGGTCTAATAAATCTCTTCTTGAGAAGTTCCATCAATTGCTCCTTCAACTCCTTGAGTTCAGCAGGGGGCATTCTATATGGTGCCTTAGAAACTGGTCCAGCATTAGGGACCAAATCGATGGTGAAGGCTACTTCTCTTTGTGGGGGTAATCCAGGCAAATCCTCCGGAAACACGTCCGGAAATTCTTGCACAACTGGGATGTCCTCTAGCTTAGTCTCCTTAGTCTCCTTAATGGTGACAAAAGCAAGAAAGATACACATCCTTTCCTTATTAGTTTGCTAGCTCGGAGAGCCGAAATAAGAGGTGACTTGCTTCGACTCTTAGGGCTAGAATAGACTAGTTCTGGAAAGTCCTTGAAAGAAACTTTGCTGTTACGACAATCCACCATTGCCTGATACCTAGATAACCAGTCTGCTCCCAATATGACATCATATCCCTTTAGGTCTAAACATATGAGATCGATAGGAAAATTTCTTCCTTTTACCAAGACTTCACAGTTTTGATAATGGTGAGTAATATCGGTTTCGTTTCCGAGAGGAGTAGATAAAAATATTTTCATCCATTCCGGTTCCATAGGTAGTGGGTCAGCAAACTTCTTGGAAATAAAAGAATGTGATTCACCCGTATCAAATAAGACATGTGCATACTTGGAACAAACTTTTAGTGTACCTTCTACTAGTCCGCCTTCGTCTTGTTCTGTCTCCTTAATTGCTTGGAGACGAGCATTCTTTGTTACCGGGCGCTTTCTGTCACCGGTTTGATCATTGAGTAGGGGACAGTCGGGAATCCGATGATCACGGCTCCCACACCGGAGATATGCTCCAAGTTTCCTCCAACATTCTTCGGCCTTGTGTCCGGCCTTATCACATTGCTTACATACCACCTTAGCAGGTGTAGGGGTGATGGAGAAAGGTTCGGTCTTCTTGAATTTTTGCTCCTGGGAGGGAATGCCTCCATTACTTGGCCTCTTCTTGAAATTAGGTTTGAAGGTGCCGGAGCTAGTAACATTCTCCTTCTTGTCTTTTCCACGGATCCTATCAGACAGTTCCGTGGCATCTTCCAGTAATTGGGCTCGTCGAACCATCTCCGAATAGACTTGTATGTCCATCGGTGCCAGTTGTGTGATATATTGGGGCCTGAGCCCATTAAGAAATCTTCGAGCTTTCATCTTCTCAGTACTAACTAAGTGTTTAGCGTACCGAGACAGCCTAGAGAACTGCGCTTCATATTCAGCCACCGACAAAGATCGTTGCTTAAGTGCGGCGAATTCAGCGGCTTTCTTCTCTTGAACTCGATCTGAGAAATATTTATTGTTGAAGTGTTCAACAAACTCCTCCCAAGTAACTTGTCCTTGATCTAATGTGGCTTCTATCGACTCCCACCAGCATCGGGCGTCTCTTTCTAATTAAAATGTGGCTAACAGGACCTTCTCCTGGTCCGAACATTGCATGACTCTAAAAACACGTTCTGTTTCTCGGATCCAGTGCTCGGCATCATCTGGATCAGTGGATCCCATGAACTTAGGAGGGTTCATGTTCTTGAAGCTTTGGTGGAGACTTCCTGCTCCACGATGTGCACCTCCTTGTGCCACTTGTTGAAGTGCCTGGGTCATGCCTTGAAGAGTGCGTTGCATGTTGCGCCATTGAGCACGTTCGGCAGCCATTGTCCTACAATTTCGATAGCTATATTAGTATGTGACGGCGTAAAAAGGCTTTTAATTCTATATTGACTTTAACCCTTGGTTCTACCCAATCTCACGGGTTAGAGGTTCAGACTTATCCTTGGACTTGGGTTTCCTAGGAATTGAATACCCTATGCTCTGATACCACAAAAACTGTCACGCCCCGAGAGCGGAAGATACCCGGAGACGCGTGACGAGTTTATATTGATCATGTCAATCAGAGTATTAGTGTATTCGACACCAAATTAGAGATGCGCAAGAGTAAAGATAACCCAATCCTTTTATTCCTTCATAAGAGTACTTCTATTACAATCCCTTGAAAATGCTAAACTTAATAAAAAGAAAAGTACACAATTGACTCAAGAAAATATAGAAAAGACAAGACTAGTTGACACTTTGAGAAGCTCTAATCACTTTCACTCTTGACCTTCCCCGTCTGTTTGGGTCTCGTCATCGGACTTACCTGAAAAGTAGGGAAACACCGAGTGAGCGAACGCTCAGTAGGAAATTATATCTCAAGAACTATCAATAGTTTTAAGTAATTACATTTTTCACATGTAAGTGCACTATGGATAGGCATGCTTGCGTAAAACGACAAGATAGAGAGTATAACAAGAGACAATGAAGTGAATTATTCAGGAACTTTCAAGAACTTGTATCAAATATATGTCAAGATATTTATCATGTCATGTGGGAATTGGCTATTTCACGTAAGTACTTTGCCCGTGTCGGGCCACGCTAGTAAAGTCACGCAAGTCGAGTCACGCACGCAAGTAAGAGAGAGATTGTGGAACGCCAATTAGATCAAGAGAAATAGTACTTCGGTGCAATGCTTAGACACCATGATCATTACAACTCCCATGGGCACTAGTACTTTTGGGTGCTCCTCCTAGGACCAGATCGGGCCCTTATATGCACAGCATTAAAAATAGATCTAGACATCCACGATAATTTATAGCCAATATGGAGTTTCAAGAACAAGCTTTAATAGGATGATAAGAAAATATTTTTATAGAATTCAAGGGCAAGGCCCTTGAGTAAGGACATAATGGCGATAAAATTCACGCAAAGCATATAAACCATGACATGTCGATAAACTGGGTGGAATTGGTTCCCTAACTTGGGTACCATGACAAGTAAGTGCCCATATATAGATGGTCACTCTTTTTAATATAGAATTGAGGTCCACAAGAACATCATAATGATGTTTGATATAGAATTGGGGTCCACAAGAACATCACAATAATGGCATGCTTTCCCCATTCATTAAGATAATTCTCATATCATACACATAGCATAACATGAGGGCCGGTATACCATGTTTCTATAGAGTGACATGGCAAAGTAGTGTGATAGGTTTTTAATGGTACAACCTGCTCAATCGGCCTTGAGGGAATCCAAGGCTCGAGGAGTCTTATGGAGGTCTCTATGACTAACTCGCTAGTCCAAAGGAACGGAGTGTCCAATGGAGAGCTTGTATGTCACTGAGAGTTAGTGGGTAATCATTAAAACATCATGAAACATGGGACTATATTCACGGACTGGAATATAGTGCCGACATATATATACATATAATATACATATGAAACCCTCGGTTAACAGTAGCAGTGTAAAATAGTATCACAGGAAAATAGCGACGTAATCTAAGTCATTAATCATGGAATTAACGCCTTATACAGGGGCGTTTATTTATGATTTAACGACTACAGTAGCAGGCGTCCATTAGATTTATAATATTTTATAAAATTGCCAATTTCTGGAATTTTCATGAAAACGCGCCTCACAGAGGGGCGTTAATTTTAAAGTCACGCCCTGGTGCAAGGCGTCAGTTATGTAAGAGACGACCTATCCCAGGTCGTTAATTCCTTAACATCCGAAATAGGATTCATGAACAGTATAAATTTCCAGATAATAAAATTTTCAGGAAGAGGATCACATGGTCAGGAAGAGAAAAATAGCAGGATTCAACAAGTATGATCATGCATTAGATTAGATACATGGTTTACTTGATATAGAATTTTTAAACATGGGTAATTAATAATTAAGTAAAGTTGACGACTCCTGGGCAGGGCATCAAAACAACAATTAGCGCCCTAGTCTGGATCGCTTCCTTTAAAATTAGCGCCCTAAGGAGGGTCGCTACTTACACTATTTTCCAGAAAACTATGAAAACACATAGAATCTATATGCATGAATTGACATATAATTTTATCATAATTACTATGTTGGTTTGGGCTACAATTCTTGAGAAAACCTACCTGATGAATGTTCTGGTGAAGGATCGTGAAGAAAGTTGAAGAGAGAACGATACTCTGTTCTAAACAGAGCGTCCTGAGAACAGCTACTCCCTCTTTCATAGTGAACGGAAGAAGAGGACGTCGATGAAGAACCTCGCGTCCTTCAGCTAGACAGAAGAGTTACTACTTACCGCAGACTTCCTGCAGCAAAGACGATGAAGAATCATTAATATTCTTCATGATTATGACCGAAGGCAGGGAAGAAGAACATTACCTGTTCTTTACGTATGCAGTAGCAGAGCTTCCTTCAGCCAAATAGCCTAGTAGGGTTCGACAGGAAGGGTTATTTATAGGGTTTTTATGATCCTAATGGAGTTAGTATCGTATTGAAGTAATGTTTCCCTCATAGAGTCCTTGCCATAATCAATCTCCCTCGTAGTTATCCAGAAACTTGCTCTGGATAGTCTCCTGGTTCAAACGAAACTCGAACGGAACATAAATGGAATTAACGCCTTACGTTAGGACGTTAATTTAAATTGACGCCTTGGTTAATGTCATTTCTTATGTAAAACACGTCCATGTGGAGGGCATCACGTTTACTTGCCATTTTTTATTATTTTGGTCGTTTGGGAATTGACGACATCTTCTGTGGGCGTCCTTTCTGGAATTCACGCCTTGTATAAGGGCGTTTCTTTTTGAAGTAGCGCCTTGAATCAAGGCGCTATTTACATTTTGGTTTATTATTCACTTCTTTAAATCTTTTAATCTTATTTTGATCAATTGGGGTTTTTATTTCCTTTTATTTTTACCAGGGTTGCTACAGTGTAGATCTAGATGGTTCAACGAGAGAGGAAGGCTATCCGCAAAGATTTATGATCCTCCACACATCAAGAACATACCTCAGTGGGAGTGAAGCTCAAGGAAGACGCGTTGGAATCGCTCGGAAGAATTTGTGCGCGGGACGCCACCGAGAGAGCAGCGGCTAGGGCTTGAGCATGTGGGTGCCAAGAGGGGATTTGAGGGCATGAGAGGAGTGGTGGCTAGGGCTAGAAGGGGGCTTTGGGGGTTTTAGGAGATGGGAAGGGGGAAACATAGGGTTTCCACCCCTTTTAGGGCGGTTCGGATGCGGCGGACGCCGCACGACCGTAACGGGTCGACCCAATGGGTCGACCCCTTTCACCCCGGCCCCAGACAGGATCCGCTATCGCGAGGGTCGACCCTTGGGGTCGTCCCTTCTGCGTGGGTCGACCCTTGGGGTCGACCATTCCATTGTTTTTCACCAAAAAATATTTAAGGGAGAGGGAAGGTAAAAAAAAATGATGTGGCTCGAATCCCCAATGATAATATCATGTTGGAATCAAGGAATTGGAGTTGTTTTATGGGTGAATGCATTGGGGAACTTGTTTCAAGAAGATCTAGGATCATAGTAGACGTTCATATTCTAACGTCTCCAAATTTCAGATTTTGAGGGATTATGCTCTCTTGCTGGCATTTAAAGAACTCAAGGAAATATCGGCCATAGAAGTTGCAAAGACATGGTTGTATTCTATAAATGAAAGACATGCAAGACATGCAATCATGATTTTTCATACAATTTTTTTTTGTTTTTCAAGCAATCATAATGCACATGCATGACAAGGGGAAATTCAACTATACACCATACTAATGCAAATGCATGCTATGCTAATGTATATACATAGATATGAAACTGATCAAGACTCAGACACGTCTATCCTACAAACCCCTAATTCTCTCCTAAATGTTGTGTATTTATCTTCACTTAGAGGTTTGGTGAAAATGTCGGCAATTTGTTGGTCTGTTTCAATGAACCTGATTTCTACATCACCCTTGCTCACATGATCCCTGAGAAAATGATGTCTAATCTCAATATACTTTGTGCGAGAGTAATGGACTGGGTTCTTTGACAAGTTTATGGCTGAAGTGTTGTCACACAAGATGGAAGTGTTTTTGAAAGAAATGCCATAATCAATCATCTGTTGTTGGATCCATAGCACCTGGGCAACGCAACTCCCGACAGCCACATATTCGGCTTCGGCGGTTGATAGAGCATCTGAGTTTTGTTTCTTGGAGGCCCATGAGACCATGCATCCTCCAAGAAATTGGCAATACCCGCTAGTACTTTTCCGATCCACTTTACAACCCGCATAATCGGCATCGGAATAAGCAATTAAATCAAAGCTCGAATTACGCGGAAACCACAATCCTTAATTACTTGAACCAGTAATATATCTGAAAATTCGTTTAACAGCCGACATGTGTGATTCTTTTGGATTGGACTGAAATCGTGCACACAAACACACATCAAATTGAATGTCGGGCCTACTGGCAGTTAAATACAATAGGGAACCGATCATGCTTCTGAAGAGTTTTTGATCTACGGATTTACCTGATTCATCTTGATCAATTTTTATTAAGGTGGACATGGGAGTTGGTTGTGGTTTGGTAGAGGTCAAGTTAAACTTTTTCAGCAGCTCCAATGCATACTTTTTCTGAAGAATGTCAGCTCTCCCATAAGACTCATTTCAAACTCACTTTGCATCAATTTGGCAAAGTCTTTGCTGAGAGCATCTTTGGTGGAGCCAAAAATAATATCATCCATGTAAACTTGAACAATTAAGATTTCCTTACCATTCAACTTTGTGAAAAGAGTTTGATCAACATTACCTCGTTTGAATCCATTTTGAATGAGGAAATCACTTAACTGTTCATACCATGCTCGGGGTGCTTGTTTCAGACCGTAGAGTGCCTTATCTAGCTTGTACACATTGTATAGATGCTTCGTGTCCTCAAACCCCGGTGGTTGCTCCACATACACGTCCTCCTGGATATAGCCATTCAAAAATGCACTCTTAACATCCATTTGAAATAGTTTAATGTTGTTGCAACATGCAAATGCTAATAACACTCTCACTGCCTCGAGTCTTGCTACAGTAGCAAAAGACTCATCAAAGTCAATCCCAAGCTCTTGGCTATAGCCTTTAGCTACTAGCCTGGCCTTATTCCTAGTTACCACTCCTTGATCGTTTGTTTTGTTTCGAAAAACCCACTTTGTTCCGATCACTGAGTGGTTTCTAGGACATGACATGAGGAACCATACTTTGTTCCTTTGGAACTGGTGTAGTTCATCTTGCATAGCCATGATCCAAGACTCATCCTTCAAGGCCTCTTCAATAGAGTGAGGTTCAAACTAGGAAAGTAAGGCAATATAGTCCTGATTGTCAACTTCCCTGAAAGAGGCTCGTGTTCATGTTCTGTCTTCAACATTGCCGATCACATTCTCCGGCGGATGGTCCTTTTCGAAAGTCCATTTCCTTGGAAGCTGCTGTTCCAACTGATCTTTCGGATTTGCATCATCTTCTTGTGGTTCTTTTTCTTCTTGTTTTTCAGTTTTTCCTTCCATCATCTTGATATTACCGTCATTCAATTCATCGTCTGCAAAACATATTTTTCATTAGTGCTTTTAAAAGATGATTCATCAATGATGACATGGGGGCTTTCCTCAGCTACAAGAGTTCTCAAGTTATACACTCGATAACCTCTTGAGCTAAGAGAGTATCCAAGAAATATACCTTTGTCACTTTTGGGGTCAAATTTAGCCAGGTCCACCTTACCATTATTGTGAATGTAACAAACCGAGCCGAACGGTCTAAGATAAGAAATGTTTGGCTTCTTACCTTGGTACAACTCATAAGGGGTTATCCTTAATAGTGGTCTTACCATGGCGCGATTGACAATGTAGCAAGCAGTGTTCACTGCTTCAGCCCAAAAGTACCTCAGCAATTTGTTCTCGTTTAGCATGGTTCTTTCCATCTCAATTAACGTCATGTTCTTCCTTTCAACAACACCATTCTGTTCGGGGGTTCTTGGTGTGGAGAAGTCATGCGTATAGCCTTGAGCCCTGCAAAAGTTGCTGAACTCATGGTTATCAAATTCCTTACCGTGATCGCTCCACACGGTCTTGATGCAACACCCCTTTTCATTTTGGACTACCCTGCAAAATGCTTCAAATTCTGTCAGGGCATCACTTTTATGTGAAAGGAAGTAAACCCAACAAAATCTTGAGTAATCATCCACAATGACAAAGCCATACAATTTACCACCAAAGCTATGTGTTCTGCTTGGTCCAAATAAGTCAATGTGTATTAACTCAAGGGGCCTTGATGTAGTTACATCATTCTTGCACTTGAATGATGTCCTTGTTTGCTTACCCATGATGCACGCCCCACAGACTCCTTCATCAGTAACCTTCAGCTTAGGCAATCCAACAACCAAATCATTTCGAGATAGTTTTAGTAAAACATTAAAACTAGCATGCCCAAGTCGGCGATGCCAAAGCCAAACATCATCATTATTCCTTGCAACCAAACACAGATTTTCATGAGAGGGTTCATCCAAATCAATCATATATACATTGTTATGTCTAAGACCAATGAACTTTATCTCATGAGTATTTTTA
Source organism: Amorphophallus konjac (assembly GCA_022559845.1). Lineage (NCBI taxonomy): Eukaryota > Viridiplantae > Streptophyta > Magnoliopsida > Alismatales > Araceae > Amorphophallus > Amorphophallus konjac. The sequence goes on along the minus strand of CM040123.1, from coordinate 224,641,437 downwards.
TTCACCACGGTGCAGTAGTTAGAATGAAAAATCACATTGCATCCTTTATCACAAAGTTGACTTATACTCAAAAGATTATGATGCAACCCTTTCACAAGCAAGACATTCTCAATGGCATGATTTTGATTCTTACCTATCTTACCTTCTCCGATAATTTTGCCTTTGTCCTTACCACCAAATGCCACTGTTCCACCATCCTTTTCATGCAGGTCCGCAAACAATTCTTTGTTTCCCGTCATGTGCCGAGAGCATCCACTGTCCAAATACCACCTATTCCTTTGAGCTCTCAAGCAGACCTGCGATCACAACAAATGTACTTATGCAGATTTTGATACTCAAGCAAGCTTGGGTCCATGATGGTTAGAAACATGAAATGTGTCTGATCTATTTCTCATTCTAGCAAAGCTTTCATCATCAAATTTCAGAATTCTGCAATCATACATGTCATGGCCTAATCTTCCACAATAAAAGCATGTAATGGCTCTATCCCTGTTTCTTTTCCTTCCTTTATTCAGGAATGAATTATGCACATGAGTTTTTGACGTGGATGGAGATGAACTTCTGGGAGGCATATGAGTTGAATATTTTTCAGATTGTAAAGTTTTTCCTTTTTCAAAAGTGGCAATAGCATCCTTCAACTCATGATTTTCATGTATTAGAGAATGGACTTGATTTTTGACCTTTTTTTTTGCTTGATTGCATGCCATGCTTTCAAGCTTTTCTTGTTCCAGATTATTTTTTAAATCATCATGCATTTTACTTAGAGTGAATTGCTCATCTCTCATGCATGAAATCTCTTCTTCAAGCAATTCATTTTTGGACACAAGAATTTCTTTCTCATTTATCAACTTCTCAGTTTCAGATTTCAACACATGACAATTTTCACAAGACTTTGCAGCATGCACAAAATGATCAATTTTCTTTTTCAGATTTCTATTTTCAGATCTGAATTTTTTACATTTTTCATACACTGACTCATAAGCAATCTGCCATTGTTCACATGTAAGAGATTCGGTTTCAGAATTTACCTCATTGGCGTCGTCTTCATTTGCCATGAAACATAAATTCTGAACCAGCTCATCCAGTTCATCTTCATTAGCCGACTCTTCCTCATCTTCATCACTCCATGTGGCCACCATGGCCTTTGGCTTCTTGAACCTTCCTTTCTTGAACTTTTTCATCAGATCGGGGCACTCACCCCGCATATGACCGGGTTTCTTGCATTCGTAGCAAATAACTTCTTCCTTCTTACTACTTTCACCTCTATTAGGACCTTGCTTCCTTGGTCCTTTTCTGAATTGGCTGCCGAACTTTCTTGTTCCTTTGACGAATCTTCTTGCTCTTCTTGTGATCATGACAACCAGCTCCTCATCTTCGGTGTTGCCGGTGGAATCATTATCACTGCCCTCTGATTCTTGTGGATTCACTTTTAGAGCCAAAGGTGTGACTACCTTCTTCTTTTTATGGTCCTCCTCGCTCCTCTTGATGTTGATTTCGTAAGTCATCAAGGAGCCAATTAGCTCATCCAATTTCAAAGTGCTGAGATCCTTTGAGTCCTCGATTACAGTGGCCTTTGTGTGCCATTGTGATGACAATGATCTCAGTACCTTTCTAACGAGTTCCTTGTCGGAATACTCTTTACCAAGACCCTTTAATCCATTCGTGATTTCTGTCAATTTTGCAAACATATCAAAAATGGACTCTTCTGGTTTCATCATAAATAACTCATAATCCCGGACTAGCAGATTCGCCTTGGTTTCCTTTACTTCCGATGTTCCTTCATAGATCAACCGCAGCTTGTTCCACATCTCCTACGCAGAAGAACACATGGAAATACGTGAGTATTAATTAGGATGAATGGCACATTGTATTATATTCATGGCTTTAAAGTTTGCTGAACACTTCTTTATATCCTCATCATCCCACTCATCCTCATTTTGAGACAGAGTATACGGACCCTTGCTTATGACGCGCCACACGTCATAGTCTTGGGCTCGTAGAAAAGCATACATTATGTTCTTCCAATAAGGGTAGTTTTATCCATCAAAGAACGGGGGTCTTTGGATCGAATGCTCTTCGGGCATCATCCCCTTATTTGCCATAAGGAGGGATCTACTCTACAACCATGTGGTCGAGTGAAACAGAGATCAAAGCTCTGATACCAATTGTTGAGTCCCAAACGGTGACAATCAAGAGGGGAGGGGTGAATTGATTGGCCAATTAAAATTTCTTCCAATGAAAATAATGATAAGTAAACATATAAGCACTAGACCTTACTTGATCATGATCTCACTTGAATGCTTCTAGATAAAGGTGGGTGTTTGATAAATGAAATGGTGTACGCTCAAGTCACCGTGAAGCCCACTCGATAATGAATATGGAAAAACAAACAACAAGTAACACACGGAGTTTTTAGGTGGTTCGGGTACACTGCCGTGTCCCCTACGTCCACCACTGACACGTGAGGATTAAGACTCCACTATGAAGTGAGCCACACACACACGCTATGTAGAACATCAAACACACACACACAGGCGGCACCCGATCTGGGCTACCAAACATACATACACACACACACATTCATGTTTCCGATCACGAACACCACACACAAGAATCTGATTTAAGATATACAATAAATGCACAAGCTCAAGCAAAGGATTCAGAAAATGGAGAGTGAAGAATTGTTTATCGTGGTTGAGGCTCCCCCTTTCACTTCTTTGAAGGTAATTGAATGCTTCTGCAGGACGAAGATCGATCCTTGAGGAAGAATGAAGCTATCTCACACAAGCAAGGTTACACCTTTGATATCCCACGCAGCTTGCTGTTGGGGATGATGTAGAGGCTTGATTCAAGCTTCCTCCCTTCACTTTCAGGGTCATAACAAGGTGGAAGAAGCCCCTGGAGCTACTACTACGAACCTGCACTCACAAGGGTTAGAAAAATAACACACTCTAGCTGCCTCTTGCTTCTTAGGGTTTCATACCCCAATATGATGTATATATATAAAGTTTGGAACGTTCAAAGACACCCTAGAGACCAGATCCACAAAATCTGGAATGATTGAGGGAGGTTAGGTTCGATTGGTATGACTTTTGGTGCATGTGCACGCAAGTCAAAAATCACGGCTCGGGTTCGAGACTGAAAGGGTTGACCCTTGGGGTCGACCCTTGGGGTCGACCCTCATGAAGGTTTTAAGGTTTCTCGGCCAATGGGTCAACCCTTGGGGTCGACCCTCGGGGGTTGTCTGTGCGGGTTTGGAAAAGAGTTTTTAGGGGGTATGGTGAAGGAGCCTGTCGGGTTCTAAAAAAAATCACCAGGGGTCGACCCTTGCGGCTGGGGGTCGACCCAATGGGTTGACCCTTTCAGCTGGAGATCAAAAACCCACGTTAACAGAACCAGGGGACCTAGGGGTCGACCCAATGGGTCGACCCTTGTTCCAGAACATCCAAAAGGTTGATTGAAAGACCCACTAAGTCCAAGAACAAGTCTAGGGGTTTCAAGATGGTTTTTAAAGCATGAGAGGGAATGAAACTCAAACCATTTAAACTTAGATAAGTTCTAAACCAATTTAATCCTTGAGATCAAAATAATGAACTTCAAACCACATAGTCAAAAGTCAATATGTTGAAGTCGATCTCACCAACTGTCCTCGAGTTCCTTAAGCATGTTCCTTGCCCTGTAAAGACATACATTCTGAATTAGATTTAGCATTGTAATTTACGTTCAAAAGTCTTACCAGACGAAGTTACTCTTGTACCTCCAAAAGCTCCAAGTCTACATCAAGGATGTGCATTTCCAAAGCTTTTCATGTTGGAACAACTCAATTTCAATTCACACATAAATATAGTGTTTGGTCATCATCAAAATCTATTTAGTAATACCCACAAGGAGGGGGTTCAACTCAGGGGTATTTCAACAATTTCTTATCTAAAGGGTGTTCTTTTAAAAGGAAAATTGTCAACTTTACCTTTTTCATTGGCTGGTGAACATCACGTTTTCACTTTACCATTTCTAACCCTTTCTCTCGCAAACCCTTTCTCCGACGCGTCTGCACGTCTCTACGCGGAGGTCGACACCTTCCTCCGTCTCCCTATGCAGTGGATCCTAGCACTCCAACTAGCTCCATTCCTCTACTGTGACGGTCCAGCAATCCAGGCTACCCTCTCTTCTTTCGTTCCGCCCTCTCCATGACTCCTCTGGTCACCCGTGGCAAGAAGAAGGATGCGGCAACATCCAAGAAGGCCGCTGCTCAAGCTCCTGCAGCAAAGAAAACACAAAAGGAAGGGTGCTCAAAGAGCATTGAAGATAGACCAGTTGCAAAACCAGCGAAAAAGAGGAGAGCAGTAGAAGCCCAGTGTTCTAACAGTGACAAGGCCACGCAGCAAGAAAATCCGGCCAAGAGGAAACGCCTATCAGTAGCAGAAAAAGGACAGGAAAAGCAAAAGCTAGCTCCTCCACAACCCAGCTCTGTTAGGGAAGAAGAAAGTGACCCTACTAGGATATTATTTCATAGGTATGTAGATTTTAGTGATCACCAGATGCTTAAAATTTTTCCTGAACTACTTCCCCTCATCGATTTCCAAGGATGGAAGAAGTTTTTGTCCGCGCAAAGGGTGTACTATCCCTTCCTGGCCCAACAGTTATATAAGAACTTAGTGTATGACCAGAATCAGAAAGACCTTAGGACTGAAGTTAAGGGCGTACAGATTAAACTGTCAACAAAGCTTCTTAACAAGGCCTTGCGTATACCCCGGGATGGGTTACTTGAATCTGAATTTGGGGTTGATTTGTTAGCTGCATATACCATACTGACAGGAAAGCCCAGCAACCCTCAGGATGAGACTTAACTGCTTGTGAAGCACTTTGACACAAACAGGTTTCCCCCTTGCAGTGTCTACTGCACCATATGTGCACTACAATGATTACCCTACAATGGGGTGGTAGGAGTAGACTTACAGAAACCTAGAGATTTATATTCTTCTGCATGTTCAAAAATTTACAGATCTATCTTCCAAAAATTATTCTACAGATTATGGGAAGCTGCATAGGGCACAAAAGAAGTCTACCCTATGCTACAAATTTGACAGCCATATTTTAGAGAGTTGGAATATCTCTGGAAAATGAAAAGAAGAAAGAAATTCCTCAAAGCAATATCTGCTGCATGAGGTTCATTGAGAACTACATGCACTTCAAGAAATGAGGAGACAGAATTATCAAAAATCCACCTGGTCATTTACTTGAACCACCAGCATAGCCAACTCAACATGAACAACTTGTACAAGAAGAACCGCTAGTTCAACAGGACCAGCCAGCTCTAGATGAGCATCTAGAACAGTATGAAGAACTGTTTCATATCGATACACACTTTCAACGACAGCAGCAGTAGCAGGATGTACTAGAGGACACATATTTTGGTCCCATCATACCATTTGGGACTCTTCCACCTCAGACTCCTCCATCTGACCCTACAGTTCATACTGAAGAAGATGCTCCTCCGTAATTCCACACTAAAGCCTCATCATCAAGAGGGCCTCAATCTGCTGCCACACAAGGTCCAATGGGTATTCACCCAACATTAATCAGATTCCTGATAGCACAATTTGCCAATGTCAACTCCTTCATCATGCAGCTTGACATGAAAGTTGACAGATTAGATGCTCGGTTTGTTCATGGTGAACAAGTTCAGAACAGCAGATGGGGGAAATTTGTCAGAGACAAACACAAGTCTGCTGGTAAACTGTATGCATTTATGAACTCCCTTATACATGTGTGTGAAAGAGCAGGGACAGTAATGAAAAGACTATGAGAGATTCACATTGAAACCCAAGAAAAGACTTCACAGATGCTTATGCATGCATATGACATCAGAGAAGATCAAAGGAACATGAATCTTAGATATGCAACCCTCCTTGATTCCTCTGCCAGGATTGAGGAAAGGGTAGCAGTTGAGTCCCCCACAATAAGAGAACAGGCGACTACTGAAACTGCCAGGATTGTAGAAGTCACCTCCAATCTGGAAGGAACTATTAATGCCAATGTTGCACGGCTACTTGATGCCTCCAACAGGATGGAAGGAAAGATTTATTCTGACTCCAACAAGCTCCTCGATGCCTCCTCAAAGCTTGCAGAGTAAGTCCACACCGACATAGCAATCATGGTGAACAACTCCACTAAAGCTGAAGCAAAAATGAATGTTGTTTACAACAAACATGATATGGTTGGAACTGAGATTATGGAATTGATAGGTTTACATAAAGCTTAACTTGAACCAGCTTTGGATGACACAGGTGATGCATGGTGTCCTCCTCCCACTGAAGCTACCTCCTCTTATGTATCACCAAAAGGGACTCAACAGAAAGCACAAATATAGTATATATGTGACATGCTACACAACTGGCTGGATGCAATCAATGACAATATCAAGTCACTTCACAAGTTTGTGAAACAAAGGGATGACCAACTAACTCAGAAGGTTGACTCTCTAGATGTAACAGTCCTACAACTGGAACAACAATTCCACGAGGCCTAGAAACTCCAATTTCCAGGAAGCACCAGCACCAGCACATTGCCTCCAACATAGCAACCACCTCCTTGCTGATGCCAAAGGGGGAGACAAATCAATGTCTACTACAAGCTTGGACTTTCACATAGCATTAGGCATATAGATTCAGGCATCTAGTTTTCCTATGCATAGCTCGTTTATGAATGTATATCAAACGTTTGTTTGAAAAATCTCTTTGGGATATCAATGGAAAACATTTTGGTATATCCATGAACGTGTATGAAACTTTGCTCTTGTGAATGAATAGATTGTTTTGGAAATGCCTTAAATGCCTATGAATGCTTGTAAATAATGAACTATGGTTGTCATCATCAAAAAGGGGGAGAATGTTATGTCCCCTGGTTTTGATGATTGCAAACCACAGTTCATTGTTGACTTCATGTGGTGTGATTAACGATTTTGTTCAAATTGAATTTCGACAAGCTCAGGTGAAGGACTCCCAAGTGTCGACCTGTCATCTGGACGTGTCGACACTTCATTAAGAAACCAAGTTAGAACCTTCTCTGTTTGAGCTCTGGCATGAGCAACGTGTCGACACCCTGTGACAAAGTCTTGACACGTCAAGAAGAAAATTGACTTTGAGCCGTTTCTGTTTGGGCTTTGTTTGGCGCAACGTGTCGACACCCTGTAAAAGAGTGTCGACACCTTCAGTTCAGTAAAGTGGACTACAACTCTGTCTGAAACACAATCTCGACACTTCATGTTGATGCCCCGTCTAAAGGTGTCGACAGTATAAAGGCAGCCAGTCTCCTCAAGCAGACAAAGGGACGTGTCGACACCTTGTCTGAAAGTCTCGACACATTCATGTTCTTCTAGAGCGGATCTGGATCCCATCGCGTCTGCTTTCGAAGATCTGCAACTGGTCTTGGAGGATCCATTCGCACTTGAAAAGTCATTAGGAAGCTCACCTTGTCAGAAGATCTTATTGATTGGCAGAGAAATCTTCCAGATGGTGGTACCACTGCAGATATGGTTCCCTACCTACCCACGAACTAGCAAGCACGGCAGACAAAAGTCAACGGAGCTATGTAAGCAAATCAAGTAATGTGGATGCGACATTCTGGGTATGGTCTCTATAGGGGACTATGTAGGAGATGTCGTGAGCCACCGATATAGAAGACAGTACGAGCTATAGTTCACGAAAGACATCCGCACACAGAGAAAAAGGAGAAGAGGAAGAGAAGGTGAAGAGCAGCGGTGAAGCAAGCTCCGAGAGACCTCTCCTTCTGGTGTCGTTGGCATAAGGGCAACATAGCAGACCTTCTTCTTCCACTTCAGGAGCTCTCACAATAAAGGAGATAGCATTTATCCATAGCTTCATCAGCTGGCAGTAAAAGCTAAGGAGCTTATCCATCGTTCCTCTTGCGGTCGTGGTGAAGACCTTGGAACACGATGAAGAGAAGCCAGGCTTCGTCCATTCTTCACCAGACAGGAGTTCTCTTCTCCCATAGAGTTTCATTGATATACCTTGTTTGGTTCATCCGCTTTTGGTTTTATTTTTCTCAAAACACATTCTCTTATATTTGCTCTCTACCTACGAGTAGGCAGACAGACAGTGTGTTCACTAGTCCGTGAGTGTTGGGTTGCATTCCCTCAAGCTGTCTAGCAGCGATTAGAGAGAGTCTTCTCACTATTAGAAGCTGTGAATCGGTGGTAGTGCCTTTGCACTAGTGAAGCCTCACTTGGTTGAAGTGAGGGGTGGACGTAGGTATCTGGATAGAGACCGAACCACCTTAAAAACCTATGTTCTGTGGTTTGTTATTTGTTGTGGCTTGACGCTAGATGCTTGGTAGGAATGCTATTGATCATCACTCTTGTCTTTAGCTCACTAGCTAGCAACTATTTCTTTCCTTACTGCTCTTAGTTTTTATTTAGCTGTTATTTCTGTAAAGAAGGGCAAAGAAGGGACTGATCTAATCACCGCTCCCCTAGACCCGCCGATCACTATTCAACATCCTCTCTTTGAGTGTGACCCCACCCCTGAGTGTCCACCACTAGCCTCATTCCCACAGCAGTGTGAGCATATAGAACATATACGGGATGAGCATGTGACAATTATTAGGAGTGGAGCCTACTCGCGCTACCTGGTACGGTGGAGAGCACGGCCCCCACACCCGACGACACGTGGATCACCGGAGCAGTGATACAGATCCGCCGGAGCGACACATGAGAAACCGCACCCCCTTACTCGACTAGGTCGAGTTTCTCCCATCCGGGGAGAATTGATGGGAATCGACACTAGGCATCTAAAATTTTTTTTAGTTTGCATATGTATACTTGAGTCAATTGGATTTTACAATTGTAAGGCATTATAAGCCAATGGTTTAGTCATTAGGAATTAGTGGGTTTCTTTACAAAAGGCCACTTAGGCCCAGCGGGACCCCCACCCCTTCTCTCATTGGGCTACCTAGCTTCTAGGGCCCCTAGGGGCTGGTCCATGGTGGACTGGGACCAAGAAGACCATTCACACTTGGACCAAGAGGAAAAGTCCAAGTAGGACTCTTAAGGCCCCTCCATTAAAACCTCCACATGTGTCACATCCTCCATTCCAAGTAGGCATTTTTTTTTCTAAGGAGAACCATCCCCACGTAGCAGCCCTCTCCATTCCACAACATGTGGCCAATTGATGGCTGCATGCCATCTTTGACCATGGCAAGGGAGAAGAGGGTGCACCCCCCCCCCCCATTCTCCCTTTTTTGTGTATTTTTGTATTAATTTGACCACAAGGGAGAAGAATCTTCTATCCCTTAATTTCCCCTCCCTAATTATATATCAAAGATAGTTTAAGTCATTTTCATTTCATATAAAACCATTGCATTTCCATATGTTGAGAATTAATGAGAAGAAAAATCAGAAATTGTGTGTTCTTGCCAAGGGCGCCCCCCTCTCCTCTTCCCTTTGCAGCTAGATTGCTGTGATTTTCTTGGGTGGATGCCCAAAAACTTGGTGGATTCCAGGGTGTATCTCCTCCCCTGGGTGTGAAGCTCAGCCACCGCCGCCGCCGTCTCGTTCGTGCTGCCGTCGAGCCGCCACAATCGAATCTTCAACCTGCTGCCCAGGATTTCGAGATCCAGGACAGATGCTTAAAGATTAGGTTGGTTATCCCAATCCATCTATCTGATAGACCTAAAATTTTAAGGGTTTGTTCCCTCTATCGTACCCCACCACCAGTTAAATTTTCAGGCCAATCAGCCTATGTTTACCCCCCATCCCAGTCAAATCTTTCCACCCCTAGCAAACTTCCAGTTTACAGATCTGCGGGATAGTTCCTTGTTCTTTTATTTTTCCCACCCTCTAAACCATGTCATAAAAATCCCAAAATATTTGTGTGTCATCCTCACATCGCCCCTTCCACCCATAAAATTTCCAGAGTTTAGATCCACCATTTTCCTATGGGTCAAAATTCATTTTTAGGCAAATCCCATTCTGTCCTGTTTGATCTAGATTCCGAGCCAAAAAAGTTTGTGGAGCATAGAGTTTTGTATTTTAAATCAGACCGTTGGATGGATGTAAAATTCCTATATGTCGAAGATCTTTGAGTCTACTTTCCAACGGCATTGATCTCGCCTCGATCTGACATTGGATCTAGGCGTGGTGATCATTTTTGTGGAGGCGCGCAGATCTGTCCCGTGACAGGCTAGCAGAAGTAGTCCGCCAGATAATTCCTCAGAAAATACGCCGACTCAGATTCTTCCACCGCCGACTTCAGGGATCGAAGAGGAGCCTTCGACTGATGTCCCAGCCAGCCGCCTCGGCCAGAAGTTGACCGGAAGCCACCATCCCAGGTGCCGAGTTCGCTTGCTGTCCAGCGAGTTGGAACAGTACCGAGTCGGACCAGCAGCCCGCCTCCGGCCCGAAAGCCCTTCTGACTTGTTGCCCGTCAATCCAAGATTGGTACTCCCGAGTCACTGTTGTAGCCCTTTACCTCCCTACGTGGAGTGGGTAATAAAATCATTTCTATAAATATTGTTAATTATTTGTACCGGTCGTTTGAGTCTTGGCTGGAGTCATCTTCCCCACGCCCAGAGCGTGAAGGTATCGTCTCTAACTCTCTTGGCACTTTGGTTATTTCGTATATATTCTTGAATGCCACTGCTTGAGAGAGTGATAGGATAATCTAGCTCGATATATTTTTATCACCACTGTGAGACCGTGAGAGCGTGACCCATCCTGTGTCTTGATCCGGGCACGAAGGAGAGTAGACCACCCTAGACTCATTACCGGCTTCTCAATCGCGAACATCCACACGCTTCCCTCGCTAGGGACGAGTCGCGAGTTTGCCTAGAGTCTCAGGTTCACATCCATATCGGTCTCGAGTTGCATACCGTCCCGCATCAAGTAAGCTTATTCCTAAAAACCCATTTAGTACCTATGACTATTTTTGATGAAGGTATAGGAACTAGATGCCACACACAATTTCTTTGAAACTGGTTTAATTCATCTTGCTTGGAATTTATCCAAATTTCATCTTTCAAAGCTTCTTCAACATTCTTTGGTTCAATTTGTGAGACAAGAGCAAGTTATTCTAATTCATCAACAATTCTGAAATGTGATATTTCAGAGGATGGTCTTTAAGTACTCTAATATCAATAGGATTGTTACCTACACCTGTTGCAATGACCCTTGAACTACTTGGATCTGTCACATCTTCATTTGCTTTTGTCTCCTCCTGTGAAAGGTCATCCTTTTCCTTGGAGTCTAGGAACTCCTCATCATCATCATCTTTCCTATTGCACCTGTCATCATGAGTTTCATCAAATGTGACATGGGGTGACTCTTCCATAGTTAAACTTTTGAGATTATAGACCCTATAAGCCCTGGATCTATCAGAATATCCAAGAAATATGCCTTCTTCACTCTTGGGCACAAACTTGTCTAAATCTCTTTTATCATTGTTATGTATAAAACACTTTGAACCAAATACTTTCATGTGAGAGAGATGGCTTCTTACCTTTGAATAGCTCATAAGGAGTCATTTTGGTAAATGACATTACCATTGAGCGGTTGATGATATAGCAAGCAATGTTTACCACTTTTGTCCAAAACCTCCTTGGTAGTTGTTTGTCAGCAAGCATGGTCCTAGCCATTTCTATAAGAGTTCTGTTTCTTCTCTCGACTACCCCATTTTGTTCAGGGGTTCTTGGTGATGAAAACCTATGATTTATTCCTTCAGTCCTGCAAAGATTTTCAAAATCAGCATTATCGAACTCACCACCATGATATGAAAGTATGTTGGAAATTTTAAACTTACCATCTTGCTTCACCTTCATGTAGAGTGCCTAAAACTCATTAAAAGCATCATTTTTATGCACAAGAGGAATGTAGCACCCCCGATAAAACAATTGAGAAAATTTAAAACTTCTTTTTAAAAGAATCCAACCTAAAGGCGTTATATAAAGAACCCAACCTCAAGAGGACTATTATGTAAAGGTACAGCCCAACATCACTTTATGCCATCATGGGTAGTACGTAGTAAACTCTTCCTAAAGAATCCTATATGAAAGGCCTTATATAAAGAACCCAACCTCAAGAGGACTATTATGTAAATGTACAACCCAACATCACTTTATGCCATCGTGGGTAGTATGTAGTGAACTCTTCCTAAAGAATCCTATATGAAAGGCCTTATATAAAGAACCAAACCATAAGAGGACTATTATACAAATGTACAAGCCAACTTTACTTTATGCCAACACATGGGCACATGGGTAGTACGTAAGTGGGGTTTCTTTTCCAACACCAAGAGAATTGGCGCCCCTTACTAGGGCGCCATTCAACAAATTGAAGCCTCCTTGGACATGCACCATTTCCCTTGGGGCCACCATCCCACTATAGTATTAATATATATATACACCATGAAGGCCAACACGTGAAGATTGCAATTTTATCTAAAAATGGACGCCCTCTTGCAAGGGCGTCATTCTCTTGAATAGGGCCACCCAGATTAATGGACGTCCCCTTACAAGGGCGTCATTTCATCTGTGCTTCTAGAAGATTGAGGCACGAACAACTTCATTTACCTGGCAAAGCACAATTTCTAGGATCTTGTTATTCAACGGGACCTGTAAGGCAATAAACCCATGCTCTGCGTTTCCTATAACTAATTCCCTCCGTAGCACTGGCAGAGGCTACTGCCATCATCAATGCTGCTTGCAGAAGGGAATATTTCCCTTCTTTCCCTCGGAAGACGTGAAGTAGCATCTTTCTACACTCTACATCCTATTGCTAGAGCTTTATGGTGACGGAGGACGTGTGGCTTCATCCTTGGATTTCTATTCTTTCATCTGTACCACGTAATCACGCCAAAAAGGTAGGTATTCTCAAGATCTGGCCTAACCACTAGCTAAATAGGTTAACGTAACATGCATGCTTAGAGTTAGATTAACTCATCTTCCATGCTATATTACCCGGCTTTATTGTGATCAAAAATGACCAAGTATACAACATGTTACACAGATTTTTAATAGCCTATTACACCTGTCATATATGATTTCATACACCATCTGTTACAAGGATTTTATGAGTTTGGAACATATCTGAAGAGGCGTGATCTCGCGTTGGTCCTGAGCGGGCTGAGGATCACCGGATCATGAACTGCAAGATAGGGAAATGGATCAGAGGGCCCAGGGAGAATCCCTGGGGCAAACTCTCCGATGCTTAAGTCAGTGGAGCTATGGTGGGAGCAATAGTAGAGAGGAGAGAGCTTGTGCGCGAGATCCCTCTCCACCAGAAGGGTGAAGCGGTTCTTGCTCAAGAGTTTTGGGGCGTATGATTGCCTTTGTTGGCTTACCTTTAGCCGGAGGGTATCCCTGGTTTAAATAGTACGCCGTCTCTTGGAGTCCTACCAGCCGAGGGGTTTCAGGTGGGGGTTACGTCCTCATCATGGGCTTTTATGGCCTTATCGTGGGAGTGTTATCATCGTGGGGAAGAAGAAGTCCCTTGCCTTCCTGAATTCCTACCTGCTGCGGACTCCGAACGGCTGCAAAGATAAGCATTCGTCGGTCGTTCCGAGCTCAGAGGGGCCAGCCCTATCCGGGTGATAGGCTTAGCTTGGTAAAAGATGGGACAGATAGGCTAGCCTACGCCTCCTTCTCCCGGGCGGGGAGATGGCTTGGGCGCGGGCCTTTCTTGCGACCTGACCGATGCTCGGGCCCTCCGAGCCTTGAGTCCGCCTAGGAGGGTTATTTCCTCGAGCATTTTTTATTGGGCTTTCTTCCCTAAGTGAGCCATGTGGGCTGTCACTTGGGTGAGCTTGGCCTCATTGGGCCCTGCCGAGCGTAGTTGGGCTGCTCTTTGAATGGGCTGCAGAAATCCCCCTCTCCACTTGTCCCCCTCCTACTCCCGAGCCAAAGGAGGCTCAGTTGAGTAGTTTATGAGGGCGTCGGACCGGCGTGGCTCAGGTGGGTGGATATCTGACGGTGTTAAGTAGCCACGTGCCGTGGTCACCTGGGCCCATAGTTATAGTGATCCTGACGGATTTGAAATGAAGGGGCCCCCTTTTTCTCGGAGGTCGAAACGACGCGCCGCCTCCCGTGAGGGTTTATAGGCGTTGGGCACTGTTTGTCATCCCAGACTCTCTAGGGTTTTTAGCCTTCCTTTACTCCTCTGCTTTTGGGGCTCCTTGATGCGCCGTGAAGTCACGACAGAGGATCATAGCCTCGCGGCGGCGTTTGAGGAGTTGGCGCGCATAACCGCGGAGGCGGTCTGGCAGCTTCCTTTTCCCCCGGAGTCTTTGGGTTCTCTCAAGAGTTCTGCATTCAGTTCCTCCGTGAGTTCCATAGCGGGCCAGCGTTCGGGCAAGGAGTTGGAGGTAAGGGCGCTGGTCCCGAATCGCAGCGAGCTGGGGGAAGCCGAGGCGAAGAAGCTGGGGCACCGATTTCGCTTGCCTCTCAGATACAGCTTTGTTGCCGCCGCCCCGTATGAGACGAGCCTGGACGATCGCACGGGTCATATCTTCACTTTTCTTATGGCTTGGAAGAGTGGGTTTCGCCTCCCCTTCGAGCCTTTCGTCCTTCAGCTCCTCAATTTTTTCCAGTTGGCACCTATTCAGTTGGTTGCCAACTCATACCTTCTTCTTTCCGCTTTTCGAATCCTCTGCCGCCAGCATGGGATTCTTCCTTCCTTGGACCTCTTTCATTATTTCTTTGAGTTGAAAGCGCATCCGTCGGCGGGGAAGGGCTTTTACTTCATTCAGGCGTGGAGGAACAGGAGTTGTATTCCGCTGGCGACGAAGGATTCCTCGCACAAAGGGTGGAAGACCCAATTCTTCTGGGTGAAGGCGGAGGCGGTGGACGAAACCTGGAGGTGCCAGGTGATGCCCAGCTTTCATCTGAACATTCCTCCCCGGCAGGAGGAGTTCCCTCCTCACGTGGAGAAAAATGCCGCTCGTCTGCTGAAGAATCGCTAGTCGACCGAGGAATTGGTGACGCTGGAGAATGTCGAACGGTGCCTCCTTACGCGGCTGAAACTGTCAAGTACCACCACTCGGATTTTTCTTCAGGGGTGGGAATCATCTCTCTTTTCCTGATCATGCCTTCCTCTCTGTTGTAGACATCATGCGGGAGCCCCTGGAGGAGGCTGCTGAGGTCGTTGATCTCGGAGATGACTCGGCGGCTGGTGAGCCTGACGCTCCTGTGGGTCGCTCCAAGCCCAGGATAAGGGCAAGGGGGCGGCATCCGAGGGAACTTCACGACTGGGCGGTGCAAAGCGCAAGGATCCCATGGAGGGAAGGTTGTGGGAAGCCGCGAAGGCCAAGAAGCGGGCCAAGAAGGCCGAACTTCTCGCCACTGCCGGGGGCGGCTCTAGCTAGGCGGCGCTCCCCTCTCAGGGGCAAGATGGGGCCGACCCTAGCGGGCCGACTCCCCCATCCACCGGGCGAGAGGGGGCCGAGGAAACCAGGGGCCCCTCAAAGGGTGGTGACGGTGGGTCGGGTCTCCCCTCGGTGGGAACAGAGGGGGCCGGAGATGAAGTAGACGAGGCTGAGACTAGGGGGCCGGTCGAGGATGGCGATGTCTCGGGTAGTGAAACGTGGGCCGAGACAGTTGAGGTTGGGGGTTCGCCTGCGAGAGCGTCGCAACCCCAAACATCGGTGGCGCCCGGAGTGACCGGGTTTGCTGCGTCGGTCGAGGTTGGGGGTTCACCTACGAGGCGTCGCAACCCCAAACATCGGTAGCACCCGGAGCGATCGGGTTTGCTGCGTCGGTCGAGGTTGGGGGTTCGCCTACGGAGGCGTCACAACCCCAACCGACCGTAGTGCGCAGGGAGGCCGTTTCATCCGATCGGTCCGGGCCTTCCGGCGCGGTGCCAGGGGCGGAACGGGTGTCCATGCCGTAGGCCTTGGAGAGGCTCGGTATCTCGAGCAATCTGTACAAGCTCTGCCGCGAGGTGTCCGCGAGGATGAGAGGAGGAGATAGGCGCCATTCTCCTTCCGGGGTCCTCGACGTCATCATGGAGGGTGGCTTGATCATGGCCCAGATGGGGGCCACCATGGCGGAGACCTACGCCCGGACGGAGTCAGAGCGGTCGAATCTCGCCTGGACTCTCGGAGGCTGCGAGAGGAAGCTAGACCGGGTCAATGAGGCTCACGAGGGGCTTCAACGAGAGTTCTCCGCGATCAGGTATTTGGCGCGGTCGAGCCGGCTGGAAGCCGGAGCGTTGACCGAGCAGCTGGCCAAGGCTTGGGAGTCGCTCGAGAGGAAAAATAAACTCCTTGAGGAGGAGCGCCTTCACCATCTCGAGCTAGACGGCCATTGGGAGGCTGAGCGCGCTGAGTTGCTGGACCGGGCGGAGGCAGCGGAGCGCCGTCGTTCGGAGGCCGAGGTGGACCGAGCTGAGGCGGAGAAACGATCGGTCGAGGCCAAACAGAAGTCGATCGAGCTCGAGGAGCGGGCGGCCGAGGTCGAGCAGAAGTCGATCGAGCTCGAGGAGCGGGCGGCCGAGGCCGAGCGGAAGTCGATCGAGGCAGAGAGACGGATGGCGGAGGCAGAGGAGCGAGCGTCCGAGGCGGAGTGGAAGTCGGCCGAACTTGATGAAAGGATGGGGCAGGTCGGGGTGGAGGCGATCGAGCAGTACAGGGGCTCAAAGGCCTACCGAGCCGACCTTCAGGAAGCTGCCCTTCCATACTACGAGATAGCTCTTCGCCGAGGTGCCCGTAAGGGGTTCAAGCAGGGTTATCGCCGGGCAGTGGATTACGCCGACGAGCAAGACTCTGGGATCGATTTCTCCTCGGGCCATTGCTATGACTCGGAGGAGTCAGCTTCTAGCTCTTCTGCGTCGGGCAGGGAAGATCCAGAGGGCTCTCCTCCGGCGGGGTCACCATCTCCGGCTGCCTTGGGAGGGCTCGCGACCGAGGCAGTTCTCGCACAGGCGAGGTCAGTGCTTGGGTCGGCCGTCACCGAGGGTGTCGGGGGTGAAATACCCACACCTGCCATTCCCGAGCTTCAAAGTGGGCCCGAGGCCTGATGTATTTTACCTTGTTTTCCCTCTTTCTCCTTTTGTCTCTTTTCCTTTTATGAAAAAAGAAAGATTTTCTTTTTGTGAGGTAATAAATGACTTACTTGCTTCTTGCGTTCCTTGCCGTAATTTGGTTAGCGTATCGGTAGTAGTTGGAAAGTGCCGATACGTTCTGCGTGGTTTTCGCATGCTGGTTGGGTGGATTCCTGACAGGGTGTCCTTCCGTTTTCTCACGCTTTGAATGCCAGGCCGCTTCGTGTATCCCGCAGAGGAGGAAAATGAGGGATTTGAGGTGACCGTTTAGAGGGGAAAAATCCTTTGGCGTGTTTTCGAGGGGGCAGTCATGTAAGGCAAGTAGCCTCCCTTAGCCTTATAAAAAGACCGAAGGGCGTCCCTTACTCTCCACCGCTTAGGATTTTCACTAACAGTCTTTCCTCACCCCTTCTCCACGTTGCACTGTGCCGTTGCATTCGGAGCATGGAGGATCCTTTGGAAGACGACGCTGCCGGTGATGGAGGAGCAGAGAGTTCTTGCTGCCTTGGGCTGTCGAGCAGTTCCGATGGTCATCGCGCAGGGTTGAAACGGGTCCGATGGTCGTCACGCGGATCTGGAGTTGGTTCGACGTGCGGAGGCACGCCGTTTACCCTTTATCAGTTCCAGCGAGGCTTCCCGGGGGGCGCCGAGATGGAGGACGGATGGGGGCATCCGGGACACCCGCCGCCACTCTCTCTTTGCTCGCTCCAAGGGTGGGGAGGAAGCAAATTAAGCTCCCTCCTTTCTGGGCCCTCCCCTGTCATTTCTTTCACTCTGCGGAGGCTGCTTGCTCTCTATACGTTCCAAAGAATTGGCAGGTTGGAAAGGAGGAGGCCTTCATAGGCGTTCCTTCCCTCTTCCTCTTCAAAGTTCAACTTGGAAGGTAGCCTTCCTTCTTTTTAATCCCTCTGTCACCTTTGTTACGGGCCACCCGAGCCAACTGGGTCGACCGCCTTTTGACCGAGCCAGTTTCTGCGCGAGGAAGAGTTAGTGACTGGACGCAAGGAAATCAAGACCGAGTCGGCCGAGCGATGGCCTCTTGCAGTGGTGCTAGATGGATTTTTTGCTTTTTGCTATGCAATGTACTGGCTTTTGCCTTTCTGATGTACCAACAATTGAATGAAAAGAAGAGAGTTTTACTTCCCTCGAATTATTTGCACAACTTTTAAAAGTAGAATTTGCGTAGTGCGGCTGCGTTCCACGTCCGAGGGATGGGTTCCCCTTCCGTTGTAGCTAGCCTGTACGCACCTTTCCCGAGCGTCTCGACCACTCGGTAGGGGCCTTCCCAGTTAGGGGATAGCTTACCCGCCGCCTCTAGTGGTCGAGAGGCTTCGGCTTTCCTGAGGATGAAGTCTCCCAGTTGAAAGTGCCTGTCTCGGACTTTGGCGTTGTAGTACCGAGTGAGGCGGCGCTGGTATTCTGTTGCTTGGGTGCGGGCGATCTCTCAGAGCTCATCTGTTAGGTCGAAATTTTCGAGTAGCTTTTGCTCGTTCACCTCGGGTGAGAAGCGGATGACTCGGAGAGAAGGGTCGGCAACCTCTAATGGAATAACGGCCTCAGTGCCATACACCAACTGGAAAGGACTTTCACCGGTTGCCGTTCTGGGAGTCGTTCAGTGTGACCAAAGTACGCTAGGCAGTTCCTCGAGCCAGCTACCCTTGGCCTTGCCGAGTCTGGTCTTTATGCCTTTCAAGATAGTTTTATTGGCATTTGCGACCAGCCCGTTGGCCTGAGGGTGGGCGACCGAAGTGAAGTGGTTGTGAATGCCGAGGTCGGCGCATCTGTCTCGAAAATAACGAGAATCGAATTGCCGACCGTTGTCGCTCACTATCACCCGGGGGATGCCGAAGCGACAAATGATCGACTTCCATACGAAACTCCAGACGACTGTCTCGGTGATCCTTGACGTGGCTTCGGCCTCGATCCATTTGGTGAAGTAGTCGATGGCGACGATGATGAACTTCTTTTGAGACTAAGCCGTAGGGAACGGCCCGAGAATGTCGATTCCCCACCGAGCGAAGGGATAAGGCTCGGTAAGGGTGACGAGCTCCGTAGCCGACTGATGGACTAAGTGGTCGAATCGCTGGCATCGGTCGCACTGTTGCACGTGTGCCGTGCAGTCGCGCTGCAGGGTGGGCCACCAGTAACCCTACCGTAGCAGGATCCTGGCGAGCGACCTTCCTCCTGAATGCGCTCCGCACAGGCCTTCATGATTCTCTTGGATTGCTCGGCTGGCTTCGTCGGGGCTGAGACATTTCAAGAGGGGACCGGAGAAGGACCTCCGGTAGAGAGTGTCATCGAGGATGACGAAGCGCCAGGCTTCGTACTTCAGTCTGCGGGCTTCTCGAGGGTCGGAAGGCTCTTGGGAGTCCCGGAGCCACGACAGGTAGGGGGCGCGCCAGTCGCTCGAAATGGCCGAGTCAACAGCAAGGAGCTCCGAGTTAATGCTAGAGCGCTCTAGCTCTTCAAGGAGGACCGATCGGGTACCTTCTGGGTCAAGAGAAGAGGCCAATCGAGAGAGGGCGTCCGCTCGGGAGTTTTCCTCTCGAGCTATTCGGACTACCTTGAATCCCTCGAACTGTTGGGCCAGGTCTCTGACCAGCTGAAGATATTTGATCATTGGTGCTTCTCGAGCTTCGTATTCGCCGTTGACTTGGCTAGCGACCAGCTGGGAGTCGGTGTGAATCTTGACACGCTCAGCCCCCAACCGTCGGTCCATGCGTGCTCCCGAGATAAGGGCCTCGTACTCGGAAGCGTTGTTGGATGCCTGAAAGTTGAATTTCAAGGCGTACTATAGTTCTACTCCTTCGGGGGACCTCAGGAGGATCCCTGCACCACTACCGACCGAGTTGGAAGATCCGTCGACGAACAGTTCCCAGGTCGGCCCAGGCGCGGACTGAGATCTCTCTTCAGTCGGGATGGTGCTCGCGGCGATGAAATCGGCGAGCGCTTGGCCTTTCATAGCCGAGCGCGGGCGGTACGAGATATCGTAGGCCCCAAGCATGATTGCCCATTTGACGAGTCGCCCTGAAGCTTCGGGGTGGGCTAGAATCTTCTTCAATGGTTCGCCGGTTAGCACGGTGATGGGGTGCCCTTGGAAATAGGGTCGGAGGCGCTTGGCGGAGGTAACCAACGCTAGCATGAGTTTCTCGATTGCGGGGTACCTCCTCTCAGCCTCGTTAAGCACCTTGCTGGTGTAGTAGACCGACCTCTCGATTCCCAAGTCATTTCTGACGAGGACCGAGCTGACTGTGGATGGTGTTGCCGAGAGATAGAGTAGCAAGACTTCGCCCGGAACGGGCTTGGAGAGCACCGGGGGCGAGGCCAGGAACTTCTTGAGCTCAGCGAATGCTCTCTAGCATTCCTCATCCCATGCGAATGTAGCAGATGCCAATTTGGGCCCCCTCAAAAGTTTGAAGAAGGGCAAGCATCGTTCGGCCGCACGGGATAGGAAGCGGTTGAGAGCGGCGACACACCCAGTTAGGTGCTGGACGTCCTTGACGCAGGTGGGCGGGTGCATGTCCAGGATGGCCTGCACCTTCTTGGGGTTGGCCTCGATCCCGCGTTGAGTGACCAAGAAACCCAGGAACTTCCCAGATCTTACTTCGAAGGAGCACTTTGCAGGATTGAGCTTCATGTTGTACTTCAGGAGGGTGTCGAAGGTTTCGGCGAGGTCGGTGAAGTGATCTTGGGCCTTGGGGGTCTTGATGAGCATGTCGTCAATGTAAGCCTCGACGTTCTGACCTAACTGCTCCTCGAACATGTGATTGACCAGCCTTTGATACGTAGCCCCAACGTTCTTCAACCAGGAAGGCATCCGGGTGTAGCAGTATACGCCGTAGTCGGTGATGAAGGCGGTCTTCTCGATATCTTCTGGATCCATTCTGATCTGATGATAACCTGAATAGGCATCTAGGAAGCTGAGTATCTCGTTGCCCGAGGCCGAGTCAACCAATTGGTCGATGCTCGGTAATGGATAGCAGTCCTTAGGAGTGGCCTTATTCAGATCGGTAAAGTCCACGCACATCCGCCATTTGCCCGAAGCTTTAGGTACCAGGACGACGTTGGCTAGCCACATCGGGTACAGGACCGGTCTAAAAAGGCCAGTCTCTTGTCCCTTGGTGACCTGCGCCTTGATGATCATCTGTTTCTCTGGTGCATGCTTCCTTCTGCGCTGCTGTACGGGCTTCACGGCTGGGTCGAGGTTGAGCTTGTACCTCATGGTCTCCTCTGGTATTCCAGGCAGTTGATCATCGGACCAAGCAAAGACTCGGATGTACTCAGAAAGGAATTCTTTATATTGATGCTGAACCTTCGGCGGTAGGTCGGCTCCGATCCTTACTCCTAGGGTTGGGTCATCGTTTAGGAAAACCGTCAGTAACTCGCCACCAGGCTCGGTGGTTGCGGTCTTTTCCTCCATTCCCCGGGGGCCCTTATCTTTCCCGTCCGGCCTTGTGGCTTCCACCGAGATATTGTAGCACCTTCTAGCCGTGGCCTAGTTACCTCGGACTTCCCCCAACCCATTTTTGGTGGGGAACTTCATTATTCGGTGATAGGTAGACGGTACGGCCTTTATTCGACTGAGGATTCCCCGGCCGAAGATGGCGTTGTACGCTATCATACCTTTGATCACTATGAAGTCCACCATGACCATAACGGTTCTGGGTGGGGTGGCGAGGGTAACCGGCAGGCTTAGGGCTCCCTCGGGGTAAGTGGCCAGGCCATTAAACCTGCAGAGGGGCATTCGGACCGGGCGGAGCTTGGATGGATCTTCCCCTATCTTAAGGAAATAGTCATAAGACAATACATCAGGGGCACTCCCATTATCAACTATAATCCTATCTACGCTACAATGGTTTATTGTGGCCGAGATTACGAGGGCGTCGTCATGTGGGGTGCTCAGCCCTTCCAGATCTCGGTCGGAGAAGACTATGACCTGGGGCTCACTCGGCGGGGCCTTGGGGGGCTCTATGGCTCGGCTCACCCGCTCGGCATGACGCTTCCTTCCTCAGCTGCTGTCGCCTCCTGATGCTGTCCCTCGGAGATGACGTTGATGTGGATCCCTCGGGGGGCGTTGTCGATCTCCTATGCGGCACCTCGATCTTCCTTGCGCTCGGCTGTGAACCGAGCCAGGTGCCCCTGACGGATGAGGCGCTCGATCTCGTCCTGGAGCTGGTGGCAGTCACTGGTGTGGTGCCCGTGATCGCTGTGGAACAAGCAATGCTTGTCGCGATTACGGTTCTTCGACCTCATCGGCTCGAGCTGGCGGAGGAGTCCCGAGTCTTTGGTGTCTTCATAAATCTCGTAGATCGGGATAGCTAGTGGGGTGTAACGCTCGTACTTCCGCTTGCTCTCCCCATCACAGTCTCTCTTTTTTCCCGAGTTTGAAATTGGCTCGGAAGCCCGCTTCTTGTCCCCCTCCCGACCCGAGCCGGTTGCGTCTCGGCAAGCGCTGAGCACTTCTTCGCACTCGGCGTGGCGCAGTGCCAGAGTCACTAGCTCGGCAAGGGTCGAGGGAGGGTGGAGGACAAGTTCACGGCGGAGATTCTCATCCCGGGTGCCCCCAGTCAGTGCGGTTGTGGCTGAGGCCACGTCCAGGCGGGGGATTCTCAGGGCTTCCGATTTGAATCGGTGAATATAAGCCCGGAGTCTTTCCCCTTGCGCCTGTTTGAGGGCCAGGAGCCCCGCTACCGACCTTGGGGGGGGCACTTCCGGCGAAACTCTCTTTGAAGACTCGCCCAAATTGCTTGAAGTCTCGGATGGACCCTGGGGCGAGGGCCCGGAAACATGCTTGAGCACCTTGGACCAGGGTGGTCACGAAGGCTCGGCACTTGATGGCGTCGGACACTCAGTGCAGAGTCATCAGAGCGTCGAAGCTGTCGTAATGATCGACCGGGTCGCCCTGGCCGTCGTAGAGCTTGGAGGTCGGAATGGAGGTTCTGGGAGATACCTCTGCCTTCAAGATGTACTCGGAGAACGGGGATTTCTCCTCATTCTCCGGGAAAGAGGTCTTCTGCAGGGCGCGGAGGGTGCGCTCCTATTCTGCGAAGCGTCTCTCGAAATCCCGCAGCTGGAGGGATAGTTCCGGTTGCTGTCGTGCCGTGGGGCTGGGGGGGAGCGTCTTGGCGATCTCCGGGAACGTCAGCTTCCGGGTTTGGACGGCGCGCCCCCAGTTTTCCCCTTCTCGGCGTGGAGGAAGCCTCTTGCTCCGGAGGTGGAGCCTACGAGGGTCCTCCAACCCTGTTGCGGATGAGCTGCTGGCCGCGGAGGGTGAAGCGACCTCTGGCGGTGTGCTGGGACGTATTTTTACGGGGAGGGCTCCCTGGCAGAGCGCGGGACCTTCCATCCCTAGCCGCCTGGTTCTTCATGAGTTCCACAAGGATATCCAGTTTCGCGTTGAGGGCTTGGAATGCTTCGGCGCCACCGTTGGGGGGTAGCCCTTCCACCGCAGGAGGGGGTGGCGGTCCGTCGGCGGGGCCCCTCTAAGCTCGGAACGACCGACGAATGCTTATCTTTGTAGCCGTTAGGAGTCCGTAGTAGACAGGAATTCAGGAAGGCAAGGGACTTCTTCTTCCCCATTATGATAACGCTCCCACGATAAGGCCATAAAAGCCCACGATGAGGACGTAACCTCCACCTGAAACCCCTCGACTAGCAGGACTCCAAGAGACGGCGTACTATTTAAACCAGGGATACCCTCCGGCTAAAGGTAAGCCAATAAAGGCAATCATATGCCCCAAAACTCCTCAGCAAGAACCGCTTCATCCTTCTGGTGGAGAGTGATGGGGACATCGCTTACCACTTCCCATTTGTCCACGGGTCCCGTTGCTTGCCAGCTATGCGTCATCATGTTCGCGGCATTTTTTTCTTAATCATGGCTTGTAATTTTTATATTTTCTTGAGTCATAAATTATGTAATTTCCCTTTTATTGAGTCAAATACCTAGGTTAATTGTCATTAGAGTGGTTAATGAGTCAGTTGGGCCCAATTAAGCGGGCTAGGCCCATAGGCACCCCCCTTCCCCCTTGGTTTATTGTCATTAGTCAAAAACTCAGGGTCTTTTGTTAAATTGTGAGTTTCCTATAAATAGGACCCCAATCCTCCCCATTTGGAGCTAATGAAGTATTGATAGAATTTACCAAGCATTAGTGCACCTCTCTCTTTCTCTCTAGCTCTCTCTCTCTCTTCTTCTCTCTCTCTCTCTTACTCTCTCTCTCTAGGGTGCCACTTTCTCTCTCTTCCCCCCAAAATTTCAAAATTCTCTCTCCCTCCTCCTCATTAAACCCCTCTCCCTTCTCTATACCTCCCATTTACTCCCCCCCAACCTCCTAGGTGGAATACCATTCTCCTAGACACCTTTCCCCTTCCCCATTCACCCTTTCACCTTCCCAAGGGGGAATCCATTCTCCCAAACACCTCTTCCCCTCCCCAAGGCAACCCTTCCTATTCTCTAGGCTACCATTAATCCTTTTCCATTAAACCCATTCCAAATCCAAAGGAGGGAAACCATTCCCCCCCCCACCCACTTGTGCCCCCTCACCTTCCCCCTTTCCCTCCAAGCCCAATTTCGCAACTCACCTCTCAGCCACTGCAAACACCTCCTTCCAGGCCTCATTCTCCCCCTCCCACTTCTTGGAACACCCCCTCCCAGACCCCATCACAGCCAAGGGTCATCCCCATACCCATCCACCTCACTTCCCCTCCCATAAACCCCATTTTCCCCCCCATCTTCTTCAAATTACAGCTCTTAGTTCGAATGTAACAGAAAGGGTCGACTTGCAGAAGCAACCACAGAGTCATATGGCAACATCTGAAGTTGTATCATACATTTCTGGAAAGGTCGTCCAATCAGCTTCGCAGGCGAGGTGATCCCGCCCCATTCTGAGTCCGGGGTTGTCCGGGAGGACCGATCTCCCCCGACGGCGCAGAGTCACCCCTGCAGAGTACCTGAACCAGGTTAGAGCCTATACCACGACAGACCACGGAAGAATTCGGCCTTGAGCTCTTCTACAAAGTTCTCCCTCGTCCAGTCGACGTTCAGAATCAAGAAGCGGAGCTTCGTTCCACATTCTTGTGCCGAAGTTACCATTTTTCTCCCTCGGCTGCGCGGGTCTGCCTCCCACAGTCTGCAACGACCTGCCTCCACTATTCTGAGTCCCCCAGTCCTCTCCGACATCAGACGGCTTCCCCGTCAGTTTGTATGCAAAGAGGGCTCGTCCACGGTTCCAGAAACTCTGGCGGTTCATGATTCGGAGTCCAGAAGCGATCGAGACACTCTCTGCAACCTGCTGTGTGAGATCAGAAGCTGCCAGTCCCAGATTCTATCGCGCTGTTCGAACCTCCGCCACGGCCAGCAACGACATCAAAAGAATTCAATATAATTCTGAGGCGTCCCAGCCCCAGTTACAAAGAGTTCCTCGCTGGTCTCATCATCGGCAAAATTCCAGACCGGGAGTTACGACCTCAACAGTGACTGTCAGTCATCCACCATAGGAAGCAGGCAGATTCGACATCGGCTTCTCCTTTCGCAATTTCGGCGAATCTCCCCTCCCCGCCTGGCCGGCTTACCGCCCCTCCCTGTGTGGAGGTAGTGTTTGCATGTAAATCAACATCCCCACCCCAAGTCAACCCTCCTGTGTGAGGTGTAGTGCTTGTATTAAACAGGATTCAAGCTTCATCGGCGCAGTGTGCGGGGATCCCACACTTCCCCGCTCGCCCATCGTCTCCGAACGAGGTTGGTTTCTTCAAACCAACCAGGTGAGCCTCTGCCCTTGCTCCCCTAGTATCTGTTTGTTTAATATCCGTCAAGCAAGTCCGCTGGCTAGTAAGAGAGTGCCCGTTCCCGGATCCACCATCTTGAGTGGTCATCGTGGATAATAGTGAGTGAGTGACCTAGTGCCCCCAAGGCACCCGGCCGCCCTTGATTGTGGGCATCATACCTTCGGGAGGGTGAACCTTAGTTGTGCTGGCCCTCTACTAGCAAGGGTCTTGTTCCACCACCTCGACTCGGCATCACCGAGTCACCACGGGTTGCGGGTGTGCACGGTGGTTCGGTCCAATTTCAAAGAAATCTCGAATCTTGAGTTGTGTTTTACGAATTAAGTCCGAGGAAGCATAGTGTCTTGCTGCATTCCCATCGTCGTTTCACATCAAATGGTATCAGAGCAAGTTCTAGACTTGTCTCTACTAAGTCTTGTCCTAGGGCGCATAAGCATTTAGAGTCATTCGGTTCATCAACATGGCTACCTCTCTTTGGTCCCACTCGGCCCTCCACAAAGGTCCGATCGACCACCCATTTTCGGACATCCTTATAGATGAGAGTATCACCTTTGATGGGTCACATCCTAGTGATTATGTTAGGTGGGAGACTTTCATGACAAAACACTTTGATAGGACTAGGGTCTATGGACACGCTAGAGTCCGCAGGGCCACAGGGCGACTTCGGGGACAAGCCAAGATGGAGTGGGAACGCATAGTGAGCTTAAGAAGGATTTGGCGACAAGAACCCATAGAATCATGGGAAGAGATGAAGATTGGGCTTAGGAAGATCTTCACTCCCCGACCACCCCACTCCTACCGTGAGGACCATAACCCGAGGAGCACTCCCACTCCCCCTTTCCCTCCCAGTCAACCCAAGACCCCCATTAGGACCCAAACCCCACCACCCAAAGGACCCCTAGATTCATTGGAAGAGATAAGGATTGAGATCAGAAGATCTTCACTCCCCAACCTTCCCACTCCTACCTTGAGAACCATAACCCGAGGAGCACTCCCACTCCTCCTTTCTCCCCCAGCCAACCCAAGACCACCGTTAGGGTCCAAACTTCACCACCCTGGGTACACCATGCCCCAACTTTCATCACCCCATCCCCAAAAGACCTTCCCATTCCCTTGGAGAATAAGACCCCCACACCACAAAGGGATAAGATTGTAATTGAGGTACATGAGGCTTCCCCCGATTGGGAAGAAGAATATGAATCACAATGTCATGGGTTAGGCCGAGAAGTTCCCATCCCAGGTGGAAGAAGCATCATGGCTCACTCCACCCTCACCATTCAAACCCACGTGGACCCCATGTCCACCCCTCCACCTAGGCCCGTGACAGCCACCATTCCCCAACCCAAAGTTACTCACCCAACCCACCTTCCACTTCCAACTCCTATCCTACCCAAACCTAGCCCCCCGCTACTTCCACTCCTAACCCCAACCCAAGTCCGGCCTCACTCACCACCCTGGGTACACCATACACCAACCGTTATCATCTCACCCTCAGAGGACCCACTCACCTCCCTGGTAGAGGAACCCATACCCGACCCCATAGTGGTGAACACTCCGGACCCAACCCCCGCCATGGAGATCACCCATGTCCAGGAAGAAGAAGAAACTTCACATGGTGGTCTTCACCTTACACCACCCTCCCTAGTAGGGGCCGAGCTCATCTTAGGAGAACCCCTTTCACGTTGGCTAAAGGAGAACCCATTTAGAGATCTCATGGCCCATGTTTACCCTCCTATGGAACAAAACCTTCCTATAGTACCCTTACCCTCCTATCACACCACAATCCAATCATCCTATCAAGTGGAAACATTAGGGGATTTTCTTAAGGGTCTATCTTGGCAAATGGAGTTAACTGGCATGTTGACCACTGTAGCCGACCAACCTAGGAGCCTTGACCTCCTACACCTATGTGTCGGGTCCATCTCCTCGATATACACTGTGGGTTACTACACTAGCGACCTTCTTTTATTCCTCCCAACACCCGAAGAGCCCGATGCTATCCGCGAATTAGAGTTGCTTATTTCGGGTAGGATGCCAAGCCCTCCATTCATGGCCAACCAACCTGCCAAGGACTTCGGTTCAATTACTTCATTTGAGGAGGAGGACTCACCATCATTTGAAGACCTAGAGGAGATAGAATACCCCTTCCTTGGTAACACATTCCATGACCCCTTTGATCCCTCCCTATGGAAGACATTGAACCCATGGGACCTAGCCGCCTTACCCACCACCCACTCCCTCCTACCCTCACCCACCATGTTGAACCCAACCCACCCATTCCACTACTTAGTTCACACTATGAGAGCCATGACCGAGGGTGACATCCACCTAGGAAATGAGGAAGTGACCTATCCCAAAATGTCCACCTTCTTGGACCCCTTCGACCCCTATGAGTGGAAACCCCCAAATCCACCCCCACATAAAGATGGGACCATCTTGATTGTAATGCATGTGTCACAACATTTTGCATCATGTAGTAAGGCTAGTCACGTCATTTGTGTCACATACACACTAGGTCCAGTGCACGACAGGTTTACATTTGGACAAGCTGATCTTCCCACACTCTTCATCCGTCTCATGCATGATAGGGCCACTTGTGGCTGCCCCGGTCCACCTAAGTGCATCAATGTCCACATGGTTTCTAAGCATGATAGGTCAATTCATGGATGCCCTGGTCCTCCTAAGTCTGTCAAAACTAATCTAACACTTGATAGGGCTGAATTTAGTTGTCCAGGCCCTCCCTTCATCCCTATAGGATCATCATTCATGACATTGCATGGTAACATTCGCAAACACAACAACAAGAGCAGCAAGGTTCTTAAGGAATTAGCTGATTCCCACTGTCGCCACCAAGAAATCCATGTCGGTGATTTTGTGATGGTGAGGACTGAGATTGTCTCAAAACTGAGGTCTCGTGGAGCAGGCTCCTTTCAGGTGTTGAGGCGCCTTGACACAAATGCTTATGTGATGGACCTCCCCGAAGAGTACGGAGTAAGCCCCACTTTCAATGTGGCTGACCTGGTGACCTACAAGGGTCCCACGGTGACACCCAATGAGGAGATCCAGCCTATCCCACCCCTTGAGAGAGCCCCCACACCAACGAGAGCTCCATCTAGCCAGAGAAACCAGCGTGATCAAGTGGAGCGGATATTAGATGAACAGATCACTACCACACGGAGCAAGGCGTATGAGCGATATCTGGTTAGGTGGAAGGGACGACCACCTTCGGTTGACGCCTGGGTGATTCGGGAGGATCTCCAGCAGCTGGATCCTGACCTATTGGAGCAGTACCACAGAAGGGAGGACCCTTACTCGACAGAGTCGAGTTCTCTGCACCCCGGGAGTATGATGGGGACATCGCTTACCACTTCCCATTTCTCCACGGGTCCCGTTGCTTGCCAGCTATGCGTCATCATGTTCGCGGCATTTTTTCTTAATCATGGCTTGTAATTTTTATATTTTCTTGAGTCATAAATTATGTAATTTCCCTTTTATTTAGTCAAGTATCTAGGTTAATTGTCATTAGAGTGGTTAATGAGTCAGTTGGGCCCAATTAAGCGGGCTAGGCCCATAGGCACCCCCCGTCCCCCTTGGTTTATTGTCATTAGTCAAAAACTCAGGGTCTTTTGTTAAATTGTGGGTTTCCTATAAATAGGACCCCAATCCCCCCCATTTGGAGCTAATGAAGTATTGATAGAATTTTCCAAGCATTAGTGCACCTCTCTCTTTCTCTCTAGCTCTCTCTCTCTCTTCTTCTCTCTCTCTCTCTCTTACTCTCTGTCTCTCTAGGGCGCCACTCTCTCTCTCTTCCCCCCAAAATCTTAAAATTCTCTCTCTCTCCTCCTCATTCACTCCTCATTAAACCCCTCTCCCTTCCCTATACCTCCCATTTACTCCCCCCCAACCTCCTAGGTGGAATACCATTCTCCTAGACACCTTTCCCCTTCCCCATTCACCCTTTCACCTTCCCAAGGGGGAATCCATTCTCCCAAACACCTCTTCCCCTCCCCAAGGCAACCCTTCCTATTCTCTAGGCTACCATTAATCCCTTTCCATTAAACCCATTCCAAATCCAAAGGAGGGAAACCATTCCCCCCCCCACCCACTTGTGCCCCTTCACCTTCCCCCTTTCCCTCCATGCCCAATTTCGCAACTCACCTCTCAGCCACTGCAAACACCTCCTTCCAGGCCTCATTCTCCCCCTCCCACTTCTTGGAACACCCCCTCCCAGACCCCATCACAGCCAAGGGTCATCCCCATACCCATCCACCTCACTTCCCCTCCCATAAACCCCATTTTCCCCCCCATCTTCTTCAAATTACAGCTCTTAGTTCGAGTGTAGCAGAAAGGGTCAACTTGCAGAAGCAACCACGGAGTCATACGGCAACATCTGAAGTCGTATCATACATTTCTGGAAAGGTCGTCCAATCAGCTTCACAGGCGAGGCAATCCCGCCCCATTCTGAGTCCGGGGTTGTCCGGGAGGACCGATCTCCCCCGACGGCGCAGAGTCACCCCTGAAGAGTACCTGAACCAGGTTAGAGCCTGTACCACGATGGACCACAGAAGAATTCGGCCTTGAGCTCTTCTACAAAGTTCTCCCTCGTCCAGTCGACGTTCAGAATCAAGAAGCGGAGCTTCGTTCCACGTTCGTGGGCCGAAGTTACCATTTTGCTCCCTCGGCTGCGCGGGTCTGCCTCCCACAGTCTGCAACGACCTGCCTCCACTATTCTAAGTCCCCCAGTCCTCTCCGACATCAGACGGCTTCCCCGTCAGTTTTATGCGAAGAGGGCTCGTCCACGGTTCCAGAAACTCTGGCGGTTCATGATTCGGAGTCCAGAAGCGATCGGGACACTCTCTGCAACCTGCTGTGTGAGATCATAAGCTGCCAGTCCCAGATTCTGTCACACTATTCGAACCTCCACCACGGCCAGCAACAACATCAAAAGAATTCAACATAATTCTGAGGCATCCCAGCCCCAGTTACGAAGAGTTCCTCGCTGGTCTCATCATCGGCAAAATTCCAGACCGGGAGTTACGACCTCAACAGTGACTGTCAGTCATCCACCACAGGAAGCAGGCAGATTCGACATCGGCTTCTCCTTTCGCAATTTTGGCGAATCTCCCCTCCCCGCCTGGCCGGCTTACCGCCCCTCCCTGCGTGGAGGTAGTGTTTGCGTGTAAATCAACATCCCGACCCCAAGTCAACCCTCCTGTGTGAGGTGTAGTGCTTGTATTAAACAGGATTCAAGCTTCATCGGCGCAGTGTGCGGGGATCCCACACTTCCCCGCTCGCCCATCGTCTCCGAACGAGGTTGGTTTCTTCAAACCAACCAGGTGAGCCTCTGCCCTTGCTCTCCTAGTATCTGTTTGTTTAATATCCGTCAAGCTAGTCCGCTGGCTAGTAAGAGAGTGCCCGTTCCCGATCCACCATCTTGAGTGGTCATCGTGGATAATAGTGAGTGAGTGACCTAGTGCCCCCAAGGCACCCGGCCGCCCTTGATTGTGGGCATCATACCTTCGGGAGGGTGAACCTTAGTTGTGCTGGCCCTCTACCAGCAAGGGTCTTGTTCCACCACCTCGACTCGGCATCACCGAGTCACCACGGGTTGCGGGTGTGCACGGTGGTTCGGTCCAATTTCAAAGAAATCTCGAATCTTGAGTTGTGTTTTGCGAATTAAGTCCGAGGAAGCATAGTGTCTTGCTGCATTCCCATCGTTGTTTCACATCAGAGAGGGATCTCGCGCACAAGCTCTCTCCTCCCTATTATTGCTCCCACCATAGCTCCACTGACTTAAGCATCGGAGGGTTTGCCCTAGGGATTCTCCCTGGGCCCTCTGAACGGTTTCCCTGTCTTGTAGTTCACGATTCGGTGATCCTCAGCCCTCTCAGGACCAGCGTGAGATCACGCCTCTTCAATATCTTATTACACTAGTTTTACAACCTTAAATAATCATGTTTTAACCCTAGTATATACCCTCTGTTACATGAGATACATACCTGTTTTTAAAACCCTCGAAAGCCAGCCCTCAGGTGAATAGCGCCCCCAGCCAGGGCGCTATTTCCTGAAGAGGCGCCCACACCCAGGGCTCCAATTCCTGAAGGGGCGCCCCCAGCCAGGGCACCAATTAAATGAAGACACTGCGTAGTGTCGCAAATTCCATTTCTGGTAATTTCCAATAATTATAAATCAACGCATTCAAAAATCCATATCTATTGAACTAAAGCATGAAATTTTTGCATGAATATAGTTCTGTGATCCTGATATTTTTCTCTACCTGTCCACGTCCTTGATTCCTGATTCAGAGAAGCTTTAAAGAAATTAATAGTAACTTGTATCTCAGAATGTACCTTTCTGATGCAAAGCATGACTCACTGGAAAACGGCTCAATTGGTGACTCTCTGCAGTGACTTCAGTTAATTTAAGACACTATAGAGGGGCGCCAATTGACCACATCCCTGTATATCAATTAGTGACACCCCGAGGGGTCTTCAATTAAATGAAGACTACTCAGAGGGGCGCCAATTACATTTTTGAGAAATTAAAAACACAGCATTTGAAAATTCATATCTATGAAACGAAAACCCAACAATTATAAATGAACATGTTTCTGAACTCTCGAGAATTTTCACTACCCGTTCATGCCCTTACTTCTTGTTTTCGAGAAACTTTTTCGAAATGAATAGTGATTTGAGTCACAGATGTACCTGCTGGGTGAAAATCACCCAATTGTAATTGGCGCCACAAGCCAGGGCGCCAATTCACTGAATAGCGACAGCCAGGTCGTCTTCAATTAATTGAAGACTCTCTAGACATGCGCCAATTCCATTATATATATATATATATATATATATTTCAAAAACTAAAAATTTTGAAAGACTGGCTCACCCCCAGGCGCCATTTATTTGAAAGGGGGGATCACCCTTAGGCGCCATTTACCTGAAAAGGGGGCTCACCCCCAGGCACCATTTACATGAAAGAACCCCCGACCCTAGGGCGTCAATTCCCTGAAAGACCCCCTGACCCCAGGGTCCCGTTTACCTAAAAGAGGGGCTACCCCTAGGGCGCCAATTCTGTATTTGCATCTTCTGATTCCTGACCTGTCTCATGGTTTGTACCGACGCAACCCTAATTCATATTCCTGCATATTATGAGTCCTTGAACTCCATTAATGAAATCTACCTTATATATCCTACATGGTTAAATCTTGAATCTCTTAAAACTACCATTTGGGAGTGCTGGAGCTAAGTGCCATATAGGGTAAAGTGCTACGTTGTGGGAGCCACCTCTTGAGGCCGTACGGCACAAAGTGCTACACGACGGGAGCCACCTCTTGAGCCTATAGGGGCCACCTCTAGAGTCCTCCATAAACAAATGACTAGTTAATCTTTGTCTTTAATACTACGCTTCTTAATTTCCTGAAATTCCATATTGGCTATAAATGAGAGTGGATGTCAAAAGTAATGCATGAAATGCTGTACATATAGGGCCCGGTCTGGTCCTGGGAGGAGCACCCAAAGGTACTTGTGCCCAAGGGAGTTTATTGACCACCGGGTTTGGCATTGCACTGAAGTATTAGCTTAACTTGCTTGACTTGAGACACTCCACACTTACTCTCTCTACTTGCTTGACTTGACTTGCGTGGCCGGGAACGGGCGATACTTGACTTTCGTGGCCCGAAAAAGGGCAATATATTTGCTTGATTGAAATAGCCAATTATATTGACACGTTCTTGATATTACTTGCTAGAATACGAACTTTACTTACTTGAACATGACTACTTGCTTGTACTTGAGTTCTTGCTTGCCTGAGAAGTGTCATCTATATCTATAAAGTTCTTGATATCCTTCTTGGTCAAATACTTGAAATCATGCGATACTTTCTTTATACAGTTCTTGATCTCATATTATTCATCATGCATAGTTTTCCCTGTATACCTGATTTTCTTACTCATACATCATGCATAGCCATACTTGTAATACATGTAAACTGTAAATCATCTATAGATTGCACGAACTTGAGATGTAATTCCTACTGAGCAATTCGCTCATCCAGTTGCTTCCTAACATTTTCAGGTACTTCGGATAGCGACATCCACCTGAATGGGAATGAGACCGAGTGAAGAGTGCTAGAATCACCGTTAGTCTACCGCCAACTAGTTGTGTCCTTTGTGTTTAGATTCCACATTGTATTTCTAGTTATGAATGGTCTAGTCGGTTGGGAATTTGTTAAGACTTGAAGAACGGTAATTGGGTTTGAATAATGTATGATCTTCATTAGTCGATTATTTGTAAGAATTGTCACCTTGGACATTGGTATTGTTTGGAGATTTAAGTTTAGTTATGAATTAGATAAATTGCGCACTCCGAATTTATGTCAAAATTTTATCGCTCTAATGACACGATCTATATAGATGCGCCACGCATCCGAGTATCTTCTGCACTCTGGGCGTGACAGTCTTCGTGGTATCAGAGTCTAGGATTTTAGATTCCTAGGTAAAACCCGAGTCCAAGGATAGTTTGTACCTTACCCGGTGAGATGGATAGAGCCATGGGTTAAGTTCTATAATGACTTTTGACCTTATAAATAAACCCGATCTTTATTATTCTTCTACCCTTTTGTAGGATCATGACCGCTAAAAGAGCATAATGGCGCGAGATGCAGCGCACCGTGCAAGGCCTTACACATGCGCTACAGCAAGTGGCGCAAGGCGGTGCTAACCGTGGAGCTGGTGATCTACACAGGAGTTTCTGAAACATGAACCCACCAAGGTTCACGGGTTTGTCTGACCCCGAGGATGCCGAGAATTGGTTAAAGGAGATGGAACGAATCTTCCGTGTGATGCAATGCACGGACGGGGGGAAGGTTCTACTGGCCATATTCCAACTGGAGCGGGACGCTCGATGTTGGTGGGAATCCATAGAAGCAACACTGCCAGAAGACCATGTCACATGGGATGAATTCGCAGAGCATTTCAACAACAAGTACTTCTCCGACCATATCTAGGAGAAGAAGGCCGTGAAATTTGCCGCACTGAAACAACGGGGCTTGAAAGTGGCCGAGTATGAGGCCTAATTTTGAAGACTGGCTAGGTATGCACCACACATGGTGTGTACGGAGAAGTTGAAGGCCACAAGGTTTCTCAACGGGCTTCGGCCCCACTATATTACACAACTTGCTCTGATGGACATCCAAGTCTACTCGGAGATTGGTCGGCGTGCTCAATTGCTAGAAGATGCCACCGAATTATCTGAAAGAATCTGAGGAAGGGACAAGAAGGAGCCTGTCACAAGCCCAGGAAAATTCAAACAATCCTTCAATAAGAAGTGGTTCTTCATGGGAGGGGAGCCCTCCAAGGAAAAGAAATTTTAGAAGAATGACATGCCATTCTACACAACCACACCCTCTAAGGAGATTTACAAGTATTGTGATAAAGCTAGTCATAAGACCGAGGAATGCTGGAGAAAGTTAGGAGCTTATCTTCGATGTGGGAGCCGAGAGCATCGAATCCCAGACTGCACATTGATGAAGGAGCAAGCCACTAAAGATGAGAAGTGTTCGGCAAAAAAGCAAGGCCGTCTGCAAGCTCTTCACGAGAAGGTGGAATTATAGAAGGTACTCTAACTATTTGTTCTAAAATTGCTCAAGTTTTATTTGATACTGGAGCAACTCATTCATTCGTTTCCAAGGAATTTGCTGCTTCATTTTCTAAGAAACATGAACTTTTAGATTTGGTCATATCTACACATCTTGGGAATGAGTCCGATATCACTTATCACTATCCAAACTGTGAAGTGATGATTAAAGGAAATAGTTTACCTGCTGACCTGATATGCCTAGATATGAAGGGTTATGATGTCATACTAGGTGCCGACTAGTTATCCACATGTTGAGTAGTGGATAGCGGATCTAGAGGGGAGGGGTGAATAGATCTGCCCCTCTTTTTGCAATGCAACCCTCTTTAAAGCTAGATAATGATAATAGCAGTAGAATATAACTAGCTTAACGAAAGACACAACGATTTGCTTAGCAAGATGATTACGCAATATAGAGATTGAACCTAAGCATGCATCTAACACAAAGCAATCGCACAATCAAACAACAACACATGAGATTTTAAGGTGGTTCAGACTGAATCCCCAGGCCTACGGCCACCCCTCACCAAATCCGGTGAGGCTCCACTAGTGCCACGCACTGAACCGCAAATCAGAAAGACCTCCGATTTCCTTCATAATAACCACATGTAACGACATCAACACCGCAGATCGGACATCTTCCGATTGCCTTCCTACTAACCACCGGTAGGGACGATCTTCAGTTTCAAATGTTTGAATGAAACGGAAAGAGAACAAATATGAAAGCTCTTAAACAAGATATAGAATATGCTCAAGGAGAAAAGATCTTGTCTAAGATTTGATGTTGATCAGCAACAAGGGCTTCTTCTCTCTTGCAAAGACTCCTCTTGGTTCAGCAACAAGGGTTCCTTCTTCTTTGCAAATCGATCTTCCTTGAATCTCCTTCTTTGAATCTCCTTTGAGTTGATGTGGGAGATAGTGGATGCAGCCTTGAACCTTGATTGCTTCTACACCTTTCTTGGAGGTTGATGGCTTCAAAAACAAGCTTGAATCACCTTGGATGGATGAAGAACTCCAGCCCGAAGCACTGTTCATGGAGGTGCTACAGTACCCGCGAATCACCTCCTCTAGCCTCCTTTGATCTCTCTTGTTCCAATTGAAGCATTAGGGTTTCTAACCCCTCATATGTTTGTTTTATACCATTTGAATGGTCCTTGGACATCCCCAGACCAGATCCACAATTCATGGGGGATTGGGTGACTTTGGGGTTAAACAAATACAAGGAAAGGGGCTCTTCTCGAAGTGGAAAACAAAGTCAACATTTGTTGGCTTGGGGCTGGCGGTCGACCTGCAGAAGCTGGCGGTCGACCGCTACTGAGAAACCCTGTAGAAATTTGATCTCTGGAATTTCCAGTCGACCGCTACTAGGCTGGCGGTCGACCGCTACTGGGCTGGCGGTCGATCGCTACTGGGCTGGCGGTCGACCGCCACGGAGAATCCGTCAGCCAGTGAGCTCCTGGCAGGGGCGGTTGACCGCCAGCTAGGCAGACCCCGGGTTATTCCGAGTCAGTCCGTTAACCCCTTTAGCTTCATCGCTTGAGTCCTTTAGCAGCCCGTTCTCATCTATGGCATCAACCTTGATAGTCTTGAAGATTGATATTGATTATATCGCTCCTATAATCAAAATTTTGTTCTGGGGGCTCCGCCCCCGGAAATCTCCGCGACCTGACCGCGCAGGTCGATCCGCGTGCGAGGGCGCAATCATTGAGCTTTCACTTTTACCATCTCCACTCCATTCCTTGGCATATCTGTCATGAATAAACATCAAGTAGTTTAGTCATATAAGAGTGGTAAAACATCAATGACTTATAGTGTTTAGCCATTATCAAAACCAAGAATATCAAATAACTCAAATGACCACAAGATGATGTCGAATGACCCAAGTGACCACAAGATGACTTAAATGACCACAGGGGCCCAACACCACATACCAAGCAATCGTAGATTGCTGGCATGGCTAGGTCGCTTTCGTGGATTTTCCAGAGCTGCTTTACATTAGCCCTCGGGCTAGGTCACCTCTTATATCAGCCCTCCAAGCTAGTAAACTTATGAGTAAAGGATGTATGGCTTTCATAGCATTCATGATTGCTAAGGAAGTCGAGGAGATTAAACTTGAAGACATCCATGTAATTTGGGATTTTCCTGACATTTTTCCAGAAGAATTGCCCGGCTTACCCCCGGAAAGGGAAGTGTCGTTCACTATCAACCTTGTCCCTGGTGCTGGTCCTATTTCCAGGGCACCGTACAGAATGTCCCCTGCTGAGCTGAAAGAGCTAAAAGAATAGCTAATGGAGTTATTGAATAAGGGTTTCATTAGGCCAAGTACTTCCCCATTGGGAGCACCCGTGCTATTCATGAAAAAGAAGGATGGATCGATGAGACTATGCATTGATTATCGCTAGCTAAATCACCTTACAATCAAGAACAAGTACCCGCTGCCGAGAATTGATAAGCTGTTTGATCAATTATCTGGAGCTACATATTTCTCCAAGATTGATCTTCGTTCTGGTTAACACCAACTGAAGATCAAAGAAGAAGACATTCATAAAACTGCATTCCAGAGCAGGTATGGGCATTACGAATTTACTGTTATGCCTTTTAGACTAACGAATGCCCCCGCAGCTTTTATGTAGTTAATGAATAGCATATTCAGGCCCTACTTAGACCAATTTATTGTGGTCTTTATTGATGATATTCTGATCTATTCAAAGATCGAAGAGGATCATGAAGAACATTTGAAGAAGGCATTGCAAGTATTGAAGGAAAATAAATTGTATGCCAAATTCAGCAAGTGCAAGTTTTGGCTTGAGGAAGTATCCTTCTTGGGCCATGTAATCTTGAAGAACGGAATTTCTGTTGATCCTGCAAAGGTCGAAGCCGTGAAGAACTGGGAACGACCCATAAATGCAACGGAGATTCGAAGCTTCTTGGGACTAGCTGGTTACTACCGGCGTTTTATCAAGACTTCTCCAAGATTACTGTTCCTCTGACCAGGTTAACCCACAAGGAAGTGCCTTATGAGTGGAATGAAGACTGTGAGAAGAGTTTTCAAGCTTTGAAGGATCTCTTGACCACTGCTCCAGTCTTATCATTACCAATTGAAGGAGAGAAATACGAGGTATATACCGATGCTTCTGGTATTGGCCTCAGATGTGTATTGATGCAAAATGGAAGTCATTGCATACTCTTCCCGACAGCTCAAGAAACATGAAGGGAACTACCTGGTGCACGACTTACAGTTGGCCGCGGTAGTGTTTGCCTTGAAGATCTGGAGACACTATCTCTACGGAGAATAATTTACTGTATACTCCGAACACAAAATCCTCAAATATTTATTCTCCCAAAAGGAGATAAACATGTGGCAAAGGCGTTGGCTCGAATAACTCAAGGATTTTGACTTCACTATACAATACCATCCTGGTATGGGTAATTCCCTAGCTGATGCCCTTAGTCGAAAGCCATGAGCATTTTTGGCCAACTGTATGATACAAGAATGGAAGTAGCTAGAGAAATTTTCTAAGCTTGATATCAGTACCGATGAGAAGAACAGGTGTATTATTCTATCTCATGTGAGTCTACATCTAGATTTGCTACCTAAAATTAAGAAGCTATAAGAAGAAGATCCTGCACTAGGGGAGATAAAGGGCGAGCTGGACGAGAGACTTGATTTCAAGCTGGCACCTGATGGTAGATTGCTATTTTATGAACGGACATGTGAGCGCGACTGTCCCGAATTGAAGAAGAAGATTCTTGAAGAAGCTCATCGATCGAGGTAAATGATCCACCATGGAGCCACTAAGATGTATCAAGATTTGAAAAGAACTTTCTGGTGGCCTAATATGAAAAGGAAGGTAGCGGACTTCGTGTCTCGTTGCCTGACATGCCAACAAGTGAAGGCGGAACATCAGAAACCCGTTGGAAAGTTACATCTGCTAGATATTCTCAAGTGGAAGTGGGAAGATATTGGCATGGACTTTATCATGTGATTGCCCAAGTCTAGGAGCGGACATGATGGAATTTTGGTAATCATCGATTGCCTAACTAAATCGGCCCATTTCTTACCCATCAAAAGCCGATGGTCAGTCGATGTACTTGTTGCCCTGTATATTAAGGAGATGGTTAGATTGCAGGGAGTCCCTGTGTCAATTGTATCTGATAGAGACCCACCATTTACCTCTCATTTCTGGAAAAGTCTACAACATTCTCTGGGGACAAAACTCAACTACAACACTGCATTCCATCCCCAGACAGTTGGACAGAGCGAAAGGATAAATCAAGTTATGGAAGATATGTTGAGAGCCTACATTATAGACTTCGACGGAAGCTAGCATGATGACTTGCCCCTAGCCGAGTTTGCATATAATAACAGCTATCAAGCCAGTATACAAATGGCACCTTTTGAGGCACTGTATGGCAGGAGTTGTCGATCTCTAATATGCTGGGATGAAGTTCGTGAAAAACAAATTCTAGGCCCAGATATGGTAAGAGATTCTACCAAAAAGATACACCTTATTCAAGAAAGGCTAAAAATAGCACAGTCCAGGCAGAAATCTTATGCTGAAAACAAAAGGTAAGATCTGGAATTTCAAGTCAGAGATCATGTTTTTCTCAAGGTATCTCCCGACCGAGGTATTAGAAGATTCGGTGTTAAGGGCAAGCTAACACCAAGGTTTATTGGTCCATTCGAAGTGCTGGAAAGAGTAGGCGAGGTGACTTATCGCATCGCCCTACCTACGCAACTATCATTAGTGCACAATGTATTCCATGTTTCTATGCTGAAGAAATACGTGCACGATCCCTTCCATGTCATTGACCACAATGACTTAGTAATACAGAAGGACCTTACCTATGAGCAAAAATAAATGAAAATCCTCGACCGAGAAGTTCGAGTTCTAAGGAAGAAGACAATCCCTATGGTGAAAATCTAATGGAATCAATGCTTAGAACGAGAAGCTATGTGGGAAACTGAAGAGTCTATGAAGAGAAGATTTTCGGAGTTATTCTAGTTGTAAGTACTTCACACCATTCCTATTTTCCGTATAATACAGTTGAATTTGGGGACCAAATTCTTTTAAGTGGGGGAGGGTGTAGCACCCCCGATAAAATAATTGAGAAAATTTAAAAACTCTTCCTAAAAGAATCCTATATGAAAGGCCTTATATAAAGAACCCAACCTCAAGAGGACTATTATGTAAATGTACAACCCAAAATCACTTTATGCCATCATGGGTAGTACATAGTGAACTCTTCCTAAAGAATCCTCTATGAAAGGCCTTATATAAAGAACCAAACCATAAGAGGACAATTATATAAATGTACAAGCCAACTTTACTTTATGCCAACACATGGGCACATGGGTAGTACGTAAGTGGGGTTTCTTTTCCAACACCAAGAGAATGGGCGCCCCTTACCAGGGCGCCATTCAAAAACTTCAAGCCTCCTTGGACATGCGCCCTTTTCCTTGGGGCCACCATCCCACTATAGTATTAATATATATATACACCATGAAGGCCAACACGTGAAGGTTCCATTTTTTTTTCTAAAAATGGACGCCCTCTTGCAACGGCGTCATTCTCTTGAATAGGGCCACCCAGATTAATGGACGTCCCCTTACAAGGGCGTCATTTCATCTGTGCTTCTAGAAGGTTAAGGCACGAACAACCTCATTTAGTTGGCAAAGCACCATTTCTAGGATCTTGTTCCTCAACGGGACCCGTAAGGCAATAAACCCATGCTCTGCGTTTCATATAACTAATTCCCTTTGTAGCACTGGCAGAGGCTACTGCCATCATCAGTTCTGCTTTCAGAAGGGAATATTTCCCTTCTTTCCCTCGAAAGACGTGAAAGAGTGTCTTTCTACACTCTACGTCCTACTGCTGGAGCTTTATGGCGACGGAGGTCGTGTGGCTTCATCCTTGGATTTC
This sequence comes from Amorphophallus konjac, assembly GCA_022559845.1. Taxonomy (NCBI): domain Eukaryota; kingdom Viridiplantae; phylum Streptophyta; class Magnoliopsida; order Alismatales; family Araceae; genus Amorphophallus; species Amorphophallus konjac. The sequence goes on along the minus strand of CM040123.1, from coordinate 224,600,053 downwards.
TATTCTTTATTTTGTACCACGTAATCACACCAAAAAGGTAGGTATTCTGAAGATCTGGCCTAACCAGTAGCTAAAGAGGTTAACGTAACATGCATGCTTAGAGTTAGATTAACTCATCTTCCATGCTATATTACCCGGCTTCATTGTGATAAAAAATGACCAAGTATACAGCATGGTACACAGATTTTTAATAGCATGTTACACCTGTCATATATAATTTTATACACCATCTGTTACCATGATTTTATGAGTTTTGAACATATCTTATTACACTAGTTTTACAACCTTAAATAATCATGTTTTAACTCTAGTATATACTCTCTGTTACATGAGATACATACCTATTTTTAAAACCCTCGAAAGCTAGCCCTCAGGTGAATAGCGCTCCCAGCCAGGGCGCTATTTCTTGAAGAGGCGCCCCTACCCAGGGCCCCCTCAGCTAGGGCGCCAATTAAATGAAGATACTGCGCAGTGTTGTAAATTCCATTTCTGATAATTTCCAGTAATTATAAATCAATGCATTCAAAATTCCATATCTATTGAACTAAAGCATGAAATATTTGCATTAATATAGTTCTGTCATCTAGATATTTTTCTCTACCTGTCCATGTCCTTGATTCCTGATTCGGAGAAACATTAAAGAAATGATTAGTAACTTGTATCTCAGAATGTACCTTTCTGATGTAAAGCATGACTCACTGGAAAACGGCTTAATTGGTGACTCTCCGCAGTGACTTCAGTTAATTGAAGACACTGCAGAGGGGCGCCAATTGACTAGAGCCATGTATATCAATTAGTGACACCCCGAGGGGTCTTCAATTAAATGAAGACTACTTAGAGGGGCGCCAATTGCATTTTTGAGAAATCAAAAACACAGCATTAGAAAATTCATATCTATGAAACGAAAACGCAACAATTATACATGAACATGTTTCTGAACTCCCGAGAATTTTCACTTCCCGTTCATGCCCTTACTTCTTGTTTTGGAGAAACTTTTTTGAAATGAATAGTGATTTGAGTCACAGACGTACCTGTTGGGTGAGAATCACCCAATTGTAACTGGCGCCCCAAGCCAGGGCACCAATTCACTGAATAGCGACAGCCAGGTTGTCTTCAATTAATTGAAGACTTTCTGGACAGGCGCCAATACCATTCTATATATATATATATTCTAAAAATTGAAAATTTTGAAAGACTAGCTCACCCCAAAGTGCCATTTTCCTGAAAGGGGGGCTCACCCCTAGGTGCCATTTACTTGAAAAGGGGGTCACCCCCAGGTGCCATTTACATGAAAGAACCCCTGACCCCAGGGCGCCATTTACCTGAATGAGGGGTTACCCCCAGGGCGCCAATTCTGTATTTGCATCTTCTGATTCCTGACCTGTCTCATGGTTTGTACCGATGCAACCCTAATTCATTTTCTTGCATTTTATGAGTCCTTGAACTCCATTCATGAAATCTACCTTATATATCCTACATGGTTAATCCTTGAACATTTTAAAACTATCATTTGGGAGTGTTGGAGCTAAGTGCCATGCGGGACAAAGTGCTACATTGTGGGAGTCACCTCTTGAGGCCGTACGGAGCGAAGTGCAACACGACAGGAGCCACCTCTTGAGTCTATAGGGGCCACCTCTAGTGTCCTCTATAACTAAATGACTAGTTAATCTTTGTCTTTAATACTACGTTTCTTAATTTTTGGAAATTCCATATTGGTATAAATGAGAGTGGATGTCAAAAGTAATACATGAAATGTTGTGCGTATAGGGCCCGATATCGTCCTGGGAGGAGCACCCGAAGGTACTTGTGCCCATGGGAGTTTATTGACCACGGTGTTTAGCATTGCACCGAAGTACATGCTTGACTTGTTTGACTTGAGACACTCCACACTTACTCTCTCTACTTGCTTGACTTGACTTGCGTGGCCCGGAACGGGCGATACTTGACTTGCGTGGCCCGAAAAAGGGCAATATACTTGCTTGATTGAAATAGCCAATTCTATTGACACGTACTTGATATTACTTGTTAGAATACAAACTTTACTTACTTGAACATGACTCCTTGCTTTTACTTGAGTTCTTGCTTGCCCGAGAAGTGGCATCTATATCTATAAAGTTCTTGATATCCTGCTTGGTCAAATACTTGAAATCACGTGATACTTTCTTTATACAGTTCTTGATCTCGTATTATTCATCATGCATAGTTTTCCCTGTATACCTGATTTTCTTAATCGTACATCATGATAGCCATACTTGTAATACATGTAAACTGTAAATCACTTAAAGATTGCTCGAACTTAAGATGTAATTCCTACTTAGCGATTCGCTCATGCAGTTGCTTCCTAACATTTTCAGGTAATTCGGATAGCGACATCCACCCGAATGGGAATGAGACCGAGTGAAGAGTGCTAGAATCACCGTTCGTCTACCGCCAACTAGTTGTGTCCTTTGTGTTTAGATTCCACATTGTATTTCTAGTTATGAATGGTCTAGTTGGTTGGGAATTTGTTAAGACTTGAAGAACGGTAATTGGGTTTTAATAACTAATGATCTTCGTTAGTTGATTATTTGTAAGAATTGTCACCTTGGACATGGGTATTTTTTGGAGATTTAAGTTTAGTTTTGAATTAAATAAATTGCGCACTCCGTATTTATGTCAAAAATTTTATCACTCTAATGACAAAATCTATATAGACACGCCACACATCCGAGTATCTTTCGCGCTCGGGGCGTGACAATCTTTGTGGTATCAGAGCTTAGGATTTTAGTTTCCTAGGTAAAACCCGAGTCCAAGGATAGGTAACACCCGAGTCCAAGGATAGTTTGTACCTTACCCAGTGAGATGGATAGAGCCATGGGTTATGTTCTATAATGACTTTTGACCTTATAAATAAACCCGATCTTTATTATTCTTCTACCCTTTTGTAGGATCATGGCCGCTAAAAGAGCATAATGGCGCGAGATGCAGCGCACCGTGCAAGGCCTTACACATGCGCTACAGCAAGTGGCGCAAGGCGGTGCTAACCGTGGAGCTGGTGATCTCCACAGGAGTTTCTGAAACATGAACCCACCAAGGTTCACGGGTTTGTCTGACCCCGAGGATGCCGAGAATTGGTTAAAGAAGATGGAACGAACCTTCCGTGTGATGCAATGCACGGACGGGGAGAAGGTTCTACTGGCCATATTCCAACTGGAGCGGGACGCTCGATGTTGGTGGGAATCCATAGAAGCAACACTGCCAGAAGACCATGTCACATGGGATGAATTCGCGGAGCATTTCAACAACAAGTACTTCTCCGACCATATACAGGAGAAGAAGGTCACGGAATTTGCCAGACTGAAACAACGGGGCTTGAAAGTGGTTGAGTATGAGGCCCAGTTTTCAAGACTGGCTAGGTATGCACCTCACTTGGTGTGTACAGAGAAGATGAAGGCTAAAAGGTTCCTCAACTGGCTTTGGCCACACTATATTACACAACTTGCACCGATGGACATCCCAATCTACTCGGAGATGGTTCGGCGTGCTCAATTGCTAGAAGACGCCACCGAATTATCTAAAAGAATCTGAGGAAGGGACAAGAAGGAGCCTGTCACAAGCCCAGAAAAATTCAAACAATCCTTCAATAAGAAGCGGTTCTTCATGAGAGGGGAGCCCTCCAAGGAAACAAAATTCCAGAAGAATGACAGGCCATTCTCCACCACCACACCCTCTAAGGAGATTTGCAAGTATTGTGATAAAGCTGGTCATAAGACCAAGGAATGTTGGATAAAGTTAGGAGCTTGTCTTCGATGTGGGAGCCGAGAGCATCGAATCCCAGACTGTCAATTGATGAAGGAGCAAGCCACTAAAGACGAGAAGCGTCCGGCAAAGAAGCAAGGCCGTCTGCAAGCTCTTCATGAGACGGAACCCAGGGAAGGTGGAATTGTAGAAGGTACTCTAACTATTTGTTCTAAAACTACTCAAGTTTTATTTGATACTGGAGCAACTCATTCATTCGTTTCCAAGGAATTTGCTGCTTCATTTTCTAAGAAACATGAACTGTTAGATTTGGTCATATCTACACCTCTTGGGAATGAGTCCGATATCACTTATAACTATCCAAACTGTGAAGTGATGATTAAAGGAAATAGTTTACCTGCTGACCTGATATGCCTAGATATGAAGGGTTATGATGTCATACTAGGTGCCGACTGGTTATCCACATACCAAGCAACCGTAGATTGCCCGCATGGCAAGGTAACTTTCGTAGATTTTCCAGAGCTGGTTTACATTAGACCTCGGGCAAGGTCACCTCTTATATCAGCCCTCCGAGCTAGTAAACTTATGAGTAAAGGATGTATGGCTTTCATAGCATTCGTGATTGTCAAGGAAGTCTAGGAGATTAAACTTGAAGACATCCGTGTAATTCGGGATTTTCCTGACGTTTTTCTATAAGAATTGCCCGGCATGCCCCCGAAAAGGGAAGTGTCGTTCACTATCGACCTTGTCCCTCGTGATGTTCCTATTTCCAAGGCACCGTACAGAATGTCCCCTGATGAGCTGAAAGAGCTGAAAGAATAGCTAATAGAGTTATTAAAAAAGGGTTTCATCAGGCCAAGTACTTCCCCATGTGGAGAACCTGTGCTATTCGTCAAAAAGAAGGACGGATCGATGAGACTGTGCATTGATTATCGGCATCTAAATCACCTTACAATCAAGAACAAGTACCCGCTGTCGGGAATTGACGAGCTGTTTGATCAATTATCTGGAGCTACATATTTCTCCAAGATTGATCTTCGTTCTGGTTACCACCAACTGAAGATCAAAGAAGAAGACATTCATAAAACTACATTCCGGAGTAGGTATGGGCATTACGAATTTACTGTTATGCCTTTCGGACTAACGAATGCCCTCGCAGCTTTTATGCAATTAATGAACAGCATATTTAGGCCCTACTTAGACCAATTTATTGTGGCCTTCATTGATGAAATTCTGATCTATTCAAAGACCAAAGAGGATCATCAAGAACATCTGAAGAAGGCATTGCAAGTATTGAAGGAAAACAAATTGTATGCCAAATTCCGCAAGTGCAAGTTCTGGCTCGAGGAAGTATCCTTCTTGGGCCATGTAATCTCGAAGAACGAAATTTCTGTTGATCCTGCAAAGGTCGAAGCCGTGAAGAACTGGGAACGACCCATAAATGCAACGGAGATTCGAAGCTTCTTGGGACTAGTTGGTTACTACCGGCGTTTTATCAAGGACTTCTCCAAGATTACTATTTTTCTGACCAGGTTAACCCGCAAGGAAGTGCCTTATGAGTGGATAGAAGACTATGAGAAGAGTTTCCAAGCTTTGAAGGATCTCTTGACCACTGCTCCAGTCTTATCATTACCAATTGAAGGAGTGAAATACGAGGTATATACCGATGCTTCTGGTATTGGCCTCGGATGTGTATTGATGCAAAATGGAAGAGTCATTGCATACTCTTCCCGACAGCTCAAGAAACATGAAGAGAGCTACCCGGTGCATGACTTAGAGCTGGCTGCGGTAGTGTTTGCCTTGAAGATCTGGAGACACTATCTCTATGGAGAACAATTTACTGTATACTTCAATCACAAAAGCCTCAAGTATTTATTCTCCCAAAAGGAGCCAAACATGCGGCAAAGGCGTTGGCTTGAATATCTCAAGCATTTCGACTTCAGTATACAATACCATCCTGGTAAGGGTAATTCCGTAGATGATGCCCTTAGTCGATAGCCAAGAGCAATTTTGGCCAACTGTATGATACAAGAATGGAAGTTGCTAGAGAAATTTTTTGAGCTTGATATTAGTACCGATGAGAATAACATGTGTATTATTCTATCTCATATGAGTCTACATCTAGATTTGGTACCTGAAATCAAGAAGCTGCAAGAAGAAGATCCCGCACTAGTGGAGATAAAGGGCGAGCTGGACGAGAGACTTGATTTCAAGCTGGCACCTGATGGTAGATTGATATTTCAAGAACGGACATGTGTGCCCGACTGTCCTGAATTGAAGAAGAAGATTCTTGAAGAAGCTCATCGATCGAGGTACACGATCCACCCTGGAGCCACTAAGATGTACCAAGATTTGAAAAGAACTTTCTGGTGCCCCAATATGAAAAGGGAGGTAGCGGACTTCGTGTCTCGTTGCTTGACATGCCAACAAGTAAAGGCGGAACATTAGAAACCCGCTAGAAAATTACATCCGCTAGATATTCCCAAGTGGATGTGGGAAGATATTGGCATGGACTTTATCATGGGTTTGCCCAAGTCTAGGAGCGAACATGATGGAATTTAGGTAATCAACGATCGCCTAACTAAATCGGCCCATTTCTTACCTATTAAAAGCCGATGGTCAGTAGATGTACTTGTTGCCCTATCTATTAAGAAGATGGTTAGATTGCATGGACTCCCTGTGTCAATTGTATCTGATAGAGACCCACACTTTACCTCTCATTTCTGGAAAAGTCTACAACATTCTCTGGGGATGAAACTCAACTACAGCACTGCATTCCATCCCCAAACAGATGGACAGACCGAAAGGATAAATCAAGTTGTGGAAGATATGTTGAGAGCCTGCATTATAGACTTCAGCGGAAGCTGTCGTGACCACTTGCCCCTAGTCGAGTTTGCATATTATAACAGCTATCAAGCCAGTATACAAATGGCACCTTTTGAGGCACAGTATGGCAGGAGTTGCCGATCTCTAATATGCTCGGATGAAGTTGCTGAAAAACAAATTCTATGCCCAGATATGGTAAGACATTCTACCAAAAAGATACACCTTATTCAAGAAAGGCTAAAAATAGCACAGTCCAGGCAGAAATCTTATGCTGACAATAGAAGATAAGATCTGGAATTTCAAGTCGGAGATCATATTTTTCTCAAGGTATCTCCTGACCGAGGTATTAGAAGATTCGGTGTTAAGGGCAAGCTAACACCAAGGTTTATTGGTCCATTCGAAGTGCTGGAAAGAGTAGGTGAGGTGGCTTATCGCATCACCCTACCTCCACAACTATCAGAAGTGCACAACGTATTTCATGTTTCAATGCTGAAGAAATACGTGTACGATCCCTTCCATGTCATTGACCACAATGACTTAGTAATATAGAAGGAGCTTACCTACGCAATGAAAATCCTCGACCGAGAAGTTCGAGTTCTAAGGAACAAGACGATCCCTATGGTGAAAATCCAATGGAATCAATACTTAGAACGAGAAGCTACATGGGAAATAGAAGAGTCTATGAAGAGAAGATTTCCAGAGTTATTCTAGTTGTAAGTACTTCACACCCTTCCTATTTTCTGCATAATACAGTTGAATTTGAGGACCAAATTCTATTAAGTGGGGGAGGGTGTAGCACACCCGATAAAATAATTGAGAAAATTTAAAACTTCTTCCTAAAAGAATCCAACCTAAAGGCCTTATATAAAGAACCCCACCTCAAGAGGACTATTATGTAAATATACAACCCAACATCACTTTATGCCATTATGGGTAGTACGTAGTGAACTCTTCCTAAAGAATCCTATATGAAAGGCCTTATATAAAGAACCCAACCTCAAGAGGACTATTATGTAAATGTACAACCCAAAATCACTTTATGCCATCATGGGTAGTACATAGTGAACTCTTCCTAAAGAATCCTCTATGAAAGGCCTTATATAAAGAACCAAACCATAAGAGGACAATTATATAAATGTACAAGCCAACTTTACTTTATGCCAACACATGGGCACATGGGTAGTACGTACATGGGGTTTCTTTTCCAACACCAAGAGAATGGGCGCCCTTACCAGGGCGCCATTCAACAAATTCAAGCCTCCTTGGACATGCGCCCTTTTCCTTGGGGCCACCATCCCACTATAGTATTAATATATATATACACCATGAAGGCCAACACGTGAAGGTTCCATTTTTTTTTCTAAAAATGGACGCCTTCTTGCAACGGCGTCATTCTCTTGAATAGGGCCACCCAGATTAATGGACCCGTTACAAGGGCGTCATTTCATCTGTGCTTCTAGAAGGTTAAGGCACGAACAACCTCATTTAGTTGGCAAAGCACCATTTCTAGGATCTTGTTCCTCAACGGGACCCGTAAGGCAATAAACCCATGCTCTGCGTTTCATATAACTAATTCCCTCCGTAGCACTGGCAGAGGCTACTGCCATCATCAGTGCTGCTTGTAGAAGAGAATATTTCCCTTCTTTCCCTCGGAAGACGTGAAGGAGCGCCTTTCTACACTCTACGTCCTGCTACTGGAGCCTTACGACGGCGGAGGACGTGTGGCTTCTATTCTTTCATCTGTACCACGTAATCATGCTAAAAAGGTAGGTGTTCTCAATATCTGGCCTAACCAATAGCTAAATAGGTTAACGTAACATGCATGCTTAGAGTTAGATTAACTCATCTTCTATGCTATATTACTCGGCTTTATTGTGATAAAAAATGACCAAGTATATATGATTTTTAATAGCCTGTTACACATGTCATATATGATTTTATACACCATCTATTACCATGATTTTAATAGCCTGTTACACCTGTCATATATGATTTTATACACCATCTGTTAGCATGATTTTACGTGTTTTGAACATATCTTATTACACTAGTTTTACAACCTTAAATAATCATGTTTTAACCCTAGTATATACCCTATGTTACATGAGATACATACCTATTTTTAAAACCCTCGAAAGCCAGCCCTCTGGTGAATAGTGCCCCCAGCCAGGGCGCTATTTCCTGAAGAGGCGCCCCTACCTAGGGCGCCAATTAAATGAAGACACTACGCAGTGTCGTCAATTCCATTTCTGGTAATTTCCAGTAATTATACATCAACGCATTCAAAAATCCATATCTATTGAACTAAAGCATGAAATTTTTGCATGAATATAGTTCTATGATCTTGATATTTTTCTCTACATGTCCATGTCCTTGATTCTTGATTCGGAGAAACTTTAAAGAAATGAATAGTAACTTGTATATCAGAATGTACCTTTCTGATGCAAAGCATGACTCACTAGAAAACAGCTCAATTGGTGACTCTCCGCAGTGACTTCAGTTAATTGAAGACATGGCAGAGGGGTGCCAATTGACCAGAGCCCTGTATATCAATTAGTGACACCCCGAGGGGTCTTCAATTAAATGAAGACGACTCAGAGGGGCGCCAATTGCATTTTTTAGAAATTAAAAACACAGCATTATAAAATTCATATCTATGAAACGAAAACCAAACAATTATACACGGACATGTTTCTGAACTCCCGAGAATTTTCACTACCCGTTCATGCCCTTACTTCTTGTTTTCGAGAAACTTTTTCAAAATAAATAGTGATTTGAGTCACAGACATACCTGCTGGGTGAAAACCACCCAATTGTAATTGGCGCACCAAGCCAAGGCGCCAATTCATTAATACCGACAGCCAGGTCGTCTTCAATTAATTGAAGACTCTCTGGACAGGCGCCAATTCTATTCTGTATATATATATATTTTGAAAACTAAAAAAATTGAAAGACTGGCTCACCCCCAGGCGCCATTTACCTAAAAGGGGGGCTCACCCCCAGGCGCATTTACCTGAAAAGGGGGCTCACCCCCAGGCACCATTTACATGAAAGAACCCCTGACCCCAGGGCGCCAATTCCCTGAAAGACCCCCTGACCCTAGGGCGCCATTTACCTAAAAGAGGGGTTACCCCCAGGGCGCCAATTCAGTATTTGCATCTTCTGATTCCTGACCTATCTCATGGTTTGTACCGACGCAACCATAATTCATTTTCGTGCATATTATGAGTCCTTGAACTCCATTCATGAAATATACCTTATATATCCTACATGGTTAAACCTTGAACCTGTTAAAACTACTATTTGGGAGTGTTGGAGCTAAGTGTCATGCGGGACAAAGTGCTACGTTGTGGGAGCCACCTCTTGAGACCGTACGGCGCAAAGTGCTACACGATGAGAGCCATCTCTTGAGTCTGTAGGGGCCACCTCTAGAGTCCTCCATAACAAAATGACTAGTTAATCTTTGTCTTTAATGCTACGTTTCTTAATTTCTTAAAATTCTATATTAGCTATAAATGAGAGTGGATGTCAAAAGTAATACATGAAATGCTATGCGTATAGGGCCCGGTCTGGTCCTGGGAGGAGCACCCGAAGGTACTTGTGCCCATGGGAGTTTATTGACCACGGTGTTTGACATTGCACCGAAGTACTTCCTTGACTTGAGACACTCCACACTTAGTCTCTCTACTTGCTTGACTTGACTTGCGTGGCACGGAACGGGCGATACTTGACTTGCGTGGCCCGAAAAAGGGCAATATACTTGCTTGATTGAAATAGCCAATTCTATTGACACGTACTTGATATTACTTGCTAGAATACAAACTTTACTTACTTGAACATGACTACTTGCTTGTACTTGAGTTCTTGCTTGCCCGAGAAGTGGCATCTATATCTATGAAGTTCTTGATATCCTGCTTGGTCAAATACTTGAAATCATGCGATACTTTCTTTATACAGTTCTTGATCTCTTATTATTCATCATGCATAGTTTTCCCTATATACCTAATTTTCTTACTCGTACATCATGCATAGCCATACTTGTAATACATGTAAACTATAAATCACTTAAAGATTGCTTGAACTTGAGATGTAATTCCTACTGAGTGATTCGCTCATCCAGTTGCTTCCTAACATTTTCAGGTAATTCAAATAGCGACATCCACCCGAATGGGAATGAGACCGAGTGAAGAGTGCTAGAATCACCGTTCGTCTACCACCAACTAGTTGTGTCCTTTGTGTTTAGATTCCACATTGTATTTCTAGTTATGAATGGTCTAGTCGGTTGGGAATTTGTTAAGACTTGAAGAACGATAATTGGGTTTGAATAATGTACGATCTTCATTAGTTGATTATTTGTAAGAATTGTCACCTTGGACATTGGTATTGTTTGGAGATTTAAATTTAGTTATGAATTAGATAAATTTCGCACTCCGTATTTATGTCAAAAAATTTATCGCTCTAATGACACGATCTATATAGATGCGCCACACATCCGAGTATCTTCCGTGCTCGGGGCTTGACAAGGAAACACCCATGTGAACCTATAGAAATCATCTACTAAAACTTCCCATATCTCTTTCCACTTAAGCTAGCAGTTCTTGTTGGTCCGAACAAGTCCATATGGATTATTTCAAGCAGTTTGGATGATAGGCTTTTAGTTCTGCTAGAGAAAGATTTTCTAGTCTGTTTTCCTTGGGTGGATGCCTCACAGATTTTGTCATTTTGTTTAAATTTGAGTTTAGGTAGTCCTTTCACCATAGAATGTTTCAAGAGTTTGTGTAAAACATTATAGCTAGCATGTCCTAGTCTACGATGCCATAAACATGCAATTTCAGATTGAGGTGCAGCAAGACAAGGAGTTAAATGGGTTGGATCATCTAAGTCAATTATGTACACATTGTTGAGTATTTTTCCTAAAAATCTTTTTTCTTTAGAGTTTAGTTTCAAAATTTTGCATTCAGAAGAATCAAACACTACTCAATGTCCTTTATCACACAATTGACTTATGCTCAAAATATTATATTCCAACCCTTCACACAATTGACTTATGCTCTAAAGATTTTTGCTAACTTTACCTGAACCAATGATTTTACCTTTATTATTCCCTCCAAAGGTTACATGCCCAGCTTCTTTCTCCACCAAGAGATAGAATTTTATTATGTCCCCAGTCATGTGTCTTGAGCAGTCACTATCAAGATACCATTTATTTTGCACGGCTGCAAGACACTCTTGCACAAGGAATCAGGTAACAATGTTTGGAACCCAAGGATAATTGGGTCCCATTAAACCTTTCATTTAAGCAAAGCAAGATAAAATAGATTTAGGAAGCCATATTTTCTTTATATTATTTGTTTAATTGCTTGATGGAGAGTTTCTGTTTTCTGTTTTCATTTTTCTATTCTGTTCAGGAACCTTGTTACCCTTTGGTTTTTGATAAAAGTTTGAGAAGGGTTGTTTCAGGTTCCTATAGCTTGTCCTGGCCTGATAGAAATTTTGGTGGTTCATAGGGTAATAGGTTAGGCCAGGTCTATAAGTATAGGGACTTGTAGTGGACCTAGGGTCACAGGATTAATCCCACATCGGATGTTGAGAAAGCAATCGAGTGCTTATAAAGAAGGTCTTCACCACTTAACCCGAGAGGGCCATTTTACAAGGATAAAACCCTAGCCGCCCTCCGGCGTAACGGGGATAATACATCTTGGGGGCACCAAAAATGTTCATCTCGCATCTGCAAAGTGGCGCCGTCTGTGGGAACCCTGAGCTCGCACTCGTTTGCCTTCACAAGGGGGGGCTTGTGTAGTGGACCTAGGGTCACAAGATTAATCCCACATCGAATGTTGAGAAAGCAACCGAGTGCTTATTAAGAATGTCTTCACCCGTTAACCAAAGAGGGCCCTTTTACAAGGACAAAACCCTAGCCGCCCTCCGGCGTGGCGGGGACAATACCACTTGGGGGCACCAAAAATGTTCATCTCGCATCTACAAAGTGGAGGGGGGCAAAATCTACCGCCCAATAGCGCGGCCCAACTAGGTCTAATTTGACCCAACCAGGCCCAGCTCCCCAAAGTGACAACCCCAATCTGGGCCCACTTACTCCAAGCCCCAAAACCCTCTCGGAACAGCACTTCCTAGGTGACCCCTGAGTCCGGAAGTCCGAGCAATAAATCGATCAGGAAATCCCCTACAAGGGCCCAGCGCGCCTTGGCCGAGCTATGCCTCCATCACCCGGAGGGACTCTTAACAGGCACCCCGAGCTTGGACCAATCATCGGAAGCACATCTGGGCGTCCGTTACGCATCCTCCGGGAGCAAGGAACCCCAAGGGATAAGGGAGAGCAAGAGTCCTCATGCTATTAAGAGTCCACAACAAGGACGTAACCTCCCCGGAATCTCCTCACCTCCCTGGACTCTTACGCTAAAACGGACTGCTATATAAACCCCAGGAGGGCTCTCCAAGGAGAAGGCATCTTAAGAGAAAACCACCACACCTCTTGGTGGAGAGTAATCTCGCGCCCTTTCTTTCGTACCACCTCTCTTCGCATCCGTGCTCTATCACATTTGTTGACTTAGGCATCGGAGGGTTTCTGCCAGGGTTCCAACCCTGGGTACCTCTGACCCGTTTCCCCTCTTGCAGATTATATATGCATGGTGATCGTGACCAAAGATTCCTCCGGGATTTCACAACTCAGGAGTAGCGCGAGATTACCCCTCTTCATCTGGCACCGTATGTGGGAACCTTGAGCTTGCACTTGCTTGCCTTCTCAAGGGGGGGCTTGTGTAGTGGACCTAGGGTCACAGGATTAATCCCACATCGGATGTTGAGAAAGCAATCGAGTGCTTATAAAGAAGGTCTTCACCTCTTAACCCAAGAGGGCCCTTTTACAAGGATAAAACCCTAGTCGCCCTTCGGAATGGTGGGGATAATACCTCATGGGGGCACCAAAAATGTTCATGTCGCATCTACAAAATGGCACCGTTTGTGGGAAATGAACACAGAGCCATCATGGTGCGAAGAAATCCTGGTAGGAGAACCATCGGCGACAAGGGAAAGACTGTGGCGGCAGATGGAGGACTTGTACCTCCCCACCCCACGAAAAACCTCCCCTCTAATGACAACGATCAAGCCGATGAGTCGCCTCCACCGCCCGCAGAGGTGCAACCCCCCAACGGGAATTCTGAAGCTCTCCACACCCTCAACGCTAAACTGGACATCCTCATTGAATTAATGAGGACCCAGACGGCGAGGGAAGATTAGTCACGACTTCTCGGGGAGAGCCCCCCCCCCCCCCCCCCCCCCCCCCGCGGTGGAGCTTCCCAACAAACCGCCGAAGGCCGCTTCACCCTCTGAGGGCGACGGCTCATACATAATCGGTCGGGAGGACCTTTGCACGCACCTCCACCAGAACAAGAAGCCTCCTCCACCCCGAGGAGAGAAGGAACCGGGACACGAAGGTAGTTCCCAGAAACTGATCCCCCCGAGGTATGACGCGGTAGCCCGCAGGGAAGCCCCCACAGCCCCTCGATTCAGCGGCAACCGGAGTTATCCCTCCAGTTGTGGGACTTCTAGCGACGATTCGTGGAACAAGAACGTGCCCTCCGCGCCCTGCAGAAAACTTCCGCCAAGGAAGATGAGGAGCAATCCCCATTCTCTAACCATATCTTGAAGGTAGAAATCTCCCCCAGAATTTCATTGTCGACCTTCAAGTCATACGACGGCCAGGGAGACCCGGTCGACCACTACGATAGCTTCGACGCCCTGATGACCTTGCACGGGGCCTCCGACGCTGTCAAGTGCCACGTTTGTGACCACCTTAGTCCATGGTGCGCGGGCTTGGTTTCGAGCACATGTTCCCAGCAACATTCGTGACTTCAGGCAATTCAGGCAAGTATTCAAGGAAAGCTTTGCCGACAACAACCCTCCAAGGTCAATAGCGGGGTTGTTGGCACTAAAGCAGGCCCAAGGGGAAAAGCTTCGGGCTTACATTAACTGATATAAATTGGAGGCGCCGTGCGAAGGTTGTTGGCACTATAGCAGGCGGTAAATCGAGTCTAGGGTAGTCGGTCCAAAGGTTGCATTGCATTCCTATACCCGGTATATCAAAAGGTGTTCCAGGAATGACAGGTTACGCCTATCGGGAAGGTAGCACACTTGCGTGAGTGCGATCTTCGGATCAAACCATCACCACGTATCAGATATGGGTTGAGTCTAGGTTTGTATTCGAGTCCGCATTTTACCCCTTTTCACCATTTAGAAGTCGTGTCTAGGTGCTTGCATTAGTCTTGCATAAAGAAAAAGAAAAAAGCAAAACTATTCCAATGCATGCCCACTTCTAGGGGAACCAATTCCCATCTTTTTGCAACTATGGCCAACCTCTACGCCCAAGTCCCAATGTAAGAGAAAGCCCCGATCAAACCCGTCCAAAGCCAGAAGTCCGTGTCTGAGTACATTAGGGACTTCGATGAGTACTGGTTGGGAAGTGGAGTTGGAGAGAAGAGCACCACTATCGCATTTTAGTTCTGGATAGGTTTACGGCTTCACTACCAGTTTGAATTGCTTTGTCGTGACATGATGACTCTGGAGCATTCTTATCAGGTCGCTCTAGAGGTTGAGCCTTTCGAGTCAAGGTTTGATATTGCCCTACGGCGAGCATCTACCTATCAGCAGAGCGCCGAGCCGGTTGGCCGGCCGAGGTAGGATGCTCCTGCCCCACGGCATCACCCAGCCCAGTCGGGGAATCCTTCCCCTAGAGCTCCTATGCCCCCACCCTCACATTCTGATCTTTATTTGGAGCCACCTCATTTGGAGCCATCCGTGTTTCTAAGGGGAAAGTTATTCATCGCTGAGCCACTACTTATTTGGCTCAAGATAGGCTTGGTCCCTAGACCATCTTGCTACTCATTCATGGACCCTACACTTCCATTAGTGCTAGTCAACTCATTCCATACCACATTCTGGTCTTGTCACCATGTTGAAACATTGGATGACCTTCTTAAGGGATTAGACTCGCTGGTGAAGTTGATGTACATGTTGGCCCCAGGCTTCGACCAACCCACAAGTCGTAGCTTCACCCATCCCCCTTTGGGGTCCATTACCTCCGTGTGCACCATGGGTCATGTCACCACGGAGGTTCTTTTATTCCTCCAAAAAGTGTAGGTTCATTTAAGTTTTCATATCTTGGAAGTTATGGTAAGAACTCATCTTCGTTGAATCTTTATGAAGCTTAATTGGATGTGATGCATCCGTATGATTTCTGGGTTTGACTCGTTATTTTCTAAAGGGTTAATGTGGCAACATGCTTATTTTGGTTCCTAAATTACCTTTCAATATCATGTTTTCATAAGAGGGGGTTTGAGAGTGTTATTAATTCTAGAAGTGGTTTAAAATTCAAGATGTTTAACACTTTCATTGGCTTGTGGTGGAATGTGAATTAATTGTTACCAATACCTTATTTTCAATACATGGTAATATGTTTTTAATGTTTGGGTGAGGTTTTGTAGGGTTTCAAATGAGTTTTATTGAGTTTTAAGTTTTGTCAATAAAAGTGTCGACTCTAGGAGTCGACACTTATTTCAGTAGGTTATGTCTGCGTTGATTTATGCTATGCTGACAAAAAGTGTCAACTATGTGAGTCGATACTTTTGTGCTAACAAAAAGTGTCGACTCTATGAGTCGACACTTTTGTCCTTTGAACTATTTTTTGTCTTCTGGCAGAACTCTCGACAAAAAGTGTCGACTCTGAGAGTCGACACTTTTGTCCTGGAAGCTGTTTTGTGTTCGGGATAGAACACCTTGACAAAAGTGTCGACTCTAAGAGTCGACACTTTGTCTGGTTCGTCCGAAACAGGTTTTCCGGATTCTTTACGAAATGCCCATTAAAGTGATCTGATGGCCTTGGCTTTTTACCCCAATAGCCTTAGGGTTTCTCCTATCTATTGGGTGTTGGATTGAAGGGTTTTCACATGGGCTATCATTTATTTTGTTGTGTTTTTCCCTCTTGTATATGAAGGCTACGATTTCCATCGGAAGAACAATTCCCCTTGTGCTAACACGTTTTATTTGCTTGCAGGAAGAAGAGAGGGCACCGCACCCTACTGGAGGAGGAAGAGGAAGGTGCTGGCATCGGCTGGAGAAGTAAGATGCAGCCGCCAACGACCGCGTCTCATGATCCCGAGCTTGTAGCTGGAGGAAGCCGTCGCTACTCTCTTCACCGGTTGCTGGCTTGGGCGTATCTATCAAAGGGGCTGAGTTCTTCTCTCATAGTTTTATCATTCTAAAGCACTCTTCTATTTCATCTCCGAGTTGTGTGAAGATTAAGGGGATATCTATATCATTCATTTCTATATTCTTGTTTGAGACTAGCTTAAATTTTGGACTGATTGCTCTATCTGCTCTTGTAGTGAAGAAGAAGAACGAAGAGGAGTTGTGGGACATTAAAGGGGAACACATATATATATTTCTGTTTTCATTGTTTGTCATGTCCCTTTTAACCAAGATACACCTTCGAAGCATAATGTCTCATCTTTTCTTGATGTGTGCAGGCTCGATTGGAGCTGTGACTTGAACGAACAAACTTGGATCTACAAGGAGGAAGACCAACTGCTCCATCCAGCTGCGGATAAAATCTTCTCCAACCTAGGCTTCAAGGAAGATCTGCTTATTTCTATTGGAGAACAAAGGAGATATTACTACATCCTTTTTATGCATATGTCTATGAATGTTTTATAGTCTATTTTCATCTATATACTGTTGTGGGCATATATTATATATCCTTTGATTTTGTAAAACTCAGAATATCTGTGTGTGCGTACGGAGCTGTGTCTCCGTGTGGTTGTCGTGTCCGGGGTACGTTCCCCGAACGTGTGTGTTTGCTGTAGTGGCAGCGTGTTGAGGCAAGGCCTCGTGTGTGTATTCCTGTGGAAGCAGCGTGTGTATGGTTGAGGTCCGTCCCCGTGTTGCTACGAAAGTAGCGTGTAGTGAAGCCTCACCCAGTTGGGTGAGGGGTGGACATAGGGAGCCCGTCGTGGTCCCGAACCACCTCAAAATCGCTATGTCTTGTGTGATTGCCTATGTGATTGTCATTTCTTCTATCTCCGTTCACAGGTACATTATATAGATTTTTAATTCACTGCACAATCACTAACTGCTACCTCCGTAATCTGTGTTGACCAAAATTCCTTGTTAGTTGCATTAACTATACGTGTGAGATCAGAAAGTTTGAGAGAACATTGTTATCTCACTAAAGTTTTAGTTAATCAACCTAGTTAATTTTACTTCAGTTGTAATTGGGTTAGAAAGTTCATGTCCACCATCTCTGGGCCAACAATTGGTATCAGAGCCCAGTCTCTGGTATTTTAGCGGATCTCACGGTCTAGGAGTAAAGATCATTTTCATGATGGCTACCTTGAATTCTATTCCTATTTTCAATGGTTTTGATTATGCTTTATGGCTAGGAAAATTTTGTGTTTGGATTACTGGCTTTTGTTGTGCATGTGATTTTGATGATTACAAAATGACTTTGTTGTTTGGCCTTGCTTGGCCTTGTGCTTGAATGATAATGTAATTGTGGAAACATCTTTATAAATATGCATAGCTACATGTGTGTATGAGATCATGGTGATGCATAATGAAAATGCATATTTACATATGTTTGCATATTCACATTGAGTTTCATGATATGTAAGTGTATCTTGGCAATGTTATTTGAATGATTGAGCTCCCATATCATTACATATGCCTTAGATGCAATGGAAGATTCAAAGTTCCCTAAATGCCTAGCTCGTGACTTATGTATTTATGGAAACATTTATTTATGCAATGAGCATTTGGATGGTTGACAAGTTATGGAGGTTCTTTTGGAAGAATCTAATTTATGAGCTCTTAACTTTCACACATGTGGTAACCTGATACTCTTGTGTTTTTACAGGTCCAAGGATTGTTTTTATACCCTCCCATATCAAGTGGATCATGGTAATACACTAACCACCTTGTGTGCTTGAAATGGAGGTAGTTGAGGTTGAGCTTTCATACCTTTGTATTTGGACAATTGAGAGATTCAATTTTATTACAACAAACACTTGTCATATGGTGGAATGTGTTTTTGTTGGTTGTAAATGGAAAGCCAAACACATGTTTGAATGGGTTGTATGATGCATTTTTATGTGAACAAGTTGAAATTGTTGATGCTTGATTCATGAACTTTGATTATGATCTAACCGCTTGTTTCATCATGTGTTTCAGGTTAAGAAATCATGTTTGATCATCATGGGACTTTGGTAACATCTAAACATTTATTTTCTCATGTATTTTTAGTGATTTGATAAATTTTTGAAACCCATACAGACATGGGTCGACCCTTGCGGTCGACCAGTGAAGCTTCTGGTTCGGACAGAACCATTTTTGTGACCCAATGTGTAGGGGTCGACCCACACATCCATGAGGTCGACCCCTGGAAACTGAGTTTCCTTTTCTTTCTGCCCGCCCTCCGGTTGCCCATCCGAAACCCAATAAAATCATGTCTAAACTTTACCAAACTACCCCCCAATAGTTTCTAATGTTATTAGGGGGTTTCTAACATGTATTGGGAGGGTTTTATGTGTCCTTTGTCCACTCCTCTATATATATGAATGTGAACTCCGAATTTGGGAGATGAGAAGCCCTAATGCATTTTGTTCTATCTTGTAGGTGGAGAAAATGGGCAAAGCAACCAAGGAGCTCTTGAGGAAGGGTTATCATCTACATCCATGAAGATTTGGAGCTCGTGGTAGAAGAAGAAAAGAAGCGTCTCAAAGAGAGGAACAAGAGGATGCCAAAATCGCCATCATCCGATAACGAACCAAGAGGAATCGAAAGAATCGAAGAAGGGGGAGCTCTCTACATGCTATATCTTTTTCATTTCAGTCTTTAGACTTTGTTTGGGATTCATTGTATCTATTTGTCTAGGATTCATACATTTCTGAAGGAATATTGTGTGTGGGTGTTTGGAGAAAGGGGTTCTCCGAGTGGTTTGTGTTGACGCATGTGCGTCGTGTGATGCGGAGCATATCCGCGTGTGTGCTTAGGCATATTGTGGGGTGTGTTCCCCATGTGTGGTTGGGAGTTTACTCCCATGTGATTGTGTAGGTTTCGCCCTACGTGTGTGTGTTGGAGCTTGGCTCCGTGTGTATGTGGGGATTTATCCCCGGGCTGTTTTATACAGCAGTGAAGCCTCACCGGTTTGGTGAGGGGTGGACGTAGGGAGCCCATCGTGGTCCCTAACCACCTTAAAAATCATCGTGCATTGTGGCTTGCATTGTGGTTTGTGTTGTGGTGGTTTGCTTTATTGTTCATTTCTAATTATCCGTTCGTGTGAGATTGAGAGAATCAAGTCTATTCTAATTAGTTTAAATTCCTCACTCTTGCTAATCTTGCTAATTCCGCTGTGAGCTAGTAAATAGTTTTAATTGGACATAATTTTAGTAGAGGGTTCTATTCACCCCCCCTCTAGAACCGTGTTCCTGCACTACGGGACCCAACAATTGGTATCAGAGCGAGGCTCTGTTGTCCCTAGATCTAACGATCTACAGAGTGATCCTAGTGCATTGTCAATCATGAATTTTTTTGTTGATCAAATCTCTATGAATTGCCTTCCTATTTTTAATGGTCATGATTATATTTCTTGGAGAAATGCTATGTGTGCTTATCTTGGTTTGCATGAGCCTAATGTTTGGAAGGTCATATGTGAAGGTCCATACAAGCTTCCTACTGAACATAACAAATGGGATGATATGCATGTCAAGAAAAATGCAATGAATCTTAGAGCATTGAATTTTCTCTTGAATGCGATTGAGTCTAATATACTTTCACAAATTCCCTTGTGTAGGTCGGCAAGAGACCTTTGGGATGAATTGGCACGAAAGTATGAAGAAGAAGTAATGGATCCATGCTTAATGGCTCATGGTGAAGAAATTTCAAATGAGGTAAATTCTAACTCTGACTCTGATGAAGATGAAATGTCATTTGAAGAACTTCTTGATGCTTATGAGGAGTTATCGAGTCTATATAAGAAAATCAAATCTGAAAATAAAAATCTGAAAAAGAAAACTAGTGAGAATGTGTATGCTAGTGTTTCTTGTGAAAAATGCATTGAGTTAGAATCAAAAATTAAAAATCTAGAAAATGATAATGAACTTCTAGAATCTAAAGTTGAATTGTTTTCAGATGAAATGTCTTGTATAAATGAAGAGCTTGAAATGTTCAGAAAATCTAATACTGCTCTTGAAATTGAAAATGATTCTGATGATTTGCTTGATCAGAACAAACTCTTGTTGTCTAAGATTTCATTGCTTGAAGAAACTGAAAAATGTCTTAGAAATAAGTTGGATTCCTTATCTGATGATGATAAAATGCTTGAAAAACTTCTTGATTCTGAAATTGATAGCAAGAGCATCATGTTTGAAAATGAGGAACTTAAACAGAAAAATGGTGCCATGCTAATCGAGAATGCTTTGCTTGAAAGTAGATTGAACAGTTTTGATAAAAGTGAAAAAGAAAATACATTGTTGAAATCTGAAAATGAAAAGTTGAAATAATTAAACAACGCCATGTCTGAAAGACTGCTAGTTCTTGAAAAAGGAAAATCTGTTAATGTCAAATTGCATGAAGATGAATGTGAAAAAGTGCATGTGCTAGAACAAGAAATTGAGAGCTATAAAACTGCAAATAGAGTATTGAATGAGAGCATTGTTTGCAGTGAACAGGAGATAGCTAGCTATGAATTGCACATTGCATCCCTTGAATCTGAAATTGTAGACTTAAATGCATCATTGTCTAAATTTGTCAAAGGGAAGGAGAACTTAGATAAAATGCTAGGTGTTAAGGTCAACTTTCAAAAAGAGGGTCTTGGATATTCTCCAATCAACAAAAAGTCTTTTGAATCAAAACTAAAAACCTCTTTTGTTCATGCTTCTGATATCCCTAGCATTTTAAAAGTTCCTCCTCCTATTACACAAACAAAAATTTCTGAAAAATATTTTGAGAAAAAGAAAAATGTTCACACAAAACCCACCATGGAAAAACAATTTCAAAAAGTTCAAGGTGGGCGAAAAATGAAATCAAATGTTGAATATTTCTATTGTGGATTGAATGGACATGTGATGGATGATTGTGTTGTCATGAAAGAGGATGACAAACATACGTGCAAAGATAAACATGTTTTCAAATCGAAAGGAAATGTTTCTTGCCTTCATTGTGGTAAGCTAGGCCACATGATGAAAAATTATTTTTCAAAGCAGAAAAGTGAATAAAATACTTTTAATAGAAAAAGAAATGTTTCTTGTTTCTATTGTCATAAACTTGGGCATGTCATGGATAATTGCTTCGTGAAATAAAATGATGATTATTGTGCCATGAATGCTAAGTTTGATCTTCAAAGAAAATTCAGTGACAAATATGCCTTTCGTGCTCAAAGGTTTTCATCTAACAAGGGAAAGTTCTTTGGAAAAACTTTTGCTCATAATGATAAATCATTTGTTAGAACTACTTCTCCTTGTTGCTATCATTGTGGGAAGTACGGGCATGTTATGAAAGAATGTTGATTTTTAAAAACTAATAATTTCTATGCTTCTAGAATAAATGCTAGGTTTAATTTTGTTAGACCTAGATCTTTTTGAAATAGGAGATGAAAAATTTTTGAAAATGCCTTCGCTCTTAAAATGAAATCCTTTGCTAGAAATGCCATCCCTCAATGCTTTTATTGTGAAAACCATGGACATGTCATTGAGGATTGCAGGATCATGAAGGATGATGATATAGTGGTAGTGAAAAAGTCAAAGAAAACATTTGGAAGAGATGCTACTAACATCCAAGGACCCAAGAAGACTTGCGTGCCAAGATCCGACAAATGAGTCGGTTGTTATGAAGAAAGAATGAAAGGGGTTCCAATAAAATGGAACAAGGCACACACATAAGGTAAAACCCCAACCTTACCTTTTCATTATTAAACTTGATGATTTTGATGTTTGGTATGTTATTCTGTTATAGTTTTCATATGATGCTTGAATTGCATTTCCTCACAAGTCATACAAGCCTTCAATGGATGAAATTTTGGTATATCAAATGGTGATATGTGAAATGACAGATCAAGTCTGTTAGGAAGCTATCACTATGTGTGAGGTGATCTTAGGATCAATGTCTTCCACCTTGTATCAAAATTCAGAAATTAAATTATTTGGCTAATGTTGAAACATGTCTTTTTGAATGAAATCAATTTGCCTTGATTTGCATGTGCTTTCAATTTGAATCTGAAAATCTTTCTTGTTTTAAGAAGGTAAAATCTCTAAAAATCTATTTTTGAACAACTTCTGAAAATAATCAGGTTGCATTGCTTGATTTTGATCATTTTTGCACCCTTGTTCCTGAAGGCCATGTCATGGAGAATGTTTGTTGTTTATCATTTGAATGTGAATGCTTTCATGTGCAATTTATCATTATAGTCTGAAAATCAACCTCTTAGATTTTGTTTTTACATATTGTATTGCATTCTTAAGTTGGTATAGGTTGCATGCATAAGAGTTCATGCATTAGGGGCATTGAAACGTTCAAATAAAATTTGAAATTCTGCATTCATGGTGCATTCTACATTTACATTTTACATGTTTCCACTGTGTGCTTGCATGTTAATATATGTTACAACCCCTTCCTTGTAAATTCTAAGACCGTACACTCCATTGATAAATAATATTGTATCTGAGTCTTAACAAGTGTGTTTCTTGTCATACACTCAGGGGGAGTAAATATTTGATAAGTGCATCTAGATAGGGGGAGTTGCATTGCTATGTGCTCATAATGTTTTCTATATACATGCTAAATCAAATTCGCACACCTCTTGCACAATATGTGAAAATGAGTGTTAAAGATATAGATATAGGAATTTCTTTTCAACACTCTAGAGATATTAAACATGTTGCATGTATGTTGAAGAGGCAGTTGAGGAAAAAGTTACCTACCTATCTTTGTTAAAGGAATGTGAAATGAAAGGCAGAGCAATGTTTAGTCTCACTGAGTAAATTGGGCACATGTCACCTGAGACGTGATGTGGTTCATTTAAGAAAGGTGTTGTACTAAAATATCTCTGTTCAAAATAAAGTGAAATGGTTCAGTATTCTGAGTAACCGGGGAGTCCGGCATGAGCTCCATGTGTCTCCTCGTGTAAAAAGGAATTATTTGAACCTGATCATTCTTAAAAAAATTTGATTATTTTTGTGAAATCAATGAAAAATTTTGATGTGAAAAATATTGAGGTAGAGCGTAGTCTCCAATACGCTGTTCTCAGATTGTAGTGTAGCTTGTATAATCTCTCGATGTGTTGATCTTAAAATCTGAATATCCATATTGTAACAATCTATTCTCATGTTATTCACTTACACATATGGAAATTTGATTTAATATGTATTCATAAAATTGATTGATTGCATTGGCTTTTGCTTCATTCTCCTATATGATTGCACAATCTCCTAGGTGTACACTTGAGCAAACTGGTTTCATTAACTCACATGCACTTTTCGTACACCTATCCTCTCACTATAAATAAATTGGGAGAGCTATATTACATGTATATAGATCTACTTACTTGGAAGTCAATCATACTTGATCATTCTACTTGCATTCTGCATGTTCATATTGCCCATAACTTGCATTTCAAACATGTGCAATTAGTTCATGCATATTTGGCATTTAGTGCATTCACACATGCATATTTGAATTGCATCTTCTTGAACATAGTGTGCATATGGTTCTCTTAATAACCCCGTTGTCGGTCGATTCATTGTCAATGACAAAGGGGGAGAGACTGGCAACTGTTCCCTGTGCCTCTTTCATGAATATCATATGTTTTTGCTTGACTGTTCTCATTTTGCCATAAGGGGAGTAAGCTTGCTGATTTTCGTTTTGATGCTATCGTGAACTCCCCATGTTGATCCCCATTTCTGATTATGTCAAAGGGGGAGAGAGCATTAATGCATAACAATTTGTCATCATCAAAATGGGGCAGATTGTTGTGCATGTGATTTTGATGATTACAAAATGACTTTGTTGTTTGGCCTTGCTTGGCCTTGTGCTTGAATGATAATGTAATTGTGGAAACATCTTTATAAATATGCATAGCTACATGTGTGTATAAGATCATGGTGATGCATAATGAAAATGCATAATTACATATGTTTGCATATTCACATTGAGTTTCATGATATGTAAGCGTATCTTGGCAATGCTATTTGAATGATTGAGCTCCCATATCATTACATATGTCTTAGATGCAATGGAAGATTCAAAGTTCCCCAAATGCCATAGCTCGTGACTTATGTCTTTATGGAAACATTTATTTATGCAATGAGCATTTGGATGGTTGACAAGTTATGGAGGTTCTTTTGGAAGAATCTAGTTTATGAGCTCTTAACTTTCACACCTGTGGTAACCTGATACTCTTGTGTTTTTACAGGTCCAAGGATGGTTTTTATACCCTCCCATATCAAGTGGATCATGGTAATACACTAACCACCTTGTGTGCTTGAAATGGTGGTAGTTGAGGTTGAGCTTTCATACCTTTGTATTTGGACAATTGAGATATTCAATTTCATTACAAAAAACACTTGTCATATGGTGGAATGTGTTTTTGTTGGTTGTAAATGGAAAGCCAAACACATGTTTGAATGGGTTGTATGATGCATTTTTATGTGAACAAGTTGAAATTGTTGATGCTTGATTCATGAACTTTGATTATGATCTAACCGCTTGTTTCATCATGTGTTTCAGGTTAAGAAATCATGTTTGATCATCATGGGACTTTGGTAACATCTAAACATTTATTTTCTCATGTATTTTTAGTGATTTGATAAATTTTTGAAACCCATACAGACATGGGTCGACCCCTGGGGTCGACCCGTGAAGCTTCTGGTTCGGACAGAACCATTATCGTGACACACACAGCATGGGTCGACCCCATGGGTCAACCCCTGGAAACTGAGTTTCCTTTTCTTTCTGCCCGCCCACTGGTTGTCCAGGGGTCGACCCATGGGGTCGACCCATTCAGGCACGGGATTCTCGGGAGCATCCGAAACCCAATGAAATCATGTCTAAACTTTACCAAACTACCCCCCAATGGGTTCTAATGTTATTAGGGGGTTTCTAACATGTATTGGGAGGGTTTTATGTGTCCTTTGTCCACTCCTCTATATATATGAATGTGAACTCCAAATTTGGGAGATGAGAAGCCCTAATGCATTTTGTTCTATCTTGTAGGTGGAGAAAATGGGCAAAGCAACCAAGGAGCTCTTGAGGAAGGGTTATCATCTACATCCATGAAGATTTGGAGCTCGTGGTAGAAGAAGAAAAGAAGCGTCTCAAAGAGAGGAACAAGAGGATGCGAAAATCGCCATCATCCGACAACGAACCAAGAGGAACCGAAAGAATCGAAGAAGGGGGAGCTCTCTACATGCTATATCTTTTTCATTTCAGTCTTTAGACTTTGTTTGGGATTCATTGTATCTATTTGTCTAGGATTCATACATTTCTGAAAGAATATTGTGTGTGGGTGTTCGGACAAAGGGGTTCTCCGAGTGGTTTGTGTTGACGCATGTGTGTCGTGTGATGCGGAGCATATCCGCGTGTGTGCTTAGGCATATTGTGGGGTGTGTTCCCCGTGTGTGGTTGGGAGTTTACTCCCATGTGATTGTGTAGGTTTCACCCTACGTGTGTGTGTTGGAGCTTGGCTCCGTGTGTATGTGGGGATTTATCCCCGGGCTGTTTTATACAGCAGTGAAGCCTCACCGGTTTTGTGAGGGGTGGACGTAGGGAGCCCATCGTGGTCCCGAACCACCTTAAAAATCATCGTGCATTGTGGCTTGCATTATGATTTGTGTTGTTGTGGTTTGCTTTATTGTTCATATCTTATTATCCGTTCGTGTGAGATTGAGAGAATCAAGTCTATTCCAATTAGTTTAAATTCCTCACTCTTGCTAATCTTGCTAATTCCGCTGTGAGCTAGTAAATAGTTCTAATTGGACATAATTTTAGTGGAGGGTTCTATTCACCCCCCCTCTAGAACCGTGTTCCTGCACTACGGGACCCAACAGCTTTGATCCGAAACTTATGAAATTAATCTCTCGTGGTCCACATGTCTTACCTAAAAATGAATTTAGGTGGACTGATGAACTTAAGAAAATGAATTCGGATAATTTGTTTGTTTTGAATACTCTTAAGGCTACCTTAGACACTAATCAATTTCCATTTGTTTTGTCTTGTAGGACAGCCAAAGAAATTTGGGACTGACTGAGCGAAGCCCAAAAAGAAAGTTGCAACGACGGTGACTGCTTAGTTGCAAATAATGAAATTGAGTGTCAAAGCGAAGAGAGTTCAAAGGTGAACTCTAACTCCGACTCTGAGGAGGAAAATGATTTGAGGAATGATGAACTGATGGATGCTTACGATGAGTTAGTTGATAGATATAAAGTTTTAAAAACTGAAAATAGAAAAATGAAAAGAAGCTTGATGATGTTTCACATGTTAACTCTCCTTGTGCTAAGTGCCTTGAAACTGTGAATGCTTGTGTAGATAATTCTCCATGTGAAAAATGCATTGAATTTGAGAAATTGGTAAAGTCGCATGTGCATGAGATAGATAGCCATAAAGAAACCATTACTTATTTGGAAACGGAAAATGAATCTTTATTGGCTAAAATTTCAAAACTTGAAAACTTTGAAAAAGATGCAAGAGGAAATTTGAGTTGTTCCAATAGTGATCAATTCTTGATTGATGAGCTTATAAAGAATGAAAAACTTGCTCAAGAAATTGAGGAATTAAAGAAACAAAATAATATGCTGGTAGAGAAAATTCACACGTTTGAAAAAGGAAAACATGTCCTTGTTGACAATTCGGAAAATCTTCATGTTTTGGAACAAGAAATTGCAAGCTTTAAAACTACAAATTCTCTGTTAAATGAGAAGCTTGCATTGTGTGAAAAAGAATTTGCTAAATCTAACTTGCACATCTCATCATTGGAAGATGAGATCAAGAATTTGAATGAGTCAATGTGCTTGTATGATAATGAAAATTCAAAAGAGAAAAATGTTGTTGTTCATTCTTGTTTGCATGAAAAACACTCATTTGTTAAACATGCTCATGCATCAAGAAAATAAAGAAATGTTTCATATTTTTACTGTGGGAACCATGGTCATGACATGTACGATTGCTTCTTAATGAATCATGATGATGAGTGGTCTGTCAAGAATAATTTTTCATGTCATTACTGCGGGGAAGTAGGTCACATGATGGACAATTGCCTCCTAATGAAAAATGATGATAATCGGTTCTAGAAAAGAAATTCTTCTCATTATTTTTACTGTGGCATGAATGGACATTCCATGAATGATTGTACCATGATGAGGGCCGATGATGAATGGTATGAGAGGAGAAACAAAAAGAAAACTTTTATTCATGTAAGAACTAACCCCACGGGACCCAAGATGGCTTGGGTACCTATTGGCACCGGCTTATTTTCTTGAATTAATCGATGATTAAGCATAGGGAAATACTCCTTAAATAGAGAAAAATGGCATATCGCCAAAGCTGCTCTACCAGTCAAGTTGAGCTTAGAAATCGAGACACTTCACCGGGTCAAGCGGCGCAACATAATAATCGGGGATCGGCCCCGAGCAAACGGCACTATGCCATCCAGTTTCCCGACAACCGGGTCAGTTTCAGGATTCGGGACAACCTACCGTACCTTACGGCACTATGAAAAGATTCGGGGATCACCCCCGGACACTCTGCATACGGTGTCACACCACCGGCGCCTCAACAACCGAGTTAACCCAGGACTCAGAACAGCTTGTCGTATCATATGGCTCTTCGCCAAGGAGGGAGGGTCACCCCGACCACCAAAAAAACGGCATCATCATGTCGACGTCCCAGTCAGCGGGCCCAACCAAGGGTCCTAACCAGCTAGCCGTGACCCGTGGCAACATCAACGATCGATCGGGTCCACCCCCGATCACTCAGTTTGCGGGTTTGCCCGCGTTCAACATAGCTACCCGAGCCGACCCGGGGGCACCCTGACTACAAGCCACGCCACATGACTTCCAGCAATGAGGTCGGGGTCTACCCTCGAGTCGCCTCCCTCCAGCCCTCTGAAGTCAAAGGAAGACCCGTCAAGGCTAACCGCAAGCTTCAGGAGCTCACAGCACCCGTATACGGCCCGCACATGCGTGTCGGGAACTTCCCCGAGCACCTGGTGGGCGCGTATGCTCCAGGCACTCTACAGCAAGTCCGAGCCCAACTCGGGACTCCCAACAACCCATCGCGTCATGCACCACCCTTGTGCGCCCTCACACGCGGATCGACCTACGCAGTCAGGTCGCGGGGTTCATTGGTGTCTTTCGACACTCTGATCCAGTCGAACCCAGTCAAACCCAGTCAAACCTCGATCAAACCCTGCTAAACCTCCCAGTCAAACCCGCGTAAACCCCCCATGGGGAGGGGTTTACCCGGACCAGCTTCAACCCTCAACCTAGCCCGCCTAAACCCCCATGGGGAGGGGTTTACCATGACCAACTTCAACCCTCAACCTAGCCCGCCTAAACCCCCCATGGGGAGGGGTTTACCTGGACCAACTTCAACCCTCAACCTAGCCTGCCTAAACCCCCATTAAATAAAAAAAAAGCTTTTTTAATTGAAAAAGGCACCCAGAGAGTCCGCCCAAACCCCCCCTGGGGTAGGGTTTAGGCGGACCAGCCTGGACCCCCAGGTTGGTCCGCCTAAACCCCCTGGGGGGAGGGGGTTTAGGCGGACCAGCCTGCCCCCTTAGGCTGGTCTGCCTAAACCCCATCAAAACTAAAAAAAAAATTTAAACAAAAGAAAAACCCCTTCTTGAGGGGTTTAGGCGGACCAGACCAGCCCCTTGGGCTGGTCCGCCTAAACCCCACTTGGGGGAGGGGTTTAGGAGGACCAGACCAGCCCCTTGGGTTGGTCCGCCTAAACCCTCCCTCCCCCACTCCATAACACACAAAAAAAAGATTTTCAAGGGTTTACCCGGACCAAACCCAACCCTCAACTTGGTCCAGGTAAACCCCTTCCACCCCATCATCTTCCTCTATAAAATCCCCTAAGGGGCTCAATGAAAGAGCATGCAAGGGAATGCAATGGGAAATGGAATGAAGGATGCAATGCAATGCCCTCCGACCTAACTGCCACGCCCTAGGACTCCCGAGGCCTTCGACAAGGGTCGGGGACGCGAGGAACTAAGTGCGCGCGTGGTTGGCTTATCGATCGGCTTATACACGCCGAGTGTATGTCATACGTACTTTCCTCACGCAACGTCTATCCATCTCACACAAGTCCATGCCCGTCGGACGAAAGGCACAATGACGATCCCGAATACACTCGTATCTCGGGTCCGCTCGGGTATGACAACCCACAGTGGCTGCGCATACGCCATGATGCCGCACCTACTTCCGTCACGGAACCATGTGCCTATCGCTCACCTCGAGCTAGCCGCTGACCGCTCTGACGGATGACTCGAGTTAGACGGACCTTGGCCTGGGGGTAATATTCTCGGGGCCGGTCTCGACTCCCCAGCATGACGACATTCACCTTCCGAGGTCCAGACCCGATCGCTCACCTCGAGCCGCGTCAAACCTCCGTCAGGCGCCAGCCCACGACCGCCCCTGCCACCTAGGCAGTCGGGCTTGTCTCGATCTCCTTACGGGGAGCCTATGTAAAACACGCGGATATCCGCTTTATCCCGCATTGACCCGGGGACCGGCCCACATGTCAGAATTGTCCCGTGGCTTGCGCCAGTTGTACTTTGGCCTCCTTGACCCATTTGTAAAGCCCACGTGGCTCTCATATAGCATGAAACCAGTTGAACACATGCACCTATACCCGGGTCTTAGCCTCTTCACGGTGCCCGCCTCCTTCAGTCACAACGGTGCCCCCAGCACCCGACTATCAACAACTCCAGTCACAACGGTGCCTCCGACACCCGACTCCAGTTACATCGTGCCCCGAGCACGACCATCGAGGTCTCCCAGGGCCCGCCTCCTTCTGTCACAATGGTGCCCCCGGCACCCAATTGTCACCAACTCCAGTCGCAACGGTGCCTCTGGCACCCAACTCCAGTCACATCGGGCCCCGAGCACGACCATCGAGGCCTCCCTGCGCCTACCTCCTTTCAGTCACAATGGTGCCCCCGGCACCCGACTTTCACCAACTCTAGTCGCACCGATGCCTCCAGCACCCGACTCCAGTCACATCGGGCCTCGAGCAGGACCATCGAGGTCTCCCGACACCCGCCTCCTTCAGTCACAACGGTGCCCCCGGCACCCGACTGTCAACAACTCTAGTCGCAACGGTGCCTCCGGCACCTGACTCCAGTCACATCGGGCCCTAAGCATGACAATCGAGGTCTCCCGGTGCCCGCCTCCTCCAGTCACAAAGGTGCCCCTGGTACCTGACTGCCAGCTACCCTAGTGACAACGGTGCCACCGGCACCCGACTACCCAGCTACTTCAGTCACAACAGTGCCCCCTACACCCGACTGCCAACAACTCCAGTCACAACGGTGCCCCCGGCACAAGACTGCCAGCTGCCCCAGTCACAACGGTGCCGCCGGAACCCGACTACGCAGCTACATCAGTCATAACGGTGCCCCCGGCACCCGACTGCCAACAATTCCAGTCACAACGGTGCCCCCGGCACCCGACTGCCAGCTACTCTAGTCACATCCGGGCCCGCGGCACCCGACCACTCAACTTCCCAAGCACAATGGTGCCTACGACACCCCTATAGCCCCGACCTCGACACTATCTCATGTCGGGAGTACATTGTGACGCCCCTCGGGCGCCATCCTGCTCAGTCACAGGTCCTCTGACGGACACTACGTACAAATGCAGAAATACCAGCACAATAACGCAATGACCTGGGAACCGTCAGGAATGACGGAATTGTCCGCGGCTTGCAAGCACATGTAATCGGGCTCTCACGCCCTCCCTTATAAATGCCTTTCATGGCATATAAGTCATGTAATCCAGTCAAGGAGCGGATTCCCCTCCTCGATGGAACCAGTCTCTCTACCCCCAGTTATCCATATTGTGTTGCTGTTGCCCTGTCGCTGTTGCACGGACTAAGCCCTCCCGACATCGCGGCTACCAAGGTCCCTAACTCTCTCATTGGCAGAAGAAACAAAGGTATTCGGATTCAATCCGATGTAAAATAAACATCGGTTGCTTGCGACCGGTGGGGAAAGACGTCCAGTACATGAATCCCCATAATCACCTACACACTCGCACCCGTGGAACCCCTTCTATCCACGTGTCGCCCGATCTCTCGAGCCATGTGCCGCGTCCTGGCGAGGCTTCCATAGTTAATCCTCGGTTCCATAGGTGATTGTCGAGAAATCGACTGGCACGCCCGCATTCCACCCAGCCATCCATGTCCCAGTCTCCCAAAATGATGCACCATATGCCATCCCTTCCAATGCGTTCCCATCGTTCTCTCTGCCTTCTTCTTACTAACCCCGGAATCCCTGCGTGCCCAGTCAACCTATCTCGACCTTCCGTAAAAGGAGAGTCTACACCCCCGTCGCGAGGACAAAACGACAAGTGACTCCCGCGGTCGCAAACAGTACCCAAATCACTAAAATGAGAATTTATTTTGCAGGGGCGCCCTGAGGACAAGGAAAATGTTGATAAATAAAGAACTCTCAAGGCGAGAAACAAATTGGTTTGTTTTGAAGTTTGTTTCACTTAGGTTTTCTTTGACAAATCTGAAAAGGTAAAAAAAATTGTTTGGAGGAAAATGTCTACATTTGAATGGCTACATTTCTGTTTCACTGACTATTGTCAACTCTTGAAATGTTGTGATTTCTGACTCTGATAAGTAGTTCTCTTGAATGCTTCTCTTTTCACATCTTGTGAATAAATTGGTTCTGAATGCTTTACATTCCACATATACAGCTCTTCATACACACCTTCTTCTGTTTTTGCAAATAACAACTCAGGTTTGAGTGCCTCATTCTGTGCATAAGGTCTTTCATACTTTTGATCACTTTTTGCAAATAACAATTCACCTGTGCATACATAGAACACATACTTAGCTGCATGATACTCATTGCACATATCATACACATCTTTGCATACTTGTAACTAAAGAAGATCTTTGATTAACCATCCACTTACATGCATAAATGCATACACTTCATACTCGTGTGCTTGAATGTCATGGTTAACCGGTATATAAAATGACGTTAGTGGAAAGGTGGATTACGTCCACCTGGAAGCTTTCCTTATGCGTGAGTAGGGTCTTCGGACCTCCACCTCCGCCATGTACCGGTAATCAAATTGCTTAAAAAATCCATCTCAAAGCATGCTTGATTGTATATAAAATATCACTCACCTTTTTGACTCCTTCTATGACACATCCTTTGCTAAATGAAATTACATTGATTTAGACATGTTTGTTACATGGCATATATTAAGGGGGAGATTTTTTATAACTGTGCATACATTTTGGGGGAGACATTACTGTGAGAAAGCTAATTCATCTTTTACATTCAATACAACCACCCACACAAAATGCACCTTTTTGAGATAATGATTCAAATTAATAAGGATTACTATTTTCTACTCTACACTTCAGAGGGCTTTTGATTCTCTACATACAAATCACATGTCTCGTGAGGAAAAAGCTGCTTACCCTCTCAAAAATCGTATAAGTGGAACGTGGATCCGAGTAGCCGGGAATCCCCCCTGAAATAAAGGAGGAAACTCGCGTCGAAAGGAGAAACTAATCCATATGAAAATAAGTGTGATTTGCCATCGAGTAGTCGGGAAGTGCCCCTGAGACAAAGGGTACAACTCGCGTCGAAAAGTGTCTCATCCATATCATAAAAAGTGACGAAACTGAGTAATCGAGAATTGCCCCTAAAACAAAGTGCATGACTCGTGTCAAAAGGTTAGTCACACCATTTCAGTAATTAAAAATTGGGGTCATACATAGCTACCAATATTCGAGCATTGTGTATGAAAGTGTATGAATGAGAAGTTCTTTTTAGTGTTCTTTAGAAAATCTGATGTTCCATATTGACTTGAACTTCATTACTCAATCTTCACATATGCACTTTGGGTTTGATTGTTTGGATGTCGGTTATGAATCAGTCATCTTTCATGGTTAATGCAGTACTTTATTTATGTAAGCACAACCTTCTTAGTATTATACATTCACATCATGCTCTATAATCGATTATATAATCCTTACACCCGTCTCGAAGGACTTGCATGAGTTTATATCTTGTTATGCGTGCTTGAATGCTTGATCCGTATTGATCATATCATACTTCATTCTATAGTTTGCATCCATAGGTTATACTTGTAAATAACATGTTAAATAACCCATTGTCAGTTGGTTTTTGTTCTTGACAATTGGGGGAGAATAATGTGCTTTTTAAGCATAATACACCTTGTGCATAGCTTAGTGTCACATCTTGCATATAGTTTAGTTAAATCATACACGTGTGCATAGCTCAATCATACTTTCTACACATAAGTTCAAAATCTGATCATTTAAAATTTCGTTCACACACCTTCCTTTCATGGGACGTTCATTGCTGGGTGCGTGTCCTATAGGCTTTAGATATCCATCTATTTCTGTTTGCACTTTCACATCTGTTCACCTCGTCCCCCACTTTTTGATAATGTCAAAGGGGGGGAGAGTTTTGGTGGCGGCCACAATATATTGTCATCATCAAAAAGGGGGAGATTGTTGGGTTCGTTGCACTCCCTCATTATTTTTGATAATAATTTTGATGATTATAATATATTGTGCAGTTTGCGGTTGCATTAAAATAAAATTCATTCATGATTATCTTGTGGAAAATGTCTTGTTGAAATGAGCTCATATGTTGAATTCCTATTTTGCAGGTTTGGATGCGACCTTGGTGCTTCACATGCTCAGACCTTCATGTGAATCTTGCTAATAGTGTCTTGATTGGGGTTGAAAGCCCTTTCATGTTTTTGGACTTATATTGACTGTATTTAAATGTGGAAAGATTGGGATAAGAGCTTTGGTTAGTGTTGTAGTTCATGTCTTGCTTGAACTATATTGGAACATGGTTACTCATGCTGAAATCTGATTAATTTTGAATGTGAAACTGACTTCCATGTTAGTTGTTTGATGGGTTTAAGTCATGGTAATTCATATCACTAAATTTCTTGAATGAGATTGCTTATTCAATTGATCATATGTATTGTTTGGTTTATTGGACTGTGTAGGATCAAATTGCATGGACCTTGTTGTCCATTGCACGGACCCAGTTATCAATTGCATGGACCTTGCTCGTCATTGCACGGACCTAGTTGTCCATTGCACTGACCTTATTCTTCATTACACAGACCTTGTTCTGTATTGCACTGAACTATGTTCATCTTGCACCGACCCAATTCATGGTGCTTCACAATCTTGCACCAACCTGGTTGATCACTGCATCGACCATGGGTTGCACAGACTTTAATAGAATGCACTGAGTGATGTTTAATGTGTATTGACATGATATTGTGGTTCATAAGCATGCATGTTTAAATGTAACTCAATCTAGTGGATCAATGGTAATATTTAATGGTTGAATCCATTTCTATATGCTTTGGCTAGATTGAATCTATTTCAATCTTTGTGATCTCAGTGGATTGTGAGAGTTTAATTTGATTTGAGACTGATGAAATTGAGCCTTTGTTATTGCAGGTTGCAAAAGAGATAGTCTTGTGAGATGAAGAGCCTTGAAGTTAGGTTCTTCATATGGAGTGACATAATGTGTTCATGTTACTGAACTTCCAAAAAGTGTAGGTTCATTTAAGTTTCCATATCTTGGAAGTTATGGTAAGAACTCATCTTCGTTGAATCTTTATGAAGCTTAATTGGATGTGATGCATCCGTATGATTTCTGGGTTTGAATCATTATTTTCTAAAGGGTTCATGTGGCAACATGCTTATTTTGGTTCCAAAATTACCTTTCAATATTATGTTTTCATAAGAGGGGGTTTGAGAGTGTTATTAATTCTAGAAGTGGTTTAAAATTCAAGATGTTTAGCACTTTCATTGGCTTGTGTTGTAATGTGAATTAATTCTTACCAATACCTTGTTTTCAATGCATGGTAATTTATTTTTAATGTTTGGGAGAGGTTTTGTAGGGTTCCAAATGAGTTTTATTGAGTTTTTAGTTTTGTTAGTAAAAGTGTCGACTCTAGGAGTCGACACTTATTTCAGTAGGTTCTGTCTGTGTTGATTTCTGCTATGCTGACAAAAAGTGTCGACTCTGTGAGTCGACAATTTTGTGCTGACAAAAAATGTCCACTCTATGAGTCGACACTTTTGTCCTGTGAACTGTTTTTTATCTTTTAGCATCGACAAAAAGTGTCGACTCTGAGAGTCGACACTTTTGTCCTAGAAGCTATTTTGTGTTCAGGACAGAACACCTTGACAAAACTGTCGACTCTAAGAGTCGACACTTTGTCTGGTTCGTCCGAAACGGGTTTTCCAGATTCTTTACGAAATGCCCATTAAAGTGATCCGATGGCCTTGGCTTTTTACCCCAATAGCCTTAGGGTTTCTCCTATCTATTGGGTGTTAGATTGAAGGGTTTTCACATGGGCTATCAAGTCTTTTGTTGCGTTTTTCCCTCTTGTATATGAATGCTGCGATTCCCATCGGAAGAATAATTCCCCTTGTGCTAACATGTTTTATCTGCTTGCAGGAAGAAGAGAGGGCACCGCACCCTACTGGAGGAGGAAGACGAAGGTGCTTGCATCAGCTGGAGAAGGAAGACGCAGCCGCCAACGACCGCATCTCGTGATCCCGAGCTTGTAGCTGGAGGAAGTCGTCGCTACTCTCTTCAACGGTTGTTGGCTTGGGCGTATCTATCAAAGGGGCTGAGTTCTTCTCTCACAGTTTTATCATTCTAAAGCACTCTTCTATTTCATATCCGAGTTTTGTGAAGATTAAGGGGATATCTATATCATTCATTTCTATATTCTTGTTTGAGATTAGCTTAAAGTTTGGACTGATTGCTCGATCTGCTCTTGTAGTGAAGAAGAAGAATGAAGAGGAGTTGTGGGACATTAAAGGGGAAAACATATATATATATATATATATATTTCATTGTTTGTCATGTCCCTTTTAACCAAGATACACCTTCGAAGCATAATGTCTCATCTTTTCTTGATGTGTGCAGGCTCGATTGGAGCTCGGACTTGAACGAACAAACTTGGATCTACAAGGAGGAAGACCAACTGCTCCAACCAGCTACGGATAAAATCTTCTCCAACCTAGGCTTCAAGGAAGATCTGCTTATTCCTATTGGAGAACAAAGGAGATATTTCTACATCCTCTTTATGCATATTTCTATGAATGTTTCATTGTCTATTTTCATCTTCATACTGTTGTGGGCATATATTGTATATCCTTTGATTTTGTTAAACTCGGAATATCTGTGTGTGTGTGTGTGTACGGAGCTGTGTCTCCATGTGGTTGTCGTGTCTGGGGAACGTTCCCCGAACGTGTGTGTGTGCTGCAGTGGCAGCGTGTTGAGGCAAGGGCTCATGTGTGTATTGCTGCGGAAGTAGCATGTGTGTGGTTGGGGTTCATCCCCGTGTTGCTACGAAAGTAGCGTGTAGTGAAGCCTCACCCAGTTGGGTGAGGGGTGGACGTAGGGAGCCCGTCGTGGTCCTGAACCACCTTAAAATTCATGTGTCTTGTGTGATTGCCTGTGTGATTACCATTTCTTCTATCTCCGTTCATAGGTACATTATATAGGTTTTTAATTCACTGCACAATCACTCACTGCTACCTCCGTAATCTGTGTTGAGCAAAATTTCCATGTTAGTTGCATTAACTATACGTGTGAGATCGGAAAGTTTGAGAGAACATTGTTATCTCACTTAAGTTTTAGTTAATCAACGTAGTTAATTTTACTTCAGTTGTAATTGGGTTAGAAAGTTCTTAAAATCCACCATCTCGGCATGAGGACAATTCAACCCCCCTTCTTGTCGGCCATCTCTTTGGGCCAACACCTATGTCGGTCGAGCCGTATTTCATTCCATGATGTGAAACAAATGCCGAAGTCGATTCTGTCCGGTTCTGGAATCTGTGACCAGCAGCTGTTGAAGTGGCTGTGGATCGCACTCTGGAATTTTTCCGGAGGCGCGGTTGGTGCCGTTGGCTTCGTAACAGGGTAGGGATACAGCACAATTTTTCTGAATTTTGGTTCCGCCCGAACCTGGTCGCCACGGACGACTGAGCGGGGACCCCGTTCTGGTTCTGTGCAGGGGCAGCTTCTGAACAGCGGCTTGACAGGGACACCACGAGCAACCCCGAACTCCGTTTGGTGCGCGGCAGGTGGCGTTGGAATCGTGGGGACGACTACTTTCCAGCGGCACTGGTCTCGCCTCAGTCGGATGTCGGTGTGGACGTGCAGGTCCCGTTGAGTGGGGACTGGCCGGAGGAGACAGACAGGAGGCAGAATGGGGTCGTCGGGGTATAAAATTTGTAACTCTGGCCACCGACCTCTGATTGCGGTTCCGTCTTCTGATCCCAGTAGCTGACTTGAGGATGGAGAACTTTGATGAAGATTCTGGAGCCTGAATCCTTCAAGAAGAGGTCGTGGTTGCTGCCCCAAACCGCTTCAGGTCGCTGTCAGGCCTTCTCTGCGCAGTCGGGGAAGAAAGTCCCTTGTGGGCGGCCACGAACTCGGATCGACACGATTCCAACTCGCTTGCGAAGAGGACTTGTGGACGATCAACTTTGCTGAAGACCTTGGATGCAGACTCCACCTGGAACGAGCTGGAAGTTACTCTGCAAATTGGGCCAGAAGCTGCCTGCGGGTTTGGGATGGGCTTGTGGAGTGGGGGCTAAGTTTAGTGGTGGTGTTTGTGGGTGTAAGCTATGGGGATAGTGGGTGGACGTGGTTGGGGTTGCAGGGGGTTGTCTTGAGGCTGTGGAAAGGGGTGCAGTGCGTGTATGACGGGAACGGAGGTAGCGTGGGCGTATGAGGTAATAGCGTGGCCGGGAGGAAGAAGCTTAGAGGGTGAGGCAAGGAAGGTAGACTGCCGCAGCAGTGAAAGATTGGGTTAGAAGACAGGAGGAACTGGGGAACGGGAAGTTCGGCCAAGCTGTGGGGGTGAGCGGAAGATGCTGGTGGCTGGAGGAGAAGGGAGGAATGAAGGGCATCAACACCCGTGGCAAGGAGGGAAGAACTGGGCATCTCACCCGTGGAGAGGGAAGGAAGAACAGGCACTCACGGCCATGGGAATTAAAAGAGGGGGGGGGAAGAAGATAAAGGAGGGGAGGGCCCCTCCTACGTGGGCATCACATGGGGGTTCCAAAAATAAGATTTCATTCACTGTTTTTCAAATGAAAGATACATGACTCTTTTATAGACTCTCAAAGAAGACCAAAAGACACTATCCTAAACACTTAATGTCTACTTATTATAGTTCTCTTGGGGAGACCAAAAGACACTATCCTAAACACTTAATGTCTACTCATTATAGTTCTCTTGGGGAGACCAAAAGACACTATCCTAAACACTTAATGTCTACTCATTATAGTTCTCTTGGGGAGACTAAAAGACACTCTATTGGAAGACTTAAAGACAAAAATATGAAAGGACTATTACATAATTGCTACGGACATAACCCATAAGGCCCATAAAGAGGCCCATTTATCATGAGACAAATAGATTGGCCATTTGATTGTGTTGATGAAGTTGATTGCCGATCCTCGTCAAATTTTTAAATTTTGAATCTTGAACCGAGGATTCCATCATACTCCTCCGCTTGGAGGAGGTTCGACCTCGAACCTCAAAGCTCAGGATCTCGGTCCGATGGGACGGCCCGATTCCCTAAGCTCTGATACCACTTGATGTGAAACAAATGCCGAAGTCGATTCTGTCCGGTTCTGGAATCTGTGACCAGCAGCTGTTGAAGTGGCTGTGGATCGCACTCTGGAATTTTGCCGGAGGCGCGGTTGGTGCCGTTGGCTTCGTAACAGGGTAGGGATACAGCACAATTTTTCTGAATTTTGGTTCCGCCCGAACCTGGTCGCCACGGACGACTGAGCGGGGACCCCGTTCTGGTTCTGTGCAGGGGCAGCTTCTGAACAGCGGCTTGACAGGGACACCACGAGCAACCCCGAACTCCGTTTGGTGCGCGGCAGGTGGCGTTGGAATCGTGGGGACGACTACTTTCCAGCGGCACTGGTCTCGCCTCAGTCGGATGTCGGTGTGGACGTGCAGGTCCCGTTGAGTGGGGACTGGCCGGAGGAGACAGACAGGAGGCAGAATGGGGTCGTCGGGGTATAAAATTTGTAACTCTGGCCACCGACCTCTGATTGCGGTTCCGTCTTCTGATCCCGGTAGCTGACTTGAGGATGGAGAACTTTGATGAAGATTCTGGAGCCTGAATCCTTCAAGAAGAGGTCGTGGTTGCTGCCCCAAACCGCTTCAGGTCGCTGTCAGGCCTTCTCTGCGCAGTCGGGGAAGAAAGTCCCTTGTGGGCGGCCACGAACTCGGATCGACACGATTCCAACTCGCTTGCGAAGAGGACTTGTGGACGATCAACTTTGCTGAAGACCTTGGATGCAGACTCCACCTGGAACGAGCTGGAAGTTACTCTGCAAATTGGGCCAGAAGCTGCCTGCGGGTTTGGGATGGGCTTGTGGAGTGGGGGCTAAGTTTAGTGGTGGTGTTTGTGGGTGTAAGCTATGGGGATAGTGGGTGGACGTGGTTGGGGTTGCAGGGGGTTGTCTTGAGGCTGTGGAAAGGGGTGCAGTGCGTGTATGACGGGAACGGAGGTAGCGTGGGCGTATGAGGTAATAGCGTGGCCGGGAGGAAGAAGCTTAGAGGGTGAGGCAAGGAAGGTAGACTGCCGCAGCAGTGAAAGATTGGGTTAGAAGACAGGAGGAACTGGGGAACGGGAAGTTCGGCCAAGCTGTGGGGGTGAGCGGAAGATGCTGGTGGCTGGAGGAGAAGGGAGGAATGAAGGGCATCAACACCCGTGGCAAGGAGGGAAGAACTGGGCATCTCACCCGTGGAGAGGGAAGGAAGAACAGGCACTCACGGCCATGGGAATTAAAAGAGGGGGGGGGGGAAGAAGATAAAGGAGGGGAGGGCCCCTCCTACGTGGGCATCACATGGGGGTTCCAAAAATAAGATTTCATTCACTGTTTTTCAAATGAAAGATACATGACTCTTTTATAGACTCTCAAAGAAGACCAAAAGACACTATCCTAAACACTTAATGTCTACTTATTATAGTTCTCTTGGGGAGACCAAAAGACACTATCCTAAACACTTAATGTCTACTCATTATAGTTCTCTTGGGGAGACCAAAAGACACTATCCTAAACACTTAATGTCTACTCATTATAGTTCTCTTGGGGAGACTAAAAGACACTCTATTGGAAGACTTAAAGACAAAAATATGAAAGGACTATTACATAATTGCTACGGACATAACCCATAAGGCCCATAAAGAGGCCCATTTATCATGAGACAAATAGATTGGCCATTTGATTGTGTTGATGAAGTTGATTGCCGATCCTC
This sequence comes from Amorphophallus konjac, assembly GCA_022559845.1. Taxonomy (NCBI): domain Eukaryota; kingdom Viridiplantae; phylum Streptophyta; class Magnoliopsida; order Alismatales; family Araceae; genus Amorphophallus; species Amorphophallus konjac. The sequence goes on along the minus strand of CM040123.1, from coordinate 224,558,874 downwards.
GTCAAATTTTTAAATTTTGAATCTTGAACCGAGGATTCCATCATTCCACTTATCCCGAGGGAGGAACCATATCTACTATATGAGAACACCATCCCATCTATCCCAGTGCATGAAGGTGACCACCTACACCTTCAAGAATTCCAAACGTGGGACCGTGACCTATGGGAACCCAGCTCGAGGGGTCACACATTCTTTGATCCCTTCGACCCCTTCCCTAGTGAACCCTTTGACCCACCACATCTACTCCACTTCTTCAGGGAAGTTCACTATCACACCACTACCCCACCGGCCAGTCCGCCTACACTCCGCAAGGAGCCCGTTCATTGGGGTACAAAAAATGGTGCATTCAACTCTCCTGGCCCACCCAAACCTCCCAAATCCAAAAGGCCGTCAGTTCATGAGTGGTGCACTTTGGGATATCTAGGAGTTCATGATTCTACTGACCTTTGGTTGCGTCTTGTGTATGCATGGCACACATTCAGATTTCCTGGTCCACCATTGCATATGTATGGGTCGGTCTAACAGTAGGTTTGTTTAGGGTCTCGTGTGAGTCTGTGTTTTTCTTTCTTTGTTCAGAGTCTATACATACATGTGTCGAGCATATTAGGAGTCGCATAGTCGGTCTCATGTCAGCTCGCGGTGTCAGTCCCTTTGAGTGTGAGGCAAGTCGGGTCTACTGCGTACGTTGTAGACTTACCGGAATTTGGGATCGGCTCTATCTCAATATCTCGGATCTAGTCACATATAGGGACTCCACGGTGATTCCTATTGAGTCATTGAGCTGTCTCCTTCCTTTGAGAGTGACCCCACACCGGAGTGTCCACCATTAGCCTCATTCCCACAGCAGCATGTGCATATCAAATATATATGGGATGAGCAGGTGATGATTACTTGGAGTGGAGCATACTCTGCGTTACCTGATACGGTGATAGATCCACAGGAGCCACACGAGCAGCCGCACAACTTACTCGACGGGGTCGAGTTCTTCTCACCCGGAGATAATTGATGGGAATCAACACCAGGCACTAACATTTTATTTTTGCATTGGTACCCTTTTGTTTGCATTTATACCCTTGTGTTAAATGGGTTTGCAAATGTATGGCAACTATAAGCCAAAGTGTTAGTCCTTAGAAGTCTTTGGGTTTCTTTGCAAAAGGCCATGTTGGCCCGACGGGAGCCCCACCTTATTCCCCATTGGTCAACCTAGGCTCTAGGGCCCATGTGGGGCTGGTTCAAAGTCCAAGATTGGACTTGGACAAAGGAGACGAAAGAAGAAAATTCAAAATTCTCCTCTCCCTTGGTCCAAGGCCCCCCCCCCCTTATATTTGTTTAATTTGGTCATTTTGACCACATAGGGGATTATTTATCCTATCCCTTGTTTACCCCTCCCTAACTCTAGATCTAAAGATGGTTTAGGTCCTTTTTCTTGTATTATAAAACCCATGTATTTTGTGAATTCTATAGCAATTAATGAAGAAAATCCCATTTTTTGCTCAAGAAGGCCTCAGGGCGCACCCATTCTCTCTCTTCTCTCTTGGAGCTGTGATAGCTCTGATCTTCAAAGGTGTTAAGCCTCTCAATCACCCCCTCTCTGAGTGAGACAGTCAGCACCACCGTAGTCGCCGCCATCGAGCCGCCATCGCACCACCACCGCCACTTCGTCGGACTTCGATCCACCTCTGGACAGAAGCTTGAAGCTGGAATTTTATCTCCCAATCAGGAGATTTGTTCAACCTCAAATTTTGAGGGTTTGTTCTTCCTATCATCCCCCATCTCCAATTTAAATTTCGTGTCATTCCACCATCATTTACTATTTTCCCCACTAATTAAGTTTTCCCTCCAGCAATCTGCCAGTTTGCTGATCTGCGGGATAGTAGTCTGTTGTTGTGTTTTTCCCATCCCCTTAGCCATCTCCACAAAATCCGAAAAAATTTATACGTCATCCTCGCATCCCCCCTTTCCACCCATAAGTTTCTTAGAGTCTAGATCCAATGCTTTTATTCTGGTCAAATTTTATTTTCAGGCAGATCCTATTCTGTCCTGACAGTCTGTAATCCGAGACAGTAGAAATACCTGGGGAACAGTCATTTTCATTCCTAATCCGTCTACTAGATGGACGTGAAATTAATTTATGTTGTATCCCTTTGAGTCCTCCATCCAACAGCGCCAATCTTGCCTTGATCCGCCTCCGGATCTGGGCACAACAATTCTTTTCGTCGGGTCGCACAAACCTGTTCCGTGAACAGGCCAGCAGAGGCAGAAGCAAGTTAATTCTTGCAAAATTACTTTGGCGTCAATTTAGCCGCCGCCGATCTTAAGGATCGAAGAGGAGTCGTGTAGCATCCCGTATAAAATATATATATTTATATATTTATTAATAATATTTCCCAAAAAAAATATTAGATAAACTCTAGATTAAGTAAGAAGTTGGAACACGTAGTTATCATATGTAAAGAGTATTCACTTAACAAGTCGCTTCCTAGTGTAGTTGGTTAAGTAACTTGTCTTTCAACTCAAATGACCAGGGTTCAAATCCTAGCATCTACCATTCACCTTTTGTGCCAATTAATTATACATTATAAGCTAGCAACGTACATACTTGGAAGTGCAACGTAGGAAAAGATGCCAATGTACAGACTTTGGCAAAGCAGCGATGTACAGACTTGCACAGTTCCAGCTAGAGGATGTATAGACTTTACCCAATAGTCCAATGTACAGACTTCGTCTCGTGAAAGCTACAATGATGTATAGACTTTGCCTTAGAAACGAATGTATATACTTGGGCAAGCAAAGTCTGTATAGACTTCAACTAAGAGATGCACGATGTACAGACTTGAACAACATTCAACAGTCAATGTGAAGACTTCACGATGTATAGACTTTCCAAAGGAAAGGCTATACAGACTTGAGCAAAACAAGGCCAGCGAATGTATAGACTTCCAAGAGAAACGACGGTAAAGCAATCAGTGTATAGACTTCAAGGGAAACGACGGTAAAACTATCGATGTATAGACTTGAAGGGAAACGTAGGTAACACTTCCAATGTACAGACTTCGAAGTTGAACAGTTGGATGTACAGACTTGGAAGATCACTAATGGATATACAGACTTCACCTCGTTGTATAGACTTGGAAGAATGATGCACAATGCAATGTACAGACTTCATGACTATGCTCAGGCAATGTATAGACTTTGAGAGGGAAGCCAATGTATAGACTTTGAGAGGGAGAGGATGTATAGACTTGTGATGTACAGACTTTGTGAATAGGCTAGTAATAGCCAATGTATAGACTTTGTGATGTACAGCCTTTGAGAGGAAGTGATGTACAGACTTTGAGAGGAAGCCAATGTATAGACTTTGAGAGGGAGAGGATGTACAGACTTGTGATGTACAGACTTAGTGAATAGGCTAGCAATAGCAATGTACAGACTTTGTGATGTGCAGACCTTGTGAAGCCAAAGTATAGACTTTGAGGATGTACAGACTTTGAAAGTGTGCACATTGAAGAGGGATCGTGTATGAATGTGGGAGACAGACTTTACGATCTGGGCCATGGATTGACTGTCCGAACATTATCCCTTATCTCTCCAGCCTGTACAAGCTGTAAAGCCCCATTATTCCAGATCTTGCCCCCCTATCCGGTCATACCAGACCTTATAACATACCCCTTTGCTACCCCCATTCTAGGCTAGCTAAGGTTGGTGCAAAGCTCTGCAGGGATTACAAAGAAGGGTTCTGCTGCTACGATCTTCCAACAAGTAGGTGTTCTCAATTTTTAACTAAACTGGTAGCTAATCTAGGATGATTAGTCTAGGTCGTTAGTCTTAGGCTCATCTCCATGTGATATTTCGTATTTATACAACATGTGTTAGCCTCGTAGTTATCATGTATTAGCTTTAATCTAAGAAAAGTAGTAAAATTAGTAAAGTAATTAGTTTCACAACCAGGATAATTAGCATGCAACAACTTCAATCTGGGACAATTAGCAAGTATTAGTCTCATGCCCTAGATAACTAACATGAATTAGCTTTATTAACTAATCTAATAGCATACCTAATCTATTAGCATGCTTAATTAACCTGCTAATCTACCAAATCACTCATTGTCAACACCTCACATAACACTTCCATATAGCTAATGTCGACACCTCACATATAGGTGTCGACACTTCAATGTATAACGCAAGTGTTGACACCTGGTGTCAACACTTCCATACATATTCCATACAAATGTCAACACTTCAATGCCCATATATATATAACGCAAGTGTTGACACCTGGTGTCAACACTTCCGTACATATTCCATACAAATGTCGACACTTCAATGTGACACCAAGGGTCACATTTACTATTCATTTTTCGTTTCTGTTATACAGTATTTTGCACAGATGTCGACACTTCCAGCAGCATATATATAGTAAATGTCGACACCTCAAAGCTATTTACAAATGTTGCAGAAACATGTTGACAAACAGCAGAAATAAAATGTGAACAATTTATACACCTACACTTCCATACCTAAACATATAACAGCAATATATATATATTTATAGTCAAATGCCCGACACCTGCATATGCAAGTGTCGACACCGGCATATATACACCCGACACAACACCTCCATATATCTTTAAATATATATATATATAACCTCCATATATCTTTTAAGAATATATAAATATATATAACATATATACAAGTGTCGACACCTCCTAATTGGAAGTGTCGACACCTACATATAATACCCCTTACAAGTGTCGACACTTATTATCATATCTCTATATTCTCTATATAATCGAAGTGTATATAGAACACTGTATATAAATTCATATATATACTTCCATTAATTGTATATACAAAGCACCTTCACTATATATTGTTAGACAAGAATATATGTATATACAAACCACCTTATATATATATATCTAATTTTCACCACATACTAAAAATTATCTCCAACATGTTAAAACTATTTCCAGCATGTTAAAAGTGACTTCCAATATGATAGAATTATTTTATACATACTGAGATATAAAAATTATTTTCAGCATGTTATAATTATTTTTGGCATGTTATAATTATTTTCAGTGTATTAAAACTATTTTTCAGCATGATAATTCTATTTCCTATCAAATAATTAGTAAATAAATGTAGAAAAATAATTTTTAGCACGATAAAAATTATGTTGTTATCAAAAAATTTCTGTAATCAGCATGGCAACCTTATCTTATCATCCTATCAGTAAGTTAATTATTTTAGCATGTTAAGCATTAATTTTAGCATGTTAATAATTAATTTTCAACATGTAAAAAAAACTAAATCCAGCTTGAAAATTTTATTTTTATCATCTTACCAGTAAAGTAACATATGAAACTCATTCTCAGCATGTTAATATTATTTTTAGCAAGTTATAATTATTTTCAACATAATAAAACTTATTTTCATAATTAAATTCTGATTATTATAATAAATCACCATTTTGGCTAACCCATATATCTATATCGGACAGAAGATATACATACCTATAACCTCCATTATATTGGACAAAATTTTATAATCGGATATAGATATATATATACATATTGGATAAAAATATATATATATATAACTAATATCGACATTTGTGTCAACACCAGCAAGTTAGTCTCAAACCCCTATTGTCATTAGCATGTATCGAACGTTACGAGTTTTACTCCTAGTTCGTCCCTACAGAACAATACGCCTTGGATTCTATTCTATAATCCACCTTATAAACATCCTACCGGGTCAACCCTCGAAATTCCATATTGGCTATAAACGAGAGTGGATGTCAACAAACATGATTAATGCTGTGCATATAGGGTCCGGTCTGGTCCTGGGAGGAGCACCCGAAGGTACTTGTGCCCATGGGAGTTTATTGACCACGATGTTTGGCATTGCACCGGAGTACTTGCTTACTTGGCTTTAGACATTCCACTCATTCTCGTGATATTACTTGATTGATTTGACTTGAGACCCGCAGAAGGGTAAAATTTTTGCTTGAATGAAATTGATAAATAGCCAATTCCAGTTTTACATGCTTGAATTTATATTACTTTCTATTACTTGTTTGACATGAGTTCTTACTCTCTTGGAAAGATTTTGTTAATTCCAAGCTTGAATCTCTTGCTATTGCTGCATTGAAGTTGGAATCCTTATACTCTCACTTGTTATTCCTTCACTGCTCTTGTCGATTTTTACAATCCTTGATATCTACTCATCTACATGCATAGCTTTACTGACATTAATTGAACTTGTAAACCACTTAAAGCATGTTAAATCTTGAGATGTAATTCCTACTGAGCGATTCGCTCATCTAGTTGTTTTCTAATATTTTCAGGTAATTTGGATGTCAACCAACACTCGGAAGGGAATGAGACTGAGTGATGAGTGTTAGAGTGAAGTTAGCAAATTGTCATGTCCTTTGTGTTATTGTATTAGTTCACTTATGTCAGTCGTATCAATTCATCTATGTCATTGTATTAGTCAACTTGATTACAACTGCTTAAGATTTGAAGCCTAGTCGTTGGACTCTGGGAACATATGTAATTGTCCATTGATTAGTTGTGACAATTGTCAGCTCATACTATTTGTATTAATTTCGAGTTAAATCTTAGTTATTTGCGCACTCTGATATTTACATGATTGACACGATCTATATAGACGTGTCACGCCTCCGGGTAATCTTCCGCGCTCGGGGCGTGACAAGTCGGAACAGTACCGAGTACGAGAGCCCTTCCGGCTTGCTGTCCGTCAACCCGAGACCGCTAATCCCAGGTCCCACTATAGCCCTTTACCTCCCGGCGTGGAGTGGGCATAGAAATTCACTTCTATATTAATTACATTTACTGTGCCGGGAGTTACGGTCTTGGCCGGGGTCATCTTCCCCACGCCCAGAGCGTGGAGGTACACTCGCCACCCTCCTACTTGGCATTTGCTTTACTCGTATATATTTCTATATGCCGCTGCTTGCATGAGATAGGTCCTAGCTCGATATAATTTTATCACCGCTGCGACAGTGAGTGAGTGGAACCCGTCCCGTGACTCGATCCGAGCACGCGGAAAGTCGATACCCGAGACTCATTATTGGTTCCTCAACTGTGCAGATCCACGCTTTTCCCTCACTTAGGGACGTCCGCGAGCTAGAGTCCCAGGTTCGTGTCCTGTCCCGCATCAGAAAACCTAGAGCCATTGTTAGGTACAAAAATGAATTTCAACAAGGAAGGTTGGGTTTCAATCCCACAAATAAATAGAAGATTGGCTTAAAAACTGTCACTTTTGTGTCTTCAGCAAATGCTTCAAGTTCTAACACTAAACCTACTCAAAACAAAGGAAAAGAAAAAGTGGGATAACCCATAAAGAAAAATCTTGAGATTCCCAAAAAAATCACCTCAAAAATCCCTGCCAAATCACCAGACATCTAAATCCAAGCCAGTCTACAGCAAGTGTAGAGGTGGTCAGAAAGGGAGTTCAAGTCCATATCATCCTCAGCAAGGTTCAAGGCATCCCTGGTCTTCATACAGTCAGGAAGGTAGAAATCCATCCATGCATCAACGCACAAACTACCATAGGTCTATGTAGTCATACAGTTGGCCCTACTATAGGTCAATGCAGTCATACACAAACAGTCCTGAAGAGGGGTAATCTTGTGCTGCTCCTGTGTCGTGAAATCTCGGAGGAATCTTTGGTCACGATCACCACGCATATATAATCTGCAAGAGGGGAAATGGGTCAGAGGTGCCCAGGGCTGAAACCCTTGGGGAAACCCTCCGATGCCTAAGTCAGCAAATGTGATAGAGCATGGATGCGAAGAGTGGTGGTAGGAAAGAAACGGCACGAGATTACTCTCCACCAAGAGGTGTGGTGGTTTTCTCTCATGATGCCTTCTCCTCGAAGAGCCCTCCAGGGGTTTATATCACAGTCCGTTTTAGCGTAAGAGTCTAGGTAGCCGAGGGGATTCCGGGGAGGTTACGTCCTTGTTGTGGGCTCTTAATAGCATAAGGACTCTTACTCTCCCTTCTCCCTTGGGGTTCCCTGCTCCCGGAGGATGCGTAACGGACGCCCAGATGTGCTTCCGACGGTTGGTTCAAGCTCGGGGTGCCTGTTGAGAGTCCCTCCGGGTGATAGAGGCACAGCTCGGACAGGGCGCTCTGGGCCCTTGTAGGGGCTTTCCCGATCGACCTGTCGCTCGAACTTCCGGACCTAGGGGTCGCCTAGGAAGTGCTGTTCCGAGAGGGGTATTGTCACTCGTTCCTGCACCAATGATCACCCCCCCGTTCATCCATCCGCCTCAAATCTAAAAAGGTTGAGGTCAGCCCATTAAAAGAGGGTCCCACATACCCGACTTAGAAGCACAATGTAAGACATTGAAGTCCTTACCTTGCTTGGACAATGTCCGGGAAAGATATTCCTTGATGTTCGCCTCCGTCATCAACTCAGCGGTCGATAGGCGATTCTCTTGGAGAATCCTGATCCCCTCCTCCAACTCCGGGGTAACCGCCACCTGCTTCGGGGGAATTGACGGATGGAAGTTGGGATTAACCGAAAAACCCCAGGGGGCGCCTCCCTTCAACGAGCCCACCCATAAGAATTGGGTGGTCTTCCAGCCCTTGTGGGAAGAATCTTTGGCATAAAGCATCACGCAAATCCTTCCCCTCTTCGCTTGAAGATAAAAGAAGCCCTTGCCCGCGTGGGGGTGCTCCTTCAACTCTAAAAAAGAGTGAAAGAGGTTCAATGAAGGGCTAAGCCCACACGCACGACAGAGAAAAATGAAGTAGAAGATGAAGGTATATAAGTTGGAAACCAACTGGACATGAGCCAGTTGATAAGATTGAAGCAGCTTGATGACAAAGTGGTGAAGAGGCAAACGGAACCCGCACTTCTAAGCTAAGAGAAAGGTGCAGAACAGACCTGAACGAGTATCCAGATAGGACTCGTGAAGTTGATACAGGGAAAAACAATACTACCTCGGCAATCCGAAGTGCCCCTCCAACGCCTTCACTTCGTTCTCACCCAACTCGCTGCGCATAGGATGTTCGAGCCGCGACCCTCGAATCCCCATGCATTGGCCAACTTCCTACTCCTCAGCAGCAAAATACTGCTCCGCCATTGCCGAACAAGAAGAGCAGGGAGAAGAGGGAGAAGACGCCGGCTCGGGTGACTCGGGGGGAGATGGAAGCTGGCGAATCTCCACCGTCGCGGCCTCTATCACCTCCGTAAAACCTTCCGTGATTCTCTACTCCTCCTGACCCCCCTCGTAGCACATGAGCTTTCTGAGTACAAGATGACGGAGAGACAAAACCCTAAATAAAGGAGGCCAGGGACGTAAAACCGTGCGATATATATACTCGCAGCGATGCAGCGGGAGGTGGCGCAATGTTCCAACTCCGAGAAGGGACTCCTCACATCGACTCGACATAGTCATCATCATGAGCATAGTCCCTGGACAGCCACATTAAATGGCCCTTGCTGGAAACCCCCTATGGATGCCAAAAATATGACGATGATGATCATGGCGACATTCACGTCTACACATTTGAGCGCGAGTCGAAGATAGAAATGCCGAATAAACCTCATGCCTCGCCCGATCAGGACGAGAACTCGCTTGGTGGTCCGCTACCCGCTAAGGAAGCCCCCTAAGCAGAAGATACAGCTACAACGCTCCGACCGGCCATGCCGAGAGCTAAATCAAAGAAAAGTCAGGAACTCCGACACAGTCTCGGCACGCACCGAAAGTCACGCAAAGTCTGGGACCGAGTCTCGGAGGCTGCGAATAGAATGTTACGGAGGCCATACATCGCAACCGGAACATGCCGGGAATGCCGACCTTCATATAAACGGCCTCAACTTTGACAGGAATCCGTTCGGTGCTTAAACCGGCGCGATATGCACTTAAAACGGCGCCACTAAGACCGGCGCACCCCTTTCCTCTTTATTCCTTGGTTGGTTGTTAAACCGGCGCGCCCCTTGCATTTTGGGTTAAACCGGCGTGCCCCTTCATCTTGGGTTAAACCGGCGCGCCCTTTCCCCTTCATCATGGGTTAAATCGGCGCGCACCCTTTCCCTTGCATTTCACTTTAATCCGGCGCGCAAACATGCCATCCCATCAAAACCCTGATGCTCTGTTTCATTTAAGTGCGGTGCGCAGAGAGCATTTAATGTTTTGAAGCCATGCCTTCACCCCGTTCGACAGCAAAGCGGCAGTGATGGTAGCAGCAGCAGATCCTCCCGATAGATCTATGAATATCCCATCCTCGGATGAATGGCAGCGTACGGCGCAAACCAGCGGCATCCAACGCAACGAGTCAACTCCCAGCGTTGCTGCGAGCAAGGCAGAGGTGGCATGAATTCTCCCCCACTGGCCATTTCTACAAGGAACGCAACCTGTCCTATATATAGGTGGGTGAAAGAAGAAGGGAGCTGGCTGCTCGAACCCCCTCGGCTGTATGCAGTGAAGAGAAGAAGAAAAAGAAGAGGAGAAGGCCACCCGAAGAGAAGGAAGCTCCACCCATTCACGCTAGAGAGGTGAAGAAAGAAAGAGAGAGGAGAGTGAGAGTGAGAGGTGAGCTCGGAGGGGGAGGAGCTTGTGCTCCGTTCCCCCTCCCCCATCGATGTATTCCCTCCTTTCTCTCTACTGCACTCTCCCCCTTTCTCGCTTTAGGGTAGATTCCCAGCTGTATTTCCCTTTGCAAATGAATAAAAAGAGAAGTTCTTTTCGCAACACACGGTGTTCTTCTGCCTCCCTCTCTTTCCCTCTGCCTTCTCCTCATCCACGCCATTCGAAGCTTGCTTCTCCATAGCATGGCCTTCGAAGGAGTCCGTCAGGGGATGAACATTCATGGCCTCTCATGGCACACATTCGTCCCACTTATGAAACCATCACCCGTGAGCTGTGAGAGTTCTTGAAGGCTAGTCCTCGAGCTTCATACACTCACTTATGGGTTATTGGACCGCCGTGAGGTCTACATTTTGAGGTTCACCCCGGAGCAATCCATTTGGTGTTCCTCTATTTTCTCTGGCAAGCGTCAGTCCGGGGGAGGTGCTGCCCAAATTTTGCCAGGGGAAGAACACGTAAGAACAGACAGACGAACAACTAAGCCCCCTGAATCAAGCTAAATCTCTGAGTTCCTGCACAAACTCTTCAAACGAAACACTTGAATCTTCATGCTAATCCACCTTAATAAACAACTAAAACACTTAAACTCTCTTTCCACAAGCTTAATCCATCAATAAGATGAATAAATCAATCAACAGATTAATCTGCAAGTTGAAGAAACAAGAACAGAGCAAAAGGAATCAAACAGAAAATCTCATAAAACCTAGCAGAAGCTTAACCCGACGCCCCTTAATCCGGCGTGGGCTAATCCGGCGCGCTACCCCCCCGCGCTGGATTAGCTCCACACTCAAATTCACTTCGAAATTCCTGAGCTCAAACCGGCGTGCCCCCCTTTAATGCCCATAACCGGCGCGCCCCCTTATAATGCCCATAGCCGGCGCGCCCCCTTTGTGATGCCCACAGCTGGCGCGCCCCTCTCTTCTCCCTTAAACCGGCGCGCCCCTATTCTCTCTTGGTATCTTCCTAAACCGGCATGCCTGAAAGGGAGAAATGATTAATTAAATGAGAGAAAAGACTTAAGGGTAATGAATAAAACTAATAAAAAGGTTTCCCCCTTCCATAATCAAATTTTTGTTCCGGGGGCGCGCACCCCTATTCTCTCTTCGAACCCCGCGACCTGACCGCGCAGGTCGATCCGTGTGCGAGGGTGCACGTTGGCGAGTTCGGGCTTCACACTTAATAATCCGCTTCCCTCGAACTGCGTATGAAGAAAAAAATGATGATGCCCCACTAGATAGGACTTGGATATCGGGAGCTTTCGCCCGAACGTGACCACGGTCCGATCTTATTCCGGGCCGATAGTTCGTTAGCTCGACCCATCTTTTTCGGGATCCGATCCCGCACTCACATTAAACTTGCCGTACCTACGGCAGACATCCGTACGGTTTTATCGTCATCCTCGACGCTACTAATACGGACTTCCGTATGAATAATGAATGGTCCGTTAGGGACCGACATATATGCCGGGATCCAATCTCGCACCCACATGAAGCTTGCCGTACCTACGGCAGATATCCGTATGTCTTTGTCGTGGTCTTCGACGCTTCGAATATGGACTTTCGTCCGAATACTGAATGGTCCGTTAGTGACCGACATATATATACTGGGATCTGATCCCGCATTTGCATTAAACTTGCCGTACTCACGGTAGGTATTTGTACGATTTGTCACCGTCTCTTATGCTACAAACACGGACCTTTGGCCGAATGTAAAATGGTCCGCGTATGACCAACAAGATCCGAACGGAATGAGGCGGCTCTCGTCTTCCCCCAACCACACGTGTGGGAATATCAATAAGACCTTCGTGAGTCACGTTTGGACCTTGGGTTCGCCCCAACCATGGTCATCGCCTGACCCACATCGTAGGCCTATAGCCGGCTATCTCTGTACACATCTTTGTTTTGGAATATAGTCCCGGGACACTTTCCCGCTACCCTTCGGCACCGGAAATATTAATGATGCCCACGCAAGCCTCGTTTGGACCGCGGGAGGCACCCCCGAAATGGTCTTGACTCGATCTCGCACCGGGCCAATAAACTCACTGATTTTCGATCACTCTAACCGGGATTCAAACGAATGTCTCCTTTCCCTTTGAACAATAAACTTGTCGTACCCCCGGCATACATATGCTCCGATTTTCTCGTGACGATTACGCGATTAACAAGCCGGACACTCGTCCGAACATCAAATGGTCAACACACGACCGACATGATCTCGAATGCTTTCTTCTCACCCTCGCACGAGGATTTCAATGTTTCCTAATAGACTTTTCACGGAACTAATTTTCTGGCCATGAGGCCCCTTTTCCTGGCGATTAATCAAGGGTGTTCCCCTCTCCGAGGGGATGTAAATAACGCCGTGACCTTTATGGCGCGGCGGGTTTCAGTCTCGGCACGAACCACACAATCGTCTGATTAGTCAGATCGAGCGCACAATAAATCGTCACTATGTGACTGGCACGCCCATGCACTTAATAAACCCAAAACGTAAATAAACAATGATTTTATTAAATAAAAAGTGCATCCACACCCCCACCCATTTTGCGCCACCAATACCGCCCCGACAGATGTTACTCGTCTGAGCCCAATTTTTGGCTCGGGAGTAGGGGGGACAAGTGGAGAGAGGGAAAATCTACCGCCCAAGAGCACGGCCCAACTAGGTCTAATTTGACTTAACCAGGCCCAACTCCTCAAAGTGACAGCCCCATTCTGGGCCCACTTACTCCAAGCCCAAAAACCCTCTCGGAACAGCACTTCCCAAGCGACCCCCGGGTCCGAAAGTCCGAGCGATAGGTCGATCGGGAAAGCCCCTACAAGGGCCCAGAGCGCCCTGTTCGAGCTATGCCTCCATCACCCGGAGGGACTCTCAACAAGCACCCCGAGCTTGAACCAACCTTTGGAAGCATATCTGGGCGTCCGTTACGCATCCTCCGGGAGCAGGGAACCCCAAGGGATAAGGGAGAGCAAGAGTCCTCATGCTATTAAAAGCTCACAACAAGGACGTAACCTCCCCGGAATCCCCTCGGCTCCCTGGACTCTTACGCTAAAACGGACTAGTATATAAACCCCAAGAGGGCTCTCCGAGGAGAAGGCATCCTGAGAGAAAACCACCACACCTCTTGGTGGAGAGTAATCTCACGCCCTTTCATTCATACCACCTCTCTTCGCATCCGTGCTCTATCACATTTGCTGACTTAGGCATCAGAGGATTTTCCCAAGGGTTCCAGCCCTGGGTACCTCTGACCCGTTTCCCCTCTTGCAGATTATATACGCGTGGTGATCGTGACCAAAGATTCCTCCAATATTTCACGACTCAGGAGCAGCGCGAGATTACCCCTCTTCAGTACTGTTTGTGTATGATTGCACCGACCTATAGTAGGGCCAACTGTATGACTGCATAGACCTATGGTAGTTTGTGCGTTGATGCATGGATGGATTTCTACCTTCCTGACTGTATGAAGAACAGGGATGCCTTGACCCTTGCTGAGGATGATATGGACTTGAACTCCCTTTCTGACCACCTCAACCCTTGCTGTAGACTGGCTTGGATTTAGATGTCTAGTGATTTGGCAGGGTTTTTTGAGGAGATTTTTTGGGAATCTCAAGATTTTTCTTTATCTGTTCTCCAACTTTTTCTTTTCCTTTGTTTTGAGAAGGTTTAGTGTTAGAACTTGAAGCACCTGCTGAAGACACAAAAGTGAGAGTTTTTAAGCCAATCTTCTATTTATTTGTGGGATTGAAACCCAACCCTTCCTTGTTGAAATTCATTTTTGAACCTAGCAATGGATCTAGGTTTTCTGATGTGGGACGGGACGCGAACCTGGGACTCTAGCTCGCGGACGTCCCTAAGCAAGGGAAATGCGTGGATCTGCGCGGTTGAGAAAGTGGCAATGAGTCTCGGGTATCGGCTTTGAGCATGCTCGGATCGAGTCACGGGACGGGTTCCACTCACTCACTCTCCCAGCGGTGATAAAATTATACCGAGCTAGGACCTATCACATGCAAGCAGCGGCATATAGAAATTTATACGAGTAAAGCAAATGCCAAGTAGGAGGGTGGCGAGTGTACCTCCACGCTCCGGGCGTGGGGAACACGACCCCGGCCAAGACCGTAACTCTTGGTACAATAAATGTAATTAATTACAGAAGTGAATTTCTATGCCCACTCAACGCAAGGAGGTAAAGGGCTACAGTGGGACCCGTGAGTAGCGATCTTAGGTTGACGGGCAGCAGCCGGAAGGGCCCTCGGACCGGAGGCGAGCTATTGGTCCGACTCGGTACTGATCCGACTCACTGGACAGCAACCGAACTCAGCTTGTGGGATGGCAGCTTCCGGTCACCTTCTGATCATGGCGGCTGGCTGGGATGTCGGTGAAAGACTCCTCTTCGATCCCTAAGATCGGCGGCAGCTGAATCGACGCCGAAGTAATTTTGCAAGAATTAACATGCTGCTGCCTCTGCTGGCCTGTTCACAGAACAGGTTTGCGCGACCCGACGAAAAGAATTGTTGTGCCCAGATCTGGAGGCGGATCGAGGCAAGATCACCTCCGTTAGATAGAGGACTCAAAGGGCTACAACATAAATTAATTTCACATCCATCCAGTAAACAGATTGGAAATGAAAATGATTGTTCCCTATGTATTTCTACTGACTCGGATTACAGGCAGTCAGACTAGAACAGGATCTGCCTAAAAATGAATTTTGACCAAAATAAAAATAATGGATCTAAACTCAGAAAATTATGGGGGAAAGGGGAGATGTGAGGATTACGTATGAATTTTTTGGAGTTTTTTGGAGATGGTTAAGGGGGCGAGAAAAATACAATAACAGACTACTATCCCGCAGATCAGCAAACTGGCAGATTGCTCGAGGGAAAACTTAATTACTGGGAAAAATAGTAAATGAAGGCAGAATGACACGAAATTTAAAATGGAGATGGGGATGATAGGAGGAACAAACCCTCAAAATTTGAGGTTGAACAGATCTCTTAATTGGGAGATACAATTCCGGCTTCAAGCTTCTATCCAGAGGTTGACAGAACTCCGACGAAGTGGCGGTGGTGGTGCGACAGCGGCTCGATGGCGGCGGCGGCGGTGGTGCTGAGTGTCTTACTCAGAGAGGGGGTGATTGAGAGGCTTCACACCTCTGAAGATCAGAGCTATCATAGCTCCAAGGGAGAAGAGAGAGAGGGGGTGCGCCCTTAGGCCTTCTTGAGAAAAAAATGGGATTTTCTTCATTAATTGCTATAGAATTCACAAAATACATGGGTTTTATAATACAAGAAAAAAGACCTAAACTATCCTTAGATCTAGGGTTAGGGAGGGGTAAACAAGGGATAAGATAATTAATCCCCCACGTGGCAAAAATGACCAAATTAAACAAATATAAAGGGGGGCGTGCCCCTTGGACCAAGGAAGAGGAGAATTTGAATTTTCTTCTTTTGTCTGCTTGGTCCAAGTCCAATCTTGGACTTTGAACCAGCCCCACATGGGCCCTAGAGCCTAGGTAGACCAATGGGGAATAAGGTGGGGGTCCCGCCGGGCCAACATGGCCCTTTGCAAAGAAACCCAAAGACTTCTAAGGACTAACACTTTGGCTTATAGTTGTTGTACAATTGCAAACCTATTTAACACTAGGGTATAAATGTAAACAAAAGGGTACAAATGTAAAAATAAAATGTTAGTGTCCGGTGTTGATTCCCATCAATTCTCCCCGGGTGGGAAGAACTCGACCCTGTCGAGTAAGGGGTGCGGCTGCTCGTGTGGCTCCTGCGGATCTGTCACCGTACCAGGTAACGCAGAGTACGCTCCACTCCAAGTATTCGTCACCTGCTCATCCCGTATATATTTGATATGCACATGCTGCTGTGGGAATGAGGCTGGTGGTGGACACTCCGGGGTGGGGTCACTCTCAAAGGAAGGAGACAGCTCAATGGCTCACTAGGAATCACCGCGGAGTCCCTATATGTGACTAGATCCGAGATATTGAGATAGAGCCGATCCCAAATTCTGGCAAGTCTACAACGTACGCAGTAGACCCGACCTGCCTCACACTCGAAAGGGACTGACATCACGAGCTGACATGAGACCGACTATGTGACTCCTAATATGCTCGACACATGTATGTATAGCCTCTAAACAAAGAAAGAAAAACACAGACTCACACAAGACCCTAAACAAACCTACTGTTAGACCGACCCATACATATGCAATGGTGGACCAGGACATCCGAATGTGTGGCATGCATACACAAGATGCAACCAAAGGTCGGTAGGATCATAGACTACTAGATATCCCAAAGTGCACCACTCATGCACTGACGGGCTTTTGGATTTCAGAGGTTTGGGTGGGCCAGGAGGGTTGAATGCACCTTCTTTCGTACTCCAGTGAACGGGCTCCTTGCAGAGTGTAGGCGGACTGGCCGGTGGGGTAGTGGTGTGATAGTGAACTTCCCTGAAGAAGTGGAGTAGATGTGGTGGGTCAAGGGGTTCACTAGCGAAAGGGTCGAAGGGATCAAAGAATGTGTGACCCCTCGAGCAGGGTTCCCATAGGTCACGGTCCCACGTTTGGAATTCTTGAAGGTGTAGGTGGTCACCTTCATGCACTGGGGTAGATGGGACGGTGGTCTCGTATAGTAGATATGGTTCCTCCCTCGGGATAAGTGGAATGAAATACGGCTCGGTCGACATAGGGAGGAATAAAAGAACCTCCGTGGTGACATTTCCCATGGTGCACACGGAGGTAATGGACCCCAAAGTGGGATGGGTGAAGCGACGACTTGTCGGTTGGTCGAAGCCTGGGGCCAACATGTACGTCAACTTCACCTACCAGTCTAATCCCTTAAGAAGGTCATCCAATGTTTCAACATGGTGACAAGACCGGAATGTCATATGGAATGAGTTGACTGGCACTAATGGTAGTGTAGGGTCTATGGATGGGTAGCAAGGCGGTCTAGGGACCAAACCTATCTTGAGCCAACTAAGTAGTGGCTCGGCGATGAATAACTTTCATGTTAGAAACACGGGTGGCTCCAAATGAGGTGGCTCCGAATAAAGATCGGAAGGTGAGGGTGGTGGCATAGGAGCTCTAGGGGAAGGGTTCCCCGGCTGGCGTAGGTGAGGCCGTGGGGCAGGAGCGTCCTGTCTCGGCCGGCCGTCCGGCTCGGCGCTCTGCTGATAGGTAGATGCTCGCTGTAGGGCAGCATCAAACCTTGACTCGAAAGGCTCAACCTCTAGAGTGACCTGATAAGAATGCTCCAGAGTGGTCATGTCACGGTAAAGCAATTCAAACTGGTAGTGAAGCCGCAAACCTCTCCAGAACTGAAATGCGATCGTGGTGCTCTTCTCTCCAACTCCACTTCCCAACAGGTACTCATCGAAGTCCCTAATGTACTCAGACACAAACTTGTGGCTTTGGACAGGTTTGATCGGGGCTTTGTCTTACATTGGGACTTAGGCGTAGGGGTTGGCCATAGTTGCAAAGAGATGAGAATTGGTTCCCCTAGGAGTGGGCATGCATTGGAACACCTTTTCTTTTTTTTCTTTATGCAAAACTTTTATGCAAGACTAATGCAAGCACCTAGACATGACTTCTAAATCATGAAAAGGGGTAAAATGCAGACTCGAATATAAACCTAGACTCAACCCATATCCGATACGTGGCGGAGGTTTGATCCGAAGATCGCACTCACGCAAGTGTGCTACTTTCCCGATAAGCGTAACCTATCATTCTGGGAACACCTTTTGATATACCGAGTATAGGAATGCCATGCAACCTTTGGACCGACTACCCTAGACTCAACTTAGCTCTGATACCAATTTGATGCAGGACGGGACACGAACCTGGGACTCTAGCTCGCGGACGTCCCTAAGCGAGGGAAACACGTGGATGTGCACGGTTGAGAAACCAGCAATGAGTCTCAAGTATCAGTTTTTCCCCGTGTCTCGATCCGAACACGCGAAAAAGCTGATACCCGAGACTCAATGCCAGTTTGTCAACCGCGCAGATCCACACATTTCCCTCCCCTAGGGACGTCCGCGGGCTAGAGTCCCAGGTTCGCGTCCCGTCCCGCATAATTTTCCCTGCCATCTACAAATTTCTCTAGAGAACTTTGTTTATCTTTCAGCTCCTTTTGAAGTTTTTCAACATCTTCAAGTAGTTTAGAGTTTACTTGTTTGACAACCTCATATTTTTCATTACTCAATTTGTTGTCTTTTTCATAACTTTACATTTTTATTTTCAGCTCATCAATTTCATCCCTCAAACTTTCATTTTCAACTTCCAGATCTCTCATTTCATTTCTCCCTTATTCCATGTCCTCAATCATTTTCTTCGGATCTTTAATTTCAGATTTTAGTGAAGCAGTTTATCACTTAAGCTATGATCATGCCCAGTTTGATTAATTTTCTTTTTCAAAGCCTTGTTTTCCTTTCTGTACATGTCATATTTTTCCATAAGCTGAATGTAGGCTTCTTCCCAATCAGTAATTCAAAAATGCTCAAAAGGGGAACGTACCACAGATTCTTCATCCTCCTTTTCCGTGAGACAAATGTCTTCTGTTTCATCCTCTGAGGAGCTTGTTCCATCTTCCTCTTCTTCCTCATCACTCCATGTACATACCATGGCTTTGTTCTTCCTCTTCTCTTTCAATTTCTTGGAGGCTTTCTTCACTCTTTCAGGACAGTCAGGTCGGATATGCCCTAGTTTGTGGCAAGAATAGCAAACAACTCTGTCAGATTTGTTTACATTTTTAGGTTTAGATTTATAAGCTTTCTTTACCTGAGGCTTCCATTTCCTGAAGCCTTTACCTTCATTTTTCAAAAAACTTATGAACTTATGAGTGAGCATAGCCACTTGATCTTCATCTTGCTCACTGCAAGAGGTCTCACCTTCCTCGGAAGTAGCTTGAGTGCTAGGTCCAACTTTTAGAGTGAGAGGCTTTTTCTTACTTACCTCAACTTCCCTATTCTTCAAGTTTATCTCATAGGTCATAAGAGACCCTATGAGTTCGTACACCTTGGTTGTTGGGAGGTCTTTTGACTCTTCTACAACAGTTGCCTTCGTCTGCCCGGCCAGAGTTAGTGACCTTAAAATTTTTCTTACAATCTCATGTTCTAAATATGCCTTTCCTAAACCAGTTAGACTGTTAGTGAGCAGAGATAGACGAGTGTACATATCTAAAATAGATTCTTCAGGATTCATCCTAAACATCTCATATTCTGTAATGAGTAGGTTGGCCTTTGTCTCACGTACCTGAGCTGTGCCTTCATAGATTACCTCTAATCTGTCCCACATCTCTTTGGCAGTGGTACATGTAGACACTCTTGAGAACTCCGCTGGATGTAGAGAGCACTGCATTAAATGCTTGGCATCCCAGTTGAGTGTAGATCTTCTTATCTGCTCCTGAGTCCAAAGCTCTTCATCCGGAGGTAGCTCGAAGTGACCTTTGCTCACCACCTTCCACATCTCATAGTCTTGTGCCCGAATAGACACCTGCAATCAATTTTTCCAGTAAGGATAATTAGTACCTGTGAAGAAGGGTAGCATGTTAACAGAATGACCCTCAGACATTTGACCGCTTGATGCCATTCCACCATTTCTCTCAAGGTCGTTGGACCCTAGCATGAGAGATTGGCTTTGATACCACGTGATGTGTGGGAATGGCGGATCTAGAGGGGTGGGGTGAATAGATCAGTCCCCTTTTTTGAAAATAAGCACAGCGGAATATAAACGATGCTAATACACAGGAGGATCCACAAGAGTGGAAACAATGACAACTATGTAGATGGCCTACGAATGCATCTACCGCAGGACAAACACCCAAGCAAGCCACACAAGACAAGGTTTTTAAGGTGGTTCGGACTCAACCCAGAGTCCTACGTCCACCCCTCACTCAAACGAGTGAGGCTTCCCTAGTGCAACCGCACTGAACACTACTGACACACAGCTTACGGGCTTCACAAAGCCAATGCTGACACACAGCTTATGGGCTTCACAAAGCCAATGCTGAAACATAGCTTACGGGCTCACAAAGCCAATGCTGACACACAGTTTACGGGCTCACTAGCTAACCGCTAACACATAGCTTACGGGTTCACAAAGCCAAGCCACAGACCAGAACTGTAACACCCGGGAATTTTACAATAGAAATGTATGAATAATATATATATATATATATATATATATATATATATATATATGTATGTATTTAACTATTGAACTCATATTCTAATTGTATTTGATTAACCATTTAAACCATTTCATTAATAATTCAAAAACAAATAGATACTTTAGAAGATGCCAAATTATATTTTAGGAAATGCCAATTCATATTTTCAATCACTTAGGAAACTAATAATACATCTTATTACAATATTATAAGGGAATAGGAAATAGGTTATATAGATAGGGTTTTAAAGGATAAACATCAATTTTTCAAGATGCCAAATCATATTTTCATAATTTAGAAATTTTCACATTTCAACTTTTATATTATATCATTATTTTGAAGAAATAAGGGTATATAGATGAAGTGTTAAAGGATAAACATAATGTAGGAAGTGAGAAAGGGTATATAGATAATTTTGGTTAGTGTGGAGTAAATAGAAAAGGCTTCGTTCAAAATCACGATCGTTATTAGGCCGTTACTCACAAAATAACAACATGTCAGGTGTCATTATTCAACTAAAGTAGATACATAATGATGGAAATGATATACATCCAATTTCGATCCTTAGAGGGTGATAGGAAAATGCTCCAAAAGAAGTAACGACCAATGCATGGCCGTTATTCACTAAACAACGACATATGTTAAGTCGTTATTTCTTAAACGTGAATAGTGACATGAATAGTGCTACTTTTTATTTAAAAAGAATTTTTCAAACAATAATTATATGTAAAAATAGAGAAAAAGGTAAGGATCCCACCCATGAAATTTCATAAACTAACTCCATCAATTTTTAAAGATAAAAATCTTTGAAGTTTAATTTGGAATCTTAACTTATGAATCGTGCGCCCCTACGTACAGCACTTCGTAAGAAGACACGAACAGCCTGTTTGAGTTGGCATCGCACTATAGGATGCTATTATTTCGGATCTGATTCCCCTCCTGTCTACCTAAAATCCTAAAATCCCTATATTATACCCCTCTATTGAGGCAGAGACTACTACTTTCTCTGATATTCGAAGCCTTACTACAGAGAACGTGGGAGCATTCTCTGAAGCATTGATGAGGAGGGAAGGAGCTGATCTTCTTCTTTTCTTCTTCCACATGTACCCTTTCTGTCACCACATAGAGATAGGTGATCTCGAGCTTTAACCAAACCATAGCTAATCTAGGTTATATTAGCACGTAAAATTAGTGATTAGTCTGATCTCCATGCAGTATTTAGTGGTTACACATCATGTTTTAGTAGGTGTTCTCAGGCTTTTAACCAAACATTAGCTAATCTAAGATAGCTAATCTAGGATAAATTAGTAATAGCTCATCTCCATGCGATGTTCCATGCAATAAACCATGCTTACAATAATTTCTATCATGCTTTCACATAGATCAAGTAAAATATTAGCTAATCTGTTAGAATATGTTAGCTAATCAGTTAGATTACCTAATCTAATCACATGATAAACTAAATCTTCGTGTTACTTATTTTACAGACATGTTTTACGCTAAATGAATACACCATATTCTATATACACCATGTTAAAGATATTATATTAGAGCAAAATTAATCTGTTAGCATACCTAGTTAATCTGTTAGCCTACTTAACCTAATAACATGTTAGGCTAAATCTCCATGTTACTTGATTTACCAACACGCCTTACGTTGAATGACCACATTAGATTTGATATAGTTCATGCTTTAGTAAATGGCATGTCATTATGCCAATTTCTATGAAACTGAAATCACCATGTTAAAAATATTATATTAGAGAAACTAAAACCTGAAAAATAGTGAAAGAAGAAATTGTAGCCAAGAGGATGAAAAACGTGGAAAAAGATCAAGTTGAAAGCACAATGAAATTATATTGAAAATAGGGGGTTCTAAGAAGGAGAATAACTTAAAATCTAGAGAGAATGAGAATATATGAAAGAAGAGAAAGTTGAAGATTGGAGGGTTAGGAAGAAGTTTTATGAAGAGTGCAGAGAGAGAAAATGAGAGGAGGAAGGTGAAAAATGTGACAAACCGAGATCTATAGGGGCGGGTGAACAGTGACTGAGTCGAAAATAGAACCGTGGAAAATTAATTATAACTTAACAACGAAGAAGTATTGGAGGAAGTGATAAAATAAGAAAATATACATCTATAAGAAAGGAACAACTTTTATGAAGAACTAAGAGACAAAAGAGAATTGGACGGGTTTCAAAACGGAAGAATGGCAGAGACTATCATCTCGGATGAATAGTACCACTTCATAATAGCAAGTTGCAAAATGTGAAATAGCTTAAAAACGAGAGAGATTCAGAGGAAGTGATAGAAGAAGAAAACGTAGAACACTTGAATATGAAGATGTTTTGTGAAGGCAAGAAGTGGGATTGAAGATCATAACAGCAAGTAATTAGACTAAGAAAGAGCTAAATGCTCAAAAACATCCATTACAACAATATAAACCCACAAAGATTACACCAAAAACAAGGCAAACAATCTCTCAAAGGATTGGCATTATTCTACACGAAACGGGACAAAAAGACCCCCTTGAAATTGGCACCCAACCCAAGGGCGCCTCTTAACTTGAACATTCATCTTCAACAGTTAACCCTTTATCTTAATCAGTTAGCTCTGAACCAATTATCTTCATCAGTTCAGTTAACACTAAACCAATTATCTTAATCTAAACCTCACCCATTATCTTAGCCTGATTATCATGACCAACAATGGAGCTGAACCCAAAAATCTAGGCACCCTGTACCCAGGCGTCTCTTACTAAAAGATGGCAGTGACCTGGGCGCCTCTTATTGAAAGATGGCAGGGGTATGGGCGCCAATTCTGAAGACCCTGAGTTTTGGTTTTTTTCGAGACCTTAAACCCCTGAATGACGTGCCCTTGTGTCAGGACGCCACTGATAGATGGCAGCCTGAGAGGCACCATTTAACCCCTGACAGGGTTCTCTAGACCCTATATAGTTCACAGAAGGGGCACCCCTATATAAGGGTGTCATTTCTGAACATGTCAGGTAGCCTACAAGGCACCAATCTCACCCAGTTTTTCCGTGTATCAGCTGTTGCTGGTTTTTACTCCTAGTTCATCCCTACATAATAATACGCCCTTGGATTCCATTCTATAAAATCCACCTTATATATCCAACATGGTCAATCCTTGAAAATTCCATATTGGCTATAAATGAGAGTGGATGTCGAGAAACATGACTAATGCTGTGAATATAGGGCCCGGTCTGGTCCTGGGAGGGGCACCCGAAGGTACTTGTGCCCATGGGAGTTTATTGACCACGATGTTTGGCATTGTACTGGAGTACTTGCTTGCTAGACTTTAGACATTCCACTCATTCACGTGATATTACTTGATTGATTGACTTGAGGCTCACAGAAGGGTAAAAGTATTTGCTTGAATGAAATTGATAAATAGGCAATTCCAGTTATACATGTTTGAAATTTCGTTGATTACTATTGCTTGCTTGACACGAGTTCTTACCTTCTTGGAAAATTGTTGTTAATTCCAGTTATTACTTGTTTGATATCTCTTGCTATTGTTGTATTGAAGTTGGAATCTATATACTCTCACTTGCTATTCCTATACTGCTCTGGTCGATTTTATAATCCTTGATATCTACATGTCTACATGCATAGATTTACCTACATTAATTGAACTTGTAAACCACTTAAAGCATGTTAAATCTTGAGATGTAATTCCTACTGGGCGATTCACTCATCCCATTGTTTTCTAACCTTTTCAGGTAGTTTGGATATCGGCCAGAACTCGGAAGGGAATGAGTCTGAGTGATGAGTGTAGAAATGGAGTCATCAATTGTCATGTTAATTGTGTTGTCAATTGTGTTATTGTAACTCCACTATTTTGTGTTAATTGTAACCCTACGTATGTCCGTTGTATTATCCAGTTATGTCATTTGTATTTCTTTTGATCAAAACTAATAATGGAGTGAGGACTAGTAGTTAATTCTATGAACATGACATTTTGGTTAGTTGTAATAATCGATAGCTCAAACTATTTATGTTAGTTTCAAGTCTAAGCTTAGTAATTTGCTTAGTCATTTACGCACTCTTTAAATTGTCAAAGGAAGATATCCACTAATTAGCTAGATCGCTTTGGTTCTATATAAAGGACTATCGCGCTATGGGTAAGCTTCCGCGCTCGGGATGTGACAGCCTTTTCTTGGTATCAGAGCCTAGGATTACAATTTCTTAGGTAAAACCTAAAGTCTAAGGATAGATTTGTACCTTACTCGGTGAGATGGGTAGAGACACGGGTTAAGTTCTATAATGGCATTTAACCTCATAATAGAACCTGATATTTATTACACCTTAATTCTTTTGTAGGATTATGGCCGCTGAAAGAGCACAATGGCGTGAGATGCAGTGCACTGTGCAAGGACTTATGCAGGCGCTACTGCAAGTGGAGCAAGGCGGTGCTGGCGGTGCTCACCATGGAGCTGGTGACCTTCACCGGGATTTTCGTAACATGAACCTACCATGATTCACGGGTTCGGTGGACCCCGATGATGCCGAGAATTGGCTGAAGGAAATTGAGAGGATCTTCCGTGTAATGCAATGCAGGGATGCAGAGAAGGTTCTATTGGCTACGTTCTAACTGGAACGGGATGCTCGATGCTGGTGGGAATCCATAGAAGCAACACTGCCCGACAACCATGTACCTGGGCGGAGTTTGTTGAACACTACAACAGCAAGTATTTTTCTAACCGTGTTCAAGAGAAGAAGGCCGCAGAATTTGCCGCGTTAAAGCAACGGAGCCTGAAGGTGGCCGAATATGAGGCCCAATTCTCGAGACTTTCCCGATATGCACCCCACTTGGTGTGTACGGAAAGGATGAAGTCAAGGAGATTCCTCAACAGGCTTCGGCCCCAATATATTACACAGCTTGCGGTGATAGACATCCAAGTCTATTCGAAAATGGTTCGGCGTGCTCAATTGCTAGAAGATGCCACTGAATTCTCTGAAAGGATTCGAGGCAAGGACAAGAAAGAAATCGTCACAAGTCCGGGAAACTTCAAACCACCATTTGGCAAGAAGCGATTCTTCAATGGAGGAGAATTTTCTAAAGAGAAGAGTTTCCAGAAAAGCAACAAGCCCTTCTCCACTATCGGCAATAAGCCTTCCTCCGCCATCACACCTTCCAAGGAAATCTGCAAGTATTGTGACAAGGCTGGTCATAAGATTGAGGAATGTTGGAGGAAACTGGGAGCGTGTCTCCGATGTGGGAGTCAAGAGCATCGAATCCCAGACTGCCCCTTGATGAAGGAACAAGCCAACAAAGACGGGAAGCGTCTGGTAAAGAAACAAGGCCGTCTACAAGCTCTTCAAGGGACGGAACCCATGGAAGGAGGAATCATGGAAGGTACATTAACTTTTTGCTCTAAATCTGCTACAGTTCTATTTGATACTGGAGAAACTCATTCATTTGGTTCCAAGAGATTTACTACCTCATTTTCTAAAGAACCTGAATGGTTAGATTTAGTAATATCTACACCTCTCGGAAACAAGTCTGATATCATGCATCACTACCCAAGTTGTGAGGTTATGGTTCAAGGTAGCAATCTATCGGTCGACCTTATATGCCTTAATATGAAGGATTATGATGTCATACTAGGCGCTGACTGGTTATCCACCTACCAAGCAACGGTAGATTGCTGACACGGCAAGGTATCTTTTACAGATTATCCTGAGTTGGTTTATGTTAGCCCTCGGAATAGACCCCCACTCATCTCAGCCCTTCGAGCAAGCAAACTTGTGAGTAAAAGATGTGTGGCTTTCATAGCTTTTGTGACTGCCACGGAAGTCGAGAAGACTGAAATTGAAGACATTCGAGTAATTCGGCACTTTTCTGATGTATTTCCAGAAGAATTGCCTGGTTTACCCCCGAAAAGGGAAGTGTCGTTCACAATCAACATTGTTCCTGGTGCCGGTCCTGTTTCTAAGGCACCCTACAGGATGTCTCCTGCTGAATTAAAGGAGCTAAAGGAGCAGCTGATGGATTTATTGAAAAAGGGTTTCATTAGGCCGAGTACTTCCCCCTGGGGAGCACCCGTGCTCTTTGTTAAAAAGAAGGACGGAACGTTGAGAGTATGCATTGATTATCAGCAGTTGAACCATCTTACAATCAAGAATAAGTACCCGCTACCGAGAATTGACGAGCTGTTCGACCAATTGTCTGGAGCTAATTATTTGTCCAAGATTGACCTTCGATCTAGTTACCACCAATTGAGGATCAAAGAAGAAGACATATACAAAATTGCATTTCGAAGCAGGTATGGGCATTACGAATTTACTGTTATACCTTTTGGACTAACAAATGCCCCAGCAGCTTTTAAGCAGTTAATGAACATCATCTACATGCCTTATTTAGACCAATTTATTGTGGTCTTTATCGATGATATATTGATCTATTCAAAAACTGAAGAAGATCATGAAGTGCATCTTAAGAAGGCAATACAAATATTGCGAGACAACAAGCTATATGCCAAATTTAGCAATTGCCAGTTCTGGCTTGAAGAAGTGTCCTTCTTAGGCCATGTCATATCAAAGAATGGAATTTCTGTTGACCCTGCGAAGGTCGAAGCAGTACAAAATTGGGGACAACCAATGAATGCAACGGAGATATGTAGCTTCTTGGGTCTACCTGGTTACTACCGACGTTTTATCAAGGACTTCTCCAAGATTGCTGTCCCTCTTACCAGATTGACTCACAAGGAAGTGTCTTATGAATGGAGTGAAGACTGTGAGAAGAGTTTCCGAGCTTTGAAGGATCTCTTGACTACTGCTCCGATCTTATCTCTACCAATTGAAGGAGAGAAGTACGAGGTATATACCGATGGATCTGGTATCGGCCTCGGATGTGTATTGATGCAGAATGGAAGAGTCATTGCATACTCTTCCTGGCAATTAAAGAAGCATGAAGAAAACTACCATGTGCATGATTTGGAACTAGCCATAGTGGTATTGACTTTAAAGATATGGAGACACTATCTCTACGGAGAGTAATTCACCGTATACTCCGATCATAAAAGCCTTAAATATCTATTCTCTCAGAAGGAGATGAACATGCGACAAAGGCACTGGCTCGAGTATCTCAAGGATTTCAACTTCACTATACAATATCATCCTGGTAAGGGTAATTCCGTAGCAGATGCCCTTAGTCGGAAGCCGAGAGCCCTAGTAGCCAACTGTATGGTTCAAGAATGGAAGCTACTAGAAAAATTCTATGAACTCAATATAAGCATGGATGTGAATGACGGGTGTATTACTTTATCTCTCATAAGTGTGCATTCGGATTTGCTAGCTGAAATCAAGAGGTTGCAAGAAGAAGATCCTACCCTAGTGGAAATAAAAGAGAAGCTGGACGAGAAATCTGATTTCAAGTTGGCACTCGATGGTAGTTTATTATACCATGAACGGACATGTGTACCAGACAGTCCTGAGCTGAAGAAGAGGATTCTTGAAGAAGCTCATCGATCGAGGTATACGATCCACCCTAGAGCCACTAAGATGTACCAAGACATAAAAAGAACCTTTTGGTGGCCCAACATGAAAAGGGAGATAGCAGACTTCGTTTCTAGATGCTTGACATGCCAACATGTGAAGGCAGAACATCAGAAACCCACTGGAAGACTGCATCCACTAGATATCCCCAAGTGGAAATGGGAAGACATCGGCATGGACTTCATCATGGGTTTGCCCAGGTCTAGTGGCGGATATGATGGAATTTGGGTAATCATCAATCGCCTTACCAAATCTGCTCATTTCTTACCTATCAAGAGCCGATGGTCGGTTGATGTACTTGTTGCCCTATATATCATGGAGGTTACTAGATTGCATGGAATTTCTGTGTCTATAGTATCTAATCGAGACCCGCGCTTTACTTCTCATTTTTGGAAGGGTCTACAACACTCTCTGGGGATAAAACTTAATTTCAGCACTACTTTCCATCCCCAGACAGATGGTCAGATTGAAAGGACAGATCAGGTTGTTGAAGATATGTTAAGAGCATGCATTATAGATTTCGGCGGAAGCTGGCACGACCACTTACCCCTAGCCGAATTTGCCTACAATAACAGCTATCAAGCCAGTATTGAAATGGCACCTTTCGAGGCGCTTTATGGCAGGAGTTGTCGATCTCTAATATGCTGGGATGAAGTCGGCGAAAGACAACTTCTAGGCCCGGATATGGTTAGAGATTCAACTGAGAAGATACACCTTACTCGAGAGAGACTTAAGATGGCACAGTGCAGGCAAAAATCTTATGCTGATAACAGAAGGAGAGATTTGGAGTTCCAAGTGGGTGACCATGTATTTCTCAAGGTATCTCCCGGCCGAGGTATTAGAATATTCGGTGTTAAGGGCAAGCTTACACCAAGGTTTATCGGTCCATTTGAATTATTAGAAAGAGTGGGTGAGGTGGCTTACCGTATTGCTTTGCCTCTCTAACTCTCGGAAGTGCATAATGTATTTCATATATCTATACTGAAGAAATATGTGCACGACCCTTCTCACGTCATCGACCATGCTGATTTGGTGATTCAAAGAGATCTTACTTATGAGCAAAGGCCGATGTAGATCCTCGACCGCGACGTCTGGGTTCTAAGGAGCAAGATGATCCCTATAGTGAAAATCCAATGGAATCGATGCTCGGAGTAAGAAGCAACTTGGGAGACTGAGGAATCTATGAAACGAAGATACCCAGAACAATTTTAGACTGTAAGCATCCTATACTTTCCACAATACCCTTATGCAGTTGAATTTACCCTTATATAGTTGAATTTTGGGACCAAATTCTTTTAAGTAGGGGAGGGTGTAACACCCGGGAATTTTAAAATAGAAATGTACGAATAATATATATATATATATAACTATTGAACTCATATTCTAATTCTATTTGATTAACCATTTAGTTAATAATTCAAAAACCAATAGATACTTTAGAAGATGCCAAATTATATTTTAGGAAATGCCAATTCATATTTTCAATCACTTAGGAAACTAATAATACATCTTATTACACTATTATCAGGGAATAGGAAATAGGTTATATAGATAGGGTTTTAAAGGATAAACATCAAATTTTCAAGATGCCAAATCATATTTTCATAATTTAGAAAATTTCACATTTCAACTTTTACATTATATCATTGTTTTGAAGAAATAAGGGTATATAGATGAAGTGTTAAAGGATAAACATAATTTATGAAGTGAGAAAGGGTATATAGATAATTTTGGTTACTGTAGAGTGAATAGAAAAGTCTCCGTTCAAAACCACGACTGTTATTAGGCCGTTACTCATGAAATAACGACATGTAAGGTGTCGTTATTCAACTAAAGTAGATACATAATGATGGCAAGGATATATATCCAATTTCGATCCTTAGAGGGTGATAGGAAAATGTTCCAAAAGAAGTAACGACCAATGAATGGCCGTTATTCACTAAACAACGACATATGTTAGGTCGTTATTTCCTAAACGTGAATAGTGATGTGAATAGTGCTACTTTTTATTTAAAAAGAATTTTTCAAAAACATTTATATGTAAAAATAGAGAAAAAGGTAAGTATCTCACCCATGAAATTTCATAAACTAACTCCATGAATTTTTAAAGATAAAAATCTTTGAAGTTTAATTTGGAATCTTAACTTATGAATCGTGCACCCCTACGTACAACACTTCGTAAGAAGACACGAACAACATGTTTAAGTTGGCATCGCACTATGGGATGCTATTATTTCGGATCTGGTTCCCCTCCCGTCTACCTAAAATCTCTATATTATACCTCTCTATTGAGGTAGAGACTCCTGCTTTCTCTGATATTCGAAGCCTTGCTGCAGAGAACGTGGGAGCATTCTCTGAAGCATTGCAGAGGAGGGAAGGAGCTGATCTTCTTCCTTTCTTCTTCCACCTGTACCCTTTCTGCCACCACACAGAGATAGGTGATCTCGAGGTTTAACCAAACCATAGCTAATCTAGGTTATATTAGCACGTAAAATTAGTGATTAATCTGATCTCCATACGGTATTTAGTGGTTACACATCATGTTTTAGTAGGTATTCTCAGGCTTTTAACCAAACATTAGCTAATCTAAGATAGCTAATCTAAGATAAAAATTAGTATTAGCTCATCTCCATGCGATGTTCCATGTGATAAACCATGTTTACAGCAATTTCTATCATGCTTTCACGTAGATCAAGTAAAATGTTAGCTAATCTGTTAGAATATGTTAGCTAATCAGTTATATTACCTAATCTAATCACATGATAAAGTAAATCTTCATGTTACTTGTTTTACGGACATATTTTACGCTAAATGACTACACCATATTCTATATACACCATGTTAAAGAAATTATATTAGAGTTAAAATAATATGTTAGCATACCTAGTTAATCTGTTAGCCTACCTGACCTAATAATATGTTAGGCTAAATCTCCATGTTACTTGATTTACCAACACGTCTTACGTTGAATGACCACATCAGATTTGATATAGTTCATGCTTTAGTAAAGGGCCTATCATTATGCCAATTTCTGTGAAACTGAAACCACCATTTTAAAAATATTATATTAGAGAAACTAAAACCTGAAAAATAGTGAAAGAAGAAATTGTAGCCAAGAGGATGAAAAACGTGGAAAAAGACCAAGTTGAAAAAGATCAAGTTGAAAGTACAATGAAATTATATTGAAAATAGGGGGTTCTAAGAAGGAGAATAACTTAAAATCTAGAGAGAATGAGAATATGTGAAAGAAGAGAAAGTTGTAGATTGGAGGGTTCGGAAGAAGTTTTATGAAGAGTGCAGATAGAGAAAATGAGAGAAAGAAGGTGAAAAACGTGACAAATCGAGATCTATAGGCGCAGGTGCACAGTGACTGAGTAGAAAATAGAACCGTGAAAAATTAATTATAACTTAACAACGAAGAAGAATTGGAGGAAGTGATAGAATAAGAAAATATAGATCTACAAGAGAGGAACAACTTTTATGAAGAACTCAAAGATAAAAGAGGATTGGATGGGTTTTAAAATGGAAGAATGGCAGAGACTATCATCTCGGATGAATAGTAACACTTCAGAATAGTAAGTTGTAAAATGTGAAATAGCTTAAACACGAGAGAGATTCAGAGGAAGTGATAGAAGAAGAAAACGTAGAACACTTGAAGATAAAGAAGTTTTGTGAAGACAATAAGTTGAATTGAAGATCATAACAAAAAGTAATTAGACTAAGAAAGAGCTGAATGCTCAAAAACATCCATTACAACAATATAAACCCACAATGATTACACCAAAAATAAGGCAAACAATCTCTCAAAGGATTGGCATTATTCTGCACGAAACAGGACAAAATGACCACCTTGAAATTGGCACCCAACCCTAGGGCACCTCTTAACTTGAACATTCATCTTCAACAGTTAACCCTTTATCTTAATCAGTTAGCTCTGAACTAATTATCTTAATCAGTTCAGTTAACACTAAACCAATTATCTTAATCTAACCCTCAGCCATTATCTTAGCCTGATTATCACGACCAACAATGGAGCTGAACCCAAAAATCTAGGCGCCCTGTACCCAGGCGCCTCTTACTGAAAGATGGCAGTGACCTGGGCGCCTCTTATTGAAAGATGGCAGGGGTATGGGCGCCAATTCTGAACACCCTGAGTTTTGGTTTTTTTCGAGACCTTAAACCCCTGAATGACGCGCCCTTGTGTCAGGACGCCACTGATAGATGGCAGCCTGAGAGGCGCCATTTAACCCCTGACAGGGTTCTCTAGACCCTGTATAATTCACAGAAGGGGCGCCCCTATATAAGGGTGTCATTTCTGAACATGTCAGGTAGCCTATGTTGTGCCTCTTAGGCACAAGCATGTGCTAGGTCGCCTTGATGATAGCAATGCTATTTGATTTTGATGATAGCAAGACAGTGAGTGCATTTGAGTGCATTTGATATTGTATTTTGATGATAGCAATGTTATTGTGTTTTGATGATAGCTTCATGATTGTGATTCGTATATCATCTGGAGAATGCACGTGTATGACTGATATATTGTTTGTGTTAGACTTCTGGTATGTGCATAGTCTATACATTGCATCGTGGGGTTTATGCTCTAAGTCTATACACTGCATAGCAAGCTCAAAGTCGATACATTGAGCGTCTCATGCATCATTCGTCTAAGTCCATACATTGGACTGTAGTATGCATTTGGCGAAGGCATCACAAGTCTAGACAGTGGACAGCGTCTCGTGCATATAGCAAGTCTAGACATTGCACTGTAGCATGCATTTCTTTAAAGTCTATACATCGGACTGGTCTACATAGGCTAAGTGTATACATCGTCCAGTACAATCATGCACTGTTCATGAAGTTTGTACAGCCTTTTGCATTGGATTTAAAGTCTAGACATTGCACTGATTGCATAGATCGTCTTCGTGTTGTTTTTGTTGATCGTCTTCGTGCTGTTTTCTATACTCTGTGTCTTCGTGTCACTTACTGTTGTTCCTCGAGTCGTTTCCTTTGTCTCTGGTTTCACTGCTTCATCACGTGTCGTGATAGTCGTGTCCATCTTCTGTCTTCGTGTTGTTTTCACTTCGTGCAGTCTTCTCCTAGTGTTGTCCTAACTTCGAGTCGTTTCTTTGTATTCTGTCTTCGTGTTGGTTTTTTGCTTTAGACTTCGTGTCTTTCTCGCTTTGACCACACTCCGTGTCGATTTTAGTTTTCATCTTCGTGTTGTTTTCAACTCATGTCGGTTACTATTTCGTCTCCGTGTTGTTTCATGTCTTCGTGTCGTGTTTCCTACACCTCGTGTCTTTGTCGCTTTGTGACTTCACCTCGTGTCGTTTTCATCGTCTTCGTGTCATTTTTGTTCTATTGCGTGCAAGACATCGCAGCACCTCGTGTTGCTTTCTGTGCCACTTCGTGTCGTTCTCTGTGTAGTGTGTGTTTCTGTCACTACTGCACTTCATGTCATTCTTGTTTCACTTCGTGTCGTTTCCGTATTATGTCTTCGTGTTGTTCTTCCTAGACCTCGTGTCTTTCGTGTGTTGAAATCACACTTCGTGTTGGTTTCTGTTTTTGTCTTCGTGTCGTTCTCAGTGCATCTAGAATTGCTACCACATACCTCGTGCAGCTTTAGTTATTGTGGCCCACAGTTTTAATGGTTTTCATCTCCTTACAGGTCCGAGGAAGAAATATTCCCCAGTGACTGGCAGCACGTGATCCGAGGCTGGAATGAAGTCTGTTGAGAGACTGCCACATGGTCCGAATTCTTAGGGCGGGAGCTGTGGAAGCCACACGCGCCCTAGCTGCTGCTGCTGCTATATATATGAGCCTTCTTCCACAGAAGAAGGGAGATCGAGTTGGCGAGAAGAAAAGTCCATACAGAGAGCCACGATCCAGATAGAAAAAGAAAAGAGAAAGAAGAAGAGCAGAAGGAGAAGAAGAGAGGCAGAGAGCTCGAGAAGAGTGTGAAGAGAAGAAGAAGAAAGAGAGAGAGAAGGAGTTCGTTCCTCAGATCTTTGGTTCAAAACCAGATCGGAGGTTGCTCATTGTTAGAGCTATATTTTGTGCTTGATTGTTTCAGCTTTCCGTTGTTGTCTTGTTCTGTCTTTTGTTTTCCATTTTACATTTCCTTTCAAGCTGTTAGTCTGCGGGTTGCAGAGGTGCTGCCTCTGGTCGGCTAAGCTGTATTGCCCAGCGGTTTGCAGTGGAGGATTCCACTGGACAGCAAGTTGTGTTGCTCAGCGGATGCAGTGGAGGTTTCCACTGGATAGGTAAAGCTGTAATCCTCAGCTGGCGAGACTTGATCTCGGATGGGTTAAGCTGTACTTTCCCAGCGGTTTGCAGAGGTGTATCCTCTGGACAGCAAGCTGTGTTGCTCAGCGGATTGTTGGCAAGCTGTGTTGCCCAGCGGTTAGTGAAGCCACAATCGGGTTGAGTGTGGGGTGGATGTAGGTCTGGAGGACCGAACCACCTAAAAACCCCTTGTGCATTATGGTTTGTCTTATCTTCTTTTGCTTCCGCTAGATGATTGCATAGGGGCGCTCTAAGCGTTTGGCTTCTGTTTGAGCAGAAGAGTTGATTAGTTTTCTTAGAATATTTTAATCTGTCAAGAGAGCAAAATTCCAGTTGAGCTTCAGATTGTCGAATCTGTCTTGTTATTATTCTAGTTTTTAATTGGGTGAAGGTTTTTTAAACGGGTTATATTCATTCACCCCCCCTCTGAATACTGCACCGAACCCAACAATTGGTATCAGAGCGGGTCTCTGATCTATCAGATCTGACAATCTGCAGAGGATCCTGCTGATTTGTTTGGTGCTTTTCAGAGTGTGCTTTCAGTGCTCAATATTTTGTTTTATCGACTTGTGCATTGCTTTGCTCATCTGGTTCTGCTGCATTCCCTGTCATCTGGTCTATTGTGCTGTATCTGGTTGCCTCTTACTTAAATGGGTCGACCTCCAGTTTATGACGGTTCTAACTTTGATAGTTGGCTAGGAGGCCTATGTGTGTACGTAGATTCCATAGATCCCAAACTATGGAGCCTACTATCTAAAGGCCCACACAAATTGCCTCATGATGAGACCAAGTGGTCTAAAGAGGACAGTATAAAGAACCGTGACAATGTCATAATCCTTAACATCTTAAGAGCCGCAATCAATATTGATATGTACCCTTTTGCTCTCAGGTGCACATCTGGAAAGGAGATATATGACGGAGTCATTTCTGCGCATAATCAACAAGGTGATAGCTGCTTGATGGCCAACCGGGATGATGAAGAGGAAACCTCATCTCAGGTAAGCTCCGAATCAGATGGATACTCTTTTAATGAATTGATAGTGATGTATGAAAATCTGTTTAAAGTGTCCAAGAAATTAAAATCTGAAAATAAAAATTTAAGAAAAGAAATCAATAATTTGAAATCTGAAATGATTAAAGAAAAAGATGAGTTAAACAGGTTGAAATCTGAAAAAGAGAATATTAGAAACAAACTCATCGGTGAAAATAATTCTTGTAAAGCATGTGCCATTCTCGAAGACATGATTAATGATTTTGATTCTGATGACATTCTTCAAAAAGAACAAATCAAATCTCTAAAAGAAGAAAATGTCTATTTGAAGGATCAAAATAAAAGGCTAATGGTTCTTAATACTGTCTTTTCTGAGAAATGGCTGTCAATTGAAAAAGGAAAATCTGTTGTGAAGGAAAATGAAAACAACATTGAAATAAAGGTTCAACAAGAAAATGAAACTCTGAAAAACCTGAATGATGCTTTGCAACATCAGCTAATTGCATGTGAATCTGAGCTATCCAAGTATGAAGTGAGTATTGCTTCATTGAATTCTGAAATTGAAAATCTGAAAAACACTCTGTCTAAATTTGTCAAAGGTAAAAACAGTTTGAATAAACTACTTGGCTCAAATGTGAAAAGTTCAGAATGTGCTAGTACCTTAAAATGTATTTCATCTAAGAAATCTCAGAACAATAAGCACAGGGCTGAACACAAGAAAAAGGAAAATTTCTGTGAAAAATCTTCTCATAAAATTCAATTTAAAAAGGAAAAGAATGTGTAGTGTTTTTATTGTAATAAGATAGGTCATATGATGCATGAGTGTAAGATGTTTGAATTAGATGACCTAGCTGCTACTACTGCACAGAAAGTTTCTGCTAGAAATTATGTTTTTCAAAGAAGGAAAATAGAGTGTTTCCATTGTGGCAAGATGGGCCACATTGCAGCTCATTGCTGGCATGCCCAGGGAAAGAAAGTCAACTTAAAACTTGTAAATTTCCCTGCAAGTGAAAATGCTTCTGGTAAAAGAACCCCAGCATGCTTCGAATGTGGAAAGCATGGCCATACAGTCAAGGACTGTTGGCATGCTCAGGGAAATAGATTGAACTCTAAGTCTGTAAAATTCCCTGCTCTCTATGATTCTTGTTTTGAATGTGGAAAACCTGGCCACAAAGTTTCTGACTGCTGGATGGCAGGTTATGGAAAACAATATGTTCATGCCAACAATAGAAAATTTCATGTTAATGCACAAAGACTTCATGCTAATACTTGTGTGCATAACAAGAAAACAAAGCATGTTGCTTCCTGTTATTATTGTGGGCTATTTGGACATTCTATGGTTGATTGTTTTCTGATGGAATATGATGATAATTCTGCTAAGAAACTGTTCAGTACACCTGATAGGGGCAGTACAGGACCCAAGACTGCTTGGGTTCCTGCAAAATCACATTGAATGACATGTTGCAGGTGTGCCTTGGAAATGAATAGAAGGGGTTAACCAAGGCACTCAAGAAAGAAAACCCTAGGGCTCAATTCAGGTCAGTTCTGAAATCTGTTTTTAAATTCCATTATCTGAAATTGTGAGCATGAAAATTGTGAGCTTCATGTTCATTTGCATGATTGATCGTTGATGATCTCTTCATGTACTGAGTTTTACTGTGCATATATTTGATGCTTTTCTCTCACTGATTATTGCACTGAATAAATGGACTGCATGCTTGTGGTTGAATGCATAACTTGCACTGATTTTAATTGGGTCATTTAGTACACTCAGTCAATGCATGTGTCTTATGTTTACACATTTCATCTGCATGACTATCATTTGCCTATTACTGAAGACTGCATGTTTTTTAATGCATAATAGGATTGCTTTGCACTGCATATATCATCTGCATAACCCTGGTATATCAAATGGTAAGTTACTAAAAGGCAAGGAAATATGCCTGAAGGTTCTTACCATGTGTGAGATGGTCTTTGAGACCAGATTCTCTGCCAAGTACCAAGGGTCTTGTCCTCATGTAGAACAGTGTACTGCATAGCATATTTTTGCATCATGGTGTCAGGGGGAGCTGAGAGGTTCTATTCAATTCATTGAATCCTATTCACTTCTCAGTGTTCTCATTCAAATGATTCATATTCTTTGACATCAGTTGCTCATTGAACCATATTGCCAATTGCTATCCTTTCCCCATCATTTTCACTAAACAACAGCTTTGCATCTGGTTTAGTACATCGAATGGTGATTATTGTAATTGTTCTTTTGTAAGAATTTCTCTTACAAATTGAAAAGAACTAAAGGTTTAACCTTTATAAATTAGAGAGTTAAGTGTCTGCACTTCAGAATTTGAGATAAAAGAAAACTTTTATAGCTCCTAATCTTTGTCTCATGGGTAAAATAGAAAAAGGTTTTTGTAATGCCTAATGTGTAGATCTGGAAATTTTTAGAAAAGGTGAATAAGAGTGTGTACTGTTTTTCAAACAATCACTCTAAAAGAATTAAGGGCAGCAGTAAATAAGATCATTAATGTTAAGAACTGAACATAGTGACAGAGCAATGGTTAATTGTACTGAGAAACTGTGAACTCCTCCAATGAAGCAGGAAAATTCACATGTCATGAAGTGCCTCAAGCCAACTCTGTTCATAGGGTCAAATCTATAGGGGGAGTCCTCACCAAGTAACTGAGGGTACTGGCCTCTAATCAACGTGTACCCTTAATGTCAAAAGTGAAGACTATTCTTTGTGAATTTTGATCTGAAATAGATCTAGTAGTTTATGCCTATTAACTGGGGGTACCTGCCTCTGATCAAGGTGTACACCTAATGTCAACAGCATAAATGCCACTGATCTATTTACTTAGTTCAGGCTCTGGAATTTGAAAAAAAAAATGAAAATCAAACTGCTGTAACCCCTTAAAATCAAAAGTCATTGAGTGAAAATTATTTTTCTCAATACATATTCAAGTTGCCTTTCTTGAACTTCCTTGTTTAATCACAAAAGGGTATTATTTCAGACTTATCTATTAATACCATGTGCCCTAGATTCATTGCTATAAATGGAGTCTATAAACTCTTTTTCAGGGGTCAGGTGTTTTACTCTAGATTTATCACTGTTAAACCTGAATTTTTGAAAATTGTATGTTGATGATTCTTATACTTTAACTATTCTTTATAATCAAGCTTATTCTCTGAACCAATGATTCAGCTGTTGTCTAGTGACTCTCCTACCTTTTCTACCTTGTTTATCTGTTCATATTCCTTCTCAAAGGGGGAGCTTTGATTTAGGGGGAGAAATAATTCAGGGGAGTCTTACCTTCAGGGGGAGTTTATTGCTCTAGCAGTCACTTGCATTCATAATGCACTTTGCACTCTTGTTTTTACTGTTTTTCTCTTTTTGATCATGTCAAAGGGGGAGAAAATCTTGTGTGTGACTCACTGTCACATTGTGTTGCCATCATCAAAAAGGGGGAGAATATTGTGCCTCTTAGGCACAAGCATGTGCTAGGTCGCCTTGATGATAGCAATGCTATTTGGTTTTGATGATAGCAAGACAGTGAGTGCATTTGAGTGCATTTGATATTGTATTTTGATGATAGCAATGTTATTGTGTTTTGATGATAGCTTCATGATTGTGATTGGTATATCATCTGGAGAATGCACGTGTATGACTGATATATTGTTTGTGTTAGACTTCTGGTATGTGCATAGTCTATGCATTGCATCGTGGGGTTTATGCTCTAAGTCTATACACTGCATAGCAAGCTCAAAGTCGATACATTGAGCGTCTCATGCATCATTCGTCTAAGTCCATACATTGGACTGTAGTATGCATTTGGCGAAGGCATCGCAAGTCTAGACAGTGGACAGCGTCTCGTGCATATAGCAAGTCTAGACATTGCACTGTAGCATGCATTTCTTTAAAGTCTATACATCGGACTGGTCTGCATAGGTTAAGTTTATACATCGTCCAGTAAAATCATGCACTGTTCATGAAGTTTGTACAGCCTTTTGCATTGGATTTAAAGTCTAGACATTGCACTGATTGCATAGATCGTCTTCGTGTTGTTTTTGTTGATCGTCTTCGTGCTGTTTTCTATACTCTGTGTCTTCGTGTCACTTACTGTTGTTCCTCGAGTCGTTTCCTTTGTCTCTGGTTTCATTGCTTCGTCACGTGTCGTGATAGCCGTGTCCATCTTCTGTCTTCGTGTTGTTTTCACTTCGTGCAGTCTTCTCCTAGTGTTGTCCTAACTTCGAGTCGTTTCTTTGTATTCTGTCTTCGTGTTGGTTTTTCACTTTAGACTTCGTGTCTTTCTCGCTTTGACCACACTCCGTGTGGATTTCAGTTTTCATCTTCGTGTTGTTTTCAACTCGTGTCGGTTACTGTTTCGTCTCCATGTTGTTTCATGTCTTCGTGTCGTGTTTCCTACACCTCGTGTCTTTGTCGCTTTGTGACTTCACCTCATGTCATTTTAATCATCTTTGTGTCATTTTTGTTCTATTGCGTGCAGGACATCGCAGCACCTCATGTTGCTTTCTGTGCCACTTCGTGTCGTTCTCTGTGTAGTGTGTGTTTCTGTCACTACTGCACTTCGTGTCGTTCTTGTTTCACTTCGTGTCGTTTCCGTATTATGTCTTCGTGTTGTTCTTCCTAGACCTCGTGTCTTTCGTGTGTTGAAACCACACTTCGTGTTGGTTTATGTTTTTGTCTTCGTGTCGTTCTCAGTGCATCTAGAATTGCTACCACATACCTCGTGCAACTTTAGTTATTGTGGCCCTCAGTTTTAATGGTTTTCATCTCCTTGCAGGTCCGAGGAAGAAATATTCCCTAGTGACTGGCAGCACGTGATCCGAGGCTGGAATGAAGTCTGCTGAGAGACTGCCACGTGGTCCGAATTCTTAGGGCGGGAGCTGTGGAAGCCACACGCGCCCTAGCTGCTGCTGCTGCTATATATATGAGCCTTCTTCCACAGAAGAAGGGAGATCGAGTTGGCGAGAAGAAAAGTCCATACAGAGAGCCACTATCCAGATAGAAAAAGAAAAGAGAAAGAAGAAGAGCAGAAGGAGAAGAAGAGAGGCAGAGAGCTTGAGAAGAGTGTAAGAGAAGATGAAGAAAGAGAGAGAGAAGGAGTTCGTTCCTCAGATCTTTGGTTCAAAACCAGATCGGAGGTTGCTCATTATTAGAGCTATATTTTGTGCTTGATTGTTTCAGCTTTCCGTTGCTGTCTTGTTCTGTCTTTTGTTTTCCATTTTACATTTCCTTTCAAGCTGTTAGTCAGTGGGTTGCAGAGGTGCTGCCTCTGGTCGGCTAAGCTGTATTGCCCAGCGGTTTGTAGTGGAGGATTCCACTGGACAGCAAGCTGTGTTGCTCAGCGGATGCAGTGGAGGTTTCCACTGGACAGGTAAAGCTGTAATCCTCAGCTGGCGAGACTTGATCTCGGACGGGTTAAGCTGTACTTCCCCAGCGGTTTGCAGAGGTGTATCCTCTGGACAGCAAGCTGTGTTGCTCAGCGGATTGTTGGCAAGCTGTGTTGCCCAGCAGTTAGTGATGCCACACTCGGGTTGAGTGTGGGGTGGATGTAGGTCTGGAGGACCGAACCACCTAAAAACCCCTTGTGCATTGTGGTTTGGCTTATCTCCTTTTGCTTCCGCTAGATGATTGCATAGGGGCGCTCTAAGCGTTTGGCTTCTGTTTGAGAAGAAGAGTTGATTAGTTTTCTTAGAATATTTTAATATGTCAAGAGAGCGAAAGTCCAGTTGAGCTTCAGATTGTCGAATCTGTCTTGTTATTATTCTAGTTTTTAATTGGGTGAAGGTTTTTTAAACGGGTTATATTCATTCACCCCCCCTCTGAATACTGCACCGAACCCAACAGCCTACAAGGCACCAATCTCACCCAGTTTTTCCGTGTATCAGCCGTTGCTGGTTTTTACTCCTAGTTCATCCCTACATAATAATACGCCCTTGGATTCCATTCTATAAAATCCACCTTATATATCCTACATGGTCAATCCTTGAAAATTCCATATTGGCTATAAATGAGAGTGGATGTCGACAAACATGACTACTGCTGTACATATAGGGCCCGTTCTGGTCCTGGGAGGAGCACCCGAAAGTACTTGTGCCCATGGGAGTTTATTGACCACGGTGTTTGGCATTGCACCGGAGTACTTGCTTACTAGACTTTAGACATTCCACACATTCACGTGATATTACTTGATTGATTGACTTGAGGCCCGCAGAAGGGTAAAAGTATTTGTCTGAATGAAATTGATAAATAGCCAATTCCAGTTATACATGCTTGAAATTTCGTTGCTTACTATTGCTTGCTTGACACGAGTTCTTACCTTCTTGGAAAATTATTGTTAATTCCAGTTATTACTTGCTTGATATCTCTTGCTATTGTTGTATTGAAGTTGGAATCTATATACTCTCACTTGCTATTCCTATACTACTCTAGTCGATTTTATAATCCTTGATATCTACATGTCTACATGCATAGATTTACCTACATTAATTGAACTTGTAAACCACTTAAAGCATGTCAAATCTTGAGATGTAATTCCTACTAAGTGATTCGCTCATCTAGTTATTTTATAACCTTTTCAGGTAGTTTGGATATCGGCCAGAACTCGGAAGGGAATGAGTCTAAGTGATGAGTGTAGAAATGGAGTCATCAATTGTCATGTTAATTGTGTTGTCAATTGTGTTATTGTAACTCCACTCATTTGTGTTAATTGTAACCCTACGTATGTCCGTTGTATTATCCAGTTATGACATTTGTATTTCCTTTGATCAAAACTAATAAAGGAGTGAGGACTAGTAGTTAATTCTATGAATTTGACATTTTGGTTAGTTGTAATAATCGATAGCTTGAACTATTTATGTTAGTTTCAAGTCTAAGCTTAGTAATTTGCTTAGTCATTTGCGCACTCTTTAAGTTGTCTACGGAAGATCTCCACTAATTAGCTAGATCGCGTTGGTTCTATATAAAAGATTGTCGCGCTATGGGTAAGCTTACGCGCTCGGGACGCGACAAGCACTACCTTCTGTCTGTCTTCCTACAGCTCCCTGTAGGGACCGAACAAAGTATGAAGTGTTCAAATGAAGAAAGGTGACACAAATGAAAAACCCAGACAGGATGTA
Source organism: Amorphophallus konjac (assembly GCA_022559845.1). Lineage (NCBI taxonomy): Eukaryota > Viridiplantae > Streptophyta > Magnoliopsida > Alismatales > Araceae > Amorphophallus > Amorphophallus konjac. The sequence goes on along the minus strand of CM040123.1, from coordinate 224,516,140 downwards.
AGATTCTTGGGGATAGAACAAAAAGCCCTGTCTGGAATCTGGATGGCGATCCTTGCTTCTTCCTGACGGAATGCTTCCTAGAAGTAGCAGGTTCTCTTTCGTAGGAAGTAGAAGCTTCTTCCTCTTCTTCTCGCGGGATGAAGAGAGAAGATGAAGACTCTATCTTCAGATGCTTCAAGGTTATAGTTGGAGCCTTCACATCGCAAGGCTTCTTCTTCCTACTGCTGGCTTCGCACGAGCTCTCCCACACTCTTTTCTTTTCTTCTGCTATATGCTCGTATCTCTCTCTACTGCTTGCAGCTTTGCTTGGTTCGCAGCTTATCCTGCTCCCTTTTAAGCTCAGCCTTATCTTCATTTTTTCGTGTGCTCGATGCATCTTTGTTCTTCAAGCTTCTCTTTCCAACTTTGAACAAAGCCACCTTTTTCCTTGGACTTGTCGTTCAACCTTCTTCATCAGAGTATGTCTCCCAGCTGGTACTCTTTTGGTTCAGACAATCTTCTCTGTTTCCATGCAACGTACAAGGTTGGTAAACCCTGATATGGTAAGAGGTAATGTGGACCATCAATTTTCATCGAAGAGGACTAAATGCCAGAACTGGGTGACCTTAGATTGGTTCAGAAGTTATAAGGTGCCGTGGGTTCTCATTGGCTACCCAGATTGCTTCATATAGTACACAACAGTTCGTATTAGCTGGCCAACATATCCTCGTGAAATACAAGACTATCTCCTCAAGGTATGACCCCTTTTCGGATGGAGACCCTTTCTAGGTGATTTGCCATTGGTCCACCTGCAGTGTACGAATCATTTCTATCAACCAATCTTCCAGAACTTGTACTATCAAAGGAGGAGGCACCCTTTAAGTGGAATAGGGCATCCGTAAGGATTAGATGAGGCGAGACCAAGTGAGATTTGATTGGTCCACCGAGTACTTGAAAACTCTTCTCTGGAACTATCTAGAAGAGCGTGCCACTTCATCTTGGATCACGTGCCAGTCTTTCGCTAGAGATAGATATCTAAATGGGTCACTCTTTAAGTTTAACCAAAACTGAGATTTGGAACTCAAGACCTGTTTGATGAAATGCATGTACTATATGCATCGACCTTAGACTTGAGTGTGCTCAGACCTTGTGAGAGCTGCTCACACCTTGTTAGTGTGCTTTCATAAATTTGAACGTGTTTATGCACCGACCTTGTAACATTGAACCCAAATGTGCATAGACATGTAGTGTTGAAACCAAAACATGCACAGACCTTGTAGCGCACAAGGGCAAACGTGCATCGACCTTGATTTCACAAGTGCACGGACCTTTAACAACTTGCACAGACCTTGTCTTGCATGAAGGTAAACATGCACAGACCTGATATGTTGAAGAGCAAATGTGCACGGACCTTCATATGTTGAAAGCAAACATAGCTCAGACCTTGATGCGTTGAAGGTAGACATGCACCGACCTTGGAGCTCATGTGTGCACAGACTTTGTGCGTTGAAGCAAAAACTGCACCGACCTTGGTCTTGTGCTACCTCGATGTGCACCGACCTTCATTCTGCACAGGCTCAATGTGCACCGACCTTCATTCTGTGCTAGCTCAATGTGCACCGACCTTCATCCTGCACAGGCTCAATGTGCACCGACCTTCATCAACGTGCACAGACCTTGTCTTTGTGCTAGCGAGAGGTGCATTGACCTTTGCTGCATGCTAGCAAGAGTTGCACCGACCTTGGTATACTGCTGGCAAAATGTGCATCGACCTTGGTCTTGTACTGGCGAGATGTGCATCGACCTTGGTCTTGTGAACAGTAACATGCTCAGAACTTGGTCTTCAGGCCTTCATGTGCATCGACCTTTATGTCTCAGTCTGAGATGTGCATTCACCTTATCTATCAAAGAGCTGGCTCACAATTGATCAATAGCGTTGACCTGCTGTCAATTCTTGACCAATGACATTGACCTGCATTGACCTTTCAAGGCATATTCATGAATCTTCATTGATTATGGTTATCAAAAACACTATATGAAACTCAAGAATCAAGACGTATGAAACTCAAAGAGAAAAAAATGTATGGAACTTAAGGTTCAATGACATGTGAAATTCATGAATCAACAACACATTTGAAATACCATTTTCAACAGTATGATCAACAATATGTATGACTCATAGTTTAAGCATCATTAACACACATTTAAAGAATTAAAGCACAGGGGCACAACACCTTGAAGAGCCTGTGGTTGCATCATGAATTTGTCAATTGGCAAGGTATTGAGGAAGAGGTGCCGATCATCCCTTGTCTTCTTATCCGCGGTTCGACATTCAATGATGGGGGCATCTCTCGCCCTTCACATTTTTCGCAGCTCCGATTGCTCGTCGGCATGGTTCCATTGTGTCCTTCACACTTTTCTGAGTCAAGTCATGTAATTTTCATACTTTCTTTGAGTCATAACTATGTAATTTTCCATTTATTTGAGTCCAGTCCCTAGGTTAGACAGTCATTTACCTAAGTTGAGTGTCATTAGGTTAATTAGTCTGGTTTAATGGGCCCATTTCAGTGGGCTTGGCCCAGGGGCGCCCCCTTCCCCCTTGGTTATTTGTCATTGGTCCAAAATGCAGGGACTTTTTGTAAAATGTGGGTTGCCTATAAATAGGACCCCATTTCCCCATTTCAAGTTAATGAAGATCTATTATTATGAGTCCAGAAACTTGAGTTTCATTTGGTGAGAAGCCATTACAGAGGAGTGAGAAGCTCCCCTCCCCTATTCCCTCTCTATCTCTCTCTTTCTCTCTCTCTCCAAGAGGGGTGCGCCCCTTTCTCTCTCCTCCCCCTCCCACCAACTTTCTCTCTCTCCTCCCCTCATTCAATAGTCTTCCCATTTCCCCAAATCTCTCCATAACTCCACCCCAACCCAAAGGTAGCTTCCACCACTCCCCACTCCACCTTCCAACCACCAACCACCCACTCCCCTTCCCCAAGCATCTCTCCATCTTCTCAAGGTTGAAGGGGATTCACCTTAGGCCAAATTTGAATTTCCCACCTCTCTCCCCTTCTTCCACAGCCCCTTTGGTCGCCCCTCTCCAGCCCTCCCACTCTAGGATCGCCCCCCCCCCCCATCTCCCCCATTCCTCCTTGGCCAGCCATCTTTTCTCTCCCATTCCACCCCTTCTCTTGTGCTCACCCAGCCACCACACTGCCATCTCCAGCCAGCCCCAGCCAGCTTCACCATCCCCATTGATCCCTCAGCTCCCCATCAGTCCTCCAGCCACTCCCCTTCCCTTCCCACAACCATTAGCCAACCCCATCTCCCTCCTAACCCTCACCACCCCATCATTCATATTCCTTTCAGTTTCAGACCCAGTCCAGGGTCACAGGCAGCAGAGCACAAGCAGATTGAGGAGACTGCCACGTCCACACCAAGAAGCTTCACAGGGCGTACCATATACCCGTGGATTCCTCGTCTAGTCTACTTTGCAACGGCGGTGGTCCCGCCTCTGTCTGAGTTCGTGGCTGCCCGGAATAGTCTTCACCGCCGGACTGCGCAAATCCTCCCAGGCAGACCTCTATTAGTGAATTGCAGAGGCTACCACGACCAGAGTTTTGAGCTTTTTGGAGCTGCGCTTGATTGAAACGTTCTCCTCCAAGTCCCCTAGCATCGCTAAGAAGAGGAGCGTCGTTTGAAGCCCGAAACACAAAGTTCTGAATTTCCTACCATTAGTGCGCAGGTCAGTCTGAGTGTAGACAGATCTGACCCCCTCCCACTTCTCAGGCTCTCGCGGTCAGCTCGGCCCTCCGCCGGTGTCCCCGTGGGTCTCTGTTCGAAGAGGGTTCGACTACGAATCCAAAAAATCTGGCCGTGATAGAATCAGAGCTCGGGAGCATCCGTGGTGGCCTCGCCTTCCTGCTGTAGTGACTCAGAAGTAACCAGAATCAGAAGTCTGCAACCCTATTCACGCCTCTGCCCCGACCATCGTCGCCAACAAGAAAATCCCCAAAAATTCTGACGTCATTCTAGGTCAACCACAGAGATTTTGCCACTAGTTTCGTCACCAACGGAGTTTGGAGGAGTCCATAGTGTCACCAACACCGATTGTCTGTCCACTATTCTAGAGAGCGGACAGAACCGACGATCTTCTTCTGCTTCGGCTTCTAGCGTAGTTTTCCCCACCCCGCCTGGCCGGCTGACCGCCCCTCCCAACGTGGAGGCACATTTTGGTTTAAAACTAATCCCCACCCGTAGTCCAACCCTCTTGCAAGGGGCGTAGTGCATGTAAACTGAAAATTTCATGTTCAAGTTACACCAACGTGGCGTGCGGGTAAGCCCATGCTTCCCCGCTCACCATCGTCTCCGGCCGGGATTGGCGTCCTCACGCCAATTAGCTGAGCTCCTTACCACACTCCTATGCTGGATTATTTGTGCTTGATTAGCATTGCTTCTAGTGTGCCGTCGGTTGGTGAGGAGTGCTCGAACTCAAATTGTTACTATGTGAGTGTCCATCGCGGGTGAGTTGTGAGCGAGACCAATTTACCCACGCCCTTGGCGTGCTGACCCCCCGTGAATTTGTCCAACCCCAGGCCCTTAGGGGTCCTCCCCAAGCCAGCCATACTCTTGGAAACCTCCGGGTCCAACCACGGACCCTCATCCATCGCCTGTCCACCTACGGACCCGAGTGTGCCAAATGCGAGTGAGTCCGCTTGTGTGACATTGCCGTGTCCGTTGCGTTGCTTGCAATCTAGGTCTTAGGTTGTGTCACATCAATTGGTATCAGAGCAAGTTCCAGACTTATCTCTACTAAGTCTTGTCCTAGTGCCATTGAATTTATTCCCCCCGTTCATCATGGCCACTTCCTACTTAGTCTACTCGCCACCCTTGGACATCATTCTAGATAAGGACATTACCTTTGACGGATCACGTTCTAGTGATTATGTTAGGTAGGAGGCTACCATGGAAAGGTACTTTGAAAAGACTTGGGTAAATGGACCCGCGAGAGTCCGCAAGGACAATGGACGACTTCAGGGTCAAGCCAAGAGTAAGTGGGAGCACATAGAGAGATTAAGAAGGGTTAGGAGACAAGAGCCCATTCACTCATGGGATGACATGAAGGAGGAACTTAGAAATACCTATGCTCCCCGACATTCCCCTTTTTATCCGAGGAGCACTACCACTCCTCCATCCCCACCCGGCCAACTTGAGACCACCCTTAAGTCTCCACCCCCACCACTTCCAACAAATCCCCTCTCAACCATCATCACTACACTTCGCCACCAAGTCCTCTCCATTAAGACCCAAATGATCCCATCATCCACCTCTCCACCTAACCCCATGAGGGCCCCCACACCCCAACCAAACCCCCCTTCCACAACCCTCAATATCCAAACCAAATTGGCTGCCACTCCCACCCCTCCACAATCGACCGATCCCAAGGGCAAGAGACCCTTAACCGACCCGGCTTCCCCCATGATGACCACCACTCCCCCGTCCAAAGTCACTCACCCAACCTTCACCATTCAAACCCAAGTGGACCCCGTGTCCACCGCTCCACCTAGGCCCATTACGGCCACAACCACCAAATCCACTCTCCTTTATCCAATTCACACCCACACTCAATTGACCTCTGCCCCTCCACCTTTGTGACGACCCAGAGTTCAGGATACCGATATACCGATAACATCGGTATACCGACACCAAGAACTGGGGAGGCCACCCAAGAGGCTGATGAGGCCCCTGAAGGGTTAGTGGGGGGTTAGCTGAGGAATATGCATAATTAATTGCGAATTGGGGCGCGCAATACAAATAAGTATTTAAGATTTAAACACAAGTGCGGAAGCAATTTAAAATAACCAGAGTGATATATATAACTAGTCCAGAGTCACAAACACTAGTCCACAGGGCACAACTACGCGGGGCATACCCCGGCAAAAGTACAACACAAGCCTCAAAAAGGCAGCTCGTGCACAGCTGGCAGCTAAGGAACGGTCCCGAAACAGCACGCTAAACTCCGGGAGATGTCGGGCGCGGCTCACCTGAAAGGAGAAGGGTGAGTCACAGCCAGACTCAGTAGGGGTCACGCGGATCCCTACCTCGCACTAAACATGCGAACATGCATAATTAACAGCAATTAAAGCATGCATTCAAATAAATACACAGGCAATGGCATGAATATCTAATCACCAGAAAGCTGTAAACTCTATCTAAGCAAGTATAACAGCTAACACATGCCGCTACTAATTAAATGCAAGCGATTAAAGCTAAAACTACCAATTAGAATGAGCTGCAACTAGTCCAAGCAACAAGGAAGGACAACCACTGGAGCAGAAACCAGAAGCGTCCACTGACGGCTTACACTGCGTCTCAAGCACTCGCAGTCGACAAGCGACAAGCTAAGCGCGCAAACAGTACCAGACCAAGTGACCAGTCGGAGTGACACCCGTCGGCGTCAGTCCACAGTCTCCGACCACGTGTGCACACACTGACTCTAGCCTGAGCCAGGCCCTCTAACTAGTTTTCTCCCTTGGCAGGACGCTACCATTGGCTGGGAGCCCACGGAACTAGCTTACAAACCGTGAATGGGAAATATACCCCTCCGCCATCCTCAAGCGGGTCGGTACTCAACAGACCTTAGGGCAACAACAGTGGCTCCATTGCCTGGAAAGAAAAGCTACTCTATTGGCACATAAAACACGCCACAATATAGTAAAACAATACAACTATGGCATGAATATAGAACGGAACGCATAAGCAATGGGCTGGGAATATATTGCAGCCATCAGGGAAGTGGCGGTCAAGGACCCACGCGCCACATGCAAACGACGGTCGGGGGTCGGCGCGTTACTTCAAGAATGACGCTCCAGTCCCCATCCGTCACTCCCTTCAGGGTTCCAGCTCAAGAGGCACCAAGGGCATGTAACGGTAAGGGCCCTGCGCGTTACTTCGAAGCGACGCGTGGGGTCACCGCCGTCACATCCACCCGAGGCTCAAACCACCTATCAGCGTTCTAAATGGTAGCAGGCGAAGTAACGCCCCGGTCTAGGCGCGTCGGACCGAAACGACGGTCGGCCGACAGGCCGCCGGGCGCACCGCCTGACCAAAATCACGGAAAACAGTTGATGAGTAACGGATGGGAGCCCCACCGTTACTCTCCAAGTAACGCACCCCTATTGGGCCGCTATTTGGTAGTGACGCGTCCACCTTGGACCGTCGGGCAAGTGACGGTTCCTGGCAGGACCGTCACTGCACCTGGGTTACGGGCGGGTGCGGTTTGTAAACCGAAGCCCTCCCGGACGGCTGAAAACGCCGGGTATCGACGAAAAACCTGATAACCTGTCAAACCACGCATGCTAGACAATAATTTAACATCTAAATCTAGCACATGCAAGGCCTAAAACGCATTAAACTCAAGATTTAGGCTAAAACCCCAAAAATGGAAATATGAACATCATGCATGCTACGGGGTGCTAATCAACAAGCGAGCTAAAGGAAACGATCCTAGCAAGATCGAGGTTCCATCCCCCTACCTTTCGCAAGCCGAAACCGTCGAACGGGCCGCATGCAAGGAGGAATAGCCACGGAGCTTCCACGCTCCACCTCGCTCCCACGATCACCGATCCACGCCGAAGTGGACACCCACGCGCTCTACTCGACGCGAGGAATCCAACGGTGCCAACCTCATCTCAATCCGACGCCGTCTCGACCCCGATCCCTAAGAGAGGAGAGGAGGTGGCCGCACGGAGGAGAGAGAGAGAGAGAGTGAAATGAGAGATCGACGGGGGAGAGAGAGTGAGGGTGAGAGATATAAAAAATAAAAATAAAATTAATATATATATAATATAATCATTATATATATAAAAATCTTATTAATATTCAATAACCCTCAAACAGCTCCGAACAAATCCGGAAAAATGCCAGACAAATTCCTAAAAATCCAGGAAAATAGCCGGAATTTCCAGAACAATTAATAGAACAAATACCACGAAGGATCCATTAAGACACGGGCCTTACAGTCCCTCCCTCCTTACAGAAATTTCGCCCTCGAAATTTACAATAACCGAAAAGGAGGAAACTGAGAAAGGACTTATACCTCACTGGAACAAGAAAGGAAAAAGCTGACGCATCTCATCTTCACGCTCCCAAGTAGACTCGTTACCAGAGTGACGCTGCCAAGCAACCCTTACCAGAGGAATAACCTTATTTCTCAACCGCTGCTCACGACGGTCTTCAATTCGGATAGGAAACTCTGGCGTGGACAAATCAGCAGTCACCTCGGGCCACACTGAATCATCGAGAACATGAGAAGCATCAGACACATATTTCCTCAACTGAGACACGTGGAACACATTATGAATAGCTTGCATGGCCGCCGGCAGTTGCAAACGATAAGCCACTGAACCAATAGCTTCAACAATCGGAAAAGGGCCAACATACCGCGGACTAAGCTTTCCACGCTTCCCAAACCTGGAAACACCCTTCATTGGAGATATTTTAACAAACACCATATCTCCTGGCTCAAATTGTAGTGGACGTCTGCGCCGATCTGCATAACTTTTCTGTCGACTCTGAGCCGTCAACAATCTCTGTCTGATCAGACGAACCACATCAGAACACTGCTGTACCATGTCCGGTCCTGTCAACAGTCGGTCCCCAACATCAAACCAGTTCAGAGGAGTACGACAAGGACGACCATACAGCGCTTCATAAGGAGCCATGCCAATACTGGAGTGAAAACTGTTATTATAAGCAAACTCAACAAGTGGCAAATGCTGACCCCACGAACCTTGCCAATCAAGGCAACACGATCTCAGCATGTCTTCCAAAGTCTGAATAGTTCTCTCTGACTGTCCATCTGACTGTGGATGATACGCTGAACTGAAAGCTAACTCAGTGCCCAAAGCTTTCTGGAAACTACGCCAGAAGCCAGAGGTAAAACGCGGGTCACGATCTGACACAAGTGAAACAGGAATTCCATGCAATGGCACGATCTTCTGCACATAGAGCTCGGCCAATCTCTGCACACTCCAAGTGACTTTAATTGGCAACAATCTGGCGGTTTTCGTCAATCTGTCGACAAGCAGCCAGATTCCATCAAAACCTTGAGAAGTTCGAGGCAAACCCACCACAAAATCTGTAGTAACATGGTCCCATTTCCACATCGGAATTTCCAATGGCTGAAGCAGACCACCTGGCTTTTGATGTTCGGCTTTAACTAACTGACAAGTCAAGCACTTAGAAACAAAAATAGCCATGTCCTTCTTCATGCCGGGCCACCAGAACTGCTTCTTCAAATTCTGATACATCTTGGTGACACCAGGGTGAATAGCAAAACGGGAACCATGGGCTTCACTCAAAATCTCATTCCTCAAATCATCATCAACAGGAATATACGATCTGCCCTGGAAACTGACGACCAGCTCGTCATCAAATTCCACATCATATCTTGATATAACACGGGCCAAATCAGAATCAGCTTGTTGGGCTTCTAGAATCTGCTGATACAAAGCTGAACCCAAAACCAAGCTAGCACAAACTGCCATCCTCGGATCGGCAGGAATCTCTACACACAATGCCTCGCTCGGAAGCTGTTCCCACAATTTCCATTCACGAAGCAACAAATGACTGACTTGTACTTTCCTGCTCAGAGCATCAGCCACAACATTCATTTTACCTGGCTGATAGGAGAGTGTAAAGTCATAATCTTTCATGTATTCCATCCATCGCCTCTGCCTGAGATTCAGATCTTTCTGGGAGAAAATATACTGTAAACTCTGATGATCAGTAAGAATCTGAAATTTCTCACCATACAGATAATGTCTCCAGATCTTCAAGGCAAAAATAACTGCAGCTAGCTCTAGATCATGAGTGGGATAATTTCCTTCATGCTGTTTCAATTGCCGAGATGCATATGCGATAACCTTACCATGTTGCATCAGCACTGCACCCAAACCTACTCGAGACGCATCTGTACAAACAAGAAAACCACCCGAGTCGGAAGGCAAAGTCAACACTGGAGAAGAAGTCAACAGCCTTTTCAATTCAACAAAGCTAGCCTCACACTGATCCGACCAGACAAATGGCACACCCTTCCGTGTCAATTTAGTCATCGGTGCTGCAATCTTCGCAAAATCCTGAATGAATCTGCGGTAATATCCAGCCAATCCTAAAAAACTTCGTATCTCCGTGATGGTCCTCGGTCTCTGCCAACTCAAAACGGCATCAATCTTTGCAGGGTCTACTGCTACTCCATCACTAGAAATCACATGGCCAAGAAAATGAATCTCCCGAAGCCAGAATTCACATTTACTGAGCTTCGCATAAAGCTCGTGATCTCTTAGAGTCTGCAGAACGATCCTCAAATGCTGCACATGTTCATCAACAGAGGCAGAATATATCAAGATATCATCAACAAAGATCACCACAAAATGGTCCAGAAATGGACGAAAGATACGCTGCATTAGATCCATGAAGGCTGCTGGGGCATTAGTCAAACCAAACGGCATGACTAAAAATTCAAAGTGACCATATCGAGTACTGAAAGCAGTCTTCTCCACATCAGATTCCCGGATCCGCAACTGAAAATAGCCAGATCGGAGATCAATCCGTGAAAAGACAGCAGCAGACTGTAACTGGTCAAACAAATCATCAATCCTGGGGAGCGGATACTTATTCTTGATAGTCGCCTGATTCAGCTGCCTGTAATCAATACAAAGCCTCAGGTTTCCATCTTTCTTTTTCACAAACAGTACTGGGGCACTCCACGGAGAAAAACTGGGACGAATATAACCCTTCTCCAGTAACTCTAGTAGCTGTGCACGCAGTACTTTCAATTCAGCTGGAGCCATTCGGTACGGCGGCTTTGCTAAGGGGCCAGTACCTGGAATCAGTTCAATCACCATCTCAATCTCTCGCTCTGGGGGCAAGCCTGGCAACTCGTCAGGAAACACATCAGGGAACTCACAGACAACCGGAATATCACAAACATCCCGTCGTGGTTTTTCAACAGCCACCACTGAAGCAAGGAATCCCTGACAACCTGCGCTAAGCAACCTATAGGCTCGAATAGCAGAAATAATCATACGAGAAGAACGGGATCGAATACCTTGAAAATAAAAGGCTGATTTTCCCTGGGGCTGAAAATAGACTTTCTTCGATCTGCAGTCAACCACAGCTCCATAATGCTCCAACCAATCCATTCCCAGAATAACATCATAATCTGCCAGCTGCAACGCATACAATCTCGCCGGCAACTGGTGATCATCAATCATCACAGGAGACTCATCCAAACACAAGGGAGTAACCATGAAATCTCCAGAAGGCAATTCCACAAACAACTCACAAGACAGCTCAGAAGTGGGTTCCTCAATACAAGCCATAAAATCCTCCGAAATAAAAGAGTGAGAAGCACCAGAATCAAATAAGACATGAGCTGCATGACCATAAAGCATAATCGTACCTTCCACAAGATGGGACGCAGCAGCATCAGCTCTTGTCAAATGAGAAACTTTGCCTTTCTGCTTCTTAGAACCAACTGAAGATTGCTGAGAAGACGCCGACGCCTGAGAGAAAAATTGCTGTGGAGCTTGAGGTGCAGGAGGTCTAAACTGCGGCTGAGGTTGAGAAAACTGAGGAGCTTGCAATGGATTCGGCCTCAGCGGGCAATCTCGAACCACATGACCTGGCTGGTCACACCTAAAGCAAACAACAGGAAGAGAACACGGTTGGCCCTTATGATGACCACCGCATCTCCGACACGTCCACGGCTGACTAGCAGCTGAGCTCTGTCGAGTTTGAGAAGAAGGTGCTGTCGGCTGCTGAACAGAATCTGCACCGGACGGCTGCTGAACAAACTTCTTCTTCTTCTTGAACCTTTTGAACTTGGGCTTAGAAGGAGAGGAAGCACTGGAAACCTCTGACTGGACCGAAGGAACACTAGGCACGGGCTGTCGGTAAGTCTGCTGAACCTGAGCCACCGGCTGCACTGACCCTGCCTGGGGATATCCACCCGGTCTCGCCATCTCCAGCTCTAAAGCTACAGCTGTCTGGCACGCAGTATCGAGATCCGCAACACGACTCGCTATCAACGGCATCTTCAACTCTGGCCTCAACCCTCGCAAGAATTGCTGGGTCTTCAAAGCTTCACTGGCCAGCACATGGGGCGCATACTGACCCAATTCCAAGAACTTATTCCTGTACTGAAGCACGGTCATACTGCCCTGGGTCAATTCCATAAACCGATACATCTTATCCATCTGCAAGCAGGCAGGAGTATAGGCACGCTCAAAAGCAGCAACGAACTCTGCCCAAGTGATTTGCCGAAGAGGTCTGGATCGAAAGGAAATCTGCCACTCGGCTTTCCACCACGCAATGGACGTACCCTGGAGTTGAAAGGCAGCGAGCATGACTTTCTCATCTTCAGCACACTCCATCGAAACAAAAACACGCTCTATCGCATCCATCCATTGCCTCGCGACTTCTGGATCAGCTTGGCCATCGAAAGCAGGCGGATTAAACATCAGAAATTCCTTCAAAGCCTTGCCTCGACTGCCAGGCACTTCAGCTTGAACGATCGGCACTGGAGGAGCAACTGGAACGACAGGAACAGCGGGAACTGCAGGAGGAGGTGCAGAACCGCTATCTTCCCTGGGCGCATCTCGAGGAACACGAGGAGCTCGAGGAGGTCTTCCTCGACGAGGCGGCATAATTATGCTGCCAGAAACACAATCAACAATGAAATCCATCAATCATACGGAAAACATCCTATGCCAGCAAGAGACAACAACAGGACTAGCTCTGGACCAAGCGTCAATTCCAATTCTTTACGCAAATCCTCAACTTCAAGCTCTGATACCACCTGTGACGACCCAGAGTTCAGGATACCGATATACCGATAACATCGGTATACCGACACCAAGAACTGGGGAGGCCACCCAAGAGGCTGATGAGGCCCCTGAAGGGTTAGTGGGGGGTTAGCTGAGGAATATGCATAATTAATTGCGAATTGGGGCGCGCAATACAAATAAGTATTTAAGATTTAAACACAAGTGCGGAAGCAATTTAAAATAACCAGAGTGATATATATAACTAGTCCAGAGTCACAAACACTAGTCCACAGGGCACAACTACGCGGGGCATACCCCGGCAAAAGTACAACACAAGCCTCAAAAAGGCAGCTCGTGCACAGCTGGCAGCTAAGGAACGGTCCCGAAACAGCACGCTAAACTCCGGGAGATGTCGGGCGCGGCTCACCTGAAAGGAGAAGGGTGAGTCACAGCCAGACTCAGTAGGGGTCACGCGGATCCCTACCTCGCACTAAACATGCGAACATGCATAATTAACAGCAATTAAAGCATGCATTCAAATAAATACACAGGCAATGGCATGAATATCTAATCACCAGAAAGCTGTAAACTCTATCTAAGCAAGTATAACAGCTAACACATGCCGCTACTAATTAAATGCAAGCGATTAAAGCTAAAACTACCAATTAGAATGAGCTGCAACTAATCCAAGCAACAAGGAAGGACAACCACTGGAGCAGAAACCAGAAGCGTCCACTGACGGCTTACACTGCGTCTCAAGCACTCGCAGTCGACAAGCGACAAGCTAAGCGCGCAAACAGTACCAGACCAAGTGACCAGTCGGAGTGACACCCGTCGGCGTCAGTCCACAGTCTCCGACCACGTGTGCACACACTGACTCTAGCCTGAGCCAGGCCCTCTAACTAGTTTTCTCCCTTGGCAGGACGCTACCATTGGCTGGGAGCCCACGGAACTAGCTTACAAACCGTGAATGGGAAATATACCCCTCCGCCATCCTCAAGCGGGTCGGTACTCAACAGACCTTAGGGCAACAACAGTGGCTCCATTGCCTGGAAAGAAAAGCTACTCTATTGGCACATAAAACACGCCACAATATAGTAAAACAATACAACTATGGCATGAATATAGAACGGAACGCATAAGCAATGGGCTGGGAATATATTGCAGCCATCAGGGAAGTGGCGGTCAAGGACCCACGCGCCACATGCAAACGACGGTCGGGGGTCGGCGCGTTACTTCAAGAATGACGCTCCAGTCCCCATCCGTCACTCCCTTCAGGGTTCCAGCTCAAGAGGCACCAAGGGCATGTAACGGTAAGGGCCCTGCGCGTTACTTCGAAGCGACGCGTGGGGTCACCGCCGTCACATCCACCCGAGGCTCAAACCACCTATCAGCGTTCTAAATGGTAGCAGGCGAAGTAACGCCCCGGTCTAGGCGCGTCGGACCGAAACGACGGTCGGCCGACAGGCCGCCGGGCGCACCGCCTGACCAAAATCACGGAAAACAGTTGATGAGTAACGGATGGGAGCCCCACCGTTACTCTCCAAGTAACGCACCCCTATTGGGCCGCTATTTGGTAGTGACGCGTCCACCTTGGACCGTCGGGCAAGTGACGGTTCCTGGCAGGACCGTCACTGCACCTGGGTTACGGGCGGGTGCGGTTTGTAAACCGAAGCCCTCCCGGACGGCTGAAAACGCCGGGTATCGACGAAAAACCTGATAACCTGTCAAACCACGCATGCTAGACAATAATTTAACATCTAAATCTAGCACATGCAAGGCCTAAAACGCATTAAACTCAAGATTTAGGCTAAAACCCCAAAAATGGAGATATGAACATCATGCATGCTACGGGGTGCTAATCAACAAGCGAGCTAAAGGAAACGATCCTAGCAAGATCGAGGTTCCATCCCCCTACCTTTCGCAAGCCGAAACCGTCGAACGGGCCGCATGCAAGGAGGAATAGCCACGGAGCTTCCACGCTCCACCTCGCTCCCACGATCACCGATCCACGCCGAAGTGGACACCCACGCGCTCTACTCGACGCGAGGAATCCAACGGTGCCAACCTCATCTCAATCCGACGCCGTCTCGACCCCGATCCCTAAGAGAGGAGAGGAGGTGGCCGCACGGAGGAGAGAGAGAGAGAGAGAGTGAAATGAGAGATCGACGGGGGAGAGAGAGTGAGGGTGAGAGATATAAAAAATAAAAATAAAATTAATATATATATAATATAATCATTATATATATAAAAATCTTATTAATATTCAATAACCCTCAAACAGCTCCGAACAAATCCGGAAAAATGCCAGACAAATTCCTAAAAATCCAGGAAAATAGTCGGAATTTCCAGAACAATTAATAGAACAAATACCACGAAGGATCCATTAAGACACGGGCCTTACAACCTTCCCCCATAAGGGATACCCCCACTGAGGCCCACCCAACCCATCTTCCACTTCCAACTCTAATCCTACCCCAACCTAGGCCTCCACTACTTCCCCTAACAATCCCAAACCAAGTTTTCCTTTACCCTCCACCCCGGATGCACCATACACCAACCCTCATCACCCCACCCTCAAAAGACCCTCTCACCTCTTGGGTAGAGGAACCCATACCCGACCCCATAGTGGTGAACACTCCAGACCCTATTCCCCCCATGGAGACCACCCATGTCCAAGTTAAAGAGGAAACCTTGCATGGTGGTCTTCACCTTACACCACCCTCTCTAGTTGGGACCGAGCTCATCATAGGAGAACCCCTTGATAGTTGGCTAAAGGAGAGCCCGATTAGAGAGATTACAACCCATGTTTTCCCTCCTATGGAGCAAAACTGTTGAGTTATGGTTTTGATGATTGTTGTGATTGTTATGTTTTAGTTTTGATGATAACTAAACTTAATGTGTGATTAAGCGATGATAACTAAACTTGTGGTTGATTGCTCGTGCTCTTGTTATCTATGTATGTTCGAGATGGCAAATGGCAAAGGTTACATGGTCTTGATGCTTGTTTTGCATATGTTGGTTTTACAAGAGGCAAGAGATTTCATAACCTCTTCAATGTGAACAAGCATGGTATTAACCTTGACTATCTTGCTTGCAGGATTAAACTCATGGAAGTCACCTAGTGAACCAAACGTGTGGATAAGCACCCTGCTCCTCTACTATCCAAAACAGGTGGTATATGTCATTTACTGTCAAGAACCATTGGTGAGACTCTTACCTTGTCTTAGCATCGATCTCATCATGTGAATCTCATATACCTCTCCTTAATACACCTCATTCATGCACATTAAACATGAAACTCTTCTGACCATCGTGCGCCCTCGCCAGCGGATCGACCTGCGCGGTCATGCATGCAAGATAGTGCAGGTCGATCCGCGGGCGAGGACGCACGATGGCCAGAAGGGTTTCATGTTTAATGTGCATGAATGAGGTGTATTAAGGAGAGGTATATGAGATACACATGGTGAGATCGATGCTAAGACAAGGTAAGAGTCTCACTAATGGTTCTTGACAGTAAATGACATATACCACCTGTTTTGGATAGTAGAGGAGCAGGGTGCTTATCCACACGTTTGGTTCACTAAGTGACTGCCATGAATTTAATCCTGCAAGCAAGATATTCAAGCTTAATACCATGCTTGTTCACATTGAAGAGGTTATGAAACCTCTTGCCTCTTGTAAAACCAACATATGCAAAACAAGCATCAAGACCATGTAACCTTTGCCATTTGCCATCTCGAACATACATAGATAACAAGAGCACGAGCAATCAACCACAAGTTCACTTATCATCGCCTAATCACACATTAAGTTTAGTTATCATCAAAGCTAAAACTTAACAATCATAACAATCATCAAAATCATAACTCAACAATCTCTCCCTTTTTGATGATGACCAACTTATTGATGATGACAAACTTAATGATAAACTTATTAATGATGATACAACAGAGTGGATACAACAGAATGGCACATATATTTGTCTCCCCCTGTCACACACAATCATCAATTTTTCTCCCCTTTTGACATAATCAAAAGGCGGGATAAAGTAACTCTATCTCCCACAACAACGGTATCAAGCGAGCTGGAAGAAGTCAAATAAGGAAGAACAAGCTTAACTCCCTTTGAAACTGCAATAGCCCATCTTATCAAATTAGAAGAAGCAAGGGCAAATCATAGATGAACAAAGTAATATGATTCCAATCAGAGAAAACCAATTGGTGATTATTCTCACAAATCAATTTGATACCATCCAAAGCAAATACAGTCAAGCATGCATTGATACCAATTGAAAGTGGTGATTGGCCTCAAGGATATGAACCAGTGGAGGAAGATGTGCACATGATGAGGTGTTCAGAGTGATAGCATTCAAAATCTAGATCTCATGTCAGATTTTTACAACAAACAAGAGTAGGAGGGCATATCAAAAGGATTTTATTTGATTTTTAATTTTTTTGATTTTTATATTTTGGTTTGAAATGCATGAAACTCAAAGTAAGTATATAATTACATAAAAATCTACTAGGGCAAAAGATGAGTTCAAAGACCATGTTGATTATTCCTATGTGGGGGTCACAAAGTTTGGTTGCCATGATACAAAATGTAGGTAAATACCCCATAGCAAGAGTAAAGAAATTAAAGTCCAAAATTTTGGAAATTAGTTGATTTTCTGATTTTTACATTTTCTGTTTAAATGCATGAAGATATGTATATGCTGATGATGACTCATGAAGTGCACACAATGCAATCAAACAGTTACATATAAACATATATGTAATCTCCCCCGTACATATCTAAGAAGGGAATGGATATAAGAAAGATGCAAGAGAGTCATGCTAACCGGAATGCACATGTGTAGCACATGGGAGATTGTGCAATCATATAGGTGATTCATACAATTGCTAAAGCAGTCAATCAATTTTCTGAATACATTATGAATCAAATTTCCAGATGTGTCAGTGAGTAACATGAAAAATGATAGTTGCAATATGGATATTCAAATTTTCAGATTAACACAAGGAGACATTTTACAGACTACACTTTAATTTTGAGAACAGCGTATTGGAGGCTACGCTCTACCACAATGAGTTTTCACCAACATTTTTCAACTCAACCAATATCACATGATAGTCAGAATTTTTCAAGAGTGATCAGGTTCAAATAATTCCTTTTTACGCGAGTAGACGCATGGAGCTCATGCCAGAATCTCCGGTTACTCAGAATACTGAACTATTTCACCTCATTTTGAACAGAGATACTAGTCAACACTTATCAGATATGAACCACATCACGTCTCAGGTGACATGTGCCCAGTTTACTCAGTGAGACCGAGCATTGCTCTATCTTTCATTTTCATTTCAGATTTTTCAACAACGATGGGTAGGCAACTTTTTCCTCAACTGTCTCTTCAACATACATGCATCAAGTTTAACATCTCGAGAGTGTTGAAAATAAATTCATATATCCTTATCATTAACACTCATTTTCACATTTTGTGTAAGAAGTGTGCGAATTTAATTCAGTATGTATACCGAAAATATCATGAAGACATAACAGTGCAGCTCCCCCTAAATAGATGCACTTATGAAATATGAACTCCCCTAGAGTGTACGACATGAAGCACTCCAATAATGACTCAAATGTAACATTATTTATCAAGAAGACATAAGGTCATAGAAGTTTCAAGGATGGGGGTGAATAACATATAATAGCAAGCAAGCACACATTGGGAGTTTATGCAAATGCACTATGACATGCATGCGAGCAATGTGATGTCAATTTGATACCAATTGAATGGATGCCAACTGAATGAACTAAGTGTGACTAATGCATGAGTTCCAATGCAATACAACGTATGAGCATATAAGAATGCGATGCAATGTGCAAAGTGATTCAGACTTTTAATTTTCATTTGCATGATCTAAAAGCACCTTATGCATTGAATTATGATGCATGCAACCTATAACTATGTGAGAGTGGAATGCAAGTTGTTTTGGCAAGATGAGAGCTTTATTTCTAATCTAATGTGACAACTTCCACATGAGACTATTCACATTCAATTAATGGATCAAACAAGTATTTTTTTTCTGATATGATCTTTATGAATGAGGCTGCATACATGATCAAAATTAAGCAATGCAACTCAATTTTCAGAATTGTTCAAAATCGGATTTTCAAGAGCATTTCACAAGTTTTGAAATTAAAAAGCATTCATAAGTCAAATATTTGAATCATGAGCAAAAATACATTTTCAATTGAATTAACTCAGTTCAAAGATTCATTCATGGATCAACCATTTGACTTCTTTGAGTTCTAGTACGAGGCGAAGAACGTTGATCCAAAGACCAACTCACGCATAGTGAGAGTTCTCAGGTGGATGTGACCCACCATTTCACTGCTCAGTATTTGATATACCAGATACTCAATTAGGCTCAAATGTCATCATGCAATTCAAATTGAAAAATATTCAAAGCCAATCACTTTATTCACACTTCTCAAGATTTTCAATTTGATTCAACCACTTAAACAAGTCCATCACAGGATGCTGATAAATGACAGATCAGGTTTGTAGAATCAATACATGTCATTTGAATATGTCACCAAGTGATAAAGATGGCCATTGCATGAATTGACAAGGTTGAATTATCTTAGTTCAGAAGACAAGATTGGAAGCCTTCAATTATTAAGATCACCAACCTCACGAGGGTTGATATTTTAGATTTACTTTTTTACCTTTGCCTTGAGAATCCATTTTCTTCCAAGTCTTTCACCTACAATCCAAAGAAGGATTTAAATTCAGTTTACTCATGAGTGTATTTTAAAGTCTTCTTGCACAATCCCTGAAAAATCTTCACAAAAGGAATTATTAGTAGTTCCAAAAGAAATATCACTCCCATATACTCAAACCACTAAAATGTCTTTTACCTGATTTATCTTGTGATCAACTTTACCTATTTAACCTGTTCTCAATCAAAAGATGCGGGCTTTTCATATCATGCCTTGGGTACTTACTTTAGCACGTACAAGGACTTTCACCAACCTGTGCTTAAGTCGATCCTGGATATTGTTCTACACAAAGAATCCCATCTTCTTGTATCAACTTGATAGGGTTCTCATCATTTTCATCCTTACAAGGTATTCCTTTCATTGACTCAAGTTTGGCCATGACTAGCCCTGCATCATTTGGATTTTGGGAGTATAATCTCTATCCAAGGACAAGAGGACTTGAGTTGTCAATTTCGATTCAATTTATTGACAATGGCATGATAAATTATTTTAACAACCAACATCCCCTAGATAGCTCCAGATACAGTGCATGACTCATGTGTGAACCCAAACATTAAGCCTATATGACGAATGCGGTTGTTCCCCCTTAGAGTGTGCATGAATGTGATATGCTCAGTAAAAATTCAATGCCATATGCAACATTTTAAGTAAATGACTCCTAGTACCAGGCGGAGAACTTAGATCTGAAGATCACCTCATGCGTAGTGATAGTTTTCAGACAGGCTTAACATGCCCTTCCATATGTCACCATTTGATATACTATGTAGTCGAGGATGATGAAGGCAGGAGGATTTGCAATGCATTATGGCATAAATACACAATGTTCAACTTTTGCATGACAGAGTGTGAAAGTGTATGCAAACTCAATATATGTAGTGAAATCATGATCTGAAGAATCTTCAAGCTCTCCTACAACAAGATGCTATATGACAAGTGATATATACACAAATATGCAAACAATCATGAATGGAATGCATGTACGGACATATGCAAAACTACATGACTATATGACTCAAAATGAATCAAAACCATACACAATCACTGGAGAGAGTAGGAGAGATATCACCTGAGTGCTCAGATTTAATTTTTGATTTTTCTTCCAACCCGACTTATGTCACTTGGCCCGTGTGCCTTACCTTCTTGATGAAAATAGATTTCATGCTTTACATTCTCAAGGCACACCTGCAAAATAGATTTCTCATTTGACCTTCTTAGGTACCCAAATCTTTTTGGGTCCTTGTGGGTTAGCAGCAACTTTGGCATGCAATTTCAAATTTTTAACACCATTCAAGTCATAATTTTTCATGAGAAAATAATCATGCTTAACATTCCCAGATTTGCCAAAGTGATGGGGGGAAGCACGTGGCATCACATTTGACCTTCTCATTGGTTCTACTGATTTGCATATGTGAGCATGATGTATTTAGTGGGAGTTCTTTCTCTTCAACAATAACCAGCAATGTGAAGTTGTATGACCCCTTTTACCACAGTGATTGCAATGCATGAGCGATTTTGTGGTAAATGATTACTTTACATTATTCAAAACAGCTTGGTTTCTACATGTTCTCAAATCATCATTTTTCATAATGAAACAATTGTGCATCATGTGTCCAAGTTTTCCACAATAGAGACAAGTAGTATTTATTTTCTTAGATGCATGGGGTTTCACATGAATGGTTTTAGCATGAACATTTTGGACATCCACACTCTTTTTTTGATTTGCTTGAGTTCTTGGCACAATGGGTTGCTGGGAGTTAGATTTAGAGGTGCTGGGTGTACATGTGCTATTAACAAATGAAGTGTGTAACTTACTTTCAAATTTCTTTTTGTTCTCAGGATTGAACCCCAACCCTTCCCTTTGAAAATTTACTTTCATGCCCAACAATTTGTCCAAATTATCTTTGCCATCTACAAATTTAGACGGCAAATCATTCAAGTCAAGAATTTCAGATTGAAGAGATAAAATTTACAATTCAGAATTAGCAAGCTCTTCTTCACAAGTAGAAAGACTAACATTCAACATGATATTGATAGTCTTAAAGAATTCTACTTCTTGCTTAAGTTCATCCTCATTTTCACATTCTCTAACAACCATAGATTTTTCTTTTTCAAGAATCAACAATCTTTCAGAAATGGCTTTGTTCAATTCCTTCAGTTTCTCATTTTCTTTAACAAGCTTTTCATCATGAATCAGTTCGTTTATCAAGGTTTGATCATTGGCCATTGAATTCAATTTTGCAGTCATCTCAATGTTTTCATTTCTTAAGGAACATATTTGATCTTTGTGAAATTCAATGTCAAACACATGAGCCTCAATCATTTCCTCTAAATGCAAGTATTTTTTACAAGAGGAATTACACTTATTTTGTTCGGCATCTTTTTTCAATTTTTTGTTTTCAGATTTTAACTTCTTGTATTTTTCAGCAAGATCATCATATGCAATCAACAAATCCTCATAGCTAACTTTATCTTCCTTATCAAAATCAGAATCAGAATTTACTTTTGAGCTTGATTCAATTTGCTGATCACTCCCTTGATCACTTGTGCCTACCATAAGACATTCATCTTCATGCTGTAGATCACAGAATCGCCAAACGCGAAAAGTCTCATACTACAGAACTGGTGGTCAACCGCCCAAGAAGGACCGATCGATCGACAACAGCGGTCGATCGCCACCATATTGCCGGTCGACCGAAAATAACAATAACCAAT
The DNA here is from genome assembly GCA_022559845.1 of Amorphophallus konjac. Lineage (NCBI taxonomy): Eukaryota > Viridiplantae > Streptophyta > Magnoliopsida > Alismatales > Araceae > Amorphophallus > Amorphophallus konjac. The sequence continues at coordinate 224,493,839 of CM040123.1, read as the reverse complement.
TTCCTATAGTGTTTTTGCAGAACGGTCGACCGCCAGCCTTTTTCGATCGACCGCCAGCCCCGAGCCCCCTTTTGTTGACTTCGATTTCAAGCTCGTGGAGAGGAATCTTTCACCCATTTCTTTAATCCCACTGCCCCCAATCTAGGAGGTATTTGTGGATCTGGTCTGGGGGGTGTCTATGGACCATTCAAAGGTTATAAAACATCTCATTGGAGCCAATAACCCTAATCAACAAAGAGGGCTTCAAGAGAGATCAAGGGGGAGGCTGCCCAAGGTGAAAGGAGAGGGTATTGTAGCTCTGTGAACAGTACTTCGTGCAGCAAGATCTTCATCCATCTCTAAGGTGTTTCAAGCAATATCTAAAGCAAGCAACCTCCAGGGAAGTGAAGAAGCAAGCAAGCATTCAAGGGAGATCAAGGGGAAGCTGTCTAAGGAAGAAGAAGGGAAGAAGTAAGTAAGCAAGAAAGAGATCAAGAGAAGATGGCCAAAGTGTGAAAGAACAAGGTTTTCACAATCCATCTCGAAGCCATTTAAGTGAAGCAGGAAGCATTGTTCCAAGTTCTACATCATACAATCAGGGGGAAACCAAATCAGGAGATATAAAAACTCTGCTCTATTCATCTTGGTGTTTTGAATTTCAAGTCTTGTTCTTTGTAATCTTAAGATATATGTGTGTGTATGTGGATCAAGTTAGATCTGTGGTCGTGTGTGGTCGTCGTGTTCCATTCGTGTGTGCGTAGGTCTTCTTAGATCTACGTGTGTGTGTGTGGATTTATCCAAATCTTAGTGTTTGTGTGTGTAGAGTGCTGCACTTGTCGTAGCCTATGTGTGCCTTGTTGATCCGCTTGTTGGATCGTGTTGGAGACCTCGTCTCCATGTGTGTGTGTGTTGGGGTGCGTCCCCGTGTGTGTGTGGGCAGACGTCATCCTGCGTGCGTGGTTGGAGCGTCATCTCCGTTTGGGGATTTATCCCCGAGTGAAGTCTCACCGAGTTTGGTGAGGGGTGGACGTTGGATTGCCGTTGTTGCATCCAAACCACCTTAAAAATCGTTGTGCATTGTGGTTTGTATTGTGTGGTTTGGTCCATTTCCTCTACCCCTATTCTACGTGAGTGATTAGTGTAAACTGGTTGTTCGGATTTATCCACGTGTTGATTACATAATCTATATCATCATCATATAAACTTGATAAATCCCATTTGTTTTCAAATAGATTTGTATCTCTTAACTAGCATTATATCACATATTTCAAAAAGGCCAAAAGTTTTTGTAAAATTTATAATCACCCAATTCACCCCCCTCTTGGGTGTCATTGATCGCGGGACTTCAAAAACCTCCCTAATGTGCCCCTCTCCTATCACACCACCATCCAATCATCTTACCAAGTGGACACATTAGGGGATCTTCTCAAGGGCTTAGCATGGCAAATGAACTTCACCGGCATGTTGACCACAGTGGCCAACCAACCTAGGAGCCTTGATCTCCTACACCTATGTGTCAGATCTATCACCTCGATTTGCACCGTTGGTTGCTACACTAGTGATCTCCTTCTATTCCTCCCCACACCCGATGAGCCCGACCTTATCTTCAAATTGGAGTCCCTCATATCAGGCAGAAAGCCAAGCCCTCCTCTCATGGCCAACCCGCCCACTAAGAACTTCGGCCCAATCATTTGATTAGAGGAGGATGATCCACCACCATATTGTGAGGACCTTGAGGATGTTGAGATGAACTTAGAGCTCCTTTCCCCCGGGTACACTTATGTTGATCCTTTTGACCCCTCCCAATGGGAACCCGGGAACCCATGTGATCCACCCACATCACTTATCACCCACTCCTTCCTACACTCACCCACCATGTTGGGCCAAGCCCACCTCTCCCAAGTCCAGGGCAACACAAGGGTGGCTATGACCAAGGAAGATCTGCACCTAAGGAACAAGGAGGTACCTCTCCCCATGATGTCCACCTTCCTTGACCCCTTCGACCCTTTTGAATGGAAACTCCAATGCCAAACCATACCCCAACGCATCAAAGTCATTTTCGGGTTAGGAAAACATTTGACTTGGCACCTTGAACCACTTGGCATGATTCATAAGTTGGGTACATTCATTCATATCACCCACATGTCAAGTAGGAAACATGAGTGGTCCATATTCGGATGTAATGGTCCACCTTCATTCATCATGAGTCTTAAGCATGTTAGGAGCATTCATGGATGTCTGGGTCCTCCGGCACTCATCACACCCATGCATGAGAGGGACACCTACGGATGTCTCGGCCCTCCCACACCCTTTAAAGTCTCCATGGCATCACTACATGATTGGTCTAAATATGGTTGTCCTGACCCCCCTTTGCATATCATGCATCTCCCACTCACAACGCTTCGTAGTACTTGGCATGAGCATTTAAGCAAACAATAAATAACGAGCAGTGAGAATCACAATAAGCGGGCAAAACCTTGTGAACGCCACTTTGAATTCTAAGTTGGCAACTTGGCGATGGTGACTTTGGAGTGGCTCTACCATAGGGTCACCTCCAACTTGAGGGCACGAGGACTTGGACCTTGCCTAGTTCCGAGTGGCCTTGGCAACCCGGCTTATGGGTTGGGCTTTCTAATGGGTTTTGGGATTCACCCCATTTCCCACGTGGCGGGTCCGGCACCCTATATGGGCACCGCGGTGGATCACAGTGAGAGTTTCGGGCCTACCCCTACCCTTGTGAGAGACACACTGGGAGAACCACCACATATCAGCATTAGAGCCCGACGTGTGCACACGGAGGCAATACTAGGCAAGCATGGTTCCATCACCGGAAAGAGGGTGTGCCCGAGCCACCTTGAGAGGCTGAAGAGCCGTCCCCCGATTGAGGATGTGAGGTTGAGTTTGGAGGTCGTGGCTCGCCCGGAGCTGCATTTGGAGGACCTCTTCCCCGGCAGACCCATACTCGACGGAGTTGAGTTCTTCGCACCCTGGGGGTATGATGATGGCATCTCTCGCCCTTCACATTTTTCACAGCTCCGATTGCTCGACGGCATGGTTGCATTGTGTCCCTCACACTTTTCTGAGTCAAGTCATGTAATTTTCATATTTTCTTTGAGTCATAACTATGTAATTTTCCTTTTATTTGAGTCCAGTCCCTAGGTTAGACAGTCATTTACCTAAGTTGAGTGCCATTAGGTTAATTTGTCTGGTTTAATGGGCCCATTTCAATGGGCTTGGCCCAGGGGCGCCCCCTTCCCCCTTGGTTATTTGTCATTGGTCCAAAATGCAGGGACTTTTTGTAAAATGTGGGTTGCCTACCCCATTTCCCCATTTCAAGTTAATGAAGATCTATTATTCTGAGTCTAGAGAATTGAGTTTCATTTGGTCAGAAGCCATTATAGAGGAGTGAGAAGCTCCCCTCCCCTATTCCCCCCTCTCTCTCCCTCTCTCTCTAAGAGGGGTGCGCCCCTTTCTCTCTCCTCCCCCTCCCACCAACTTTCTCTCTCTCCTCCCCTCATTCAATAGTCTTCTCATTTCCCCACACATCTCCATAACTCCACCCCAACCCTAAGGTAGCTTCCACCACTCCCCACTCCACCCTCCAACCACCAACCACCCACTCCCCTTCCCCAAGCATCTCTCCATCTTCTGAAGGTTGAATGGGATTCACCCTAGGCCAAATTTGAATTTCCCACCTCTCCCCCCTTCTTCCACAGCCCCTTTGGTCGCCCTTCTCCAGCCCTCCCACCCTAGGATCGCCCCCGCATCTGCCCCATTCCTCCTTGGCCAGCCATCTTCCCTCTCCCATTCCACCCCTTCTCTTGTGCTCACCCAGCCACCACACTGCCATCTCCATCCAGACCCAGCAAGCTTCGCCCTCACCATTGATCCCTCAGCTCCCCATCAGTCCTCCAGCCACTCCCCTTTCCTCCCCACAGCCATTAGCCAACCCCATCTCCCTCCTAACCCTCAGCACCCCATCATTCATATTCGTTTTAGTTTCAGACCCAGTCCAGGGTCACAGGCAGTAGAGTACCCGCAGATTCAAGAGAATGCCACGTCCACACCAAAAATCTTCAGAGGGCATACCATATATCGGTGAATTACTCGTCCAGTCTACTTTGCAACGGCGGTGGTCCCGCCTCTGTCTGAGTTCGTGCCTGCCCGGAGGAGTCTTCACCGCCGGACTGCGTAAATCCTCCCAGGCAGACCTCCTGTAGCGAATTGCAGAGGCTACCATGACCAGAGTTTTGAGTTTCTTGGAGCGGCGCTTGGCTGAAATGTTCTCCTCCAAGTCCCCTAGCATCGCCAAGAAGAGGAGCGTCGTTTGAAGGCCGAAGCACAAAGTTTCGAATTTCCTACCATTAGTGTGCAGGTCAGTTTGACTGTAGATAGATCCGACCCCCTCCCACTTCTCAGGCTCTCACAGTCAGCTCTGACCTCCGCCAGTGTCCTCGTGGGTCTCTGTTCAAAGAGGGTTCAACCACGAATCCAAAAACTCTGGCTGTGACTGAATCAGAGCTTGGGAGCATCCGTGTTGGCCTCACCTTCATGCTGTAGTGACTCAGAAGCTACCAGAATCAGAAGCCTGTAACCCTGTTCACGCCTCTGGCCCAACCATCGTCGACAACAAGAAAATCCCCAAAAATTCTGACGTCATCCTTGGTAAACCATGAAGATTTTGCTATTGGTTTTGTCACCAACAGAGTTCAAAGGAGTCCACAACGGCACCAACATCGACTATCTGTCCACTATTCCAGAGAGTGGACAGAATCGACGATCTTCTTCCGCTTTGGCTTCTAGCGTAGTTTTCTCCACCCCGCCTGCCAACTGACCACCTCTCCCTGCGTGGAGGCATGTTTTGATTGTAAAACTAATCCCCACCCCTAGTCCAACCCCCTTGCAAGGGGCGTAGTGCATGTAAACTGAAAATTTCAGGTTCGAGCTACACCGACGCGGCATGCGGGTAAGCCCACGCTTCCCCGCTCGCCATCGTCTCCGTCAGGGATCGGCGTCTTCACACCGATCAGGTGAGCTCCTTACCACACTCCTATGCTGGATTATTTGTGCTTGATTAGTATTGCTTCTAGTGTGCCGTCGGTCGGTGAGGAGTGCTCAAACTCAAATTGCTACTATGTGAGTGTCCATCGCGGGTGAGTTATGAGCGAGACCAATTTACCCACGTCCTCGGCGTGCTGACCGCCCGTGAATTTGGGCAACCCCAGGCCCTTAGGGGTCCTCCCCAAGCCAGCCATACCCTTGGAAACCTCCGGGTCCAACCTCGGACCCTCACCGCATCGCCAGTCCACCTATGGACCCGAGTGTGCCAAATGCGAGTGTGTCTGCTTATGTGACATTGTCGTGTTGGTTGCGTTGCTTGCAATCTAGGTCTTAGGTTGTGTCACGTCATTCAACCTATTGAGAAAACTCGGATGCTCCTCCAATGAAGAAGAGTGGATGGATCCCAAATTTGCGGCTAGCTGATGGCACACCCTCCTTGAGTAGAAATTTCAGCCTGACACCCATCCAACACTCTATCACAATCATAGACCTGAAGAGGGGACCCCCAAGAGAAGCTGAACTAATACGTTCATAAAGGTAAGAAAGGATGGCTTGGGAGACGGATAAACCCCGCCATAGCCCACTAATGACGTTGAGGTTTGGGATGTCTAAGAGGTGGTCGGTGGTAGGGAAGAGTAGAACTCCGTATAAGCAAATGGAAGTAGCTTTGGCTACGGCTTCAGACCTCCCCCACTTGTGTTTGCAATGGGAAGTGGCCCATTGGGCCAAGGGTATTAAATGGATATGGCGGGAGCTAATCATGGTTTTCACATCCTTTGAGTTGTGTATGAAATCTCCCAAGATGAGTGATGGGTCTCTAGGGTCAACCGTGTAACACACTAGGTCTTCATCTCCCACTTTAGTCCTAGGAAGGGCTAGGTAACTCTCCACTTCCTCTATAAGAACAGTAGCTTCAAAGGATGGGAACATAAAAGTGTGTGTTTGAGGATGCCATAACTACACTAGAGCTAAAATGCTAGGCCAATCTAAGGAGATTTTCAGAAGAATTTTGGATAGAACTAGTAAAGGGTGGAGGTGCCATGCCTTTAAGATTGAGATGACCTCTAAAGGGAGTTCTTTTATCATGGGAGCCACCCACTTCAGGCTAGAATAGCATCTTGGGTTAGGAAGGAGCTAAGGAAAAGAGAGGAAAGAAGAAAGAAGAAAAGAGGAATGATATGAGAAGCTTAAGGAATTCATAAAATCAATGAACTTTTTTGATTGGGCTTACCTCCCTTGAAAGGCTAGAGCTCAGACGCTTGGGGATAGAAGTCAGTCGCTGCAACTCCCCGTGCTCCCTCCAAGCCGGTCTTGGCCTAGTGTAGACAGCTTCACCCATGCTGCTAGCTTCAAAGGTTCTCTTCATGATGATTGGGGTTGTTTTCCTAAGGATTTTTAAGGCTTGAGAAAGTCATTTTATGTGGGCTGCGAATTCTTGGTGTGTTCCTAGTTATAGGGCTTTGGTTTTAGTCCTGGTGCATTAGGATTAAGGTTAGAAGCTTCAATTTGACTTAGGACGGGTCTTAGTACAGATTGTATGTTCTTATCCACGGGTTCGGACCCTCTCGGAGAGTCCCGCTTGGATTTAACTGAGTCTTCTCCCTTACGGTTTATCGCACGACCGTTAGGCTCCTCTAGTGGTCCTTGGGCGACCGTTTGTCCCCATCCTTCGCCGCCTTTTCACTCTTGCTCCCCTAACGGTCTCATCTTGACCGTTTGGCACCCTTTGCGGTCTCATGAAGACCAATTTTCTGATTGACTATCACCATTTCTTCATGTGTTCTCTCCCGTATTCTTTCCATCTTTCTCTCCTATCTTCGCACTCTTTCTCACGATATCAGTCGTTAGCACCATCGTTGTTAGTATAGTTAGTGTTTGCATTTGCATTTGCATCAAAAAGAGCAATGATTATGTATATATATATAAAAGCATGCACATGTGTCTCAAAAGCAACATCAAGCGGGTCCCTCTCCTGGGCCACCACTATCTCCAGTCCCCTCACGCCTCTTCACCGACGGACCTATAGCCGTGCTCCCATCCTCACGGTGGCGTCGACGCCACTCGTCCTCCTTGTTCCTCCGCTGGCCAGAAGAACCGGTAAGATAATCCGGGTGACCGCTCCGTGCGCCACTCTATGACACACTGTGAGAGGATCGTCCACCCACTAGCCGGAGTGCTCTCTTCAGCGCTCTGATCTCGGCCCTCAGATCTCTCACCTCTAGTCGAGAGTCCGTCGCCGCTGCCCCTCCACCTCCGCACGGAGATGGACCACCTCTGATACATGATGTGGCACAGCCAAGTATGCCACGGGATGACACGATGCGCCTAGGACCCATATTCGCAAACACACAAGGAGTAGTAGCAGACTCAATATATCGGCGCACTCCATCCCGAAGGTGACTCGGGATGATCGTGAGGGTCCGAGGCAAGACCTTGCTATGACGAGGGCTTGGCTATGCCAGGGCTGACCCCCTCAAGGCATTGGGACTCCCACGTTCATGGGCGGCCAGCACGGTGAGGGCATGGGCTAGTGGGTGGCACTCACAACTCTCTCTGCGGTGGTCTGCACACTTTAGTGGAATGGAGAACGGGCACTCACTCATCATCCAACGGACAGTAAGATATGATACGAGGCAAACAAATGAAATGCCAAGAAGGGTAACCAAGCACTCACCTGATCGATTTGAAGAAACCGATCCCGGCCGGAGACGGGGGCGAGCGAGGAAGCGTGGGCTTACCCGCACGCCACGCCGATGAAGCTTCAACCTGAATTAACAATTTACAATCACTACTCCCCTTGCAAGGGGGTTGGACTAGGGGTGGGGGATTGAATGGTTACATGCAAATATTACCTCCCGCAGGGAGGGGCTTTAAGTCGGCCGGGCGGGGTGGGGTAAACTAAGCTAAAAGTTGAACTGGCGAGCTAAGCCGGTTCTGTCCACTTTAGGAACAGCAGAACAGGAAGTCGTTGATAGCGCCGCCCCAGAGTCCCCCGACTTCAGGTGATGATGGGACCAGTGCCAAAATGTCCTTGGTTGACACAGGAAGATGCCCAAATTTCTGGAGACTCTGATGCCGACGGTGGCCGAGGCAGAGTCGGGACCAGGGCTGGTCGGACCTGGCTCTGGCTGTCCCAAAACTGCTGCTTCTGGAAGAAGTGGCCGCCACGATCACTCCCGGCGTCCGATGAAGGCAGGACCAGAGCCGTTGCGATTGTGGATGAGTCTTCTTCGATCAAAGACCAAAGGGGTCACTAGAGGAGGTCAGAGCAGATCGCGGGAACCAGAATGGTAGGAGGGGGTCGGATCTGACTCGGGGGGAACTAACCTGCACACTCCGGGGAGAAAATTCAGAACTCCGTGCTCTGGGGTCCAAATGGCTCCCTCCTTGTTGGTGCTGATAGAGGGCTTGGAGGAGAAGACCTCAGCCAAAAATCACGTCCAGATTCTCCCTAGAGTGGCCGTCGTCGCTTCTTCTCTTGGCCTCTGGTTCCCTGTCGGAGCAACTCTGTGCAGTCGAGGGAGAATGGCTATCTCGGGCAGCACAGACGTTGGATGGGCGCGAGACCACCTCGCTTGTGAAGCTGTTTCGAAGAGCTTTCCAGCAGTATAGCATACATTGCCAGAAGATGCACGATGACGATGTGGCAGGCTCTGCAAATTGTCCCCTAACTGCTGCCTATGAACTTGTGCAGGGCAGGGTGATGGGTTGTGAGAGTAGGAGTGGGGGAAAGGGGCTGGACGATCGTAGGGCTAAGAGGGTGAGTGGGGAGGGCAAAATTCTGCCAAGGGGTGGAGAGAGAGAGGGGGACAAGGTGGCAAGGGAGGGGGGGTAAGATGAAAATCCCAATTTGAATTGGGGATGGGAAAGGGATATAATGGGTGTCTAGGGAAGGGTGGAAGATGAAATTGAAAATTTGAATCGGGGAGGGGATGGGAAGTTAGGGAGAGGGAGATTTGAATTTTGCCTAGGGATATGCCCCTTTAGCCTTCGGATGTGGGTTTGTGCATGGGGAAGGGGAGTGGGTGGTTGGGGTTGGAAAGTGGCTTGGGGATTTGTGGGTTCTATTTGGGATGTGGGAGATGAAATTCGAAATTTGAATTGGGGAGGGGATGGGGGGTTAGTGGGTGCCTAGGGAAGGGTGGAGGAGGCCTTGGGAAGAGGGAGGGGGTTGTCTTGGGAAGCGGGAGATGAAATTTGAAATTTGAATTTTGGGAGGGGATAAGGAGTTAATGGGTGCCTAGGGAAGGGTGGAGGATGCCTTGGGAAGAAGGAGGGGTCTCTCGGGAAGTGGGAAGGGGTCTTGGGAAGTGGGAATGGAGGTGATGTGACACAACCTAAGACCTATATTGTAAGTAATGCAATAGACACTGCAATGTCACACAAGCAGACTCACTCGCATTTGGCACACTCGGATCCGTAGGTAGACCGGTGATGGGGTCCGAGGATGGACTCGGATGTTTCCAAGGGTATGGCTAGCTTGGGGAGGACCCCTAAGGGACTGGGGTTGCCCAAATTCATGAGCGGTCAGCATGCCGTGGGCATGGGTAAATTGGTCTCGCTCACCACTCACCCGCGGTGGACACTCACATAGTATCAATTTGAGATCGAGCACTCAACTCGCCAGCCGACGGGTAACTAGAAACGATACTAAGACAAACAAAAGTAAAACCAGTAGAGGAAGTGTCCAAGGGCTCACCTGATTGGTGTGAAGACACCGATCCCGGTCGGAGACGACGGTGAGGGAGGAAGCATGGGCTTACCCGCACGCCGCGTCAGAGAAGCTTCAACCTGAAATTTAAGAAATTACACCACTACTCCACATGCAAGGGTGTTGAACAAGGGGAGGTGAAGTCAAATTTATAGTCAAACACTACCTCCTACAGGGAGGGGCTGTAAGCCGGCCAGGCGGGGAGGGGAAAATCGATCTAGGAACTAATTGATAGAAAGTCGTCGGTTCTGTCTACCCTATGGACTAGGGGACATGCAGTCAAATTCGGGGTTGCTGCGGCCTCTCCCGAATTCTGTTGTCGACAAAACCAGTGGGAAAACCTTCGTGGTTGACCCGAAAAAATGTCCAAATTTTGGGGTAATTTTTGAATGACGGCGCTAGTCGAGTTGGAGGCACGAACAAGGTCTCTGTTTGCTAGGTCTGGTATCTTCTGCACCTCTACAGCAGGAAGATGAGGTCGCTACGGACGCTCCCGAGCTCTGATTCAGGCGTGGCTGGAGTCTATGGAATCATGGTTGAGTCCTCTTCGAACAGAGGCCTGCGAAGGCACTGGAGGAGGCCGGAGTAGGCAGCGAGGAACCAAATAGTGGTCGAGTGTCAGATCAGTTCCAGAGGCAACAGACCAGCACACCCGGGGGAGAAAAATGAGACCTCGCAGCTCCGGACGCCGAACGGGGTGCTGTTTCTTGTTACTGGAAGTAGACTCATCGTAGAAGCTCTCAGCCTTGGCCCGCCTTCAGAACTTCCGTAGGTTGGCCGTTTGAGCCTCTGTAACTCTGTTCTGGTTGACTGTCTGGAAGAAGTTGCGCAGTCCGGCGATGACGGCTCCTCCGGGCAGCTCTGAACTCAGACGTGGATGAGACAACCACCATTGCGAAGAGGACTAGGAGATGGTTCCATCGGTTCTTCTTGAGATTCCAGGGGCACCGAGATGAAGTCGTGGCCGGCTCTGCAAGATGCTAGATCTCTGCGGGTTCCTCACTGCGAATAGGCCCTTCGGTGCAGCTCCAAGTGACCGTGAAATGGGGAGAAGGGTTGTTGATTGGTGAAGGGGAATGGATGAGTGGTAGGAGGGGGATGAGGGGGAGGTGTGGAGGGTGGCTAGGGTGTGCTGGAGGTGCAGGGAGAGGGGAGGACGCAGGGGGGCTGGCTACCAATCTCTGCACAAGGGTTAGAGGGAGTGGTGGTGGAGAAGCTCAATGGAGGATGGAGGATGAGGAATGGTGTCACGCCCCGAACCGATAGCAGCAGAACGTGTCGTTTGCTCGGAACGTGGCAGTTAAACAGTCGTGAACGATCAAGAGCAATGGCAAGAGACCAAATAATTTGGAACAACAATAAATTTTTAATAAATATAAATTTCTTACAAGAACTTGAAGACTCATTACGTCACTATAGACTTAGACAAGATAACTAAATAAGAGACATCATGCTAGACTCAAGAAAGATAAAAGACATAGGTTCACTAGTTTTCGAAGCTCGCTTGCACACTTGTCCCTCCCATGTGAGTCACGGTCTCGCTAGCCACCTGATTACCTGAAAAATGTTGGAATAAACTGAGTGAGCGAAAGCTCAGTAGGAATTATATCTCAAGAACAAGCAATTGGTTAAAATAATTACATTTTTCATATGTAAATGCAAGTAAGGCTATGCATGTAGAATTAACCGAGCAAGTGAAACAAAACTAGCAAGAGATTAACAACGTCGTGCAAAAACTTTCAAGCAAGAGATATCCAATATAGATTTATAAAATATTGGCTATTTCACGCAAGTACTTTGCCCGTTTCGGGCCACGCTAGTAAAGTCACGCAAGTCAAGTCACGCACGCAAGAAAGATAGAGTGTGGAATGCCAAAGATCAAGAGAGACAAGTACTTTGATGTAATGCCAGACACCGTGATCAATATAACTCCCATGGCCACTAGTACTATTGGGTGCTCCTCGCAGAACCAGATCGGGCCCTTATATGCACAGCATTAAAGATAGATCTAGACATCCACGATAGTTTATAGCTAATAAGGAGTTTCAAGAACAAGCTTTAATAGGATGTTAAGATAAGATTTTCATGAAATTCAAGGGCAAGGCCCTTGAGTAAGGACATTCTTGCGATAAAATCCACGCGAAGCATATAAACCATGACATGTCGATAAACTGGGTAGAATTGGTTCCCTAATTGGGTACCATGATAATTAAGTGTCCATATATAGATGGTCACCTATTTGATGTAGAATTGAGGTCTACAAGAACATCATAATAATGGCATGATTTCCACATCCCATTAAGAATATTCTCATGATATCCATATAGCATATCATGAGGGCCAGTATACCATGTTTCTATGGAGTGACATGGCAAAATAGTGTAAAGGGTTTTTATGGTACAACCCGCTCAGTCGGCCTTGAGGGAATCCAAGGCTACGAGGAGACTTATGGAGGTCCCTAATGACTAACTCGCCAGTCCAAAGGAACGGAATGTCCAATGGAGAGCTTGTATGTCACCGAGAATTGAGGGGTAATCGGTAAAATGTCGTGGAACATGGGACTATATTCACGGAATGGAATTTAGTGCCGATATATACATATACATATATATATATATATATATATATATATATATATATATATATATATATAACTCTCGGTTCACAGAAAATAGTATAATATAATCGCACAGGAATTAGCGACTTAACCTAAGTCACTACTTAACAAATTAACGCCCTTGACGGGGTCGTTTATTTTAAATTTGATGACTTCTGTATCAGTCGTCCATCATATATTTCTGTTATGTCGAGGTTTCCTTAATTCTGTATTTTCAATAAAACACGCCTTATTCAGGGGCGTTATTTCATAAAGAAACGACATCGTGGCTGTCGTTAATTATCCATTTAACAGCACTTTATTCCCAGCTGGTCCTTTGGTGAACTAGCGACTCATAAAAAGTCGTTAATACAAATTCGCGCCCTTGTATAGGGCGTCTTATTAATAAAAGACGTCCTACTGAAGGTCGTTAATTCATTCTTTTCCAGGATTTAACATGAATAGTGGTAATTTCCAGGATAATAAATTTTCAGGAAATAAATTACATGGTCAGGACAAGAAAAATATCAGGATTCGGGATATATGATCATGCATTAGATTTAACTACCGGTTTCATATATATTAAATTTTAAACATGCGTATTTATTAATTACTTGAAATTGACGACTCTTAGGTCGGGCGTCAGATCATGAATTAGCGCCCTTACATGGGTCGCTACTTACAAAATTTCACAGAAACCTCTAAAACACAGTGAAACAATATGCATGGATTAATTTATGTTAACAGCATGATTATATAATAAGTTTGTGCTACAATTCTTGAAAAAACCTACCTTTTTGGAAGATTAAACGGTGAACATGATGAAGAAACGATACTCTGTTTCGAACAGAGTATGTTGATTGCTTGCAGGATGAAGACAGGATGCAGTGTTGCAGGATGTAGCAGGAGGAAGACGTTGCTATGGCCAAGGTGTTTCTTCGATCAACATCCTTCTGCCATTCAACAAAAGGATGTTTATATAGAGGAGAGGAATCCCAAGAGGGGATCGAAGGCTGGTAAAGGAAGGTTTTTAAACTTTCCATGCATTATTTTATTTCCTGCCAAAAGGACAGCCGCATGCCCCTTATTGCATTCTCAAAACCCAAAAACACGTCCGAGCATGCACCTAAAGGTTGGCTTTGTGAGAAACTCACGTGGCTTGTTTTATGGGTAGGGGCCAATATATATATACATGTGTATTAAATGGGCTTAGCACGAGGGTTTGGGGTGTATTTATGGGAGAAGAATCCTAATAGGTTCTAGGAATTTGATTAGGATTAGAACTTCCCTCTTTAGAAATAATTATACTTTAACTCTTCCTCGTATTCATCCTTTCCTTAATCTAAACCTGCCCAGTTAACATCCTAGTTCGAACCGAAGACCAACGGAACCTATTTGGAAATGACGCCTCAATTTGGGGCGTTATTTTCATAAACGACGCTTGTATATACAGTCGTCAATTCCTTAATTGACGACTTGAACAAAGGCGTCATTCACCTTTCCTATTTTGTTAATTTAAGGTGTAACAATCTTTCTCGATTTTTATCTTTTTTTCTTGATGTGATCTTATTGAAAAATTTTAGGGGTATGAGTTTTCCATTTTTCTCTATTTTTTCATATAATTAGTTTTCCAAAATTCTTTAGTCAAAAAATCGGCACTATTCATTTTATTTGAAATGACGACTTGTTCAAAGTCATCTTCTATGCAATTGACGCAAGCATACGTTGGCGTCAATTCATTTTTTTGCATTTTCACTTACCCTTCAAAAGACTAATATTGTATATATATATCCCTATTATTTCTATAACTATATAATGCACAAGTCCATACATCTCCAAGTCTATACATTCCATCACACAAGTCTATACACTCTCCAAGCATCTCACGTTCCAAGTCTATACATCCATTCAAGTCCATACATTCCATTACACAAGTCTATACATTGTCAAAGTCTTTACATTCCTGAAGTCTATACATTCCTGAAGTCTATACATTCTACCCACTCAAGTTCACACATTCCTTCATTCAAGTCTATATATTCATTCCCTCATCCAAAGTCTATACATTCCTGAAGTCTATATACTCACAAGTCCACACATTCCATAGAGTCTATACACTCACAAGTCCACACATTCCCTAAGTCTATACACTCACAAGTCCACACATTCCATAGAATCTATACACTCACAAGTCCAAGCTCTAAGTCCATACATTCTAAGTCCATACGTTCTAAGTCTGCACATTCCTTCATCCATAAAGTCTGTACATCAGTCCAAAGTTTATAGCCAATAAGGAGTTTCAAGAACAAGCTTTAATAGGATGATAAGATAAGATTTTCATGAAATTCAAAAACTAATATATCTATCTGTCTGACATGGACAAATTTAGCTTGCTTAAGCTTCCAGGTTTTGATGTCTTCGGAGGAGAAGAAAGGTAGGAACACTGGTCGTATGCCCATTCCTTAAACTTGCATGTTGACCTCAACCTGCTTTATGCTTCTTAGCATGCGGGCCCGAAATTGTGGAAAAGCATATAGGTCAGTTTTATCAATGGCGGGAAAAGCGACTGAGCTTCTTCAGTTGTGACTGCTTCTTGGGTTAACATATGCGAATGGATGGTAGATAGGGGTATATCGGAGGGATCAACAGAGGAATAGCGAGTTTGGAGCATGTGAATATGGAGAACCGCTGGGCTGCTATTCAGAATATATGCTGTTTCACCATACGCAATGACCTTACCATAAAGTGTTACTAGAGAGTCTGCTGATGATTCTTCTAGTTTCACTATAGTTGGGACTTTGACTGGTGCTAACAGAACGGTGGCCACCACGGGAGTTGTGCTTGTGATTTGTACCGGCGGATTTAATAGTTGAGAGATGCGGCGAACTTCTTCCTTGAATTCATCAGAAGTGATTGGCTCTTCATCAATATAGTTGAGAAGACTAGGAAATCATCAATATAGTTGGCAATGAAGTGAGCATATGGTTTGAAAATACTATCCATTCTGCACTGAAATTGAGCCGGAGCATTTTTCAGCCCGAATGGTAACACCAGCCATTCATATAAACCACATGGCGAAGAAAAGGCTATTTTATGAATATCGGCTTCAGCTATTTTGATCTGATGATATCCGGATTTGTAATCAAATTTAGAAAATATGGAAGCCTGAGCGACTCTTTGAATCAGTTCTTCTTTATTTGGTAATGGCAATTTAATGTCAAGAGTGACGGCATTCAAAGGGCCATAATCTATCACCATTCTTGCCTTTCCCCTCTTTTGTTTTGCATGATTTCTAACAATAAAGGCTGAACAGGCATAATTAGATGATGAGGGTCTCATAAGGTGTTTTTGGCTAAACTCTTCAATTTGCTTCCGAATTTCAGTTTCGTCTTCTAAAGAATGACGAATGGGTTTCCCTTGGACTGGAATTGTATACTGTGTTGGAATAAAGGCTTTGGGCGAATCTTTATGCCAATGCTGTAGTGGGTGTTCTATGCAACAGTCCTTCAATTGCTACGTGATGACAGTTAATGGACGGAAGTAGGGTTGGGCCTGTACTTCCATGGTATTAAGCTGCTTAATCAGCTCATACTGTTCTCTCTTGTTTTGCTATTTTTCTTTATATCGAATCAATTGTGATATCGATATATCTTCCAAAGAGGCTAGGTGATGCTGAGGGGTCTTAAAGTAAGGAGAAATGCGAGGGATTAACTCCTTGTTATGGTGTAAATTAAGGACCATCATCTCTTTGGAAATAGTGTAGGGACCCATTTTATCCAATGTAACACACCCCAGACCGATTTCGTAACCGCCATCATTGATATGAAAGAAATCGGTTAGTAAGACCTGTTTGCCTAGTTTAATAGGCACCTGGAGAGCGAAGTAAGAGATGGCGCGAGACCCATTCATTGTTTCAATTTCGCCACCCGCAGGGTAGTAGAGCCAGTCATGCCAGAGTTTCTGGTGACACCAGTTGATGTTGGCGCCAGTGTCGATAAAAATTTGACATTTTTTCCATGCTTCGTGGCCGTCAGTGGCGATATGTCCTGGTATGACTATGCTATTGGTTAGCTTAATCATTTTCTTGATTTACAAGACTTGATTGTCTGAGAGTGCATGATGATAGTTAGGAATACTTATCTCGGGGATTTTGCCCTTCTTATAGTCTCGAGAGAATACCATCATCTGTTGAAGCACTGGTTCTGTTGATGAAGCGGTTGCTTGGGATGTGGAGACTTTATAAAAAGGATTTACAAAATCTTCTTCACTTTCTGCTGATGATGAAAGAGACCGGGAATCTATGCTCTCTGTGTCTGCCAGTTCGGTCTCTGAACTTTGCTGGAGAGTGTCTTCTTCTTCATCTGTAGAACTAAGATAAAGAAGTCCATAATTTATACATGAACTGCTGGCCATATGTGCTTGGAGAGGTTCGGTCTCAGACTCGGACTGAGAGAAGGGTTCCAAGACATATAAGCTGGTGGAACAACTAAGTTCTTTTGCATATTGTGCTGGAGACTCAATTAATTCCCAATCTGAGTCAATTTCTTCAGTAGCAAACATAGCACGGACATGCTTAGGAGCTTTAGTGGGGCAATTTCTAGCAAAATGGCCTTGTTGGCGGCAAGCAAAGCATTCGTCGTTCGCCGTAGCCGATCGTCGCTTGGTTTGCCTGAAGGGTTTCTTTCTATTGGATACCCTAGAGAAGCGAGGCCGAAACCGTCGATGAGGCCGAAACCGTTGAGGGTGTCTCATGGTTTTTCTTTTGGGAATGTTGAATGTTTCTGCTCCTTCAATCTGAGCACATGTTTGTTGTGAAAGCTTGGGTAAGGCTTGTTGCGCCTTAAGGTTATAGCAAAGCTTTTTGATTTCTTGTCGAACATATTAAATAATGTCGACAAACAGCAAATTGTCTATCAGCACATTGGTCGTATTTAATTCATTCAAAACCAAATTACTGATAGCTTCAGGAAGAGAAGCTAAAAATTGGGCTTTGGCTACTGAGGAGTTATTGAGACCAAGTCTATAGACCTCTTTAGTGTAGCTGTCGCAATATGGTTCAAAGTGGTCTAGAGTTGTAAGGCTGCGTTTGGCGAGCAAAAAAATATCCACCGATGTTTGATGCTCTCTGGAGGGACAAAATTCTCGTAAGAGTTGATTCCCGAATTCTTGCACTCCTTGTGCGACAATTAATTTTTGGGCTTCCTCAGAGGTGTTATCCCACAAAAATTTTACCTTTCCTGTGAACGCGAGACTTAGCACTTCGAATAGTTGCGCGTTGGGAATTTTACTGGCCTGTTGGGCCATATACACTTTCTGAGTCCAGATGCGAATGATGTCGCTGATCTCTCATATTCAACACTTTATGGTAAGGTCATTGCGTATGGTGAAACAACATATATTCTGAATAGCAGCCCAGCGGTTCTCCATATTCACATGCTCCAAGCTCGCTATTCCTCTGTTGATCCCTCCGATATACCCCTATCTACCATCCATTCGCATATGTTAACCCAAAAAGCAGTCACAACTGAAGAAGGCTCAGTCGCTTTTCCCGCCATTGATAAAACTGACCTATATGCTTTTCTACAATTTCAGGCCCGCATGCTAAGAAGCATAAAGCAGGTTGAGGTCAACATGCAAGTTCAAGGAACGGGCATACGACCAGTGTTCCTAGCTTTCTTCTCCTCCGAAGACATCAAAACCTGGAAGCTTAAGCAAGCTAAATTTGTCCATGTCGGACAGATAGATATATTAGTACATCCGCACTTTTCTTATAACCTCCATGCTCCTTATCTAGTCACCTTACTAGATGTTCGTCACCTATATTGGGAAAAGGCAGTCATCTGTCAGTTTTCCGGTAATCTGGATAAAGATGGGCTGTGTGTGATAAGACCCAACTTTACTATCTCTTTGGATGACCCCCACTTATCTCAGGCTTTTGTAGTATGTGTTCAAATAAAGGATGTAGAAATGCTTCCAAACTCTGTGTACGCTACCATAGTGTCACGATGCATTTTTCATCTAACAAACTCTGTTGTCTCTCATTTACGTAATCCTTATGGTCTGCAACTACCTACTAATCTAAACAAAAACATCTCTAATGTTGCTCCGATCATCACTGCCGATGGCTTTGTTCAAGGATTTTCGGCTATTGAGCAATTCTTGGCAACAACCAACTTTTTTAAGAAAAGACAAAAAAAAAGATGGATGTCTCACTTTCCCGAACCTCACTCCCTTCGGTACTCAACGCTCCAGCTCCTTCCATCACCTAATCATGGAGCCTCAACCTCTGAATTGCCCCCCATTCTTCCTGTTGTCCATGATCCTCTCCCATCCTCTGTAAGCTCTTCTCCAAACTGCGACGCTGCTGCTATAAGAATGTTAAATGCCACACCATCCTCGACCAAACCAATTTACATTACTACCGAGGATTTTGAATGGCCACCAGAAATGGCATATACCACCACGACGCCAGAACAAGCAAAAAGGGAAAAAAATGAGCTCAAAGCGGATGCTAGCTATCTCTTGCTCCATAGTGCAGACTCGGCTCAAACACAGAAAGATGAAATTCGCCAGTTAAACTATGTAAATCATTGGACCACATTTGCGAAAAGGAAAATGGATAAAATGGATGCTAAGTTATCTGCCATACTGGATAATTTAGCAATATTGGAACAATCATTCCAACAGCTCAAGTTGCTAAAAGCATCCACTCTAGAGACTCATGAAGCACATATTCAACTTCTGAATAAGCCTCAGCACGCGCCTCGGGCTCAAAATAAAGGACGCTTCAAAGGAATTAAGTTGCCTCACGATCCAACCAAGGTTCCCCAGTTGGACCTCAAAATGATGCGTTCAAAAATCCCTAAACCAGAATATGGCATTGGTCGCGTCTATACAGATCATATTATTATTCTGGGAATGGACATTCCCATCTTGAACATTGATACTGCCCCTGTCACAGAGATCAGCGACATCATTCGCATCTGGACTCAGAAAGTGTATATGGCCCAACAGGCCAGTAAAATTCCCAACGAGCAACTATTCGAAGTGCTAAGTCTCGCGTTCACAGGAAAGGTAAAATTTTTGTGGGATAACACCTCTGAGGAAGCCCAAAAATTAATTGTCGCACAAGGAGTGCAAGAATTCGGGAATCAACTCTTACGAGAATTTTGTCCCTCCAGAGAGCATCAAACATCGGTGGATATTTTTTTGCTCGCCAAACGCAGCCTTACAACTCTAGACCACTTTGAACCATATTGCAACAGCTACACTAAAGAGGTCTATAGACTTGGTCTCAATAACTCCTCAGCAGCCAAAGCCCAATTTTTAGCTTCTCTTCCTGAAGCTATCAGTAATTTGGTTTTGAATGAATTAAATACGACCAATGTGCTGATAGACAATTTGCTGTTTGTCGACATTATTCAATATGTTCGACAAGAAATCAAAAGGCTTTGCTATAACCTTAAGGCGCAACAAGCCTTACCCAAGCTTTCACAACAAACATGTGCTCAGATTGAAGGAGCAGAAATATTCAACATTCCCAAAAGAAAAACCATGAGACACCCTCAACGGTTTCGGCCTCATCGACGGTTTCGGCCTCGCTTCTCTAGGGTATCCAACAGAAAGAAACCCTTCAGGCCATACAAGTTCTTTAAAAGAAGGCAAACCAAGCGACGATCGGCTACGGCGAACGACGAATGCTTTGCTTGCCGCCAACAAGGCCATTTTGCTAGAAATTGCCCCACTAAAGCTCCTAAGGATGTCCGTGCTATGTTTGCTACTGAAGAAATCGACTCAGATTGGGAATTAATTGAGTCTTCAGCACAATATGCAAAAGAACTTAGTTGTTCCACCAGCTTATATGTCTTGGAACCCTTCTCTCAGTCCGAGTATGAGACCGAACCTCTCCAAGCACATACGGCCAGCAGTTCAGGTATAAATTATGGACTTCTTTATCTTAGTTCTACAGATGAAGAAGAAGACACTCTCCAGCAAAGTTCAGAGACCGAACTAGCAGACACAGAGAGCATAGATTCCCGGTCTCTTTCATCATCAGCAGAAAGTGAAGAAGATTTTGTAAATCCTTTTTATAAAGTCTCCACATCCCAAGCAACCGCTTCATCAACAGAACCAGCGCTTCAACAGACGATGGTATTCTCTCGAGACTATAAGAAGGGCAAAATCCCCGAGATAAGTATTCCTAACTATCATCATGCACTCTCAGACAATCAAGTCTTGCAAATCAAGAAAATGATTAAGCTAACCAATAGCATAGTCGTACCAGGACATATCGCCACTGACGGCCACGAAGCATGGAAAAAATGTCAAATTTTTATCGACACTGGCGCCAACATCAACTGGTGTCACCAGAAACTCTGGCATGACTGGCTCTACTACCCTGCAGGTGGCGAAATTGAAACAATGAATGGGTCTCGCGCCATCTCTTACTTCGCTCTCCAGGTGCCTATTAAACTAGGCAAACAGGTCTTACTAACCGATTTCTTTCAGATCAATGATGGCGGTTACAAAATCGGTCTGGGGTGTGTTACATTGGATAAAATGGGTCCCTACACTATTTCCAAAGAGATGATGGTCCTTAATTTACACCATAACAAGGAGTTAATCCCTCGCATTTCTCCTTACTTTAAGACCCCTCAGCATCACCTAGCCTCTTTGGAAGATATATCGATATCACAATTGATTCGATATAAAGAAAAACAGCAAAACAAGAGAGAACAGTATGAGCTGATTAAGTAGCTTAATACCATGGAAGTACAGGCCCAACCCTACTTCCGTCCATTAACTGTCATCACGCAGCAATTGAAGGACTGTTGCATAGAACACCCACTATAGCATTGGCATAAAGATTCGCCCGAAGCCTTTATTCCAACACAGCATACAATTCCAGTCCAAGGGAAACCCATTCATCATTCTTTAGAAGATGAAACTGAAATTCGGAAGCAAATTGAAGAGTTTAGCCAAAAACACCTTATGAGACCCTCATCATCTAATTATGCCTGTTCAGCCTTTATTGTTAGAAATCATGCAGAACAAAAGAGGGGAAAGGCAAGAATGGTGATAGATTATGGCCCTTTGAATGCCGTCACTCTTGACATTAAATGGCCATTACCAAATAAAGAAGAACTGATTCAAAGAGTCGCTCAGGCTTCCATATTTTCTAAATTTGATTGCAAATCCGGATATCATCATATCAAAGTAGCTGAAGCCGATATTCATAAAACAGCCTTTTCTTCGCCATGTGGTTTATATGAATGGCTGGTGTTACCATTCGGGCTAAAAAATGCTCCAGCTCAATTTCAGTACAGAATGGATAGTATTTTCAAACCATATGCTCACTTCATTGCCAACTATATTGATGATTTCCTAGTCTTCTCTAACTCAATGAAAGAGCATCTTCAACATCCACAGCAATTTATTGAACTAATACAACAGCATGGCATTGGACTCTCAGCATCTTCGGATAAGTTTCAAATTGCAGTGGCCAAAGTAGAATTTTTGGGCGTGTTGATAGAACATGCAAAAATACAGATGCAGGCGCACCCCCTCAAGAAATTGGCAAACTTTCCCGCCGAAATGGAAAATCTACTTCAATGCCAAAGATTCATGGGATGCCTAAACTATGTACGCAACTTTATCCCCAAGCTATCAGCAAAAACACGCAATATCAGAATTGCCATGAAAGCTAAGCCATTTCAATGGTCGAAAACAGCTACTCAAGAAGTAATCAGTTTGCAAAAGGAATGTGAAACTCTCCCAAGTCTATCTCCCGCCTATACAGGACCCTATGTATTGGCAACTGATGCTTCAGACGACACTTGGTCTGCAGTGCTACTCCAAAAGAAAGATCTCCAAGAAAACATATGTGCCTACACCAGTGGACAGTTAAAAAAACATGAATTAAATTACTGGCCCGCCGAAAAGGAAATTCTCGCGGCAGTAAAAAGGGTACAAAAATTTCATCCTTATTTGATTGGCGAAACATTTATTTTACGAACCGATTCATCTACTCTAGGCGCATTTTTGAAACGCAAGCTTGCCGACAGTGCAAAATTATGGCGTTATGCCTGGTGGCAGTTCATTTTGGCACAATATTCCTTTTCAATTGATAGAATTGCAGGAAAAGACCACCATCTCCCCGACGCTCTCACTAGAGAGCTCAAACCACAAGTTAGGATGATGCGTGGAGTCGGACAAGCAAATTGGAAGAATTTTGCAATACGAACTCCACAACAGCGGCTCCATTTTTGTCAAAAAATTTGAATGATGTTCCCCCAAGGAAGTTCTACACAAGGCGAATACCCCCCTCTCGATTTGTTTGTCACTTCTGCCGGGAGAATAAGTTGTCTCCTGAACAACTTAAAATGGTCACCGCTCGAGGGAGAAATTTTGAGATGGCTAGTCGATAAACAAATACTCGACGACATCTTATTTACTCGACGCCAATTATATGCCAATCAGCAAGCAAAGCATGATTTGACCGATCTTCTACAAACTCCAACATGGGAAATGGATTTATGTTCTTTCTTCCAACGCTACAATTTCTCTGAACCAGGTCAAATCCGGCGTTATTTAGATGAAGAACTCATCCTTGAAGCCGAAGAAGAAGAGGCCCCGTCTGCGTCAACAACTTTAAAACAGCTCAGCTCTCTCATCGAAGAATGTGTAAGCTGTCAAAAGAAGACAGCTGGGTTTTGTCCCACCCACAGCAAACTATTGCAACATCTCATCAAACAGTAAAGATTCGGACAGCTCAGCCAAAGATTTAGACGCACAAGATTCGGACGCGCCGTCGGACTTTAAACACAACTAACTACAGAAATCGGACTGTATCCCGGATTTCAAGTGTAGTGTGCGTCAGAACTCTATAGACTCCGGATTTCAAATCCCGGACTTGAAATGTAAATTGGGTCGGAACTCTCTAGACCCCGGACCTCAAATATTATGTATTATAATGAATCTTTGTGTAGTTATAAAAGAACACCCTCGACAGCTCTATTGGGCATCGAGTTTTTGATCAAAGCTTGTGCATCGTTGCATCTTCTTGAAATCTGGTTCTTCTCGAGTCCTGAGTTTCAGGGTCCGTGAGTTACAGTTTTCAGTGCCTAAGATCTCTCGACACCTTAATTGGTATCAGAGCCTAGGTGAACGTATCTAAGGGCATTCGGTTGTACCGGATACGAGTGGGATTTTACATTTCGGTAATATCCACCGTGTTTTCATGGCCTCTTTATTTTCTATTTTGGTAGCTTCAGGAATCCCTCATCCCATTCCTCTGGAACTCCAGAGCTATAATTCTCGTGTACCCTTGGTACACAATGGTTATGAATTTGCCCAGCACTTTGCCACTATCTGGGATCATTATGATGATACTTTTACTCCACGAGATTTAAGTCTTTATTATCAAAATGCTGCGGGCAAAACCTTTCATCTATTTGCTGAGGAACTACCAGGAGTCGAACTCGTGATTCCAACATTTCTTCTAATTGTTCCTCATTTTCGCCCTGAAACCCACTATACGGAATGGCATACCATCCCTTTCCCCATCGAAAAGATTTGTTCATGGGAAGGCATGATTATGAGTGCTAATTTCAATCACAGACGTTACTTTGCTCTCTCTCACATTGTGCCTTTTGATAATGCACACTTTGTTGCCGTTTTCAAAGAGGTAAGTCTTGAAAAACCTATGGCCCCACCCTCCATTTACTACAATACTCTGCAGGCCTCAGTCCAGCCAACTCCCTTTCATCGAGATGCCTTGCCAAAGGATGTGCATTACAAACTGGGAAGATGGGCTCCTCCTCCGCCCAAAGAATCTCAACAAATTCGTCCTCTCTCTGTTCGGGCAAAATACAGCATGTTCATTAACAAAGAACATCCGTCCTCCTTTTTCAAAAGACAGGACGATCCCCTGCTACTATCAAATTGCTATCTGGTAAAAGGCCCCATTTTGACAGTCAAGCAAACGGCCGATACCTTTTTATTGTTGAAGGGTTTAGATAAACCAGAAAATAGCTTTCAAGCTTGTGCGCTGGCTCATCCAGATAATCTTCCATTAGATGTCACCGCTGTCATCTATGATGAAGAGCCAATCACTTCTGATGAATTCAAGGAAGAAGTTCGCCGCATCTCTCAACTATTAAATCCGCCGGTACAAATCACAAGCACAACTCCCGTGGCGGCCACCGTTCTGTTAGCACCAGTCAAAGTCCCAACGTTGTATTATATTTATTTATTTATTCCCTTTTTAGCCTTCAAAATTACCGGGTGTTACAAATGGGGCGGCCCTAGGGTGGGAGGGATGGAGAGGGGCGACCAAAGGGGGCTGGTGTAACGCCCGGTAATTTTGAAATAAGAATAAATATATTTAGGAATAAAATCTATACATAATACATATTCTTACAAATAAGTATATAATGTTTAATAAATAAAATTTATTCAAATAAATAAATGTCCAAGTGATATTCCTTCAGGGATGGAAGTAAAAAGGTTTGCTCGGATCGAACCTGCCTCTGATACCCAAGACAAAGACTAATAAAAGTTAAAGAAATTCTGAGGAATAAAATCCCTATATACATACAAATTATTAATAGGTATATGAGGGTTAGTAAATAACAAATAGATTTAGTTATATATATATATACATATATATATCAAGATATATATATATATATCAAGATATATGAAACCCACACACATTGTAAGGGCCTTTAGAATACGTATATGACAAATAACAAGCTTTGGAAAAAATGGATAACAACATATTGACACAAATAAGGGCCCTTAAGTCTCAACCTAATCATCCATATATCTGTGCATATATGTATAATGCAATATAAATAAATATAATACAACGTAAATAATCAAGGCAAAACTCTGTACACAACCCCCTGACATCCTAAAAAGTCTGACAAAAGAATTCATGGACACTACTATTGTATTATAATAAATTTAAGAATGACATGTTATTTTTAGGTAAGCATTTAATGCACAACATAATTTTAATTGAATTAAGAATCATTAAATCTCGAAGAAAATGTCAATTTATATTTTATTACTAATTCAGAAAATTTAATATTCCACATTTATTTCATTATAATCTTATTAGAAATGAGACTGATATATATATAAGATTTAATTACATTAAAGATATGTAAAAGATAAAAGAATGAGCATATATGCAATTTCGGTTCTTTCAAAGGCATTGAGAAAAGGCAAAAAAACTCAATTGACGCCTCTTGGTACAGGCGTATCCAACGTGAAAGACGACTCAATGCAGGTCGTTATTTACAAATCAGCAAAAGTCAAATAAAGTATACAGTTAAAGGCATTATACAATAATAGGGATATTTATACAATATCGGTCCTTTGGAGGTTAAAGAGAAATGGCCAAAATCAAATGACGGGCATTGATTTCATATGAAACGATTTAAACAAAGTCGTTATTTTATTCTAAAATGAATAGTGCTAGTTTTTGAATTAAAGAATTTTGGAAAACTAATTACATGAAAAAATAGAGAAAAATGGAAAATGCATACTCATAAAATTTCCCAACAAGATCACATCAAGAAAAAAAGAAAAAAATCCAGAAAGATCGTTACACCTTAAATTAACAAATAGGGAAAGGTGAATGACGCCTCCGAGCAAGTCGTCAATTAAGGAATTGACGATTGTGTATACAAGCGTCATTTATTGAAATAACGCCCCAACATGAGACGTCATTTCCAAAAGGGACAGTCGGTGTTTGGTTCGAACAGGGATGTTATCTGGGTAAGTTTGGATTAAGAAAATGGATCCATACGTGGATATCTATGGTTTTAGTCCTAATCAAACTCCTAGAACCCATAAGAATTCATTCTCCTATAAATACCAACCCTTACATCGAACCCATATTGACATTATTCGCCAACGACGCCCTACTACTGCTGCTATTTTCCTACTGCTTCGTGAAGAACATTGCAGTTCTTCATCGTCTTCTTCCTCTTCCTCCTACAGGTTGTCCGCAACAAGAAGGGATGCAGGAAGCATCTTCTTCTCTGCTTCTTCCTCCCTGCTGGCCGTTGCTATTGTTGCTGTTATTCTTCTTGCAGAAACAAAGCATCGGATTTTTGGTTACTTCACCACCGTTCTTCACGTTCTAGCCACCAAATCATTACCCAAGATAGGTTTTCTCAAGGGCTTGGCAAAACCATGTTTATAATAAATCCATGTATGCATATAGGTTTATTAGAATTGGAGTTCAATGGCTTTACGGGGTTTTCTACATGTTTAAAGAAATAGCGACCCTATATAGGGCGCTATTTGATCTGACGACTGCATACACAGTCGTTATTTTGGTTAGCCATTTAATAATTATACACTTTAAAAATTTAATAACAGAGAATCATGACACCTAATTTAATGTATGATTATAGTTCTGGATTCCTGCTAATTTTCTTTACCTGACCATGTAATTGTTCTTGAAAAATTTATTTTATTTAGAAAATGGCACTGTTTATAAATAAACCGAAATCTAAGATCTATTTAAAGAATTCCAAAATCTGTTGAACTCGATTTAAAAGAATTCCAAGATCTATTTTCACAGAATGTCGAACTTGATTTAAAAGAATTCCATGTTTTATTTACACTAGATGCTAAACTTGATTTAAAAGAATTCCAGATTTTTCACTAAAAGTGGAACTGGATTTAAAAGAATTCATGGCTATGATGGTCTTTGGCACTATATTCTAGTCCGTGAGTATAGTCCCACGTTTCTCGGTGCTTTATCGATATCCCACTATATTTCTCAGTGATAGATGAACCCTCCGCGGGATATTCCTTCCTTCGGACTGGTGAATTTATCATAGAGGCCTCTGTAAGTCTCTTCGAAGCCTTGGATTCCCTCAAGGCCAATTGAGCAGGTTGTACCACTAAAACCCATAACACTTTTATTGCCATGTCACTCTAAGAACATGGTATACCGGCCCTCATGGTATGCTAAATAGCCACCATGAGATTAATTCTTGAGCTAATGGAATGGGAAACCATGTCATTGCTAATCATCTTGGATTACGTGCCTCCACGTAGACACCAATTCTTTTACCTTATCATGTACAAAGAACGAGCGCTCATGTGGTTATGAACGCTTATTCGAGTACTTATGGCACCCACTAGGGAGCCAACTCCACCTAGTTTTCTGATATATTCCGCAAAATCTACCTTAAAATTCCTACCAGTTTCATTCCCTTGGAATTCTACATTGGCTATAACTATCGTGGATGTCGAAAGTGCATTATACAATGCCTGCGCATATAAGGGCCCGATCTGATTTTGGGAGGAGCACCCGAAAGTACTAGTGCCCATGGGAGTTGTAATGATCGCGGTGTGGCATTGCACCGAAGTACTCATCGTTCTAGAGACATTCCACTTACTCTCTCTCTCGTGACTTTACATGATATTACTTGCGTGCGTGACTCGTCGTGGTACTTGCTAGAACTCTAAATAGCCAATCTCTCATGCTTGATACTATCTTTAACTCTTTTTACTAGAAATTTCATATCTCGGTTTAATCGATATACTTGCATTCTACTTTTCCGATCATTCATGTATAATAGCCTTGCATCCATGTAACATGTAATTACTTGAAGCTAGCTTGTTCTTGAGATATAATTGCTACTGAGCTTTCGCTCACCCAGTTTACTCTAACATTTTTCAGGTATTCAGGTGGCTAGCGAGACCGAGACTCACATGGGAGGGACAAGTATGCCAGCGAGCTTCGAAAACTAGTGGACCCGTGTCTTTTATCTTTCTTGAGTCTAGATAGTATTTCATATTAATTGTCTAGGCAAGTTCGCTAGCGTGTCTTTGGTCGTTTCTTTCCATTATGATGTAGTCGAGTCTGCCAGTTTTAAAATTGGAAATTGTAAGAGACTTATATCTGAAATAAAATTTTTATTGTTGCTCCAAATTATTTGGTCTCATGCCATTGCTCTTGATCGTTCACGACTGTTTAACTGCCACGTTCCGAGCAAAATGACACGTTCCGCTGCTATCGGTTCGGGGCGTGACAGAGGTGGTATCAGAGCTTCAGCTTTCACATCCTCAAGTTATTAGGTTCCAGTGATAGGTCAAGTATCCTTGTCAGTCGTATCAGAGCTTCGGCTTTCACAACTCGAAGTTATTAGATTCTAATGATAGGTCAAGTATCCTTGTCAGTTATATCAGAGCTTCGGCTTTCACAACCTGAAGTTATTAGGTTCCAGTGATAGGTCAAGTATCCTTGTCAGTTATATCAGAGCCTCAGCTTTCAAATCCTTAGGTCATTATGTCCTAGAGATAGGTCAAGATTCCTTGTCAGTCATATCAGAGCTTCGGCTTTCATATCCTTAGGGCATTAAGTCCAAGATTAAATATCCTTGTCGGTCATCCTATAGGAGTTCCGTGAGAGATGGGTAGAACTTGGGGTTAAAGTTATAAAATTATGATAAAATATTTACATTTCATTAACAATAATTATTGAGTTAATAAATTATCTCCCCACATATCCTTGCAGGAACCTAGATAAAATGGAACCATCTAAGCCAAGCCTTGTTCCCGAGATGGTACTAGTAGATACCAAGCTTATGCGGACCTTGTTAGAAGAGTCCAGGAGCTAGAGAAGGCGGTGGAAGAGAAAGAGAGAGTTGAAGGGAAGGATCAAACCAATAATTCTGGGAAGTTCACCGTTACCAAGAAAAGGGTAAACGAGGGTGATATTTCACAAAAGTGTAAAAAATGCCAGAAATGTAAGAAGTTTAATAAGAAGGGAACTTCGACAGATCACTCGCAAGGTAAGTGTAAATCTTGTGGAAGATATGGTCACCAATCAGAAAAGTGTTGGTGGAGCTCGGGAGCGTGTCTGCGTTACTAGAGCTTAGATGATAAGATTACGGAATGCCTTATTTTGACCAAGAAGCTTCCAAGAGAAACTCAAGCTGTGGCCGAACTTGCCAAGAGAAAAGTTAGGAAAGGTACCTCTCATCCGTACTCCTAAACTAGTTCTTTTCCATACTTAAGATTTCTTCTTTACCTGTATAGAATCAGTTCCCCGTTAGGAATGGAAGGTGACGAGAATTTGGGGACCAAAATCTTTTAAGTGGGGGATGGTGTAACGCCCGGTAATTTTGAAATAAGAATAAATATATTTAGGAATAAAATCTATACATAATACATATTCTTACAAATAAGTATATAATGTTTAATAAATAAAATTTATTCAAATAAATAAATGTCCAAGTGATATTCTTTCAGGGATGGAAGTAAAAAGGTTTGCTCGGATCGAACCTGCCTCTGATACCCAAGACAAAGACTAATAAAAGTTAAAGAAATTCTGAGGAATAAAATCCCTATATACATACAAATTATTAATAGGTATATGAGGGTTAGTAAATAACAAATAGATTTAGTTATATATATATATATACATATATATATCAAGATATATATATATATATATATATCAAGATATATGAAACCCACACACATTGTAAGGGCCTTTAGAATACGTATATGACAAATAACAAGCTTTGGAAAAAATGGATAACAACATATTGACACAAATAAGGGCCCTTAAGTCTCAACCCACTCATCCATATATCTGTGCATATATATATAATGTAATATAAATAAATATAATACAACGTAAATAATCAAGGGCAAACTCTGTACACAACCCCCTGACATCCTAAAAAGGCTGACAAAAGAACTCATGGACACTACTATTGTATTATAATAAATTTAAGAATGACATGTTATTTTTAGGTAAGCATTTAATGCACAACATAATTTTAATTGAATTAAGAATCATTAAATCTTGAAAAAAATGTCAATTTATATTAAATTACTAATTTATAAAATTTAATATTCTACATTTATTTCATTATAATCTTATTAGAAGGGAGAAGGATATATATATAAGATTTAATTACATTAAAGATATGTAAAACATAAAAGAATGAGCATATATGTAATTTCGGTTCTTTCAAGGGCATTGAGAAAAGGCCAAAAACTCAATTGACGCCTCTTGGTACAGGCGTATCCAACGTGAAAGACGACTTAATGCAAGTCGTTATTTACAAATTAGTAAAAGTCAAATAAAATATACAGTTAAAGGTATTATACAATAATAGGGATATTTATACAATATCGGTCCTTTGGAGGTTGAAGAGAAATTACCAAAATCAAATGACGCCATTACTATAGGCGTTGATTTCATATGAAACGACTTAAACAAAGTCGTTATTTTATTCTAAAATGAATAGTGCCAATTTTTGAACTAAAGAATTTTGAAAAACTAATTACATGAAAAATGGAGAAAAATGGAAAGTGCATACTCATAAAATTTCCCAACAAGATCACATCAAGAAAAAAAGAAAAAAATCCAGAAAGATCGTTACACCTTAAATTAACAAATAGGGAAAGGTGAATGACGCCTCCAAGCAAGTCGTCAATTAAGGAATTGACGACTGTGTATACAAGCGTCATTTATTGAAATAACGCCCCAACCTGAGGCGTCATTTTCCAAAAGGGACAGTCGGTGTTTCGTTCGAAGAGGGATGTTATCTAGGTAAGTTTGGATTAAGGAAATTGATCCATACGTGGATATCTATGGTTTTAGTCCTAATCGAACTCCTAGAACTCATAAGAATTCCTTCTCCTATAAATACCAACCCTTACATCGAACCCATATTGACACTATTCGCCAAAGACGCCCTACTACTGCTGCTATTTTCCTACTACTTCGTGAAGAACATCGTGGTTCGTCATCGTCTTCTTCCTCTACCTCCTACGGGTTGTCCGCAACAAGAAGGGACGCAGGAAGCATCTTCTTCTCTGCTTCTTCCTCCCTGCTGGCCGTTGCTACTGTTGATGTTATTCTTCTTGCAGAAACAAAGCATCGGATTTTTGGTTACTTCACCACCGTTCTTCACGTTCTGGCCACCAAATCATTACCCAAGGTAGGTTTTCTCAAGGGCTTGGCAAAACCATGTTTATAATAAATCCATGTATGCATATAGGCTTATTAGAATTGGAGTTCAAGGGCTTTAGGGGGTTTTCTGCATGTTTAAAGAAATAGCGACCCTATATAGGGCGCTATTTGATCTGACGACTGCATACACAGTCGTTATTTTGGTTAGCCATTTAATAATTATACACTTTAAAAATTTAATAACAGAGAATCATGACACCTAATTTAATGCATGATTATAGTTCTGGATTCCTGCTAATTTTCTTTACCTGACCATGTAATTGTTCCTGAAATTTTTATTTTATTTAGAAAATGGCACTGTTCATAAATAAACCGAAATCTAACATCTATTTAAAAATTCCAAAATATGTTGAACTCGATTTAAAAGAATTCCAGGATCTGTTTTCACTAAATGTCGAACTTGATTTAAAAGAATTCCAGGTTTTATTTACACTAGATGCTAAACTTGATTTAAAAGAATTCCAAGGTTTATTTACTCTAAATGCTAAACTTGATTTAAAAGAATTCCATATTTTTCACTAAAAGTGGAACTGGATTTAAAAAAATTCATGGCTATGATGATCTTTGGCACTATATTCTAGTCCGTGAGTATAGTCCCACGTTTCTCGGTGCTTTATCGATATCCCACTATATTTCGCACTGATAGATGAACCCTCCGCGGGATATTCCTTCCTTCGGACTGGTGAATTTATCATAGAGGCCTTCGTAAGTCTCCTCGAAGCCTTGGATTCCCTCAAGGCCGATTGAACAGGTTGTATCACTAAAACCCATAACACTTTTATTGCCATGTCACTCTAAGAACATGGTATACCGACCCTCATGGTATGCTAAATAGCCGCCATGAGATTAATTCTTGAGCTAATGGAATGGGAAACCATGTCATTGCTAATCATCTTGGATTGCGTGCCTCCACGTAGACACCAATTCTTTTACCTTATCATGTACAAAGAACGAGCGCTCATGTTGTTATGAACGCTTATTCGAGTACTCATGGCACCCACTAGGGAGCCAACTCCACCTAGTTTTCTGACATATTCCGTAAAATCTACCTTAAAATTCCTACAAGTTTCATTCCCTTGGAATTCTACATTGGCTATAACTATCATGGATGTCGAAAGTGCATTATACAATGCTTGCGCATATAAGGGCCCGATCTGGTCTTGGGAGGAGCACCCGAAAGTACTAGTGCCCATGAGAGTTGTAATGATCGCGGTGTGGCATTGCACCGAAGTACTCGTCGTTCTAGAGACATTCCACTTACTCTCTCTCTCGTGACTTTACATGATATTACGTGCATGCGTGACTCATCGTGGTACTTGCTAGAACTCTAAATAGCCAATCTCTCATGCTTGATACTATCTTTAACTCTTTTTACTAGAAATTTCATATCTCGGTTTAATCGATATACTTGCATTCTACTTTTCCGATCATTCATGTATATTAGCCTTGCATCCATGTAACATGTAATTACTTAAAGCTATCTTGTTCTTGAGATATAATTCCTACTGAACTTTCGCTCACCCAGTTTACTCTAACATTTTTCAGGTATTCAGGTGGCTAGCGAGACCGAGGCTCACATGGGAGGGACAAGTGTGCCAGCGAGCTTCGAAAACTAGTGGACCCATGTCTTTTATCTTTCTTGAGTCTAGATAGTATTTCCTATTAATTGTCTAGCCAAGTTCGCTAGCCTGTCTTTGGTCGTTTCTTTCCATTATGATGTAGTCGAGTCTGCCAGTTTTGAAATTTGAAATTGTAAGACACTTATATTTGAAATAAGATTTTTATTGTTGCTCCAAATTATTGGATCTCATGCCATCGCTCTTGATCGTTCACGACTGTTTAACTGCCAACTTCCGAGCAAAATGACACGTTCCGCTGCTATCGGTTCGGGGCATGACAGCTGGGGAAGGAGGGGAGAAAGGTGGAAAATTCAAATTTGGCCTAGGGAGGGGTGGGTTTAGTCTTGGGAAGGTGGAGACTTGCTTGGGAAGGGAAAGTGGGTAGTTGGGAGTTGGATGGTGGAGCTAGGATTGGGTGGGGATCTCTTGGGGTTGGGGTGGAGTAAAGAGAGGGGTGTAGGGAGTTGGAGTAGCTTTAATGGAGGGGGAAAGAGAGAGAAAGTAGGTGGGAGGGTGAGGAGAGAGAGAGGGGGGGCCCTTAGAGAGAGAGAGAGAGAAAGAGGTTAGCGGAGGGGAGCTTCTCACTCCACTCTAAAGGCTCTCACCAAAGAAATTCAATTTTCTGGACTCAAAATAGTAGTTTTTCATTCATTCATTAACTAAAAATGGAGAGAGTGGGGTCCTATTTATAGGGATCCCACAATTTACAATAAGTCCATGTGCTTAGGAACAATGACAAATAACTAAGGGGGAAGCGGGCACGCATGGGCCTAGCCCATTGAATTGGGCCCATAAACTAATTTAATCAACCTAATGACACTCAAACTTAGGTAAATGACTGCCTAACCTAGGTACTGGACTCAAATAAAAGGAAAATTACAATGATATGACTCAAATAAAATATGAAAATTACATGCTATGACTCAGAAAATGTGACGGACACAATGGAGTACTATCAGTGAGCAATCGGAGATGTGGAAAAAATGTGAAGGGTGAGAGATGCCCCCATCAGACCCCCGGGGTGCGAAGAACTCGACTCCGTAGAGTATGGATCCGCCGGGGAAGTGGTCCTCTAATGCAGCTCTTGGCGAGCCATGACCTCCAAACTCAACCTCCCATCCTCAGCCGGGTGGACGGCTCTTTAGCCTCTCAAGGTGGCTCGGGCACACCCTCTTGTCGGTGATGGAACCATGCTTGCCTAGTATTGCCTCCGTGTGCACATGTCGGGCTATCAGGCTGATATGTGGTGGCTCTCCGAGTGTGTCTCTCACAAGGGTAGGGGTAGGCCCAAAACTCTCACTAGGATCCACCGCGGTACCCATATAGGGTGTCGGACCCGCCACATGGGAAATGGGGTGAATCCCAAAACCCATTGAAAGCCCAACCCATAAGTCGAGTTGCCAAGGCCACTCGGAACTAGGCAAGGTCCAAGTCCTCGTGCCCTCAAGTTGGAGGTGACCCTAGGATAGAGTCACTCCAAAGTCACCATCGCCAAGTTGCCAAGCACTACGATGCGGTGTGAGTGGGAGATGCATGATATGCAAAGGGGGGCTAGGACAACCATATTTAGACCAATCATGCAGAGGTGCTATTGAGACTTTGAAGGGTGTGAGAGGGCCGAGGCATCCATAGGTGTCCCTCTCATGCATGGGTGTGATGAGTGTCGGAGGACCCGGACATCCACGAATGCTCCTAACATGTTGAAGACTCATCATGAATGAAGGTGGACCATTACATCCGAATATGGACCACTCATGTTTCTTACTTGACATGTGGGTGATATGAATGAATGTATCTGACTTATGAATCATGTCAAGTGGTTCGAAGTGCCAAGACATATGTTTTCCTAACCCGAAAATGAGTTTGATGTGTTGGGGGATGGTTTGGCATTGGAGTTTCCATTCAAAAGGGTTGAAGGGGTCAAGGAAGGTGGACATCATGGGGAGAGGCACCTCCTTGTTCCCTAGGTGTAGATCTTCCTTGGTCATAGCTACCCTTGTGTCGCCCGGGACTTGGGAGAGGTGGGCTTGGCCCAACATGGTGTGTGTGGGTAGGAAGGAGTGGGTGATAAGTGATGTGTGCGGATCACATGGGTTCCCGGGTTCCCATTAGGAGGGGTCAAAAGGATCAACATAAGTGTACCCAAGGGAAAAGAGCTCTAAGTTCATCTCAACATCCTCAAGTTCCTCACAGTATGGTGGTGGATCATTCTCCTCTAATGAAATGATTGGGCCGTAGTTCTTAGTGGGTGGGTTGGCCATGAGAGAATGGCTTGACTTTCTGCCCGATATGAGGGACTCCAATTTGAGGATAAGGTCGGGCTCATTGGGTGTGGGGAGGAATAATAGAAGGTCACTAGTTTAGCATCCAATGGTGTAGATTGAGGTGATAGACCCGACACAATGGTGTAGGAGGTCAAGGCTCCTAGGTTGTTTGGCCATAGGGGTCAACATGCTAGTGAACTCGATTTGCCATGCTTGGCTCTTAAGAAGATCCTCTAAAGTTTCCACTTGGTAGGATGATTGGATGGTGGTGTGATAGGTGGAGAAGAATACTATGGGGAGGTTTAGCTCCAAGGGAGGGTAGGCATGGGATGTGATGGGAGGGATTGGTCTCTCTCATTTAGCCATCTAGCTAGGGGCCCATCTATGAATATGGTGCCATTTGTGAAGGTTTGTGGCTCTTGAAGATCCGGGCTATGAGGGGTGGGAGGAGTTTGAGGTTCTTGGGTTTCCTCATGGGTAGGGAGAGGGTCCGGGCTAGCATCTACTTCTATGTAAGTGGGTGTGGCCTCCTTTCTCAAGGGAATTGGAAGGTCTTTTGGGGATGGGGTGATGATGGTTGGTGCATGGTGCACATGGGGTGGAGGGTAAAGGGAGACTTAGTTTGGGATTGGTAGGGGAAGTAGTGGAGGCCTAGGTTGGGGTAGGATTGTAGTTGGAAGTGGAAGATAGGTTGGGTGGGCCTCGGTGGGGGTATCCCTTATGGGGGAAGGTGGAGGGGCGGAGGTCAATTGGGTGTGGGTGTGAATTGGATAAGGGAGAGTGGGTTTGGGGGTGGTGGCCGTCATGTGCCTAGGTGGAGGGGTGGACACGGGGTCCACTTGGGTTTGAATGGTGAAGGTTGGGTGAGTGACTTTGGACAGGGGAGTGGTGGTCATCACGAGGGAAACCGGGTCGGTTAAGGGTCTCTTGCCCTTGGGATCGGCCGGTTGTGGAGGGGTGGGAGTGGGGGCCTATTTGGTTTGAATGGTGGTGGTTAGGTAGCAAAGTGTAGAGGTGTTGATTGGGATTGGAGGTGGTGGGTGTTGTGCGGGTTGGGAGATGTAGAGGGCCTTTATGGCGGCCTTGAACTGGCCGGGAGAGAAGGGAGGAGTTGTAGTGCTCCTCGGACTATGGCTCTCCAAGTAGGGAGGGGGACGTTGGGGAGCGTAGATCTTCCTAAGTTCTATCTTCATCTCCTCCCAATTTGAAATGGACTCTTGCCTCCTAACCCTCCTTAAGCCCTCTATGTGTTCCCACTTACTCTTGGCTTGACCCTGAAGTCGTCCCTTGGCAATGCGAACTCTCGCGGGTCCATATGCCATAATCCTTTCAAAGTGCATTTCCATGGTAGCCTCCCACTTTAGATAGGCAGTAGGGCTCGATCTGTCAAAGCGAAGGTCCTCATCTAGAATGATGCCTAAGAGGGGTGGACCCTAGGACCCTTGTGGAGGGCCGAATTGTATGGAATTGACCATAGAGGAATAGCCATGATGATCGGGGGATAAATGCAATGGTCCTAGGACAAGACTTAGTATAGACAAGTCTAAAACTTGCTCTGATACCAATTGATGTGACACAACCTAAGACCTATATTGCAAGCAATGCAACGGACACGGCAATGTCACACAAGCGGACTCACTCGCATTTGGCACACTCGGGTCCGTAGGTGGACCGACGATGGGGTGAGGGTCCAAGGATGGACCTGGATGTTTCCAAGGGTATTGCTGGCTTGGGGAGGACCCCTAAGGGCCTGGGGTTGCCCAAATTCATGGGCGGTCAGCACGCCGTGGGCGTGGGTAAATTGGTCTCGCTCACAACTCACCCACAGTGGACACTCACATTGTAGCAATTTGAGATCGTGCACTCAACTCACCGACCGACGGGCAACTAGAAACGATACTAAGACAAATAAAAGTAAAACCAGCAGAGGAAGTGTCCAGGGACTCACCTGATCGGTGTGAAGACACCGATCCCAATCGGAGATGAGGGCGAGGGAGGAAGCGTGGGCTTACCCGCACGCCGCGCCGGAGAAGCTTCAACCTGAAATTTAAGAAATTACACCACTACTCCCCATGCAAGGGGGTTGAACAAGGTGAGGGGAAGTCAAATTTACAGTCAAACACTACCTCCCACAGGGAGGGGCTATAAGCCTGTTGTGTTCGGTGCAAGTATTTAGAGGGGGGGTGAATGAATATATCCTATAAAAACTTTCACACAATATAAACTTTCGCTCAATTAGAATTTCGCTCACTCAATAGATTAAACACTTAGAACAAAATCTGATCAAATCATGTAATGAACCTGTGATCAAACACTTGGAGCGCCCCTATGCAAACATCTAGCGGAAGCAAACCATAAGCAATCAAATCACAATGCAAGAGGGGTTTTTAGGTGGTTCGGTCCTGCAGACCTACATCCACCCCACACTCAACCCGAGTGTGGCTTCACTAACTGCTGGGCAACACAGCTTGCCAACAGACGCTGATACACAGCTTACCCAGGGGAACAACCTCCCCTCTTCCTCTTACACGGAGGGAACCTCTAGCAACTCACGGTCACTAGAAACCAGAGACTCACGTCTCTCTTCCTCTATACCAAGAGGAAACCCCACTAGTAGCAGCCCCGCTACCAGTGAACCAGCCAGTAGCACTCTGCTACCAGCAATCCACCAGAGGCCTAGCCTCTCTTCCTCCTAGCCCGGAGGGAACCCATAAGCAGCCCCCCTGCTGCTTGCAAATCGGAGATC
The DNA here is from genome assembly GCA_022559845.1 of Amorphophallus konjac. Lineage (NCBI taxonomy): Eukaryota > Viridiplantae > Streptophyta > Magnoliopsida > Alismatales > Araceae > Amorphophallus > Amorphophallus konjac. The sequence continues at coordinate 224,455,839 of CM040123.1, read as the reverse complement.
AGATCTCCCTTCTCCTGACCCACCAGGAGGAAACCGACCTCAGTCCAGAGGATCGGAAGAACAAGGATAACCAAATGAAAAAGGAAAAACAAAAACACGAAATGAAAATAACTTCAGCAAATAGAAAGCTGAAAAATGAAATGCACAATGTGGCTCTCAACGGAGCTGACTGGCCTGGATCTGATCCACGGTCCAGTAGGAACAGATCTCCCTCGATCTCACTCTCTTTCTTCACTCTCTCTCTTTCTCTTTCTTCTTTGCTGCACTTCTCTTCTTCTCTCGATCTATGGTCTCCTTTTCTCTCTTTCTCTTTTTCTTTTCTTCTCTGCTGCACTTCTCTTCTTCTCTCTTTCTGGATCGAAGGGCTTTCTGCTCTCCAGGCTTCTTCTTCGATCAGCCTCTATCTGAAGACGAAGGCTCCAATATATACCAGCAGCAATGAGGAGATAGGGCGTGTGCTTCCCACGCCTTTCATCCAGAAGATTCCTCCTCGGATCACGTGCTCAACACCACCTCGGATCACGTGTCAGGTGCCAGCTTCGGGTCACGTGCCCATTCATCAGTACGCTCAGCAACTGGAGTTGAGGTGGCGTCAACACACTTGCTCCAAAGGGTTGACGCAGCCTTCAAAGACATTCGACCAGTAAAACTCAAGTCTGCTGCGTTGACTCCATCAGCCTGCTGCGTTGACGCATCGGTGATCCAGTGATCAAGTCTTCAGCAGATGGGCGTGCTGCGTCGACGCTCTCAATCAATGGCGTTAACGCATTGATGCGTTCCAGTGAGCAACCAGCCTAGCCTTTTTTAACTGTTGCGTCGACGCTGCTCCACTGCTGCGTTGACGCATTGGAGTATGCATTGTCGATGCTGCCAATGTACTCCAGAGACTGCAATAAGGGATACTTGAACTGCTGCGTCCACGCTACTTGATCAATGCGTTGACGCACCAGAGTAATCCACAAGCTTCTTTCTTGATTGTTTGAACTACTGCGTCCACGCCACTTGATCAAGGCGTTGACGCATTGGTGTGTTCCAGTGACTGAAATTGGATGTCTTCAGCCCTCTTGCGTTAAGGGGTTCATTAGCCTCTTCAGTCCCTGTCAGACAGATGAAACGAAGTCATTAGTTCTAAGTATATGCATTACATTGTATAGACTTTGCTGTGAAAGTGAAAGCAATGTAAAGTATGCACAACGCAATGTATAGACTTAATGAATATAAAGACATCATAAGACTCAGATGAACACAGGCGGTGTATAGACTTGATGTGTTCACTGGTGGATGTACATACTTTAGGAACATGAAGCGAGTCAGTGTACAGACTTCAAATTGAAGACAGCTGCTGTATTGACTTTGAAGACGGAAGCCAGTGTACAGACTTTCCACCGACCAGTGTATGGACTTCAACAGTGAACGGCTGTACAGACTTGGAAGAATTGAAGCCAGTGTACAGACTTTATGAAGCGAAGTCAATGTACAGACTTAGAGTGTAGCTAAAGCCTTGATCGTAGGAATAGGCTGGACTGTATAGACTTCAGGCTTCAGAAACGGATGTGCAGACTTCACTTATGAAACGTAGGGACAGACCCCAATGTATAGACTTTGCCTAATGCATGAAGACAGACGCTGTACACACTTACGCTGAAGTCTGTATAGACTTTCCAATGTCTAGACTTGCAGATGTGAACGACACAATGTATAGACTTCAGGTGTGAAGACATTGTGAATGCAAATGCAATGTTCAGACTTCATTGTATAGAGTTCAACTCAAACAATCAATGTTCTGATGGGTCGACGCATCAGCAAGGGTGGGTCGACCCACTACTGTTCAGACTGTAGATACATGCAGAGACATGATATCTGACAGAATGCAATGCATATATATAAAGAACAAATGCCATCAATGTTAAACATCATCATTCATGTTACTATCATATGCAGAATGCTCAAGAATAAGAATGCACAGAAAAGCACTTTGTTTATTGCAATCATGCAATCATCAAAACACAATAACATTGCTATCATCAAAATACAATATCAAATGCACTCAAATGCACTCACTATCTTGCTATCATCAAAACCAAATAGCATTGCTATCATCAAAGCAACATAGCACATGCTTGTGCCTAAGAGGCACAACATTCTCCCCCTTTTTGATGATGGCAACACAATGTGACAGTGAGTCACACACAAGATTTTCTCCCCCTTTGACATGATCAAAAAGAGAAAAACAGTAAAAATAATAGTGCAAAGTGCATTATGCATGCAAATTCCTCTAGAACATTCTCCCCCTGAATGTAAGACTCCCCTAAATTATTTCTCCCCCTAAATAATAGCTCCCCCTTTAAGAAGGAATATGAACAGATAAGCAAGGAAGAGAAGGTAGGAGGGTCACTTGACAACAGCTGAATCATAGGTTCAGAAAGGAAGCATGATTATAAACAACTGTTAAAGTATAAGAATCAGCAACATACAATTTTGACAAAAATTCAGGTTTAATAGTGATAAACCTATAGTAAAAGATCTGACCCCTGAAAAAGATTGTCACTAGGTTCCACCGCGGGGCGCTTATAGGGTGTTAGATCTGCTACATTGAAAATGGGATGTACCCCATAGCCCTCCGGTAGGTCCAGCTCATAAGCATTGTTGCCAAATCGTCTCAGAACTTGGAAAGGTCAGACCCTCGTGCCCTCAGCTTGGAGGTGGCCTCGGGAAAGAGCCGCTCCATTCTCACCATCACGTAGTCGCCTACTTGGAATTATAAGTGGCGCCTGTGAGCATCTGCCCGCTTTTTGTAAGCCTCGTTACTCTTCCCTATGTGCTTGCGAATGTTATCATGCAACTCTTTGATGTGTTGTGCAAATGACTCGATAGAGATAGACACTCTAGCATGTGGGGGAAGAGGAATAAGATCAGAGGGCTTCTTAGGTCTATAACCATGGACGACTTCAAATGGACTCTTGCCTATTGACCTATTGACAGAATCATTGTAGGCAAATTCGGCTTGGGGTAAAAGAAGATCCCAATTCCTGGGATGGTCCCCAACTAACCAACGAAGTAGATTCCCAAGGCTTCGGTTGACGGCCTCGGTTTGGCCATCAGTTTGAGGATGGTAGGCCGTGGAAAACTTGAGGAGGGTGCCCATTAAGTGCCAGAGGGTCTTCCAGAAGTAGCTAGTGAATTTCACATCCCGGTCGGACACGATGGTTTTAGGCAGACCATGGAGTCAGACTATCTCATCAAAGAATAAGCGGGCTACCCTAGAAGCATCTGTGGTCTTGGAACATGGGATAAAGTGAGCCATTTTGGAGAACCTATCGACCACCACAAAGATAGAATCATGTTTACAAAGGGTCCTAGGGAGGCCCAGGACAAAGTCCATGCTCAAGTCTTGCCAAGGTCGATCTGGGATGGGGAGGGGTGTGTAAAAACCGGTGTTTTGCTTCACCTACTTGGTCGAGGCGCAAGTGCGACACTGACCCACAATTTTGGTGACATCCCTTTTAAGGCTTGGCCAATAGAACTGCCTCTCGACTAACTCAATGGTCTTTTGGACCATAAAGTGACCAGCAATGCCACCTCCATCTAATTCCCAAACCAAGAAGTCCCGAATGGAAGTCTGGGATATACACAGCCTAGTCCCTTTGAAGAGATACCCATCCTGGAGTAAGAATCCCTCACGTTCCTTGTTGGGCTGGGTGGAGAGGATGGTGTAGTGACTCCCAAAGTCGGGGCAACTAGGGTACTCCTCTTTGATTCGCTCAAACCCTGTGACCTCTACTTGGACAATGGAGAGTAAGGTTACCCATCTACTTAACGCATCGGCAGCACGATTCTCACTACCCGCTTTGTACTTTAAGACAAAAGTGTCAGCCTGGATGTACTTAACCCAGTGGGCATGATGGGCATTATGTTTTTGTTGGGAGTTGAGGTACTTCAATGCCTCGTGGTCCGAAACGATCACAAACTCTTTGGGCAATAGGTAGTGTCTCCAATGCCGAAGGGATTGGTCCACAGCGTAGAATTCCTTATCGTAGGTTGAGTACTTTGTTCTAGCCTTGCAAAGCTTCTCACTAAAGTAGGCTACGGGATGACCTTCTTGGCTAAGGATGCCTCCAATCCCTACCTCGGAGGCGTCACAAGTGACCTCAAAGACTTTGGAGAAGTCGGGGAGGCAAAGGACTGGGGCTTGGGTCATCTTTTCCTTGAGTTCCTGAAATGCTTTGGAGGCTGCCCTAGTCCAAACAAAGGTCCCCTTCTTGAGGGAATCCGTGATAGGCATGGTCACGGTGCTAAACCCACGGATGAACCTTCTATAAAAGGTGGCTAGCCCATGAAAACTTCGTGCATCATGGAGGGTCTTGGGCTCGAGCCAAACAAGGATGGCTTGGACCTTCTCAGGGTCCATGGATACCCCTTGGGCTGAGACAATGAATCCTAGGAAGACAAGTTGGTTGGTCATGAAGTGACACTTCCCGGGATTGGCATAAAGGCTTTCTTTCCTAAGAGTGGTGCAAACTTGTCTGAGGTGATCAAGGTGGGCTTCCACGGATTGGCTATAGATGAGGATATCGTCAAAGTAGACGACAAGGAAGATGCCGATGAAGGGGGGAAGGACCTCGGTCATGAGGCGCATGAAAGTGCTTGGTGCATTGGAAAGTCCGAAGGGCATGACAAGCCACTCATAAAGATAGTCCTTGGTCTTAAAAGCGATCTTCCACTCATCCCCAGGCCTAATCCGAACTTGATGGTAGCCACTTTTGAGGTCAATCTTGGAGAAGATTGTGGCTCTAGTAAGCATATCTAGCATATCATCTAGCCGGGGGATGGGGAACCTATATTTGACAGTGATTTTATTGATGGCCCGACTATCCACACACATGCACTAAGTTCCATCCTTTTTGGGTGTGAGGAGGGCCAGGACGGCACATGGGCTCTTACGGATTCGGAGGAAACCTTATTTGATGAGTTCCTCAATTTACCTCCTAAGTTCGGCATGCTCGGTGGGGTTGAGGCGATAGTGAGGGAGGTTGGGTAGGGTGGCTACGGGGACAAGGTCGATGGCATGTTGCACATCGTGCATGGGTGGCAGTCTATCCGGAACCTCATCGGGGAACACATCGTGGAACTCTTCAAGGAGGTGTTGGATTTCCACCGAGGGTCGGTCCGTTGGGGTGTGTTTGCGACCTTTTCTTTCTTTCGCGGGTCGATCGACCAACTGACTAATTGGTAGTCAAATGATCAATTAACGACGCGGGCGTGCCAGTCATATGAGTGACGAATTTGTGATGCGCTCATTCTGACCCATGTCGGGCGAAAGTGAGGTTCGGTCGGGACCAACAGTCCGCCATACCATAAAGGCTATGGCGTTAGTTACATCCCCCACGAGGAGGGAACACCTTTGATTAATTGTCGAGATAGCGGGCTGTCGAAGCCGAATTAAAAAAGCTATATGATGATCGTGACGAAGGCATGCAGGATGCATACATTTATCATGCAGAAGATGCATAATTCATGGGATTATGGATCCTCGGTACGTGGAGGAGGACATAGGTCCGAAGACCACCGTCGCGCATAGCGAAGACTTCCGACCAGACGTAATCCGGATTTCCGTCGACGCCATTTAATGTACCCGAGGATCTATGCATGCATGCACACATGACGTTCATGACTATATTAAGCATGATAATAGAATCATGGAAGCAAATGATGATCAACCACGTTTATTACTCCCCATCGAGAAGAGGGAAGGCAACACAAGTGTGACAGCGAAAGCACAATGCTAACGGACATGGTGATGAAGATATGATAAAAGTATAGCTTGGACTCGCTCGGCCCTTCCTTTATTCAATTTATTACCAATTATGGTTTATTAACACTGACCGTGAGAGACGAGAATCGCTCCGGGGGCGAGTGAATGATTAAAACAACAAGAGGGGTTCAAAACCGGCGCGGACACATGAGGGATAGCTTATACGGCGCGATAAAGCATAGGTATAAACGGTTAATACTGCGCGGCCATATAGCTGGTTAAGACGGCGTGCAAAGGATTGGGGTGCGCCGGAAAGGCGCAAGGAAGTTTTTTTGTTTTTTTAAGTGTAGGGTTAATCCAGCGCGGGGGGGTACCACGCCGTATTAGGGCGCGCAGGGTTAAGGCCGCGCCGTTTTAGCTTATTTTTGATGAATTTTGAATCATTTGAGTTTGTTAAGTTTATGTTGAGGGTTTTGAAGCCATTTGAGGCCAATTGTTTATTAAATTGAAGTCCAGAACCCTCCAAAAATGACGTGATAAGCCAGTGCGAGGTTCCTACTCGAGCACCGGGATAATTGGGTCCAGAATGAGTATCTCGTTATGGTTCATTCATTATTAATCTGTCCAAAATTGGATAGCATCTCCCCTGAACCTGAAGAGTTACAGGGGAGAAGCGGGGTCATGCTCACATATGGAACAAGCCCCTAAACCGCCGGTCTACACGAAGGCAGCCAGCAAACCCCATTGGATAGGATACCCCGAGGACTAGCCTGCTAGGGGCACCAAGGTTCCATAAGGAAAAAGACAGAGAGATGAAGCCATTGATGATGGGAGCATCACCCCGAGGACTAGCCTGCGAGGGGTGGACTTCCCACAGATTATGGGACATCCGCTGAAGGGACCGGCCGTTAGGAGAGTGGAGCTCTGAGGGCTAGCCTACGAGGAGCGTACATCCCTTGGCCTTGATTGGACCTCCGATTGTCGGGGCTAAGCTCGTTGGGCTAAGGCCCCTATCATTGTCCGCTATGGCCTCGAGGAAGCATCTACCATCGAGAGATAGAGCCCCCGGTCGCCTAGCAATTCCACGAAGCGATAAGGGAATGTCCCCCTCCCCGGGTGATTAAAACGATGAGAAAATCTCGGAACAGTTCGAATGATCATGATGCGTAGAGGTAGTAAATGCATAAATGAGACGGGCCCATCGCAGGAGCATATGCTCGAACAGTTAAAAAGTGACATTCAGGGGATGGACCCTGCAATCCCAAAGGAAATCCTCACTTCACGAGCGATAGGGCGGCACGAAGAGAGAGATTAATGGGAGTTAAGCCCTTTACAGCACGCCAGAGAGAGGCATGCGCAGAAGCACAACTCTGTCCATAAAAAAAGGGGGGGTACGAAGACCCTTGAATCAAACATGAGAATGATCGAAGGAAAAGCCCCCGGGGAGGGGTGTTTCTGTAGCCCACGATGATTCGGGGCATGATAGAGACTTCGGAGAAACCGGAATCAGAGAACTACGCAGAGAAGAACTCAGACACACGCATTGGCATAGATAGAAAAGGGGGGCTGAAGATCATTCATTCGCCCCGTTAATCTAAGCATTCAACATATATGTATTAACGTCCCAGAAACGGGAATGATTCAGTGTTTACATGGTGAGGACATGGCGCCAGCCCCATTGCTCGGTCGCCGCTCGCCGATCACAGAGGCAGAAGACATACAGAGCACCACGAAAACAGAGAAAGGAAGGAAGAGAAAATATAAAATCGCACAGAGGGGGAGGAGAATCGACTCATATCATTGTCTCTCCTCCCCCACTCACTTACATTCGATGGGTGGGAACTTTAGAAGGAGCAGTCTACGGAAAGCAGGAAAAGAACCAGCGCCGGCGCCCACCTCTTCCGGGAACAGGGTATCGTAGAGGAAGAAGACGACCGGCGGAAGCTCCTCCGAAGGGACCCTACTCTCTCTTTGCGTCAGTAGAAAAAAACTCTCCAGAAGCCTTTCTCTCCCTCCGCTCTTCCCTTTCTTTTCTCCTCTATGTCCTCCCTCCTTTTTTTCATCTCAGGTCTCGATCTGTCTCTCCCCTCTTCTCTCTTCAATCGAACCTCACCCATATATATAACAGGTTGGAGGCTCTTCATCCGGCGTGGGCTTTGGCGCGCCGGGAGGAAGCTTCATCAACTTATCGCGCCGTTCTAAGGCGCCATCAGATAGGGTAGCTTGCACGCCGGGATGAGGGCGGAAGGTAGGGGGGGCGCCGGGATAAGGGCGCGCCGGGCTAGTGCTCTTTACGACCTTCGAGCCAGTCGATGAGTCCGGGGATGATTCTGGGAGTCACCGTGAGCATTATCTCACCGATTCTCACTGAAACCTCGACGAGATATCTTGTCGAAGCTCCCGGGTTGGCTATGGCCATTCTCGAGGTTCCAAATAGCTTTGGGTTGATCATACAGGCCTGCCACTGACACTGCCTTCGGCTCTATAATTCGTGCCGCTGGCTCGTCCTGGCCCGTGCCCGAAGCTCCTTGGAAGGTGAGATAATACCAGGGATAGTTCCGCCCGAGCTGGGTGATCATTCAGCCACTGACGGGCCCATCTTGGCGGGAAGCCGCACCTGTGCCGAGTGATCGGGGTCTTCTACCGACAGAGCTTTCGGTCCTCCGTCTCGGAGAGCCAGGGGGGACTCCTTTATCTTCAGGAGAGCCTTTCATGAGGTGGGTAGCCACCGGGTTGACCGCTATCCTTGATCGGACAACGGGTGTAGTGTATGCGGCATGACAGAGTCGATGCCGGTTCATTGGGAAGGCTTGGTCGCACTGCCGGTTGGTTGTGAGTTTGTCTCGGCTCTCCTGAGGTGAAGTCCCCGTGTCCATACGGAGTGACTCGAGGCTCTGGCAGCTTGAGAAATCTTTGATATGTTGATATTTATCGGCTTCCGTGCTTCAGCGGGCCGGGTCCTTCATCTTTGTGTCTTGGTCGCAGACGATCATATTTTGGGTGCCAACAAATGCCCCCCATACGTGGGTGTTGCGCACGAGGCACGAGTGTAGCAGGGCCGACGGATGCACTCCACCAGGCCTGACCTCCTCTTCGGTTGACAGGAGCTCTGAAGGGCCCTTAATTCAGCACGGATGTTAGTCCGGCGCCATTTTCATTTTACTCGGTGCGCACATGACCCTTGGGCTTTCTAATCCGAGTGTATGAGTCACTAGGGCAGGAGAGCGCTCATGCCTTCAACAAAGGGGTGAGGTGTTCGCTCCACCGCGCCGTGACTTTTCTCGAGACTAACAACGGCCTATGCCAGCCGAGAGTCCGGGGGACTCACAAGGTATATCAAAACTGGCGGGTAAGCGGTCCTGCGGAGGATGGCAAGACCCGAGAATGGGTAGCGACTGGTCCTGTCGATGATGACGAAGGTCGAAAAAGGGTAGACGGTCTTGACGATGATGACAAGAACCGGACTAGGGTAGCGACCGATCTTGCCGATAGTGATAAGGGTCGAAAAGGGTAGACGGTCTTACCGATGGTGACAAAAATTGGGTAGAGTAGCGACCGATCTTGCCGATGGTGACAAGGGTCGAAGAGGGTAGACGGTCTTGTCGATGGTGACGAAAACCGGGTAGGGTAGCGACCGACCTTGCCGATGGTGACAAGGGTCGAAAAGGGTAGACGGTCTTGCCGATGGTGACAAAAACCGGATAGGGTAGCGACCGATGTTACCGATGGTGACAAGGGTCGAAAAGGGTAGACGATCTTGCCGATGGTGACAAAAATCGGGTAGAGTAGCGATCGATCTTGCCGATGGTGACAAGGGTCGAAGAGGGTAGACGGTCTTGCCGATGGTGACAAAAACCGGATAGGGTAGTGACCGATCTTGCCGATGGTGACAAGGGTCGAAAAGGGTAGACGGTCTTGCCGATGGTGACAAAAACTGGATAGGGTAGCGACCGATCTTGCCGATGGAAACAAGGGTCGAAAAGGGTAGACGGTCTTGCCGATGGTGGCAAAAATCGGATAGGGTAGCGACCGATCTTACCGATGGTGACAAGGGTCGAAAAGGGTAGACGGTCTTACCGATGGTGACAAAAATTGGGTAGGGTAGCGATCGATCTTGCCGATGGTGACAACGGTCGAAAAAGGTAGACGGTCTTGCCGATGGTGACAAAAACCGTATAGGGTAGCGACCGATCTTGCCGATGGTGACAAGGGTCGAAAAGGGTAGACGGTCTTGCCGATGGTGACAAAAATCGGATAGGGTAGCGACCGATCTTGCCGATGATGACAAGGGTCGAAAAGGGTAGACGGTCTTGCCGATGGTGACAATAACCGGATAGGGTAGCGACCGATCTTGCCGATGGTGACAAGGGTCGAAAAGGGTAGACAATAGATGTATATAGGCGGGATATCGGATGAAAGTTCCCCGTCGACCTCGTAAGGGGTCTTCCGGATAGAGAATGAATCATCACTATTCATCATTCAATTTTTTATTCACATTACTGACCTAAGCGCCCTTTCGGGTTTTCGCCGAGGCCAGCCCCCTCTTGCTTTTGCCCGCGCGCCCTTTCAGGTTTTCACGCGGCGGGGCACCCGATTTTGCCTGCGACGCCCTTTCGGGTTTTCGCCACAGCTGGGTTATAGCCATTTTTGCACTTGTCCTGATATAGGAACAAGTCTGGCAGGGTATCTCTATTTTTAACCCCATTTTCTTTTCTTTCTTTCTTTTTTCTTGAATTCGGGATGCAGAAGAACTGGACAGCGAAAATATTGACTGGCCTTGTCGATGATGACAAGGATTGGACCCTGCTTCGGTCTGTCGACACTGGTTAGATATTGAAGCAAAGGATACGGTCTATTAACAAGGATGTAAGATCCGAGCTAAGGGTAAAGATCGACCGGTCTCGCTGATGATGACGAGGGTCGAACGTGGGTTTATTCATCGGCATGGGCCACATGCCGAGGCAAAGGTAGGGTTATTAACGGGGACGGAAAGTCCAAGTTAAGGGTAGAGATAGACCGATCTCGCCGATGATGACGAGGGTCGACCATGGGTTTATTCATCAACATGGGTCACATGCCGAAGCAAAGATGGGATTATCAATAGGGACGTAAGGTCCAAGTTAAGGGTAGAGATCAACCGATCTCGCCGATGATGAGGAGGGTCGAATGTGGGTTTGTTAAAGGATTTCCAGTGGGACTTTGATGGTTGTCCCTTTCGGAGTTTCATTGGGTGGAGAATAGGAGAGGAATTTGGAAATTACCACTTTACTGACTCAAGCGCCCTTTCGGGTTTTCGCTGGAGCCAGCCCCCTCTTGCTTTTGCCCGCGCGCCCTTTCTGGTTTTCACGTGGCGGGGTACCCGATTTTGCCTGCAGCGCCCCTTCGGGTTTTCGCCACAGCTGGGTTATAGCCATTTTTGCACTTGTCCTAATATAGGAGCAAGTCTGGCGGGGTATCTCTATTTTTAACCCCATTTTTTTTATTTGTATAGGGTGGCAAGTCGAAGTGTAATGTTCGACGCCTGGTCGACAGTGGATGGCCCGTAGTGGCAACAATGTGAGAATGCCAGCTAGAACACAAAGCCTTTAGCCGACTCGGGTTTATTCGTTAGCGGGAAGATAATGCTAACGCAAGGAAGGGCTTTCGTGCCAATCTAAACGTAAGGCTCGTAATGGCGGTGTGGCGTATTCTTTTCGAAGCTCGATCAGGGCGGAATGCCACTAGACCAAGGAGAGGGTAGCTTGATCAGGGCGGAATGCCACTGGACCAAAGGGAAGGGTAGCTCGGTCAGGGCGGAATGCCACTGGACCAAGGAAAGGCAGTTCGGCTAGGGTGGAGTGCCACTAAACCAAGGAGAAGGGTAGCACGGTTAGGGCGGAGTGCCACTAAACCAAGGAGAAGAGTAGCTTGTTTAGGGCGGAGTGCCACTAAACCACGGAAGGTAGCTTGGTTAGGGCGAAGTGCCACTAAACCAAGGAGAGGGTAGCTCGGTTAGGGCGGAGTGCCACTAAACCAAGGAGAAGAGTAGCTCGGTTAGGGCGGAGTGCCACTAAACCCAGGAGAGGGTAGCTTGGTTAGGGCGAAGTGCCACTAAACCAAGGAAAAGGTAGCTCGGTTAGGGCGGAGTGCCACTAAACCAAGGAGAAGAGTAGCTCGGTTAGAGCGGAGTGCCACTAAACCATGGAGGAGGGTAGCTCGGTTAGGGCAGAGTGCCACTAAACCAAGGAAAAGGTAGCTCGGTTAGGGCGGAGTGCCACTAAACCAAGGAAAATGTAGCTCGGTTAGGGCGGAGTGCCACTAAACCAAGGGGAAAAGTAGTTTGGTTAGGGCAGAGTGCCACTAAACCCAGGAAGGGTAGCTCGGTTAGGGCGGAGTGCCACTAAACCAAAGAGAAGAGTAGCTCGGTTAGGGCGGAGTGCCACTAAACCAAGGAGAAGAGTAGCTTGTTTAGGGCGGAGTGCCACTAAACCAAGGAGAAGAGTAGCTCGATCAGGGCATAATGCCACTAGACCAAGGGAAGGTAGCTTGATCAGGGCGGAGTGCCACTAAACTAAGGAAAAGGTAGCTCGGTTAGGGTGGAGTGCCACTAAACCAAGGGAAAAAATAGTTTGGTTAGGGCGGAGTGCCACTAAACCCAGGAAAGGGTAGCTTGGTTAGGGCGAAGTGCCACTAAACCAAGGAGAAGGGTAGCTCGGTTAGGGCGGAGTGCCACTAAACCAAGGAAAAGGTAGCTCGGTTAGGGCGGAGTGCCACTAAACCAAGGAGAAGAGTAGCTCGGTTAGGGCGGAGTGCCACTAAACCAAGGAGAGGTAGCTCGGTTAGGGCGGAGTGCCACTAACCAAAGAGAAGAGTAGCTCGATCAGGGCGGAGTGCCACTAACCAAGGAAAGGGTAGCTTGATTAGGGCGAAACGCCACTAACCAAAGGGGAAAAGTAGTTCGGTTAGGGCGGAGTGCCACTAAACCCAGGAAAGGGTAGCTTGGTTAGGGTGAAGTGCCACTAAACCAAGGAGGAGGGTAGCTTGGTTAGGGTGAAGTGCCATTAAACCAAGGAGGAGGATAGCTCGGTTAGGGCGGAGTGCCACTAAACCAAGGAAAAGGTAGCTCGGTTAGGGTGGAGTGCCACTAAACCAAGGAGAAGAGTAGCTCGGTTAGGGCGGAGTGCCACTAAACCAAGGAGAGGTAGCTCGGTTAGGGCGGAGTGTCACTAACCAAGGAGAAGAATAGTTCGATCAGGGCAGAATGCCACCAGACCAAGGGAAGGTAGCTTGATCAGGGCGAGATGCCACTAAACCAAGAAAAGGGTAGCTTGATCAGGGCGAGATGCCACTAAACCAAGAAAAAGGTAGCTCGGTTAGGGCGGAGTGCCACTAAACCAAGGAAAAGAGTAGCTCGGTTAGGGCGGAGTACCACTGAACCAAGGAGAGGTAGCTCGGTTAGGGCAGAGTGCCACTAGACCAAGGGAAGGTAGCTCGGTTGTGGCGGAGTGCCACTAAACCAAGGAGAGGTAGCTCGATCAGGGCGGAGTCCCACTAACCAAGGGGAGGTAGCTCGATCAAGGCGGAGTGCCACTAACCAAGGAAAGGTAGCTCGATCAGGGTGGAGTGCCACTAACCAAGGAAAGTAGCTTGATTAGGGCGAAACGCCATTAACCAAAGGGGAGGTAGCTTGATTAGGGCGGAGTGCCACTAACCAAGGAAGAGTTAGCTCCGACCGATCACTCGGGACATGTCGACTGCGCTGCATGATACAGCTTAATGTGTTTTCTGTTGAGGAGAGAGAACTGAATGACTCCTTTGTTTTCTAAAAGGACGTAGGCACCCCCTTCATATACTCGGCGGACGATATACGGCCCGACCCAGTTTTCGACCAGCTTCCCTTTGGGGTTGGAGGCCATCACTTCTTTTCTTTTAACCATTACCAGGTCTCCTTTCTTGAATTCTCGACCCTTGACTAGCTTGTCAAAAGCACGGGCCATGCGAGCTTGGTAGAGTTGGATGTTTTGCTGTACCTGGAGGCGTTTTCCTTCGAGCTCAGTGAGCTCCTCCAATCTTCTTTCTGCATTGGTCTGCTCACCACTGACTAGTCCGTGCTGAATGGCAACTCGCAATGAAGGAACTTCAAGTTCAATGGGCACTACAGCTTCCGACCCATAGACAAGGGAGAAAGGTGAACAGCTGGTTGGGGTCCTGTAGACAGTACGATAGGCCCAAAGTGCTTCGTACATCCTTTCTTCCCAATCTTTTTTATTAGACTTGACAGTCTTTGCCAGCAATGTACATAATGTCTTATTAAAGGCTTCTGCGAGTCCATTGGCCTGAGGGTTGTAGGGGGACGATGTCCTCCAGTCGATTTTGTATTTGTCGGCCAGTCGATAAACGTTCTGGTTCCTAAAATGACTGCCATTATCAGAGATGATTCGGCTGGGGATCCCGAACCGAAATATTACATTCTGCCGGAAGAACCTTTCAACTAGTTCTCCCGTCACATCTCTCAGTGCTATTGCCTCCGCCCATCTGGAGAAGTAGTCTGTAGCTGCTAAGATGTATCTGCACCCTGATGAAGATGCTGGTAGCGGCCCTACTACGTCCGTGCCCCACTGAGCAAACGGCCAGCTTGGTAGGGTGGGATGCAATGGCACTGGAGGTCTCCTTGCCACATTAGCGTGTTCTTGACACTTCTGACAAGCTTTGGCAAACCTGCAGCAATCATCAAATATAGTGGGCCAATAGTAACCCAGTTTCTTTTTCTCAATTTTCATCTTCGGGCCAGCCTGGTGTGCTCCAGCTGATCCTGCATGGACTTCCTGCATCACCTGCCCCGCTTCCCCTGAAGACAAGCAGCGAAGTAGAACTTTCCTTCGGGCATCTGCCATAATTCGGAACAGGTTCCCGCTTCTCATCTTGTAAGAATCCTTGACCCTTAGGAGCTTCATTCTTTGTTCCTTTTCTTTTGGAAGTTGCTGGTGTTGAAACCAGCGTAGGAGATGCTCTCGCCAATCGGGCTGCTGAACCCCTTCGATGACTGCTACTTCCATCTCTTGTTCGTCGGCCAGGACCTCTGTTACGTTGGGGACCTGTCGGCGGTTGATCACTGTTATATTCAGGCTTGTGTCTGGCGGGACTGCCAATGAACTGGCCAGCTTAGCGAGGGCGTCTGCCTGAGCATTCCGGCCTCGATTGATGTGCTTGATGCTGATGAAGTAAAATCTTGACATCAGGTGAGTTGCCAACTGGTGATAGGGGAGGAGCTCTTGCTTTCGCACATCGAACTCTCCTTCCAGCTGTTTTATAACTAGCATGGAGTCTCCGAATGCTTCCAGCATCTGAATTCCCATGGACAGAGCAATTTGCAACCCGATTATCAGGGCTTCATATTCCGCTTCATTGTTGGTGCATTGTTTGTTTATGGAGCAGGATGTATGTACCACTTCTCCTTCTGGGGATTTCAAGACTATGCCTGCTCCTGCTCTGACCCTGGATGATCCGGTGGCAGAGGTGTCAATTCTGGAAGCGCCATCAAAGTATAGCTGCCATAGAGAGGGTTGTACTTGCACGGCTTCTAGGGTTTCATCTTCAGGAAGCTCCGGCTCCAACGGGTAATCCCCGGGCACTGGGTGCTCAGCGAAGAATTCTGCAATAGCTTGGCCCTTGACGGCCTTGCGCGGCACGTAGGAGATATCAAACTCCATAAGGATTACCGCCCATTTGCCCAGGCGGCCTTTGAGTGCCGGTTGAGACATGATGTACTTCAGGGGATCCTCTTTGGACACCAAGCTGATTTCATGCGACAACATATAGTGTCGGAGCTTCTTAACTGCGAAGACCAGCACCAGACAGATCTTCTCAATATGAGTATATTTCTCCTCAGTTCTGACCAGTCTCCGACTGAGGTAATAGAGGGCTTGCTCTTTCCCTTCTTCATTATTCTGGGCCAGCATTGCCCCCAGAGAATTATGTGTAGCTGCTATATACAGTATCAATGGTCGTCCTTTCACCGGTGCGCCCAACACTGGAGGAGTTTTCAGATAGTCTTTCAGCTTGTCAAAGGCCGTCTGGCAATCTTCATCGCAATAAAAGGGAACATCTTTCATCATCAACTTGTGAAAAGGCTGACATTGCCCTGACAAATTGGAAATGAACCACCGGATATAAGCTAAGCGGCCCTGTAGTGATCTCAGCTCGGAGATGTTCCTTGGCGGAGGTAACTCTTGAATTACCTTGATCTTTGCAGGGTCTATCTCGATTCCCCGATATCGGACGATAAAACCCAGGAATTTTCCGCTCGACACTCCGAACGCACATTTCATGGGGTTCATCTTTAGCTCATGCTGCCTCAGCCTCTGAAAGACAATCCGGAGGACTTGCAGATGATCTTCTTTTCTTTTGGTCTTGACCACCAGGTCATCTATGTAGCATTCGACCTTGTGGTAGAGCAACTCGTCAAAGATTTTGGTCATTGTGCGCTGATAGGTTGCGCCAGCATTTTTCAGTCCGAACGGCATTCTCTTGTAATGATAAATGCCTTTAGGAGTTCGAAAAGCAGTATGGACTCGGTCAGGCTCCGCGATCCAAATCTGATTGTAACCGGAAGACCCATCCATGAATGACAGGGCTTCATGGCCGGTTGTAGCATCAATCATGACCTCGGTTATTGGCACCGGGAAGTCATCTTTGGGGTAGGCTTTATTTAGATCTCGGAAGTCGACACATATCCGGATCTGTCCATTCTTCTTCTTCACGGGGACGATATTCGCCAGCCATGTAGTGTACTGGTTTTCTTCAACAAATCCCACGTCAATGAGCTTGTCAACTTCAGCACAAATTTGGGTGATGAGCTCTGGCCTCATGCGCCGCGGTGGTTGCTTCACTGGCTCGGCCTCAGGGCTGATTGTTAGCTCATGTTGTGAGACCGCGGGGCTTAGACCTGGCATCTCTTTGTAAGTCCAGGCGAAGTAATCCCGGTACTCTAGCAGCAACTGGATGTACAACTCCCGTTCTTTTGGGGACAGTTGGGTGCTGAGGAAGGTGGGCCTAGGGTCCTCCTCATTTCCCAAGTTGACTTCTATTAGTTCATCGACTGTGGCCTGGCCTCCGTCTTCTATCTCCGGAGGTGCTGGTTGGAGGTCAACGAAGTCTGGAATACCATCTTGAGGGTCGAGTACTTCGACTTCCTTGTCAGACACCACCAGAGCTTCTTGAGGTTTCTTGATTTCTTGTGCTAGCGGCTGGGTGGATTGTTCTATTAGCAAATCCATTGCCGTCGCAGCTTCCAAGGATGAGAGAGCAGCCTTGGTGTTTGTGGATGAGGTTGTAGCCATGATGGGCTGGTAGCTGTTTACTGCTGAACTTGGACAGCATACTGGTTTTATAGCAGAAGCTGAGGAAGTCTCACCTTCTGGGATAGTTGTATCTTCCGCAGAAGTGGCTTTTTCTTTCCTGGTAGCTGGCTCCCCTTGATTGGAGTTGACCAAGGCTTCCCTGATTGGCAGAAAGGGTGTTGAGGTTGTCATTAGTAGGACCCCTGTGGAGGGAGAGACTCCTACTTCTTGAATGTCTTCGGCTTCGCTGCTGCTAGCCGTATCAAATTCGGCTTGAAAAGCCGCTTCTTCAGGATGAACTTGCTCCCAGCAACGGCAAGGGGCCGAGGTTTCTACTTCTTGATTCCCGGACCGAGCCAGTTCAAGATATTCGGCTTCCACCGGATACTCATCAAAGGTTGCCCTCAGAGGGCTATCTTCAGTAGGATAGAAGGCGGAGATAGTATCCACCTCGTACCGCCCACTGTAATAATATTCCTCCAGGGTGAAGCCCAACCCTGGATGCTGAGAGACACGTCTCATTTCCTTATGCAGATTTGCAGGATACCACATCTTCTGGAAAGCTCCTTTGCGCTTTTGAGACTGATCGGGAGGAAGGTGTTGCTTCTGAAACATTCTGGCCATCCGATCGATCGTGAACGCCAGACCTTGGACAGGAACCCGCGGGTTGGCTAGATCTTCAGGGAGGCTGCAGTCTGTGTCTTCCCGAGTAGGATGCTCCTCAGCTGTATAGAACAAGCTGCTGGGCCCATCTTCCTGTGTCACCTCCCAAGCTTTGAAAGGTTCGACAGTGGGGTCGTTGAGGCCGAGGAATGGCTTGGTGAGGCCGGCCGGGACTCCGATGCGGTCGCGCTGTCGATTGACCTGCACTTCCTTAGCTTTGGGATATAATGCTGGGGGTGTTACCCTACCGACGTCTCCAGAAGCTGTGATGTGGGAGACCACCTTCGGCTTGACATATCCGCGTGGCGGTGGTGGATACCAACCGTCACCCGATCTATTCTTCGAGGCCCCTATGGGGGTCTTAGCTTCAGAAACCTTCCTGGGAGGCCCCGTATATAAGTTGGCGTCTGCCAAGTGACATTCAAACACCTCGAACGGGTGGAGATCAGTAAATATCCTCTCCTCCTTCCCCTGGAGGCTGTATTTGATGCATTGGTGGAGCGTGGAGGGCACCACCATATTCTCATGCAGCCATGGGCGGCCGAGCAGCGCCTTGTAGGAGGTGCGATAGTCAATGACATGAAACTGTACTGTTGTAGTGAAATCTGCTAGGGTCAGCGTAAATTCTGCCACTCCCATAGATACTTCACATTTTTGGTTGAAGCCAGCGATACGCATATCCCCGACTTTCTCGAGATGCACATTAAAGTGGTGCCTCTCGTATATTCTGTATGGCAGGATGTTGACTGCTGCACCAGGATCAACCAGTATTCTGTTCAGCTCCCTTCCATTCAGGTGCCCTTTCATATACAGCGGCCTATTGTGGCTGGCAGTAGGTAGTAGCATGTCTTCCGGAGAGAAGGTCATACTGTGTCACGCCCCGAACAAGGCGGAAATATCGGGACGTACAGTTAGAGGCGAGCTAGCTGAAATAAAGTTGAATTACTAAACTAGATGATTAACACAAGGCAATGGAAAAGAACAAATTTATTAAATATGGAAAATCCCAATCTATTACAACATTCATCAAACTACTAAGACACTCTCAAACATAACTTCTGATGAAATCTAGTACAACTAGTACAACTCCAAAACATAACTAGAAGCAATAACAAGACGACTCCATCTATTAACTGGTACACTCAGGTGTAATCACTCTTGTCCCTCCCCATCGGTATGGGTGTCGTCACCTGTATAGCCTGGAAAGGGGGAAACAACGGGGTGTGAGCTAACGCTCAGTAGGAGATAACAGATAGATATAAGTGGTTAACAGTTTAATTACATTTTCAAAATATCATGCTACAAAGGATAATGCAATAAAAGGATAATGATGATATAGTAAAACAAAGTTTAAAGATCTTGCAAGGTCAAGAAATATAAATGAACAGAATGGTAATACTTAAAAGGAATAACAAGGACAAGAATTTACTACAGGAGGTAACGATAAAGAGTTGGCCATATCAAGGCGATTCAAGTCATGTCAAGCACGTATGTAATTTCATTTCCACGTCCAAGTAACAACAAGTAGAGTAACCACAAGTAGAGTAGGGAACAGTGAAGAGTGGAAAGTGAAAAGTAGAAGAGAGTAGTGGAGAGTAGTTGACAGTCCTAGATTTAACACATGTCATAGTACTGGTGCCAAATGCCACACCTAGTCATTCACCTCCCCGGGGGTACACGTAGTGTTTGGGCGCTCCTCCCAGGACTAGACCGAGTCCTTAATTGTTTGCCAGGCATTGATTTCTTTGGATCAAAGATCCCACGAATCTAGACTTCCACAATTTATGGCCAGAATTCCAAGGTTTAAGCTATGTAGCAATAACAATTTCAAGTAGGAAGAAGATTCATTTCAGAATTTCAAGGTAAGCACAATCATCAAGAAGATCGATAACCAAATCACAATAAGAGTTACATATATAACTTTGCTGGAATAGATTACCACTTAATCAATGGATTTCTAAACAGGGATATTAAACATGTGAATTAACGGTAATTCCGCGGATCAAGTTTTCCGGAGGTAATAGGCTATTTAACGCCTTAGCGACTACTTGAAGTTGGGAAAGTAATCGTGCTGTGCTACTGTAGTACAGCAGCTATCCAGCAAGTTAATCAACATATTAATCTTAATTCCAAGCCAAGTTAATAAGAATTTAGTTTTACATTAAGTCAAGATATCAAAAGGAATGATTCAAGATGATAAGCTAATGAACAATATCGCGTAAGTCGCGTAGGCACGAATAATAAGCATTTAACAAGAATTTAGTTACATAATTAAACATTCATTAAGTGGGTTTCTGTTTAAGTAATTACCATTAACGACATGAAAATGCATACATTAGAACAAGTATTAAGTCACTCTCTGAGGGGATAAATGGTTCCTGGTGGACCTTATATCCTCTGGGGCTTAACAGGGCTGAACGGGGCTCAAAGGGGCTCTCTGGTGGATGGGCGGTTCCTGAGGGGCCGCCCATGTACTTGGGCAGTTCCTAGAGGGCCGCCCAAGTTATGTGGTCCTCTCTGGACCGTCCATCTCCCTGGCCTGCCAGTTGTGTGGTCCTCTGGGGACCTTATATCCTGCCAGGGGGATATGTGGTTACTCTGGGACCTTATATCTAGATATGTGGTTACTTTGGGACCGTTTATCCAGGATGTGTGGTTCCTGAGGGACCGTTCATCCTGGTTATGTGGTCACTTGTAGACCTTCCATATAGGATATGTGGTCTATCGTAAGACCGTTTATCCTGTAGGGGGTTGTGTGGTCAGTTTTGGGCCGTTTATCTAGATATGCGGTTAGTTTCTGATCGTCCAACTAGTTGTGTGGTCAGTCTGGAACCGTTTAACTCCTGACTAAGCCAGGGTCGGGTGTGGGCTGGAGTTGGACGGTCTATCGTAAGACCGCCCATCCCTGGGTGTCTCCAGTCGTCCCTTCCGC
The DNA here is from genome assembly GCA_022559845.1 of Amorphophallus konjac. NCBI lineage: Eukaryota > Viridiplantae > Streptophyta > Magnoliopsida > Alismatales > Araceae > Amorphophallus > Amorphophallus konjac. The sequence continues at coordinate 224,435,174 of CM040123.1, read as the reverse complement.
GGCCGGTGAACGCCGGGAAGATGGGGGCTTGCTAGTGTTACACAAAAACGTTAATAACTAATGCAATTGGACTCCAATCAAGGGGCTTTTAGTATCAATGGAAAGCTAACAGAGAATACTATCTAACAGAAGTGTCAATTGCATGATTACTTGCTGTAATTAGGATTTATAACTACTGGAACACCGAAACCCTAGTTTTGGACAGGCAGTGACTAAAACTCAAAATTCTCCTACTATACCTAATGAAATTTAGAGATCTATATATCAACGGAAAGCTGACAGGATAAGGATTCCAACCATGTAAGATATGCCATTTGAATATTTCATTTGGTCACTCAAAATCATGAGATAAGTCAAGTTAATGCTGTTGGAACATCGACAGGACACTCTTATGAAAACTCAGGAATTCTATGAGCATGATCAATAATAATTAGGGCTTCCAACGTCAAAATGAAGCTAACATGATGCAGATTTCATTGATATATGGCAATTAGGTTGGGTCCATTATCACCTACCTGAATTGAAGATTGAAGATCGAAGCTAGAAATAAACCCGATCCAGAAATACCCTCCAAAGATGCCTCTAAATCTCCCTGAATACCCAATAAAAGTTGGGGCTTTTACTATCATTGGAAAGATCTCGTCGAGATGATCAAGATACTATATTCACAAGTCTCATTTAGTTAAGGGTACCTACCTTAATCGACGGATTAAAGGGCTGGAGATGAAGAACGACGAACTACCAACACCCTCCACCAAAACAACGAATACTCCCAGATCTGGACTCCTCGCCGGCTGACCCAGCTACCAAATGAAACTAGAGTCGAAGAGCTACGTTTCTATAGGTCATGGAGCTTCTGGAGCCTTCGGAGTTGGGAGTATTTGGCGCTGCAAGTTACGTGTTAGAAACGGCGCCGGAATCCTTGACTCGACCAAAGCTATGTCGGCAGCACGTTTTAGGGCTAGGTTTACCTCAAATTGATTGAGGGTAAATGTTCCTTACCTCGTGGCCTTCCATTTGCCCTTGATTTCAGATCATTTGGTTGAGTAACAAGGTCGAATTTCATGTTTTAAGTTTCGGTTAGGTAAAAGTTAGGTAAAAGTCAAATTCGGGATTAATCCTCTAATTAGACAAGGTTACGTAATTAATTTGGGTCAAGTCCAGAAGACAAAATTGCTATAAAAATGGTCTTTTATCCAATTACTATTTTTACAGATTTTTCTAAGGTAGTCGAATTTTATAGATTCTATTTTCTAATGAATTAAATATTAATATTTCGAAATTCAAACATTAATTCATTTTAATTCAATTTTTAATTGATAAAAGCTCAATAAAACTTAATAAATAATCGGGGTATTACACCCTCCCCTACGTAAAGAATTTGGTCCTCCAAATTCACTACACTATATACGGAAAGTAGGGAAAAGATAGATCACCTAGAATAGGTCGGGATACCGCTTCCGCATAGTATCCTCCGACTCCCAAGTAGCCTCTTTGGTCCCACGCCGACTCCACTGAATCTTGACCATCGATATAGAGCGATTCCGGAGTTGCTGTTGCTTCCGGTCCAGAATCTTTATCGGTCTTTCCTCGTAGGTCAGATCCTCCTTCAGCTCGAAATCCACATGCTGAATAACATGAGTGGGGTCGTACACATACTTCCGCAACATAGAAATATGGAAGACGTTGTGCACGCCAGACAACTGAGGCGGTAACGCCAATCGATAAGCCACCTCGCCCACTCTATCCAGAATCTCGAACGGGCCAATATACCGCGGGCTTAGCTTGCCGCGAATGCCGAATCTACGAATCCCTCTCGTAGGAGAGACCTTCAGAAATATATGCTCACCCACTTGGAACTCTAATGCCCTTCTCCGGTTGTCAGCATAGCTTTTCTGTCTTGATTGTGCCACTTGTAACCGGTCTCGGATGATACGGATATTCTGTGACGACTCCGAAATAAGATCCGGTCCAAGCCATTGCTTCTCGCCCACCTCGTCCCAACACAACGGGGAACGACAGCTTCTTCCATATAAAGCATCAAATGGAGCCATTTGTATACTGGACTGATAGCTATTATTGTAGGCGAATTCAATCAATGCTAAATGATCATTCCAACTGCCTCCGAAATCAATCATGCAGGCTCTCAGCATATCCTCCACTATCTGATTAGTCCTCTCCGTCTGTCCATCAGTCTGTGGATGAAAGGCTGTACTGAAATTCAGACGTGTGCCCAAGGACTCTTGTAGTCCCTTCCAGAAATGTGAGGTGAATCTAGGGTCTCTGTCTGACACAATGCTAACTGGAATGCCATGAAGTCGAACTACTTCCTTCATATACAATGTTGCCAAAACATCGACTGTCCATTTGGATTTAATAGATAAGAAGTGGGCCGACTTTGTCAATCGGTCGACAATCACCCATATCCCGTCAAATCCACCACGAGTCCTAGGTAGACCCATAATGAAATCCATGCCGATTCTTTCCCATTTCCACTGGGGTATATCAAGTGGTTTCAACTTCCCTGCCGGTCTGAGATGCTCAGCCTTGACCTGCTGACACACTAAGCATCTGCTCACAAAATCAGCCACTTCCTTTTTCATGTTTGGCCACCAGAAGGATCTTTTCAAATCCTTGAACATCTTGGTGCCTCCAGGATGAATCGTGTATCGGGATCTGTGAGCTTCTTCAAGAATCTTGTTCTTGAGTTCGGCTACATCAGGTACACAAGTTCGCCCTCGGAATAACAATCATCCATCATCAGCTATCATGAAATCCGGTCTGTTGCTCAAGTTTCCTTTGATTTCCACCAACTCAGGGTCATTGTCTTGCAAGGATTTAATTTCTATCATCAAATCAGGCTTAAGTTGGATTTGTGCAATCATCACCCGATCATTTTCTACATTAAGATCCAGGCTAGCTAATTGTTCTAGTAGCCTCCATTCTTGTAGCATGAGACTGGCCAATTTAGCCATAGGCTTCCGACTTAATGCATCTGCCACGACATTACCTTTACCCGGATGATACTCGATAGAGAAGTCGAAGTCCTTCAAATATTCCAACCATCTTCTCTGCCTCATGTTGAGTTCCTTCTGAGAAAATAAATACTTCAGACTCTTATGATCTGAAAATACTGTGAATGTTTCTCCATACATGTAATGCCTCCAAATCTTCAGAGCGAATACAACTGCTGCAAGTTCCAAGTCATGAACGGGGTAATTTTCTTCATGCTTCCTCAGCTGATGATATCCTGATCGAAGGTCGATCTTAGAGAAATAATGTGCTCCCGCTATCTGGTCAAATAATTCATCGATCCTCGGCAATGGGTATTTATTTTTGATAGTAAGCTGGTTCAGTTGCCGATAATCGATGCATAACCTCATCGAACCATCCTTCTTCCTGACGAATAATACAGGAGCTCCCCAAGGTGAAGTACTAGGACGAATAAAGCCCTTCTCGAGCAATTCCATCAGCTGTTGCTTTAATTCCCTTAGCTCCACAGGGGACATACGGTAAGGAGCTCTAGAAATAGGGGACGCGTCCGGAACAATATCAATGGAGAAGATAACTTCCCGCTCAGGCGGAAGTCCTGGTAGTTCCTCCGGAAAGACTTCGGAGAATTCTCGGACAATAGGAGTGTCCTTTATCTCAACTCGCTGTTCCGTTGTAGCATGGACAAAGGCTAGAAAAGCCTCGCAACCTCGCCTCATCAGCTTGTCGGCTCGAAGAGAAGAGATGAGCGATACGTGGTTATGGTGCTTGATCCCCGTAAAAGATAAACCAGAATGTCCAGTAAAAGTCACTGAGCTAGAACTGCAATGAACACTGACCTCATATTTGGCCAACCAATCTGCTCCAAGGATTACATCATAATCCTTCATATCCATGCAAACTAAGTCGGCTGGAAAATTCCGTTCATCAATAATAACCTTACTAGAAGGATATTAATATTGAATAGCCGCTCCAGAACCAATAGGAGTTGATATAGCTAACGGAGTATTCATCATAATAGGTTCCACAGATAAGGACTTCGTAAATCTCCGAGAAATAAAAGAATGTGTTGCACCAGTGTCAAAGAGAACAAATGCAGGCTTGTCGATTATAGTAAGAGTACCTTCGACGAGTCCGCCATCATCAGAATTCCCAGTTTCATCCACATGTAAAGCTTGGAGCCTTCCTTGCGGCCTCTTGGTAGCTTGAGGTTTTGCCGGTGTAGCCTATTCCGATAGAAGAGGGCAGTCAGGGATACTGTGCTCCCTACTCCCACATCGTAAACACGCGCCTAGCTTGTGCCAGCATTCCTCCATCTTGTGACCTGGACGATCACAATACATGCACTTGCCCTTGAATGGAACAATAGGGCCGGGTTTCATCTCTTCATTTCTCGGCATCTTACCTTTCCACGTTCCCAATCCGATCCATGAACTAGACCCACTCATGGGCCTCTTCTTGCTAGTGCCAAGTCCGGGTTTATGAGTTGGTTGTTCCTTCCTCATGCCATTCCCACGGATCTTCTCCGTCATCTCTAGGGTATCTTCTAGAACTTGTGCCTTTCTCACCATCTCAGAATAAGTAGGGATCTCCATCGGCGCCAGTTGATTGATGTAGTGAAGCTTCAACCCGTTGAGAAATCGCTTAGCTTTCATCTTTTCTGTGGAGATAAGGTGAGTAGCATAGCGCGAAAACCGAGAGAACTGTGCTTCATATTCGGCCACCGATAAGCTTCGCTGCTTTAGAGCTGCGAACTCCGCCGCCTTCTTCTCTTGTATACGATCAGAAAAATATTTTTCGTTGAAGAATTCCTTGAACTCTTCCCATGTGACTTGTTGATCGCCTAGAGTTGCCTTGACGGAATCCCACCAAGTACGCGCATCCCGCTCCAATTGGAAGGTAGAAAGAAGGACACGCTCTTGGTCGGTGCATTGCATGACTTCAAAAATTCTCCCCATTTCATTGAGCCAATTCTCGGCCTCGTCGGGGTTAGTCGAACCAGCAAATCTTGGTGGGTTCATTCCTCGAAAGTTCCGGTATAAGTCACCGGTGCCATGACCCGCTGCTCCAGCTTGAGCTACCTGATGTAACGCCTGAGTAAGGCCTTGAACCGTGCGCTGCAGGTTCCTCCATTCAGCACGTTCGGCTGCCATTTCAATTACCTACAAGTAGAGTAACTCATTTAGGGTTATTAAGATAGATAATATAACAATCGAGGTATTGCTCAACCCAAGTTTCTACCCAATCTCACCAGGTCAGTTTCTAGACTTTAACAAGGTTAGGGGTCTAATGCACCTAGTCTTGACCAAAACTCGGTACCTGGCGGAGATAACCGATCCGAAGACCACTCGCGCAAGTGTGCGACCTTCCCGATAGGCGTAGCCTAACGTTCGGACAACACCTTTTGATATACCGGTTATTGGGATGCAAGGCAAAACCTATGACTTAGAAAAACCTAGGAATGTGAAACCTAGGGCTCTGATACCAACTAAACTGTCACGCCGCGAACAAGGCGGAAATATCGGGACGTACAGTTAGAGGCGAGCTAGCTGAAATAAAGTTGAATTACTAAACTAGATGATTAACACAAGGCAATGGAAAAGAACAAATTTATTAAACATGGAAAATCCCAATCTATTACAACATTCATCAAACTACTAAGACACTCTCAAACATAACTTCTGATGAAATCTAGTACAACTAGTACAACTCCAAAACATAACTAGAAGCAATAACAAGACGACTCCATCTATTAACTGGTACACTCAGGTGTAATCACTCTTGTCCCTCCCCATCGGTATGGGTGTCGTCACCTGTATAGCCTGGAAAGGGGGAAATAACGGGGTGTGAGCTAACGCTCAGTAGGAGATAACAGATAGATATAAGTGGTTAACAGTTTAATTACGTTTTCAAAATATCATGCTACAAAGGATAATGTAATAAAAGGATAATGATGATATAGTAAAACAAAGTTTAAAGATCTTGCAAGGTCAAGAAATATAAATGAACAAAATGGTAATACTTAAAAGGAATAACAAGGACAAGAATTTACTACAGGAGATAACGATAAAGAGTTGGCCATATCAAGGCGATTCAAGTCATGTCAAGCACGTATGTAATTTCATTTCCACGTCCAAGTAACAACAAGTAGAGTAACCACAAGTAGAGTAGGAAATAGTGAAGAGTGGAAAGTGAAAAGTAGAAGAGAGTAGTGGACAGTCCTATATTTAACACATGTCATAGTACTGGTGCCAAATGCCACACCTAGTCATTCACCTCCCCGGGGGTACACGTAGTGTTTGGGCGCTCCTCCCAGGACTAGACTGAGTCCTTAATTGTTTGCCAGGCATTGATTTCTTTGGATCAAAGATCCCACGAATCTAGACTTCCACAATTTATGGCCAGAATTCCAAGGTTTAAGCTATGTAGCAATAACAATTTCAAGTAGGAAGAAGATTCATTTTAGAATTTCAAGGTAAGCACAATCATCAAGAAGATCGATAACCAAATCACAATAAGAGTTACATATATAACTTTGCTGGAATAGATTACCACTTAATCAATGGATTTCTAAACAGGGATATTAAACATGTGAATTAACGGTAATTCCACCGGATCAAGTTTTCCGGAGGTAATAGGTTATTTAACGCCTTAGCGACTACTTGAAGTTGGGAAAGTAATCGTGCTGTGCTACTGTAGTACAGTAGCTATCCAGCAAGTTAATCAACATATTAATCTTAATTCCAAACCAAATTAATAAGAATTTAGTTTTACATTAAGTCAAGATATCAAAAGGAATGATTCAGGATGATAAGCTAATGAACAATATCGCGTAAGTCGCGTAGGCACGAATAATAAGCATTTAACAAGAATTTAGTTACATAATTAAACATTCATTAAGTGGGTTTCTATTTAACTAATTACCATTAACGACATGAAAATGCATGCATTAGAACAAGTATTAAGTCACTCTCTGAGGGGATAAACGGTTCCTGGTGGACCTTATATCCTCTGGGGCTTAACAGGGCTGAACGGGGCTCAAAGGGGCTCTCTTGTGGATGGGCGGTTCCTAGAGGGCCGCCCAAGTTATGTGGTCCTCTCTGGACCGTCCATCTCCCTGGCCTGCCAGTTGTGTGGTCCTCTGGGGACCTTATATCCTGCCAGGGAGATATGTGGTTACTCCGGGACCTTATATCTAGATATGTCATTACTTTGGGACCGTTTATCCCAGGATGTGTGGTTCCTGAGGGACCGTTCATCCTGGTTATGTGGTCACTTGTAGACCGTCCATCTAGGATATGTGGTCTATCGTAAGACCGTTTATCCTGCAGGGGGTTGTGTGGTCAGTTTTGGGCCGTTTATCTAGATATGTGGTTAGTTTCTGACCATCCAACTAGTTGTGTGGTCAGTCTGGAACCGTTTAACTCCTGACTAAGCCAGGGTCGGGTGTGGGCTGAATTTGGATGGTCTATCGTAAGACCGCCCATCCCTGGGTGTCTCCGGTCGTCCCTTCCGCGGCCGGTGAACGCCGGGAAGATGGGGGCTTGCTAGTGTTACACAAAAACGTTAATAACTAATGCAATTGGACTCCAATCAAGGGGCTTTTAGTATAAATGGAAAGCTAGCAGAGAATACTATCTAACAGAAGTGTCAATTGCATGATTACTTGCTGTAATTAGGATTTATAACTACTGGAACACCGAAACCCTAGTTCTGGATAGGCAGTGACTAAAACTCAAAATTCTCCTACTATACTTAATGAAATTTAGAGATCTATATATCAACGGAAAGCTGACAGGATAAGGATTCCAACCATGTAAGATATGCCATATGAATATTTCATTTGGTCACTCAAAATCGTGAGATAAGTCAAGTTAATGCTGCTGGAACATCGACAGGACACTCTTATGAAAACTCAGGAATTCTATGAGCATGATCAATAATAATTAGGGCTTCCAACGTCAAAATGAAGCTAACATGATGCAGATTTCATTGATATATGGCAATTAGGTTGGGTCCATTATCACCTACCTGAATTGAAGATTGAAGATCGAAGCTAGAAATAAACCCGATCCAGAAATACCCTCCAAAGATGCCTCTAAATCTCCCTGAATACCCAATAAAAATTGGGGCTTTTACTATCATTGGAAAGATCTCGTCGAGCTGATCAAGATACTATATTCACAAGTCTCATTTAGTTAAGGGTACCTACCTTAATCGACGGATTAAAGGGCTGGAGATGAAGAACGACGAACTACCAACACCCTCCACCAAAACAACGAATACTCCCAGATCTAGACTCCTCATCGGCTGACCCAGCTACCAAATGAAACTAGAGTCAAAGAGATACGTTTCTATAGGTCATGGAGCTTCTGGAGCCTTCGGAGTTGGGAGTATTTGGCGCTGCAAGTTATGTGTTAGAAACGGCGTTGGAATCCTTGACTCGACCAAAGCTATGTCGGCAGCACGTTTTAGGGCTAGGTTTACCTCAAATTGATTGAGGGTAAATGTTCCTTACCTCGTGGCCTTACATTTGCCCTTGACTTCAGATCATTTGGTTGAGTAACAAGGTCGAATTTCATGTTTTAAGTTTCGGTTAGGTAAAAGTTAGGTAAAAGTCAAATTTGGGATTAATCCTCTAATTAGACAAGGTTACGTAATTAATTTGGGTCCAGTCCAGAAGATAAAATTGCTATAAAAATGGTCTTTTACCCAATTACTATTTTTACAGATTTTTCTAAGGTAGTCGAATTTTATAGGTTCTATTTTCTAATGAATTAAATATTAATATTTCGAAATTCAAACATTAATTCATTTTAATTCAATTTTTAATTGATAAAAGCTCAATAAAACATAATAAATAATCGGGGCATTACATACTGGCTTCTGGTATAGCCTCGGCTATGCAGGCTTCAAAATGAACAGGCGTCTGCAGAGCAGTGATGATCGCCTACCGAGTTTCTTCACTCAAAGAGAGAATTTCCCAGATCGTAAATCGAGCGGGGAGCTTTTTGAGCAACTTCATTATTCGGCTCCCAGCCCGGACATTGGAGAGCTTCAACAGTTCAGCCCATCTGGGCTTGGGGAGGTTTTGATTTGTGGGTCCAGACGGACCTGCTTCATCTTCCTCGGACTCGACATCCTCTTGGCTGGCACCGGCTGTCGGGTCTTCTTTATTAGTTGCTTTAGGGCAAGCTCCATCTGCATTTGCATCCTCAGTAGATTACGCTGGCTACGGGTGAATGGCCCCGGGTGTAGGGTTAGCCTCTTGACAGGGCTGTTTCCCCTTTGACATTTTCATAAATTCAAGGAATGAAGGGACTGCCTTGCCCCCACTTTTGTTGTATAGGCCTGACGGAGGGGGGATTTGAACTCGCTTAACCTCCGGCGGAGTTGTCTTGTAGGGTTACTCCCCTCTGAACATGATGTTGTGGTTGGGTGGTGGCTGGTGCCCCCATATTCGGCCCGATCGAGTGGCATGTGCAGCAGTTGCGGCCTCAGCTGGGTGTGAAGCAAATTTATTCTTCTTCCTCTTCTCCGGGTAGGTTGAAGAGTGCTGATAGGGTATTGCAGGAGACAACCTGTGCTTTATTGGCCCCAACGGCCTTTCTTTTCTTCTTCTTTTGCTTTCTCTTCTTTTTGGTTTCTGCGGGTGCCTGCCCCCAGAACAGGCTGCCCTCTTCGGGGGGTGCTGCTTTAACTTCCTCCACCTGTTTGAGTGAGAGTTGTTCCAGCTCTTGCCATGGGACGTGGTCCCGTACCAGCAGAGGTTTCAATTCGGGCTACACATATTCATCTAGCCCTTCAATCAGGTGCTGTAGTCGACGGACCCCGGGATTGGTTTCCTTGATTACTGGTAGCGGAGTCTGTCTCCTCCTGTTAGGTGTATGTATTCTGATGGCTATAGGTGGAGTGACCCATACGGGTGCTACCACTGGCGGAGCAGGCCGGGGTGTAACGCCACGGATATGTGCCCCCCCTTTCGGGCGAGGTGCCCTCTTCTTCTTGTGCTTTACAGGGATCTGCTGCCACCCCTTTTGTTCTTTCACGGGCTCCAGGAAATGGATTTCGTAGGTGCTCCGTGTGCTTGCTTTAGAGATCTCCTCAGGTAATGCCTGGTAGAGGGAGACCATGTTGACTGCTGCTCTCCTGGGAGGAGCTTCATGTGGCTGAGGAGGGTCTACTTTGTACTCTCCCAGCTCTATTTCATTATTCTTTACCATTCCTTCGATGATGTCTTTGAAAACATAACAGTCTTCGATTGGATGTCCCAACATCTGGTGGTAGGGGCAGAATCTTGGACTGTCTTTTCTTTTTAGGTCCTCCGGTCTTCTTGGCTCAGGCAGGGTGACCATGCCGTATTCTGTTACCCAGTCGAACAGGACCCGAGTCTTGTCCTTTGGAAAGGAGTAGGCTTTCTTCATCTTGTCCCTCAGCGAAGGACCTTCTTTGTCATCCGAAGCTTTTGCAGGCTGCGGGGGAGCCACCTTCTTGCCCTTCTCCTTCTGCTATTCGAACGCCTTGATATCAAGCGCATTCGCTTGTTTAGGTGTGGGGCGCCGTTCCACAGCCTTGTTTTTCTGGGCTGTGCTGGCAGCTGACGCCGGGACAGGCTTGGCTAGGAAAGCCTCCACTTCGGCCACCACATTATTCAGCCGATCGAACGACCGTATTTCCATTCCAATCATCTTCTCCAGGACCTCCCGCCTGAGGTTTTGTTTGCATATTTGTACCGCGTCCTCCTGATGCGGGGGCCGCTTGCATCTCATTCCGAGGTTCCTCCACCTCTTGATGTAATCAAGGGCTGTCTCATCTGCCCTTTGTTTTGTTGAGTAGAGTTCGGCCACTGTGACCTCCCTCTCTGTGACATGGAATCTTTCTCTGAACTTTCTCTGCATATCCGACCAATCACTGATTGACCCGACCGAGAGGCTAGAGTACCATTCAAATGCGAGCCCTGTCAGCGAGGACCCGAAGAACTTCAGCAAATATGACTCGTCGGTGGCCAGATCACCCATAACGGTCATGTAATATGCAATATGCTCTTTAGGGGATGTTTTCCCATTGAATTTGTCAAACTTATGCGGCTTGTTGACCCCCGGGGGAAGTCGTTTAGCCGCATGGTGTTGCGGGTAGGGTACCCGATAGGCATCAAATGCGACATAGTCACCTTCACTTTTCTCTGCGAGCTTCAGCTCGATCATCCTCTCCACCATCATCCGGTTCACGACCGTGGGGTCAACCGGTTCTGGATAGAAGTGTGCCGGCTGCAAGTATGGGGTGACCAGGGTGGTCGCCTGTGGAGGACGTAACAGCGGGGGTGTCGGGTGCACCTGAGGGAGCACCGGAGGTAGCAGCGGCTGAGGCTGTGGCGGCCGCTGTTGTGCTGTCGCCATGCTTGGCTCTGATGGCTGGGATAGTGTATAGAGCGGTGGAGGGTCGTCACGACGAGCCGCTCCCCGAGATGACTCACCCTGGACTTCGGGTGGTTTAGAAGCCGATGAATGTTCAGTCTTTTCCATCAGCTGCTTCTTCAGAGAGTCTATCTCCCGTTGATATTTTTGTAGTAGCATCAGAACTGATGGGTCTATAGTGGTGGGGATACCCTCTATTGTCTCCCCGGACGTACCCTCAGGCAGGATGTCGAGGAGGACGTCGTCTTCTTCTTTCGCCGTCACCACATTAGCGGTCAAGACGGGGGCCTTGTCATCCCAGTGGGGATAGACCTGGGGCTGTTTTTCCCTTTAACCATCATCAGAAGCTCTCTTGTTGCTTCTGTTCCGCGGGTAGTTGGCCCCGGCCGTGCGGCCAATTGAGCCAATTCTTGGGGGTCTTCAGGAAGCTCCCCATATCGGTTAGATATACCAGCCATGTTGCAGGTGAAAACCTGCATCCTTCTCTTTTGTTGATAGACCCTCCTTCTGGCTTGCTGCGGAAAGGTCAGCCTTCGAACACATAAACTCTTCTTCTTTCTTCCCGCTCGGGGAAGGCTTCATCGGCTTCGACCTCGAAGCCGTCATTATATCCATTGTCGTCGACTGACGACAACATCATTCTATTTCCCATATTTTCTTCATCTGCCATTGATGGGTAGTAGTCTTCCTCAGTGGCGGCTGTCTGCATCAGCCGCTGCTGTCCAAGTGAGGGGTTGCCTAAGCCTCGGAAACAATTTCTGACCAAGCAGGTCATCTTTTCTCGACCCCGTTCTTGATGTAGGACGGGGGGTGATTGTCGACCTCCAGCAGGAGGGATATAGGCCAGCCGAGCTCTGTCGACCAGCTGTTGGAATCTTCGTCCCGCAGCAGGGACGTTGGCTTGACGGGCCGCAGCCCGGAAACTTCTGTGGCGCGGAGGATCCGCAACCACCTCTTCTTCCTTCTTCGGGGGCAAGCCCCTTTCTCTTCTCACTTCTGCCTCATTGTTCACAAGAAGACGACAGATGGGTGTTAGCTGGTGGGCAGGTCGGGTTCGCTTGGGAACCCACACCTGTTTAAACTTCCTCGGCCTGGGTGCCGGGCTTCCTTGGCCACAGTGGCCGGCTTCTTCTATTTCTGCCCTCCTTCCGGCGAGGGCCTGATAGGCATTGTGGACAGGAATGTTGGGGATGACACGGTCCGGGGTCACCCGTGCAGTGGGTCCGTCGAGGAAGACGTGCATACCCCCGACTAGCATAGATTTCCCAGACTGAGACAGAGTTCCGGTGATTACAGCGGCATTCTTGCGGGCCTGGCGACGCTGGCGTCCTCCAGGGTGTTTGTTGATGACATTGGGGTGGGTCCCACGTATGACGTGGTGCACCAGACAGCTAGCGGCCGGGGCCAGACTTTCGGACAAGTCTTTACAGTAGGGAACCTCCAGAGGCTCCATTTTTTCCACAGCTTCATTGACATGTTCTGGGGCTTCGACCTCCAGCATATCTACAAAGGCTAACCCCAAAAAGTTGGGGAAGCCCACAGCGGCAGGGAAGCTGCCGAATTCCATGGGTACCGCCAGGTACCCTTGTGCGTGTCCAGCGACAATCGAAAGATCGAAGTCAACACCAGCTATCCCGTTGATTGTCATTGATCTGCCTGCAAAGACAAATGAAGCAATAATCAGTAGCCTTTGAGAGGGCTTCGAAGCCCGAATATCTCGGCAAAGAGATGAAAGGTGACACATGTCCCACTAGGCGTGCCAGACTTGTTTGCGACCTTTTCTTTCTTTCGCGGGTCGATCGACCAACTGACTAACTGGTAGTCAAATGATCAATTAACGACGCGGGCATGCCAGTCACGTGAGTGACGAATTTGTGATGCGCTCATTCTCACCCATGTCGGGCGAATGTGAGATTCGGTCGGGACCAGCAGTCCGCCATACCATAAAGGCTATGGCGTTATGATGCGGGACGGGACCACGGACACGACAAGCTCGCGATCGTCCCTTAACGAGGGAAGCGTCGGATGTGCGCGGTTGAGAAACCGGCAATGAGCTAGGGTGGTCGGCTCTCTTTTGCGCCCAGATCGGGTCACGGGATGGCTTCGCTCTCTCTCGCAGCTGTGATATTATAAATTGAAGGCGAGCTAGGTATCCCTACACATGCTCTCTAGCAGCGGCATATAAAGCATATAAAGAATTAAGCTAATGCCAAGTGTAAGGGTGAAGGCGATACCTCCACGCTCTCGGCGTGGCGACGACGGCACCCGGCCGAAGCTCGTACTCCCGGGAACTTAGTACATTATGTTTACAGCAGTACAAATAAGCCCACTCCACGCAGGGAGGTAAAGGGTGACACAAGTGGGCCCGGGAGGACCAAGTTCGGGTTGACGGGCGGTTTCGGGCAATGCTTCGGCTTCACGCGTACTCGTGCTAGTGGGGGCCCACGTGTTGACCGGAGGGGTCGTGTGGGGCCTGATGACTCCTCTATTGTGGAGACACTTGGGAAGCGTTCCCCTGGGATGGCGAGCTGCTGGAACGACCGTCGGACGCCGGGTGGCCCTCGGACGACGCTCGTCGGGAACTCGGCCACGAATCTGAAAATTCTGTTTGCAGGCGCGCGACTCGGAGAAACCTGCTGCCTGAAATTTTGAGCTTCAGAAGACGAAGGGAGTGATAGCAGGAATTCGGAGAAGAAGGTTCTATCCTGAGTGGACAGAACACCGAAACCGTTGGCAACGACGCGTCGGCGGCGAGTCGATGGCGGCGGCGATCACCGGAGTTGCTTCAGATGCTGGAGGGGATCAAGGGGGAAGGGATTACACTCTAGAAAGGGGAGAGGGGGTGGAGGAACCAGGTAGAGAGAGGGGAGGGGCACAAATCTCACTTGGGGGCAAATGCCAATTTTCTCTTCATTTTTCATTCAATATGAAAAATACAACCTTATATAGGATGCCAACCAAACTCAACCTCAACCCTTGGATCTAGGGGTTAGGATTGAAGGGCTGGGATACAATGTGAATCACACATTTAATACATTAGTTTTAATCTAATTTGACCATACTTATTCAACCTTGGACTAGATCCATTCAAACACCACCTAACTACCCTAATAAGGACAAAAGAGGGGGCGCCCCCTTCATGGGCCTCTCTTGGGCCTAGGCTGGTCCAAGGCCAGCCAACCCAATCCACACCCATGCTTGGTCCATGGGTTCTCCCATCTAGATAGCCCATGAGAGGGAGTGGCCCAATTGGGCCTTAAATGGCTCTTATGGTCCATAAGGGTGGCTTAAGGTCCAATATGATAATCACTCCTAATGGACTCTACTAAGGTAACCTAGTAATGGACTTGACATAACAAATGACCCATTGGCTTGATATAAGCCTTACAAGGAGCCCAAAAGAAAGAAATTACACAATTACAATTTTATACAAGCCATAACACACAAATACACTTCACCCGTGTATGGAAATCGCCTTTGATGCCCCATCAATTCTCCCCGGGTGGGAGGAACTCGACCCCGTCGAGTAGGGGTATGGCTGCTCCGGTCCTCCGGCGGATCCGTCACCGTGCTAAGTAGCACGGGTATGCTCCACTCCAAGTGATCGGCACCTGCTCATTCCATATATACTCGATATGCGCACTGCTATGGCTAAAGGTGGTCACTCCGAAGGGGCACTCTCAAAAGGAAGGAGACAGCTCGAAGACTCACTAGGAATCACCGCTGAGTCCCTATAGGTGACTGATCCGGATATAGATGTAGAACCGATCCCATACTCATCGAGTGAGTCGACTCGCTTCACACTCATAAGAGAACGACACGAGCTTGCACAAGACACATGCAGACTCACCATGCACAGACACACGAATGCAAACCACGCAAACAATCACTCAAAACAAAACCACACAAAGAAAAAGCACACTATTAGTCCGACCCGTTCATGGGTGACGGCGGACCAGGACACCCGAATATGTGCCATACATACATTTGACATAACTGGAGGTTGACGTCATGGGGAACTCCTAGACATACTACGATGCACCAATCATGGACATTGGGCTTGGATGCGGGAAGTCCGGGAGGTGCGGGTGGTTTAGAGGGATCGGGGAAACCAAAGTCTTCCTTACCCCCGAGGGATGGTTCGGACCTATGGCTATGTGGAGTTTGCTTGGCCCGAATGGAAAAGGTGGGATAGTGAACTCTGCGGAAGAAGGGTAACGAGTATGAAAACTCGGGAGGGTCACTAGTGAAGGGGTCAAAAGGGTCGAAGAAGGTGTGACCCCATGAAGTGGGTTCCAACATGACATGGTCCCAATCGTGAAATTCTCGAAGGTGCGGGTGGTCACCTTCCTCCGTCATGGTAGATGGGACCGTGTATAGGAAATATGACTCCTCCCTCGGAAGCAAAGTCATGAAGTCGGGCTCATCCGGTAGCGGGAGAAGTAGAAGAACCTCCGTGGTGACACAACCCACGGTGCACTCGGAGGTAATGGACCCTATGGCCGGATGGGTGAAGCTAAGACTAGCGGGTTGGTCAAAGCCTCGGGCCAAAAGATGCGTCAACTCCCATTGTGAATCTAATCCCATGACAAGATCATCCAACGTATCAACATGGTGACGAGATCGAAATGTGGTATGGAATGAGTTGACCGGCACTAGTGGTAGTGTGGGGTCCATTGATGGGAAGGGATGTGGGACCAAGCCATCCTTGAGCCATCTAAGAAGTGGCTCGGCTATGTAAAGTGTTCCCGTAAGAAACACGGGTGGCTCGGGCTTTGGTAGTTCCCACTTTGATGGTTTCGAATGAAGACCGGAGGTAGATAACAATGGAGCATCCATGGGTGGTGGAGTAGCTTGTGTCCTTTCCCACCAATCCGAAATCATTTTCTTTATTTCCTCTAAGGAGCGGGTTAGAGGAGGGACCTTGGGGTGGACTAGCTCCTTAACTCTCGGCTCGGGTGTGGGCCTCGGCTCGGTTATAAGCGGGACTTCCACTCGGTTGGAGGTGCTTGAGTGGGTTAGGATGGGAGTGCCAAGGGGAGGTTGGTTGGTGGTGCATGGGCAGGCCACTAGATTGGGGTCACTTTGGTGGGCTTGGACGGCGGTGAAGGGGTGGGATTGGGTAGAGGTGTGGCCCACTTGATTGTGGGTGAGTTGGTGGGGTTGGTGAGTGGAATGACCTCCGTGGTTGGAGGTAGGTGGGCGGAGAACGTAGGCCCTCCTAAGCACTCTCTTCATTTCCCACCATGACTCGATGGGCCTTAGATTCCTATCCTCCCTCCAATATTTGATGTCCCTCCAAGTTGCAGCGGCTTCACCAAAAAGTTGCCTTTTGGCAACATCGACTTGCATGGGCCCGTACATGATGTACACCTCGAAGTAATCATCCATAATGGCTTCCCATTCTAGATAGACACTCGGGTTATCGGACCCGTAGAAATCCTGGGTTTCGGGTCTCGTGGGGTGGTTCGGGTGGTCCTTCCATTTGAGATAGTATCGCCACCATCCGGGAGTTTGGGACTCCATGGGACACGGGGAAACTAGTGGATGGCCATGCCGACACTCGGACCAAAACACTAGACACGACACTAAGTAATGCAAAGTTGGAATGCACTAACTAATGCACACTAAGGACCCTAGACGTAAACCAAGACTCGGTACGCGGCGGAGATAATCGACCCGAAGGTCACTCGCACAAGTGTGCGGCCTTCCCGATAGGCGTAACCTAACGGTCGGACAACACCTTTTATATACCGAGTAAAGGGATGTATGCGACCCAAAACGACTCTTTTTGTTGTTTTAAAAAAATGTGATGATCCTAAACACGACGTAGACCGACTAATGACTACATGACACTCTTTTTTTTTTTGAATGCAAACACCCTAGACTCAACCTTGCTCTGATACCAAATTGATGCGGGACGGGACCATGGACACGACAAGCTCGCGATCGTCCCTTAATGATGGAAGCGTCGGATGTGCGCGGTTGAGAAACCGGCAATGAGCTAGGGTGGTCGGCTCTCTTTTGCGCCCGGATCGGGTCACGGGACGGCTTCGCTCTCTCTCGCAGCAGTGATATTATAAATTGAAGGCGAGCTAGGTATCCCTACACATGCTCTCTAGCAGCGGCATATAAAGCATATAAAGAATTAAGCTAATGCCAAGTGTAAGGGTGAAGGCGATACCTCCACACTCTCGGCGTGGCGACGACGGCACCCGGCCGAAGCTCGTACTCCCCGGAACTTAGTACATTATGTTTACAGCAGTACAAATAAGCCCACTCCACGCAGGGAGGTAAAGGGCGACACAAGTGGGCCCGGGAGGACCAAGTTCGGGTTGACGAGCGGTTTCGGGCAATGCTTCGGCTTCACGCGTACTCGTGCTAGTGGGGGCCCACGTGTTGACCGGAGGGGTCGTATGGGGCCTGATGACTCCTCTATTGTGGAGACACTTGGGAAGCGTTCCCCTGGGATGGCGAGCTGCTGGAGCGACCGTCGGACGCCGGGCGGCCCTCGGACGACGCTCGCCGAGAACTCGGCCACGAATCTGAAAATTCTGTTTCCAGGCGCGCGACTCGGAGAAACCTGCTGCCTGAAATTTTGAGCTTCAGAAGATGAAGGGAGTGATAGCAGGAATTCGGAGAAGAAGGTTCTATCCTGAGTGGACAGAACACCGAAACCGTTGGCAACGACGCGTCGGCGGCGAGTCGATGGCGGCGGCGATCACCGGAGTTGCTTCAGATGCTGGAGGGGATCAAGGGGGAAGGGATTACACTCTAGAAAGGGGAGAGGGGGTGGAGGAACCAGGTAGAGAGAGGGGAGGGGCACAAATCTCACTTGGGGGCAAATGCCAATTTTCTCTTCATTTTTCATTCAATATGAAAAATACAACCTTATATAGGATGCCAACCAAACTCAACCTCAACCCTTGGATCTAGGGGTTAGGATTGAAGGGCTGGGATACAGTGTGAATCACACATTTAATACATTAGTTTTAATCTAATTTGACCATACTTATTCAACCTTGGACTAGATCCATTCAAACACCACCTAACTAGCCTAATAAGGCCAAAAGAGGGGGCGCCCCCTTCATGGGCCTCTCTTGGGCCTAGGCTGGTCCAAGGCCAGCCAACCCAATCCACACCCATGCTTGGTCCATGGGTTCTCCCATCTAGATAGCCCATGAGAGGGAGTGGCCCAATTGGGCCTTAAATGGCTCTTATGGTCCATAAGGGTGGCTTAAGGTCCAATATGATAATCACTCCTAATGGACTCTACTAAGGTAACCTAGTAATGGACTTGACATAACAAATGGCCCATTGGCTTGATATAAGCCTTACAAGGAGCCCAAAAGAAAGAAATTACACAATTACAATCTTATACAAGCCATAACACACAAATACACTTCACCCGTGTATGGAAATCGCCTTTGATGCCCCATCACGTTAATTACATCCCCCACGAGGAGGGAACACCTTTGATTAATTGCCGAGATAGTGGGCTGTCAAAGCCGAATTAACAAAGCTATATGATGATCGTGACGAAGGCATGCAGGATGCATACATTTATCATGCAGAAGATGCATAATTCATGGGATTATGGATCCTTGGTACGTGGCGGAGGACATAGGTCCGAAGACCACCATCGCGCATAGCGAAGACTTCCGACCAGACGTAATCCGGCTTTCCGTCGACGCCATTTAATGTACCCGAGGATCTATGCATGCATGCACACATGACGTTCATGACTATATTAAGCATGATAATAGAATCATGGAAGCAAATGATGATCAACCACGTTTATTACTCCCCATCGAGAAGAGGGAAGGCAACACAAGTGTGATAGAGAAAGCACAATGCTAACGGACATGGTGATAAAGATATGATAAAAGTATAGCTTGGACTCGCTCGGCCCTTCCTTTATTCAATTTATTACCAATTATGGTTTATTAACACTGACCGTGAGAGACGAGAATAGCTCCGGGGCTGAGTGAATGATTAAAACAACTAGAGGGGTTCAAAATCGGCGCGGACACGTGAGGGATAGCTTATACGGCGCGATAAAGCATAGGTATAAACGGTTAATACGGCGCGGCCATATAGCTGGTTAAGACGGCGCGCAAAGGATTGGGGCGCGCTGGTTCATGGCGCGCCGGAAAGGCGCAAGGAAGTTTTTTTGAGTGTAGGGTTAATCCGGCCCGGGGGGGTACCACGTCGTATTAGGGCGCGCCGGGTTAAGGCCTCGCCATTTTAGCTTATTTTTGATGAATTTCGAATCATTTGAGTTTGTTAAGTTTATGTTGAGGGTTTTGAAGCCATTTGAGGCCAATTGTTTATTAAATTGAAGTCCAGAACCCTCCAAAAATGACGTGATAAGCCAGTGCGAGGTTCCTACTCGAGCACCGGGATAATTGGGTCCAGAATGAGTATCTCGTTATGGTTCATTCATTATTAATCTATCCAAAATTGGATAGCATCTCCCCTGAACCTGAAGAGTTACAGGGGAGAAGCGGGGTCATGCTCACATATGGAACAAGCCCCTAAACCGCCGGTCTACACGAAGGCAGCCAGCAAACCCCATTGGATAGGATACCCCGAGGACTAGCCTGCTAGGGGCACCAAGGTTCCATAAGGGAAAAGACAGAGAGATGAAGCCATTGGGAGCATCACCCCGAGGACTAGCCTGCGAGGGGTGGACATCCCACAGATTATGGCACATCCGCTGAAGGGACCGGCCGTTAGGAGAGTGGAGCTCCGAGGGCTAGCCTACGAGGAGCGTACATCCCTTGGCCTTGATCGGACCTCCGATTGTCGGGGCTAAGCTCGTTGGGCTAAGGCCCCTGTCATTGTCCGCTTTGGCCCCGAGGAAGCATCTACCATCGAGAGATAGAGCCCCCGGTCGCCTAGCAATTCCACGAAGTGATAAGGGAATGTCCCCCTCCCCGGGTGATTAAAACGATGAGAAAATCTCGGAACAGTTCGAATGATCATGATGCGTAGAGGTAGTAAATGGATAAATGAGATGGGCCCATCGTAGGAGCATATGCTCGAACAGTTAAAAAGTGACATTCAGGGGATGGACCCTGCAATCCCAAAGGAAATCCTCACTTCATGAGCGATAGGGTGGCACGAAGAGAGAGATTAATGGGAGTTAAGCCCTTGACAGCACGGCGGAGAGAGGCATGCGCAGAAGCACAGCTCTGTCCATAAAAAAAGTGGGGGGTACGAAGACCCTTGAATCAAACATGAGAATGATCGAAGGAAAAGCCCACGGGGAGGGGTGTTTCTGTAGCCCACGATGCTTCGGGGCATGATAGAGACTTCGGAGAAACCGGAATTAGAGAACTACGCAGAGAAGAACTCAGACACACACATTGGCATAGATAGAAAAGGGGGGCTGAAGATCATTCATTCGACCCGTTAATCTAAGCATTCAAAATATATGTATTAACGTCCCAGAAACGGGAATGATTCAGTGTTTACATGGTAAGGACATGGTGCCAGCCCCATTGCTCGGTCGCCGCTTGCCGATCACGGAGGCAGAAGACATGCAGAGCACCATGAAAACAGAGAAAGGAAGGAAGAGAAAATAGAAAATCGCACAGAGGGGGAGGAGAATCGACTCATATCATTGTCGCTTCTCCCCCCCTCGCTTACATTCGATGGGTGGGAACTTCAGAAGGAGCAGTCTACGGAAAGCAGGAAAAGAACCAGCGCCGACGCCCACCTCTTCCGGGAACAGGGTATCGTAGAGGAAGAAGACGACCGGCGGAAGCTCCTCCGAAGGGACCCTACTCTCTCTTTGCTTCAGTAGAAAAAAACTCTCCAGAAGCCTTTCTCTCCCTCCGCTCTTCTCTTTCTTTTCTCCTCTGTGTCATTCCTCCTTTTTTTCTTCTTAGGTCTCGATCTGTCTCTCCCCTCTTCTCTCTTCAATCGAACCTCACCCATATATATAACAGGTTGGAGGCTCTTTATCCGGCGTGGGCTTTGGCGCACCGGGAGGAAGCTTCATCAACTTATCGCGCCGGTTTAAGGCGCCATCAGATAGGGTAGCTTGCGCGCCGGGATGAGGGCAGAAGGTAGGGGGGCGCGCCGGGATAAGGGCGCACCGGGCTAGTGCTCTTTATGACCTTCGAGCCAGTCGATGAGTCCGGGGATGATTCCGGGAGTCACCGTGAGCATTATCTCACTGATGCTCACTGAAACCTCGACGAGATATCTTGTCGAAGCTCCCGGGTTGGCGTACGGCCATTCTCGAGGTTCCAAATAGCTTTGGGTTGATCATACGGGCCTGCCGCTGACACTGCCTTCGGCTCTATAATTCGTGCCGCTGGCTCAGCCTGGCCCGTGCCCGAAGCTCCTTGGAAGGCGAGATAACACCAGGGATAGTTCCGCCCGAGCTGGGCGATCATTCGGCCACTGACGGGCCCATCTTGGCGGGAAGCTGCACCCGTGCCGGGTGATCGGGGTCTTCTGCCGATAGAGCTTTCGGTCCTTTGTCTCGGAGAGGCAGGGGGGACTCCTTTATCTTCAGGAGAGCCTTTCATGAGGTGGGTAGCCACCGAGTTGACCGCTGTCCTTGATCGGACAACGGGTGTAGTGTATGCGGCATGACAGAGTCGATGCCGGTTCATTGGGCAGGCTTGGTCGCACTGCCGGTTGGTTGTGAGTTTGTCTCGGCTCTCCTGAGGTGAAGTCCCCGTATCCATACGGAGTGACTCGAGGCTCTGGCAGCTTGAGAAATCTTTGATATGTTGATATTTATCAGCTTCCGTGCTTCAGCGGGCCGAGTCCTTCGTCTTTGTGGCTTGGTCGTAGACGATCATATTTTGGGTGCCAACAGGGTGGACTCCCCGAGACAAATGACAATGGCGCACACTTAAGACCCTTGATTGATTTCTTCCTCTAGCTCTTGCTGGGTGATGAGGTGTAGGCTCCTAGTAGTCCCAAGGGTCAAGTTTGGGCTAGGACTCGAGGGGGTGGGGTTTGGGATGGAGGTGGGGGTGGTGGGCCCTTCTAGGGACGGTGGTCCCTTTTTGGGAAGGGAACGAGGAGGTGAAGGGTTGAGTTGGATTCTCTTCCCTTCATGGGTGAAAATGCAAGCATTTGTCCTCCCAATAAAGGTGGCATCTACATCATATATCTAGGACCGTCCTAGAAGTATGCTCTTTACTTCCATGGGTAGAATATCACACCAAACTTGGCCATGGTAGGATTGGAAGGTGATGGGGACAAAGCAACGAGTGTTAACGGGTATGGTTGTGGTATCAATCTAAGCTACCCTATATGGGCTCGAGTGTGAGGAGATGGTTAGGCCTAGAAGCTTGACGGTGTCGGGGGATACCACATTTACACTACTCCCATTATCCAAGGTGACCTTCCGGGCATGGTCTCCTATCCGGATGAAGGTGTTAAAGATAGTGGTTCTTCACAAATCTTGTTCTTGGGTTTGAGTGAGAACACACCTAACCACTCCAAGGTGAGAGTCGGTGGATTGGGAGGGTTGCTCTTGGTTGGACTCGATGTAGTAGGCTTCACACTCTTCCTTTCAATCGGGAGAAGCCTCATGAACCTCAGCCTCTTCTTCAACCCCAACTTGGGGTAGGAGATTAGTCTCCTCAATGAGCAAATTGGATGCTCCCTTGGTGGGACATTGGTTGGCGAAGTGCCAATACCCAAGGCACCTAAAGCATTGCTGCCCGCTATGATGGTTAACGGTAGCTCTAGAGGGTGAGCGGTCCCGTGTTGGGACGATTGGGAGTGGGGTTGGGAGGGCCATTTGTGGGCCGAGAGTGGTGCGGACACCCGAGCAGTTGAGCGGCGCGACACGCCGAGCCACCGGTACCGCACACGGAGCACGACTCGAGCCACCTTAGCGTCCATCTGGCTCGGAGACAGCCTGGAGACTCCACCTTGAGCATCCCCATTTATCATATTTAGTTAGACTTTATGTGTGTGTAATTTGTGTTTATTTCATTGTATTCGGTTTGCTATTTTGATTGTAAGAGGGGCTTATGTACAATTTGGACCCCGTGGGCCCCACGGGCCCCCCAGGCCCGTCCCATTGATCCACCTCAGCCATAGGGCCCCATGTGGGGTTGGTCAATATCCTATGTGGACATCTAGAAGCCTTGGACTAGTCAATTGTTCACAAGGGGGACAAGGGACCAAAATGGTCAACAATTCCACCAACCTTCCACCTACCATGTCCCCCTTGCCATTCTAGTCAATAGGCCACCCCCTTCCTTGTATTTTTTTATTTTAATTTGTGTGGATGGTCACATGATATCCCAGCCCTCCATCTCACACCCCTAGATCCAACGGTTGAGGGTTGATTAGACATATGACCTATATATGCTTGTAATTTTCAATTTTGAGGAATTAATGCCATTTGAACTTGGAAAATTGCTTGAGCAAAGGCCTAGGCCGCCCCTCTCTCCCCCTTGAAGCTGTGAAGGCTTCCCTCTGGAGGTGTGACTCCTCCCCGTATCATTCCGGTCGCCGCCACTGCCGCCACGAGCCGCTATCGCATCACCGCCGAGATCGCCGGAGTTCTGCCTTCATCCGATCACAGAAGCTTCCACGAAATTCAGCCATCAGCCACAAGCTCAGATCAACCTGGGATTTTGAGGGGATGTTCCAGAGGTGTCAAGCACATCCCACAAATTTTTGTTGGTCATAAATATCCCATTTGATTTTTTTTATTTTCGTCAATCCTTAATTACCAGATCTATCTGCTTGCTGTTTCAATTTCCACCCACCCTGTGTTTCCCATGTTCGGACCTCTTTCGGATTTTTGTTGGAACTCCTAATTTTACTGGGTGTTCTGTCCATCAACCCCACCGTCCCCAAAATTTCTTGATTTTTTGTGAGGCCATCTCATATTTTGAAAAAATCAATCTCATAGAGAGCTACAGTGCTGTCCACCTGTTCCCAGATCCGACCACCCTCCAGTAAAAAAATCATATCAAATCACAGCCACCTCCAATCAGTCCACAAAAAATATCCCCGTTCTCCTTGTTCAAAATCCCACAAGTGTGATGAAGAGCTCAGGAGCTGAATCGGCCATCTTGATTGCGGTCAAAGGCAGTCTTCAGACAACTCACCTGTAGATCTGAGATTTCGGTTACTGTACAACAGAGATTTGTAAATTCAATAAAGTTCTGATCCGACCAGATCCAGCAGATCTCTCTGGGTCTAGATTGAAGCATTTGAAGAGAGCTTTCCAACGATAGCTCATGCGTCCCGATCTGACGTCGGGATTGCCCGCAGCGGCCGTTTTCGCCGGAGCGCGCGCCGAAGACAGCAACCAAAATCCGTGGACAGCTAGTTCATCAATTGGGAATCGGGGCCGATCGACCCCCGATCGGTGTTCCCGGCCGACCGCCGTCCGTGGAGGCGCTCCACCAGGGGTCCCCATCACAGTGGGTCCCACCCCCACAGATCCGGAGGACAGCGCCATCCGTGGGCCCCGCGGGCCCGCAGAACCCGCCATTCGGAAAGCACAAAAACGCGGAGTTCGGCACCGCCGGGCGACATCAAGATTCACATTTATAGCATGAAAAACTCACAGATTTTCTGGCAGAGAATTTGATGACATGGGGGTTAACAGAGTTCTTCTGAGCATGCCATCAATCTCTAGCTCTGTGGCCTAATTTACCACACTCAAGACATGCAAGGTTTTTGCTTTCAAAAATATTTTTGTTGTCATGGAAATTAACAAACTCAGAATAAAATTTCTTCCCCTTAACATGCCAGTAATGAGCTGCAATGTGGCCCATCTTGCCACAATTGAAGCAAGCAGAATAGTTTCTACTTACAACAAATTTATTCCTATCATAATCATTTCTGTCTGCAGGGAAATCGACAGTTTTAGAATTAAACTTTCTACCCTGAGCATGCCAACATTCAAATGTCTTATGACCAAATTTGCCACAGTGAAAGCATTCAGTCTTCTTTTTTTGAGGTGAAGGACTTTTATCATGAAATTTCCTAGCTTTCTTATCATCCTTCTCCATCAACTTACACTCATGCATCAGATGTCTAAATTTATGACAGTAATGACAGATCATTTCCTTTTTAGATACATGTGAGTGTGTGTGAGGATTGTGATCAACATGCACTGATGAACCCTTTTTATTTATTTTATATTTTTCAGTCCTTTTCTGATTTTTATCCTATTTGTCTGTTTTCTTAGCCTTGTACTGAGTTGAAGATGAAGTAGAAGGCTTTTGCTGTTCAGAAGATTTAACGAAAACAGTTTTCAGCTTGTATCCATCAACCTTTTTCGACTTTTCAATTTATTTTTGGGTTCTCTGAACAGTAGACTGAGAAACATGTGGCTTCTGAGAAGTGTGAGAACTAGAGCTAGCAACAAAGGATGTATGAATTTTATCTTCAAAATTCTTTTTATTTACAGGGTTATAGCCTAACCCCTCCTTCTAAAAATTGTCTTTTACTCCCAGCAGTTTGTTCAGATTATCTTGCCCACTAACAAATTTAGACAAGGAGTTTTTTAAATCTTGAATTTCATTTTCTTGAGAGGAAATGTGTAACTCATAACTGGCAATCTCTTGCTCACTGTAATTCATAGCTTCATTCAAAACTTTATTAGCTGTTTTGTATTTTTCAACTTCTTGTTCCAGATTGCTCAGTTTTTCAGGGTCTTCAACACAAACACTTTTTCCTCTTTCTAAGGCTAGCAATCTCTCAGACATAGTGGAGTTCAGCATTTTTAACTTCTCATTTTCTTCCTTAAGCTTATCATTTCGAACCAATTCATTTATTAGAAGCTGATCTTCTGAATTGACTTCATACTTTCTTCTAGCCTTAAGTTCCTTCAAACCTTTTTGCTGTTTTTCAAGATCTTTCTGTAATTCTATGTTTACAGATTTTATGGCAATAGATTTTTCAGCAAACATGTTCTTCTCTTGCTCAAGTTTCTCACATTTTCCTTCACTCTCAATGATAGATTTTCTGAGAGACTCTTTTTCAGATTTTAACAATTCAACTTGCCTCTTGAGCTCTTGATTATCAGACAGACAAGCATCATGAGATTGTGTCAACTCTAGACATTTTCTACAAGAAGAACTTCAACTTTCTAACCCAATACTTTTTTTCAATTTTTTATACTGACTTCTTAAATGTTCATGAGATTCAAGCAATTCAGCATATGCATTTTCCCAGTCATCTAACGTATAGTTCTCAAAGGGATTTACCTCACCATCATTATCGTCTTCATTCTGATTGCTGCCAATTTGATTACTTCTGTTGGCCATCATGCAGCTGTCCTCATCTATCCTGTGAGCTAGCTTCAGCATATCCAAAATGTCCTTAGCAGAACTGCAATCATGAAAGCAGGAATGTAAAGCTCTATCAGTAGCTGCCTTCATTAGATTTATAGCTATCTGATTCTCTTCATGCATTGATCTGTGATTGTCAGTCCATTTGGACTTTTTCTTTGGTAATTTGTGAGGACCGTGTGAAATTAACTTCCACAGATCAGGATTAACTGATATAACATATTTGCAGAAACTGGCAAACCACACATTAATATTAAAGCCGTTGAAAACCGGTGGATCACCCATGGAAACAAACAGATATAATGCAACATGAATATTGATGCACCAAAAGCAAACA
This sequence comes from Amorphophallus konjac, assembly GCA_022559845.1. Lineage (NCBI taxonomy): Eukaryota > Viridiplantae > Streptophyta > Magnoliopsida > Alismatales > Araceae > Amorphophallus > Amorphophallus konjac. Next base: position 224,408,133 of record CM040123.1, on the reverse strand, counting down.
ATCACCTAAGACAGCAGGATCGGATCTGCAGGTCGCTGGACCTTCTATGCAGACACTGCTCTGATACCAATTGATAGAGTGCAAGGTCCGGATACAGAGGGGGGTGAATGTATCCCTCTAGAAATAATGCCCAAATTGAAAACTCAGAAGCTAAACACAGTTCCAGAATAAAACTAATTCAATTGAACTTATGAACAAACACATGGAGCGCACCTATCTAATCATCTAGCGGAAGCAATCAACCAGACAAACCACTACTCAAGAGATTTTTAGGTGGTTCGGTCCACAGACCTACGTCCACCCCTCACTCCCAACCGGAGTGAGGCTTCCACTAGCACAAGCTAGAAAACTACAGACTCAGTCTGCGAACAAGATGCTGCCACACAGCTTGACCAGGGGAACAACCTCCCCTCTTCCTCCAGACCGGAGGGACACCCCAAGTGGCTCCCAGCCACTTGAAAACCAGAGACTAGGTCTCTCTTCCTCCAGACCAGGAGGGAACCCACCAGTGACTCCCCGTCACCAGCAAACCAGAGGTCGCAGACCTCTCTTCCTCCAGACCAGGAAGGACCCCTAGACTTGCAACCCACAAGCCCAGAACCGGAGGACCAATCCTCCCTTCTCCTGAGTCCATAGGAGGAACCCGACCTCAGTCCAGAGGATCGGAAGAACAATAGTAACCAGTGTAACAAAAGGAAAAACAAAAAACATGAAATGAAAATAACTTCAGCAAACAGAAAGCTGGAAACTCAAATGCACATTATGGCTCTCATCGGAGCTGACTGGCCTGGATTTGATCCACAGTCCAGTACGAACTTCTTCTGCTACTTCTCTTCTTCTTCTTCTCAGCTCACGCTTTCTCTTCTCTACTCTCCTTTTCACTCTCACCGTCTTTCTCTTTTCTTTTAATCCTCACGAGCTCTCTCTTTTTCTTTTTCTTTCTTCTTCTTTCTTCTTCTTCTGCTTCTCTGCTTCTTTTCTCACAGTCTCGATCAGCCCTCTTTTATTCTCATTCACTCTCTTCAGTGGACGAAGGCTTCTATTTATATCAGCTTCAGCAGGTGCTAGGGCGTGTGTCCTTCAGGTTCCCGCCTAGAGAGCACCTCGGAACACGTGCCAGGCATCATCCACGGTTCACACGCCCAATCATTAACCTTAGTCATCTGCAGACAGAGACAAAACAAAATGAAACGAATTAGTTAGTTCAGGCTTTTAACAACGAGTGTATATACTTTAGAAGCAGTAAATGAGTAAGTGTGTACACTGAGAGAGTGTATAGACTTGTAAGTCTTCATGCGACCTCAGTGTATATACTTGCTGAACAATGCATTATCATAACAAGGGGGAATGTGTGGACTTCTGTGAAATGTAAGAAGCCATCGAGTGTATAGACTTAGAGACATCAATTAGGCAAGTGTGTCAAATGTGAGAGTGTATACACTTGAAAATAGCATATAGCCAAGTATGAACAACGTGAGAGTGTATACACTTGAAGACCTTTGAGGAAAGATGTAGAGACTCTGAACGATAAGGTAGGCTGTACAAATTTTGAGAATATTGAAGCAATGTATAGACTTGGTAAACCTGAACCAATGTACAAACATGGGATGAACGCTGTATGAACGAGCCTAACCAATGTATAGACATTTCAATGCTCATCCACTGAATAGACTTCACAATGCTCAGCCACTGTATAGACTTCACGGTGCTCAATCAGACTTCACAATGCTCAATCAGACTTCACGATGCTCAATCACCCTTGAAGATGTGAGCGAGACAGTGTATGGACTTGGCCCTTGAAGGATGTACAGACTCGAAGAACTGAAGCCCACGATGTATAGACTTTGACTCTGAACGACAAATCAGGTTGTATAGACTTGAAAGTCTTGAAGGCCAATGTACAGACTTAGTAAGCTTGAGGACCATTGTACAGACTTGGAACGCTTGAGCCAATGTATAGACTTGAAAGGCTTGAACACAGCGATGTGCAGACTTTGCGATGTATAGACTTAGGAGCATTTGTCAAGACTGTACAGACTTCAGGCTTTGAACGTGTGTGCTGTGAGCAATGTATAGACTTGGTGATATTTAAAGCACAATGTGCAGACTTTGAATCAAGGCTTGAATAGTGAATCAATGTCTAGACTTGGATGCCCAACGCCAAAGTATAGACTTGTGCAGTGCTGCCAATGTATGGACTTTGAAGTGCGACCTATCAGGATGTGTAGACTTAGAACGCAACCAGGATGTCTAGACTTGTTATAGAGCAATGCACAGGCTGTACATACTTGAAGAATGCTTGCAGAAGGTGATGTCTAGACTTGGAAGATGACTGATGCATGAACAGTACACCAATGTATAGAGTAGGCCAATGAAGGATGTATAGACTTCAGTTGAGCAAGCTACAGTGCCGATGTATGGACTTGACCTCAAGGAATGGCTGTACAGACTTTGAAGGCTAAGCGGAGGATGTACATACTTTGAATATGAAGACCAATGTGTGGACTTCAGGTGAAGACCAATGTACATACTTTGAATTCATGCAAGTTGAGCGATGTATATACTTCAAATGCAATAGAAGACTCTATATGGACTTGGCCAGTGTACAGACTTCAGTTGATGAACGATGCATGCTATGCAATGTGTGGACTTGACATGCCTACTGAAGGTGATGTACATACTTGCTGCTTGATGCTGATGTGCAGACTTATGTAAGTGTATGCAGTGTATAGACTACACTTATCTGGGGAGTCGACCCATCTAGAAAGGGGGTCGACCCACACTATGCTGACTGTGATGATGCAAGGATGTTTAGCCTGAACAGAATTTCACAAGCAGAGTAAAGCAACTGATGTATGTGTATATGAATACTTTATGCAGCAGATAACATGACTGAACAACAAATGCAATGCTTTATGATCTGATAAACTAACTGAACAGCAATGCGATGCTTTGATAAACAGACTGAACATCAGAATGACTGAACATATGAAGATGACTCACACATCCGGATAAACTAACTGAACAGCAATGCAATGCTTTGATAAACAGACTGAACATCAGAATGACTGAACATATGAAGATGACTCACACATCAGGATAACTAACTGAACCACAATGCAATGCTTTGATAAATAGACTGAACATCAGAATGACTGAACATATGAAGATGACTCACAAATCAGGATAACTCACAGTGATTAACTCACAACAAAACCAATCATCAAGTGATTAACTCACATCAAAACCAATCATCAAAACCACAGGGGCACAACAATCTCCCCCTTTTTGAACTCACAACAAAACCAATAATCAAGTGATTAACTCACATCAAAACCAATCATCAAAACCACAGGGGCACAACAATACGGTCCATAATGGGCCGTATTACGGATATGCGGTCGTTATACGGACACCTATAAGGATATACGGTCCACTACTGGCCGCACATGCCTGTTCAGCCCTATTCGATCCAAGACTTAAAAACCAGCGGTTCAATCACGTAAATTGATGTTCTGGTGGTTCATAGGTTCATAACAAGGGTATAAAGAAATCCCGAGATGATGGTAAGTTCACCGGATGGACTTTCCGGTGATAATTTCAAAGTTAACGCAACTTAAAGGGGCTAATGACTTACTAGAAGTCCGTAATTTGGTCAACGTTCTACTGGAATAGAATTGTTATCCAGCAACTAAAAGTTCATGATAAACCTAATTTCCATGTTAAATCATCAAGGATTAAGTTTTACATTTAATGTATTTGCCAAAAAGATGAATCAAGATGATAAGATAATGAACAAGATCGTGTAGGAATGAACAATATGCAATTAACAGAAATTTACTTACATAATTAACCACTAATCATGTGGGTTTCTAATTAACCATTGTGTGCGTTGAAGTGGAAATAGTAATCGGAATGGTTTATACACTTGGAATAAGTGCAGGGACCATTGTTCTTCAATTTTGGATTGAGGAACACCGGGCTTAATTTGATATCATAGGGTTGCGTGCATGGGTCATTGGTTCCTCAAAATATGGTCTTCAATTGGACCATGTTGAATGGGTCGATCCCCTCACGGTCCGGATCGATCCTCGGGTCGAAAACACGTAAACCGGGTCTGCCAGCATATGGGTCGACCCCTGGAAAATCCAGGGATATTCCTGCGTGTGGGTCGACCCCTGGGGTCGACCCTAGCAAGACAGACTGCTGTCTGTTGAATGGGTCGACCCCATGGGTCGACCCCCACAAACTATGCCTTATGGGTCGACCCCATGGGTCGACCCCCACCTGCCCGCTGTATGGGTCGACCCCATGGGTCGACCCCCCGCGCGCTGCTGCATGGGTCGACCCCATGGGTCGACCCTCGGGCAGAAAATTTCTGCTTGAGCATGGGTCGACCCCTGCGTTCACAGAACCAAACGTGATTTCAGAAATCAACAAAAACTCACCCAATTGGGGTCTAATTGGGCTGAGATCTTAACCCCATGCTCCTGGGTTCTTCATGGACATATTAGGGTCATAATACAAGAGTTTGGAACACGAAATTCACCGGAAAATCAATCAAATTCACAACCTATCTAGGAAGAACACTTGAAAAACCTAGTTTTAGCATGCTTCTAATCAAACATGAAATTCTCTAAGCATGGTCTATGAAAATTGGGACTTTATATATCAAAAGAAAGAGGACTGGATGTTGAACATTTTGATATATTACTTGCGGTTTGAGCCCGAGAGAACCTACCTCAATCAGAGAAGAAAGGAAGAAGAAAGGAGGAAGAACGGACGCCGACACATCACCACTAAACTCCCGAGATCTCCCTAGATCGATCTCCACTGCAACCGCCGCTGCTACCAAAAGATTCTAGGGTTGCGTAGCTTCATTTTTATAGCTCATACACTTTCTGGAGCCTTCGGTGCTGGGAGAATTCGTCGAAACAAGTTGATTGTTTGAAAACGACGCCGAAATGTTTGACCTAGCCAAAGCTCGGCCGACACCATGTTTTAGGGCTGGGTTTCGATCAATTAACAGAGGGAAAATGATCCTTAGATCGTGGCCTTCCATTTGTCACCAATTTGGGCTCATTTGGTTGAGTATTAAGCTCTAATTCGACGGTTTAAGCTAAGGTTAGGTAAAGGTTAGGTAAGTGTGCACTTTAGGGCTTAATCCACTAATTAGACCTAATTACGAATTTTTGCTGGGTCGACCACAGAAGACAAAGTTGTTAAATAAATGGTCCTTAACCCAATTACCATTTTTCTAGATTTTTATAAGGTAGTCAAAATTTCACTAGTTCTATTTACCAAGGAATTAAATATTAAATTCCAAAATTCATTTATTTTAATTAAATTTCAGATATTTAAAACTGGGGTATTCACCAAGGAATTTAAGACCCATGAACAAGATATACGGTCCATATTGGGCCGTATTATGGATATGCGGTAGTTATAGGGCCACCTATAAGGATATACAGTCCACTACTGGCCGCACATGCCTGTTCAGCCCTATTCGATCCAAGACTTAAAAACCAGTGGTTCAATCATGTAAATCGATGTTATCGTGGTTCATAGGTTCATAACAAGGGTATAAAGAAATCCCGAGATGATGGTAAGTTCGCCGGATGGAGTTTCCGGTGATAAGTTCAAAGTTAACGCAACTTAAAGGGGCTAATGAATTACTAGAAGTCCGTATCTTGGTCAACGTTCTACTGGAATAGAATTGTTATCCAGCAACTAAAAGTTCATGATAAACCTAATTTCCATGTTAAATCATCAAGGATTAACTTTTACATTTAATGTAGTTGCCAAAAAGATGAATCAAGATGATAAGATAATGAACAAGATCGTGTAGGAATGAACAACATGCAATTAATAGAAATTTAGTTACATAATTAACCACTAATCATGTGGGTTTCTAATTAACCATTGTGTGCGTTGAAGTGGAAATAGTAATCGGAATGGTTTATACACTTGGAATGAGTGCAGGGACCATTATTCTTCAATTTTGGATTGAGGAACACCAGGCTTAATTTGAGATCATAGGGTTGCATGCATGGGTCATTGGTTCCTCAAAATATGGCCTTCAATTGGACCAGGTTGAATGGGTCGATCCCCTCACGGTCCAAATCGATCCTCGGGTCGAAAAAACGTAAACCGGGTCTGCCAGCATATGGGTCGACCCCTTGGGTCGACTCTTGGAAAATCCAGGGACCCCTGGGGCCGACCCCAGCAAGACAGACTGCTGTCTGCTGAATGGGTCGACCCCATCGGTCGACCCCCATAAACTCTGCCTTATGGGTCGACCCCATGGGTCGACCCCGACCTGCCCGCTGTATGGGTCGACCACATGGGTCGACCCCCCGCGCGCTGCTGCATGGGTCGACCCCATGGGTCGACCCTCAGGCAGAAAATTTCTCCTTGAGCATGGGTCGACCCCTGCGTTCACAGAACCGAACGTGACTTCGGAAATCAACAAAAACTCACCCAATTGGGGTCGAATTGGGCTGAGATCTTAACCCCATGCTCCTGGGTTCTTCATGGACATATTAGGGTCATAATACAAGAGTTTGGAACACGAAATTCACCAGAAAATCAATCAAATTCACAACCTATCTAGGAAGAACACTTGAAAAACCTAGTTTTAGCATGCTTCTAATCAAACACGAAATTCTCTAAGCATGGTCTATGAAAATTGGGACTTTATGTATCAAAAGAAAAAGGACTGGATGCTGAACATTTTGATATATTACTTGCGGTTTGAGCCCGAGAGAACCTACCTCAATCAGAGAAGAAAGGAAGAAGAAAGGAGGAAGAACGGACGCCGACACATCACCACTAAACTCCCGAGATCTCCCTAGATCGATCTCTACTGCAATCGCCGCTGATACCAAAGGATTCTAGGGTTGCATAGCTTCATTTTTATAGCTCATACACCTTCTGGAGCCTTCGGTGCTGGGAGAATTTGTCGAAACAAGTTGATTGTTTGAAAACGGCACCAAAATGTTTGACCTAGCCAAAGCTCGGTCGACACCACATTTTAGGGCTGGATTTTGATCAATTAACAGAGGGGAAATGATCCATAGATCGTGGCCTTCCATTTGCCACCAATTTGGGCTCATTTGGTTGAGTATTAAGCTCTAATTCGACGGTTTAAGCTAACGTTAGGTAAATGTTAGGTAAGTGTGCACTTTATGGCTTAATCCACTAATTAGACCTAATTACGGATTTTTGTTGGGTCAGCCACAGAAGACAAAGTTGTTAAATAAATGGTCCTTAACCCAATTACCATTTTTATAGATTTTTATAAGGTAGTCAAAATTTCACTAGTTCTATTTACCAAGGAATTAAATATTAAATTTCGAAATTCATTTATTACAATTAAATTTTAGATATTTAAAATCGGGGTATTACAATCTCTCACCATTTGCTCTTCCTACACCCTCCATTCTTCCCCTATACTTCCCACTACCAGTCTGGATCCTGCAGCAGCAGAATACTATGAATTTTCAGAGGCTGCCACATCTTCACCGAGCATCTCCTGGAGGCACACCATATATTGCTGGAAAGCCCTTCAAGTCATCTTCGTAGGTGAGGCAATCTCGCCTCAATCCGAGTTCAGAGCTGTCCAGGAAGATCGTTCTCGTCAGGCTACATGTCCGGCATCCGGGTGGAGATCAGAACCACAGTACAGAAGCTCCTACGGCCAGATCCCTGCTCTCCTTTGTGTGCCACTTGACTGGGAGGAGATACTATCAGTCCTCTGTCCAACGCAGCAAGCGGAACATCATTCGGAGTTCGGAGCTCCCTGTTCCATTTATTCTTCCCCTGGAGCGCAGATCAGTCCAGTCAGGGCCTGACCAACACCCCTTCACTCTATGGGCCCTAGCTCTCTGCTCCAACATTCTCTGGTATTCTTTCTGGTTGCTGCTCGAAGAGGACCGTCCCACGGTCGTATCGATATAAGCTGTGTCACCTTCGGAGCTCGGAGTCACTTGGAGCGAGGACGTCATTCCACGCCTTCGATTCTGGAATAGACAGAAGCTGAACCAAGGGGTCCAGTTCAAGAGCCTTCTTCAGCCTCGGGCGACCACGCTAAATTCTCCAAAAATTCTGAAGCCTTCCTGGGCCAACTCAAGAAGTTTTGGTGCTGGTCTCGCCCACTTCTGACTTCGGACGGATCCGTGGCGGCTCCATCAGCGAACCCCTGTCTTGCCAAGACTGAGCGGACAGAACAGCGGGATCTCTTCTACTTCGGCATTCCCCACCTCGCCTGGCCGGCTTAAAGCCCCTCGCTACGGGAGGTAGTGTTTGTTGTAATCATACAACTCCCCACCCCTTGTCCAACCCTCCTGCATGAGGAGTAGTTCATGTAATCATTTAAACAAGAAGAAGCTTCACTGACGTAGTGTGTGGGGAAACCACAATTCCCCGCTTGCCCACGTCTCCGACCGGGGTCGGTTTCTTCAAACCGGCCAGGTAATCTCTCAACCCTTACTCATATTTTAGTGCTTGTTCATTTAATATCTGTCAACGCTGTGCTGAAGTGTAAGAGAGCGCCCGGTCCTTAAAGCACCCTTGCTTTCGAGTGACCACCGTAGAGTAAGAGAGTGATCCGAGCCCCTCGTGGCACTCGGCGAGCCCATCAATTCGGGCTTCCACATCTTTTGGGGGGAACACATTCATAACCTTGCTGGACCTCTACCAGCAAGGGTCTAGTCCCACCACCCTTGACTCGTCATTATCGAGTCACCCTTGGGTTGAGTGTGCGCACCGGTGAGCGGCCGTCAACGATAGTCTCCAAATTGCGAATTGTGCTTGTGATGGATAAGTTCGAGGGTTCTTTGTCTAGTTGCTGCATTCCATAGGTCGTTTCACATCAACACCCTTCCACCTCCCTAGAAACATTAACTATCTCCTCTATCCCCTCCCTCTTCCAAGGCACCCTTTCACATTCCCTAGGCAACTCTCCATTCTCCCACACACCTCTTCACCATCCCCAAGCAACCCTTCCCTTCACCAACACACCCTTTCCCCTCCCCAAGGCCACATTAACCACCCACCATTAACCAAATTCAAACCCCTTTCCCTCCCTCCTTGCCAACCTGCGCCCTCCACCTCTCTCCCTCTCTACCCAGGCCGCAGCCCCCTCTCTCCCACCCCTATCTGTAGCTCCAGCACTTCCCCACACCCCTCCATCACCCCTAGATCCTTCCAACAACCTCCCAAAAGCTCCAGCTCCATCCCCCCTACCATCTGGTCGCCCTCCCCCATCACCACAACTACCATCCTCACCCTGCAGCTCTTAGTTCGCAGGAAGCAGATCTGGTACCTATTTGCAGAGCCTGCCATGTCATCACCATAGATCATCTATCGGTGTATCCTATACTGCTAGAAAGCTTGTCGAGGCTTCTTCGTCGGCGAGGTGGTCTCGCCGTCGTTCGACTTCAGAGCTGCTCGGAGGAGTCATCTTCGTCAGACTACGTATTTCCTCCCATGCAGACAAATAGCAACAACTTTCAGAGGCTCCCATGACCAGAGCTCTTAGTTTCTTGGGGTGCCGTTTGGCTGAGGGCTTCTCCTTCAAGTCCCCTGCCCTCTCCAAAAAGTAGAGCAATTTTTGGATCCCGGAGTCAAGATTTCCAAATTTTCTCCCCGGAGTGCGCAGGTCAGCTTCTCCTGAGCCAGATCTGACCCTCCCCACCATTCTAGTTCTCGTGATCAGTTCCAATCTCTGCCAATGACCCCGTTAGTCTCCGTTCGAAGAATACTCGACCACGATCGCATCGGTTCTGGTCCCGCATCAATTGGACTCTAGGAGTGCTCATGGCGCCTTCATCTTCCTGCAGCAGCAGTCTTGGAACAGTCAGAGCCAGAGCAGTTCGGTCTTGTTCCAGACCCTGCCCCAGCCACCGTCGACGCCAAGAAATTCCCCAAAAATTTAGACGTCCTCTTGGGCCAACCTAGGAAGTTTTGGCACCGGTTTCATCATCAGCAGAGCTTGGTGGAGTCCGTGGCGGCGCCATCATCGACTCCCTGTGACGCTGTTCCAGAAGTGGATAGAACCAACAACGATCGTCGACTCGGCTTAATTTAGTTCTCCCCCACTCCCGCCTTGCCGGCTTAAAGCCCCTCCCTACGGGAGGTAGTGTTTGTGTATAATCTATCACACCCCCACCCCTAGTCCACCCCCCCTGCGTGAGGTGTAGTGAATGTAATTAACTATTACAGGTCGAAGCTTCATCGGCGCGGCGTGCGGGTAAGCCCACGCTTCCTCGCTCGCCCTCATCTCCGGCCGGGGTCAGCGTCTTCACGCCAATCAGGTGAGCCTCTGGCCCCCTCTCCTTGCTGGTTTAACTTTGCTTAGCTTAGTATTGTTTCTAAGTTGCCCGTCGGTGGTGAGGCCAGTGCCCGGTCTCGAATCCTCATCAAATTGAGTGCCACCGCGGGGTGAGTTGTGACAGAGACCGTACATCCCATGCCCTCGGCGTGCTAGCCGCCCGTGAAATTGGGAATCCCTGGTCCTTAGGGGTCCTCCCTAGCTAGTCAACCCCTTGAAACGTTGAGGTACAACCTTGGACCCTCACCACTATCACTGGTTCGCCTACGGACCCGAGTGTGCGTTACGCGGGTGAGTCCGCTTAAGTGATATCACCGGGTACGTTGCATTGCTTACACGTCATAGGTCCAAAGTGCATTGGCCTAGTTATTGCCACCCCCAAGGTGGTGTCGCATCAGTAATGGTCCATTGAGACTTCCCAATCTAAATAGTCGCTCGGTTTGCTAGACCCATCAAAGGTGGGTGGGTGGGAAGGTGCACTCCTACCGGTCTCCCTTGGGGCGAGCCCATTTTCCTCTAATTGGTTGAGTCGACCCGATAGGCTATCAAGCCACTCATTGGCATAAGTCATGGCTCCCATTAGGTAGTCGACATGGCCGTGTAGGCCATGTTTGTTGGTGGTGGGTTTTCCTTGGGGGTTTGGACTCATGGAGATTGCCGATGGGTATGGTCGGTATGAGGCGGCCATGCTAGTGGACAAGAGCGATGCACCGGGAGAATCTAAATGCATATGCTCGCCCTATGACCAACTTGCAGAGACAAGTTGAGAACTTGCTCTGATATCACTTGATGTAACATCACCTTGGGGGTGATAGCCACTAGACTGATGCACCTAGGACCTATATTCTCAAGCAACCGGGCCGAACGGCGGACACACTCAAGCGGGTTCACCCGCGTAGCGCGCACCCGGGTCCGTAGGTGGACCGGCGATGGGGATGAGGGTCCGAGATTTGACCTTGAGATTCCAAGGGGTAAGGCTAGCTTAGGCTGAACCCCTAAGGTCTCGGGATGCCCAATTTCATGGGCGGCCAGCACGCCAAGGGCGTGGGTTGTAGGGTCTCTCTCACGACTCGCTCCGCGGTGGTCACTTACTTTGATGGCAATTTGGGACCGGGCACTCTCTCACCACCGACAGAGCAACCAAAAGCAATACTAAACTAAGAAATTAAATCCCAGCAATGAGAAGTGTTCCGAAGCTCACCTGATCGATGTGAATACACCGATCCCGGCCAGAGACGTGGGCGAGCAGGGAGGCGTGGGTACGCACCCGCACGCTGTGTCGGTGTAGCTTTGTCCTGAAATTAAAAATATTACACCACTACACCTCGCACAGGAGGGGGGTTCTCGGGGTGGGGGTTAAGAGATTTACAACCAAACCCTACCTCCACGTAGGGAGGGGCTGTAAGTCGGACAGGCGGGGAGGGGGAATGAGGCTAGAAACCGATGTGCCGAGGTCCGCCGGTTCGGCCAGCTTCTGGAACAGTCGGATAGACAGTCGTAGATGATGCCGCCACAGTCTCTGCCGAACATAGAAACGGTCGAAACTGGTGTCGAATCTTTTTGACTTGACCAAGGATGACGTCTTAATTTTCATGGAATTTCCTGATGATGTTGCTGTTCAGGGCAGGGCCTGGAATAGGGTTGGAGTACTCTAGTTCGGTTGCTCCCAGGGTGATGCTGCTGGAAGACGGGGGCACCACGAACAGTCCCATGCTCTGTTGAAGGCGAGACTAGAGCTGTTGCGATCATGGTTGAGTCTTCTTTCCACCGGGACCAACAGCGCCATCGACAGATGTCGGAGCTGATCGGGGAGGCCCAAACAGTAGGGGGTGTCGGTTCATGTCACGCCCCGAGCGTGGAAGGAACCCGGAGTGCGTGATGAGTTTATATCGATCATGTCAATCAGAGCGTTAGTGTATTCGACACAAAGACAGAGTGTGCAAAAGTAAAGATAACACAATCCTTTATTCAATCACAACCTCAAAGTACTTCTACTACAATTTACTTAATGAGAGTGCTAAGACTCAATAAAGGGAAAATTATAATGAATGACTCGAGAATATAGAAAGACAAGACTAGTTGACGCTTGGATAGACGGAGTAGCTCTAATCTCTTCACTCTTGACCTTCCCCATCCGATTGAATCTCATCATCGGACTTACCTGAAAAATAAGGGAAAACACTGGATGAGCGAATGCTCAGTAGGAATTATATCTCAAGTGCTAGCTTACTTTAAGTAGATTATAAGTTACATGAATGCAATATAGCTATGCATGTTCACGTAACACGAAAAGAGAGTGTATAACAAGAGATAATTGAGTGAACTACCATGTCCTTCAAGAACTCATATCAATAAATATCAAGATATTCAAGCAAGTATATTCATCATGTCATGTCGAGAATTGGCTATCACCTTTCAAGTAAGTAGATAAATACCCTTTCCGGGTCACGTAAGTCATGTCATGTCACGCAAGTCATGTCATTGTTCGTTGATCATTTATTTATAACTTCGAGGGAGATTTTGGCAGCGCCACCCTACTTTGAGGGGCATCAGGACCTTTTATTTTGAAGCTGTGCATCACATTACGGTGTATACACATGGGCCCATGAGGTGGGTCAAGTGTGACTGTATCCGGGCAAGCATATATTATTGGGGCAATGTATGCCGGGATACGACAAATTTGTTGTTCAAGAACCGAGGGAACGCGGTTGAAACCCGATGGGAACAGATCAAATTCAATGAGTTATCGGCCCATGACAAGATCATGCTTTGGCTAAAATGGGAGTGAGTCCCAAGAACCAAGCATGATCCGTCGGAGCGGCATTAATATATCATACCCGGAGGTTAGGGAAGGTGAAGGTACCGGAGCAGACACGGGCATTATTCTTTATTTATTCTCGTCGTTATTTTAGATACACGAATGTCTTTATTCTCATTTTATTAATTTTTTTATTTATGTCATTCCTTTTTCCTTCCCCGTTTCATCGTTTGTTCATTATTTATTTGTTTTATACATTCCTTATATCGGATGCATGCACATTTTAAATTCTTTATTAGTATTTGTTTGACAATTATTTGTTTATTCACTATTTTTTATTGCTTATTTATCACTTTTGTTTGATTATTGTTCATTTAGCATTTTTTATTGTTATTATCATTTTATTTATTTTATTTGATTATTATGTTTTTTAGTATTCACTTATCACTTCTATTCTTATTATTCTTATTATTATTTTATTTATTTGACCATTATTTATTTATTATGTTTTGTTTGTTTCTTCTCTTTTTATCTCTCAATTTCACCCCTTTTTAATGCATGTTAATGGGTTGATGTGTTGAGTTATTTAGTGTTGTTTAGTTTGTTTATGTTTATTAATTGTTTTCTTTTCTTTTATTTTATTTGTTTTTAGTCTTTATGTCTAGCAAAAATCCGGCAGCATCTCCCCTGTACCCGGAGGGTTGATGGGGTATATAGGAAACCATCCACGGAGGGCCTAGACGGAATCCGTAATAGAGATGGGCGTAGCCCGAGATCCAAAAGGATCGTAATCTGACGGGGCGGTGTCCACTCATCGTGGTATTTGTTAATATCCCCCTGAAGAGGCCATGGGAGAACATGCAGTGGCAGAACTCCATAGGCCAGTGGGGTAGTAGAATGTAGGGGGGTTAACCCCATTGATTTAGTTCCCACGGGCTTGAGTGAAAGACTGTTACTTCTCTCCGAGGTGATAGGATTTCATGCTGAGTGGTTAATGGGCTTGGGGCTCCTGAGGGCGTCGGCATGGTAGTGATGGGTGGCATCTAGGAGGGTCTCAGCGCGCTAGAGGTGAATGGCCAATCGGCGCGAACAACACTCGGCGTGGAACTCGCGCCGGGGGAGGGTCGCGCCGGGAGGGTCGCGTTGGGAAGGTCGCGCCGGGTGAAGGTCACGCCGGGAATGTCGCGCCGGGGAGGTCATGCCGGGAAGGTCGAGTCGGGTGAAGGTCGCGCCGGGAAGGACGCGCCGGGATGAATGGCCAACCGGCGTGAGCAACACTCAGCGTGGAACTCACGCCGGGGGAGGGTCACGTCGGGAAGGTCATGCCGGGAGGCCGTTAAGGGGGGCGATAGAAGGTTTCTGAGGGTTTGGAAGGGTTTTGAGCTGAGGGTTTTAGAGGCTTTATCTGAGGATTTTAAGGGGTTCTATTCAGGGATTTTGAGGTGCTTCGCCTAAGACTTCGAGGGGGTTTATTCAGGGGGTTTGAGATGGCTGGAAAGGGAAGAAATCACTTAGAGGAGAAGAGGACTATCACTTTGGAGCCTCACTGGGAGCCAGGTTACTGATAGAACCCCATGGGCTTTGATTCGAACATATCTCTCATCATCTTAGGAATGAGAAGCCATGAGATGGACTGTCTCAGGCTCTCATCATGATTGTGAGGTTGAAAACGTAGAGACGGTGCAATAGAGACTACTCAGATGTTCTGAGGGATGTGCATACAATGGAATGAAATCTATTCACACAGCTATCGAATATAGTAAATTTCAGAGAGGCAGAGAGAGGAAAATCTTAGAATCCCATATCTCATTTCATTCAATGGAACGTATACATTCAGCACAGAAGGGGAATCAGACTACAAGAATTTACATGCAGATGATGTCCCTTTACAATCTACCGGACTATACCAGCATTTGATATCAACGGAGGAACATCGCTCGGATGCATACCAAAAAAAGAAAACAGAGCGAAACAAAGATGGGGAAGGGGAGAATATAGCCTCCGAAGGCGCTCGATAGATGAACCCCACCTTGGATCTCCTTCCCCGGGCTTCTGCTGCTCTCTCCCCCTCTTCAGATCCCTTTCAGCGGGCTCTCGTGTCTCTTTTTTTTTGTGGCTGCTCTGGCTTCGATCCCTTCACTCTCCTGTTGTTCTTCTATTCTCTAGTTTTTATATAGCGGGTAAACCATGCTTCCATCGGCGCCCAGAGGAACCGGCGTGCTAGTTAGTGCTGGCGCGCCGATGCATTCCTGTGCCGATTTCATTTTCGTGCCGGTTCACCTCCGTGCCGGTTCACTCTCGTGCTGGTTCACTTCCGTGTCGGTTCAGCTCATTTCTTAGCATGTTTTGGCCCATTTTTGTTTGTTTAGGCCCATTTGTGCTCATTTCTCATTTTGTGAGGGTTGACCCATCGACTGACTTGTCTTGTTGTCCGAGCTTTCATCTTGATTGTTCGGGGATGGTCCCGAGCCTTTTCTGAGCTCTTGAGTCTTGTTTCAGCAGCCGTCCATTGGAGCTGAGCATCTTTTTATTTCCTTCTCTTTTTTAATTTTGTTCTTCATCTTTGTTCGGCTTCTGCCACTCCTTTCCATCTTTCCTTTTCTTATTGGCATAGGGGTACTTCAGCCAGGGCTCCATGCTTGCAAAAGCAAAAGGTTTAAGAAATGTCAGAAATATTTTCAGTGTCAACAAATTCCCCCCACCCGTAGGTGTCGCGAATGAGGGACGAGTGAGCGGGATCTGCGGGTGCAGCCCTATCTTTGAATGTGTTTTTTTATTTTTTATTTATTCTTTATTCATGCAAGCATGCAAACATCCATCAATCGCACGCATAAACTACATGTTTATAGAATAGCTCCCCTACATTAGGGATAGGATAAGGACATCATCCATGATTCACGGACGGAGTGCAGCTCACGAAGCACAACTAAGGGAGATGTGCATACGTAAAGGGGATGTCGCGTAGAACATATGCATAGCATAAACCACAATCCACACCCAGGACTATTCCTCCATAGCGTGAAAGTGCAATTATATGGGTAGTGAACCCTAGATATAGGGACGTGCGGATGTTCTAAGTAACACTGGAGGATTACTTCATCGCCTACACATACGTTCAGGACTCTCGATTTTCGGTATCTTCGCATAACCCCCCCATTTATTCTTAATCTTTAGACTTCACCGTTCAGCGCGAGTCTCCTCATATGTCTCAATAGGGATTCCCGGCTACTAGGATTCATCCTTCATAGTGATTTTATTACGGACTTCACCGTTCGGCGCGAGTTTCCTCATGTGTCTCAATGGGGATTCCTGGTTACTAGGAGTCATCCTTCATAGCAATTTTATTATGGACTTCACCGTTCGGTGCGAGTTTCCTCATGTGTCTCAATGGGGATTCCCGGCTCCTAGGATTAATCCTTCATAGTAATTTTATTACGGACTTCACCGTTCGGCGCGAGTTTCCTCATGTGTCTCAATGGGGAATCCCGGCTACTAGGATTCATCCTCATTATCATAAATTTTTTTACTTTTTTCTTTTTTTTTTAAGGGGACATGCGACTCTTCCGTCACGATTACACTTCATGTGAGTGTAGGGATTCAAGTTTTCATGAAGTGTTAAGAAGAATTTATGACGTCCCTATAGCTAAGGACCATTGCTCATATTATGTGCGAGGTGTGAGAGTTTTGTCTAGGGTGTATCATGCGAGTTATGCTAGCAACATAGCTACGACTCTTCCCCTAGCCGTATGCACTCGCTGAGAATTGGCTTTTCATCCTTAGTATGTGCCGTAATGCACACAAATCATGAATTAGGGCACCGTTATTCAGTAAGGAAGTATGGGGTCTTAGAAATTTGAAGGAAGTATATTAATACTATATTCTAGGCAGACATGCACGTGAGGCAAACAAGCACACAAATCACGTGTTATGATCATTTTTCTCTTTTTTCTTTCTTTTTTCTTTCTTTTTTTTCTTTTTTTTCCTTCTTTCTTTTTTTCTTCCTTTTTCTTCTTATAGGGCTTAGCAGGCGCACCCGCAGGCCAACAGTTTGAGAGGTAGGTGGTTTATGCCGTGGCAACGGAGAGAAGATGTCATATGTAATGGTGAATCCCTAGAGGGATCAAGGGTTGGTGCGAAACCAAAGAGGGTCTTTTCGTTCATTGGTTCGGGTAGCAATTTCGGTCTAGTGGTAATGGGTTTTTCGGCTTACACCGAAGGTCGTGACGCTGAATGACTTGGCTTAGACGTAAGGTAGTGACGCCAAGGGAGGATATCTTTAACGGCTTGGACGTAAAGTCATGATGCCTTACAACTTGGCTTAAGCGGAAGGCCATGACGCCTAGGCAGAATATCTACCAGCTTCGGCGGGAAAGTTGTGACGCCATACCGGAATATTTAACGGCTTAGACATAAAGTCATGACACCGTACAACTTGGCTTAGGAGGAAGGCCTATTGTGCCCATGTGGTTTTGATGATGGTTTTAATGGTGGTTTTGATGATTGGTCTTTGAGGTGAGTTATTCACTGTGAGTCATCTTGCTGTGTGAGTCATCATGCTATTATTCACTTTCTGATCATAATGTAGTTCTTCATAAGTTCTGATATGGCATTGCATATTTGATTATGTTCAGTCATGTTACTGTTGCTCTTTAGACTGCAGTTTGATACTGCAGCGTCGACCCATCGAACTGCAGCGTTGACGCTGCCAAGGCACTTCAGAGGTAGCATTAAGAAAAATTTGATCTGCTGCGTCCACGCTGCTTGGGCAATGCGTTGACGCTTGGTGCCTCTTTAACTTTGCTGCATTTATTCATTGGTCTGGTCTATGGTGCGTCGACCCCTTGTGCTGATGGGTCGACCCCTCAGTTCATTCATCGGTTGTTCACAAGTCCATTCATTCGTTTGGAAAACAAGTCTGTACAGCCGTGTCATATCCTCCTGAAGTTCATATCATCAAGTCTATACAGTGGACTGTGCAGCCTGTTTGATTAATGAAGTCTGTACATCAGTCTTCACATTCTAAGTCTGTACAGCCGTTGGTTTTGGACTCAGAGTCTATACACTTGATTCACCTTTGAATTGGTCAAATGTGTACATTCGTTTCTGAAGCCTGAAGTCTATACATTGGCCGCTGTCTCCAAACTCTACACATCGGCCTATGGCCTACTTAGCTGAAGTCTGTACAGCGTCCGTTGTCTAGAGTTCTTGAAGTCTGTACATCGGAATGTTTCAGTAAGTCTGTACATCCGACTGTTCAGCTTGCAACCAAGTCTGTACATCGGACTGCTTCTTTTGAAGTCTATACATTCGTTTCCTTGGGCAAAGTCTGTACATCGTGGCCTTGAACTTTCAAGTCTGTACACTCTTTATTTCAAAGTCTCTACATGGTTACCTTGAAGCCGTTCCAAGTCTATACAACGCCCAAGTCTATACAGCCATCAGTGAACCCTCCAAGCCTATACATCCAGTTGAACGCAAAGTCTACACATCACCTCACATCTTACAAGTCTGTACATTGGCGTCATTACACCAAGTCTATACACTGCACTCATGCATTGTCCTTTACGGTAAAGTGTATACACTGTCCATGTGCTAGTTGTTCAAATGTATATACACTCGCTATTATAAGAGCTTGAACTAACTATGTATATACATTCCTTTTATCTCTGTTTGCAGACGATTCAGACTGATGCGTCAACGCAGCATGGTGAGAGCGTCGACGCAGCACGCCCATCTGCTGAAGACTTGATCACTGGATCACCGATGCGTCAACGCAGCAGGCTGATGGAGTCAACGCATCAGACTTGAGTTTTTGCTGGTCGAATGTCTTTGAAGGTTGCGTCAACCCTTTGGAGCAAGTGTGTTGACGCCACCTCAACTCCAGTTACTGAGCATACTGATGAATGGGCATGTGACCCGTAGCTGGCACCTGACACGTGATCCGAGGTGGGTGCTGAGCACATGATCCGAGGATGAATCTTCTGGACGGAAGGCATGGGAAGCTCACGCCCTAGCTGTTGCTGCTGCTTATAAAAGGAAGCCTTCATCCAACATATGAAGACTGATCGAAGAAGAAGCCTGAAGAGCAGAAAGCCCTTCGATCCAGAAAAAGAAAAGAAGAAGAAAAAGAGAAGAAGAAGAAAGAGAGTGAGAGCAGAAGAAAGAAAAGAGAGAAATAGTGCTCGTGAGAAGTGAGAAGAAAGAGAGAAGAAAGAGAAGCAGAAAGAAGAGGACGAAAAGAAGAGGAGGAGAGAGTCTATTGAAGATCAATTCAGTCTGTTCGTGGATCAAATCCAGAACGACTATGCTCATTGAGAGCTACATCTCTTGTGTTTCATTTCCAGCTTTTGTTGCTGTGTTTTTTATGTTTCCTTATTTTTTCTTTTGTTTCTTTGGTTAGCCTTGTTCTTCCGATTGCCCTGCTGGGGATCGGGTTCCTCCTGTGGATTCAGGAGAAGGGAGACTTGTCTCCGGTTCTGGGCTTGTGGGTAGCAAGTCCAGGGGTCCCTCCGGTCTGGAGGAAGAGAGACTTCGGTCTCTGGTTTCCAAGTGGCTGGGAGTCATTTGGGGTGTCCCTCCGGTTGGGAGGAAGAGGGGAGGCTGTTCCCATGGTTAAGCTGTATGGCAGCAATTGTTCGCAGACTGAGTCTGCTTGGTTCCAGCTTTTGCTAGTGAAGCCTCACTCCGGTTGGGAGTGAGGGGTGGATGTAGGTCTGGAGGACCGAACCACCTAAAAAATCTATTGAGCAGTGGTTTGATTGCTTGATTTGTTTCCGCTAGATGCTTGGATAGGCATGCTCCTACTGCTTGTTATTATGTTCAATCGAATTAGCTTAATTCTGGAACTTGCCTAGCATCTGAGTTTTTTATTTGGGCATTATTCGTACCAGGATACATTCACCCCCCCTCGGTATCCGGGCCTAGCACCCTAACCATTGGTATCAGAGCGGTGTCTACATACAAGGTACAGCGACCTGCAGATTCGATCTTGCAGTCTTCGGTGCTAATTTGTTTTTAGTGCATCAATATTCCTGTTGCATTAATCTGTTGTGTTCTCATGGCTCATCCACCGATTTTCAGTGGTACGCATTTTAATGCATGGTTCGCTAGTCTGATGAATTATGTTAAATCTGTGAATCCAGACCTGTGGAAAGTAATTTCACATGGTCCTCATGAACTACCAAAGAAAAAGTCCAAATGGACTGACAGTCAAAAATCACTGCATGAAGAAAATCAGAAAGCCTTTAACCTGATGAAAGCAGCTACTGACAGAGCCTTATGGTCTTGTCTTCATAATTGCAGCTCAGCAAAGGACATCTTGGATAGGCTGAAGTAATTTCACAGGGTAAACGAGGATAGCTGCATGATGGCTAACAAAAGTAATCCAAGTGGCAGCAATCAAGGCAGCAGTCAGAATGAAGATGATGATGATGATGAGGTAAATCCCTTTGAAAACTATGATTTAGATGATTGGGAGAATGCATATTCTGAGCTGCTTGAATCTCATGAACTATTAAGAAAACAATTCAACAAATTGAAGAAGGATACTGGGTTAGATAGTTCAAGTTCTCCATGTAGAAATTGTGTTGAATTGAAAAATGTTCATGATGCTTGTAAGTCTGATTTTCAAATGTTGAAGAAACAAATTTCATTATTGAAAACTGAGAATCAATATCATGTGAAAGAAATCTCTGAACTTGAAAAGAAGCTTAGTCTAGCTAGTCATGATTCTGTTCAGAGCAAGGATTTGTTGAAAGAAATTGAATGTGTTAAGTCTGAATTAAACAAGCTGAAATCTGAAAATGATTCTCTTAAAGAGCTCTCCAATAAAAATGATGAAAAATTTGAGAAACTTAAACAGGAGAACACATTGCTGACTGAAAAATTGAAAGCCATAAAATCTGTAAACATAGAATTACAGAAAGATCTGGAGAAACAGCAAAAAGAATTAAAGGAATTTGAGACTGGAAGAAAGTATGAAGTCAATTCAGAAGATCAGCTTCTAATAAATGAATTGGTTCAAAATGATAAGCTTAAAGAAGAAGTTGAAAAATTAAAATTGTTAAATAGTGCCATGTCTGAAAGACTTCTCACATTGGAGAAAGGAAAAATCATATGTACAAACAAAACTGATGAAGTAGATGAGCTGAGAAAGGAAATTGAAAAATACAAAACAACTAACAAAGTTTTGAATGAAGTTGTCAACTGTAGTGAACAAGAGATTGTAAGCTATGAAATAAACATTGTATCTCTCGAAAATGAGATTCAAGACTTGAGGAAATCTTTGTCTAAATTTGTTGATGGGCAAGAAAACCTAGACAAGCTGCTAGGCGTAAAAGTCAATGTCAAAAAGGAAGGGTTGGGCTACAATAATCTAAATAAAAAGGCTTTGCAGAACAAAGTAATGACATCCTTTGTAAATGGTTCAGATGTAGCCACCACTTCTAAAGACAAACAGCCCATTGCTCAGAAAATGTTGGGAGCAAAGGATAATTTTAAGAAAGAGGGACTGGGCTATAATCCAGTCATGAGGAAGGTCGATGGATCCAATTTGAAAACTATTTTTGTTAAATCTTCTGAACAGGAAAAGACTTCTACCTCATCTCCACCTCAGTATAAGGCTAAGAAAATAGAAAAACATGATAAAAATCAGAAAATGATTGGAAAACAGAAAATAAATAAAAAGGGTCCATCAGTGTTTGCTGATCACAATCCTCACACACACTCACATGCATCTAAAAAGAAGATTATCTGTCATTACTGTCATAAAGTTGGACATCTGATGCATGAGTGTAAGTTGATGGAGAAGGATGATAAGAATGCTAGGAGATCTCATGATAAAAATCCTTCACCTCAGAAAAGGAGTGTCACATGTTCTAATTGTGGCAAATTAGGACACTCAGTTGCTCATTGTTGATTTGTTAGTGGTAAGAAAACCTTTTTTTTCACATCATGCTAAATCCCCTGCAAACCAACATGTTTTTAATAAACACAAACCTGTTTCAATGAACCAGCACATCATCTGTTTTAATTGCAACAAAATTGGTCACAAGACCTCTGAATGCTGGTTGGGCTCTTTTAAAAGAAATTCTCTCAAATGCTCTCACTGTGGAAAGCATGGCCACAGGGTCATTGATTGTTGGCATGCTCAGGGTAGAAAATTCAATTCTAAAACTATTAAATTCCCTGCCATTAACAGAAAGTCTCCTGCATGCTATCACTGTGGGAAGCCAGGCCATAGAGCTGCTGAATGTTGGCTGGCCGGTCTTAGTAAACAGAATTTTAATTCTGTCAACAACAAAAAGTTTCATGCATATGCACAAGGATTTCATGCTAACAATTGGTATCATTATAGTAAACAGAACTCTCTCTCTGCCAATGAACTTCATGACAACAGTAATGTGCATAAGAGGAATTTGAAATCTGCTAATTCATGCCATTGCTGTGGATAAATTGGTCATTCAATGTATAATTGCTATTTGATGAAATCTGATGACCTTCATGCATAAAAATTGTTGAGAAAACCTGCTAGGAGTAATACTGTCATGTCAGGACCCAAGACTTCTTGGGTACCTGTTTGTGCAAAATAACATTGCTATGCAGGTGTGCCTTGGGACTGAAATAAAAGGGGGTAACAATCCAAGGCACTCAAGAATGAAAAACCCCTTCTGCACTTTTCAGGTAATCTCTCTGCATTTCCCATTTTGAAACTCATTGCATATCTGGTTTGATGTATTCTTGCATATCATGTTCTTAGTTTCATCTAGTGCATGCATATTAAATCTGTTCTTGCATATTCATTCATCATCTGCCAGTTGCATTATTTTCTGATCATGCACTCTGAAATTTCTGAAAATCTGAACTGAATGTAAATATTGTTTGAAATTTGTGTGTTGCAATAGCTCACTGAACATTCTGAAGGACAGTCTGAATGTGCATGAATCAAAATCATATGTTAAGTGTCTCATGGCAAACATTGTATATTTTCAGGGGGAGTTAATTGCATGTCCTTGCATAGCATTCAGTGTTGAGTTTTTGCATACATATAGTGCATTGCATTTCCTTAAACTGAAAATGCCAAAAAGATTGTCTGAATGTATGTTGTCAGGGGGAGTCAATGCATTGCATATAAGTTGTCAAATGCATACATTTGTCAGAATTCATTGCATATCCCTTCTCATCATTTTTGTTGACAAACCTTGATCATATCCCTTCTAAGCTTCAAAATCTCTCCTATCAATTGGTATCATTTGGCTTCAGAAATCTATCAGTCTGTCATGAATATTTCAATGGGACTATCTCAATCATAAATCTGAAAAATTCTTGATCTAGAAATCTTCTATTATACATTTTTATGAATGACTGAAATAACTCATGTGGTTTAAATTTAATGTATTCAATGAGTTTGGCTTTAAAATCTCTTAAAAATATCTAAAGCATGTTTAATAAACCTTAACCATCTGTTTCATGCTGTGTCTTGTAAAATCTTCTGAAATTTGCATTATTGAATACATGACTTTATTTGGTTAAGTACATGAAATTGTTATTGATTTGAAGCAAATGAATTTTTCTGAAATGTCTAAAGGGTATTTTCTGGCAGAGCAATGACCTTGGTCACTGAGAAACACATGTCCAAAGGACTGTGTCATGAGGTACCATAGTTAACTCTGATTAAGAATAATTGAATTTCAGGCAGAGCAATGGCATGCACACTAAGAAATACAACTCACTCATCAAGAAATGATTTGCAGTGTGTCATGATGTGTAAATGCTATCTCTGTTCATATAAAGCATGACAGTTAGTCACACTAAGTGCTTAGGGATATTGGCCTCTGATCAAGGTATATCCTCTAGTTACAAGGTGTGCACTGAACTAGAGTGCTCGTAAAATTTGTAGCATGAAAAATTTATTGAACAAATTGAAATATTTGAATATTGATGCTAAAATCAAATTGCTACAACCCTAGACAAAATCATATGACTTCATAATTGCTTGATCTCAATACTAATGCATGTAATTCCGAAAGAAGTCAATAAATTTGATTGTGTCAGAGAAAGGGAGATTAATCAAGATAAATATGAGGGTTTGGTTCATTTTTATTAAACCATGGTTTTAGATATCAATATAGAATTTTATTGATAAACTCTATATACATCATGTTTAAACCATGTTGTTCAATAAAGCTCATTCATAAACCCTTATAATGGAAGACTTTGAAATATTCTGATTTGGATTTATGAGAATGACATTTCCTTAAAAATCTGACTGAAATTCTTGTAGTTGAAGTTTTTTGAAAAATCTGATTATTTGAAACTCTTCTGCTCATTGTCCTTGGCTCATTGACCTGAACTTCTCCTTGTTTGCCCCTGTGATCTCCTTCTCATTCATTTCATAAGGTTCCATTTATTGAGGGGGAGCCTCCTTGTCATATGCATCATGCTGCATAGTAGGAGAAAAAATGTGCTCTTGCATTCATATTTCTGGTATCTGCATCTACATTCATACTCCTTCCCATGGTTTATTTTGATTATACCAAAGGGGGAGATTGTTTGCCCAAGAGGGAGACTATAATTCAATCAGTGCATGCAGGTTCTTTTTGATCATTTCTAACTCATGTTTTTGCTGCAACTCTTAAAGGGGGAGAATGTTGTTCTTGCAAGGGGGAGAAATTGACTGATTTCTTATACATGCTTTAATTTCTCAAACTATTTTCTTTTTGATGAAGTCAAAGGGGGAGAATAGTTTGAGTCATCAGACTGACTCACTGTGTAGTGTTGCCATCATCAAAAAGGGGGAGATTATTGTGCCCATGTGGTTTTGATGATGGTTTTAATGGTGGTTTTGATGATTGGTCTTTGAGGTGAGTTATTCACTGTGAGTCATCTTGCTGTGTGAGTCATCATGCTATTATTCACTTTCTGATCATAATGCAGTTCTTCATAAGTTCTGATATGGCATTGCATATTTGATTATGTTCAGTCATGTTACTGTTGCTCTTTAGACTGCAGTTTGATACTACAGCGTCGACCCATCGAACTGCAGCGTCGACGCTGCCAAGGCACTTCAGAGGTAGCAGTAAGAAAAATTTGATCTGCTACGTCCACGCTGCTTGGGCAATGCTTTGACGCTTGGTGCCTCTTTAACTTTGCTGCATTTATTCATTGGTCTGGTCTGTGGTGCGTCGACCCCTTGTGCTGATGGGTCGACCCCTCAATTCATTCATCGGTTGTTCACAAGTCCATTCATTCGTTTGGAAAACAAGTTTGTACAGCCATGTCATATCCTCCTGAAGTTCATATCATCAAGTCTATACAGTGGACTGTGCAGCCTGTTTGATTAATGAAGTCTGTACATCAGTCTTCACATTCTAAGTCTGTACAGCCCTTGGGTTTGGACTCAGAGTCTGTACACTTGATTCGCCTTTGAATTGGTCAAGTGTGTACATTCATTTCTGAAGCCTGAAGTCTATACATTGGCCGCTGTCTCCAAAGTCTACACATCGGCCTGTGGCCTACTTAGCTGAAGTCTGTACAGCGTCCGTTGGCTAGAGTTCTTGAAGTCTGTACATCGGACTATTTCAGCAAGTCTGTACATCCGACTGTTCAGCTTGCAACCAAGTCTGTACATCGGACTGCTTCTTTTGAAGTCTATACATTCGTTTCCTTGGGCAAAGTCTATACATTGTGGCCTTGAACTTTCAAGTCTGTACACTCTTTATTTCAAAGTCTGTACATGGTTACCTTGAGGCCGTTCCATGTCTATACAACGCCCAAGTCTGTACAGCCATCAGTGAACCCTCCAAGCCTATACATCCAGTTGAACGCAAAGTCTACACGTCGCCTCACATCTTGCAAGTCTGTACATTGGCGTCATTACACCAAGTCTATACACTGCACTCATGCATTGTCCTTTACGGTAAAGTGTATACACTGTCCATGTGCTAATTGTTCAAATGTATATACACTCGCTGTTATAAGAGCCTAAACTAACTAAGTATATACATTCCTTTTATCTCTGTTTGCAGACGATTCAGACTGATGCATCAACGCAGCATGGTGAGAGCGTCGAGGCAGCACGCCTATCTGCTGAAGACTTGATCACTGGATCACTGATGCGTCAACGCAGTAGGCTGATGGAGTCAACGCAGCAGACTTGAGTTTTTGCTGGTCGAATGTCTTTGAAGGTTGCGTCAACCCTTTGGAGCAAGTGTGTTGAGCCACCTCAACTCCAGTTGCTGAGCGTACTGATGAATGGGCACGTGACCCGAAGTTGGCACCTGACACGTGATCCGAGGTGGGTGCTAAGCACGTGATCCGAGGAGGAATCTTCTGGACGGAAGGCGTGGGAAGCTCACGCCCTAGCTGCTGCTGCTGCTTATAAAAGGAAGCCTTCATCCAACAGATGAAGACTGATCGAAGAAGAAGCCTGGAGAGCAGAAAGCCCTTCGATCCAGAAAAAGAAAAGAAGAAGAAAAAGAGAAGAAGAAGAAAGAGAGTGAGAGCAGAAGAAAGAAAAGAGAGAAATAGTGCTCGTGAGAAGTGAGAAGAAAGAGAGAAGAAAGAGAAGCAGAAAGAAGAGGAAGAAAAGAAGAGGAGGAGAGAGTCTATTGAAGATCAATTCAGTCTGTTCATGGATCAAATCCAGAACGACTATGCTCATTGAGAGCTACATCACTTGTGTTTCATTTCCAGCTTTTGTTGCTGTGTTTTTTATGTTTCCTTATTTTTTCTTTTGTTTCTTTGGTTAGCCTTGTTCTTCCGATTGCCCTGCTGGGGATCGGGTTCCTCCTGCGGATTCAGGAGAAGGGAGACTTGTCTCTGGTTCTGGGCTTGTGGGTAGCAAGTCCACGGGTCCCTCCGGTCTGGAGGAAGAGAGACTTCGGTCTCTGGTTTCCAAGTGGCTGGGAGTCACTTGGGGTGTCCCTCCGGTTGGGAGGAAGAGGGGAGGTTGTTCCCCTGGTTAAGCTGTGTGGTAGCAACTGTTCGCAGACTGAGTCTGCTTGGTTCCAGCTTTTGCTAGTGAAGCCTCACTCCGGTTGGGAGTGAGGGGTGGATGTAGGTCTGGAGGACCTAACCACCTAAAAAATCTATTGAGCAGTGGTTTGATTACTTGATTTGTTTCCGCTAGATGCTTGGATAGGCAAGCTCCTACTGCTTGTTAATATGTTCAATCGAATTAGCTTAATTCTGGAACTTGCCTAGCATATGAGTTTTTTATTTGGGCATTATTCGTACCATGATACATTCACCCCCCCTCTGTATCCGGGCCTAGCACCCTAACAAGGCCATGACGCCAAGGCAGAATATTTGACGGCTTAGACGTAAAGTCATGACGCCGGACAACTTGGCTTAGGCGAAAGGCCATGACGCCAAGGCAGAATATTTAACGGCTTTGACGTAAAGTCATGACGCCGTACAACTTGGCTTAGGCGGAAGGCCATGACGCCAAGGTAGAATATTTACCAGCTTAGGCAAAAAGCCGTGACGTTGGACATAAGTATTTAACGGCTTAGACATAAAGTCATGATGCCGTACAACTTGGCTTAGGCGGAAGGCCATGATGCCAAGGCAGAATATTTACCGGCTTAGGCAAAAAGCAGTGACGCCCGACATAAGTATTTAATGGCTTAGACATAAAGTCATGATGCCGTACAACTTGGCTTAGGTGGAAGGCCATAATGCCAAGGTAGAATATTCGACAGCTTAGACGTAAAGTCATGACGCCGGACAACTTGACTTAGGCAGAAAGCCATGATGCCAAGGCAGGTTGTTTACCGGCTTAGGCGGAAAGCCATGGGGCTGGACAAGAATATTTAACGGCTTAGACGTAAAGTCATGACACCGTACAACTTGGCTTAGGCGGAAGGCCATGACGTCAAGGCACAACATCTACCGGCTTAGGCGGAAAGCCATGACGCCGAACAAGAATATTTAACGGCATAGACGTAAAGTCATGACGCTGTACAACTTGGCTTAAGCGGAAGGCCATGACGCCAAGGCAGAACATCTACCGGCTTAGGCGAAAAGCCATGACGCCGGACAAGAATATTTAATGGCTTAGATGTCAAGTCATGACACCGTACAACTTGGCTTAGGTGGAAGGCCATGATGCCAAGGCAGATTGTTTACCGGCTTAAGCGGAAAGCCATGACGCCGGACAAGAATATTTAACGGCTTAGACATCAAGTCATGACGCCGTACAACTTGGCTTAGGCGGAAGGCCATGATGCCAAGGTAGAGTATTTATCGGCCTAGGCGGAAAGCCATGACGTCGGATGAGAATATTTAATGGCTTAGACATAAGGTCATGACGCCGTACAACTTGGCTTAGGCAGAAGGCCATGATGCCAAGGCAGATTGTTTACAGGCCTAGGCGGAAAGCCATGACGTCGGACAAGAATATTTAACGGCTTAGACATAAGGTCATGACGCCGTACAACTTGGCTTAGGCGGAAGGCCATGACGCCAAGGTAGATTGTTTACCGGCTTAGGCAGAAAGCCATGACGCCGGACAAGAATATTTAACGGCTTAGACATCAAGTCATGATGCCGTAGAACTTGGCTTAGGCGGAAGGCCATGACGCTAAGGCAGAATATTTACCGGCATAGGCGGAAAGCCATGACGCCGGACAAGAATATTTAACGGCTTAGACATAAGATCGTGACGCCGTACAACTTGGCTTAGGCGAAAGGCCATGACGTCAAGGCAGATTGTTTACCGGCTTAGGCGGAAAGCCATGACGCCGGACAATGATATTTAACGGCTTAGAAGTAAAGTCATGATGCCGTACAACTTGGCTTAGGCGGAAGGCCATGACGCCAAGATAGGATATTAAAGTGGCTTAGGAGAATTGCCATGACACCGTACAGCTTGGCTTAGGCGGAAGGTCATGACGCCAAGGTAAGATATTAAAACGGCTTAGGCGAATTGCCATGATGCTGTACAGCTTGGCTTAGGCGGAAGGCCGTGACGCCAAGGTAGAATTTTTAAACGGCTTAGGCAGAGAGCCATGACGCCGTACAATTTGACCTTGACATAATGTCATGATGCCAAGGGTACAAGGGTCTTTTATTGTCTAGTCGAATAAAAAGGTTCGAGCCAAATGTCAAGGGGTCTTTTTGTTAAGGGGTCGGACGGAAGGTCCGAACCAAAGGTGAAAGAGTCTTTTTATTGACTGACTACACGAAACGTCCGAACCAGAGGTAGAAGAGCCTTTTTGTTGACTGACTGGACGAAAGGTCCGAGCTAGAGGTAGAAGGGTCTTTTTGTTGTATGGTCGGACGGAAGGCCCGAACCAGAGATAGAAGGGTCTTTTTGTTGACTGACTGGATGAAAGGTCCGAGCCAGAGGTAGAAGGGTCTTTTGTTGTATGGTCGGACGGAAGGTCCAGGCCAAAGGTGAAAGTTTTTTTCGTTGACTGGCTAGACGAAAGGTTTGAGCCAGAGGTAGAAGAGTCTTTATTATATGGTCGGATGGAAGGTTAGAACCAAATGTGAAATATGGATGTTGACCCAATGGGATGTCGGAGTCAACAAACCTTGCTTAGACGGTATGTCCAAGACAGGGGCAAACATAAAACACCGTTGTCGTCTCGAAGTCAAAAAATGACCGGCCTGGGAGAGACATAGTGTAATGCCCCGGATTTTTCGGATCCTTGTTCATGGGTCCCGGATCTGGTTTCTTGGAGTGTCCGACTCCGAGGTGCCCGAAATTTCGTTTCGGACATCTTTCGTGTTCGGATCGGCGCGATCCGGAGTTGTTTCGGAGGCCCGGAAGCGTTCCGCGGCTTTTCCGCGTGTGTTTTCCGATTCCCGGTGTGTGTTTCGGTAATTCCTTCGGAACCTCGTTGCGGGTGAACGGGGCTGTTCACCAGGGCGCGAGTGGTACCGTTGCGATCGGTGTGTTCCGAGGATCGCAGAAATGTGATTTTCTATTTTTTGGTATTTTCAGGAATTTCCGGATTTTCTATATAATAACCTCCTTTTTCTCTCTCCCCATCTCATTTTCTCTCTTCCCTCCCTCTCTCTTCTCTCACGTTCTCTCCTCTCCCCCTCTCACTCCGGGCGGCCGACGGAGGCGGCGAGGGCGGGGCCGCGTGGCTCGTGGGCGTGGAGCGACGGGTACGGGATGAGGATCGCGGTGGTGGAGGCGGTTCGTGGGATCGTGAACCGGCGAGGGTTTAAATGGCATTTTCTTCGTGGATCGGCATCCACGGCGCGTCGAATCTTCGGTGGAGGTAGGGAGATGGACCCTCAACCCGTGTACTTCAATTTCCACGAGTTTCGTAGGCCGTGGTGAGCCGAGCGGGCTAAACGGGGTGATTTGGGAAAAATGCATGTTTTTGGGGTGTGAGCCGAATCTTGTGTTTTGATCGTGTTTTTGGGGTTTAAATGGGTCCTCTCGGTGCCAGAGGGGTTGGGGAATGTTTCCCCCTTTGTTTCCCCATCACCCGGGGGTGATCGGGGCGTGGAATGGGTTTTCCCGCCGTTTCTACCGTTTTCGGGCGCGGACTGAGAACGCGCTATACTCCAGTAGCGCGTTCTTGAGGGTCGCGCCGCCCCGACGGGGCGCGTTCATCGGAGAAGATGAACAGTATGGCGGTTCCTGTCGCGCTATAGGGCTACGGCGCGTTCTGGACTGTCGCGCTATGGAAACATAGCGCGACCTGGCTTGTCGCGCTATAGGCTCCTAGCGCGTTCTGCTTGAACGCGCTATGGACCTATAGCGCGTTCTTGGAGGGACCAGCCGGGCTGCCCGAGGCGGGCGGTCTGCGGCTGATCGTGCTCCTCGTGGGCCGTGTGTGCCTTGGACACCCTGTGGAGTTCCGTGACCGTGTCTTTGGGGTGTCCGGGGGTTCCGTTTACCTTGATTTGCGCGCTCGTGAGTGTAAGGGTCCGGGCGGTTTACTAGTGTTCCGATTGGGTTGTGTTGGTCTCCGGTCGACCCGGTTGTGACGCAGTGGTCGACCTTTGGCCTTGTGAGTGTCCCGGGCACCCCGTGGGTTTTGTTACCGTGTTTTGGGGTGTCTGGAGGTGCCGTGTTACCTCGATAAGCGTGCCCGTGGGCTTGGTGAGTCCGGGTGACCCCAGGCGTTTCGGGTTTCCGTATTCTCGCTCGATCGAGTCACCGTGTATCGGTATGTGTGCGGTGGGGTTCCCCCGCATGTCGTGAGTCTTCCTGGAAGATGATTCCCGAGTGGGTTATGTGTTTGACCGTGGACTGTGCGTCCCGTTTCTTTTCCGATCGTGGTCACCGTGCGATGGTGCTGCTACGTGGGATGGTCCCCGTACTTCGTTAGGTTCGGACGTCGTTTTCTGTTGTTTTGAGAGTCTACTCTCTCAGTGATCCTCCACTAGTCGTAGCTTCCTGCGCACGCGTGTGCGGACCCACCTGGGAGTGGTGGAGAGCGCGACCCGGTGAGACGCGGTTTTTAGGCTGGTTTCCGTCGGCCCCTTGCCTTTGCCACCAGAGTCCGGTGGGGGGGAAAGCCAGCTAGAGGACCCGACCTAGAGCAGATGGTCTGTGTGTGCACACGTAGTTGGGGGCTTAGGACACGCGCTGACGAGCGTGACCCCAGCTAGTCCTTGTTGTGGTACTGGTTACTGTGTGTGTCTGAGTCTCACGCCTAGGGCGTCGTAGCTAGACACTTGTGACGCGGTGTAAGACGTCAGCGGACGCATCCGGTCGTTCTTCTAGTGGGAGGTACTCCTGTTCTGGACAGAGAGTGACAGACTGTCAGTCGTGTGACTTCGACCTTCGGGTTTCGGTCGTGTTGACCGTTGAGTTTTCGATTGTTTCGCCGTGGCGCGTGTCGATTTTCGTGCCGTGAGGCTAGTGCTAGTGACTTTATCGAGGTTGCGTCTTGTCGTGCGGTACCCGTGACCAGTGTCCGGGTTGCACTTTTGACAGCGTGTCCAGGTTGGCCGTGTTCTGGGAGACAGGCCTCTACGGCGTGGTTGCCGTGGGTTTTTCACTTCGATAAGCGATACTAGTGTAGTTCGGTAGCCCTTGACCGTGAGTCTGGGGTGTGTTTCTGGTACAGTAGGAGTAGCTGTAGTGCCGAGTTTTGACCGGCCACCGGTTTGTTGTTCCTGCTGTAGTTGTAGCGTTCCTTTCCGCTACCGCCGTCGTTTCCGGTTGGGGTTCCGCGGGATCCCTGCTGAGTCTCTGTTTTGGAGACTCATTCCCTGCTTTTCAGGTGTAGCTGTTCTTCCTCGAGGTTCGAGGGTGCGGAGCGGAGGTTCTCAGTTGCCAGCTTGCCGGGCCGAGTGTTCACTTGGCATGTGGTACGTTTTACTACTTTAGACTGTACTTTCTGTTGGACTGGACTCTGTTGTAGTTGTTTATTTATTTCTGTTAATTGTTGGTTGTCCTGCTCTATTTCCTATTTCTTTGTGCCTCCACACTCCTTTTAGCCCTTCCGAGCCCTCCCGGCTCGTGGGCGGCGGTGCGAGTCTCGGGTTATCGGGCCTTCCCGGTAATCGGATTCTCGGGTCGTCACAGCTGGTATCAGAGCGTAGTTGTGGACGTACATGGGAATTCGAGATATTGCAGTGATCAGAGTCCGTAAGGTCCAGTACAGTCAGCAGTTGGCATAGGGTTTTGTGCATGTTTTCCGCTTTGTTTCTCGCTTGAGAGTTTGAGTGCGCTGTGCGGCGCTGTGAAGGTGGTTGTTGTTCACGGCTTTTGTGCCGGCGTGGGGTCTAAAGATCGAGGTCGAGAGCTTTCTCCCTTGAGTGGTGGCCCTGGTTGTGTTGCGTTGGGCAGAGGTTGTCGGCGGTCGTGTTGCAGTTCGGGGGATTGTAGCTGTGGTGCATCGAGAGATGTTGTGACCATGGTCCGACGAGACACTTGGTAAGTGTTGTCGGAGGAGCTGACCTGACGGAAGTGATAGTTTTCTTGGTGCTGGAAGGTGCTATTCCCAGCATGCGTGAGGCTCGAGGTCAGGTCGAGTGTGGAGTTTTCCTTCCGTTGGTCGGAGGTGCGATTGGGTTCTCCTTTGGTTGGAGAGAATCGTGTTTGGCTAAGGTTCGTCGTCTTGCATTGCGTGTCCGGATTGGTTGGCCTTGTGTGTCATGAAGTTCGTGCGAGACGTGCTCTTTGTCTTGGCAAGGTGGTTGCCTGTGAGAATCGTTGCCCGTTCCCTGAGGTGTAAGGGTGTTGGCGCTGTTCCGGAAGGATGAGTGTCAACTGGGCGCTGTTTTTGAGATTTGCGGTTGGTGTCGCGGTTCCCGATGTGTGGAGGATCGGAGTCTGCGGGGTTGCAGATGGTTGTCGTGATGGTGGATCTCGAGTTGGCGTTGTGGTGGCTGTGCGTGTGGATCAGAGTGCGTGGATCGTAGCGTTGGTTGCTGCGGGTGGATTTCTGAGAAGTGTAGAGCAGTGGAGGATTGGTTCATCGGTGTGCGTTGTCTCCGACGGTGTGAGACATGTTGGTTGGCGTGCCGTTGCTTGAGATATTGTGGTTCATGGCATTGGCAGGTGTCCATTTGGATTGATCGAAGGATTTGATGAGACCAGATGGAAGAGTGACGCCTGTGGGCGGAGGCCTTTTTTTGTGAGATTGGCGTCGGAGAGTGGTCTCTGATGAGACGTTGGCGTTGGATGTTGATCCTCAGTCTGTGGCCAGCAAGGGAGGATTCCCCGTAAGTCTGAGTCGAGTGACGTGAGGACTGTGTGGAGATGGAGTCATGTGGTTTCGCAGTGCTCCCCTGAGAGGGTAGAGTTGGCGTGAGGTTCGAGATTGGAGGTGGCGTTGGTCTGTGCGTGAGTCAGCAGATGGCCTGTCATGTGTTGGATCGTGCCTGCTGGGCCGGTGGAGGTTTTCCGTTGGCGAATGTCTGGCGACCAGTGGATGGTCTTTTCAGAGACAGAAGATGCTGGTTGTAAGGGTTCGAGAATGGAGAGAGCGGCGTGCAAGCGAGGCCTTCTGGTGGCCGTTTCTGAGGTGTGAGCTGATGGAAGCTCAGTGATTGGTTACCCCTGGTGCAGGGTGTGAGATCGATCAGCGGTTGTGAAGCTGGCGTTTGGTTGGTCCGCCGAGCATGGGCGTTGACCGGTGGATTGGTTCTTGTGGCGAGGATTGCGTTCCCTCGGTGAGCGAGAGGGTGGCAGCGATGCCGTGGGTGTTTTCCGTTGTGTTTGAGGTGATACCAGACTTGTGCCCTTGTCTTATGCCTGCTCTAGTGGCCGATGTGTGTGCGGCGTGCGGAGCGTGGCGTTGTTCGTGATTATGGTCTGGCTGTATCCCTCATGATTGGCGCTTTTGCGAGGATCGAGGTTTTTCTATGTTGGGGTTCTGACGGCGTTGTCAGTGGGTTACGGCATTTTTCCCCTGTGACTTGGTGTTAGTCCTGGATTTCGAGGACGAACTTTCTTTAAGGGGGGAGGGCTGTAATGCCCCGGATTTTTCGGATCCTTGTTCATGGGTCCCGGATCTGGTTTCTTGGAGTGTCCGACTCCGAGGTGCCCGAAACTTCGTTTCGGACATCTTTCGTGTTCGGATCGGCGCGATCCGGAGTTGTTTCGGAGGCCCGGAAGCGTTCCGCGGCTTTTCCGCGTGTGTTTTCCGATTCCCGGTGTGTGTTTCGGTAATTCCTTCGGAACCTCGTTGCGGGTGAACGGGGCTGTTCACCAGGGCGCGAGTGGTACCGTTGCGATCGGTGTGTTCCGAGGATCGCAGAAATGTGATTTTCTATTTTTCGGTATTTTCAGGAATTTCCGGATTTTCTATATAATAACCTCCTTTTTCTCTCTCCCCATCTCATTTTCTCTCTTCCCTCCCTCTCTCTTCTCTCACGTTCTCTCCTCTCCCCCTCTCACTCCGGGCGGCCGACGGAGGCGGCGAGGGCGGGGCGGCGTGGCTCGTGGGCGTGGAGCGACGGGTACGGGATGAGGATCGCGGTGGTGGAGGCGGTTCGTGGGATCGTGAACCGGCGAGGGTTAAAACGGTGTTTTCTTCGTGGATCGGCATCCACGGCGCGTCGAATCTTCGGTGGAGGTAGGGAGATGGACCCTCAACCCGTGTACTTCAATTCCCGCGAGTTTCGTAGGCCGTGCTGAGCCGAGCGGGCTAAACGGGGTGATTTGGGAAAAATGCATGTTTTTGGGGTGTGAGCCGAATCTTGTGTTTTGATCGTGTTTTTGGGGTTTAAATGGGTCCTCTCGGTGCCAGAGGGGTTGGGGAATGTTTCCCCCTTTGTTTCCCCATCACCCGGGGGTGATCGGGGCGTGGAATGGGTTTTCCCGCCGTTTCTACCGTTTTCGGGCGCGGACTGAGAACGCGCTATACTCCAGTAGCGCGTTCTTGAGGGTCATCAGAGAAGATGAACAGTATGGCGGTTCCTGTCGTGCTATAGGGCTACGGCGCGTTCTGGACTGTCGCGCTATGGAAACATAGCGCGACCTGGCTTGTCGTGCTATAGGCTCCTAGCGCGTTCTGCTTGAACGCGCTATGGACCTATAGCGCGTTCTTGGAGGGACCAGCCGGGCTGCCCGGGGCGGGCGGTCTGCGGCTGATCGTGCTCCTCGTGGGCCGTGTGTGCCTTGGACACCCTGTGGAGTTCCGTGACCGTGTCTTTGGGGTGTCCGGGGGTTCCGTTTACCTTGATTTGCGCGCTCGTGAGTGTAAGGGTCCGGGCGGTTTACTAGTGTTCCGATTGGGTTGTGTTGGTCTCCGGTCGACCCGGTTGTGACGCAGTGGTCGACCTTTGGCCTTGTGAGTGTCCCGGGCACCCCGTGGGTTTTGTTACCGTGTTTTGGGGTGTCTGGAGGTGCCGTGTTACCTCGATAAGCGTGCCCATGGGCTTGGTGAGTCCGGGTGACCCCAGGCGTTTCGGGTTTCCGTATTCTCGCTCGATCGAGTCACCGTGTATCAGTATGTGTGCGGTGGGGTTCCCCCGCATGTCGTGAGTCTTCCTGGAAGATGATTCCCGAGTGGGTTATGTGTTTGACCGTGGACTGTGCGTCCCGTTTCTTTTCCGATCGTGGTCACCGTGCGATGGTGCTGCTACGTGGGATGGTCCCCGTACTTCGTTAGGTTCGGACGTCGTTTTCTGTTGTTTTGAGAGTCTACTCTCTCAGTGATCCTCCACTAGTCGTAGCTTCCTGCGCACGCGTGTGCGGACCCACCTGGGAGTGGTGGAGAGCGCGACCCGGTGAGACGCGGTTTTTAGGCTGGTTTCCGTCGGCCCCTTGCCTTTGCCACCAGAGTCCGGTGGGGGGGAAAGCCAGCTAGAGGACCCGACCTAGAGCAGATGGTCTGTGTGTGCACACGTAGTTGGGGGCTTAGGACACGCGCTGACGAGCGTGACCCCAGCTAGTCCTTGTTGTGGTACTGGTTACTGTGTGTGTCTGAGTCTCACGCCTAGGGCGTCGTAGCTAGACACTTGTGACGCGGTGTAAGACGTCAGCAGACGCATCCGGTCGTTCTTCTAGTGGGAGGTACTCCTGTTCTGGACAGAGAGTGACAGACTGTCAGTCGTGTGACTTCGACCTTCGGGTTTCGGTCGTGTTGACCGTTGAGTTTTCGATTGTTTCACCGTGGCGCGTGTCAATTTTCGTGCCGTGAGGCTAGTGCTAGTGACTTTATCGAGGTTGCGTCTTGTCGTGCGGTACCCGTGACCAGGTGTCCGGGTTGCACTTTTGACAGCGTGTCCAGGTTGGCCGTGTTCTGGGAGACAGGCCTCTACGGCGTGGTTGCCGTGGGTTTTTCACTTCGATAAGCGATACTAGTGTAGTTCGGTAGCCCTTGACCGTGAGTCTGGGGTGTGTTTCTGGTACAGTAGGAGTAGCTGTAGTGCCGAGTTTTGACCGGCCACCGGTTTGTTGTTCCTGCTGTAGTTGTAGCGTTCCTTTCCGCTACCGCCGTCGTTTCCGGTTGGGGTTCCGCGGGATCCCTGCTGAGTCTCTGTTTTGGAGACTCATTCCCTGCTTTTCAGGTGTAGCTGTTCTTCCTCGAGGTTCGAGGGTGCGGAGCGGAGGTTCTCAGTTGCCAGCTTGCCGGGCCGAGTGTTCACTTGGCATGTGGTACGTTTTACTGCTTTAGACTGTACTTTCTGTTGGACTGGACTCTGTTGTAGTTGTTTATTTATTTCTGTTAATTGTTGGTTGTCCTGCTCTATTTCCTATTTCTTTGTGCCTCCACACTCCTTTTAGCCCTTCCGAGCCCTCCCGGCTCGTGGGCGGCGGTGCGAGTCTCGGGTTATAGGGCCTTCCCGGTAATCGGATTCTCGGGTCGTCACACATAGGTTCTGGGCCAGGGTAGAAAATGGTTGTTGACTTGACAGACTGTCAAAGTCAACCAACTTGGCGACGACATGGGGTCTAAGCGAAGGAAGGAATATAGGATATAAATGTTGACCCGACGTCATGTCGAGGCCAACGAACTTGGCAGAGGCATGAGGCCTTAGCCAAGGGCAGAATATAGGATAAGTGTTGACTCAACATCTTGTCGAAGCCAACGAACTTGGCAGAGATGTGAGGCCTAAGCTAAGGGTAGAATATAGGATAAGTGTTGACTCGATGTCTTGTCGAAGCCAATGAACTTGGTAGAGGCGTGAGGCCTAAGCCAAGGGCAGAATATATGATAAGTGTTGACTCGACGTTCTGTCGAAGCCAACGAACCTGGCTGAGGCGTGAGGCCTTAGCCAATGGTAGAATATATGGTGTGGATGTTGACCAAACGTCCTGTCGAAGACAACGAACTTGGCAGAGGCGTGAGGCCTAAGCCAAGGGTAGAATATAGGTTAGGTGTTGACTCGACGTCTTGTCGAAGCCAACAAACTTGGCAAAGGCATGAGGCCTAAGCCATGGGCAGAATATAGGATAAGTGTTGACTCGGCGTCCTGTCGGAGCTGATGAACTTGGCAGAGACGTGAGGTCTAGGCCAAGGGCATAATGTAGGATAGGTGTTCACCCGACGTCATGTCGAAGTCAACGAACTCGGCAGAGGCGTGAGGCCCAAGCCAAGGGAAGCATATAGGATAGGTGTTGACTTGACGTCATGCCAAACTCAACGAGCTTGGCAAAGGCATGAGACCTGAGCCAAGGGCTGAACATAGGATAGGTGTCGACCCGACGGAACATCGAAGTCAACGGGCCCTACCCCGGTAGAAGATTTAGGGCGAGGATTGACTAGAATGCAGACATATGAGAGGCCTAAACCCAAGGGCTAGATATCAATGTCAACCCTGATGAAGTGTCAGAGTCAACCGACCTCGCTCAGACGGAAGATCTGAAACAAGGGTAGAATGCGTAGATGAAGATGTCAACCCAATGTCAGGTCGAAGCTGACCAACTTGGCGAAGACATGAGGTCTAAGCCAAGATAGAATATGGGCGTTGACCCGTGGAGATGTCGGGATCAACAAACCTTGCTCAGACAGAAGGTCTAAGAGAAAGTGAAGAAATCTTTTTGTTGGTTTCTTTGTTTGAGTTTATTGAGCTTATTGGGTTTATTTGTTTAGTTTATTGATTTATTTAGTTTATTAGTTTGTTTGATCTATTAGATTGGTTAGGTTTATTGGAGTCTATTGAGTTTATTGAGTTTATTGATTTTATAGGATTTATCAGTTTTATTCAGTTTCTTAGGTTCATTAGACTTATTGGTTAAGTTGAGCTTGTTGGGTTTATTAGGTTTGTTAGATTTTGTTGATTCGATTGGTTTCATTGGTTTCACTGAGTTTATTAGGTTTATTGAGTGCTTTGGGTTTATTGATTTATTGACTCTATTAGGTTCGTTGGGTTCATTGATTCATTAAGTTTATTTGGTTTGGTGAGTCTGTTGATTTATTGGGTTTATTGGTTTGTTTGACTTATTGAGTTGATTGGGTTTATTGAGGTTTATTTGGTTTGACAGGCTTATTGATTTATTAAGTTGATTGATTTTGCTTTGCTCATTAGGTTTATTAAATTTCGTTGGTTTTATTATTATTAAGCTCATCAAATTGATTGATTTAATTGAATTTATTGATTTTGTTAGGTCTATTGAGTTTGTTGATTTATTAAGTTTATTTTAAATCATCATTTTTTTTCTTCATTCATCTTCATCAATTTTTATTCATCTCTTTCTTCTTTTCATTTTGTTTTTTTGTTATTATTTTTTTGTTATTTGTTTTTTTTTGTTGGGCTCCCTGTCGCAGCCTCGTCTACGATGCGGGATATTTTATTCGGTGGGACTATTGATGGATTTAACTATTTATTCTGCTGGTGGGGCCAGGAATTGATGTCCAAGAGCCCGACAGGCCTGGCGAGGGCGGAGTGCCTCAGGCCAAGGAAAAGGGTTTTACGAATCCTACCTAGTGGGACAAAGGGTAATTTTGGGGCTCGGCAAGGGCGGAGTGCCTCAGGCCAAGGAAAAGACTTTGTGGACCAAGCCCGATGGGACAGATGGGTGAATTATCGAGCTCGGTAAGGGCAGAGTGCCTTATGCCAAGGAAAAGGATATTTTATTGGACCGATATTGGGCAAGGAATCCGAACCGACAGTGATGGGAGAGTTTCGTGGGACAAATATGGCATTATCATAGCTGAATGCCGAAAGGCCATGAGAATGCATTGACTGGGAGCATAGGTCCTAGATCAAGGGTGGAAGCTTAGTCCTAGTGGGACAAGTGGGGAGTACCCCTGTAGGATAAAAAGATGATAAAGCACCATGAATCCCGGCGGGACCAAGGGGTACTGAGAAAGGCCATTAGAAGCCGAAAGGCATTTATTTGCTATCTTGATAGGGAGTCGAGGGTGTAGACAACTGGGCAGAACTTGTTCTCTTCATTCCCCTCAATGGGCAAGGACTCGTATTCGAAACGGGCGGCCTAATGGCCAATGAGGGCTCTTTAGTGTCTATGGGACTGTTGATCACATAGTCCCCCTAGGGATATTTAGTGATAGCTATGCATCAGATCAACAACTATCTTCTTTTGACATTGATTTCTTCAGGTCGAACAGCTCCGGTTCGGGCCTCCGGTGCTTCCGCCAAGTGTCCTCCTCTTGACGCTTATTCTTAGAAGTTGCAGTTGTAGGGTATTCCCACCTCCGCAGATGATGTAGTCATTTCATCATTCCTTGGGCATTCACCATGCAATGCTACTAAGGAATCTTCTGCCCATGGGGGGATGGGGAGGCCTTGCCGACCTTATAAGTTCCTTTCCCCCTCTTTTTTGAACAAACAGCCCGGATGACGCTGATAGTGTACTGTAGTGCAAAGCCACCGCCCTTCATCCATTTATTTATTTATTTATTTTAAACAAACCAAGGTGGGTGCATAGGAGAGCGCTCACCCCCTCGGATAGGGGATAAGTGGTTCGCTCCACCACGCCAACTCCACAATGGTAGTTTCTTATTTGGCACGGACCAAGACATGGGGGGAGTGATATCTCCCTTGACAGATGCAGCCATCAAGGCCTCCTTTAAAAGGATTTTTTTTTCTCTTTTTTTTTTGAAGACCCGACTTTCTGAGAGACGACATCTCAGATTCAATGGGTGGAGCCTTATTTCTATATATGCAAATTTCATTTGCCCTCCTCTTCTTATTTTATTTATTTTTCTTTTTTTTGCTCATTTTTCCTTCTCTCTTTTTTTGGTGCCTGCCCCCAGAATAGGAACTTTCCTTTCCCTTTTTTTTTGCTTCATTTGTCATTCTTCTATTTGCTGGCAAGCATCCGCATTCAAGCTATGCAGGATGATATTAAATGTTGGCCTTAGCCAAATCTGTGCGGAGCAACAGGGGCAGAGATGTTGCGTGAGGCTGCCCTTTTGAGGATAGGTACTTGATGAGGGCATGGTGGGTCCACCTTATATTCGCCCATCTGTAGTTCGCCTCTCTTGATCACGCCTTCAATAATGTCCTTGAACACATAGCAATCCTCAATGGGATGCCCCAACATTTGGTGATAAGGACAGAAGCGTGGATCGTGTTTTCTTTCAACATCGCCTGGTTTCTTCGGCTCTGGAAGTAGCACTTTGCCGTATTCACGGGCCCACTCAAAAAGAGCCCCAGTCTTGTCCTTCGGAAAGGAGTATAGCTTCATCATTTTACCCCTTAATGAGGGTCCTTGTTTCGCCAACTCGTGTTGAATACGTGTGCACCATGATTACTGTTATGGTTTTGATGATAGCAACTACTATAAGTCACTCTGTGGTGCATCTGTTTAAACAATCAGTCATTTCATCGAACATGTTGTATGCATGAGCAGTGCATGGTTTTGATAGCAAATACTAAGTCACACTGTGTTTGCATATGACGTCATTATGCATCTGTTTAAACAGTTAGTCATTTCATCGAATAGGTTGTGTGCATGAGCAATGCATCAGTGCATACCACTGTTCCTATCTTGCATTGGTTCATTCATATAGTCGGTGCATCTCTTATGCTGCTACACATAAAGTCTATACATTCTCCATGCATCTTCATTAACAAGTCTATACATTGGTTGCATAGCTTGCCATGCAAAGTCTATACATTCTCCATGCATCTTCATTACTAAGTCTATACATCCTGCAACTCAAAGTCTATACATCTCCTATTGCAGGCACATCAAGTATATACATCCATCAGTTCAGTGCACAGCAAGTCTATACAGCAGCAAGTCTATACAGCCAGCCAGCAAGTCTATACATCAGCAAGTCTATACATCCTGCAACACGAAGTCTGTACGTTGGCTGATTGCACAAACATGAAGTCTGTACGTTGGCTGATTGCACAAACTCAAAGTATGTACATAGGCTGCTAGCACAAACTCAAAGTCTGTACGTTGGCTGCTAGCACAAACTCAAAGTCTATACGTTGTCTAGTTGAAGTCTGTACAATGTATAGTTGCTCCAACATAGTTGCTCCAACACAGTTGATCCAACACAAAGTCTGTGCATAGTCAGTGCATTCGGTTGCCTCATGGCAAAGTGAAAGCCATATGATCGCGTCCAAACCTTGATGCAAATCTCTTCCACAAGCTTCATTCAAATATCCAAGGTCAATGCACAAAGAAGAATAGCAAAGAGAACCCAAGGTTAAAGACTCAGTTGATACCTTTTAGACTATCAAGGGTGATGCCACAAACATGAACGGGCTGCTAAAGAAGTCAAGCGACGGAGCTAAAGCGGGTAACAGACAGACCCGGGCAAGCCCGGGTTCTGCCCAGCTGGCGGTCGACCGCCAGCACAGGGGCGGTCGACTGCCCCAGCCAGCAGGCCACCAACTACAGTTCTTTCAGCTGTAGGTCGACCGCCAGCCCGTAGCGGTCGACCGGAAATCCCAGGGGCCATCCGTCTACAGCATGTTTCAGTAGAGGTCGACCGCCAGAAGCTGTAGGTCGACTGCCAGCCCCGAGCCAACCAATGTTGACTTTATTTTCCAGTTCGAAAAGGGCCATTCAACAGGGATTTGTTTAATCCAAAAGTCACCTAATCACCCATGATTTGTGGACCTGGTCTGGCGCTTGTCTATAGACCATTCAAAGTCTATAAAACCAATACAAGAGGGTTAGAAACCCTAGTTGATGTAGTTGATGAAGTGAATCAAAGAGAGCTCAAGGGAGGCCATTTCGAGGGTACTGTAGCACCTGCGTGAACAGAACTTCGGGCTGGAGTTCTTCATCCTTCCAAGGTGATTCAAGCTCAGATCTGAAGCCAAGCAACCTCCAAGCAAGCAAGAAGTATTCAAGACTCTCAAAGGTGATCAAAGCTACATCCATACACCTCTTCATCAACTCAAGGAGATTCAAGAAAAGATCAAGCTACATCCAATATTCTTCTTCATCAACTCAAGGAGATTCAAAGGAAAGATCAAGCTACATCCTATATCTGCTCCATCAACTCAAAACGATCAAAGGAAGATCAAATCCTCAACAGATTCAAGATCCAACAATCTCAGACAAGATCTAATTCATTCTAGCATATCTTCATATCTTGTTTGAGCATTTTCATCTTGTTTCTTTCTTCATTTCATTCAATCTATTGAAACTGAAGATCGTCCCTGCCGGTGGTTAGTAGGAAGGCAATCAGGAGTTCTCCGATCTGCGGTGTAGCCGTCCCTGCCGGCTTTGTGTGTAGGAAGATAGAAAGAGGGTTTTCTCTGTTCTGTGGTTTGGGGCGTGTCCCCGGTCAAGCTGTGAGTCAGCAGGAAAGCCTCACCGGGTCTTGGTGAGGGGTGGACGTAGGTTGCGGGGTTACAACCGAACCACCTTAAAAATCCCTGTGTTGTGGGTTGTTCTTCGTGTGTGATTGCTCTATA
The DNA here is from genome assembly GCA_022559845.1 of Amorphophallus konjac. Lineage (NCBI taxonomy): Eukaryota > Viridiplantae > Streptophyta > Magnoliopsida > Alismatales > Araceae > Amorphophallus > Amorphophallus konjac. The sequence goes on along the minus strand of CM040123.1, from coordinate 224,364,817 downwards.
TCTTCTAACCCCATTCACAGGTTCATGTGGTTCCATACTTGGTAATCTTGTTTACACACTCAAGCACTCAGATTTCCACCTTCGGTATTATCGACGATTTATTTGAGCTTAGCACTTTGACTGCATCCCTTGGGTGGCTTGCTGCACCCTTGCACACAGGCGCCAAGGTGAAAGTATTGCTAAGTGTTTCCCTTGCTTAGACTCGCATGCACCTTAGTTGATCACCACTGCATTCACACACATATGAGCCTTGAGTGATCAATATAGCACACACACAAGTTCGGTTGTTGCAAGCTATTTCATGCTCTGTGCCACTCTACTTAATTCCACTATGCATTGTGTCTAAGTTATTCATTCACTTTATAGGAGTGGTTCATGCTTCCGATAGCTAAGAGTTTAAAATAGGCCATAACTTGTGATAGGATCTATTCAACCCCCCCTTCTAGATCCGTTTACACCTCGCGGGACCCAACAAGTGGTATTAGAGTGAGGCTCTGTCATTCCCAGATCCAACGATCTGTAGGGAAAGATCTCGGTGTTTGTTATTTAGATGGCTTCATATGCTACACATGGTTCGATGGTTTCTCCGCCCATATATGATGGTTCATATTTTTCTACATGGGTTGGAAGAATGTTCATCTATGTTAGCTCCATAGATCCACATTTGTGGACTCTTATATACAATGGTCCTCATGAGCTGCCATCAAATTCAATTGATTAGTTAGCCGAACATGAGACCAAACACAATGATAATCGTCTTGCATATAACTTAATTACAGCTGCAGTTGATCTAAGACTAACTCATCTTGTGTGATCTTGCAGCACAGCCAAGCAAGTATTGGACAAGTTGGTGAAAATCCATGAAGGAAAGGAACAAGAACAAGAACAAGAATGCTTCATGGCCGACCGTGCAGAACAGTCCAGCAATACATCCTCATCACAAGTAAACTCTCACTCCGATGAATTCACTTTTGAAGAGCTTATGGAAGCCTATGATGAATTGATCACACGATACAAAAAGGTAAAAATAGAAAATAAAAATTTGAAAAAGGATCTCAAGAAAATTAACCAAAATGAAAGCTCGATTTGTAAAAAGTGTTCTGTTATTAAAGAGCTTAACGACACTCTCTCAGTTGATCTAGATACGCATAAACAAAGCATTGCATGTCTAAGGGAAGAAAATGAAAATCTTCATGATGAAATCACTAGGTTGGAAGAAATTGTAACAAAACATCAAAACCAACCTAAGTCAATCTCTAATGATCAAACTATGACCGATGGGCTAATCTATCATTAGAAGTTGATTGAAGGAAACAAAAATTCTGTTTCATGCTCTGCTAATTTTGTATGTGAAAAATGTTCATTCTTGAGAAACATAAATTTTGGTCTTTATGATGATCTTGAATGGCAACATGATCTGATTGATTCTCTGAAAGAAGAGAATAGAGAGTTGTTGGAAAAAAAATTGAACTTGAACAAGCTGAAGAAGAATTGCATGAAAAATTAGCTACACATGAAAAAGGCAAATCTGTCATTGAAGATCACTCTGAAACTTTGCATGCTTTAGAACAACAAAATCAAAATCTTAAAGCAGTAAACGCCATGCTCAATGAGCAATTGGCAGCATGCGAAGAGGGCCTTGTTGAATCTAAACAGCACATTTCCTCACTTGAAAATGAAATTCAAGGTTTGAATGATTTCCTGTCAATGTTTGCCCAAAACCAAGATTCTGGCTCATCAGAAACCACCACTTCCTGTGGTCATCAAAAAGGGCACACTGCTCGAAAAAAAGTAAAATTCAGCATGCTCATCCAAACATGCACCATAACATGTCCAATGATAAATATCATGCTTTCCACAAAACGAATGTCCATTGTCGTTATTATTGTTGGGTTCGGTGCAAGTATTCAGAGGGGGGGTGAATGAATATAGCCCTTTATAATCTTTCGCCCAATTACAAAATTCGGCTCACTAACTATCTAGAATGCTAACTAGACAGATTTATCAAATCTGAAAGACTAATTAGCAGTTGCGGAATAAAACAAACAGACAGTAAGCACTCTAACAAGACAAGTTAGACGAACTATAGCTCAATTAGAATTTCAATCACTTAACAGATTAAGACACTCTAAGCAATTAGACAATTCAAGCAACACACAATCTCATTGTCAAACAGATAGCGTGCGCAGCTAATCAACTTCGTTGAACTTGAAGCAAAACACTTGAAGCGACCTTATGCAAGCATCTAGCGGAAGCAATAAGACAGATGAAGAAATCAAACCACTGCACAATGGGTTTTAGGTGGTTCGGTCCAGCAGACCTACATCCACCCCACACTCAACCCGAGTGTGGATTACTGCTGCGCAACACAGCTTGCGTCCGCTGGGCAATACAGCTTAGCCTACAACCGCTGGGCCTCACAGCTTGCCGTCCAGTGGAATCCACCACTGCAACCGCTGGGGACTACAGCTTACCCGTCCATTGGAAACCTCCACTGCCCGCTGAGCAACATAGCTTGCTGTCCAGAGGAGTCCTCCTCTGCAAACCGCTAACTAACAGCTTGAACAAAGATGTAAAATAGAAAACAGAAAAGATGGAAACACAGCAACTAAAAGCTGAACAATGAATCACGAAATATAGCTCTAACAATGAGCAACCTCAGATCTGGTTTTGAACTAAAGATCTGAGGAACGAACTCCTTCTCTCTCTCTCTCTCTCTTCTTCCCTCGATCTCACTCTCTTTCTTCACTCTCTCTCTTTCTCTTTCTTCTTCACACTCTGCTCGAGCTCTCTATCTCTTTCTCCTTCTTCTTTCTCTTCTTCTACTGCTCTTCTTTCACTCTCTACTCTTTCTCTTTCTCTTCTTCTCTCTCTTTCTTCTCTTCTGCTGGATCGTGGAAGCTTTCTCTTCTTTTTCCCTTTTTCTTCTCTCAGCTTCTGCTCTCTAGCTTCGATCACGATCAGCCTCCATCTGAAGATGAAGGCTCCATTATATACCAGCAGCAGCAGCAACAACAGCAATGGCGCGTGTGGCTTCCACAGTTCCTGCCCTAGAAGTTCGGACCACGTGGCAGCATCCTACTTCACGAGCCAGCCACCTCGGATCACGTGCCCGTCAATTCAATGACATTCGACCAGCAGGACTCAAGTCTGCTGCGTTGACTCCATCAGCCTGCTGCGTTGACGCATCTGTGATCCAGTGATCAAGTCTTCAACAGATGGGCGTGCTGCGTCGACGCTATCATCATGTTGCGTTGACGCATGGAGCTACAGCGTTTGAACTTAGATGGCTTCAGCCCTCTCACGTTTCGTGTGGAGTGCGTTGACGCATTGTGCAACTGCGTCCACCCTCTGGTCACCTTGTCGATCCATCAACCTACTGTGTCGACGCCACTTGATGAATGCATTGACGCACCAGAGTAATCAAGTAACCCATTGGCTCTCCCTTTGTAACTGCTGCGTCGACGCTCTCAGCATGCTGCGTTGACGCATGGAGCTGCAGCATCGATGCTGCCAATGTACTCCAGAGGCTGCAATAAGGGATTCTTGAACCGCTGCATCCACGCTACTTGCTCGCTGCGTTGACGCACCAGAATAATCCAGAGAAGCTCTTGATTGTTTGAACTGATGTGTCCACGTGTCAACATTTCAACCTCTTGGATCACGTGCCAAGTCTTGATGGTCTGAATCATCTACAGACAGACAGAGGAAAATGAACTTAGTTCAGACGAATGTATATACTTAAGCAGAGCTGCCAGTGTATGGACTTGAACAGTGCAGCGAGTGTACAGACTTGGTAAAACAAGGTCCAGTGTATAGACTTGCAGATACGAAGCCAATGTACAGACTTAGAAGGATTTAAACCAGTGTCCAGACTTCAGGTTTAACTGTGGATGTACAGGCTTCAGGTGTGAAGACCATTGTGCAGACTTTGGAGAGCAATGGCCAATGTATAGGCTTTATGGAGCGAAGCCAATGTGTAGACTTCACGCTGTATAAACTTTGCCAGTATGAGACACTGTACAGACTTTGTCAAGAGAACATAACACTATACAGACTTGAGGCTTTGAACGTTGAAGGCACAAGACGATGTACAGACTCAGATTCTAGACCAGTGGCTGTACAGACTTTGAAGGAGGACCAATGTATGGACTTCAGAAGCATATGACACGGCTGTACAGACTTTGTTACCAAAACGAATGAATAGACTTTGCCACAGTCTAATGTATAGACTTGAAGAACCTGAACTGAAGCATCGACGCATCAGCTCAAGGAGTTGACGCACTACTGTGTGGACAGAGACAAATATGACTGAAGGGTCGACGCATCAGCACACTGAGTTAACGCACTGCTGTGGGGACTGTGCAGACAGAACACATGCATTCTCCAGATAATATACCAGTCACAGTCATATGCATTATCCACAGAGTATATCAGTTATAAACAATCATGTTGTTGTCATTCAATGTGGTGACTCATTCATGTTGCTATCATTAAAACACCACATCATCAACAAAGCACAAGGGGTACAACAATCTCCCCCTTTTTGATGATGGCAACATGATGAGTCCCACTGACCCGTCAAACTATTCTCCCCCTTTGACATAATCAAAAAGAAGGGAAATGGTTTGAGAGTCAAATTCAGCATACAAACACAGCACATAAATTCAGAGAATGAGTCATGGTTCATTAAAATGAAGTTCTCTCTTATGACAATGAAACAGCTCTCCCCCTATCAACATGCATGATTGACTACTCTCCCCTTAACTGTAGATAAACCATAACACCCCCTGAAGCATAGAAATGGACTCAGGTTATCCAATAAATTAATCTGAAATCTGCCATTACAAAGAATCTGAATTTTGGTGAAACGACCACAGAATCAGAATTTGTTGCAGAACAAGATGGAAGATTCCAACAGTGTGGAGAAGAGTACATCTCAGGAGTCAATCAACTGATAGTGTAGCCAAGTGGTGGGTTGAGAAATAGTCAAAGCACAATACATCTCAAGGAATCAATCAATAGCAAGATGTTAATCAGGCTGACTGAAAAGAATCTGATCATAAGAGATTTTAAAGCATCCATCACAACAATAAGTCTTAAGAAGATTAGACTCTTCTATCATAAGGGGTTATGAATTTGCAGCTTAACCAATCTGATTTAATTTTGATGTATACCAAATTTGCCAAATTAAACTCAATACTCATATCTGAATCCAAGTTTTAATAAAAGTGAACCAAATAGTTAGAAAATACTAAAAAATAATCATCTTTTATCTTACACATATGATCTCAATTGCACCTTTGAAGAATACACAGGTTAGTACTGAAGTTAAACACTTCTTCAAGAACATGAGTTGACAAATTTTTAAGATAATTTTATTTGAAGCACATTATATTTTTCCTGAGCAATTTAAGTTGATCAACACCTTTTTACATGAGGCACAACAAGTCTTAGTTGAAGTGACCCAGTTACTCAGTGTGATAACTGTTATTGCCTCTCACTTTGAGAGCAGAGTTAGCAATATAAGTGTCTTTTTACATGAGAAGACACCTTTATCAGAGGCCAGACTCCCCAGCTACTCAACACAAATAAGCTATTGCTCTGTCAGGTTTTGTTTCACTGAATGTTTTATCAGAGATAACTATGGCACCTCATGACTTGAGTTACTTTATTTCATTGATAAAGAACTCAGTTTCTCAGTGACCGAGTCATTGCTCTAAATTCACAAATTTTCATTTAGTCAACATTTTTCAAATTAATGTTTAACAACAATACACACTATATGCATCTTAACCAAAGAAGCCCTGAATTCAAATTTTCAGATATCTGATGAGAGAGTCTAAGGTTTACATGACATATGTGGTTAAAGTTTATTAACCCTTATCATTCAGATATTTTCAATTCATTTAATTACAAATCTGAGAATACATTAATCTTATATCAGTCTGATTCAGTGGTAATTCTTAAACCTGTATGATAGGAGTTTCTACAAAGTTCTCAGACTAAATTGCTTGACATGCAGCTTAAGTTCCTCAGACCAAATACAGATCAAAAAAATTAGCTGACCAACAAATTACCAATAGAGCCAAAATAGTCACACCAGCTAAGAGGTATATGAAGGAAGAGTACTAGCTGGTGAAAGAATCAATCAGCAAGAGAGAATAAAAGTTTAAAGCCAATAGCAGAGTTGAATTTCAGTCAAACAAAATGAGACACTCCTTCTTCAACAGATTGAGGATTAGTAGCCAAATTCTCAGATTCAAGAAGGTATGAATTCCAAATAGTCAATTGATGATTTGAAAGAGTGTAGAGTGAGAATTTCAAATAGTGTCAACAATGTGATAATGCTCCCCCTTGTCTATATGCAGTGACTCACATAAGACTCAACAAGCTCCCCCTGAATTGATGCAATTTATGCAAGATGATTATTCAAACGTCAGAGCATTCTTTATTCAGATAGCATCATGCTAAAGCAATCAACTTTTCAAGATAATTCAATTTAGCATAGACAGATTATTATGATATGCATTGATCAAAAACAGTTGGACTCCCCCTGACTATATGCATGAAATGTATTGAAATCACATCACATGATATCAAATTTAACATTCAGATATGATTCATGCAAATTAGACAGAAGAGAATTACTATAAGCATGATTGTTCAATTCATATTTCAGAAACCTTCAGTTTAGCACCAACAGATCAACATGATATGCAATACACTGCTCTATATGACTCGACCCATGGTACTGGGCGGAGGACTTGGTCCAAGGACCACCTCACACATGGCAGTACCATCCAGACATACTCCATCTGCCCTTCAGCACTGTTCCATCTAATATACTATGATGGTCATGCAAATCAGTGCAATACAACATGTAGGGAGTTTGACATATCATGCATCATGACATAGATATGTAATGCATTCAGAGGTAAACTACAATTATTTCCATGTGCAGTTCAGATTTTCAATTAGATTCAGTTAGATGATGCACAAAAGAATTAATCATGATATGCAGGCATTTAGAGCACACAAATTCAGAAGACAGAATTTAAGCAGAGTTTTCAGAACTAACCTGAAATGTAGTCATGGGGTTTTCATTCTTGAGTGCCTTGGTTGATTAACCCCCTTTATTCATTTCTAAGGCACACCTGCAACAACTGGATTATTTTGATCCTGCAGGAACTCAAGAAGTCTTGGGTCCTGAATTAAGAGTGACATTCCTAGCAGGTATGGTAGCCAACTTCTGTGCATGAAGGTCATCAATTCTCATCACATGACAATCATTCATTGAATGACCTATCTGACCACAGTAGTGGCATGATGCAGCAGTTCTGAAATTTATTTTGTGCACATTCCTATGAGCAGGAGTTCTAAATGCATATGCATGAAAATTTTTGTTAACAAAATTAAAATTTTGTTTACTAAAACCAGTCTGGCTCTGGTATCCTGCCAGCCAACAATTTACAGCCCTGTGACCTGGATTTCCATAATTAAAGCATGCAATATGCTGAACTTTTGAACCAAGAATATTTCCATGATAGGCATTGTTTACAAGGAATTTATTGAAACCAAAACCATTTCTATTTACAGGGAATTTAATAAATTCAGAGTTAGATTTCTTTCCCTGAGCATGCCAACAATTTTCAACCATGTGGCCCAATTTGCCATAATGAAAACATTGAATGTTCTTTTTATGAGATGCATGCTTTTTAGCATGGAACAGTTTATCATGCATTTTTCTAGCAGAAAGGTCATCATATTTCATTAATTTGCATTCATGCATGATATGACCTTCTTTGTGACAATAAAAACATTTTATTCTTCTCTTTTGATCATGAGAATGTTTCTTCATTTTAGAATTCTTAGCATGAATTCTATTAGATTTCAAATCATCATTTCTCATGACAAAACAATCAGCAATTTCATGACCAAACTTACCACAGTAAAAGCATTTTACACTTTTGACACCAGATTTGTTGGCCTGAACTTTCTTAGCATGCTGATTATTATCATTCTTTTTCAAAACTTTTATTTTCTCCTTCGTTTTCTTATTTTCCTGATTAGCATGCACACTTAAAGAAAAAACTGAAGTGCTAGCTAACTCAGAGCTACGCACAAATGTTGTATACAGTCTTTTCTCTCTTCCTGCTTACTACCTCCATCAAAGACTTTCTTCTTAAAAGCATCCTTCAGATTTTCTTTATTCTTAAGAGACTCAAACAGGGAATTGTTCAGTTCAGTGATTTCATTTTTGAGAGAAGAAATGAGCATTTCAAAATCTGTGATATTTTCATTAAGTAAGATATTAATAGCTTTGTAGCTATCAATCTCTTCTATCAATGTGCTCACTCTCTCACATTCATTTTCAACTGAATTCTTCCCTTTTTCAAACATTAAGAGTCTCTCAGACATGGCAGAATTTAGCAACCTCAATTCTTCATTTTATTTTCTTATTTATTCATTCTGAACTAGTTCATTAGTTAAGATTTGATCATTTTCTAATGAATTCAGCTTATCTTCTAGTTCAGAAATCTTGGCAGTAAGTTCATCATTTTTATTTTCCAATAAAGAGATTTGTTCCTTACTCATATTCAGATCAGCTAAGCACATATCATGAGATGTTTTTAGTCTTTGACAGTTTTCACAGGGAACATTAGAGTTAATATGTTCACATCTCTTTTTCAACCTTCTATTTTCAGATTTTAATTTCTTGGATACTTTGAACAAATCTTCAAACATCACTGTCAATTCATCAAAGGAGTATCCATCGGATTCAGAGCTTACCTGAGATGAGATCTCATCTTCATCATCCCGGTTGGCCATCAAACAGCTATCACCTTGCTGATTATGCGCAGAGACGACTCTGTCGTATATTTCCTTTCCAGATGTGCACCTGAGAGCAAAAGGGTACATATCAGTATTGATTGCAGCTCTTAAGATGTTAAGGATTATGACATTGTCACGGTTCTTTATACTGTCCACTTTAGACCACTTGGTCTCATCATGAGGTAGTTTGTGTGGGCCTTTAGTTAGTAGCCTCCATAGTTTGGGATCTATGGAGTCTACGTACACACATAGGCCTCCTAGCCAACTATCAAAGTTGGAACCGTCATAAACCGGAGGTCGACCCATTTGAGTAAGAGGTAACCAGATTCAGCGCAGTAGACCAGATGACAGGGAATGCAGCAGAACCAGATGAGCAAAGCAAAGCACAAGTCGATGAAACAAAATATCGAGCACTGAAAGCACACTCTGAAATGCACCAAGGACTAGCAGGATCCTCTGCAGATTGTTAGATCTGTTTAGTCAGAAACCTGGCTCTGATACCAATTGTTGGGTTCGGTGTAAGTATTCAGAGGGGGGGGGGTTAATGAATATAGCCCTTTATAATCTTTCGCCCAATTACAAAATTCGGCTCACTAACTATCTAGAATGCTAACTAGACAGATTTATCAAATCTGAAAGACTAATTAGCAGTTGCGGAATAAAACAAATAGACAGTAAGCACTCTAACAAGACAAGTTAGACGAACTATAGCTCAGTTAGAATTTCAATCACATAACAGATTAAGACACTCTAAGCAATTAGACAATTCAAGCAACACACAATCTCACTGTCAAACAGATAGCGTGCGCAGCTAATCAACTTCGTTGAACTTGAAGCAAAACACTTGGAGCGCCCTTATGCAAGCATCTAGCGGAAGTAATAAGACAGATGAAGAAATCAAACCACTGCACAATGGGTTTTAGGTGGTTCGGTCCAGCAGACCTACATCCACCCTACACTCAACCCGAGTGTGGATTACTGCTGTGAAACACAGCTTGCGTCCGCTGGGCAATACAGCTTAGCCTACAACCGCTGGGCATCACAGCTTGCCGTCCAGTGGAATCCATCAATGCAACCGCTGGGGACTACAGCTTACCCATCCAGTGGAAACCTCCACGGCCCGCTGAGCAAAACAGCTTGCTGTCCAGAGGAGTCCTCCTCTGCAAACCGCTGACTAACAGCTTGAACAAAGATGTAAAATAGAAAACAGAAAAGATGGAAACACAGCAACTAAAAGTTGAACAATGAAGCACGAAATATAGCTCTAACAATGAGCAACCTCAGATCTGGTTTTGAACCAAAGATCTGAGGAACGAACTCCTTCTCTCTCTCTCTCTCTCTCTCTCTCTCTCTCTCTCTTCTTCCCTCGATCTCACTCTCTCTCTTTCTCTTTCTTCTTCGCACTCTGCTCGAGCTCTCTATCTCTTTCTCCTTCTTCTTTCTCTTCTTCTACTGCTCTTCTTTCACTCTCTACTCTTTCTCTTTCTCTTCTTCTTTCTCTCTTTCTTCTCTTCTGCTGGATCGTGGAAGCTTTCTCTTCTTTTTCCCTTTTTCTTCTCTCAGCTTCTGCTCTCTGGCTTCGATCACGATCAGCCTCCATCTGAAGATGAAGGCTCCATTATATACCAGCAGCAGCAACAACAACAGCAAGGGCGCGTGTGGCTTCCACAGTTCCTGCCCTAGAAGTTCGACCACGTGGCAGCATCCTACTTCACGAGCCAGCCACCTCGGATCACGTGCCCGTCAATTCAATGACATTCGACTAGCAGGACTCAAGTCTGCTGCGTTGACTCCATCAGCCTGCTGCGTTGACGCATCTGTGATCCAGTGATCAAGTCTTCAACAGATGGGCGTGCTGCGTCGACGCTATCATCATGTTGCGTTAACGCATGGAGCTGCAATGTCTGAACTTAGATGGCTTCAGCCCTCTCACGTTTCGTGTGGAGTGCGTTGACGCATTGTGCAATTGCGTCCACCCTCTGGTCACCTTGTCGATCCATCAACCTACTGCGTCGGCGCCACTTGATGAATGCGTTGACGCACCAGAGTAATCCAGTAACCCATTGGCTCTCCCTTTGTAACTGCCGCGTCGACGCTCTCAGTGTCACTCCCCGAGCGCGGAAGATACTCGGATATGCGCGACGAGTTTATATCAATCATGTCAATCAGAGTAGTAGTGTATTCGACACCAAAACAGAGATGCGCAAAATAGAAAGATAACCCAATCCTTTATTTCATAATGGATAGACTATTACAAATCCAATACTCTATTCAATTAAAAAGGAAAAGTACATAGTTGACTCAAGAAAATAGGAAAAAGACTAGATGACACTTGAAAAAGCTCTAGCTCTTTCACTCTTGACCATTCCCATCCGATTGACTTCCCTCGTCGTCGAAATTACCTGAAAAGTAAGGGACAAACACGGAGTGAGCGAACGCTCAGTAGGAAATTATATCTCAAGCGCTAGCAAGGGATTTAAGTAATTATATTTTTTTTTCATGAATGTACTATAGCCATGCATGCTCGCATAAAACGACAAGATGGAGAGAGAATTTATCAATAAGACAGCAAGATGAACTAGTCACGAGCTTTCAGGAAAAGATAACAAGATATTCAAGCAAGTACTCTTTAGCAAGTCATGTCAAGAACTTTGGCTATCATGTATCAAGCAAGCAAGTAATTACCCTTTCTCGGGTCACGCAATTCATGTCAAGTCAAGTACGAGTCAAGTACAAGATTTGTGTGGAATGTCCAATCAAACTAGTCATGCACTCGGTATAATGTCAGATACCTTATCATTCAACTCCCATGGGCACAAGTACTTTCGGGTGCTCCTCCCAGGACCAGATCGGGCCCTATATGCGCAGGCATTTATCATGTATATTTGACATCCACTCTTGTATATATATAGCCAATAGGGAATTTCAACAATTTAAGCTTGTAGACACGTAGGATAACTTTGAGAGAATGGGGTCCAAAAATACGACATTGGACATAGATAGGCGATAACAACGGTACAATCACGATGAACGATGAAACTAGGTGGAATTAGGTTCCCTTAACTCGGGTACCATGACAAACAAGAATGGACATTCTTTATATAGAATTGAGGTCCACATGAATAGTACATCAAAGGCAAGATACCCTCATTCTTATTATAGAATTGAGGTCCACAAGAACATCAACAAATGGCATGATATCATCATCCCATTAAGAATTCTCATGATATACTCTTTGCATATCATAAGGGCCGGTATACCATGTTCCTTTTAGAGTGACATGGCATTCAATAGTGTAATGGGTTTTTAGGGTACAACCAGCTCAGTCGACCTTGAGGGAATCCAAGGTACGAGGAGTCTTACGGAGGTCTCTATGACTAACTCGCTAGTCCAAAGGAACGGAATGTCTAATGGAGAGCTTGTATGTCAATGAGAGTTGAGGGTGATCGATAAAACATCATGAAACGTGGGACTATACTCACGGAGTAGAGATATAGTGCCGATATACATATATATAGATATATTGAAACCATCGGTTATCAGAAACAGGGTAAAAACATTTTTACAGGAAAATAACGACTTAAGTAAAGTCACTACTCAAGTAATTAACGCCTTCAGTAAGGGCTTTTATCTATTTTACACTTTTACAAAATTTCAATATTTCCGTATTTTACCAAAAACGCGTCTGGTAAGGGGCGTTTAATTAAAATTTGACGACGTATGCAATGGTCGTTCATTCTTTTCCTCTATTTTTGCAGAATAAACATTTTCAGTAATTTATCAGAAACACGCCCTGGACAGGGGCGTTACTTTTCAATTCACGCCCGGAACAGGGGCGTTAGTCAAGTGAGAGACGACCTATACAGGGTCGTGTATTTCAAGAATTTACAATTTTTCAAGTATTGAAATTTCCAGAAAACGAGATATGGTCATGACAAGATAATATCAGGATGCACTGATTTAGAATCATGTTTAAGTGAATATTGAACTAATTAACATAGGTAATTATTAGGTAATTAAATTGACGTCTGTGTACAGGGCGTCAAATCTTTTGAATTGACGACCTTGTCAGGGTCGTTTATTTAAATAGCGCCCTAGTCTGGGTCGCATATAAAATTAGCGCCCTTGGAAAGGGTGTTTCTTTCCAACAATAGAACTTTTAAAACTCGTGAAAACTATATGCATGAACTAATATATATGGTTTAATATAGTTGTTATGGTGATTTGGGCTACAGTGCTTGAGAAAACCAACCTTTTTGATGATTAACGTGAAAGATCTGGTGAAGAGACGATGCTCTGTCTGTAACAGAGTGATCACCGGAAGAAGAAGATGAAAGAGAAGTTGCAGATGATGTACGTGGATGAAGAACCCTCAATTCTTCAATCGTATGGTTTCACTTCTACAGGCAACCTGTAGAGGCAGAATAAAACGAAGGTATTACTCTTCGTAAGAACTAACAGAAGGTAGAGAAGGAAGGAGAAGAACTTACCCGTTCTTCAGATGACAGAAGCTTTCAACCTGTAATCAGAAAATAGATGAAGAATCTTCAGTATTCTTCACAAATTCGATAGACAGAGTAAAGAAAAGAACATGTTGTTCTTTACGTACCTTAGAAGAGTCTGAACGCCAAATAGCGTTCTCGGTTCAAGCAGTAGGTTATTTATAGGATTTAGGTGACCCTAACAGAGTTAGTGTTCGATTGGAAGTAACACTTCCATGATAGAGTTATTACTACATTCGAACTCTTTCTCATAGTTATCAACTTACCCTGGATAGACTCTGGGTCGAATGAAACTCGAACTGAATTAACGACCTTGGTCAGGGCGTCGAATTTAAATTGACGCCTTGCCAAGCGTCGTTTTTTGTTGAAATGCGTCCACTCGAGGGACGTTACACTAACTTGCCCTTTTATTTATTTTGGTCGTTTAAAATTTGACGCCTTGAGGTGTGGGCGTCCTTTCTCAAAACACGCCTTAGGTAAAGGCGTTTTATTTTAAAGTAGCACCTATATTTGAGGCGTTATTTTCATCAGGGTTTAATCATTTTTATTCCAAGCTCTTTCATTTTTTTACTAGATCTTTTAATCTATTTTGATTTATTTATTCCTTTTAAATTTATCAGGGTTGCTACACTCAGCATGCTGCGTTGACGCATGGAGCTGCAGCACTGATGCTGCCAATGTACTCCAGAGGCTGCAATAAGGGATTCTTGAACCGCTGCGTCCACGCTACTTGCTCACTGCGTTGACGCACCAGAATAATCCAGAGAAGCTCTTGATTGTTTGAACTGCTGTGTCCACGTGTCAGCATTTCAGCCTCTTGGATCACGTGCCAAGTCTTGATGGCCTGAATCATCTACAGACAGACAAAGGAAAATGAACTTAGTTCAGACGAATGTATATACTTAAGCAGAGCTACCAGTGTATGGACTTGAACAGTGCAGCGAGTGTACAGACATGGTAAAACAAGGTCCAGTGTATAGACTTGCAGATACGAAGCCAATGTACAGACTTAGAAGGATTTGAACCAGTGTCCAGACTTCAGGTTTAACTGTGGATGTACATGCTTCAGGTGTGAAGACCATTGTGCAGACTTTGGAGAGCAGTGGCCAATGTATAGGCTTTATGGAGCGAAGCCAATGTGTAGACTTCACGCTGTATAAACTTTGCCAGTATGAGACACTGTACAGACTTTGTCAAGAGAACGTAACGCTGTACAGACTTGAGGCTTTGAACGTTGAAGGCACAAGATGATGTACAGACTCAGATTCTAGACCAGTGGCTGTATAGACTTTGAAGGAGGACCAATGTATGGACTTCAGGAGCATATGGCACGGCTGTACAGACTTTGTTACCAAAACGAATGAATAGACTTTGCCACAGTCTAATGTATAGACTTGAAGAACCTGAACTGAAGCGTCGACGCATCAGCTCAAGGAGTTGACGCACTATTGTGTGGACAGAGACAAATATGACTGATGGGTCGACGCATCAGCACACTGAGTTAACACACTGCTGTGGAGACTGTGTAGACAGAACACATGCATTCTCCAGATAATATACCAGTCACAGTCATATGCATTATCCACAGAGTATATCAGTTATAAACAATCATGTTGCTGTCATTCAATGTGGTGACTCATTCATGTTGCTATCATTAAAACACCACATCATCAACAAAGCACAAGGGGTACAACAATTATGGTAAACATAGTCACACTATGCACGATTGTTTTATCTTGAGAAATGATGAGCTTAGAGCAAGACATCAAGTGAAAGGGCAAGGAAAGAAACAGGTCAACACTTGCAAAGGACCTACTCAGCAGATATCTGCACAGAACTGCATGGGGAGTAAGAAGAGTCGACACTCCCATACAAGCAGGTCGACACTCTCCATGGCTTTAAATAAAAATCCTCCTCCTTGGTACTCTCATTGTGGTAAGTCTGGCCATACTGTTCAAGAGTGCTAGCACTTGAAGGGAAAGCATCATCCGCATACCATGAAAGGTAAAAATTATGCTCGCCCACAAAAGCATAGTCCACATGCACACGCACATGAACATAAAAAGAAAAATCAATCTTTTGTGTGTTGTTTCTATTGTGGGAAAAATGGGCATGAGATATATGATTGCCTCACAATGAGGGAGGATGATGTGATTGCCCTGAAAAAGATGGGCCAAGATGCTAAACATGTTGCTAACCCACAAGGACCCAAGCAAGCTTGGGTACCTAAAAATTCTAAATGAGACTTTTAGGTACAGGATGCCTTGGAGCTGAACAAAGGATCATAAGGTAAATAAAAGCTCAAGACATAGGTATGTACATAAACCTTTAAGTTCAGTCATCTTGCATGTTTAGTTTTGACATGTAGATAGTGCATCATACGTGTGCCCAATGCCATGTTGATGTGATGATGAGTTGTTTGCTACCTGATATCAGCCACTTGAAATTCTTGGACTTAGGTTTTGATGATACATATCATGGCTACATTTTCAACTCGTTATTCATGTTAGCATTATTCAAAAGGGGGAGTCTAGCAATTGTCATCATCAAGTTGCATTCAATTCAAAATCAATTGTGAATGATTTGTGTTTGCATCATCTTGTGATCTCACATACTTTAATGTACATCATGTCTAGAAGACACAAAAATGCACAATCATTTTGCAGCATCTTAATTGCATTGTGTATTCACATAAATCTTAGGCTGCTTAGTTCATTGCCAACCCTTGCATGTACTCAGGGGGAGTCAACATAAATCTAGTTTGAATCATTTTACATCATTTCACTCTTGCACAGCCATGGTATATCAAATGTTGATATATGGAAAGGTAGGCTATGCTTGTCTGGAAGCACTCAATATGCGTGAGGACCAACCTCCGCCATGTATCATGTGCCACTATCGCATATAGGTCATATAGCTAGGGGGAGTTGTCTTCTTGAGGCATTCGTGCATATGTTTCATATTCATTATGTTGCATTTCATAAGTGTAAAATCATGTGTTGGTTCATGCATTTCATGGTTGATCAGGTCAACCCCTGCATGGTTCAAGTAAACCTCTCCTTGACATTCGTCATTCTATTTGACAGCCTACATAACTCCTTGAGTGCATTCATTACATATTCATAGGGGGAGTCGTGTTATTTTTCTAGGTTCATTCGTCCTTTTTGCATCTGAACCTCAATGGCCTCCAGTGTGATAATAAGTTCAAGAGACAAATATCACTATGGTGTAAGAGCTTTCTATTATATGAACTGATGATTGTCCATTCAATGAGAATGATTTAGAATTAATGATTTCTTGAAGTTCTGATATATCTTTTGAAATCAACTATATTATGTGGTTTTAATAAACCTTAACTAGAGATTGTATGTTGTGCCTTGAATAACTATCCTGAAATCTGAAAATCCAAACGTCTTGACAATCTTGGTGATACTCTAGAGCTTAGTATTGTTTCTAAACACCTTGATGAGCTGGAATTCTTGAAAATCAATTTGCAGAGCAATGATAGTGTTGCACAGAGAAATATGTTACGTCATCAAATCAAGTGACGAATGATATGTCATGATGTGCCTCTGTTATCTCTGTCTTAATTACATTTAGACTGTAGGCAGAGCAATGGCATAATTACTGAGAAATATATCTTCTCATCACATAAATGAGTTTGGATATGTCATGACGTGACTTTGCTATCTCTGTTTATTTTGAAGCATAACAGTCAGTCATACCAAATACCTAGGAATACTGGCGTCTAAACAACGTGTATTCTTACGGCTCGGAGGCCTATACTAGACTTGATTGCTCGTAAAATATGAGTCATGTGCCTTCCAATTCAAAAGATATTAAAAATCATATTTGTTAAACTCATAACATTCCATGCTTTAGTCATGATTATTTAGCCTCAATAGTAGTTTTTGTGCTATTTCCTTTGTGGTTCTTGATTATGGATGTATAAGACAAGGGAAGGTTAAACACTATCATGATATGCGCTTCTGGTTCATTTCTATTAAACCATGGATGTCGATGCCTTTTGAACTCTATTGATGATCTTGATTTTCATTAGCTTTGAACCATATATATTGCTCCCGGCATGTTTCCAATTTCCATATAATGGCTTGCTCTTCCACTACCATTCCACTCTGATCTCTAGGACTTTTGTCAACCGCTGTACCGTATCCCTCCCTTTTGCTGTTGGCAAATTGGGAGAATGTCTTGTTGTGAGTCCTTGCTGTGGACTTGGGAGAAAGGGGGAGATGTTGCCTAATGTTTCCTTTGTGCGTTGTCAAAGGGGGAGAGTGCATTGTGGATATGGGAGAATCCAAGGGGGAGAGAACCTTCATTTATGATGAGGGTTTATGCATAGCATTCATACACTTTACTTCTCCATGCATACGTATATCCATGCATACATATCTGCATTCACTTGCTTCACTATCATGGATCTTGAGCAGCACATGTTACATATGTCATAAACTTTGCTGTCTTGGCTATTTCTGCCATATAATGACTCACAGTGTTGCCATCATCAAAGAGGGGGAGAATGTTGAATACGTGTGCACCATGATTACTGTTATGGTTTTGATGATAGCAACTACTATAAGTCACTCTGTGGTGCATCTGTTTAAACAATCAGTCATTTCATCGAACATGTTGTGTGCATGAGCAGTGCATGGTTTTGATAGCAAATACTAAGTCACACTGTGTTTGCATATGACGTCATTGTGCATCTGTTTAAACAGTTAATCATTTCATCGAACAGGTTGGGTGCATGAGCAATGCATCAGTGCATACCACTGTTCCTATCTTGCATTGGTTCATTCATATAGTCGGTGCATCTCTTACATTCTCCATGCATCTTCATTAACAAGTCTATACATTGGTTGCATAGCTTGCCATGCAAAGTCTATACATTCTCCATGCATCTTCATTACTAAGTCTATACATCCTGCAACTCAAAGTCTATACATCTCTTATTGCAGGCACATCAAGTCTATACATCCATCAGTTCAGTGCACAGTAAGTCTATACAGCAGCAAGTCTATACAGCCAGCCAGCATGTCTATACATCAGCAAGTCTATACAGCCACCAAGTCTATACATCAGCAAGTCTATACATCTTGCAACACGAAGTCTGTACGTTGGCTGATTGCACAAACACAAAGTCTGTACGTTGGCTGATTGCACAAACTCAAAGTCTGTACGTTGGCTGCTAGCACAAACTCAAAGTCTATACGTTGGCTGCTAGCACAAACTCAAAGTCTGTACGTTGGCTGCTAGCACAAACTCAAAGTCTATACGTTGTCTGGTTGAAGTCTGTACAATGTATAGTTGCTCTAACATAGTTGCTCCAACACAGTTGATCCAACACAAAGTCTGTGCATAGTCAGTGCATTCGGTTGCCTCATGGCAAAGTGAAAGCCATATGATCGCGTCCAAGCCTTGTTGCAAATCTCTTCCACAAGCTTCATTCAAATATCCAAGGTCAATGCACAAAGAAGAATAGCCAAGAGAACCCAAGGTTAAAGACTCAGTTGATATCTTTTAGACTATCAAGGGTGATGCCACAAACATGAACGGGCTGTTAAAGAATTCAAGCGACGGAGCTAAAGCGGGTAACAGACCGACCCGGGCAAGCCCGGGTTCTACCCAGCTGGCGGTCGACCGCCAGCACAGGGGCGGTCGACCGCCCCAGCCAGCAGGCCACCAACTACAGTTCTTTCAGCTATACGTCGACCGCCAACCCGTAGCGGTCGATCGGAAATCCCAGGGGCCATCCGTCTACAGCATGTTTCAGTAGAGGTCGACCACCAGAAGCTGTAGGTCGACCGCCAGTCCCGAGCCAACCAATGTTGACTTTGTTTTCCACTTCGAAAAGGGCCATTCAACATGGATTTGTTTAATCCAAAAGTCACCTAATCACCCATGATTTGTGGATGTGGTCTGGGGCTTGTCTATAGACCATTCAAAGTCTATAAAACCAATACAAGAGGGTTAGAAACCCTTGTTGATGTAGTTGATGAAGTGAATCAAAGAGAGCTCAAGGGAGGCCATTTCGAGGGTACTGTAGCACCTGCATGAATAGTACTTCGGGCTGGAGTTCTTCATCCTTCCAAGGTGATTCAAGCTCCGATCTGAAGCCAAGCAACCTCCAAGCAAGCAAGAAGTATTCAAGGCTCTCAAAGGTGATCAAAGCTACATCCATACACCTCTTCATCAACTCAAGGAGATTCAAGAAAAGATCAAGCTACATCCAATATTCTTCTTCATCAACTCAAGGAGATTCAAAGGAAAGATCAAGCTACATCCTATATCTGCTCCATCAACTCAAAACGATCAAAGGAAGATCAAATCCTCAACAGATTCAAGATCCAACAATCTTAGACAAGATCTAATTCATTCTAGCATATCTTCATATCTTGTTTGAGCATTTTCATCTTGTTTCTTTCTTCATTTCATTCAATCTATTGAAACTGAAGATCATCCCTACCGGTGGTTAGTAGGAAGGCAATCGGGAGTTCTCCGATCTGCGGTGTAGCCGTCCCTGTCGGCTTTGTGTGTAGGAAGACAGAAAGAGGGTTTTCTCTGTTCTGTGGTTTGGGGCGTGTCCCCGGTCAAGCTGTGAGTCAGCAGGAAAGCGTCACTGGGTCTTGGTGAGGGGTGGACGTAGGTTCTGGGGTTGCAACCGAACCACCTTAAAAATCCCTATGTTGTGGGTTGTTCTTCGTGTGTGATTGCTCTATCTCTTCTAACCCCATTCACAGGTTCGTGTGGTTCCATACTTGGTAATCTTGTTTACACACTCAAGCACTCAGATTTGCACCTTCGGTTTTATCGACGGTTTATTTGAGCTTAGCACTTTGACTGCATCCCTTGGGCGGCCTACTGCACCCTTGCACACAGGTGCCAAGGTGAAAGTATTGCTAAATGTTTCCCTTGCTTAGACTTGTATGCACCTTAGTTGATCACCACTGCATTCACACACATATGAACCTTGAGTGATCAACATAGCACACACACACGTACGGTTGTTGCAAGCTATTGCATGCTCTGTGCCACTCTACTTAATTCTGCTGTGCATTATGTCTAAGTGATTCATTCACTTTATAGGAGTGGTTCACGCTTCCGATAGCTAAGAGTTTTAAATAGGCCATAACTTGTGATAGGATCTATTCAACCCCCCCTTCTAGATCCGTTTACACCTCGTGGGACCCAACAACTCTGTGGAAGATGCCTCTTTCATTTTCTTATTCTGTTGCTCGAAGGCTTTAAAATTTGAGGTGGAAACTTCTTCTTGTGCCAGGTGTTCGCCAGTTGGCTCATTCCTTTGATTTGGGGCTATCGAAGCCAGGTAGAGCCTTGTAAGGACTGCTTCGACATTGGCTGTAATGTCACCTAGTTGTTCGAAGGTCGTGACTTCAATGTCAATGACCCATCGTAGAATTTCTATTCTCAAATTTTCTTTGCAGATTTGGACAAAGTCCCCGTAGCTCGGTGAATGTCTACACCTTTCACGGAGATTCCTCCACCTTCTTATGTAGTCCATGATAGACTCATTATCTTTTTGTTTTGCTGCTTGTAATTCGGCCTCGATGACTTCCCCTTCGGCCATCTTCATAGCTGCGGTTTGTTCCGCCCTCGGCTTGTCCATCTGCATGTGCGGCCTTATTTGCACCATCCTCAGAGATGCCTTAGTTGCCCCCTAACATGCCCGGGGGATTGTATGTTTGAGTGGTTGAGGGAGGATGCCCATCGTACAATCATGTACCGTTCGGGGCATGGCTGGTTGTGCTGAAGCTTCAGGTGGGTTAGCACTACCTTGTGTTGCCTCATGTAGATGTCCTGCCAGTCGCGGCATAGGTGGACTTAGATTCATTTCATTCAGCTGCCTTTGCAGCATTTCAACTTCCTGCTGCTTCTGGTGTAGTAGTGCCATCACAGCGGGACCTTGCCAGGAGGGACCAGGAGTGCTACCTTCTACCTTTGATTTGACTGGGGTGAGTGGCATCCCGTCATTATTGCTGGACGCACTCGATTTCTTTGAGATGAACTCCCTGGATTTTATGCCTTCGAGCCTAGGAGGAACACGATATTGTGTCCTCTTGTTGGCTGGTGGGTGTCTTGGTATTCTCCTGGATCTGACAGCATGGCGGGAGGCAGAAGCTTTAGCCTGATTTTTTCCTTTTGTCATAAAGCAAATTTCTTCATCTTCTTCATCAGCAGCTTGAGCCACTGATGCGGGACGGACACGGGGACCGACTCTACGTGGTATGAACCTCGGACTCTAGATGCGGACACGACCAGCAACACATGATGGGAGAGACACTAGGCCCGACACGGAGAGCTCCTATGGGCTATACGTCGCTAACAGAAACGCAAGCTCACTCGTCGTCCCAAGCGAGGGAAACGCGGATCGTGCGCGGTTGAAGAACCGGCAGAGTTCACGGGTAGTCGACTCACTTCCGGACTCGGATCGAGTCACGGGACGGGTCACTCTCACACTCACAGCGGTGACATGGGCTCACGGGCTAGTACCTATCACTCTCGGCAACGGCAAAAGACCATATACTAAACTAGCAAGCGAATGCCGAGAAGTTGAGACCTTTACCTCCACGCACCCGGCGTGACGAAGACAACCCCGGCCAATTCACGGACTCCTGGTTAACAATATTACAACAGTACAATAATTTGACCCACTCCACGCAGGGAGGTAAAAGGTCACATGTGGGGCCCGGGAATCACGCAAATGGGGTTGACGGGCAGCATCTTGATGTCGCCCGGCGGTGCCGAACTTCGCGTTTTCGTGCTTTCTGAATGGCAGATTCTACGGGTCCGTGGGGCCCATGGACGGCGCTATCCTCCGGATCTGCGGGGGTGGGACCCGCTGTGATGAGGACCCCTGGTGGCGCGCCTCCACGGACGGCGGTCGGCCGGAAACACCGATCGGGGGTCGATCGGCCCCGATTCCCAATTCGTGAACTAGCTGCCCAGGTATTTCTGGTTCTGTCCTTCGACGCACGCTCCGACGAGAATGGCCGCTGCGATCAATCCTGATGTCGGATCGGGGCGCATGAGCTATCGCTGGAAAGCTCTATTGAAATCCTTCGATCTAGGCCCAGAGAGATCTGCTGGATCTGGTCGGATCTGGACTTTACTGAATTTACAAGCTCCTGTTGTACAGTACCCGAAACCTCAGATCTGCAGGTGAGTTGTCTGAGAACTGCCGTTGACCGCAAGGTAGATGGTAGATTCAGCTCCTAAGAGCTTCATAAAAGTTGTAGGATTTCGAACAAGGAAAACGAGGATATTTTTTGTGGACTTATTGGAGGTGGCTGTGATTTGTTATGATTTGTTTACTGGAAGGTGGTCGGATCTGGGAACAGGCGGACAACACTGTAGCTAGCTCTAAGAACGAATTTTGAAAAATAGGTGGAGGGCTGATAAAAAATCAAGAAAAATCGTGGGTGGAGGGGTTGATGGATGGAACTCCCAGAAAAGTTGGGAGATCCATAAAAAATCAAAATATGGGTCGGAGATGTGAAACTCAGGAAAGGTGGAAATCAGAATAGGAAGCAGACAAATCTGGTAATTAAAGTTGGGTGAGAATGAAAAATTATCAAAGGGGATCTTTATAACCAACCAAATTTTGTGGGATGTGCTTGACACCTCTGGAACATCCCCTAAAAATCCCAGATCGAAAGGAGCTCATGGCTGACTGCAGAATTTCATGGAAGAGGCAGTGGTCGGCTGAAGATAGAACTCTGGCGATCCCGATGGCGGTGCGGTGGCGGCTCGTGGCGGCGGCGATGATGACCGGAACCGATAGGGAGGAGTCACACCTCCAGAAGGTAGCCTTCTCAGCTGCAAGGGGGAGAGGGAGAGACGGAGAGGGGGGGTGCCCAAGGGCTGCTCCAAGGATTTTCCAAGTTCAAATGGCATTAATTCATCAAAAATGAAAATTACAAGCATATATAGGTTACATGTCTAATCAATCCTCAACCGTTGGATCTAGGGATGGGAGATGGAGGGATGGGATTGCATGTGACCATCCACAAAAATTAAAATTAAAAATACAAGGGGGGGGGGGCAGCCCATTGATTAGGGAGGCAAGGGGGGGACATGGTAGGTGGGGGTGGGTTGGAATTGTTGGCATTTTCATTCCAATGTCCCCCACTTGGCCCACCCTTCTAGAAGCCACCATTTGAATGGTTGACCGACCCCACATGGGGCACTAGGGATGAGGTAGATCAATGGGAGGGGGCCTGGGGTCCCGTGGGGCCCAGGGGTCCCATTTTTACAAATAAGCCCCTATTACAATCAAAATTACATACCGAATAAAATGAAATAAACACACATTAAACACAAATAAAGTCTAACTAAGTATGATAAATGCCGGGACTCATGGGGGAGTCTCCAGGCTGTCTCCGAGCCAGATGGATGCTGAGGTGGCTCGAGTCGTGCTCCGTGTGCGGTACCGGTGGCTCGGCGTGTCGCACCGCTCAATTGCTCGGGTGTCCGCACCAATTCTCCCCGGGTGGGAGAAACTCGACCCTATCGAGTAAGAGTCTACATCACTCCTGTATCGCTCTAGAAGGTCGGGATCAATCCGCTGCAACTCTCCATGTGTGATCCACGTGTCCTCGGTAGCGGGCCGTCCTCTCCATCACACTAGGTAGCGCGGGTAGGATCCACTCTTGGTAACTGTCACCTGCTCATCCCGTATATGATCTATATGCTCACGCTGCCGTAACAAGGGGGCTGGATGTGGACACTTAGGTGTGGGATCACTCTCAAGGGGAGGAGATGGCTCGAAAGGCTCACTAGGGATCACCGCTGGGTCCCTGTATGCAACTAGATCTGATACATTGAAAGTAGAGCTTATACCGTATTCCTCGGGCAAGTCCACAACGTACGCATTGGATCCAACGTGTTTCAACACTCTGAATGGACCGGCTCTGTGAGCTTGCAACTTCTTAACGGTTCCGGAGGGAAACTGCTTAGGTCTTACCCTGATCATGACATATTCGCCCTCTTGGAACTCTCGGTGGTGTCGGTGAGCATCGGCTAGCTCTTTGTACCGTGCATTGCTGGACTCAATGTGACGACGAATGTCGTCATGCAAACTCCTAACATGCTTAGCAAAAGAGGGAAAAAAAACACACGGATGCACACACAACCCTAAAAAAACCTAATGTTAGTTCGACCCAATCATATGCAAGGTGGTCCAGGACATCCAAAGGTGTGCCATGCATACCTTAAGTGTGACTGAATGTCGATACAACCATAAGACGGTCCTTTGGATTTGGGAGGTTTCGGTGGGACAGGAGGGTCGGGTGTCTCTCGCCCGTGAACGGACTCAGTGGGTGCCGATGGCCCGGTCCATGGGGGAGGGGTATAATGGTGACCTCCCTTAAAGAAGTGGAATGGAGATTGTGGTCCAAGGGGACCACTAAGAAAGGGATCAAAGGGATCAAAGAATGTGTGACCCCTCGATATGGATTCCCTCATCTCAAGATCCCATATGTGGAAGTCTAGAAGGTGTTGTTGATCTCCTTCATCCATGAAGGAAGATGAGACGGTGGGGGTATTATGGTGGACTCTCTCAAAAAGGTGGAGTAAATATGGTGGGTCATGGGGTCCACAAGAGAATGGGTCGAAGGGATCAAAGAAGTTATGACCCCTCGGACTAGGCTTCCACAAATCACTGTCCCACATTTGGAAATCCTAGAGGTGTAAATGATCACCTTCATTCATTGCGAGAGGTGGGACGACAGTCATGGGTAGAAAGTAAGATTCCTCCCTTGGGCAAATGGGAATGAAGTCGGGCTCGACCGGCATAGGGAGGAGTAGAAGAAGGAAAGTGTGACCTACCGTGATGAATTCCCATGGAAAAGGATCAAAAGGATCAAGAAGAGTTATGGATCTAGTGATGTTGCTCTCTTTTGACCCTGGGTAGAAATCCCCAATGTAAGCCAACCCCTCGTCACCTGAGGGGATCAGGGAAATAGCTATCTCCCTAGGATGGGGGGACTTCCCTATGGGAGAGAAGGAGTCATGGAAGGGAAAGTGGTGGAGCTCGTCTGGTAGAGGTAAGAGCAAGATGAGCTCACTGGTGAAGGGACCCACCGTGCAGACAGAGGTGATAGAGCAAGATGAAGCGAAGGCACCTAGGTGGGTCGGGCCTAAGAGCCAACAGACTGGTCAGCTCCATTTGCCTACTTAATCCCTTAAGTAGGTCATTCATAGTGTCCACAAAGTAAGAGGATTGGCAATTGGTGCTAAAAGCTGTGGTGGACACTATCTGTAGGGTTGGTTCTATGGGAGGGTAGCAAGGGAGTGTGGTATCTAGGAATAAACCCTTCCTTAGCCAACTAGCTAATGGCTTCTCAATAATTACCTTACCCTTTAGGAGCACGATGGGCTCCGTATGGAGTTCCATGGGTGAAGGCCTTGATGAATTGTCACCCTCGGATGGGGAGTGGGCATCATCCATGATGGGGAGAGGGCTTGGGGACTCAATTGATGGGGCCGGGTTAAGACTACCGGCGATGACATCCTTAGGCTCGGGTAGGAGTACATCACTAGGAGTACGTGTCCTATCCACCCCATCCAACCGGTCCAAAATTATTTGCATAAGTTCGGCAACGGAGTGGGTTGGAATAGGGATATCATGGTGGATTCGCCTGTAGTCAACCGTCCTAGAATTGGGTCTTGGCTCATCTACGCGTGGGGCTCTCTGCCTCCGACTAGGACCCACTTGGTTGGAAGTGATTGGGTGGGGCCGGTTGGAGGTGACCGGTTGGGGCACGTAGACCTTCCTAAGCTCTCTCTTCATGTCCCACCATGATTTGATGGGCCATTGCCTCCTAACCTCTCTCAAGCGCTCAATGTGGTCCCACTTTTCGGCGGCCTCGTGTAGAAGCCTCTCCTTGGCAAAATAGAATTGCCCGGCTTCGGACATGGTATAACAATCAAAGTATGTGTCCATGGTGGCCTCCCACTTGAGGTAGATGCCCGGGTCATTGGAGCCAAAAAAATCTGAGGCTTCAGGCCTACAGAAGCGGAGAGGATGGTTGCCAAGCCCATGGGTGGGCCAACGGTCATATCGCCTGGGCGAAGGGGAATCCATGGGAAATTGGGGAACTACATGTTACACATGCCGACACTTGGACAAGACCGACTGACTCTTATTGGACTACACACGAACTAGGAGACACAAACTGATGCAAACACCGACTAATGTATCTAGACCTAAACCCATATCCGGTACGTGGCGGAGTTAATCGATCCGAAGATCACTCCCACAAGTGTGCGGCCTTCCCGATAGGCATAGCCTAACGTTTGGACAACACCTTTTAAGATACCAGATTATCGGGATGAAATGTAATTTTAAAACACCCTTTTTTTTGTTTTGAAAATAATGATGATCCTAGACTTGACTTAGACTATGCAAGACTTATGCAACGACTACCCTAGACTCGACTCGCTCTGATACCAAACTGATGCGGGACGGACACGGGGACCGACTCTACGTGGTATGAACCTCGGACTCTAGTTGCGGACACGACCAGCAACACATGATGGGAGAGACACTAGGCCTGACACGGAGAGCTCCTATGGGCTATATGTCGCTAACCGAAACGCAAGCTCACTCGTCGTCCTAAGCGAGGGAAACGAGGATCATGCGCGGTTGAAGAACCGGCAGAGTTCACGGGTAGTCGACTCACTTCCGGACTCGGATCGAGTCACGGGACGGGTCACTCTCACACTCACAGCCGTGACATGGACTCACGGGCTAGTACCTATCGCTCTCGACAGTGGCAAAAGATCATATACTAAACTAGCAAGCGAATGCCGAGAAGTTGAGACCTTTACCTCCACGCACCCGGCGTGACGAAGACAACCCCGGCCAATTCACGGACTCCCGGTTAACAATATTACAATTGTACAATAATTTGACCCACTCCACGCAGGGAGGTAAAAGGTCACATGTGGGGCCCGGGAATCACGCAAATCGGGTTGACGGGCAGTATCTTGATGTCACTCGGCGGTGCCGAACTCCGCGTTTTCGTGCTTTCCGAACGGCGGATTCTACGGGTCCGTGGGGCCCACGGACGGCGCTGTCCTCCGGATCTGTGGGGGTGGGACCCGCTGTGATGGGGACCCCTGGTGGCGCGCCTCCACGGACGGCGGTCGGCCGGAAACACCGATCGGGGGTCGATCGGCCCCGATTCCCAATTCGTGAACTAGCTGCCCACGGATTTCTGGTTCTGTCCTTCGACGCGCGCTCCGGCGAGAATGGCCATTGCGATCAATCCCGACGTCGGATCGGGGCGCATGAGCTATCGTTGGAAAGCTCTCTTGAAATACTTTGATCTAGGCCTAGAGAGATCTGCTGGATCTGGTCGATCTGGACTTTACTGAATTTACAAGCTCCTGTTGTACAGTACCTAAAACCTCAGATCTGCAGGTGACTTGTCTGAGAACTGCCGTTGACCGCAAGGTAGGTGGCAGATTCAGCTCCTAAGCTCTTCATGAACGTTGTAGGATTTCGAACACGAAAAACGAAGATATTTTTTGTGGACTGATTGGAGGTGGCTGTGATTTGTTATGATTTGTTTACTGGAAGGTGGTCGGATTTGGGAACAGGTGGACAGCACTGTAGCTAGCTCTGAGAACGAATTTTGAAAAATAGGTGGAGGGCTGATCAAAAATCAAGAAAAAGCGTGGGTGGAGGGGTTGATGGATGGAACTCCCAGTAAAGTTCGGAGCTCCATAAAAAATCAAAAGATGGGTCGAAGATGTGAAACTCAGGAAAGGTGGAAATCAGAACAGGAAGCAGACAGATCTGGTAATTAAAGTTGGGAGAAAATGAAAAATTATCAAAGGGGATCTTTATGACCAACCAAATTTTGTGGGATGTGCTTGACACCTCTAGAACCACCTCTCAAAATCCCAGATCGAAAGGAGCTCATGGCTGACTGCAGAATTTCATGGAAGGGGCAGTGGTCGGCTGAAGACAGAACTCCGGCGATCCCGATGGCGGTGCGGTGGCGGCTCATGGCGGCGGCGATGATGACCGGAACCGATAGGGAGGAGTCACACCTCTAGAAGGTAGCCTTCTCAGCTGCAAGGGGGAGAGGGAGAGAGGGAGAGGGGGGGTTCCCAAGGGCTGCTCCAAGGATTTTCCAAGTTCAAATGGCATTAATTCATCAAAAATGAAAATTACAAGCATATATAGGTTACATGTCTAAGCAATCCTCAACCGTTGGATCTAGGGATGGGAGATGGAGGGATGGGATTGCATGTGACCATCCACAAAAATTAAAATTAAAAGTACAAGGGGGGGCAGCCCATTGATTAGGTAGGCAAGGGGGGGACATGGTAGGTGGGGGTGGGTTGGAATTGTTGGCATTTTCATTCCAATGTCCCCCACTTGGCCCACCCTTCTAGAAGCCACCATTTGAATGGTTGACCGACCCCATAAGGGGCCCTAGGGATGAGGTGGATCAATGGGAGGGGGCCTGGGGTCCCGTGCGTCCCAGGGGTCCCATTTTTACAAATAAGCCCCTATTACAATCAAAATTACATACCGAATAAAATGAAGTAAACACACATTAAACACAAATAAAGTCTAACTAAATATGATAAATGCCGGGACTCATGGGGGAGTCTCCAGGCTATCTCCGAGCCAGATGGATGCTGAGGTAGCTCGAGTCGTGCTCCGTGTGCGGTACTGGTGGCTCGGCGTGTCGCGCCGCTCAACTGCTCGGGTGTCCGCACCAACCACACTGGACGGTGCTGACAGCATGTTGTAAGAGAGAGCAAAATATCTTATTTAGCTTTTGTATTCTCATTTTCCTTCTCCTATATGGCTGGCATCTTCCCCCGCAGTGGGTCGTTCGGTGCATTGAACACCCTTGCCTTTTCTTTAATTCTTTTTGTTAGCCCGTGAGATTCATTGTGTCTTTGAGGGGCATGCTTCTTGAGCTTCATAGGTCGACTCTTGGGCTACTCATGCTTATTAAGACCATTTATAATAGCTTGTGGCCGCTCCATGGCTGAGCTAGCTTCTTCATGTTCCCACGTTGGGGTTTGTTTCTTCTTTTCACTATTGATTTACCTTTTGATAGCCATTGGAGAGGATGTTTGAAGGCGGGCAGAGACTGCAAGAGACAGAGTAGGCCGGTCCATGGCTCCACTAACCTGGACTCTCGGAGCCGGAAGGGATACTGGTCTTGTTCTTTTCTTTATTGACGATGTCTGCCAATTTCTTTGCTTTTCTTTAGGCACTAGGGCACAGTCTTCATTGGTGTGCTGGCTGTAAGCCTCTGGCGCTTCTTTGGGCAACCGTTGGCATACATATATCATGTTAATTGATGCCTCCTGTGTAGGCACTTCATGAGGGCGTGGAGGGTCGACTCTGTCCTCCCCCATTTGTAGCTCCCCTCTTTTTATTAAGCCTTGGGCGATGTCTTTAAATATTTGGTAGTCTTCAATAGGATGCCCCAAGATTTGATGGTAGGGGCAGAAATATAGATCATCTCTTCTCCTGACATCATCAGGTCTCTTTGGCTTCGGAAGCCTGATTTTGCTATATTTGACAGCCCACTAGAACAATGCTCAAGTCCGATCCCGGGAAAAGGCATAGAGCTTCTTTGCTTTGTTCTGCGGAGGATGACTCTCTCGACATTCAGCAGGTTCATTGAGAGGAGGATTGTGCACCCATTTATGCCTTTTCGCCGTGAGGCTGATAGTATGGACCGCTTTCGGCATCGGTCATTTATTAATCTGCCTGGCTTGATGACTTGAGTCGACAGAAATGGAGGGAAATCTTGTGAAGAAATCTTCAACCTCCATGGCAATATCACTTAATTGGTCAAATGATCGGATTTCTATTCCGATCATCTTTTCTAGAATCTCCTTCTTCAGATTTTATTTACATATCTGCATTGCGTCTTCTAGATGCGGAGGGCGCCGGCATCTCATACTGAGATCCCTCCATCTCTTGATATATTTTGCAGTAGCTTCATCATCTTTTTGCTTGGTCGCTAATAGCTCAGCCATGGTCACCTCTGCCTCGGCGACATGGAATCTTTCTGTGAATCTTCGTTGCATATTTGGCCAGTCGTCAATAGATCCAGCCGGCAAGCTAGAATACCATTCAAAGGCGGGTCTCGTTAGAGAAGACCCAAAGAACTTCAGCAGGTACGACTTGTCTGCCGCTAAGTCACCCATGACTGTCATATAATGTGCAATATGCTCTTTCGGGGAACCTTGTCCGTTGTATTTGTCAAATTTTGGCAGTTTATTGACACCCGGAGGTAATCTTTTGGCAGCATGGTAGGCTGGATATGGCACTTAATATATGTTGAAGGGGGCGTAATCATCACCACCCCTCTTTGCCAGCCTTGCCTCAATCACCTGCTCCACCATCAACTTGTTCATCATAACTGGATCTACTGGTTGAGGTAGAGGTGGGCGGGCTACATCGATAATGCGGCCGAAGTCATAGCATTGGATGGCAAAGGCTCCAACAGGGGAGCCTGCCACTGCATCTGAAGGGCATTGGCCGTGTTGGCTGGAGCCACTGGGGATAATGTTGGGGAGCAACCCAGCTCTGATCTGTAGATTGTAGAACAGCTGGTGAAGGAGCACCTGTGGGGTCGGAACCTTCCCGTAACGGCTCGACTCATGCCCCCGGTTCCTCGGGTGCCATAGCGTGCCCAGTCTTTTCATTCAATTTTCTCTTCAGCAGTTCTACCTCATGCTGGTACCTTCACAACGTCATCAGTACGGCAGGGTCCATAGCTATTTTATTAATGATGCCCTCGAGGGTGTTACTCAAAAGACCTTCAATTGAAGGAGGTGGAGATGCTCCTTCTTGCTCATATGCCACTATTCAGGCGGTGACAGTAGTGATATTTTCATCAGCAACCTGCTTACCCTTTGCGGCTTGGAGTAGCTCAGCCTCGACTTTGTCCCGTCTTGTCATCGGGTCTTTTCTTTCAACAATCTCGACCGGCACTTCTTGTTCATTTGGCAGGGTGTCGGGTATGCCCATTACCCCTGTCATATTGCAGGTGAGAACTTGCATTTTTCCTTTGTGCTTTCTGATTCCCCTTCGGGCCTGACAAGGGAAAGCCAGCCCTTTGCATATTGAAATTCTTTTCATCCTTTTATTTTGTGGAGGCTCTTCAAGGCTTCTAGCCCCAGTTTGCTTCTCCTCTTCATTTGCCCCCATGGGTGACATTTTACCTTTTTCTTCTTCTTCGGCCCTGATGACATGAAGTAATCTTTGCTGACCCAGGGAAGGGTTCCGAGGTTATAGAAATATTCTCGGACAGTCTTTATCAGGTCTTTCTGACTACACTCTGTAGAAATGGCAGGAGGCATCACTTGGACTCGGGCAGACGGCATATGTGAGAGCCGTATCAGCTTGGCAGCTTGATTGAAGTTTCTTGAATATTTGGAATTATCAGCCTGCCTTGCACAGGCCCTGGTGGCAGGTGGAGGGGTTGCAATCACGACTTCCTCCCCATGCACAGTCTCTTTGCCCTCTCTATTGGGAGCATCCGCAGAATTTTTGAAGCCTTGTGAGGCTGGTGCATAGCCCTGGGCCCACTTGGGAACCCAAATTTGGTTAAACTTTGGCAAGTTCGGGGTTGGCTTCCATTGCTTGTTGTCATCAAGATTTGCCCTCCGGCTAGCCAGCACTTGGAAGGTGTTGTGGGTGGGCACAATCGGGATGATCCGATCTGGCAGAACTCCGGCGCTGCGGCCATTGAAGTATACTCGGATGCCCCCGATTAACGAGGACTTCCCAGATGCTGAAAGTTGACTCCGAGGAGCAGCAGCAATTCTTCCTCTGGAGCTCTTCTTGTTGCCCCCAGCAGACTTCTTCTTATGTGCCGCAGTTGGGCAAACGGTATGGTGGACGTGACAGCTCACGATCACCGGAGTTTTTAGTAGAGTTTTGTTAATTTGGCCCTTACTTCGGCGGGCCGCAGCTTTGTTATTCTTCAGCTTCGCAGGTTCAGAATTTTCCACGTCCAGGAGATCTGCGAATGCAACTCCCAGGAAGTTGGGGAAGCCAACGACCGGGGAAAAGTTACCGAAGGTGGTAGGTACAGCAAGGTAGCCGTATGCAGCATGATCGTACACGATCTGAGGGCCAAAGTCAAGTCTGGATAGTCCGTTCACCATCGCTTTAACCTGTAAAGGGGTAAGACAAGACGAACGAGTAGTTAGGGTTTGAAGTAGTTGAGCGAGGACCCCATGGTCCATTTATTTTGGCGAGAAGATGAAGGGAGGTTGAGTCCCACCGGGCGTTTCAGCTTGTGGGAGATGGATTTTATTAATCCTTGTATTATATTTATTATTTGTTTATTTTGCTTGTTTATTTGGTTTATTAATTAGGCGTGCCAGTCACTGTCGTGACAATTTATTATGCGCTCATCTGACTGATCAGACAATTATGGGTGATCATGTCGGGACCTAAAATCCGTCGTACCATAAAGGCTACGACGTTAATTACGCCCCTCCGAAAGAGGGACAACCCTTGATTAATCGCCAAAATAAAGACCATGGGGCCCATATAATTAAAGATGCAATTGCATGCAAGCACACAATATGGTAGTACTTATTTATTAAATTGACTCCCGGTATAAGGCGGAGAACTTAGGTCCGAGGACCATCATCACGCATAGTGATAGCTTTCGATAGGGCGTAACCCGGCTTTCCGCTAATCACCATTTGATACACCGGAGAATCGAATCATGCAAGCATACATGGTAGTAACACTTAGCACTGTTATTCATTGTTCGTTGATCATTTATTTATAATTTCGAGAGAGATTTTGGCAGCGCCACCCTGCTTTGAGGGGCATCAGGGCCTTTTATTTTGAAGCTATGCATCACATTACGGTGTACACACATGGGCCCATGAGGTGGGTCGAGCGTGACTGTATCTGGGCAAGCATATATTATTGGGGCAATGTATGTCGGGGTACGGTAAATTTGTTGTTCAAGAACCGAGGGAACATAGTTGAAACCCGATCGGAATAGATCAAATTCAATGAGTTATCGTCTCATGACAAGATCATGCTTTGGCTAAAATGGTAGTGAGTCCCGAGAACCAAGCACGATCCGTTGGAGCGGCACTAATATCTCATACCCGGAGGTCAGGAAGGTGAAGGTACCGGAGCAGACACGGCCATTATTCTTTATTTATTCTCGTCGTTATTTTAGATACACGAATTTCTTTATTCTCATTTTATTAATTTTTTTATTTATGTCATTCCTTTTTCCTTGCATGTTTCATCGTTTGTTCATTATTATTTGTTTTATATATTCCTTATATCGGATGCATGCACATTTTAATTTCTTTATTAGTATTTGTTTGATAATTATTTGTTTATTCACTATTTTTTATTGTTTATTTATCACTTTTGTTTGATTATTGTTCATTTAGCATTTTTTATTGTTTTTATCATTTATTTATTTTATTTGATTATTATTTTTTTTAGTATTCACTTATCACTTCTATTCTTATTATTCTTATTATTATTTTATTTATTTGACCATTATTTATTTATTATGTTTTGTTTGTTTCTTCTCTTTTTATCTCTCAATTTCACCCATTTTTAATGCATGTTAATGGGTTGATGTGTTGAGTTATTTAGTGTTGTTTATGTTTATTAATTTTTTCTTTTCTTTTCTTTTATTTCTTTTATTTATTTTTTTTATTAGCAGTTAGACAGTTAGTCTTTATGTCTAGCAAAAATCCGGCAGCATCTCCCCTGTACCCGGAGGGTTGATGGGATATATAGGAAACCATCCACGGAGGGCCGAGACGGAATCCGTAATAGAGATAGGCGTAGCCCGAGATCCAAAAGGATCGTAATCTGACGGGGCGGTGTCCACTCATCGTGGTATTTGTTAATATCCCCCTGAAGAGGCCATGGGAGAACATGCAGTGGCAGAACTCCATAGGCCAGTGGGGCAGTAGAATGTAGGGGGGTTAACCCCATTGATTTAGTTCCCATGGGCTTGAGTGAAAGACTGTTACTTCTCTCCGGGGTGATAGGATTTCATGCTGAGTGGTTAAAGGGCTCGGGGCTCCTGAGGGCGTTGGCACGGTAGTGATGGGTGGCATCTAGGAGGGTCTCAGCACGCTAGAGGTGAATGGCCAATCGGCGCGAACAACACTAGGCGCGGAACTCGCGCCGGGGGAGGGTTGCGCCGGGAGGGTCGCGTCGGGAAGGTCGCACCAGGGAGGTCGCGCCGGGGAGGTCGCGCTGGGTGAAGGTCACACCGGGAAGGTCACGCTGGGATGAATGGCCAACCGGAGTGAGCAGCACTCGGCGTGGAACTCGCACCGGGGGAGGGTCACGCCGGGAAGGTCATGCCGGGACGCCGTTAAGGGGGGCGACGGAAGGTTTCTGAGGGTTTGGAAGGGTTTTGAGCTGAGGGTTTTAGAGGCTTTATCTGATGATTTTAAGGGGTTCTATTCAGGGATTTTGAGGTGCTTCGCCTAAGGCTTCGAGGGGGTTTATTCAGGGGTTTTTGAGATGGCTGGAAAGGGAAGAAATCACTTAGAGGAGAAGAGGACTGTTGCTTAGGAGCCTCACTGGGAGCCAGGTTACTGATAGAACCCCATGGGCTTTGATTCGAACATATCTCTCATCATCTTACGAATGAGAAGCCATGAGATGGACTGTCTCAGGCTCTCATCATGATTGTGAGGTTGAAAATGCAGAGACAGTGCAATAGAGACTACTCAGATGATCTGAGGGATGTGCATACAATGGAATGAAATCTATTCACACAGCTATCAAATATAGTAAATTTCAGAGAGGCAGAGATAGGAAAATCTCAGAATCCCATATCTCATTTCATTCAAAGGAACGTATACATTCAGCACCGAAGGGGAATCAGACTACAAGAATTTACATGCAGATGATGCCCCTTTACAATCTATCGGACTATACCGGCATTTGATATCAACGGAGGAACAACGCTCGGAAGCATACCAAAAAAAGAAAATAGAGCGAAACAAAGATGGGGAAGGGGAGAATATAGCCTCCGAAGGCACTCGATAGACGAACCCCACCTTGGATCTCCTTCCCCGGGCTTCTGCTGCTCTCTCCCCTTCTTCAGATCCCTTTCAGCGGGCTCTCTTGTCTCATTTTTTTAGTGGCTACTCTGGCTTCGATCCCTTCTCTCTCTCGTTGTTCTTCTATTCTCTAGTCTTTATATAGAGGGTAAACCCTACTTCCATCGGCACCCAGAGGAACCGGCCCTCTAGTTAGTGCTGGCGCGCCGATGCATTCCAGTGTCGATTTCATTTTCGTGCCGGTTCACCTCCGTGCCGGTTCACTCCCGTGCCGGTTCACTTCCGTGCTGGTTCAGCTCATTTCTTAGCATCTTTTGGCCCATTTTTGTTTGTTTAGGCCCATTTGTGCTCATTTCTCATTTTGTGAGGGTTGACCCATCGACTGACTTATCTTGCTGTCTGAGCTTTCATCTTGTTTGTTCGGGGATGGTCCCGAGCCTTTTCTGAGCTCTTGAGTCTTGTTTCAGCGGCCGTCCATTGGAGCCGAGTATCTTTTCGTTCCTTCTCTTTTTTTATTTTGTTCTTCATCTTTGTTCGGCTTCTGTCACTCCTTTCCTTCTTTCCTTTTCTTATCGACATAGGGGTACTTTGGCAAGGGCTCCATGCTTGCAAAAGTAAAAGGTTTAAGAATTGTCAGAAATATTTTCAGTGTCAACAGAATGTCATCGAGAACGACAAGTAATTCGGTGTAATGCCACACTATGATCATTACAACTCCCATGGGCACTAGTACTTTCGGGTGCTCCTCCCAAGACCAGATCGGGCCTTATATGCGCAGGCATTGATCGTGTATTTTTCGACATCCACTATAGTCATAGCCAATATCGAATTCCAAAGGGATAAGGTTGTAGGAACTTTAAGGTATATCTCATGGAATAGGATTACAAGGATTGAACATGTTGTGTAAGAACGATAATAACGGTATAATCATGATTAATGATAAAACTAGGTGGAATCGGCTCCCTAGATGGGTGCCATGACATTAAGAATAAGTGCTCATATAGAAAATGGTCGCTCGTTCTTGTACATAATAAGGTAGATAGAATTAGTGTCCACAAGTACGCCACATAATTCTCACGGAATGTAAATGGCATGGTTTCTCATTCCATTATTTCAAGAATATTCTCATGTTTCTTTAGAGTGACATGGCAATTGA
Source organism: Amorphophallus konjac (assembly GCA_022559845.1). Classification (NCBI taxonomy): domain Eukaryota; kingdom Viridiplantae; phylum Streptophyta; class Magnoliopsida; order Alismatales; family Araceae; genus Amorphophallus; species Amorphophallus konjac. The sequence goes on along the minus strand of CM040123.1, from coordinate 224,328,214 downwards.
ATAGTGTCACGGGTTTTTATGGTACAACCAGCTCAATCGGCCTGACGGAATCCAAGGCATCGAGGAGACTTACAGAAGTCTCTATGACTAACTCACCAGTCCGAAGGAACGGAATATCCAACGAAGGGCTCGTATGTCATCGAGAGAATAGAGGGTAATCTATAAATCACAGAGAAACGTGGGACTATACTCACGGCTTGGAATATAGTGCCATATATGCAAACCATTGGAAGGGGGTACATGAAACCAACGAAAACTCACATGACAGAAAATGGCGCCTGGGTCATTGTAGCTATTTCTTAAATAGCGCCTGGGATTCAGCCACTATTTATTGAATCGCACCCGTGACCCAGCCGTTACTTTTAAATTCATGTTCCAATTTTAGTGTAAATAAATCCTGGATTTTTTTATAGCCTTTTAACACATTGTTTGGTTCTGTTTTAATTCGCGCCCATGGCGCAGCCATGTTTCAGGAAATAGCGTCCAGACCTTGGGCGCGGGTTTCAATATAGCGACGGGATAGGGGTCGCTGTTCATTCCAGAGTATAAAATGCATGAACAATGTTATTTTTTCCAAATCAAATAATTTCCCAAGGACAAGAACATGAATATGTTGAGAAAAATACCAGGAGTTTAGCCATGCACGCGTGTAATTGATTAGATGTCCACATCTCAAGTTATTAAATTTTAAACATGCTGGTTTAATAATTAAATCATGAAATTAGCGACTGCTATACGGTCGCAAATTCAGAATAGTGCCATGATCGGGTCGCTATTTCATCGTGAATCCAAAAATTGAAACAGAAGCCATTAAAACATTGTAAAAGTATATCAAGATGCATGCATGAATCTATGTATTTACTAGATTAGGCATAGAACTTGAGATAACCTACCTTGGTGATGGTTTTGGTTGAAGGATTGAGGAACGATGAAGGATAGATGGAAATAAGACTTAAGGTAGCAGCTTCTTTTCTCACGAAGAACCTCAACAGAGAAGACTAAGGCTCTGTTCTTCTCTCAAATATCACAGCAACAGAAGTGAACTGTAGCTGCACGATAGGTGTCTTCTCTTGTCAACCGAAGGGAAGGAAGGTAGCTTTCCTCCTCAATCAATCGAAGAGGATGGAAGTAGCAGTTGCAGACAACTTCCCTTGAGAACAGAAAGGAGAGATAAAGCCTCTCCACGTCTTGCACAAGTGTAGTAACATGAGGAAAATAGAAGAAGAGGAAATAGTGGATAGTAGAGAAGAATTGTCTTTATGGCTTCGACGGAGCTTTACAAAAGACCCTATTGATGAAGATCAAGATGAAGGAGCGGCAGCTTCTGCAACTCCAATGATTTCCCTTAACAGTAGATGCCCCAATTTCCTTAGTAGAAGGAAGAAACTGGAAGAAGAAGTAAATAGCAGTAGCTGGTCATCGATTTAAGGAAGAGAGAGTAACAGGGAGTCCTGAGGGGTGGTATTTATATTGGTTTGGGGATCCCACTGTGTTATAATCCGATTGGGACTAGTATTCCTAGTACCAATCCTAGCGGTATTAGTATTTCCCTTATTAATCACTTCCAAAACGTAAATACTTCCTAGTTAGAGCGAAATACGGCTGTCAGTTTCCTTTTTACACTTTAAAGAAATTCGCGTCCGGGTGACAGCCATGTCTTATTAAGTCGCGCCCATATAGCAGTTATTTGTAAAGAAATAACGCCCTTCGATCGGGCGCCTTTCACCATTTCACGTTAATTTATAATAGTTGCAATGTTTGGGGATTTTTATCTTTTTTATTTGATGGGATATTGTTATGAAATTTTATGGGTAAGATTTTTCCATTTTCTCTATTTTTCCATGTAATTAGTTCTACAAATTTCTTTTAATTTAAAAAGATGCACTATTCATCTGTCCAAGGAAATAGCGCCCTTGCCTTTGACTTTTTATTGAAATGATGCGCCCATGTATTGGGCGCTATTCACCCTTTCTATGAAACACTCGAAGGACCAATATTGCTTATATGTCCATTCCTTTATCTTTTAATTACCTTTAATGCATTTAAACCTTATCTTTATACCCGTTTTTCCTTCTAATAAAAATATAATGTAATAAATATGAAATATTAAATTTTTTAAATTATAAATAAAATATAAATTGATGTTTCCTTCAAGATTTATCGATTATTAATTCAAATAGAATTACAATGTGCATTAATTGCCAATTTAAAAATGACATGTTATTCTTAATTCATTATAATACAAGGGTGGGGTCTCTGAGTTCTTTTTGTAAGGCTCATCAGGGGATCACGAGGTTGTAAACAAGGTCTGGCCCTTGTTTATTTATTGATTTTAATTTATTTAGACTTTCTAATCTTTTTATTTACCAGGGTTGCTACACTCTCCCCCACTTAAAAGAATTTGGTCCCCAAATTCAATCGGATATCAACGTGGAGGGTGCAAAGTACACACCACTTAGAATAAGTCTGGGAATCATTTCTTCATAGACTCCTCTGTCTCCCAGGTGGCTTCGTGTTCTGAACATTTACTCTATTGCACTTTAACCATGGGAATGGTTTTGTTCCTTAGTGTGCGTACCTCACGATCGAGGATCTTCATAGGTTTTTGTTCATATGTGAGATCCTTTTGAATCACCAGGTCTCGATGATCGATGATATGTGGCGGATCGTGCACATACTTCTTTAACATGGATATGTGGAACACGTTATGTACTTCGGATAATTGAGGAGGTAAGGCGACGCGGTAAGCCACCTTGCCAACCCTTTCTAGTATCTCAAATGGTCCGATAAACCTTGGTGTAAGCTTACCTTTAACACCAAATCTCCTTATTCCACGCCCGGGTGATATCTTGAGAAATACGTGATCTCCGACTTGGAATTCGAGATCTCTTCTTCATGTATCAGCATAAGCCTTCTGTCTAGACTGAGCCACTTGAAGTCTTTCTCTAATGAGCTGAATCTTTTCGGTGTTATCCTTTACCATGTCTGGGCCTAATAGTTGCTTTTCTCCAACTTCATCCCAGCATAAGGGTGATCGGCAACTCCTTCCATACAAGGCTTCGAAAGGTGCCATCTGTATGCTTGCCTGGTAACTATTATTGTATGCAAACTCGACCAAAGGCAAGTGATCATGCCAGCTTCCACCGAACTCAATAGTACAAGCTCTGAGCATATCTTCTACCACCTGATTCATCCTTTCAGTCTGACCATCCGTTTGAGGATGAAAAGTTGTACTAATGTGAAGTCTCGTCCCTAACGAATATTGTAGACCCTTCCAAAAATGTGAAGTAAAGCGCGGGTCTCGGTCAGACATGATTGAGACAGGAACTCCATGTAATCTGATTATTTCCTTAATGTATAAAGCAGCAAGAACATCAACTGACCATCGGCTCTTGATAGGCAAGAAGTGTGCCGACTTGGTCAAACGGTTGATGATGACCCATATTCCATAATGTCCTCCTTTAGATTTAGACAGACCCATAATGAAGTCCATACCGATATCCTCCCACTTCCACTTGGGAATATCTAGAGGATGTAGCTTACCGGCAGGCTTTTGGTGTTCTGCCTTGACCTGTTGGCACGTGAGACAGCGAGACACGAAGTTCGCTACTTCTCTTTTCATATTGGGCCACCAGAAGGTCCTTTTCAAATCTTGGTACATTTTAGTAGATCCTAGATAAATGGTGTACCTTGATCTGTGAGCTTCATCTAAGATCTTCTTCTTTAGCTCTGAACAATCCGGTATACAAGTTCTATCTTTGAATAACAACCTTCCATCTGAAGCTAATTTGAAGTTAGATTGTTCTTCTATTTTGCCCTTGATTTCCACTAATGTCGGGTCATTATCTTGAAGTCCTTGTATTTCTGAGAGTAGATCTGGCTGTATGCTCATATGGGATAGCGTAACACACTTGCTCTCCTTGTCCATGCTTATATCAAGCTTAGAGAATTGTTCTAGCAACTTCCACTCCTGAATCATACAATTGGATAATAGTGCTCTCGGCTTTCGATTGAGGGCATCGGCTACAGGATTACCCTTTCCAGGATGATATTGTATAGTGAAGTCGAAGTCCTTGAGATATTCTAGCCAATGTCTTTGTCTCATATTCAATTCATTCTGAGAGAAGAGATACTTGAGACTTTTATGGTCGGAGTATACAGAAACTGCACTCCGTATAAGTAATGTCTCCATATTTTTAGTGCAAACACTACCGCAGCCAACTCCAAGTCATAGACTAGGTAGTTTTCTTCGTGCTTCTTCAATTGGTGAGAAGAGTAAGCTATAACTCTTCCTTGTTGCATCAAAACACATCCGAGGCCAATGCCAGACACATCCGTGTATACCTCGAATTTCTCTCCTTCAACTGGTAAGGCTAAGACCGGGGCTGTTGTTAGGTTATCCTTGAGAGCTTGGAAGCTTCTTTCACATTCCTCGCTCCATTCATAACGGATCTCCTTGCGGGTTAGCCTCATGAGTGGTACGGCGATCTTGGAGAAATCCTTGATGAATCGCCTATAATAGCCTGCAAGACCTAAGAAACTTCGGATCTCGCTAGCGTTGGTCGGGCTTTCCCAATTCCTTATAGCTTCAACCTTTGATGGATCTACAGATAGTCCGCCCTTCTAAATCACATGTCCTAGGAAGGATACTTCTTCTAGCCAGAATTCACATTTACTGAGCTTCGCATATAGCTGATTCATCCTCAATATTTGTAATGCAATCCTCAAATGCTCCCCATGCTCTTCTTTGGTCTTTGAATAAATCAATATATCATCAATGAAAACCACTACGAATTGATCTAGATGAGGCCTGAATATACTATTCATCAACTGTATAAAGGCTACAGGGGCATTCGTTAGTCCAAAAGGTATAACCATGAATTCATAGTGCCCATACCTGCTCCTAAACGCGGTCTTATGAATGTCCTCATCCTTGATCCTTAGTTGGTGATATCCCGATCGGAGATCAATTTTTGAGAAATACTTGGATCCAGATATTTGATCAAATAGTTCATCGATTCTTGGCAGTGGATACTTGTTCTTGATAGTGAGATGATTTAACTGTCGATAGTCGATGCATAACCTCATGGATCCATCCTTCTTCTTTACAAACAGCACAGGTGCTCCCCACGGGGAAGTGCTTGGTCTGATAAATCCTTTCTTCAGAAGCTCCATTAGTTGCTCCTTCAACTCCTTGAGTTCGGCAGGGGACATCCTATAAGGTACCTTAGAAATTGGGCCAGCACCAGGGATCAAATTGATGGTGAATGCCACTTCTCTCTGTGGAGGTAATCCAGGCAAATCTTCCGGAAACACGTCCGGAAATTCTTGCACAACAGGGATGTCTTCTAGCTTAGCCTCCTTAGTCTCCTTAATGGTGACAAAAGCAAGGAAAGATACACATCCTTTCCTTATTAGCTTGCTAGCTCGGAGAGCCAAAATAAGAGGTGACTTGCTCTGACTCTTAGGGCTAGTATAGACCAGTTCCGGGAATTCTTTGAAAGTAACTTTACTGTTACGGCAATCAACGGTTGCATGGTATTTGGATAACCAATCGGCTCCTAATATGATATCATAGTCCTTCATATCTAGACATATGAGGTCGATAGGAAGGTTTCTTCCCTTTACCAAGACTTCACAATTTTGGTAATGATGAGTAATATCGACTTCGTTTCCGAGAGGAGTTGAAATAACTAATTTTATCCATTCCGGTTCCATAGGTAATGGATCGGCAAACTTCTTGGAAATAAACCAATGCGATGCACCAGTATCAAATAAGACATATGTAGACTTGGAACAAACTTCCAATGTACATTCCACTAGTCTGCCTTCGTCTTGATCTGCCTCCTTAATAGCTTGGAGACGGGCACTCTTCGTTGTCGGGCGCTTCACGTCACCGACTTGATCAGTAAACAACGGATAGTTGGGAATCCAGTGATCATAGCTCCCACAACGGAGACAAGCTCCTAATTTTCTCCAGCATTCTTTGGCCTTGTGTCCGGCCTTATCACAATGTTTACACACCACTTTAGAAGGTGTGGTGGTGATGGAGTATGGCTTGTTAATTTTTTGAACTTTCTTTTCCTGGGAAGACTCTCCTCCATTACTTGGCCTCTTATTGTTGAAGTTGGGTTTGAAATTACCGGAGCTAGTGACATTCTCCTTCTTGTCTCTCCCACGGATCCTATCAGATAGTTCCGTGGCATCTTCTAGTAGCTGGGCCCGTCGTACCATCTCCGAATAGACTTGTATGTCCATCGGGGCTAGTTGTGTGATAAACTAGGGCCTGAGCCCATTTAGAAACCTTCTAGCTTTCATTTTCTCGGTAATGACTAAATGCTTAGCGTACCACGACAACGTCGAGAATTATGCCTCGTACTCGGCCACCGATAATGATCGTTGCTTGAGTGTGGCGAATTCGGTGGCCTTTTTTCTCCTGGACTCGATCTGAGGAATATTTATCGTTGAAATGTTCAACAAATTCCTCCCAAGTAACTTGGTCCTGCTCTAAAGTGGCTTCTACCAACTCCCACCAGCATCGGGGGTCTCTCTCCAGTTGAAATGTTGCTAACATGACCTTCTCTTGGTCTGTACATTGCATACCTCTAAAGATACATTCAGTCTCTCTGATCTAATGCTCGGTGTGATCTAGATCAGTGGATCCCATGAACTTAGGAGGGTTCATGTTTCTTAAACTTTGGTGGAGATTGTCGGCTCCACGATGTGCACCTCCTTGTGCGACTTGTTGGAGTGCTTGAGTAAGACCTTTGACAGTCCTCTGCATATCGCGCCACTGAGCATGTTCTGCGGCCATGGTCCTACAATTACAATAACTATATTAATATGTGATTATGTAAAAAGGTTTTAGTTTTGTAAGGTAACTCAACCCTTGGTTCTACCCAATCTCACCGGTTAAAGGTTTAAACCTATCCTTGGACTTGGGTTTCCTAGGAATTGAATATCCTAAGCTCTGATACCACAAAAACTGTCACGCCCCCAGCGCGGAAGGAACCTGGAGTGCGTGACGAGTTTATATCGATCATATCAATTAGAGCGCTAGTGTATTCGACACAAAGACAGAGTGCGCAAAAGTAAAGATAACCCAATCCTTTATTCAATCACAACCTCAAAGTACTTCTGCTACAATTTACTTAATGAGAGTGCTAAGAATCAATAAAGGGAAAAGTACAGTGAATGACTCGAGAATATAGAAGGACAAGACTAGTTGACGCTTGGATAGATGGAGTAGCTCTAATCTCTTCACTCTTGACCTTCCCCATCCGATTGAGTCTTGTCATCGGACTTACCTGAAAAATAGGAGAAAACACTAGATGAGCGAACGCTCAGTAGGAATTATATCTCAAGTGCTAGCTTGCTTTAAGTAGATTACAAGTTACATGAATGCAATATAGCTATGCATGTTCACGTAAAACGACAAGAGAGAGTGTATAACAAGAGATAATTGAGTGAACTAGCATGTCTTTCAAGAACTCATATCAATAAATATCAAGATATTCAAGCAAGTATATTCACCATGTCATGTCGAGAATTGGCTATCATGTTTCAAGCAAGTATATAAATACCCTTTCCGGGTCACGCAAGTCATGTCATATCAAGTCGAGTCAATTACGAGATTGTGGAATGCCATCGAGAATGACAAGTACTTCGGTGCAATACCACACCGTGATCATTACAACTCCCATGGGCACTAGTACTTTCGGGTGCTCCTCCCAGGACCAGATCGGGCCCTATATACGCAGGCATTGATCGTGTATTTTTCGACATCCACTATAGCTATAGCCAATATAGAATTCCAAAGGGATAAGCTTGTAGGAACTTTAGGATAGATCTCATGGAATAGGATTACAAGGATTGAATATGTTGTGTAAGGACGATAATAACGGTATAATCATGATTAACGATAAAACTAGGTGGAATCGGCTCCCTAGATGGGTGCCATGACATTAAGAATAAGCGCTCATATAGAAAATGGTCGCTCGTTCTTGTACATAATAAGGTAGATAGAATTAGTGTCCACAAGTACGACACATAATTCTCACGAAATGTAAATGGTATGGTTTCCCATTCCATTATTTCAAGAATATTCTCATGACATCCAAACAGCATATCATGATGGCCGGTATACCATGTTTCTTTAGAGTGACATGGCAATTGAATAGTGTCACGGGTTTTTATGGTACAACCAGCTCAATCGGCCTTGACGGAATCCAAGGCATCGAGGAGACTTACATATGTCTCTATGACTAACTCACCAGTCCGAAGGAACGGAATGTCCAACGAAGGGCTCGTATGTCATCGAGAGAATAGAGGGTAATCGATAAATCACCGAGAAACGTGGGACTATACTCACGGCTTGGAATATAGTGCCATATATGTAACCCATTGGAAGGGTGTACATGAAACCAACGAAAACTCACATGACAGAAAATGGCGCCTGGGTCATTGTCGTTATTTCTTAAATAGCACCTGGGATTCAGCCACCATTTATCGAATCACGCCCGTGACCCAGCCGTTACTTTTAAATTCATGTTCCAATTTTAGTGTAAATAAATCCTGGAATTTTTTATAGCCTTTTAACACATCGTTTGGTTCTGTTTTAATTCGCGCCCATGGCGCAGCCATGTTTCAGGAAATAGCATCCAGACCTTGGGCGCTGATTTCAATATAGCGACAGGATAGGGGTCGCTGTTCATTCCAGAATATAAAATGCATGAACAGTGTCATTTTTTCCAAATCAAATAATTTCCTAATGACAAGAATATGAATATGTAGAGAAAAATACCAGGAGTTTAGCCATGCACGCATGTAATTGATCAGATGTCCACATCTCAAGTTATTAAATTTTAAACATGCTGGTTTAATAATTAAATCATGAAATTAGCGACTGCTATACGGTCGCAAATTCAGAATAGCACCATGATCGGGTCGCTATTTCATTGTGAATCCAAAAATTGAAACAGAAGCCATTAAAACAGTGTAAAAGTATATCAAGATGCATGCATGAATCTATGTATTTACTATATTAGGCATAGACCTTGAGTAAACCTACCTTGGTGATGGTTTTGGTTAAAGGATTGAGGAACGATGAAGGATAGATGGAAATAAGACTTAAGGTAGGAGCTTCTTTGCTCACGAACAACCTCAGCAGAGAAGACTAAGGCTCTGTTTTTCTCTCAAATATCACAGCAACAGAAGTGAACTGTAGCTACACGATAGGTGTCTTCTCTTGGCAATCGAAGGGAAGGAAGGTAGCTTTCCTCCTCAATCAATCAAAGAGGATGGAAGTAGCGTTGCAGACAACTTCCCTTGAGAACAGAAAGGAGAGATAAAGCCTCTCCACATCTTGCACGAGTGTAGTAACAGGAGGAAAATAGAAGAAGAGGAAATAGTGGATAGTAGAGAAGAATTGTCTTTATGGCTTCGACGGAGCTTTACAAAAAACCCTATTGATGAAGATCAAGATGAAGGAGTAGCAGCTTTAGCAACTCCAATGATTTCCCTTAACAGTAGATGCCCCAATTTCCTTAGTAGATGGAAGAAACTAGAAGAAGAAGTAAATAGCAGCAGTTTGTCGTCGGTTTAAGGAAGAGAGAGTAAGCGGGAGTCCAGAGGGGTGGTATTTATAGTGGTTTGGGGATCCCACAATGTTATAATCCGATTGGGACTAGTATTCCTAGTACCAATCCTAGTGGTATTAGTATTTTCCTTTATTAATCACTTCTAAAACGTAAATACTTCCTTGTTAGAGTGAAATATGGCTGTCAGTTTCCTTTTTACATGTTAAAGAAATTCACGTCTAGGTGACAGCCACGTCTTATTAAGTCGCGTCCATATAGCAGTCATTTGTAAAGAAATAACGCCCTTCGATCGGGTGCCTTTCACCATTTCACGTTAATTTATAATAGTTGTAATGTTTGGAGATTTTTATCTTTTTTATTTGATGGGGTATTGTTATGAAATTGTATGGGTAAGATTTTTCCAATTTTCTCTATTCTTCCATGTAATTAGTTCTACAAAATTCTTTTAATTTAAAAAGTGGCACTATTCATCTATGCAAGGAAATAGCACCCTTGCCTTTGACTTTTTATTGAAATGATGCGCCCATGTATTGGGCGCTATTCACCCTTTCTATGAAACACTCGAAGGACCAATATTGCTTATATGTCCATTCCATTATCTTTTAATTACCTTTAATGCATTTAAACCTTATCTTTATACCCCTTTTTCCTTCCAATAAAAATATAATGTAATAAATATGAAATATTAAATTTTTTAAATTATAAATAAAATATAAATTGATGTTTCCTTCATGATTTATTGATTATTAATTCAAATAGATTTACAATGTGCATTAAATGCCTATTTAAAAATGACATGTTATTCTTAATTCATTATAATACAAGGGTAGGGTCTCTAAGTTCTTTTTGTAAGGCTCATTAGGGGATCACGGGGTTGTAAACAAGTTCTGGGCATTGTTTATTTATTGGTTTTAATTTATTTAGATTCCTAATCTTTTAATTTACCAGGGTTGCTATAGTTCAGGCTCAAGAAAATTGACATGGCGTACTTGGGAGGGAAAATTTGGAACTTTTGATGCCGAGGTCCAAAATTAGCTCTGCTTCTTGGGGATGGGAGAGGACTTGAAGGAGAAGCCCTCAGCCACATTTCACGCCCAGATCTGCAAGGGTGTGGCCGTGGTCGAACTTGATCTGATGTGGGACAGACACGCGACTCAACTCCAAGTTGATATGCGATCCTTGGGCTCTTGACAAGCTGGCGATCGTCCCTAGCGAGGGAAGCATACAGACGTGCGCGGTTGAGAAATTGGCAGTGAGCTAGGGCGGTCGGCTCTCTCTCGTGCTCGGATAAGCTCATGGGACGAGTCTCGCTCTCTCTCTCGTAGTAGTGATTAACAATATTTGGCGAGTTAATTATCCAATCATGCTCTCTAGCAGCGGCATACAGAGATATATACGAAATAAAGCAAAATGTCGAGTGGGGAGCGAATACGATACCTCTACGCTACCGGGCATGGGGAAGATGACCCCGGCCGAACTTGTACTCCCGGAACAGTAAATAATTAAATTACAGCAATGAATATTACTACCCACTCCACGCAGGGAGGTAAAGGGCTACAAGCTGGTGGGACCCGGGAGTAGTGTGTTCGGGTTGACGGGCATCGTTTTGTGTACCTTCGGCGGCACGCATACTCACGAACGTGGGGCCCACGTACTCCTCGGACCTCCGAATTGGGCGGGATGGGTCTCGCTGCGAAGAGGACTCCTGGGGGGACGCTCCCTAGGCGGGGAACGCCCTGGTTCGCCTCGCGGAAGGCTAGGCTGCTCCATCTGAGTTGTTATTGCAGACCTGCGCGACCCGATGAAATCTGCTGCTGCGATCAATCCCGACGTCAGATCGACGCGAAATTGGTGCTGTTGGAAAGCTGATTCAAAATACTTCGACCAAGGACTATGGCAGGAATTTTGAAGGCTCTGGATTTTCCTTGGTGGAATTTTGAACACGCTGGTTGACAGACTCAGGAAACTCAGGACAGAAATGGGTTTTCCTAAGAACAGGCGTTGACCGCGGCTGAAACATCGGATCTGGAAGTTGGACTCTTCATGAAAGTTGGAGAGGGGAAAGTAAGGAAGACGTGGATATTTGTTTTGTAATTTATGGTGGAGGTTTGGATAGGGAAGCGGATTTTCTAACACTGGTGGGTCGGATCTAGACTGCACAAGACAGAACAGATTCTTGACTGAGTTTTTAATTTTTTGGTGGTGAAAAAGAACTTCTAAAATTGAGGAAAATTTGTGGAGAGGAGCTTTGGTGGGAAGAATACCCAGTCCAAATTTGGACTCAATCAGAAAATGGGAAGGGGGTCGAACATAGGAAGAATAGAGTGGCTGGAACTAGATCTGCACAGGGACAGACTTGTGTGAATCTAGAAACTAAAATGGAAAAGAAAATTGGATGATGGCCTAAATTCAAGGGAAATTTACTGGAGGTGGGGAATCACGTGGGGAACCTACCCTGAAAATTTTAGCTCCATAAGATTTCGGATTTGAGAGCTAAAAATCCCGTAGTAGGCCCTTATCCAGTAAAGCAGAACCCTGGACCGCACTTCGGAAGAATGCTCGCAGTGGCTCGGCGGCGGCACGAACGGTGGCGACGGCAGCAGAGATAGAACTCATATAGAGGGCTTCACACCCTGGAAGGCGGGAGGAGGAACAATAACAGTAGGAGAGAGAGGGGGGCGCACAAAGCTCTTTGCTATTTTTCCAAAATTTTCTTTCATTTACTTCCACCAAATGAAAAATACAAAGACTTATAGAAATTGACAAAAGGCCAAGCTTACCCCTAGATCTAGGATTGAGGAGGGGTAAATGAGGGAGTTTACATTTAATTCTCCCATGTGGTTTGGAACCAAATAAAATAAAAATTCAAATCCATTTATTATATACTAAATGGGGGGCGCCCCCTTGATTTCATGCCCTTTTTTTTTTTGAAATTTTCTCCCCTTTGTCCCCCTTGAATGGTCAAGCCATCTAGAAGCCACCTAGGACATTTGACCAGCCCCACATGGGCCCTAAGGCTTAGGTGGACCAATGGGGAATAAGGTGGGGGGCACCTACTGGACCTACTGACCTTTTACAAATAAACCCAAAGACTTCTATGGACTGACAAATTGGCTTATAAAGTCTTACAATTGCAAACCCATTTATGCAAGGACATAAATACTAACTAAAGGACATGGATGCAAATAGAAATACTGGTGTCTGGAGCCGATTCCCATCATGATCTGGGGCTCTGGTTCTCTGCCTGGGTGGTCCTGCGCAGTCGAGGAAGAATCTCTCTCATGGGCAGCTCGGTGCTTGGACGATGACGAAACCACCTCGCCTGTAAAGATCTCTGGACGACCTTTCCAGAGGTATATGACTTGCCACCAAAAGGATCGGGGAAGGGCCAGAGATGACACTGCTTCCAGGACCCTAGCTTGCTGCCTGCGAACTGCTACTAGAGCCGCAACCTTGTGATGGCAAATGGAGTAGGAGTGGGGGGGCAACACAGCAAAGGAATGATGGCTGATGGCTATGGGAGAGGGGAGGACGTGGCTGGGGTCTCCAAGGAGGCTGTGGTGGCAGGGATGGGGGCGGAGTGGGGCTGGAGCTGATGGAGGTGGTGATGGGGGGGTGGGTGTGCACTAGAGAGAGGGTAGGGTGGAGAGGAAGAGGAGGGGGCGGCCAAGGGGGTATGGGAGGTGAGGGGCTGGTCTCCCAGATCTGAGAGGGGGTGGGGAGGTGAAAGGGCACAGCCAGCAGTGGAGGGAAAATCAAATTCAGCCATGGGAGACTCTCTTTCAGCCTTGGGGAGATGTAGGGGTGCTTGGGAAAGGGGAGTGGGTGGTTGGTGGTTGGAGGATGGAGTGGGGAGTGGTGGAATCTCCCTTGGGGCTGGGGTGGAGTTAAGGTAGGGTGGTGGGGAGTTGGTGATGAGTTATTGGAGGGGGGAAGAGAGAGAAAGTAGGTGGGAGGTGGAGGAGAGAGAAAGGCGTGACCCCCTTAGAGAGAGAGAGAGGTATGAGAGAGGGGAATCCACCCCTTAGAGAGAGGGAGAGAGAGATGGAGAATCCACTCCAATTACACTAAAATGCACTCAATTTTTTTGATTGACCAAAAGATTACAAATGAGGGGGTGAAGGGGGGTATTTATAGGGACTGGACTTTTCACATGACCATACTGATCCTAGACAATTGACACAATGACCAGACAGACCAGGGAGGGGCGCCCTTGGGCCTTGCCCATTAGTTGGGCCTATTAGACTACTTAATTAAACACATGACTCAAGACTTAGGTAAATGACCCTTATACCTAGGTACCAGACTCAAATAAAGGTAAAATTACATAGTTTATGACTCAAATAAAATATGAAAATTACATGGATTCACTCAGAAAAATGTGGAGAACACAATGGCGTAAATCGATGATCCATCAGAGCTTCACAAAATGTGGAGGGGTAAGTGATGCCCCCATCAATCAGGGAGCAAGTGGGCGAGAAGCTACGCTCAGGGCTACTTAGGCCTACCCGATCTCCGGATTGGGTGGCCAATGTGGTCTTGGTTCCCAAGAGCAATGGGAAATGGCGAATGTGCATAGACTATACCGACCTCAACAAGGCTACACCTAAGGACAGCTTCCCCATGCCACGGATCGACCAACTAGTCGACGCCATAGTCGGGCATGAAATGTTGAGCTTCTTGGATGCCTACTCTGGGTACCACCAAATCAATATGCACGAGCCCGACCAGGACAAAATAGCGTCCGTCACCAACCACAGCCTGTATTGCTACACCCGCATGCCATTTGGGTTGAAAAACAAAGGTGCAACCTATCAACGCCTCGTCAACCAAATTTTTGACTCGCAGATCGGTCGCAACATGGAGGTCTACATCGATGACGTGCTCGTAAAAAGCTTCCAAGCTGCCGAGCACTTGAGAGACTTGGCAGAGACCTTCGCCACACTCAGAAGGTACAATATGAAACTGAACCCAGCTAAATGTGCGTTCGGTGTCAAATCTTGGAAGTTCCTCAGATTCCTCGTCACCCATCGAGGGATCGAGGCCAATCCGAATCAAATCCACGCAGTGTTGGAGATGAAGCGACCAGGGCGAGTAAGGGATGTACAATGCCTCACTGGACGCATTGCCGCTTTAACCCACTTCATGTCCCGTGTAGCCAAAAGGTGTCTTCCCTTCTTTCGACTAATTAAGTAGGCTAATAAGATGCCAAAGAAGAAAGGGCAGATCGACTGGGACCAGGAGTGCGAGCAAGCATTCAAAGAATTAAAGCGCTATCTGGCCACTCCTCCCGTACTCTCCAAGCCACAAAAGGGAGAACAGTTACTCCTGTACCTATCGGTGCTGCCGAGCACGTTGAGTGCCGTACTCACCTGAGAAGAAGTCGGTGTCATGAAGTCCATCTACTACGTTAGTCGAGCGTTACAAGGGCCAAAATTTTGGTACTCACGTACCAAGAAGTTCACCTTAGCCCTAGTCACGGCCACTCGTAAATTGCGTCCGAACTTCTTGGCTCATTGATGGATATGCCAGCCCAAAGAGGTGGCTCAACCCAATGCCAATGCGTACACGTCGCCAAGGCCCAAACCCAAAGCTTAAAATCCCTTCATAGATTTATTTTATATTTTTAGTGTTTACGTAAGAGTCTTTTCTTTTAGTGTCTTTTTATCTTCCCGTAAGAGTTATGATGAGATTAAGTATTAGGTGTTAGTTAGTCTTAAAGACTAGTCTGTTGGTCTCCTCGTGAGAGCTATAAAAATGTCTGTAACCTTATGTTGGAGAGGAGAACATACAAAACCAGAATATCTATTGAACAACTTGAACCGTCATGGTCTCATTCTATCTTCTTTCCGATACCGGGGTGAGACGCCATGTTCTCCTCTTCCCTCTTTCTCCCCCTTTCCCTTTCTTCCTCAACCTCCCTCAAACTCTCTCTCTATCTACCTTACCCTCTCTCCCTCCGTCTCTCGCCTTCCACTCTCTTTCTCTCTCTAACACGCTCACCTACACCACCCTTCCCGCTGGCCCTCTCCTTCACGCATCAACAGGCGGACCCTCTCCCTGCCCCTCTCTCTTCACACACCGCTTTCTCCTCCCCCTACGCACCACCGGGGACAACCATCTCCACCCCCTCCAGCTACCTCTCTCTCTCTAACCCACTCTCACTCACACACTGTCGGTACCCTGCTCCATCTCTCCTGGCACTACCCCCATCTCCCTCACTTCCCCTGACCTTTTCTCCTGGCCCATACCCTTGAAGCTAGCTCTGTCCGGTGCCCCTATTTGGGATAAGGGCTCCATAACCAATTCTTTCCCCCGCCCTGCCCTTCACTTCACCCATCTACCGCCAGCCCCACCACCAACAAGCAGCTCCCCACACCTCCGCGCCCAGGCCTCCGTCCACCCCTGTGCTCATCAACCATCACTACCACCCCTCCCCACTCGTCGAACCTCTGCTCATCACCAGCCGCAGCACGAACTGCACCTATGCCTTCCACTATGCCAAAACTGCCCACACGCCCCTCACCGTGCACTGCCCTGCCACGGCGTCATCGAACCCACTTCCCCTGCAAGCGAGCACCACAGCTACGTCCCCAGTCGCCTCGTGCAGACTCCTCGCCCCCACGTATGGGAGGCCGCTACCGTTCCGAGCACGTGAAGGCCAGCATCTCTGCCTCCCTCCGAGCATGACCACCCTCCGAGCACGGTGATATCCACAACGCGGTGAGCACTCGGGCCACACGGCGAGTATGGCACCAAGCCATGCCACCCATGTTTAGTGCTCATCCCGCCAACGTCGCCAACGGTCTTGTCCAGCACGCCAATGGTCTCATCGAGCACGCCGCATCCTACCGGTGGATCCGAGCACAAAGAACGCTCCACCACGCCACAGCTTCATCAGCCACCTACGTGTGCATGGCCGGCTAACTCTCTCTCCTCACCCCCTCATTCTCTCATGTAGCCTCTCACCCTCTTATCTCTCGTCATCTTGTTCTCTATCTCTCCCCCATTCTTTGTGATACTATATATATATATATAATAAAACAGAACTCCTCCCTCATCTCTCTCACTTCATTACTCTCTCCCTCTCTCTTAATTTCTCTCTCACGCAACCTCACTCTTATTTCTCTTCTCTTGGTTTTGTTTTGTGAAAAAAGAAAAAAATATAGAGAAAAAAGGAAGATATTTTGTGTGATACTGTAGCAAAAGAAAATATAGAGAGGGAAAATATTTTGTGAAAAAAAAATAGAAAGAAAAAAGGGGGAAATAGGCAACGAGGTGATAAAGAAGAAAATCATACACCTCGGGTTTCCGTTTCACATCAATTGGTATCAGAGCAAGTTGTTGACTTGTTCTTACAATTCAGGTCCTTCGCCAGACATCCCACACATCACTTCTTTGATCGGTAACATGGTTCCTCTTCCCATCATATTTTATGCGCTTTTACCAAATGGAGAAATAGTGGAGATTGATCTTATTGATATGGAACCTGACAATTGGGTTTCACCAGACATCGTCGCATCCCTCTCTAAGACTAGAGAAATTATATTTAACGGTGATCGAGTTTTTGTTGAGTTTGAGAAGTCCACATATTTTGACGATGCTTGGTGTAGAATACGCTCGATGGCTGCCACATGCATCATTTTGGGAAGCTACTGACTCGATGAAAGGAATGCCGTCATAGACGCTGGAAGGAGAAGCTGCAATTTGAAGCCTCCCCACTTGCAGGAAGATTTTACCTTTTATAACATATTACTATCTCTTCAAGGGAAAAAGGCTGAGCATCCAAGCCTCCAACAACAGGCGAAAGCAGATTCCAAAAGTGAGCATCCAAGCATTGAACAACAAGCAAAAGAAAATCTGAGTATAGACTACCTCCATATCGCTGTGGATTCCGAATTGATAGAACCGTACGAAGAAGAGTTTGATATGGAGCATCCAAGCATTCCTCACTTCGAGTTTGATGTCCAGCAAGCAATATATGAGGAGGAGGAGCTCGATAGGTTCCTCACTCATCTTTAAGATGGAGGCCCCTTGTCAGAGCATGAATTCACGTACTTCCTGCTGCCAGAAATAGGACACTCCAACCTTGCTGATGATGAGCAAGAATTAATCCCAACCGAGCCTGATGGGTACATCCTCGAGCAAAAGATGCCCCCACCGAGTCCGCCTTGATCGTCATCGAGCAAGAGGACGTAGCCGCCAAGATAAAACTGCCAAGCTTGAGCTTTCCTGCAACAAATACATTCCTGCCCCAACTCAGTAGCATGGCAACATCAGCGGGCCCCCCTCGCAAATCGGACTTGGTGACCTTGCCTACTGCACCCACCACATGGAGCTGCCCTTTGGAGCTATCCTATGAGGACAACATATGGCTAGATTTCTGTGCGGCATATAGGATGCATTGCTCTGACCTATTGTGCACAACCCGTCACCCCCCACTCTCAACATGGCCTCTGGCCACCAACTGGGTCGTGCTCCGCCACTTCAAGATTCGAGGACGAATCTTTTCCAACCATGGGGGATTTGATGGATATGCCAGCCGAAAGAGGTGGCTCAACCCAATGCCACTGGGCTCACGTCGCCAAGGCCCAAACCAGAAGCTTAAAATCCCTTCATAGCTTTATTTTATATTTTTAGTGTTTACATAAGAGTCTTTTCTTTTAGTGTCTTTTTATCTTCCCGTAAGAGTTATGATGAGATTAAGTATTAGGTGTTACTTAGTCTTGAAGACTAGTCTGTTGGTCTCCTCGTGAGGCCTATAAAAATGTATGTAACCGTATGTTGGAGAGGAGAACATACAGAACCAGAATATCTATTGAACAACTTGAACTGTCGAGGTCTCATTCTATCTTCTTTCCGATACCGGGGTGAGACGCCCTGTTCTCCTCTTCCCTCTTTCTCCCCTTCCCCTTTCTTCCTCAACCTCCCTCAAACTCTCTCTCTCTATCTACCTTACCCTCTCTCCCTCCGACTCTCGCCTCCCACTCTCTTTCTCTCTCTAACACGCTCACCTACACCTCCCTTGTCGCTGGCCCTCTCCTTCACGCATCAACAGGTGGACCCTCTCCCTGCTCCTCTCTCTTCACACACCGCTTTCTCCTCCCCCTGCACACCACCGGGGACAACCATCTTCACCCACTCCAGCTACCTCTCTCTCTCTAACCCACTCTCACTCACACACTACCAGTACCCTGCTCCATCTCTCCTGGCACTACCCCCATCTCCCTCACTTCCCCTCACCTTTTCTCCTGGCCCATACCCTCGAAGCTAGCTCTGTCCGGTGCCCCTATTTGGAATAGGGGCTCTGTAACCAATTCTTTCCCCCGCCCTGCCCTTCACTTCACCCGTCTATCGCCAGCCCCACCGCCAACAAGCAGCTCCCCACACCTCCGCGCCCAGGCCTCCATCCACCCCTGTGCTCCTTAACCATCACTACCACCCCTCCCCACTCGTCGAACCTCTGCTCATCACCAGCCGCAGCACGAACGGCTCCTACGCCTTCCACTCTTCCAGAACTACCCACACACCGCTCACTATGCACTGCCCTGCCACGGCGTTGTCCAACCCACTTCCCCTGTAAGCGAGCACCACGGCTACGTCCCCAGCTGCCTCGAGCAGACTCCTCGCCCCCACGTGTGCGAGGGCACTACCGTTCCGAGCACGCGAAGGCCAGCAGCTCCGCCTCCCTCCGAGCACGACCACCCTCCGACCACGGCGATACCACAACGTGACGAGCACTCGGGCCACACGGCGAGTATGGCACCAAGCCATGCGACCCACGTTTAGTGCTCATCCCGCCAACGTCGCCAACGGTCTCATCGAGCATGCCAACGGTCTCATCGAGCACGCCGCATCCCACCGATGGATCCGAGCATAGAGAACGCTCCACCATTCCATGGCTTCATCAGCCACCTACGTGTGCGTGGCCGGCTAACTCTCTCTCCTCACCCCCTCATTCTCTCATGTAGCCTCTCACCCTCTTATCTCTCATCATGTCGTTCTCTCTCTCTCCCATCATTTGTGATACTGCACCTTCGATAAATATATATAAATATATAATAAAACAAGACTCTTCCATCATCTCTCTCACTTCGTTACTCTCTCCCTCTCTCTTAATTTCTCTCTCATGCAACCTCTCTCTTATTTCTCTTCTCTTGGTTTTGTTTTGTGAAAAAAGAAAAAAATATAGAGAAAAAGGAAGATATTTTGTGTGATACTGTAGCAAAAGAAAATATAGAGAGGGAAAATATTTTGTGAAAAAAATAGAAAGAAAAAAGGGGAAAATAGGCGACGAGGTGACAAAGAAGAAAATCATACACCTCGGGTTTTCGTTTCACATCACTCACCCAATTGCTGTCCTCACCGATCAGCCGCTCCGACAAATCTTCCAAAATCCTGATGCTTCAGGGAGGTTGATCAAGTGGGTGATCGAGCTGGGAGATTTCGACATCAAGTTCCGTCCGAGGACAGTAATCAAAGCCCAGGCCCTCGCCGACTTTGTCGTCGAATGTACGATACCGGCCAAAGACTCACCCGGGCACTCCTCGGGACCGACTTGGGAACTATATGTCGATGGATCATCCTGCGCTGCTGATAGTGGTGCAGGACTGGTCTTACTTTTGCCAGAAGGGGAAGAGATTCAATACGCCCTTCACTTCAACTTCTCGACCACAAATAATGTGGCCGAGTACGAAGCCCTCCTCTTAGGGATGCGCATGGCAAAACACTTGGGGGCGTCAAGCGTGAGAGCATACAGTGACTCCATGCTCATCATCAACCAGGTCAGAGGAGAATTTGAAGCATGCGATCCTTCCATGATCAAGTACTTGTTGAAGGCCAGGGCTGCAGCAGATGAATTCTCCCACTTCGAGATGGTCCACATCCCTAGAGAGGAGAACGTCCGAGCAGATGCCCTATCTCGCTTAGCGTCCACAACCACGGTCTCCAACTCGAGGTCAATCTTGGTGGAAGAATTATCGGTGCCGAGCATAGAAGAGCCAATGCCACAGGTAAACGCCATCGACTATGAACCTTCCTGGATGTATCCCCTGTTAGATTTCTTCCTACGGCAACAACTCCCATGCGACCGTGCCGAAGTCTGTCGCACAAGGGCTCGAGCAGCCCATTTCACAATAGTGAATGGTCGGTTATATCGTTGATCCCTCTCAGCCCCACAGCTAAAGTGCTTGTTCCCCGGAGGTCAGACAAGCTATCCAAGAGGTCCATGAAGGACTATGCAGAAGTCACGTGAGGGGGCGAGCACTCGTGCGAACAATGATCCTGCAAGGGTACTGGTGGCCCACTCTGTAGTAAGATTGCCTCGAGTATGTCTGGAGGTGTCCTCAGTGCCAGAAATTCTCCAACCTACATCACCAACCAGCTACGCAACTTCATACCCTGATGGATTTGCTCGATGGGGGGTGGACATATTGGGTCCCTTCTCCGAAGCACAAGGGAGGAAGAAATTCCTCATAGTCGCTATTGACTACTTCACCAAATGGGTCGAGGCTGAACCATTAGGGAAGATTACACGCGAAGTAACGTGGAAGTTCGTGCTGCGGAGCATCATCTGTAAGTTTGGGATACCAAGACTTCTCACAACCGACAATGGCAGACAACTTGCGAGCACTGCCATCTAAGGGAAGTGCTTGGAACTGGGGATCTGGAACCACTATACTTCGGTGGGGCACCCTCAGGCCAATGGATTGGTGGAGAACGCCAACAGAATGCTCCTCCATGGTATCAAAACCCGACTGGACTAAGCAGATGACTCATGGATAGACTCGATCACGAGCATCCTTTTGGCCCACAGAACCACTCCCAGAGCCGCTACAGGTGAAACCCCATTCCACCTCGCATACGGTGCAGAGGTAGTAGTTCCAGTAGAGATATCCAACCCCTCGCTGCGTATGGGACACTTCGACGAGTCTACAAACAACCAGGCGTTACGAGAAAATTTGGATCTACTCGAAGAAAATAGAGCAAACACCCAGGTAAAGCTCGTGGCTTATCAACAAAGGCTGGCCCAGTACTACAACTTTCGAGTCAAGGAACGACACTTCTTCCCTGGAGACTTGGTACTACGACAGGCAAGCGTGGCAGACCCCAGAGGAGCCACTAGAAAGCTCGCACCAAACTGGGAAGGCCCATATAGGGTGACTGAAGTACTCAGCAAAGGAGCATACAGGCTAGCAACGCTGAGGGGGAAAGAGGTACCCAGGACGTGGAATTATGTAAACCTCATAAAATTCTTCTAGTGAATCGTCACCAGCCATACTCCACGGAGGTAACCTACGGGTTCCCTAGAGGCGAGCACTACTCCCGTTAAAAATGAGAAGGTAACCTACGGGTTTCCTAGAGGCGAGCACTGCTCCCCTTGAAAAAGAGGAGGTAACCTACGGGTTCCCTAGAGGCGAGCACTGCTCCCCTTGAAAATGAGAAGGTAACCTACGAGTTTCCTAAAGGCGAGCACTGCTCCCCTTGAAAATGAGAAGGTAACCTACGGGTTCCCTAGAGTTGAGCAATGCTCCCCTTGAAAATGAAAAGGTAACGTACGGGTTCCCCAGAGGCGAGCACTGCTCCCCTTGAAAATGAGAAGGTAACCTACGGGTTTCCTAAAGGCGAGCACTGCCCCCCTTGAAAACGAGAAGGTAACCAACAGGTTCCCTAGAGGCGAGCATGGCTCCCCTTAGAAACAACTAGGTAACTTACAGGTTCCCTAAAGGCGAGCACCGCTCCCCTCAAAAATGATGGCAGCAAGCAACAGAAGACAGAAACACTACGAGGCATGCACATAGAAAAGCCACTTGAAGGCATGTAGAAGTCTTCCGTTAAAAGGTACACATCAATGTAGCCCCAAACTAGAGGATTTTGTTTCTTTAGTAAGAATACAAGCTACCAAAAATCCAAACAATACAAGCTACCAAAGTCCCAAAGCACCACTCTCGCATAGTCGTCGTGCAGACACATAAAAGGCAAGTTGTTGGAAGCCCCTCATGGCGGTAGCAGACGATCGCTCCCCGGTTACTTGTTCTGAGGAAGAGGACCAACAGAGGAAGTTGCCTATGCTAGAGAAGAGGGACAGCATCCACCTGCTCGGGGTGTGGTGTTTTCTTGACCGGAGGTGGAGGTTCATGCGGGTATGAAGAAGTGGAAGGCTGACTCGTGGAAGGATATGTGGTGGAGGGTGTTGAATACGTGTGCACCATGATTACGGTTATGGTTTTGCTGATAGCAACTACTATAAGTCACACTGTGGTGCATCGGTTTAAGTAATCAGTCATTTCATCGAACATGTTGTGTGCATGAGCAGTGCATGGTTTTGATAGCAAATACTAAGTCACATTGTGTTTGCATATGACGTCATTGTGCATCTGTTTAAACAGTTAGTCATTTCATCGAACAGGTTGTGTGCATGAGCAATGCATCAGTGCATACCATTGTTCATATCTTACATTGGTTCATTCATATAGTTGGTGCATCTCTTATGCTGCTACACATAAAGTCTATACATTGGTTGCATAGCTTGCCATGCAAAGTCTATACATTCTCCATGCATCTTCATTAACAAGTCTATACATTGGTTGCATAGCTTGCCATGCAAAGTCTATACATCCAGCAACTCAAAGTCTGTACATCGTCACTGTTGCAGGCACATCAAGTCTATACAGCCAGCAAGTCTATACATCAGCAAGTCTACAGATCCTGCTAGCACAAACTCAAAGTCTGTACATTGGACGAAGTCTGTACGTTGGACAAAGTCTGTACGTTGGCTACTAGCAAAACATAAAGTCTGTACAATCTTCAGCAGCAAGTCTGTACATCCTTCAGCAGCAAGTCTATACATTGCTTTCTGATGTGTTCGTGCATCAAGCTACCAAGTCTATACATTGATGAAGCAAGTCTGTACAGGCTCATGCATGCTCAAGGTGTTAAGTCTATACAGAGTTCATACATGCACACAAAGTCTACACATCCATCATTAGCCAAGAATGCACAAAGAAGTATAGGCAAGAGAATCCAAGGCCAGAGACTCAGTTGATACCTTTTAGACTATCAAGGGTGATGCCACAAATATGAACGGGCTGCTAAAGAAGTCAAGCGACGGAGCTGAAGCGGCTAACGGACCGACCCGGGACGGACCGGGGTCTGCCCAGCTGGCGGTCGACCGCCAGCACAGGGGCGGTCGACCGCCCCAGCCAGAGACTCCCCGTCTGTAGTTCTTTCAGCTACAGGTCGACCGCCAGCCAGTAGCGGTCGACCAAAAATCCCACGGCTCACCAATCTACAGTATTTCTCAGTAGAGGTCGACCGCCACCTACTACAGGTCGACCGCCAGCCCCGAGCCATCAATTGTTGACTTTTTTTCCACTTCGAAAAGGGTCATTCAACATGGATTTGTTTAATCCAAAAGTCACCTAATCACCCATGATTTGTGGATCTGGTATGGGGCTTGTCTATAGACCATTCAAAGTCTATAAAACCAATACAAGAGGGTTAGAAACCCTAGTTGATGCAGTTGATGAAGTGAATCAAAGAGAGCTCAAGGGAGGCCATTTCGCAAGTACTGTAGCACCTGCGTGAACAGTATTTCGGGCTGGAGTTCTTCATCCTTCCAAGGTGATTCAAGCTCAGATCTGAAGCCAAGCAATCTCCAAGCAAACAAGAAGCATTCAGGGCTCTCAAAGGTGATCAAAGGTACATCCATACACCTCTTCATCAACTCAAGGAGATTCAAAGGAAATATCAAGCTACATCTTATATCTGCTCCATCAACTCAAAAGGATCAAAGGAAGATCAAATCCTCAACTTAGTCAAGATCCAACAATCTCAGACAAGATCTAATTCATTCTAGCATATCTTCATATCTTGTTTGAGCATTTTCATCTTGTTTCTTTCTTCATTTCATTCAATCTATTGTAACTGAAGATCGTCCCTACCGGTGGTTAGTAGGAAGGCAATCGGGAGTTCTCCGATCTGCGGTGTAGCCGTCCCTGCCGGCTTTGTGTATAGGAAGACAGAAAGAGGGTTTTCTCTGTTCTGTGGTTTGGGGCATGTCCCCGATCAAGCTGTGAGTCAGCAGGAAAGCCTCACCGGGTCTTGGTGAGGGGTGGACGTAGGTTGCGGGGTTGCAACCGAACCACCTTAAAAATCCCTGTGTTGTGGGTTGTTCTTCGTGTGTGATTGCTCTATCTCTTCTACCCCCATTCATAGGTTCGTGTGCTTTCAAACTTGGTTATCTTGTTTACACACTCAAGCACTCAGATTTGCACCTTCGGTTTTATATGCACCTTAGTTGATCACCACTGCATTCACACACATATGAACTTTGAGTGATCAACATAGCACACACACACGTACGGTTGTTGCAAGCTATTGCATGCTCTGTGCCACTCTACTTAATTCCGCTGTGCATTGTGTCTAAGTGATTTATTCACTTTATAGGAGTGGTTCATGCTTCCGATAGCTAAGAGTTTTAAATAGGTCATAACTTGTGATAGGATCTATTCAACCCCCCTTCTAGATCCGTTTACACCTCACGGGACCCAACAAGTGGTATCAGAGCGAGGCTCTATCATTCCCAGATCCAACGATCTGCAGGGAAAGATCCCGGTGTTTGTTATTTAGATGGCTTCATATGCTACACATGCTTCGATGGCTTCTCCGCCCATTTAGGATGGTTCAGATTTTTCTACATGGGTTGGAAGAACGTTCATCTATGTTAGCTCTATAGATCCACAATTGTGGACTCTTATATACAATGGTCCTCATGAGCTGCCATCAAATCCAATTGATTGGTTAGCCGAACATGAGACCAAACACAATGATAATCGTCTTGCATATAACTTAATTACAGTTGCAGTTGATCTAAGACTAACTCATCTTGTGTCCTCTTGCAGCACAGCCAAGTAAGTATTGGACAAGTTGGTGAAAATCCATGAAGGGAAGGAACAAGAACAAGAATGTTTCATGGCCGACCGCGCAGAACAGTCTGATAATACATCCTCATCACAGGTAAACTCTGACTCCGAGGAATTTACTTTTGAAGAACTTCTGGAAGCCTATGATGAGTTGATTACTCAATACAAAAAGGTCAAATCAGAAAACAAAAATTTGAAAAAGGATCTCAAGAAAATCAACTAAAATGAAAGCTCGTTTTGTAAAAAGTGTTCTATTTTAACGACACTCTCTCAGTTGACCTAGATACGGATAAACAAAGCATTGCATGTCTAAGGGAAGAAAATAAAAATCTTCATGATGAAATCACTAGGTTGGAAGAAATTGTAATAAAACTTCAAAACCAACCTAAGTCAATCTCTAATGATCAAACTATGGCCGATGGGCTAATCTATCATGAGAAGTTGATTGAAGGAAACAGAAATTCTGTTTCATGCTCTGCTAATTTTGTATGTGAAAAATGTTCATTCTTGAGAAACATAAATGTTGGTCTCCATGATGATCTTGAATGGCAACAAAAACTGATTGATTCTCTGAAAGAAGAGAATAGAGAGTTGTTGGAAAAGAAAATTGAACATGAAAAAGCTGAAGAAGAATTGCATGAAAAATTGGTTGCACATGAAAAGGGCAAATCTGTCATTGAAGATCACTCTGAAACCTTACATGCTTTAGAACAACAAAATCAAAATCTTAAAGCATTAAACGCCATGCTCAATGAGCAATTGGCAGCATGCGAAGAGGGCCTTGTTGAATCTAAACAGCACATTTCCTCACTTGAAAATGAAATTCAAGGTTTGAATGATTTCCTGTAAATATTTGCCCAAATCCAAGATTCTGGTTCACCGAAAGCCACCACTTCCTGTGGTCACCAAAAAGGGCACACTGCTCGAAAGAAAAGTAAAATTCGGCATGCTCATCCAAACATGCACCATAACATGTCCAATGCTAAATACCATGCCTTCCACGAAATGAATGTCAATTGTTATTATTGTGGTAAACATGGTCACACTATGCATGCTTGTTTTA
This sequence comes from Amorphophallus konjac, assembly GCA_022559845.1. Taxonomy (NCBI): domain Eukaryota; kingdom Viridiplantae; phylum Streptophyta; class Magnoliopsida; order Alismatales; family Araceae; genus Amorphophallus; species Amorphophallus konjac. The sequence continues at coordinate 224,301,629 of CM040123.1, read as the reverse complement.
TCTTGAGAAATGATGAGCTTAGAGCAGGAGATCAAGTGAAAGAGCAAGGAAAAAAATAGGTCAATACTGGCAGAGGACCTACTCAGCAGATATCTGCACAGAATTGCATGAGGAGTCAGAAGAGTCGACACTCCCATACAAGCAGGTCGACACTCTCCATGGCTTTAAACAAAAATCTTCCTCCTTGCTGCTCTCATTGTGGTAAGTCTGGCCATACAGTCCGAGAGTGCTGGCACTTGAAGGGAAAGCATCACCTTCATGCCATGAAAGGTAAATCCCATGCTTATCCACAAAAATACAATGAATATGCACACGTACATGAACATAAAAAGAATGCTCAATCTTTTGTGCGCTGTTTTTATTGTGGAAAAAATGGTCATGACATGTATGATTGTCATACAATGAGAAAGGATGATCTAATTTCCCTGAAACAGATAAGCTACATTGGTGAATATGATAAAGCTGCTAACCTACAAGGACCCAAGCAATCTTGGGTACCTAAAAATTCTAAATGAGAATTTTGGGTGCAGGATACCTTGGAGCTGAACAAAGGATCATAAGGTAAATAAAAGCTCAAGGCACAGGTATGTACATAAATCTTTAAGTTCAGTCATCTTGCATGTTTAGTCTTGACATGTAGATAGTGCATCATACGTCTTCCCAATGTCATGTTGATGTGATGATGAGTTGTTTGCTACCTGATATCAGCCACTTGAAATTCTTGGACTTTGGTTTTGATGATGCATGTCATGGCTGCATTTTCAACTCGTTATTCATGTTAGCATTATTCAAAAGGGAGAGTCTAGCAATTGACATCATCATGTTGCATTCAGTTCAAAATCAATTGTGAATGATTTGTGTTTGCATCATATTGTGATCACACATACCTTAATGCACATCATGCTTAGTAGACACAAAAATGCACAATTATTTTTACAGCATCTTCATTGCATTGTGTATTCACATAAGTCTTAGGTTGCATAATTCATTGCCAACCCATGCATGTATTCAGGGGGAGTCAACATCAATCTAGCTTGAATCATTTTGCATCATTTCACTCTTGCACGGCCATAGTATATCAAATGTTGATGTATGAAAAGGCAGGCTATGCTTGTCTGGAAGCACTCAATATGCGTGAGGTTTCACCTCCGCCAAGTACCATGTGTCAATGTCACATATAGGCCATATAGTAAGGGGGAGTTGTCCTTGTGCAACATTCATGCATATGTTTCATGTTCATTATGTTGCATTTCACAAGTGTAAAATCATGTGTTGGTTCATGCATTTCATGTCTGCTAGATTCATGTTTAATCAGGTCAACCCCTGCATGGTTCAAGTAAATCTCTCCTTGACATTCGTCATTCTATTTGACTGCCTACATAACTCCTTGAGTGCATTCATTGCATATTCTTAGGGGGAGTCGTGTTATTTTTTCTTGGTTCACCTGTCCTTTTTGCATCTGAACCTCAATGGCCTCTAGTGTGATAATAAGTTCAAGAGACAGACATCACTACGGTGTAAGAGCTTTCTATTATATGCCCTAATGATTGTCCATTCACTGAAAATGGTTCAGATTTAATGATTTCCTTGTAGTTCTGATATATCTTGTTTGAAATCATCTATGTTCTGTAGTTTTAATAGACTTTAACTAAAGACTGCATGTTATGTCTTGAATGACTACCCTGAAATCTGAAAATCCAGACTTCATGATAATCTTGGTGATACTCTAGAGCTTAGTATTGTTTCTAAACATCTTGATGAGCTGGAATTCTTGAAAATCAATTGATAGAGCAATGATAATGTTACACGGAGAAATATGTCACGTTATCAAATCAAGTGACGAATGATATGTCATGATGTGCCTCTGTTATCTCTGTCTTAGTTACATTTAGACTCTAGGCAGAGCACTGTCATAATTGCTGAGAAATATATCTTCTCATCACAGAAATGAGTTTGGATATGTCATGACGTGACTTTGCTATCTCTGTTTATTTTGAAGCATAATAGTCAGTCTTACCAAATACCTAGGAATACTGGCGTCTAAACAACGTGTATTCTTACGGCTAGGAGGCATGTACTAGACTAGACTTCTCGTAAAATATGAGTCTTGTGCCTTCAAATGCAAAAGATACTGAAAATCACATTTGCTGCGATCATAAAATTCTATGATCTAATCATGATTGTTAAGCCTCAATACTAGTTTTTGTGCTATTTCCTTTATAGTTCTTGAATATGGATGTATAAGACAAGGGAATGTTAAACACTGTCATGATATGCGCTTCTGGTTCATTTCTATTAAACTATGGATATCGATGCCTTTTTAACTCTATTGATGATCTTGGTTTGCATTAGCTTTGAACCATATATATTGCTCCCGGCATGTTTCCAATTTCCATATAATGGCTTGCTCTTCCACTACCATTCCACTCTGATCTCTAGGACTTTTGTCAACCACTGTACCGTATCCCTCTTTTTTGCTGTTGGCAATGGGGGAGAATGTCTTGTTGTGAGTCCTTGCTGTGTCTTGTTGTGAGTCCTTGCTGTAGACTTGGGAGAAAGGGGGAGATGTTGCCTAATGTTGCCTTTGTGCGTTGTCAAAGGGGGAGAGTGCATTGTGGATATGGGAGAATCCAAGGGGGAGAGAACATTCATTTATGATGAGGGTTTATACATAGCATTCATACACTTTACTTCTCCATGCATACGTATATCCATGCATACATATCTGCATTCACATGCTTCACTATCATGGATCTTGAGCTGCACATGTTACATATGTCATAAACTTTGCCTTCTTGGCTATTTCTGTCATATAATGACTCATAGTGTTGCCATCATCAAAAAGGGGGAGAATGTTGAATACGTGTGCACCATGATTATGGTTATGGTTTTGATGATAGTAACTACAATAAGTCACACTAGGGTGCATCTGTTTAAACAATCAGTCATTTCATCGAACATGTTGTGTGCATGAGCAGTGCATGGTTTTGATAGCAAATACTAAGTCACACTGTGTTTGCATAAGACGTCATTGTGCATCTGTTTAAACAGTTAGTCATTTCATCGAACAGGTTGTGTGCATGAGCAATGCATCAGTGCATACTATTGTTCATATCTTGCATTGGTTCATTCATATAGTTGGTGCATCTCCTATGCTGCTACACATAAAGTTTATACATTGGTTGCATAGCTTGCCATGCAAAGTCTATACATTCTCCATGCATCTTCATTAACAAGTCTATACATTGGTTGCATAGCTTGCCATGCAAAGTCTATACATCCTGCAACTCAAAGTATGTACATCGTCACTGTTGCAGGCACATCAAGTCTATACAGCCAGCAAGTCTATACATCAGCAAGTCTACAGATCCTGCTAGCACAAACTCAAAGTCTGTACGTTGCCTGCTAGCAAAACATAAAGTCTGTACATTGGACGAAGTCTGTACGTTGGACAAAGTCTGTATGTTGGCTGCTAGCACAAACTCAAAGTCTGTACATTGGACGAAGTCTGTATGTTGGACAAAGTCTGTACGTTGGCTGCTAGCAAAACATAAAGTCTGTACATTCTTTAGCAGCAAGTCTGTACATCCTTCAGCAGCAAGTCTATACATTGCTTTCTGTTGTGTTCGTGTATCAAGCTACCAAGTCTATACATTCATGAAGCAAGTCTATACAGGCTCATGCATGCTCAAGGTGTTAAGTCTATACAGAGTTCATACATGCACACAAAGTCTACACATCCATCAATAGCCAAGATCAATGCACAAAGAAGTATAGCCAAGAGAATCCAAGGCCAGAGACTCAGTTGATACCTTTTAGACTCTCAAGGGTGATGCCACAGACATGAACGGGCTGCTAAAGAAGTCAAGCGACGGAGCTGAAGCGGCTAACGGACCGACCCGGGACGGACCGGGGTCTGCCCAGCTGGCGGTAGACCGCTTGCACAGGGGCGGTCGATCGCCCCAGCCAGAGACTCCCCGTCTACAGTTCTTTAAGGTGCAGGTCGACCGCCATCCAGTAGCAGTCGACCGAAAATCCCAGGGCTCACCAATCTACAGTATTTCTCAGTAGAGGTCGACCGCCACCTACTACAGGTCGACCACCAGCCCCGAGCCATCAATTGTTGACTTTTGTTTCCACTTCGAAAAGGGCCATTCAATATGGATTTGTTTAATCCAAAAGTCACCTAATCACCCATGATTTGTGGATCTGGTCTGGGGCTTGTCTATAGACCATTCAAAGTCTATAAAACCAATACAAGAGGGTTAGAAACCCTAGTTGATGAAGTGAATCAAAGAGAGCTCAAGGGAGGCCATTTCGCAAGTACTGTAGCACCTGCGTGAACAGTATTTCGGGCTGGAGTTCTTCATCCTTCCAAGGTGATTCAAGCTCAGATCTGAAGCAAAGTAACCTCTAAGCAAGCAAGAAGCATTCAAGGCTCTCAAAGGTGATCAAAGCTACATCCATACACCTCTTCATCAACTCAAGGAGATTCAAAGGAAAGATCAAGCTACATCCTATATCTGCTCCATCAACTCAAAAGGATCAAAGGAAGATCAAATCCTTAACAAATTCAAGATCCAACAATCTCAGACAAGATCTAATTCATTCTAGCATATCTTCATATCTTGTTTGAGCATTTTCATCTTGTTTCTTTCTTCATTTCATTCAATCTATTGAAACTGAAGATCGTCCCTATCGGTGGTTAGTAGGAAGGCAATCGGGAGTTCTCCGATCTGCGGTGTAGCCGTCCCTGCCAGCTTTGTGTGTAGGAAGATAGAAAGAGGGTTTTCTCTGTTCTGTGCTTTTGGGCATGTCCCCGGTCAAGCTGTGAGTCAGCAGGAAAGCCTCACCGGGTCTTGGGGAGGGGTGGATGTAGGTTGCGGGGTTGCAACCGAACCACCTTAAAAATCCATGTGTTGTGGGTTATTCTTCGTGTGTGATTGCTCTATCTCTTCTACCCCCATTCACAAGTTCGTGTGCTTTCAAACTTGGTTATCTTGTTTACACACTCAAGCACTCAGATTTGCACCTTCGGTTTTATATGCACCTTAGTTGATCACCACTGCGTTCACACACATATGAACTTTGAGTGATCAACATAGCACACACACACGTACGGTTGTTGCAAGCTATTGCATGCTCTGTGCCACTCTACTTAATTCCGCTGTGCATTGTGTCTAAGTGATTCATTCACTTTATAGGAGTGGTTCATGCTTCTGATAGATAAGAGTTTTAAATAGGCCATAGCTTGTGATAGGATCTATTCAACCCCCCCTTCTAGATCCGTTTACACCTCGCGGGACCCAACAGAGGGCTGACTCATGGAAGAATATGTGGGAGATGATGGATAGGAGGCGTATGTGGGCGTTGAAGGTGAAAGGGACTCGGGGTCAAGGGAACTTAGAAGTTGTTGGTGGATGAAGCGGGCTCGGCTATAAAGCTGTTACCAGGAGGTGATGTCGTTCAAGGCTAAGATGAACCGATACTCGGGCGTTGCATTAGAAATGATCATTTTGATTTGCTCTCCCTCTGGAATATGCCCCGGGACTTGCGCAGCTTGGCGACGCCAGCGATCGGTGAAGGTAGAGAACTCCTCGTTGGGCTTCATCTTCTCATGGGCTAGATCAACCAAGAAGTATTTCGGCCCAAGCTGGTCTTGATACTACTGAAGAAATTTCTCTTGAACGGCTTGAAAATTCACCACTTGATCTTGCGACAATGCAAAGAACCAATCTCAAGCCGGGCCTTCTAGAGAAAGACCAAACAGATAGGCCATCAAACGTTGCTCATGTCGGAATTGGGCCGACTCATAAAGAAACTCCTTCAAGTGCACGTAGGGGTTACCGGCTCCACCATAGCGGCGATAAGTAGGAATTTGTGAACGTGGTGGAAGTTGAAGACCTTGGAATGCAAATGAGATAGTCAAGAAAGTTTGGGGATCAATTCGACACTGAAGTTCATCAAGCTGGCGTTGGGTTTGAGCAATCATCTCCTCAATGGGGAGAGATCGAGAAAGATGTAAGCCAGTCTGAGCAAGAGAGGGTGAATTTAGACCAGGATTATGATAGTGGGCTGTATAAAGGGATCCGGATTGACAAGAAGGGAAGCCCATTCCAGGAGTGGCAGGATACATGGGCCTAGAAGAATCATGATCATAAGAATGAGGACCCATTGGGACAGCATCAACATGGGTAGGAGGAGCAGTCCCATTAAAAGAAGTGGGCCCATTAGGAGAATAAGAAGGGCCGCTAAAGAAATGGGGTCCATTAAGAGTAGAAGATGGAGGCCCGTTAGAAAGATGAGGCCCATTAAAAGAATGAGGCCCATTGAAGGGATAAGGCCCACTAGGAGAATGGGACCCATTAAAAAAATAAGGCCCATTAGATGAATGAGGCCCGTTATGAGAATGAGGCCCATTAAGGTGATCAATAATGAGTTTTTATGCCTGGACCGGGTCCGTTTGGCAAGCAAGAGATGATAGGTGGGCCATGAGATTTGCTTGCGGGTCGGAAGGGCCACGAGAAGATGGGCCCGCGTGGGAAGAGGAATCTACACGGGAATAGGAAGACGGGGAAGAAGAAGAGTAATATACAGAAGAAAAATGGTGCTCCATGAGGGCAAATGGAGACTTTATATAGGAAAATCAAGGAAATACAATGAGGGAAGTAAGGGCTCAAGGATCAAGGAGGGGGACTGACTCAATAATGCAAAGGAAAAAGAAAAGAAAAAGAAACTTAGAACAATGAGACTAGACAAATGGACACACAGAATGGACCAGTCTAAATGGGCCTAACAACAAAACTTATATGGATGATGGGGAATGCAACATAAAATAACACAAATGGGCTTGGACAGGCCCAAACACCACAAACAATATGAAGGATTTCACCAAGCCAAACAAGTTAACATGATGGGAAATATTTTAATGTCAAAGTTTTGGGTGGGCCTTTTAATGATTTGGATTGAGATTAATTCCCTCAAGATAGGTATCCTATAGGGAATAAGGTCCAAACTTTGGTTTGACTATGGTTAATTCCTTCACAACGTATACAAATGCAAGCCTAAGCGGTGGAACAGTACAACCGGCCCGACGTTCGTGTGGGAATCCACGGCTCGCGAGGACTTACGGAGGTCCCGGATAAGATCACCTAGTCGAGCCCAAAGGATTATGGGAGCGAGAGGATCTCTTACTGAGGGGGAATGCAACTATAATATGCCAATATGCATGATCCTATGTGCACCGGAGTGCATGCAATTTCTAGCCTAAGTCTAGCACATCAAGAGAATAATGAAATTATGCAAACATCACAAAAATGTATGAAAGAATTTAAAAAATATGAATAACAATAATGCAATACTATAAATAGGGACAACTAGGCACTAAAAGATAGGAAAAACCATAAAAGAACAACGTACCTTTGTGTTTGCCCCTGAACCTGCATGCAGATTTTATGCACAAAATGCTAAAATGATGATAATATTCAACTAGGCAAATGTGACTCAAATGATGCAAGTAGTATATGGATGGAAAGACAATACAAAGGTCTGCACAACTATCCCAAGAATAGGGCAATCTGACCTCGGGAAGCCAATTAAATCATCCAAGAAAGATGCCCCCGTAAACCTGTGCGCAGACCGCATGCAAACTATATTGTAGAAAATGCAAAAATGGAGACACTTTTTAAATATGCAAATGATGTCCAAATGATGCAAACTTTATATTTATAGAAAGACAATACAAAGGACAACACAACGCAAAAAGAATCAGCCCAATCTGACGTCGGGAGACAAAGTTATGCCCAAATGAATAAGGCCCCTGCAAACAGAAATCTTGCCCGGCCAGAACTATTAAAAGGTCCCTGGATGACCGTTTTGAACCTTTAAGCGGTCTACTGGATGACCGCCCAACTGATGGACGGTCCACGGAGGACCGTTTATAACCCCAGAGGGTTTGGGCTGTCCTAGAGAGGCCATTTAAAGCATTAGGTGGCCCTACGATAGACCGTGTAACCCTGACAGACCCGAAAACAGACAGAATGATAAAAAAGCGTGGAGAAGACTATCCAAACATGTATGAACACCCACCCAACATGCAAGAGACTAAAAATATAACGTGATGGGCACTAGGTGTCCCACCATGATCGCCAAAAAACTATAGGATGTAAATGTTTCAATCTAGCCCGCCCCCAAACTAAACAATATAAGCATGCATATAAACATGAAATTGTATGAAATGGAAAGGGGCGACGAAGAAGAGGAACCTGACCGTGATCGCCACCAAGGTTCTATGGCACCAAAAGGATGAAGATGGTGCCACGTACCTTGGAAAATATGGAGGAAGACACGACCTAAAGGGAAGCCGCTACAACGTGATCGCGCTTGAAAAGGGACGCCGGGAATCGATGTGGGTGACACCTCCTAGCCGGCTAGAAAGCAAAGGCCTCACGTTCTATCAATAGTCTCCTGCAAAACAAAGCCACAAAAGAGAGAAAACCCATTAGAATGTGAAGTGTAGCATATGTCCCGAAATGGGGGGGAATGCACTGGGGGAGGGTTTTTAACCCCTATGAATGGGTGCAAACAAAAGGTGGGTGTATTGTGCATGCATAGGATTTGAAATCATGAAAAATGATTGAGAGAATAAGGAGAAAAGTGATGTGCAAAACGGAGAAAAATGCAGAAACGTGCAGAAATAGTGCGATTTGTGATGATTTTGAAAAAGTAGGAGATGAGAACTAAGGATTGGAGCAATGAAACTGAGCCCAAAGAGATGGAAATTAAAGCTGATACTTCCCTCTTCGCAGTGGGGTCGAAGGTGTGAGTTGACGATCCGACATGGCTTCACCTCGAGTCCAAGAAGAGCCCCCCGTCGCGCAAGCGAACTGGGCAGGTTTATATAGAAATCTGTTGAAACCCAGAAGTTTCCATCAAGATTGTAGGAGATAGAGTCCACCAAATCTCGAGATCTATGGATCAATCTCGAGATAATAGATAGGATAAGAGCTAGGAACAAATGGGACTCTTTTTGGTGGAAGGATCTGGAAGATAGAGTCCTTGGAAGGTGGCCCCGGAGCCTAAGCTGGAAGAGTTTGTGTGACACGAAAATGCATAAAACCTCATATTACGGCCAAGATTCCCACGAATATATTCCACTAAATTTTGAGTTATATGGCTTGAACTCGAGATAATAGTGGTGGCAAGAAGCAGAAACAAACGGGAAGTGATTTGATGGAATATTCGAGAAGATAGACCCTTAGAAAGGTGACCCCGGCGAACAGAAATCAACCTCAGAGTCCAGCGGCGAAGAAAACGGAGTTCAGGAACTTTTGGACTCTTTGTTATATGAACGGTCGCACGATAGACCGTTCAATGAATGGGGCGGTCTAGGGGTAGACCGCCCAACGAACCAGGGGGCGATCGGGAGACTTTTGGCACAAAAATTAATAAAAGGTCATCCACAGACCGTTTTTTGACATAAGCAGTCTTAAGAAGACCGTTTATTGACATTTCAAAATTAATAAAAATAAAATTTAAAATCTTAAAAAATTTAAAAAAGTTTCTGTTCATGGGCGGTCAACTGTTGACCGTTTTACTGTTGGGCGGTCATCTTGTGACCGTTTAATTGAAGGAACGGTCAACTGTTGACCATTTTGCTGTCAAGCTCGCGCGACTTTTGAAATTGAAGCATATCTTAAAAACAGTGCAGAATTAGCGAAAGTGGTATAATAAGAAATTGTAGATAACTAAAAGCGGAACAACTTTTATGAAGAGACAAAGATGAAAAAACAATTAGAAGAGAGAGAAAATGGGGTGAGAACATAGAAAAATACTGAGGCTTGAAAACGGTGGAGAATTGGATAATGGCGTAGACGAAGAAAATGTAGGGCTTTAAAAAAGGAACAACTTTGGTGAAGGACACTTAATGAATAGAGGAAAGGAAGGGGATGAAAAAGGACCACTTTTTAAGACTGTTCAGCGAAAGGGGCCGCATTCCTGAGGGAAGTCGACCTAAATGGGCCGTAAGTCGACTTGGAAGGCCGGAAGGTGATAGAATAGGCTCCAGGGCTCTAAGAAATCATGATCTCCAATGCTCAAAGGGAATTGAACAATGAAATGGGCTCGAAATCCATCCAAGGAATGCTCCAAAATAACGAGTAATTCGGGACATCAAAATGATGAACAAGAGAAATGACGCAACTTGCAGACTAAAAATGGGTGTCAACAAGCCCACGTCAGACTGGCGCTTCCGAACCAAGAGACATGTGAAAAGGTGCCTATCACTATGGTGGTACGGCCACCAATGCACAATGCCTGTTCGGAGCCCGCACTCCTAGACAAAACAAGCCCTATGACAGGATTACAGCAGTAGCGCCTGTCGCCACCCGAGGCACCTTGTGCACCAAGCATACCACCTGAACCGGCAATTCCTACACCACAAGGTGAACGACTTCAAACTTCTCCCTCCTAAAAGCCCTCTCATGTTCGACTCTCAGTCCCTTGCAAAGTGCTCGGCAACTGAGAGTAAGGGGGAAATGAGGAGGGTAAATCCAGTTTAGCCCAAGCTGTGCCCAGTAACGATGATGGTCTCGGTTTGGGCTCATCGTTACTGGGCCCAGGACCGATGAGTCCAAAGCTACGGCCCAAGCGCAGTGATCGTCGGAAGGCTCTCCGACGACCGACCGTTGCCCCCATGACGTCGTCCTTGACCCCATAACGAACGAGCACGCCCCATGAGCGACATAAGACTCACCCCGGGACCAGCCGACGTCGGGATAATCGCCCTCTAACGGGAAACTCCCACCACTATAGCAGGAAAACGTTACTCCCCTACTTATGCCTTCCCTATCAAGGGATAAGGCCTCCCCGCTCTCGGACAACCCCTATAAAGAGGAGGTCTACAGAGAAGACAGACACGGTGGATACTTCTGCCAAAAAAAGCTTCCTACAGAGAAAAGATCGACCATACCTACTACGACGATAGAGAGGACATGCCATACGTCCAGAGAGAGAATCCCTCCTACACGACCTTACCACTCAGTGAGCACTCTCCGAGTGCCCACTGGGAGCAGCGAGCACTCGTGGTGAAGGCTGACCCATCTCTCGGATCCTCTACTACGGCCTCCACATCTGTCTCACTTTTCTCTTCCCTATTCTCCATTGATCCGTTGCTGACTTAAGCATCGGAGGGTTGTCCCATGGGGTAACACCCGAGACTCCTTCTGACGCCCCTTATTTTCTGGTGCTTGCAGGCCTCCACGGGTGCAGGACGACTTCCCCAAGAAATAAATAGAGAAGGTGGTACGTGGCATAGGAATCATTTTTCTGCCTCTACAGTGACCATCACCCTAACACTATTTCTTGTAGCATATTTAATAAATAACACATGTTAAAAATTTAATAACTATGAACCCTGACGTTAAAATTTTTGCATGAACATATTTCTGGACTCAGATTTTTCTCTATAAGACCATGTCTTTAGTTTCCTGAAAATCCCTGTACACATCATTATGCTACTATTCAAGCTAATTTGAAAAAAATGAATAATGTTTTGTGCCTAGTAACGTACCTCCCTGATATATTATAACATGTATACATAAAAGATTTGGTGTCTGTCTGAACAGACGTTCATTCTTGAAATAGCGCCTCTGTAAGGAGACGCAGATTCCTATTAATTAGTTAAAATTTGAAATAAACCAGAAATTTATGAATTAATGTCCATCACATGGATGCTATATTAAAGTATGGCGCCTTCTCGAACGGTCGCCAATTTATTGTTATACTATTTAAATTTAGTGAATTATTGATTTGGCGCCTCTCTGGAGAGACGCTCATTCTTTAATTAACGCCCTTCCGTTGGACGCTATTTCCTTATCTCTCATGTTTTATCGAGTTTTGACCCATATCGCAGGTCTTCTGGCACTGCTATCTCAAGTCTGAGATAGAGTCCCTATTTTCATGAGTTGTCACGATGACACCTCAATTCTTGGAGATAGAATGACTCTCCGCCGGATATTCCTTCTACTAGACCGGAATTTCTTTCTCTAAGGCCTCCGTAAGCCTCCGCTAGCCTTGGATTCCCTCAAGGCAGTCGAACGAGTTGTACCCTCAAAACCCTGGAACCATGTTTGTCATGTAACTCTGAAGAAATATGATACTCTAGCCATCACAGAGCACTGTTTGTGGTCTTCTGTGAGAGTCTGTCTCTGTCTGGAACTGGCGACCAGATAGTGGATGCCAATTTAGAATTAGCGACCACTTGAAGTGGCGTTATTTCTTCGTGCCTGCATTGTTCACAGAATTGGCGGTCACCGTAGTGGACGCTATTTCTGTATATGGCGGCGATCTGAGTGGACGCCAATTAGCCAGTTTCATGAATGTCTTGGTTTTATGAGATTTATCGCTATGTCATCATTACTCAAAGATCTGTCCTTGAAATCTCTATTCCATGAATCTACCTTATTATCCTACAATGGCTTATTCCTTTTGAATTCTATTGGCTATAAACTATAGTGGATGTCGAAATATTTACATGATTCAATGCTTGGCGTTAATGGGGCCCGGTCTGGTCTTAGGAGGAGCACTCGAAAGTACTTGTGCCCAGGAGAGCTATATTGACCACTATGTGGCATTACACCGGAGTGCATGACTTGCTAGATTATGACATTCCACGATCTCGTACTTGACATGATATGACGTGACTTGTGTTGCCCGGAAAGGGTATTTACTTGCAACATTTAAATAGCCAATTATCATGACATGACTTGATTGCTTGATATTTCTTGCTACTTTACATGACATCTTGAAACTTGCTAGTTCCTGTTATCACCTCTTGATATTCCTTCCCGACATTATTGTGCATTCATGCTTAGCTATACTTGCATTACATGTAACTTGTAATTTACTTAAAGCAAGCTTGTTCTTGAGATGTAATCCCTACTGAGCGTTCGCTCACCTAGTGTTTTCTCCTATTTTTCAGGTAATTCCGATAGCGAGACTCATTCGGACGGAGATGACCAAGAGTGATGAGCGTAGAAGCCGACCAAGATATCTACATCGAGTCTTTTACACTTTCTTGAGTCGATTATTGTATTTTTCTCTTCATTGAGTTAGAGTGTCATAAAAGTACTTTTGTTTTGAAGAAATTATGTAATGAAGTTAGTTGGAGTTATTAATGAATAAAGACTTTGGTTATCTCTTGTCTTTTGCGCACTCTAAGTGTCGAATTTCCTTGTGCTCTGATTGACATGATTGTTATAGACTCGTCACGCATATCGGGTTCCTTCCACACTCGGGGAATGACAATTTTTATGGCATTAGAGCCTAGGTTTTCAATTTACCTAGGTTACCAAAGTCCAGGGATAGGTTTTGTTTCCTTTACCCGGTGAGATGGGTAGAACCATGGGTTTAGTCAAAATAGGGCATAAAAACCTTATGGTTTAGTTAAATATTAATTAAGTTTAATTCCCTTGTAGGATCATGGCCGCCAAAAGAGCCCAGTGGCGCGACATGAAACGGACCGTTCAAGGTCTTATCCAGGCGCTTCATCAAGTAGCGTAGGGCGATATGAACCGTGGAGCCGGAGATCTCCACCGAAGCTTTAGGAACATGAACCCACCTAATTAAGTTCGTCGACTCTTCCGACCCGGATGACACCGAGAATTGGATGAAGGAGATAGAACACATATTCCATGTCATGCAATGCATGGACGAAGAGAAGGTGTTATTGGCCACTTTTCAACTAGAGCGGGATGCCCGATTCTGGTGGGAATTTATGGAAGCCACTCTGCCATATGATCACATCACATGGGGCAAGCTCGTAGAGTACTTTAATAACAAATTCTTATCGGACCATATACAAGAGAAGAAAGCTGCAGAATTTGTCGCGTTAAAACAAAGGAGTTTATCAGTGGCCGAGTATGAGGCCCAATTCTTCAGGCTGTCAAGGTATGCACCACATCTTGTGAGTATGGAGAAGATGAAGGCCTGAAGATTTCTTAATGGGCTTCGACCACAATACATCACACAACTGGTGCCGATGGACATACAAGTTTATTTGGAGATGGTATGGCGAGCCCAACTACTAGAAGATGCCACGGAGCTGTCTGATAGAATCCGTGGGAGAGACAAGAAGGAGAATGTCACGAGCTCGGGAACGTTCAAACCCTTTTTTAACAAGAAGAGATCCAATAATAGTGGTGATTCCTCCAAAGAAAGAAGCCTAAGAAGAATGACAAACCTTTCTTCATCACCACTACACCATCTAAGGAGGTCTGCAAACATTGCGACAAGGCCAAACATAAGGCCGAAGAGTGCTGGCGAAGGTTGGGAGCTTGTCTCCAATGCGAGAGCTGCGACCATCCGGCCGCTTTGTCGTGCCTTGCGGGCAAAGCCCCATAGTAGTCGGTCACTCCAGCCACGTACCAAGTGAGCATTTGAAGATGCTGGCTTGCTTGAATGCTGGCCGGATGGTCAATGAGCGTCGAGATTGTCAGCATAATTTCTTCATAGAGGGGCGGCCTACAGCAGCCCAGTCTTGTATCTTTTCTTTCCTCTAGGTTTGCTAGTTGTTCCCGATCTTTGCTCATAGTGTTAGCAGCTTCCGAGGGTTTTTGTGCCTCCAGAGAAGTATCTTCGAGGCCTCGGACATGCCCCCAGATAGCCCAAGCGATGTAACTCACACTTTAGCAGGGCAGGGGACAGCTCGTGGCACGTTGACTGGTGCCGAAGGTTTGCAGGTGAGCTGGCCTTGCTTTGTCATCCCACCTTGTGCTTCTATTGGCCCGACTAGTACGAGAATGGAGAGTTGGCTTCCGAGAAGCCTTTGTTAGCACTTTGATCTTCTCTTCTATTTCTTCCTCTTTTCTCAAAGCCAAGGCCTGTGGCTGCTTGGGCACCCAAATTTGCTTAAATCTGATTAGCTTAGGGGCTGATCCTCCCTTTGAGCTGGACTCGGAACAGTCCATTCCTCTTTGGGCCAGTGCCTGGAAGGCATTTTGTACTGGCACCATGGAAATTACCCGGTTGGGTATAACTTTGGCATGTCGGCCATTAAGTAAGACACAGACGCCTCCAATAAGTATGGACTTGCCGGAGGTAGAGAGATGGCGTCGCAGCATGCCGGTGTTTCTTCTAGCCGCCCTCCTGGCAGCCGCCGAGCGCTTCTTGTTACTGGAAGTGCGAGAGTGAATGTGGTGGACGTAGCAGCCCACCGTAGCAGCATTAGTTATGGTCTCCTTTGCAGTAGCGACCGGCTTCATCTCTTGGACATCCAGGAGCTCGTCGAAGGCCACCCCCAAGAAGTTGGGGAAGCCTACAACTGGGGGAAATTGTCGAACTTCGTCGGAACATCCAGGTAGTCGTACCTGGCGTGATCAGCAACCATGAGTGGTCCGAATGAGACAGCCACCAAGTAGATCAACATGCAACCTGCAATTTTAGGTTTAAAGCGAGTTGGTATTTTAGGAGGAGGCCGTTGGGCCCCTAATCCTGGTGAGAAGATGAAAGGAAACCTAGTCCCACCGGGCATGCCAACTTGTAGGACGCACTCGAAATATTCATCTTTTAATTCGTTTATTCTCTTTTATCAGTGTTTTATCTTTTAGCGCTTTATTGACTGCGAGGGCGTGCCAGTCACCAAAGTGACATTTATTCGGGCTTCAAGACAGGGATGGTCTGAAGCCGCGAGTGCGCTCCGTCTAACTTACCAGACAATTGTGGGTATCGGGTCGGGAGTAATAACCCACCGTGTCATAAAGGTCACGGCGTTAATTACATCTCCTCGGAGAGGAGAAAACTCTTGATTAAATGCCAGGGGAAGGGGGGCCTCAGGCCTTAAATCAATATTAATTAAAGAAAGGAATGAGAATTCTGAACTTCAATAAAGTAGACCCTATTGAAGGGTAAACAGTTGAACAAAGCCGGTCATTAATTGACCCATTCATATCTAGACAATAGTCCCAATTTATAAATATATTTGCGAGAGATATGGCAAGTTTGATATTCGGGAGTAGATCCCAATAGAAATTCGGTTAAAACATAGCGAGCTATCGGCCAAGAGTGGGGTCAAGCTTTGACCATGATGGGATGATCCCAAGGCTCAAGCATGGCCCACAAAGGCCTCGTCAATATCCCCATGCATAGGGTCCAAGGGTGGTGGGAGCTGCATCATTTTTTCTTTTCCTTTGTTGTAGGTTTATTTATTTCCTGCTATTCTTTAAGCATTATCATATTTTTTATAAGGGTTTGTACCATCAATATTATTATTTTATTATCTAATTTATCATTTATTTTTTTGTTATTATCATTTCTTTCTTTTCTTTTATTCCTTCTGAAATGTAGAATGGGCTGAAGGCCACTGTGTCGACGTAGGCTTCTCTGGGCGTCGACGCACAACGCCAGCTAGGGTTCTAGAATGAAGGATGGCATCGATGCGTAAGGAGCACAGCGTTGATGCATGAGGCCATGCCAGGGGCCACACGTAGAGTGCTACATCGACGCAGAGCATGGCTGCATCAACGTAGCCCACTTGGTGGGAAAAAAACCCTTTATCTCCCGCTCCTTCGTTAGTTCGTTTTGCGAGGTTAGTTTGGGAGTTCAAAGTGGATTAACCCATGTCCCTTCTTCAGCTTCAAACATCATTCTTTTATTTCTTCTTTTGCATATGGAATGAGCTAATGCATGCTCTGTTTAGCAAGAACACAGTGCAAGTAACGGCTCTATGCAAGCACCCACTTGGGCATGTAATGCGTTTGTGCAGTGGGATCGTGGTACGAGGCGGAGTTATGTACTCGTGCATAGTGGGAGGATCTAGGTGGGCACAGCCCACCCTTCATCAGTCCACCATTTGATATACCATAAATCATGGGCTATGGCATTCAAGCATACACATGGAGATGCATAGGGTTTATTACATGAGACATGCATAATGCATAGAATAATGATTTAATTCTACTCATGGATGCTAAGCAAATGCTAGTGTCGATGCAGATGCATCGATGGCATACAGTTGGTTTTAGCTGGCTGGTTGCCAGGCAATGGCTAGGCTCAAGTAGGTTTAATCCTGGGTGATCAGAGAGAACCTGCCAGAAGGTAGTTTAGCAGGCCGGCTAACCGGTGCATTGTGTGGCAGAGCGATGCGTTAACATAGCGAGGGTTCGATCGGCCAAAATTGGAGATTGGTAGACCGAATTCATCAAATGGTCGACCGAAATCAGAGATTAGTTCGTGCAGAGGGCTCAACTTGCAAGCAAGCGCATGCATGATTTAATATGCATATGAATGGATTGCCTCATGATGAGGAATGCATGGGGGAGTGATTTTAACTAATGCAAGTTCAGAAGGGGTCGATGCGGGATGCATAATGCATGATGATTGCTAGATTGGTTTCACAACAGAGCTGGTCGCTGGTCAACCGGTGGACCCAAAAGGAAATTAGTGCGGGATAGCTAGAATAAGGTGAGATCGATGTAGGATTTAAGTGGGACGAGGTGAGGTCAACGCAGAGAGTAGCCTGTGGGCAGATTCAAAGGAGAAGAGGGTTGACCTTATGGGTCGACCCCTACTGCAGCGGGCTTCAAATCACCATGTATTCAGCCAATGCAGAATGCATGAATGCATGAGTAATTGCACATGGAAATTAGTCCTTCGGACTGTTTAGCTATTTCTTTTAATGCATTGCTTTCTTTTCATTAATGCCAGCACGGTGTTTCTTTGTTCGTTCAGTCAATTTCTTCATTTCACATCTGCCCTTGATCAGTTTATTCACAGCGTTGATGCAACGATATGTTCATAGCTTGTTTGATTGTATGTTTAGCATGCATACGCACTGTCTTCAATAGTTTTATTAATTCAACATGTTTTTTTGTTTCTTTGTGTGTCTAATCATTAGTCTTAGCATTTTTTAGCCATTGGTTCTGCCCATGTTTTAGCATTAGTTTAGTTTTGTTGAGTCCATAATTCTGAGAAAGTTTGGGCAGCACCTCCCCTGGACCTGAGTTTTGGGGGTGAAAAATAGGAAACGCATCCACAGAAATTCTGAGATGGCCCCAAAATATAAGGATGTGCACGGAAGCGGCAACATCCGAGGACGCGCACGGAAGGGGCAATGTCCTTGAAACCCGAATTGGGCATGGACGCCTCGAGGGCTAGCCTAGAAAGGGCGCCACTGACCCAGGGGTTAGCAGCATTTCCATCTCTAAAATTTGCATTGTTTATGCTAGCCCTATGGCCATTAATATCCCACCCTCGACAAAGCATTCCCCAGAGAACATGCTATAGAGAAGAAGATCCCTTAGGGGGTATGAGAGTGGCCAGGAAAGCATAAATCTAAACGATATGCGGTCATAGTGTATCCCTTCCCCATGGCGGGTTCATGATAATGATCGATAGCAAAGCATAGAGAAAGCGTCTTATTACCCCATGGCGTGGGAGCACATAACCATGCTATGAAATTAGCAAGCATGTGCCCCGAATGGGGATTGGAGATTATAGCAGACAGTGCTCATCAAGAGATGAAAATGTAAAAAATTTCCATGGGGATGAATCCGAGTGAACATCACACCGGTGATAGAGTGCTTGTGTGTGAGTGGCATGGAAGCCAAGGTGATCCTATGCAGCAGACAACAAACTCTCAACGAGCTAGGATTTAGGTATAGGGAAATAGCAGAAGAACTATAGATTTCAGCAGACTTTAGGATTGAACCAGAGTCCCCACAACCCATGAACTTGGGTGAGGAGGCACATGGTCATTTCCACGCACATCTGGTATGCTGAGCAGCAAGAAGAGAACATATATACATCGAATACGTAGACATCATGTGCAATGAATACACAAGAGAACTGGAGATCGAGGCAGGTGATACAGACCTATCCAGGGGCTTTGGGAGGGTATGAAACATATTTACTGTTGCCAAGAAGAGCATTAATCCATCATAAGAACTAGGGTAGCACAGCGTAATCTACCTCGTCCAGGAGAGCAAAAAAAGGCCCAATAGTAGACCCTCGTCTAGCAAATCGAGGAGGGCAGAACCCAGACCCAATCCATTGTAATTGGATAGGCTGGGTCTGGACTCCTCTCATGATATAGAGCTCTCTTCTAGGTGATGAAACCAAAAGGAAAAGAAGGAGATACAACAGTAGACTCACAGCGAGCTGGGGAATTGGTGTAAAGAGAATACGCCAAGACAGACACATAACATTCAAACATTGAAAGCATCCATCCCATTTATTCATTTGCATAAACGAAAAAAAAGCATACATCATCCCAGACCAAATAGTCCAGGGAGCAAACAACAGGAAAATGAATATAAGAAATAGGAAATACATAGCAGAGGGGAGGAGGGAAAGGAAAGGGGGAGGGCGGAGCATTGACTCCTCTGCCTCCCCATTCATAGCATACCTCTCTCTCTTCTCTCTTGCTATCTTTTCTTCACACACAGGAGTAGCAAAGAGGAGCTCTAGGATTTTTGAACAGCACCAGCGAGAGGAGAAGAGCAGAGCCACCGGGGGGCTTTCTCTCCTGGACATTAGGTCTTTTTTATAGTAACAACAGCCCTTTTCTTCTTTTTCAAGGCAAGGGAGAGCAAGAATGTCCTCCAATGATTGGAGAATATTGCCCCACGCGTCCTGGTACGGTCGTACAGCCTTCTGGACGGAGCTATAATCAGGCTTTGAGAGTGAGCACGAGCCGCACGCGTGACCCGCGCCCTTACGGGCTTCTTCGCGTTCTGAGGGTGCATCGACACAGGTAATGAGCTACGTCGACGCATCCCTCTTCCAGGGATTGTTTGACCCGTTTGCTACTTTCAGTATCATCGACGTGAGAGTTTCAGTGCATCGACGCGATCAATGAGCCAGAAAGGCCCTTTCCCCGTCTGTCTTCAGTGGCGTCGACACTGGGGCTATGGTGCGTCGACACCGCCAACGAGCCAGCACGAGTCATTTTGCCTTGTTCTTCAGACGCGTTGACGCATTCAATGAGTTGCATTGACGCAACTTTTTATTTAGGGCTTTTCTTTCTTCTTTTCTTCATTTGACCTCGCTTGATCTCTACGTGCCAACTTTTAAGCGTCCACAAATGCCCCCCACCCGTGGGTGTCACAGGCGACGGACAAGCATGTGGGGCACGCAGGTGCAGGTTTCTTCATCGTCTCACCGAGGTAAAATCAGGTGGGAGTAAGGGCTTGCGCCATAGTGGGATAGAAGGTTTTATCAAGGGTGATAGCATTTCAGCTGGTCTGAGACGGAAGGTCTTAAGCCATTAGGTTATAGCGGCTGGCCTCAACAAGAAGTCAAGATTGAGAGCAGACTGCGAGAGCCGAGATTTAGAGAGTTGGCCACGAGGGCCAAATTTGAGAGAGCAGGCTGCGGGAGCCGAAATTGAGAGAGTTGGCTGCAAGATTCAAAACTGAGAGAGCAGGCTACGAGGGCCAAAATTGAGAGAGCAGGTTGCGAGAGCCGAAATTGAGAAAGCTGGCTGCGAGAGCCAAAATTGAGAGAGCAGGCTATGGGAGCCAAAATTGAGAGAGTTGGCTACGAGAGCCAAATCTGAGAGAGCAGGCTACGAGGGCTAAAATTGAGAGAGCAGGCTACGAGATTCAAAATTGAGAGAGCTAGCTACGAGAGCTAAAATTGAGAGAGCAGGTTGCGGGAGCTGAAATTGAGAGAGCTGGCTACGAGAGCCAAAACTGAGAGAGTAAGCTACGAGGGCCAAAATTGAGAGAGTAGGTTGCGAGAGCCAAAATTGAGAGAGCTGGCTGTGAGAGCCAAAACTGAGAGCAGGCTACGAGGGCCGAAATTGAGAGAGCTGCTACGAGAGCCAAAACTGAGAGAGCAGGCTACGAGGGCCAAAATTGAGAGAGCAGACTGCGAGAGCCAAAATTGAGAGAGCTAGCTGCGAGAGCCAAAACTGAGTGAGTAGGCTATGAGGGCCAAAATTGAGATAGCAGGCTGCGAGAGCCAAAATTGAGAGAGCTAGCTACGAGAGCCAAAATTAAGAGAGCAGGCAACAAGAGCCAAAATTTGTTCATCTTACTTTCATTTATTTTCTTTTGTTATTACCTTTTATTCAGGCATGCAGGCATCCATTGACAGCAGGTACACAAAATAATATATGTATATATATCTATATATATATATATGTGTGTGTGTGTGTGTGTGTGTGTGTGTGTGTGTGTGTGTGTGTGTGTGTGTGTAGCATAGCTCCCCTCTATAGGGGTAGGATAAGAGTGGTGCCCCTGATTCATGGATAGAGTGCGGCCCATGAAGCGCAACTAAAGGAGCGATACATTTGTCAAGAGGACATTGCATAGCCTATGCGCATAGTTTAATCCACCATCCATACCCGAGGCAGCTTCTCCGTGGTGTGAAAGTGCAAGCATATGAGCAGCGAACTAAACATAAGGATATGCAAATGTTCTAAGAAACACTAGAGGATTACTCTAGGGACTACACATGCAGCTTAGGCTTTCGACTTTCGATAGCTCACACAACCCCCTTGTTTATTCTGAATTCTGGACTTCACCCTTTAGCGTGAGTTTCCTCATGTGTCGCAATGGGGATTCCCGACTACTAGGATTTATCCTTGTTACACTTTTATTGCGGAGTTTGCTTCACCGCTTTCGCACGAGTCTCCTCATTTGTTTCAGTGGGAATTCCCGGCTACTTGGATTCACATTTCACTTTTTCATCATTCCTTTCATTCTTTTTTTTTTGAAGGGAGCAGGTAACTTTCTCCTCATGATTACCTTTCGTGGGAGTATAGGAACTTGAGCATCCATAGAGTGTTAGGAAGAAATTATGCGATACTTATGGTTAAAAATCATTGATCACATCATGTGTAGAGTGTGGGAGTTTTGCCTCAGGTGTATTTCATGAGTTATGCTAATAACATAGACATGACTCTTCCCCTTGACGTATGCACCCATCAAAATTGATTTTCCCCTTAAAGATTTGTCGGGGCGCATGCATACCCAGAACCGGGGCAGTATTATTTAGCAAGGAAGCATGGTCCTAGAAAGTTCGAGGGAAGTGTATTAAATATATATAGTAAACAAGCATGCACGTAGGGCAAGTAGTCATTCAAAATTAAGAGCACTCTAGAGAAATTTTTTGTTTGTTGTTTTTTTTTTCTTTTTTTATTATTATGATTTTTTGTTTGTTTGTTTTATTATTATTATTGATATTTTGGTGAATCCTAGTGGGACCAGAATAGGATAGTAAGTTTTGACGAAAAGTCTAAGCGGAGAGCAAAAGAGCGGGCTTCGGAGGAAGTCCAGGCCGAAAGTTGGAAAGCCGGTTGTAAGAGCCAAATGATGGTGGGAGAGCAGGCTTTGCAAAGTCAAAGGGTAGCTGGAGACTAAGCTGTATAAGGCCAAGGGTGGCTGGGGAGCAGGCTGTGTAAGCCCGAGGATAGTGGGAAAGCTGACTGCGTGAGCCCAAAGAAAGTGGGAAAGCAGGCTGTGTAAGCCCACAGAAAGCGAGTAATCAAGCTGTGTAAGCCCAAGGATAGCTAGAGAGTAGGCTTCGAAAGCTCAAAGGATAGCAGGAAAGCAGGTTGCAAAACTCAAAGATAGTTGGGGAGCAGGCTACGTAAGCCCAAGGGATAGCAAGAAAGCTGGTTGCAAAATCCAATGATAGCTAGGGAGCAGGCTATGTAAGCCCAAGGGATAGCGGGAAAGCAGGTTGCAAGACCCAAGGATAGCAGGAAAGCATGCTGTAAAAGCCCAAGGGATAGCGGGGGAGCAGGCTGTAAAAGCCAAAGGATAGCGGGAGAGCAGACTGTAAAAGCCAAAGGATAGAGGTAAAGCAGGTTGTAAAAGCCCAAAGATAGCTGAAAAGTATGCTGTAAAAGCCAAAGGATAGCGGGAGAGCAGATTGTAAAAGCCAAAGGATAGTGGTAAAGTAAGCTGTAAAAGCCCAAGGATAGTAGGAAAGCAGGCTGTAAAATCCCAAGGGATAGCGGAAAAGCAGGCTGTAAAAGCCAAAGGAAAGTGGTAAAGCAGGCTGTAAAAGCCCAAGGATAGCAGGAAAGTAGGCTGTAAAAGCCCAAAGGATATTTGAAAGCAGGCTATCAAGCCCAAAGGATATTTGAAAGTAGGCTATCAAGCCCAAAAGGATATTGGGAAAGTAGGCTGTAAGAGTCGAAGGGCATTTGGAGAGCGGGCTACGAAACCCAAAGGATAGTGAGAGAGCGGGTGGTGAAACCCATATGATATTTGGGAGAGCGGGCTATAAAAGCCCAAAATCAAGGAGCAGGCTTTGCCTGAGGGTCCACGCCATTTGAATTATATCGGTTATTGCGGTGGGACAGATGGCTTGGTCCCGATAGCGGGCTTTAGCGGGGATGGCTGAGCTAAGAGTGTAACACCCCGGTTAAATAATAAAATATAAAGGTAAATTTTTGAAATATCTATTGGAATTAAAGTTATTTCCTTGCTATTTTTATGATTTTCTTAATTAAAGAATTTTGTTTATTTTTGAAAGCGGCCAAATTATGTCGATCAAAAAAATAATTATTTTTCTACAATAAAAAGAATTTCATATTTCATAATGTAATTGAATTTTCCACAATAATCTGAATTTAATATATATATATATATATATATATATATATTAAATTAATGCGATTTCACCCGTAGGCTAAAGTTTCGACTAATTTCTAAAAATATGGAAAAATTATATTCTTGTAGAGAACCAAGTGTTTAACAATATTGTCAACTGGTCCGACCCCTAATAAAAATTTAATAGGGCTGAATTAAAGAATTAATAGTAAAATTCGTTGTTTTAATAGGTTAATCTTAAACGATCAAATTAGAGCCCAATTCATAACCATTTGAGCCCAAACCAGGCCCAATCGAAAGGTTAACCTTAGAAGCCCTTTTTCTCTTTGAAACCCTAGACTCTAGAGCCTTTCAGCAGCGATGGCGACGCGGATTTGGTCAATGGACCGAAGTTTTAGGCGCTTTTCCTTCACTTGGACTCTTGAGTCCAATTCGATCCCTAGAATGGCCTATAGGCTCAATAAATAGAGGGCTTTTGCATCCCTAGTCCTCCTTTTTATTTTCCAATAAGTGGTGCAAGCAATCGTGGTCGATCGAGGGAGAATTAGGCCAGGAACGTTGACATGTTCGCGATTAGGGTTTTAGCGCGTCTTCCCTTTCTTCTTCCAAATCGGTAGGTGTCTCTCAGGCTGAACTAAAATTTGATTATACCATCTTGTTCGCATTTCCGAGCTCTTTCTTTTGATACCAAATTGCCCAATTTCCATGCACCATGTTACTCTATTTTCATTATTTACCCCGAGATACGTTCGAAGGGTTAATTTTCATATTGATCTATTTTACGTTAGTTAAATCACTTTAGATTTTAATTGAAGCATGTGATCTTATGCAGTTTTGAATTCTCTTTCTAATAGTAGTATTTTTCCCAATTTTTATTCACCCTAATGCTCGAAATCAAAATTTTTATCATGATGTGTTGAGGCTCATAGTCGGTGGAGTCTCGGGTTGCTAAACGGTCCTTTCAGAGACCACTAGTAATATAGCAGTCGCACGATAGACCGCTTCAAGCCTTGCATTTTAAATTTAATAAAATGTATGCATATTTACTTTCTAACCAATAAACGACCCTACGATAGACCATTTTATCCTTCAGGCGGCCCTACGATGGACCGTTTCACCCTTCTGGCGACCCTTATATAGACCGTTTCATGGCCTCTGGCAGGAAGTTCTAAACTCTGTTTTATGCATTTTTAACTAGAAAACTTACCCTGTCTAGCATGATATCTTGACCTATAACTATGTAGAACGCAATATTAATCTAGTATTTTGGTTAGAAACATAAAATTCCTTTTTATTTACATGAAAGATGGCTTGAAAATCATAAGTTATGATCATGTGAAACTTGATAAAAGCTTGGTTATTAATCTTGTAAATTTTGAACCATGCTATTATAAATTGTTTTGTTATGATTTTGATATCATTGTTTGATAGTCATATCACTCCGGCGAGATTGACTGACCGCATCGTCTCGTTTTCCGTGTTTCATCTAGCCTCAATATTGTAATAGTTGGGACTCTCCGCCGGACATTCCTTCCGTCGGACTAAGACCACTATTATGAGACCTCCGTAAGTCCCAGTGAGCCTGGGATTCCCACCAGGACGTCGGGCGGGTTGTACCCCCAAGACCTGAACTCCTGGACGTGTTTGATTCGTGTTTTGGGCCAGTCCAAATTTGGATTGTTCTGTGACCTTAGTGACCCAACTTGAGACTGCTAATCCATCCTTGGAGGCCCAGGTTTAGACCGCTATCTTTCTCTTGGCCTGGTTATGTAAGGGGCTTGGATTAAGTCTGATTATTTTCAACCCAGTCAGTTCTAACCTGGCCCAATCCGTTTTATTGGACTTTAGCTTCATAGGCTGAGCTCTTGTTTGGACCCATTCTGATTCGGGCTGAAATGAGGGCCCTTTTGGGTTCACTTTTAGAACCCGTTATACTTAATTGTGCGCGGTCTAAGGTTAGACCGTCAATATCACCTTAGCGGCCCAGTTATTGACCGCTAAAGTCAAGATTTAATATCATTTTCCGTGTTTTGTTGTGGTGATAGCAGTCAAATCAAGGTTTACCTTGAACTGCAAAATCTTGCTTGATCCTTGTTCTTCCACTTGATATCCATTCCAATTTTATTGAAATATCATTTGATCTTAGTTGGTAAGTTACATAGCTTAAACCTTGGAACTCTTGGCCATTAAACATTGTGGATATCTAGATTTTGTGGGATCTATGATCCAAATAAATCAATGCCAAGGCAATCATTTTAAGGGCCCAGTCTTGTCCTGGGAGGAGCACCCGAAAAGTACTTGATCCCCGGGGAGGTGAATGACTAGGTGTGGCATTTGGCACCAAGTACTATCTAGCATGTTGAGTCTACGACATTCCACACTCTCATGACACTTGCTATACTTGCTTGAAAGTAGGAACTGCTTGCTTGCATGACATGACTTGACATGACTTGACTTGAAATGGCCATTCATTGAAAAGTTCTTGATAATGGTGCTTGATATCTCGGCTTGCAAATATCCCTTTCTATTTATCTATTGTTTATCTTCTGATCGCGTTGGTTACTTAGTTGGCTTTAATTGAGTTTCCTCCATTATTTATACATTCCTGAAAATGATTAATTACTTAAATTTTGCCTGATGATAGAGAGTAATTCCTACTGAGCTTTTCGCTTACCCCCCTTATTTCCATCCTTTTCAGGTAATGTGGTAGATGGAATGCTTGCAATTGGGATCGGGTCAGCGTGATCGAGTGAACCTGGAGCCTTGAGACCGAGTCTTTTTATTCTCTTGAGTCTAGTTATATAGTGGTCTTGCCATTTTCTCTTCTTTAATTCTTTTATTGAGTCCACATTGTATTTAAATTTTCAAATATCAATAGCACTATAATTTTCTCAAATCAATGGTCTCCATGTGTTTGAATATTATTTATTGTGTTTATTTATTTTCTGCTCTAATTATCATGACTGGTTCGTTGCAACGTTCCGGGCATCGCTTCCCGCTGCTATCGGTTCGGGGCGTGACAAAGAGGTAAGATATTTCGAATATGTGAAAGTGGTTTTGGCCGAGACGACCGAGCCGAAAGATGGGATACTTGATATATAACAGTGGGTTCTTCTTTTATCTTCAGCTTTTCTTTCTTCTTTTGTTTTCAACATTTGCCCCTAGAGTGGAAAACCATCTACATCTTGAATTTTTTTTCCGACTTCTTACCATAGCTTGAGGGGCTTGAAATGCCCTTTATAATAAGTGTTGCATCAACTGGCACAGTGAGGCCGTGTTGGCCGACGTCTTAAAGATGGGAAATTGGTGCGGGCGAGGTGGGTCCACCTTGTATTCACCCATTCATAATTCACCTTTTTGAATCAGACCTTCGATGATGTCTTTGAATACATAGCAGTCCTCAATGGAGTGCCCCCTCTGTTGATGATTGGGGAAGAATTGAGGATAATCTTTCCATATGACCTCATTTGGCCTTTTGGGCTCTGAAAGGATGACCTTGTCATTTTTACGGGCCGTTTCAAATAGCGTCTGAGTTTTGTCCTTCGGAAAGGAATATGGCTTCTTCATTCTTCCCCTTAGTGAGGATTTTTGCTCAGTGGGTTTAGTGGCAGAAGGGCCACCCACCTCTTTTGACTTGTTTCTTTGCCGCTCGAAAGCTGCAAAATCGACAGCGTGTATTTCTTTTTGCACCAGCTGTTCACTAGCTGGATTATTCTTTTTAATCCAAGTAGCAATAGCCAAGCAATGCTTTGCCAGGAGGGATTCGATATCAGTCACCAGATCGTTTAATTGGTCGAAGGAATTGACCTCGACACCAATCATCCTCAGTAGGGAGTTCATCTTCAAACTGCGTTTACATAATTAGATAGCATCCCTATAGCCGGGTGGATGCCTACACCTCACGCTGAGATTTCTCCATCGCTAGATGTAGACCGAAGCAAACTCACCACCCTTTTGCTCGCTCATATATAGTTGTGCCTCGGTGATTTCTTCCTCGGCTAGCTTTGTTCAGCGGTTTGTTCATCCTTTTAGCTCGTTCATCACCGCCGGAGCTATCATACTCGGGTGCGAACCGGCTGATTGTAGAAGCGGGTTCATTGGTGGGAGTGCCCGAGACGTAATAACTACCTCCTGACGTACCCGGGAAGTTGAGGGATGCGCGGAGGGCGCATGTTGTAGCTACTGAGGGAGGATGCCCCCTACGTGGTCATGCATCATTCGGGGCATCGCAGGTTGCGATGAGGCTTCGAGTGGCTCAGTACCACCTTGCAAAGCTTCAGATCATGACCCGGCCTACCCGGGTATAGCTAGGTATAAACCCATCTTGCTTAATTCTCTTCTCAACTGATGGGGGCATCCCTTGCCCCTCCATAATTTTTCGAGGCTCGGATCGATCGTCGGCATGCGCCATCACGTCCATCTCATTTGTACAGAGTCTAGTCATGTACTTTTTATATTTTATTTGAGTCATAAACCATGTAATTTTCCTTTTATTTGAGTCAAGTACATAGGTCATTGAGCCATTTACCTAAGCCAGATGTCATATGGTTAATTAGTCTTGTTTAATGGGCCCAATTAAGTGGGCTTGGCCCAGGGGCGCCCTCCCTTGGGCAGATGAGTCATTGGGTCATTTGTTCAGGGGTATTCTAGTCATAGGAATTATGTGAGTCTATAAATAGCCCCCTCCCCTCTCTGATTTGAACTCTTGATGTTCAATTGCAATAGAAGTATTTCAAGAAATTTGAGTGATTTTCTTGGAGTGAGAAGCTCCCCCTCTCCCTCTCTCTCCCCGCTCTCTCTTCTCTCTCTCTCTAGAAGGGGGCGACCGTTTCTCTCTCTCCCCCCCCCAAATTTCAAAATTTCCTCTCTCTCCTCCACCTCATCCATTCCCCTCTTGCCACCTCACCCACCCTTTCACCTCCCTAGCTGCATTAACTCCTCCCATTAAACCCTCCTCAACCCCAAGGGTCAATCTCCCCTTCCCAAGGCAGAATCACATATCCTCAAGCACCTTTTCCCTTCCCCAACACACCCATTCCTCTCCCCTAGGCCAGCATTAATCCCACCATTAACCCAAAATTCAAATTCCTCTATCCCTCCATGCCAACCTGCGCCCTCCCTCTCCCCCTCTCTACCCTGGCCGCACCCACCCTCTCTCTCACTCCAGCTCCTACCCCAGCAGCCCCCACACCCCCTCCATCTCCCCTAGACCCCTCCAGCCACGTTCCACCAGCCCCAACCCCTTCCCCCTGCCATCTAGTCGCATACCCCCCCCCCACTATCACACCCATCATCTTCACCCAACAGTCCCAGCTCGCAGGCAGCAGAGAAGCTGCGGATTGCAGAGGTTGTGCCGTCATCCTCACGAAGCACCTGGTAGAAATACTTACATTTCTGGAAAGCCCTTCGAAGCAGCTTTCCAGGCGTGGTGGTCTCGCGGTCTTCCGACTTCGGGGCTGCCCAGAAGACTCATCCTCGCCAGATTACGCAGTTCCTCCCTAGAAGACAACCAGAAGCGGCTTGAAGAAGCTCCCATGGCCTGAGTTCTAAGATTCTTTGGGCGCCATTTGGCTGAGGGCTTCTCCTGCAAGTCCCCTGCCATCTCCAAGAAGCAGAGCAATTTTTCGATCTCGGAGTCAAGAGTTCCAGATTTTCTCCCTGAGGTGCGCAAGGTCAGTTCCTCCAGAGACTGGTCCGAGACCATTCCACAGTTCCTGTCTTCACGGTCAGCTCTGACCTCCGACGATGGCTCCGTTGTTCTCGGCTCAAAGAGACTCATCCATGATTGCAGCGGTTCTGGTCCCGCATTATTTGGACCCCAGGAGTGTTCGTGGCACCCTCGCCTTCCCACAGCAGTAGTCTGGGAACAACCAGAACCAGAGTAGATTAGTCTTCTTCCAGACCTTGCCCTAGCCAGCGACGCCATCAGGAAATTCTCCAAAAATCAGACATCCTCCTGGGTGAACTTAGAAAGTTTTGGCACTGGTCTCAACCTCTTCTTAGATCGGCAAAGCCCGTGGCGGTGCCGTCATTGACTACCTATCAAGCTGTTCCTGAAGCTGGCAGAACCGGCAGAGCTTGGCAATTCAGTTTCTAACTTAGCTCCCCCACCCCGCCTGGCCGGCTTACAGCCCCTCCCTGCGTGGAGGTAGTGTTTGGTTGTAATCAGACTTCCCCACCCCTAGTCCAACCCCTCAGCGAGGGAGTAGTGCATGTACTAGCAAGTCTTCGGCCGAAGCGTCATCAACGCGGCGTGCGGGTAGCCCACGCTTCCCTGCTCGCCCTCGTCTCCGTCCGGGATCGGCATCTTCACGCCGATCAGGTGAGCTCCTGGTCTCATTCCTCTACTGGACATTATCTTTGCTTGTTTAGTATTGCTTCTAAGTGCCATCGGACGGAGAGTGAGAGCTCGGCCCACATTGCCATCGACACGAGTGACCACTGCGGGTGAGTTGTGAGAGCAACCACTTAACCCACGCCCTTGGCGTGTTGGCCGCCCATGATTTGGGCATCCCTGGCCCAGTGGGGTCCTCCCTAGGCTTGCCAAACCCCTGGAACACGTAGGTCCAACCTTGGACCCTCACCACTATCACCGGTCCACCTACGGACCCGAGTGTGCGCATCACGGGTGAGTCCACTTGAGTGAGTTCGCCAACTTGGTTGTTTGCTTGCAATTTAGCTCCAAGGAGCATAGAGAGTCACACTTCCCATTGAGTGATCTCCTTGGCAGCTAGTGTCACGACCCAAGGTCCGGATACCGGGTAAACCCGATAACACTTGGATCCTGCGAGGCCTCCCAAGAGTGGAAAAGCTCCGAAGGGATAAAAGGAGTGTGTGTAGTACATTGAAGTTCCCAGGTAAAGCAGTACGCAATTAATATTTCATTGATCAGGTTTGCTAAAGTAGCATAAATAAATTTATTTTTTTCAATTAACAGTTTAACTTAACAGAGTCCAATCCAAATAAAGGCAAGTACAGTCCAATAGAAAATAAAACATACACTAAGTCATGGGAAGCCCGACACAGAGAACGTTGGCAACACTGGCGACAACGAACTGACACACCGTGTCACGGACCACCGGGAAGAAGAAGACCACACCTGAAAAGCAGGGGTGAGCCTCGTCTCACTAGCTCAGTAGGGGTCACGCAGATCCCCACTGGAAACAACGCAGTAACACAAAAGAACAAGGCTAAACAGTAAAGCAGGAAAGAACAAGAGCAACATCAGTAACTACAACAGTAATGATGCAAAAGAAGGAGTAAGCAAAAGGAAGAACAGCTAGAGAGAGAGGGGAAAGCCATACTAACCAGAAACACGGCCGCCGACAAAACCACGGTCCTCTAAGCTACTCCAAATGGCAACAGACAGGCCAACCCCGATCTCACAAAGTTGGGCGTTACCGATCCATCAATCGAGCACAAGTTCCAAAGATAAAGCCTATCAAACAGGCAAAAGCCCTA
This sequence comes from Amorphophallus konjac, assembly GCA_022559845.1. NCBI lineage: Eukaryota > Viridiplantae > Streptophyta > Magnoliopsida > Alismatales > Araceae > Amorphophallus > Amorphophallus konjac. Next base: position 224,270,607 of record CM040123.1, on the reverse strand, counting down.
TAAAAAGACCTATACAGTCAAAGACACGAACATACACAACTAGATCGTCATGTACGCTACACAAGACTGGACCTCGAGTAAAGCCACACAGGCTACTCGGAACCCAATGATAGAAACACACGTCACGAGACACGAGAATCACTAGAGTCAGGCGTCAAGTGACGGGAACACCTCCTTACTAGAAGAATAGCCAGATGCGTCCACTGACGTTTTACACTGCACCACAAGTATCTCCCACACACCGAGAACGGTGGTAATTGAGATACTCACAAAACCAAGTACGAGGAACTACCATACCAAGTACAAGGAACAACGATACCACAGAACCAGAAACAAGGTACCACAGCAACGAGTCACAAGTCAGGGTCACGCTCGTCGGCGATCGTCCAAACGCCCCTAACCACGTGTGCACAGACAAGCTCAATGCCTTGATCCAGGCCTCTAGCTATCTTTCTCCCCCAGTAGGATGCTACTGCAAGGCAATGGAGTCCACAAAAACTAGCTTACAAACTGTATATCGGATCTTGCCCCGCCACCACTCCTCGGTGGGCCAACACACTCGAACGTGTGTGTCGTCAGGCTACGACAAGTGGAAGCTCACTAGACACACAGAGACTCCAAAACATCAGGGCTGAAGTATGGACAGGCTAAGCATGCACTGCCACACGTACTACGAAGCATAAGATCCGAGGTATCATACCAGACTGCCACCGGACTCAGGATAGACAACTAGACCTGCAAACACAACGATCCTTGAGTCAGAAGACTCAAGGTCAAGATCGTCGCTCATAGCGGTAACAAGCCGCCGATCAGTCTAATCTCTAAGCCACATCACGATAAAACACCGATAAAGGAAATGACATAGGATCACCTGATCCATGCCTCCGCATAACATGAATCACAGAGACCTGAGGGATCACCAAGACCCTCAACGCACGTGGACATGCAAACCGAGGTAAGATGATACCTCAAGGCGTCCAAAACTTTGTCTCGATCCATACCGGATCACTGAGACATTCACGAGTCACACGTCAACCACTGGATCACACCGGGTTGACCAGACACCAATAATGACTCTGAAACAGTACGGAACACCACACGATGCAATGGCACTCCTCGGCCACCTCACAACATGGTCCTTGCCCTCATAGGTGTTGTGACTCCTCTGTATTGATGATGTTGACAATAGCTTTACTTCATTGGCAACACCTTGTTTTGATTGATTGGCAACGGTTTATGTTTTGATGAAATTGTATTTATCAGATTGTCTATATGTTCCATGCAGTCAGAGTATATACATCGTAATGCACACATGCACAGGTCTACACATTGCACACACACAAGTCTACACACTCAATGTCTATACAATGCACTGTTATGTTTGTGCATCGTTTAGAACACAAGTCTATACATTCATATGGCACGTCTGCATGCTCAAGTCTGTACAGAGTTCTTGTCTGTCTGACCATCAAGTCTGTACATCATATGTTAAGTCTATACATTGCTGCATAGTGTGCTTCAAGCATCTCAAATTATATACAATGCATGCATGTTGATTCAAAGTCCATACATTGCCCTATAGCATGCACGAAACCAAGTCTGTACATCCACCAGTTGAACTTCCAAGTCTATACATTGGCATCTTTACCGACGTTGCACTCGCAAGTCTATACATTGGTATCGTTACCTACGTTGCACCTGCAAGTCTATACATCGTGCATTCTCAAGTCTGTACAGCCCTTGCTTTAGCAAGTCCACACATCGTGAAAGTCTATACATTCGTTGTGCATGGTCTTGAGCATATAGAAAGTCTGTACATCGTCCAGTGCATTGCATGCATCGTTCATGAAGTCTGTACATCGAGCAAGTCTATACATCGGACTAGTCTGCATCGGCTAAGTCTATACATCGTTCGTCTTACTTAGCGTCTCATGCAGAACACTAAGTCTACACATTGGGCACGCAGAGTCTGCACAACGCATTGTCTGCATGTCTGCACATTGCCATAAGCACACATGCAAAGTCTAGACAGCCATGGGCAAGTCTATACATCGCATTGCATGCACGCAGGTCTAAGTATGTACACTGGCTGTAGCATTGCTCGCATAAAGTCTATACATTACATCTTAGCATGCTTGCACAGCACAAACAAAGTCTGTACATTCATATGTGCATTGTGCATTGCTCTTGGCAGAGTCTGTACATCACTTGAACACTCATTGCACTCTAACTCTATACATTGCTTCATGTATTCCACTCATAACTCTATACACTGCTTCACTCATTGCACGAAGTCTGCACATTGTGTTGCTTTGTTCATACTTTGTTTTGCTAAGTCTACACATTGATGCACGTTTACTTCTGCATATTTGAAGTATGTACATGGGTTAAGCTCTGCATATTTGAAGTCTATACATGGCATAAGTCATGCATATAGGAAGTCTGTACATGGCATAACCTTGCATATATGAAGTCTATATAGGCTACAGCACTGCATTTACTAAGTCTATACAACGCCATGGGTCTGCATACGTAGAGTCTGAACACTGCATAGCTTCGCATTCACAATGTCTGTACATTGCTTCAGCACTGTCTTTATATAGCAAGTATAGGGTTTTAGACTTAAACTGATAAGTCTATTTCGACTGTCTGACAGGGATTCTTTGCAGAGACAGATGACTGGGCACGTGATCCGAGGATAAGGAAAGTGACCAGATTATGACACGTGTACTGAAAGCCTGCTGGATGCTGCCACGTGGTCCAAGCCATTGGGCGGGAGATGTGGAGAGCACACGCCCTTCCTGCTACTGGTATATATATGGAGTTTCTTCCTTTAGAAGAAGCTGATCAAATAGAAGTAGCCAGAGCTAAGAGAAAAGAACAGAGAGTGAGCGCCTGCACGATCCACAGAGAAGAAGAAAAAGAGAGAAGAAGATTCAGAGAGAAGAAGAGAAAGAGAGAAGAGAAGATTGAGAGAGTTGGGTTGAGAGAGTCTTTTCGAAGTCTTGTAAATCAGTCTCTTGGTTCAGATACCAGAGCTGATACTGCTCAATTGAGCTACATTCGTTTTGGTTTTCCATTTTGTTTGTTTCTATCTTTTCTATTTTCAAAACTCTTTTGTTATCAAGCTGTGAGCCAGCAATTGCAGTGGAGGTTTCCACTGGACAGGTGAAGCTGTAATCCTTAGCAGGCGAGACCAGGTCTCGGACGGCTAAGCTGTATCGCCCAGCGGTTGCAGAGGATTTGTTCCACTAGTCGGCAAGCTGTAAAGCCCAGCGAAGCTATGTATCAGCGGTTTGTTGGCAAGCTGTGAAGCCCAGCTGTTCAAGCTGTGAGTCAGCAGGATCCACATTCCAGTTGGAGTGTGGGGTCGACGTAGATCTCTGGATTGAGATCGAACCACCTTAAAGATCGGTGTCTACTATGTGATTGCCTGTGGTTTGTGTGATTTCATAGTGTTCCTTCTGTCGTTCAACAGTTGCTTGTTTTAATTCCGCATTAGAGTTCAACTGTGTTCTAAAATTAGACATTAGATCTATTCCCCCCCTCTAGATCCACTCTCAGTGGTAATAGACTGCGTCCATCTAACATAACAGTTGGTATCAGAGCCTAACTTTTCTATAGGGACTTACAGCCCGAAGAGGAAGGTACAGATGGATGCTCGAGGGATGATCGCTGAAGGACACTCAACCACCAAGCCCCCTTTCTTCGATGGATCTAACTATGCATATTGGAAGAACCGTACGCAAGTATTTTTGAGGGCGAAGGATTATGAGGTCTGGAAGGTAGTCAACAAGGGACCTTATGAGCTGTCCCCTAATGAGGAAGTCTGGACCAAGGAGGAGATCAGAAGGTCGACTCTAAACTGGAGCGCCATAAATGCTATTCAATGCTCTCTACACCCCATGGAATTTTCTCGAGTATCAGCTTGCAGCTCAGCTAAGGAGCTGTGGGATGCACTGGAAGTTATTCATGAAGGGACTTCTCAGGTTAGAGAGACGAAGGCTAATTTCCTTGTGTCAGAATATGAAGCCTTCAAGATGAAGCCAAATGAGACCATCAAGGAGATGTACTCTCGATTAACTATCATCACAAATGGTCTTAGAGGTCTCGGGAAGGCTCAGACAGAATACGATGTAGTGAGGAAGATATTGCGTTCCCTGACTTATGCTTGGCATACTAAAGCTACAGTAATGGAGGAGTCAAGGGATTTACGAAATACAAGGGCAGATGAGCTAATTGGCTCGCTGATGGCATATGAGATTAATCTGCCAAAGATAGAGGAAGTTGAAAAGAAGAAGAAGGCAATCGCTCTGAAAGCTGGTGCCAGCAAATCCAGTAAGTCCAGCAGATCCAACTCTAGTGGATCATCATCCGAGGAGAGCCTGAATGAATAAGATATAACTCGTACTGAGATGGCAATGATGACCAGAGAGTTCAGGTGGTTCCTCAGGAAAGAAGGAGGATGATTCAGCCAAAAGAAGTATAGTGGCGGCCGAAGGGATAAAAGGTATAAACATAACCTTGCAAAGAAAATTGAAACTAATACTTGTTATCAATGCAGGAAGACAGGCCATCTGAAAGCTGACTGTCCAGAGAATCAGAAATACAAGGACAAGTCAAAGAAGAGGAACACGAAAGGGAAAGCTATGGTGAGTACCTGGAGTGATGAAGATGAAGGCTCCTTGAGCAATACCTCTGATAGTGAAGCCGAATCTGAAAAGCCCATTTGCCTTATGGCAACAAGCTCTGAAGACAGAGAGGAGGATTCAGATCAGGTAACTTCTCGATTCGATAATTTTACTATTGCTGATTGGGTAGATTCCTATCATGAAATAGCTGATAAAGCAGATGACATTAGAAGGGAAAATAGGCATCTAAGAAGAAAGATTAACTCCATGCAAAATGATACAACTCTAACTGATAAAATTGCATGTCTTGAATCTGAGAATAATAAACTCAAACTCACATGTTCTGAATTAGAAGAAATCAAGAATGAGTCAAAAGCCTCTAAAGAAGATAATGAGAGGTTAGAAAAAGAAGCTGATGAATGGAAGTTGAAAATTCAGAAATATGAAAGTGAGATAAAAATTATGAATGAAAAATATCAAGCTGTCCTAAGTGTGAATAGAGAACTGAAAAAATCCATTGAAGACATTCAAAAGGATAATGAGGACAAGCTTAAAACTATTGAGAAAATGACCCAAGGTTCAGATAACGTAAATGCTTTGTTAGGGTCAAAAGTCAACTTCAGAAAAGAGGGCCTTGGATTTAATTCTAGTGAAACAAAAAGCTTTGGAATGAAAACTATTTTATTTGTCGCACAAAAAGAGAAAGGATCTCTAATCAACATGAAGTCAAACATTTCAGTGAACAAAGTTGTAAATCTGAAAAAGCCCAGTGCTGAGGAGAAAGACAAACAAAAGCTGAGTGAGCCTAGTAGAGCTAGCACATCCAAGCAAAATCCCAAAGCTCAGTCTCAGGTTTGGGGTCAACCTATACAGTCTTATAAACCACATGTTAAGGTCACCAAGTCTCCACCATCACCACCACCTCTGAAGAAGACCCAATACACACGTATGAATAGGTCAGCAGGGTCCAAGGTGCAGGGGAGGCAGAATGCTTTTGGAGCTCAACCCAAACATGTCTACCAACCTAGAGCCCAGTCCCACTTCTTTGCACAGTCAACCTATCAAAATAGGTCAGGATGGACTATGACTCAAGGAAGGTTTACAGGTTATGGACATCAGGCTACACAGTCTTATAAACCTTACACTAGAAATTGGGTTAATGGGTATGGCTCTTGGACACCTAGGAACCAACATTTCCACAGCCAGCCCAATGATTACTATGGCCAAAATTTCGTGAATACACCCTGGCCAAGGCACTGGCACAGAAATAATCAATCTGTAAATAATCATGCTAGTGTCAACAAGAAAAAGTATAAGAAAAAGAAATCTGGAAAATCCACTGAACAGAACTGTTTCAAACAAATGTGGATTCCTAAAAGTCTGCTTTCTTATTTTAGTTACTTTTCATCTTCTCTGGAGCCCAATCAGTCTTGGGTTCCAAACTTCTCTACCTGATTGTGTGTGTAGGTATGCCTAGCAGCCAAGAACAATTTGTGGTACTTGGATAGTGGCTGCTCCAGGCATATGACAGGAGATAAGGCTAAGTTCTGCATGCTGACAGAGAAATAAGGAGACCTTGTCACCTTTGGTAGCAACACAAAGGGTAAGATTGTTGGGACAGGTAAGGTAGGTAAGTGTACTACCTGTTGCATTGAAGATGTCATGTTGGTTGAAGGTTTAGCATATAATTTACTTAGCATCAGCCAACTATGTGATAAATGATGCAAAGTTCTTTTTGACTCTTAATGCTGTAAAGTTTTTGAACATGATTCCGAAATTGTTAAATTTTTTGGTAAAAGGATAAATAACACTTACATGATAGACTTAGATGATATACAACATTCTAACCTATGCCTTACTACTAGCAGAGAGGACTTAGCATTTTTATGGCATCGTAGGTTAGGCCATGCTAGTTACACTGTATTGCATAAACTGAATAAGCATAGCATGGTTAGAGGACTTCCTGAAGTTTCCTTTAAGAAAGAAAATAAAATCTGTGATGCATGCACTCAGTCAAAGTTAACTAGAAAGTCATTTAAATCTAGAACAGAAAATATACCTTCTAAACCCTATGAGTTGATACACATGGACCTTTTTGGGCCAACCAGGTCTGTCAGCTTATCAGGGAGGAAGTATGGGTTTGTCATGGTAGATGACTTCTCTAGGTATACTTGGGTATATTTCTCATCACATAAAAGTGATGCATTCTCAGAATTTCAGGAGTTCTGTCTTAAGAAAAACTAGAAAATTGAAAATATTTTAACTGATCATGGAGGTGAGTTTAAAAACTCACAATTTGATGAATTCTGCAGGTCAAATGGAATTCATCACAAGTACTCCTCACCAAGGACACCCGAGCAGAATGGAGTTGTGGAGAGGAGGAACAGAACCTTAGTGGAGATGGGTCGTACACTCTTGGTTGAAGGTGGTCTGCCAAGGAAGTTCTGCGCTGAAGCAGTAAATACTGCCTGTTATGTAATTAACAGAGCCATGGTAAGACCTTCTACCCAGAAAACACCCGATGAGATCATAAAGGGTAAGAAACCTTCTATTGCTCATTTCAAGGTTTTTGGTTGTAAATATTTTATTCATATAAATGATAAAAGAGACCTTGATAAATTTGAACCTAAAGGTGAACCAGAAATTTTTCTTGGTTACTCTGAAAACACCCGAGCATATAGAGTGTATAATCTGAATTCCAAAACTGTTGAAGAATTTCACATATTATTTTTGATGAATCTTTGATAAAGTCTAATATTGGTCAATGCAGGAATGAAGATAATGGTGATATTCTGAAAGAAGGGAATCCTACAGACAAATCCGAAGATGAGGAAGGAAATGAAGAGCTTAATGAAGAAGAGCCTACAGTTCAGGGGGAGGTAAATGAAAATCGTGATAATGAAATTATCAACATTAGATATCTAAAAGATCATCCTGTAGATAATGTGATTGGTAATTTGCATGACCCTCCTAGGACTAGAGGCCACTTAAGAATTCAAAATGAATTGAATGCATATGCCTTTGTATCAAATGTAGAACCCAAGTCCATTGACTGTGCTCTTAAGGATGTGCATTGGATTAATGCCATGCATGAAGAGCTCAATCAATTTGACAGGAATAAGGTGTGGCACTTGGTTCCACCTCCTGATCATGAAACAGTCATAGGGACTAAATGGGTATTCAGAAATAAAACTGATGAATCAGGGAATGTCATTAAAAATAAGGCCAGACTTGTAGCTCAAGGGTATAACCAAGAATTTAGAATTGACTTTGAAGAGTCTTTTGCCCCTGTAGCCAGGTTAGAAGCTATCAGAATCTTATTGGCTTATGCATGTTCCATAGGAATAAATCTTCAGTAGATTGATGTAAAATTTGCTTTTCTGAATGGGGAAATCAGTGAGGATGTCTATGTGAGGCAGCCTCCTGGCTTTGAATGTCTAGACTTCCCCAATCATGTGTATAAACTTCGAAAAGCTCTCTATGGTCTTAAGCAAGCTCCTAGAGCTTAGTATGACAGGTTGAGCAAATTCCTCACTGATAAGAACTTCACAAGAGGTGTAGTTGATCAAACCCTGTTTACTAAGGTAAGTCATTCAGATATTCTTATCATTCAAATTTATGTGGATGACATTGTCTTTGGGTCAACTAACCCCAAATTGTGTGAGGAATTCTCTCAGATAATGACTAATAGTTTGAAATGAGCTCAATGGGTGAGCTCAAATTATTTCTTGGACTGCAGGTGACACAGTCAAAAGATGGAACTTTCATCTCTCAGTCCAAGTAAATAAGGGATTTATTGAAGAAGTACAAGATGGATAACCTCAAGGAAATAGCTGATCCAATGGGTACCTCAACCAGTTTAGATGAAGATCCTCAAGGTAAACCAGTGGACCAAAGGCTATATAGAGGTATGATCGGATCCCTTCTATATCTTACAGCATCTAGGCCTGATATTCAATTTACAGTGTGTTTATGCTCTAGATTGCAGGCTAGTCCTAAAGAATCACATCTTAAATCTGTGAAAAGGATTTTTAGGTATTTACTAGGCACCCAAGAGCTAGGTCTTTGGTATCCTATCAAGTGTGAGTTAGAACTTCTAGCCTACACTGATGCAAATTATGCTGGGTGTCGAGTAGAGAGAAAAAGCACTAGTGGCTATTGTCAATTCCTTGGTGGCTGTCTAGTATCTTGGGCATCTAAGAAGCAACACACTGTAGCCTTGTCTACAGCTGAGGCTGAATATGTTGCAGCTGGTAATTGTGCTGCCCAAGTACTTTGGATCAAGCACCAACTAGATGATTATCAAATAAAACTGGAATGTATTCCAATCTTGTGTGATAATACTAGTGCTATATGCCTTGCTAAAAATCTTGTTCATCATTCTAGGACTAAGCATATAGAGATAAAACACCATTTTCTTAGAGATGTTGTAAATAAAAAGGAATTTGAAATGAACTTCATTGAAACTGAAAAATAAATTACTGATATTTTTACTAAGCCTCTTGGGAATAAAAGGTTTAAATTTCTTAGAAGAGAACATGGCTTGTGTAAATTTCAGCATAATGAATAAACTCACTGATGGCTTGAATAAACCTTGTGAATGTTGAATGTTGAATGTTGCAACAGACTCATGATCATGCATGACATTCATATTTTTTTGACATCACACTCATGATCATCATTGCATATCATTTAGTCATGACTGTGTCTAAGCTCTCTCTCATCTAAAACCACATGCATATAGACAGGGGGAGTATTGTTAGAAATTCAGAGTAGTCATCAACTTTATTGAAATCTAAATTCTTTGACCCTGAATGAGTTGAGTCTGACAATATGGCAATCTGTTAGTCAGTTCTGATTCCTAAGCAATAGAAAACAGACTTCTTCTTTTATAAGAACTTTAATTGCTTGAAGACTGACTTAATGGTTTAAATTTTATAAACTTTAAAGTTTAAAGATTGCAATCAGTAAATAAGAAAGCTGAAAATTGATAAACGTATACCCTTACGCAAAAAGATAAATGGTACCTGAATGCCCTTAATGAAATAATATTGAAAATGCTGTTCCTTCAAAAGAAATTTCAGGGATGTCAATTTGTTTAATTTTAATACATGACCTGGTATCTCTTAACCATTTTTTTTATTGAGTCTATGAAAGTAAGATATTTTGAAACTGAATCTCTCATGCAAATGTGATTCTGGTTTATTGTTTTATCATGCACAGAAAACTTATCCTTTGATTGTAGTCCATGAACTCAAAATTTATAACCTTTAAACCAGCAATCTATCTGAAAGCTGTTTTTAAATTCATATGACTGAAGACTCTGTGCTTTAGAATGTTTATTCCTGAACTACTTGTTTAGAATGCCAGTCATATGATCTCTCTTATTCCTTCCCTTGTAATCACTTTCCACCCTCTTTGTTGATGGCAAAGGGGGAGAATATTGTCTGTTTGTTGAATTCCAGGGGGTGTGTATTCATTGTTATGGCAAAGGGGGAGATCTTGTTAACAGGGAGTTAGCTTTCATTTCTTAGCATGCATTCATAGCATCTGCATGACAAATCTGAATAACAAATCATGTCTTTCATCATTAATACATCTGTATGACAGGATGTTGCTATTCTATATGATAGGGTGTTGCCATCATCAAAAAGGGGGAGATTGTTGTGACTCCTCTGTGTTGATGATGTTGACAATAGATTTACTTCATTGGCAACACCTTGTTTTGATTGATTGGCAACGGTTTATGTTTTGATGAAACTGTATTTATCAGATTGTCTATATGTTCCATGTAGTCAGAGTCTATACATCGTAATGCACACATGCACAAGTCTACAAATTGCACACACACAAGTCTACACACTCAATGTCTATACATTGCACTGTTATGTTTGTGCATCGTTTAGAACACAAGTCTATACATTCATATGGCATGTCTGCACACTCAAGTCTGTACAGAGTTCTTGTCTGTCTGACCATCAAGTCTGTACATCATATGTTAAGTCTATACATTGCTGCATAGTGTGCTTCAAGCATCTCTAAGTCTATACAATGCATGCACGTTGATTCAAAGTCCATACATTACCCTGTAGCATGCACGAAACCAAGTCTGTACATCCACCAGTTGAACTTCCAAGTCTATACATTGGCATCTTTACCGACGTTGCACTCGCAAGTCTATACATTGGTATCGTTACCTACGTTGCACCTGCAAGTCTACACGTCATGCATTCTCAAGTCTGTACAGCCCTTGCTTTGGCAAGTCCACACATCGTGAAAGTCTATACATTCGTTGTGCATGGTCTTGAGCATATAGGAAGTCTGTACATCATCCAGTGCATTGCATGCATCGTTCATGAAGTCTGTACATCGAGCAAGTCTGTACATCGGACTAGTCTGCATCAGCTAAGTCTATACATCATTCGTCTTACTTAGCGTCTCATGCAGAACACTAAGTCTACACATTGGGCACGCAGAGTATGCACAACGCATTGTCTGCATGTCTGCACATTGCCATAAGCACACATGCAAAGTCTAGATAGCCATGGGCAAGTCTATACATCGCATTGCATGCACGCAGGTCTAAGTATGTACACTGGCTGCAGCATGCTCGCATAAAGTCTATACATTGCATCTTAGCATGCTTGCACAGCACAAACAAAGTCTGTACATTCATATGTGCATTGTGCATTGCTCTTGGCAGAGTCTGTACATCACTTGAACACTCATTGCACTCTAACTCTATACATTGCTTCATGTATTCCACTCATAACTCTATACACTGCTTAACTCATTGCACGAAGTCTGCACATTGTGTTGCTTTGTTCATACTTTGTTTTGCTAAGTCTACACATTGATGCACGTTTACTTCTGCATATTTGAAGTATGTAAATGGCTTAAGCTCTGCATATTTGAAGTCTATACATGGCATAAGTCCTGCATATAGGAAGTCTGTACATGGCATAGCCTTGCATATCTGAAGTCTATACAGGCTACAGCACTGCATTTACTAAGCTTGTACAACGCCATGGGTCTGCATACGTAGAGTCTGAACACTGCATAGCTTCGCATTTACAATGTCTATACATTGCTTTAGCACTGTCTTCATATAGTCTGTACAGGGTTTTAGACTTAAACTGATAACTCTATTTCGACTGTCTGACAGGGATTATTTACAGAGATTGATGACTGGGCACGTGATCCCAGGATAAGGGGAGTGACCAGATTATGACACGTGTACTGAAAGCCTGCTGGATGCTGCCACATGGTCCAAGCCATTGGGCGGGAGATGTGGAGAGCACACGCCTTTCCTGCTGCTGGTATATATATGGAGTTTCTTCCTTTAGAAGAAGCTGATCGAATAGAAGCAGCCAGAGCTAAGAGAAAAGAACAGAGAGTGAGCGCCTGCACGATCCACAGAGAAGAAGAAAAAGAGAGAAGAAGATTCAGAAAGAAGAAGAGAAAGAGAGAAGAGAAGATTGAGAGAGTTGAGTTGAGAGAGTCTTTTCGAAGTCTTGTAAATCAGTCTCTTGGTTCAGATACCAGAGCTGATACTGCTCAATTGAGCTACATTCATTTTGGTTTTCCATTTCATTTGTTTCTATCTTTTCTATTTTTGAAACTCTTTTGTTATCAAGCTGTGAGCCAGCAATTACAGTGGAGGTTTCCACTGGACAGGTGAAGCTGTAATCCTCAGTAGGCGAGACCAGGTCTCGGACGACTAAGCTGTATCGCCCAGCAGTTGCAGAGGATTTGTTCCTCTGGTCGGCAAGCTGTAAAGCCCAGCGAAGCTGTGTATCAGTGGTCTGTTGGCAAGCTGTGAAGCCCAGCTGTTCAAATTGTGAGTCAGCAAGATCCACATTCTAGTTGGAGTGTGGGGTGGGCGTAGATCTTTAGATTGAGATCGAACCACCTTATAGATCGGTGTCTACTATGTGATTGCCTGTGGTTTGTGTGATTTCATAGTGTTCCTTCTGTCGTTCAACAGTTGCTTGATTTAATTCCGCATTAGAGTTCAACTGTGTTCTAAAATTAGACATTAGATCTATTCCCCCCCTCTAGATCCACTCTTAGTGGTAATAGACTGCGTCCATCTAACATAACAATAGGACATCCAAGATATCCACGGGACTACGGACAAGCCACAAGGTAAGGTCAAGAGAAATGGAGGCCAAATATCCGGAAAACAAAGCTCTGGGAAGTAAACAGTCATATGCCAGGCCGCTAGGTAAACCAAGCAGTCAGCTAATGAACTGCTACCTTCACACAGAGAACTTAGACACTGGGCAGTCAAGAAGAGAGTTACACCAATACAACCGGCCCATAAAACAAGCCGTCTCACTAAGCTAAGCAGTCCAGGACATGGCCGCTTCGCTCAGAGACTCAAATGAATAAATATCAAATCCAATAGAGGTAGGCGGTCTATCGCGGGACCGCGAGGTGACAATAGTGGTTGTCCATATGACCGCTAAACCCGGTCAACCCCCAACCGACTGAAACCAGTCAAACCACCTACGCGGTCACCCAAAGGGCCACCAAGGTCACTAAGTAGTCAGGGCTAGGACCGCTAGCCCAATTGATTTAAAACCATCGAACCGACATAAACGACGCTTAGCGGTCTAACTATGAACCGCCACAGCTAGCCTCGAGGTCTATCGTAAGGCTGCTTGGCCAAACCGACATATTACTAAAACGTAGCGGTCTAACTCTACACCGTCACACCAGGCTTAGCGGTCCTACTATAGGCCGCTAGCCGACACAAACGGTCGATCACGTGACCGCGACGACCTGAACCGACATAAGATTGACTCGACGCCCAATGCAACCTAGCGGTCATACGCTGTACTGCTAGAAGAACCCTTGCGGTCACTGAAAGGACCGCTAAGGTGATACGGCGGGTAAAACAGGGGAATGGCCGATCCCAGCCATTCCACGCCCCAATCGCATCTAAACGACGGGGAAACAACCCTTGATGCGAATAAAGCCTTCCATAGACCGGAAGGGATCATTTTGACACTAAAAATACAAGAAGCGGGCGATTCGACCGAATCGACCCTAAATGAGTCACATGGGTTCCCGATCCCAAATGACAACCAATCACCACAAAACCAGCGGAAATGGAATGCTAACCGGCCAGGGGTTCTAATGAGACCAATTAAACTAAAAACCATCGCCTGGGAAGGCGAACCCAACTCACACCCCCCAAAGCATGCTTCACCCAAACTAAAGCCAAACCCGCTCGTTCTCGCACCAGATAGCTCCAAATCACGGGGAAATGCAGTACAGGAGTAGGGCGTCCATCTCCCTGCCTCCACCAGAGTTCTCGCACATCGAAGTGACTAAACCATGCCAAAAACTATCTCACGAGCTCGACACGCCGGCTTTGAATCCACCGATGGATCGCGCCAACGCCACGCTCAATCTTCACCCCATCACGCGCCAGGTCAACTCTACGACGTCCTTACCTCAGCCACCTCACCACGGTCACGCACCCCACGGAGAGAGGAGAAGAGAGGAGAGAGAACGAGAGAGAGGAAGTGATCGGCCGTGAGGGGAGAGGAAGGAGAAGGAAAGAATAAAAAGAAAAGGAAAAATAGAATTTTCCTAATTTTTGTGAAATCTGATTTTTGGTCCGAAAATGGACTAATTCAGAAAAATACGAAAAAATAGTCTATACGATCCTCGGAAGGAATGCAACGCAATTGTAGCGTCCTCGGGTCGATGAATTGAATAATAAACTCTCCACTGGGTTCCGTAACTAGTACGAGAGAAAAATCTACGCGGATCGTAAAACACAACTCAGGACCTACAAAAGCGATCTGAAACTCTCCGATAAGGATCCGAAAGACTCAGGGTCTTACACTCCTCCCCCCCTTACAAGAATTTCATCGTCGAAATTAAAGGAGCTAACAGGAGTGAAGCAGGGAAGAACAACCCAAACGTAGCTACGCTCTCCAAGCATCAGCCAACCCCAACACCAAGAACACGGCAACACAAATATCAAAAAATACAATTCAGAGGGGCACTGTTGGATCACAATCACAGGCACACGCTCTGGATCTCAAGACAAATCGATCCACAGAACGAGCACGGCACCTAAGTGAACACAAGTCCAACATTTCCGAAACAAGGCAACATCGCTTACGTCTCGCAGGGAAAGGAGACACGACTCATGCCATGAAAATAGCTATCAATAACACGCTCGAAAAACACAACAAGCATCAGCTTAAACAAGGAAACATAGTCCTCATCTGACAGCTCCATAACATCGGCTTCCGTGCCAAGAACAACAAGACTGGCACGTAGAACGTCAATGATAGCATTGGACCACGAGCACAATCAAGTCAATCCTCACTCAAACATTACATCTGATTCAAGTAGCATGCCAACTTCATCATAACAGAAGAGTATAGCAAAACCATCTGACAAGACCTCGGTCCACACCATGCCAAATCAGACTCACAGGGAACTCCTCCCAAGCTGAACACAACCATCAACGAATAACAACAATAATAGAAACACCTGCAGAATCCCGGCTACGTTCTCGACACAGAGCCACGGGACACAACTGCAAGCTGGGTCACATCAAGGCACAATTACAGCTAAACACATGACTAAAAATGTACTAGTCATGCTACGAGCAGCTTACTAACAAGGACCCACAACAACAACAACGATAATCATGGGAAATGCATCTCAAGGACCACGATCACGTCCTGAGAGCACAACATCCAAGAAAATATAGAGGAAGGAAAGGGTATTTGACCAGCAGATATGCCGATGGATTCTCCCTAATCCTCACACATGCCAGTGCCAACAACCATAATGTCTCCAGCAATATCACAGCAACCAACAACATCAAGGCACACATAGCCAAGACGTCAATCACACCGAGGAAACAACCTCGCAGCCAGCCAAAAATTGCCAACTTCACGATCTTGGACCATGGGTTGTCAGCCCACACGCTTCCGTTGCACCCTCAATGCACGCACACAGGCATCAAGGACAACTCAGCATCCGCATCTCAGCACACACCCGGCGCCATCGTAATACACAAAATGCAATAAACCACGCCTCGAGTATCGATCCTATAATATCTCAGACCTTTCGGATTCATGTTTTCGGGTCCCAGATTTATTTTCTCGGAGAATTTGTTCTCATTTTGCCCGGAATTATCTTTTGGACATTTTTTGGGTTCGGATCTGTGCGTTTCGGATCAGTTTCGGAGGTCCCGGAACGTGTTCCACAGTTTCCCATATTTTTTCCTGACAAGACCTACGGAACCCCGTAGTTGGCAAACCGAATCGTTCACCTACTTAGGGATGGTACCACGGCGATCGGCGTGTCCCAACGATCGCGGCGGTATATTTTTCTATTTTCCCATATTTTTCAGAAAATCTGGATTTACTATATAACCCCATTTCTTTATCTTTTTCTTTTCCCTTTCTCTTTCTTCTTCTTCCACCTCTCCCGTGAGCGACCGCGCCCCCTTCCTCTCTCTCTTCCTCCGGCGTGACCAGGGCGGCGCTCCCCTCCGGCTATAGACGGCGGCAAGGCGACGGCGTGGTGGCGACGGCAACGGCGAGGCGATCGTGGCGGCATGTGGCTCGTGGGATTTCGTGAAGGATGGAGGGTTCTAAAAGCTTCCTTCGTGGATCGGCGGCGATCCGGCATGTCTCGAGCGATTCCGAGGTAGGGTGACGGTCCCTAGCTCCATGTCATCCTTCCCCGTGATTTATAGGCCGAGGCGAGGTCAGGAGTGGGCTATTTTGATTCGGGAAGGGAAAAGCATGTTTTTGGGCTTGAGTGGACGATCTAGCATTTTAATATGCTATTTTGTGGTTTGTGGGCATCAAAAGATGCATTAGGGGCATGGGAACAAGTTTACCTTTTGTTTCCCCTTCACCCGGGGGTAAATGGGGCATGGAATAGTGATTTTGGGGTTTTCCTGGCGTTCTCGGTTTTCAAGGTCTGTGGCGGCCCTTCCAGTGACCGTCACATCCTTCAGGCGGTCCCCGTTTGACCGTTTCAAGCTTTCCATGCGTGGGCTGCGCCTGGCGGTCTCATGATGAGCCGCTAGAGCCCAGGTGACGGTCGAAGGTCCGACCGCTAAGCCCAGTTGGCCAGCGTGGCCTTCAAGGTGTTTTGACTATTGGTTTTTGACCGTTGGAAGCTTTTTGGGGTCTGACGGCCGAAGGTTCACCCGCATCATGCTCTTTGGCGGCCCTATATTGGACCGCTTGTTCTTTCGTGACCCAGGGTGTGGCGGCCCATCTCTGATCGGCATAGCTCTTCTGCCGACTCTGCGCCATCAACATGTTCCGACGGACCAGATGCACCACATCAATGCACTGCTGCACCAGCTCCGGTCCCGTCACAACACGCTCACCAACCTCAGACCAATCAAGTGGAGTTCGACACAGACGCCCGTACAACGCCTCATAAGGAGCCACTTAGTTTCGCGGTCAGTGATCGAGTATTTTTGCGGGTTTCTCCCATGAAGGGAGTAATGCGATTTGGACAGCGTGGGAAGCTGAGTCCCCACTATGTTGGTCCTTTTCCCATCGTGGAGCGTATTGGTGAGGTTGCTTATCAGTTGCAGCTACTACCTGAGTTTGCAGCGGTGCATGATGTGCTCCATGTCTCGATGTTGAGGAAGTATATGCCCGATGTTTCCCATGTTTTAGAGGATTCCGTTTGGCCTGAGGTGACTCCCGATCTCTCTCTACCGAAGTTCCCTATCCGTATTGAGGATCGGGGAGAGCAGCACCTGCGGAACAAGGTGATCCCTCTGGTTAAGGTGGTGTGGCAGCGGCACTCTGGCGGTGAGGCTTCTTGGGAGCGTGAGGATCAGCAGTTCCCTTATTTGTTCGAGTGAGTATCCTTTTCTTTCCCCTGTGCTTTATTTTAAATTTCGAGGATGAAATTTGGTTAAGGGGGGAGGGCAGTAATATCTCGGACCTTTCAGATTCATCTTTTCGGGTCCCGAATTTATTTTCTCGGAGAATTTGTTCTCATTTTGCCCAGAATTATCTTTCGGACATTTTTCGGGTTCGGATCTGTGCGTTTTGGATCAGTTTCGGAGGTCCCGGAACGTGTTCCGCAGTTTCTCGTATTTTTCCCTGACAGGACCTACGGAACCCCGTAGCGGGCAAACTGAGTCGTTCACCTACTCAGGGATGGTACCACGGCGATCAGCGTGTCCCAACGATCGCGGCGGTATATTTTTCTATTTTTCCATATTTTTTTGAAAATACGGATTTTCTATATAACCCCATTTCTTTTTCTTTTTCTTTTTCTTTTCCCTTTCTCTTTCTCTTTCTTCTTCTTCCTCCTTCTCTCCCGTGAGCGACCGCGCCCCCTTCCTCTCTCTCTCTTCCTCCGACGTGACCACGGCGGCGATCCCCTCCAGTTGCAGACGGCGGCGAGGCGACGGCGTGGCGGCAACGACGGCGGCGAGGAAATCGTGGCGACGTGTGGCTCGTGGGATTTCGTGAAGGATCGAGGGTTCTAAAAGCTTCCTTCCTGGATCGGCGGTGATCCGGCGTGTCTCGAGCGATTCCGAGGTAGGGTGACGGTCCCTAGCTCCATGTCTTCCTTCCCCATGATTTATACGCCGAGGCGAGATCAAGAGTGGGCTATTTTGAGCCAGGAAGGGAAAAACATGTTTTTGGGTTTGAGTGACCGATCTAGCATTTTAATCTGCTATTTTGTGGTTTGTGGGCATTAAAAGATGCATTAGGGGCATCGGAACAAGTTTCCCTTTTGTTTCCCTTTCACCCGGGGTTGAATGGGGCGTAGAATAGTGATTTTGGGGTTTTCACGCCGTTCTCGATTTTCAGGCTCTGTGGCACCCCTTCTAGTGACCGCCACATCCTTCAGGCGGTCCCCGTTCCACCGTTGCAAGCTTTACGTGCATGGGCTGGGCCTAGCGATCTCACGATGAGCCGCCAGAGCCCAGGTGGCGATCGAAGGTCCGACCGCTAAGCCCAGTTGGCCAGCGTGGCCTTCGAGGCATTTTGACTGTTGGTTTTTGACCATTGGAAGCTTTTTGGGCTCTGGCGGCCGAAGGTTCGCCCGCCTCATGCTCTATGGCGGCACTATATAGGACCGCTTGTTCTTTTGTGACCCAGGGTGTGGCGGCCCATCTCCGATCGGCATAGCTCTTCTGCCGACTCTGCGCTGCCAACATGTTCCGACAGACCAGATGCACCACATCAATGCATTGTTGCACCAGCTCCGGTCCCGTCACAACACGCTCACCAACCTCAGACCAATTGAGTGGAGTCTGACACGGACGCCCATACAACGGCTCATAAGGAGCCACTTAGTTTCGCGGTCAGTGATTGAGTATTTTTGCGGGTTTCTCCTATGAAGGAAGTAATGCGATTTGGACAGCGTGGTAAGCTGAGTCCCCGCTATGTTGGTCCTTTTCCCATCGTTGAGCGCATTGATGAGGTTGCTTATCGGTTGCAGCTACCTCCTGAGTTTGCAGCGGTGCATGATGTGTTCCATGTCTCGATGTTGAGGAAGTATATGCCCGATGTTTCTCATGTTTTAGAGGATTCCATTTGGCTCGAGGTGACTCCCGATCTGTCTCTTCCGGAGTTCCCTATCTATATTGAGGATCGGCGAGAGCAGCACCTGCGGAAAAGGGTGATCCCTCTGGTTAAGGTGGTGTGGCAGTGGCACTATGGCGGTGAGGCTTCTTGGGGCGTGAGGATGAGATGCGTCAGTAGTTCCCTTATTTGTTCGAGTGAGTATCCTTTTATTTCCCCTGTGCTTTATTTTAAATTTCGAGGATGAAATTTGTTTAAGGGGGGAGGGATGTAATATACCGGACCTTTCGGATTCATCTTTTCCGGTCCCGGATTTATTTTCTCAGAGAATTCTTTCTCATTTTGCCCGTAATTATCTTTCGGACATTTTTCGGGTTGGGATCCATGCGTTTCGGATAAGTTTCGGAGGTCCCGGAACGTGTTCTGCAGTTTCCCGTATTTTTCCATGACAGGACCTACGGAACCCCGTAGCGGGAAAACCGAGTCGTTCACCTACTCAGGGATGGTACCACGGTGATCAGCGTGTCCCAATGATCGCGGCGGTATATTTTTCTATTTTTCCATATTTTTTGGAAAATACAGATTTTCTATATAACCCCATTTCTTTTTCTTTTTCTTTTTCTTTTCCCTTTCTCTTTCTTCTTCTTCCTCCTTCTCTCCCGTGAGCGACCGCACCCCCTTCCGCTCTTTCTTCCTCCGGCGTGACCACGGCGTCGCTCCCCTCCTACTGCAGACGGCGGCGAGGCGACGGCGGCAGCGAGGCGATCGTGGCGGCGTGTGGCTCGTGGGATTTCGTGAAGATTCGAGGGTTCTAAAACCTTCCTTCGTGGATCGGCGGTGATCCGGCGTGTCTCGAGCGATTCCGAGGTAGGGTGACGGTCCCTAGCTCCATGTCTTCCTTCCCCGTGATTTATAGGCCGAGGTGAGGTCAAGAGTGGGCTATTTTTAGCCGGGAAGGGAAAAGCATGTTTTTGGGCTTGAGTGGCCGATCTAGCATTTTAATCTGTTATTTTGTGGTTTGTGGGCATCAAAAGATGCATTAGGGGCATGGGAACAAGTTTCCCTTTTGTTTCCCCTTCACCCGGGGGTGAATGGGGCGTGGAATAGTGATTTTGGGGTTTTCCCGCCGTTCTCAATTTTTAGGGTATGTGGCGGCCCTTCCAGTGACCGCCACAGCCTTCAGGCCGTCCCCGTACGACCGTTTCAAGCTTTACGTGCGTGGGCTGGGTTGGCGGTCTCACAATGAGCCGCCAGAGCCTAGGTAGCAGCCGAAGGTCCGACCGCTAAGCCCAATCGACCAGCATGGCCTTCGAGGCGTTTTGATTGTTGGTTTTTGACCGTTAGAAGCTTTTTGGGGTCTGTAGGCCGAAGGTTCGCCCGCCTCATGATCTTTGGCGGCCCTATATAGGACCGCTTGTTCTTTCGTGACCCAGGGTGTGGCAGCCCATCTCCGATCGGCATAGCTCTTCTGCCGACTCTGCGCCGCCAACATGGTCCGACGGACCAGATGCACCACATCAATGCACTGCGGCACCAACTCCGGTCCCGTCACAACACGCTCACCAACCTCAGACCAATCGAGTGGAGTTCGACACGGACGCCCGTACAACGCCTCATAAGGAGCCACTTAGTTTCGCGGTCAGTGACCGAGTATTGTTACGGGTTTCTCCCATGAAGGGAGTAATGCGATTTGGACAGTGTGGGAAGCTGAGTCCCCACTATGTTGGTCCTTTTCCCATCGTGGAGCGCATTGGTGAGGTTGCTTATTGGTTGCAGCTACCTCCTGAGTTTACAGCGGTGCATGATGTGTTCCAAGTCTCGATGTTGAGGAAGTATATGCACGATGTTTCTCATGTTTTAGAGGATTCCATTTGGCCCGAGGTGACTCCCTATCTGTCTCTATCGGAGTTCCCTATCTGTATTGAGGATCGGCGAGAGCAGCACCTGCGGAACAAGGTGATCCCTCTGGTTAAGTTGGTGTGGCAGTGGCACTCTAGCGGTGAGGCTTCTTGGGAGCGTGAGGACGAGATGCGTCAGCAGTTCCCTTATTTGTTCGAGTGTGTATCCTTTTCTTTCCCCTGTGCTTTATTTTAAATTTCGAGGATGAAATTTGTATAAGGGGGGAGTGTTGTAATATCCCGGACCTTTTGGATTCATCTTTTCGGGTCCCGGATTTATTTTCTCAAAGAATTTGTTCTCATTTTGCCCGGAATTATCTTTCGGACATTTTTCGGGTTCGGATCCGTGCGTTTCGGATCATTTTCGGAGGTCCCGGAACGTGTTCTGCAGTTTCCCGTATTTTTCCCTGACATGACCTACGGAACCCTGTAGTCGGCAAACCGAGTCGTTCACCTACTCAGGGATGGTACCACGGCGATCAGCGTGTCCCAACGATCGCGGCGGTATATTTTTCTATTTTTCCATATTTTTTGGAAAATACGGATTTTCTATATAACCCATTTCTTTTTCTTTTTCTTTTCTCTTTCTTCTTCTTCCTCCTTCTCTCCCGTGAGCGACCGCGCCCCCTTCCTCTCTCTCTTCCTCCGGCGTGACCACGGTGGCGCTCCCCTCCGACTACAGACGGCGGCGAGGTGAAGGCGTGGCGGCGTGGCGATCGTGGCGGCGTGTGGCTCGTGGGATTTCGTGAAGGATCGAGGGTTCTAAAAGCTTCCTTCGTGGATCGGCCGCGATCCGGCGTGTCTCGAGCGATTCCAAGGTAGGGTGACGGTCCCTAGCTCCATGTCTTCCTTCCCCGTGATTTATAGGCCGAGGTGAGGTCAAGAGTGGGCTATTTTGAGCCAGGAAGGGAAAAACATGTTTTTGGGCTTGAGTGGCCGAGCTAGCATTTTAATCTACAATTTTGTGATTTGTGGGCATTAAAAGATGCATTAGGGGCATGGGAACAAGTTTCCCTTTTGTTTCCCCTTCACTCGGGGGTGAATGGGGCGTGGAATAGTGATTTTGGGGTTTCCCCGCCGTTCTCAATTTTCAGGGTCTGTGGCGGCCCTTCCAGTGACCGCCACATCCTTCAGGCGGTCCCCGTTCGACCATTGCAAGCTTTTCGGGCGTGGGCTGGGCCTGGCGGTCTCACGATGAGCCGCCAGAGCCCAGGTGGCGGCCGAAGGTCCGACCGCTAAGCCCAGTCGGCCAGCGTGGCATTTTGACAGTTGGTTTTTGACCGTTGGAAGCTTTTTGGGGTCTGGCAGCCGAAGGTTCGCCCATCTCACGCTCTTTGGCAGCCCTATATAGGACCGCTTATTCTTTCGTATGGCGGCCCATCTCCGATCGGCATTGCTCTTCTGACGACTCTACGCCGCCAACATGTTCTGACGGACCAGATGCACCACATCAATGCACTGCTGCACCAGCTCCGGTCCTGTCACAACACGCTCACCAACCTCAGACCAATCGAGTGGAGTCCGACACGGACGCCCGTACAACGCCTCATAAGGAGCCACTTAGTTTCGCGGTCAGTGACCGAGTATTTTTGAGGGTTTCTCCCATGAAGGGAGTAATGCGATTTGGACAGTGTGGCAAGCTGAGTCCCCGCTATGTTGGTCCTTTTCCCATCGTGGAGCGCATTGGTGAGGTTGCTTATCGGTTGCAGCTACCTCTTGAGTTTGCAGCGGTGCATGATGTGTTCCATGTCTCGATGTTGAAGAAGTATATGCCCATTGTTTCTCATGTTTTAGAGGATTCTGTTTGACCCGAGGTGACTCCCGATCTGTCTCTACCGGAGTTCCCTATCCGTATTGAGGATCAGCGAGAGCAGCACCTGCGGAATACGGTGATCCCTCTGGTTAAGGTGGTGTGGCAGCGACACTCTGGCGGTGAGACTTCTTGAGAGCGTGAGGGCGAGATGCGTCAGCAGTTCCGTTATTTGTTTGAGTGAGTATCCTTTTCCTTTTCCTGTGCTTTATTTTAAATTTCGAGGATGAAATTTATTTAAGGGGGAGGGCTGTAATATCTCGGACCCTTCGGATTCCTCTTTTCGGGTCCCAGATTTATGTTCTTGGAGAATTTGTTCTCATTTTGCCAGGAATTATATTTCTGACATTTTTCGGGTTCGGATCCGTGCGTTTCGGATCAGTTTCTGAGGTCCCAGAACGTGTTCCGCAGTTTCCCATGTTTTTCCCTGACAGACCTACGGAACCCCGTAGCGGGCAAACCGACTTGTTCACCAACTCAGGGATTGTAGCAACCCTGATAAATTTAAAAGGAATAAATAAATCAAAATAGATTAAAAGATTTAGTAAATAAACGAAAGAGCTTGGAATAAAAATAATTAAACCCTGATGAAAATAACGCCTCAAATATAGGCGCTACTTTAAAATAAAACGCCCTTACCTAAGGCGTGTTTTGAGAAAGGACGCCCACACCTCAAGGCGTCAAATT
This sequence comes from Amorphophallus konjac, assembly GCA_022559845.1. Classification (NCBI taxonomy): domain Eukaryota; kingdom Viridiplantae; phylum Streptophyta; class Magnoliopsida; order Alismatales; family Araceae; genus Amorphophallus; species Amorphophallus konjac. The sequence goes on along the minus strand of CM040123.1, from coordinate 224,247,023 downwards.
TCAAACGACCAAAATAAATAAAAAGGGCATGTTAGTGTAACGTCTCTCGAGTGGACGCGTTTCAACAAGAAACGACACTTGACAAGGCGTCAATTTAAATTCGACGCCCTGACCTAGGTCGTTAATTCAGTTCGAGTTTCGTTCGACCCAGGAGTCTATCCAGGGTAAGTTGATAACTATGAGAAAGAGTTCGAATGTAGTAATAACTCTATCATGGAAGTGTTACTTCCAATCGAACACTAACTCTATTAGGTTCACCTAAATCCTATAAATAACCTACTGCTTGAACCGAGAACGCTATTTGGCGTTCGGACTCTTCTAAGGTACGTAAAGAATAGCATGTTCTTTTCTTTACTCTGTCTATCGAATTTGTGAAGAATACTGAAGATTCTTCATCTATTTTCTGATTACAGGTTGAAAGCTTCTGTCATCTGAAGAACGGGTAAGTTCTTCTCCTTCCTTCTCTACCTTCTGTTAGTTCTTACGAAGAGTAATACCTTCGTTTTATTCTGCCTCTACAGGTTGCCTGTAGAAGTGAAACCGAACGATTGAAGAATTGAGGGTTCTTCATCCACGTACATCATCTGCAACTTCTCTTTCATCTTCTTCTTCCGGTGATCACTCTGTTACAGACAGAGCATCGTCTCTTCACCAGATCTTTCACGTTAATCATCAAAAAGGTAGGTTTTGTCAAGCACTGTAGCCCAAATCACCATAACAACTATATTAAACCATATATATTAGTTCATGCATATAGTTTTCACTAGTTTTAAAAGTTCTATTGTTGGAAAGAAACGCCCTTTCCAAGGGCGCTAATTTTATACGCGACCCAGACTAGGGCGCTATCTAAATAAACGACCATGACAAGGTCGTCAATATAAAAGATTTGACGCCCTGTACACAGACGTCAATTTAATTACCTAATAATTACCCATGTTGATTAGTTCAATATTCAATTAAACATGATTCTAAATCAGTGCATCCTGATATTTTCTTGTCATGACCATATCTCGTTTTCTGGAAATTTCAATACTTGAAAAATTATAAATTCTTGAAATACACGACCCTGTATAGGTCGTCTCTCACTTGACTAACGCCCCTGTTCAGGGCGTGAATTGAAAAGTAACGCCCTTGTCCAGGGCGTGTTTCTGATAAATTACTGAAAATATATATTCTGCAAAAATAGAGGTAAAGAATGAACGACCATTGCATACGTCGTCAAATTTTAATTAAAAGCCCCTTACCAGGGCGCGTTTTTTGGTAGAATACGGAAATATTGAAATTTTGTAAAAATATAAAATAGATAAACACCCTTACTGAAGGCGTTAATTACTTGAGTAGTGACTTTACTTAAGTCATTATTTCCTGTAAAAATGTCTTTACCCTGTTTCTGATAACCGATGATTTCAATATATCTATATATATATATCGGCACTATATCTCCACTCCGTGAGTATAGTCCCACGTTTCATGATGTTTTATCGATCACCCTCAACTCTCATTGACATACAAGCTCTCCATTGGACATTCCGTTCCTTTGGACTAGCGAGTTAGTCATAGAGACCTCCGTAAGACTTCTCGTACCTTGGATTCCCTCAAGGTCGACTGAGCTAGTTGTACCCTAAAAACCCATTACACTATTGAATGCCATGTCACTCTAAAAGGAACATGGTATACCGGCCCTTATGATATGCAAGAGTATATCATGAGAATTCTTAATGGGATGATGATATCATGCCATTATTGATGTTCTTGTGGACCTCAATTCTATAATAAGAATGAGGGTATCTTGCCTATGATGTACTGTTCATGTGGACCCCAATTCTATATAAAGAATGTCCATACTTGTTTGTCATGGTACCCGAGTTAAGGGAACCTAATTCCACCTAGTTTCATCGTTCATCGTGATTGTACCGTTGTTATCGCCTATCTATATCCAATGTCATATTTTTGGATTCCATTCTCTCAAAGTTATCCTACGTGTCTACAAGCTTAAATTGTTGAAATTCCATATTGGCTATATAAATATACAAGAGTGGATGTCAAATATACATGATAAATGCCTGCGCATATATGGCCCGATCTGGTCCTGGGAGGAGCACCCGAAAGTACTTGTGCCCATGGGAGTTGAATGATAAGGTATCTGGCATTATACCGAGTGCATGACTAGCTTGATTGGACCTTCCACACAAATCTTGTACTTGACTCGTACTTGACTTGACATGAATTGCGTGACCCGAGAAAGGGTAATTACTTGCTTGCTTGATACATGATAGCCAAAATTCTTGACATGACTTGCTAAAGAGTACTTGCTTGAATATCTTGTTATCTTTTCCTGAAAGCTCGTGACTAGTTCATCTTGCTGTCTTATTGATAAATTCTCTCTCCATCTTGTCGTTTTATGCGAGCATGCATAGATATAGTACATTCATGAAAAAAAATGTAATTACTTAAACCCCTTGCTAGCGCTTGAGATATAATTTCCTACTGAGCGTTCGCTCACTCCGTGTTTGTCCCTTACTTTTCAGGTAATTCCGACGACGAGGGAAGTCAATCGGATGGGAATGGTCAAGAGTGAAAGAGCTAGAGCTTTTTCCAAGTGTCATCTAGTCTTTTTCCTATTTTCTCGAGTCAACTATGTACTTTTCCTTTTTAATTGAATAGAGTATTGGATTTGTAATAGTCTATCCATTTTGAAATAAAGGATTGGGTTATCTTTCTATTTTGCGCATCTCTGTTTTGGTGTCGAATACACTACTACTCTGATTGACATGATTGATATAAACTCGTCGCGCATATCCGAGTATCTTCCGCGCTCGGGGCGTGACAGTTTTTGTGGTATCAGAGCCTAGGGTATTCAATTCCTAGGAAAATCCAAGTCCAAGGATATGTTCAAACCTTTAACCAGTGAGATTGGGTAGAACCAAGGGTTAAAGTTAACATAGTATATGAGTCTTTAAATACAATCACATATTAACCTAGTTATTGTAATTGTAGGATAATGGTTGCCGAACGTACTCAATGGCGCAACATGCAGCGTACCCTTCAAGGCATGACTCAAGTGCTGCAACAAGTAGCACAAGGAGGTGGACAACGAGCATGAAGTCTCCACCAGACTTTCAAGAACATGAACCCACCCAAGTTCACGGGTTCTACTGATCAGATGACGCTGAACACTGGATTAGGGAGATAGAACGTATATTCCATGTTATGCAATGCACGGATCAAGATAAAGTTTTATTAGCTACTTTTCAGTTAGAAAGGGATGCTAGATGCTGGTGGGAATCAATAGAGGCTACTATAAATCAAGATCAGGTTTCGTGGGAAGAATTCGTTGAACACTTCAACGTGAAATATTTCTCGGACCGAGTTCAGGAAAAGAAGGCTGCAGAATTTGCTGCATTAAAGCAACGATCTTTGTCAGTGGCCGAGTATGAGGCCCAATTCTCTAGATTGTCTCGATACGCTAAGCATCTAGTTAGCACCGAGAAAATGAAAGCTAGGAGGTTTCTTAATGGGCTCAGGCCCCAAGCTATTACTCAACTGGCGCCGACGGACATTCAAGTCTACTCAGAGATAGTACGCCGAGCTCAACTGTTAGAAGATGCCACGGAACTGTCTGATAGGATTCGTGGTAAGGATAAGAAGGAACAAGTTACAGGTTCGGGTTCCTTTAAACCCAACTTCAAGAAAAGGCCTAGCAATGGAGGAGCATCCTCACAAGACCAAAAGTTCAAGAAGACCAAGCCCTTCTCTATCACCACTACCTCTCCAAATATAGTGTGCAAGCATTGTGATAAAGCGGGTCATAGAGCAGAAGAATGCTGGAGGAAACTAGGAGCATGTCTCCGTTGTGGGAGTCGTGAGCATCGGATTCCCGATTGCCCATTACTTAACGACCAAGCCGTTGACGAAAAGCGCCCAGTAACCAAGAATGCTCGTCTTCATGTAATCAAGGAGACCGAGCAAGTAGAAGTAGGCGGCTTAGTGGAAGGTACATTGAAAGTTTGTTCCAGAATGCATATGTCTTAATTGATATTGGTGCATCGCATTCTATTGTTTCTAAGAAGTTTGCTGACCCATTACCCCTAGAACCGGAATGGATAAAGTTAATTTTGTCTACTCCTCTGGATGATGAGACTGATATTACACATCATTATCAAAACTGCGAGGTATTGATTCATGGTCAAAATCTCCCTATTGATCTCATATGTTTAGATCTGAAAGAGTATGATGTTATACTAGGGGCAGATTGGTTATCCAAGTATCAGGCAACGGTTGATTGCTGTAACAGTAAGGTTACATTCAAGGAATTTCTAGAACTAATATTTACTAGCCCCAAGAGTCGGAGCAAATCCCCTCTTATTTCAGCTCTCCGAGCTAGCAAGCTCATTAGGAAAGGATGTACATCTTTCCTTGCCTTTGTCACAGTTAAAGAAGCTAAGAAGCTAAGCTAGAAGACATTCCAGTAGTACAAGAATTTCCAGACATATTTCCGGAAGATTTACCAGGATTACCCCCGCAAAGAGAAGTGGCATTCACCATCGACTTAGTCCCTGGTGCTGGTCCGATTTCAAAGGCACCTTATAGGATGTCACCTGCTGAACTCAAGGAATTAAAGGAGCAATTGATGGAACTCATTAAGAAAGGATTCATTAGACCAAGTACTTCCCCGTGGGGAGCGCCTATATTATTTGTAAAGAAGAAAGACGGATCCATGAGGTTATGCGTCGACTATCGACAATTGAATCATCTCACTATCAAGAACAAGTATCCACTGCCGAGAATCGATGAATTGTTTGATCAAATTTTAGGATCCATGTACTTTTCCAAAATTGATCTTAGGTCTGGATATCACCAACTAAGAATCAAAGACGAGGATATTCATAAAACCGCATTCAGAAGTAGGTATGGCCATTATGAATTTGTTGTTATGCCTTTCGGACTAACGAATGCCCCTGCTGCCTTTATGCAGTTAATGAATAGTATATTCAGGCCTTATTTGGATCAATTCGTGGTGGTCTTTATTGATGATATATTGATTTATTCCAAGACCAAGGAAGAGCATGAGGAACATTTGAGGATTGCATTACAAATATTGAGGACAAATCAATTATATGCAAAACTTAGCAAGTGTGAATTCTGGCTTGAAGAAGTGACTTTTCTCGGACATGTTATATCAAAGGATGGCTTGTCTGTAGACCCATCAAAGGTTGAAGCTGTAAGGAACTGGGAAAGACCGACCAATGCTAGCGAGCTCCGAAGTTTCTTAGGTCTTGCCGGCTATTACAAGCGATTCATCAAGGATTTCTCTAAAATCGCCGTGCCACTTACAAGGTTAACTCGCAAGGAGATCCGTTATGAATGGGATGAGGAATGTGAAAGAAGCTTCCAAACTCTCAAGGATCATCTTACTACAGCTCCTATCTTAGCATTGCCAATTGAAGGAGAAAAGTTTGAGGTATACACTGATGCTTCTGGCATTGGCCTCGGGTGTGTTCTAATGCAACAAGGGAAGGCTATAGCCTACTCTTCTCGTCAATTAAAGAAGCATGAAGAGAACTACCCCGTCCATGACTTAGAATTGGCCGTAGTAGTATTTGCACTAAAAATATGGAGACATTATCTTTATGGAGTACAGTTTACTGTATACTCCGATCACAAGAGTCTCAAATATCTTTTCTCACAGAAGGAACTAAATATGAGGCAAAGACGATGGCTGGAATATCTCAAGGACTTCGACTTCAAAATACAATATCATCCCGGAAAGGGTAATCATGTAGCAGATGCCCTTAGTCGAAAGCCGAGAGCACTGTTAGCCAATTGTCTGATTCAAGAATGGAAATTGCTAGAACAATTCTCTGAACTCAATATAAGCATGGACACGGACCCTAGATGTGTCACATTATCTCATGTAAGCATACAGTCAGATTTATTATCTGAGATACAAGCACTTCAAGATGATGATCCTACATTAGTAGAAATCAAGGGCAGATTAAAAGGACAATCGGACTTCCAACTAGCTTCTGATGGAAGATTAATGTTCAAGAATAGAACTGGTATACCGGACTGCCCAGAATTGAAAAAGAAGATCTTAGATGAAGCTCACAGATCAAGGTATACGATTCATCCTGGATCTACCAAGATGTGAAAAGAAATTTTTGGTGGCCCAACATGAAAAGAGAAATAGCGGACTATGTATCACGCTGTCTCACATGCCAACAAGTCAAGGCGGAACACCAGAAGCCTGCTGGAAAGCTACATCCTCTAGATATCCTTAAATGGAAGTGGGAGGATATTGGTATGGATTTCATCATGGGTTTATCTAAATCCAAAAGAGGACATGATGGAATATGGGTTATCATTGACCGATTGACCAAATCCGCGCATTTCTTGCCAATCAAGAGTCGATGGTCAGTTGATGTCTTAGCTGCATTATACCTCAAGGAAATAGTCAGATTACATGGTATTCCTGTTTCAATCGTGTCTGACAGAGATCCCCGTTTTACTTCTCATTTTTGGAAAGGACTACAACATTCGTTGGGGACGAGACTTAATTTTAGTACAGCCTTTCATCCTCAAACGGATGGTCAGACCGAGAGAACAAATCAAGTAGTTGAAGATATGCTTAGAGCATGCATCACTGATTTTGATGGAAACTGGCATGATCACTTGCCTCTGGTCGAATTTGCATACAATAATAGCTACCAAGCTAGTATACAAATGGCACCTTTCGAAGCTTTATACGGAAGGAGTTGCCGATCACCCTTGTACTGGAATGAAGTTGGAGAGAAACAACTGTTAGGTCCAGACATGGTAAGGGATACAACTGAGAAGATATGAGTAATCAGGGAAAGACTGCAAGTAGCTCAGACAAGGCAAAAGGCTTATGCCGACACAAGAAGAAGAGATCTCGAATTCCAAATTGGAGATCATGTATTTCTCAAGATATCGCCTGGACGTGGAATACGAAGATTTGGTGTTAAAGGCAAGCTTACACCAAGATTTATCGGACCTTTTGAGATACTAGAAAGAGTTGGCGAGGTTACTTATCGCATCGCATTGCCCCCTCAACTGTCCGAAGTACATGATGTGTTCCACATATCTATGTTGAAGAAGTATGTACATGACCCATCACATATTATTGAATATGGAGACCTAGTGATCCAGAAAGATTTCACGTATGAACAGAAGCCTATGAAGATCTTAGATCGAGAAGTACGTATCCTAAGAAATAAGGTTATTCCCATGCTAAAAGTACAATGGAATAAGAATTCAGAACATGAAGCTACATGGGAGACCGAGGAATCTATGAGGAAATAATTTCCAGATTTATTTTAGAAGGTACATACTCTACACTCTCCAAATGTAAATATATGATATGGAATTTGGGGACCAAATTCTTTTTAAGTGGGGGAGGGTGTAGCAACCCTGATAAATTTAAAAGGAATAAATAAATCAAAATAGATTAAAAGATTTAGTAAATAAACGAAAGAGCTTGGAATAAAAATAATTAAACCCTGATGAAAATAACGCCTCAAATATAGGCGCTACTTTAAAATAAAACGCCCTTACCTAAGGCGTGTTTTGAGAAAGGACGCCCACACCTCAAGGCGTCAAATTTCAAATGACCAAAATAAATAAAAAGGGCAAGTTAGTGTAACGTCCCTCGAGTGGACGCGTTTCAACAAGAAACGACGCTTGACAAGGCGTCAATTTAAATTCGACGCCCTGACCTAGGTCGTTAATTCAGTTCGAGTTTCGTTTGACCCAGGAGTCTATCCAGGGTAAGTTGATAACTATGAGAAAGAGTTCGAATGTAGTAATAACTCTATCATGGAAGTGTTACTTCCAATCGAACACTAACTCTATTAGGTTCACCTAAATTTTATAAATAACCTACTGCTTGAACCGAGAACGCTATTTGGCGTTCGGACTCTTCTAAGGTACGTAAAGAACAGCATGTTCTTTTCTTTACTCTGTCTATCGAATTTGTGAAGAATACTGAAGATTCTTCATCTATTTTCTGATTACAGGTTGAAAGCTTCTGTCATCTGAAGAACGGGTAAGTTCTTCTCCTTCCTTCTCTACCTTCTGTTAGTTCTTACGAAGAGTAATACCTTCATTTTATTCTGCCTCTACAGGTTGCCTGTAGAAGTGAAACCGAACGATTGAAGAATTGAGGGTTCTTCATCCACGTACATCATCTGTAACTTCTCTTTCATCTTCTTCTTCCGGTGATCACTCTGTTACAGATAGAGCATCGTCTCTTCACCAGATCTTTCACGTTAATCATCAAAAAGGTAGGTTTTCTCACGCACTGTAGCCCAAATCACCATAACAACTATATTAAACCATATATATTAGTTCATGCATATAGTTTTCACTAGTTTTAAAAGTTCTATTATTGGAAAGAAACGCCCTTTCCAAGGGCGCTAATTTTATACGTGACCCAGACTAGGGCGCTATTTAAATAAACGACCATGACAAGGTCGTCAATATAAAGATTTGACGCCCTGTACACAGACGTCAATTTAATTACCTAATAATTACCCATGTTGATTAGTTCAATATTCACTTAAACATGATTCTAAATCAGTGCATCCTGATATTTTCTTGTCATGACCATATCTCGTTTTCTGGAAATTTCAATACTTGAAAAATTATAAATTCTTGAAATACACGACCCTGTATAGGTCGTCTCTCACTTGACTAACGCCCCTGTTCAGGGCGTGAATTGAAAAGTAACGCCCCTGTCCAGGGCGTGTTTCTGATAAATTACTGAAAATATATATTCTGCAAAAATAGAGGTAAAGAATGAACGACCATTGCATACATCGTCAAATTTTAATTAAAAGCCCCTTACCAGGGCGCGTTTTTTGGTAGAATACGGAAATATTGAAATTTTGTAAAAATGTAAAATAGATAACCGCCCTTACTAAAGGCGTTAATTACTTGAGTAGTGACTTTACTTAAGTCGTTATTTCCTGTAAAAATGTCTTTATCCTGTTTCTGATAACCGATGGTTTCAATATATCTATATATATATATATCGGCACTATATCTCCACTCCGTGAGTATAGTCCCACGTTTCATGATGTTTTATCGATCACCCTCAACTCTCATTGACATACAAGCTCTCCATTGGACATTCCGTTCCTTTGGACTAGCGAGTTAGTCATAGAGACCTCCGTAAGACTCCTCGTACCTTAGATTCCCTCAAGGTCGACTGAGCTGGTTGTACCCTAAAAACCCATTACACTATTGAATGTCATGTCACTCTAAAAGGAACATGGTATACCGGCCCTTATGATATGCAAGAGTATATCATGAGAATTCTTAATGGGATGATGATATCATGCCATTGTTGATGTTCTTGTGGACCTCAATTCTATAATAAGAATGAGGGTATCTTGCCTTTGATGTACTGTTCATGTGGACCTCAATTCTATATAAAGAATGTACATACTTGTTTGTCATGGTACCCGAGTTAAGGGAACCTAATTCTACCTAGTTTCATCGTTCATCGTGATTGTACCGTTGTTATCGCCTATCTATGTCCACTGTCGTATTTTTGGATTCCATTCTCTCAAAGTTATCATACGTGTCTACAAGCTTAAATTGTTGAAATTCCATATTGGCTATATAAATATACAAGAGTGGATGTCAAATATACATGATAAATGCCTGCGCATATAGGGCCCGATCTGGTCCTGGGAAGAGCACCCGAAAGTACTTGTGCCCATGGGAGTTGAATGATAAGGTATCTGGCATTATACCGAGTGCATGACTAGCTTGATTGGACCTTCCACACAAATCTTGTACTTGACTCGTACTTGACTTAACATGAATTGTGTGACCCGAGAAAGGGTAATTACTTGCTTGCTTGATACATGATAGCCAAAGTTCTTGACATGACTTGCTAAAGAGTACTTGCTTGAATATCTTGTTATCTTTTCCTGAAAGCTCGTGACTAGTTCATCTTACTGTCTTATTGATAAATTCTCTCTCCATCTTGTCGTTTTATGCGAGCATGCATAGCTATAGTACATTCATGAAAAAAAATGTAATTACTTAAACCCCTTGCTAGCGCTTGAGATATAATTTTCTACTGAGCGTTCGCTCACTCCGTGTTTGTCCCTTACTTTTCAGGTAATTCCGACGACGAGGGAAGTCAATCGGATGGGAATGGTCAAGAGTGAAAGAGCTAGGGCTTTTTCCAAGTGTCATCTAGTCTTTTTCCTATTTTCTTGAGTCAACTATGTACTTTTCCTTTTTAATTGAATAGAGTATTGGATTTGTAATAGTCTATCCATTTTGAAATAAAGGATTGGGTTATCTTTCTATTTTGCGCATCTCTGTTTTGGTGTCGAATACACTACTACTCTGATTGATATGATTGATATAAACTCGTCGCGCATATCCGAGTATCTTCCGCGCTCGGGGCGTGACAGGGATGGTACCACGGCGATCAGCGTGTCCCAACGATCGCGGCGGTATATTTTTCTATTTTTTTCGTATTTTTTTAAAAATTTGGATTTTCTATATAACCACATTTCTTTTTCTTTTTCTTTTCCTTTTTCTTTTCTCTTTCTCTTTCTTCTTCTTCCTCCTTCTCTCCCGTGAGCGACCGCGCCCCCTTCCTCTCTCTCTTCCTCCAGCGTGACCACGGCGACGCTCCCCTCTGGCTGCAGACGGTGGCGAGGCGATAGCGTGGCGGCGACGGTAGCGGCGAGGTGATCATTGCGGCGTGTGGCTCGTGGGATTTCGTGAAGGTTCGAGGGTTCTAAAAGCTTCCTTCGTGGATCGGCGGCGATTCGGCGTGTCTCGAGTGATTCTGAGGTAGGGTGACGGTCCCTAGCTCCATGTCTTCCTTCCCCGTGATTTATAGGCCGAGGCGAGGTCAAGAGTGGGCTATTTTGTGCCGGGAAGGGAAAAGCATGTTTATGGGCTTGAGTGGCCGATGTAGCATTTTAATCCGCTATGTTGTGGTTTGTGGGCATGAAAAGATGCATTAGGGGCATGGGAACAAGTTTCCCTTTTGTTTCCCCTTTACTCGGGGTGAATGGGACGTGGAATAGTGATTTTGGGGTTTTCCCGCCATTCTCGGTTTTCAGGGTCTATGGCGGCCATTCCAGTGACCGCCACATCCTTCAGGCGGTCCCCGTTCAACCGTTTCAAGCTTTCCGTGCGTGGGCTAGGCCTGGTAGTCTCACGATGAGCCGCCAGAGCCCAGGTGGTGGCCGAAGGTCCGACCGCTAAGCCCAGTCGGCCAGCGTGGCCTTCGAGGCATTTTTGTTGAGACAGGTGCGATAGATTCAGAGGGGGGGTGAATGAATCTCCCCTTAAAAATATAGCCTAATAAAAAACTAATGCTCAGATATGCGGACTTAAAGAACAGTTGCAGATATATTCTGAAGATACTTAGAAGGATCTCGCAAAGCAACACAAAGAATAAGCTCTCACTCGATCCTAAGTAAACATCTAATGTGCGATGCAATAAGATGAACACATAAGAAAATCAAACCACAAGGGACACCAGGATTTTTAGGTGGTTCGGTCCACAGACCTACGTCCACCCCTCACTCCAAACCGGAGTGAGGCTTCCACTAGCAACGCTAGAACAGCAGACTCAGTCTGCAACAAATGCTGCAATACAGCTTGACCAGGGGAACAACCTCCCCTCTTCCACCCAACCAGAGGGAACCACTAGTGACACCCAGTCACATGCAAACCAGAGACCGAAGTCTCTCTTCCTCCAGACCAGGAGGGCACACCTGGACTTGCAATCCACAAGACCAGAACAGGAGACAAATCTCCCATCCTCCAAACCAGGAGGTAACCCACAAGTGACTCCCAGTCACCTGTAAACCAGAGGTCTCGGACCTCTCTTTCTCCACAAAGGAGGGAACCACTGATGACACAAGGTCACCAGCAAACCGGAGGAAACAAATCTCCCTTCTCCTGAAACCACAGGAGGAACCCGATCCCCAACAGGGCAATCGGAAGAACAAGGTAAAGGAAAAACAATAAAAGAAAATACAGCAACAAAAAGCTAGAAATATAAAATCAAAATGTGGCTCTCGCAGGAGCTGGCTGGCCTGGATTTGATCCACGGTCCAGCAGAGACTGATCTTCAGTTGAAGCTTCTATTACTCTAGCTCTCTCTTCTTCTCACTCTTCTTTTTCTTCTCTTTCGCAGGCTCTCTCTGTCTCTTCTTCTTTTCCTACTACTGGAGCTCTTTCCTTCTATCTCGGTCACTCTCTTTCTCTATCTGCTTCTCTTTTTTTCACGATCAACTTTCTTCTGAGGAAGAAGCCTTCCTTTTATAGCAGTAGCAAGCAGCTAGGGCGTGTGCTCTCGACGATTCCCGCCTAGAAGGTTCAGTCCACGTGGCACGATCAGGGCCATCTCCTATTCTTGGATCACGTGCATCATTAACCTCCTCGAATCAGCAATCCTTTTAGAACAGATAAACTATCAGTGCAAGTTAATTTATCTGACAGGAAAGAATATGAGAAAGTATATACATCGAGTCACTTTGATGAATGAGCTGAGGTTGTACAGACTTGATGCATCAATTGAAGTGTGCACATATGAGAAAGTATATATAGCGAGAATGAATGTACAGATATTACATTCACGAGTGTACATACTTTAACTGCATGAGATGCAGGCAACCAATGTGTAGACTTGAAGTGTGAATGTGCATGAGAAGCCAATGTACCGACTTGCTGACTTGAAAATGAGTGAATAGACTTGAACAGCTAGCCAACGAGTGTATAGACTTGAAACAGCTAGCCAACGAGTGTATAGACTTGAAAGCTTAAAGGATTGTACAGACTTCTGAAGGAGATGCACAAACAGAATGAAAGTATGCACATTGAATGCATGAGATGCTTAGACAAGCTGTCACCGAATGTACAGACTTTGTCTTACTGTTTATGCATGAGTCTGTCAACGAATGTACAAACTTTCTATGCTGAATGCACAAGACGCTCAGAGACACTGTATAGACTTGACAATGCATGGACTAGCACATAGACACAGCAAGACTCTGTGAGCGCCAAGCCGGTGTACAGACTTTGCGAGCGCCAAATCAATGTACAGACTTACGAGCGCCAGGACCATGTACAGACTTAGTGCAAGCGGGATGTGCAGACTTGCTATGAAGCAACCAGAATGTACAGACTTTGAAATCAAGGAATGCACAGCGATGTATAGACTTTGAAACACGATGCAATGTGTAGACTTTGATAAATGAATGTATAGACTTGATAAAGCTTCAAAGCACAAGACACTTGGCCAATGTACAGACTTGGAAAGTTTGAAGGCCAATGTACAGACTTGGAAGGCTTGAACCAATGTGCAGACTTGAAACAAGTGAACACGGTGATGTGTAGACTTGGCCAATGTACAGACTTGAAGCAAGGGGACGATGTGCAGACTTAGTGTGTGTTGTGGGCAATGTATAGACTTGGTGTCTGAACGTAGGTAAAGATTGTAATGTGTAGACTTAGTGTGTAGCTAAAGCAGCTAACGTAGGAAAAGGTTGGAATGTATAGACTTACGTTCGATCAGCAATGTATAGACTTTACAGTGTGCATGCTATGCGTGCGATGTACAGACTTCACATTATGCATCCAGACGAATGTACAGACTTGAGTTATGCAACTGAAGGCTGTACAGACTTGCTATGAAAGTGAGATGCAACGTGAGACGGTGGATGTACAGACTTGGGCTATACAGACTTGCAGTGTGCAATGCATGCGATGTATAGACTTTACCTTAGAGACGAATGTATAGACTTTAGTGAATGCATTCTAGGCAGACCCTATACAGACTTGAGAGGCGATGCATTTTAGCCAAACCCTATACCGACTTAAGAGACGTTGCATGCACGATGTATAGACTTGTTAATGCACTGATGCATGCTGTACAGACTTAACATGAGACGCTGCATTCTAGCCAAAACGCTGTACAGACTTTACTTCGTGATGCAGCGATGTACAGACTTTGCATATGTGAGACATTGTATAGACTTGGCCCTTGAAGAATGTACAGACTTAGACGCATGCTATGCCATGCGATGTATAGACTTGGACACTTGCATGCTATGCAACATGTAGACTTTCCATCAGCAAGTGTATGGACTTCAACTATGAGTGTGCAGACTTGATGAGTGATGCATGTACAGACTTGAACTCTGCAATGATGTGCAAGCATAGTCCAATGTACAGACTTGCTGATTGAGACGATGTCGTACTTAGACATAATGCATGAGAGACATGTTGGCAAGTGTATAGACTTCATTCAACAAAGTTCAGGCAGGCTATCTACGGATGTACAGACTCTGCTGAAAGGGTATAGCAGCATCAACCATTGTACAGACTAACATCAAACAATCCAGATAAAATGCAATGATGAAATGCATCAACAATTATGAAATGCACCAATGCACACAAACAGATAAAATTCAGATAAGATGTTCAATGAAACATTCATATGCAACACAACCAGATTTATATGCAGACTCAACAGATGATGACTTATAGTGTTTGCTATCATCTAAATCACATGGACACAATAATCTCCCCCTTTTTGATGATGGCAACACTATGAGTCATACTGAGTCATACTGACTTGATCAAATATTTCTCCCCCTTTGACTTCAGCAAAAAGACATTAGTTGAAGACGGAAGAATAAGACTGCATAATATGAGTTAATTAAAAGCTCCCCCTTTGACTAAGCTCCCCCTTAATGGCAATTAGCTCCTCCTGAATAGAATAATGATCAGAAACGTTTTGAAGGTTGAAACCAGTTGAGATGAAGGGAGAAAATCAACAAAAGCACAGGGACACTCAAGAATGCTGACTAGATCTCCCCCTTTATGAAAGACACTCAGCATGACAGGAAAGCTCCCCCTGATTAGATGGAGTGAAAGAGGTGATGAGCATCTATCAGCAAAACACATGGGTACTCAAGGATTACCACAGTCTGTAATCACAGTGAATAAATGAGGAAGAAGATTTTCGTTAACACACCAAATTCATAAATCTTAATGACCGAATTTCAGACTCTTCAATTATAATAGATCATGAATGAGTTGAAACTTACTTTCATGATTTAAGAGTGATGTATTCAAAGTTTATCAAGAAAATTCACTACTCATATCTGAAACACCTTTTAATAGTAGTAAACTAAAGACTCGTTTGATATTCATGTTTAACCTCCTTCCATCTTACTCATTTAAATTCAATGACTCCTATGGAAGTTACACAAGATAATATTGAGATTAAACAGAGATAAATGTGACTGAACTTGTCTTTAGTTTTTCAGATTTTTCTATTGAACAACACTCATTTTTCCTGAGCAAGTTTGGTTCAGTCAACACCTTTTTACGTGAGGCACAACATGTCTCAGGTGAAGTGACCCAGTTACTCAGTGTGACAACCATATTGCCTCTTAAGGAGAACAGAGTTAGTAATGGAGTATTTTTTACATGAGGAGACACCTTGTTCAGAGGCCAGAATCCCCAGTTACTCAACACAACCATGCTATTGCTCTGCCAGATTTTCAAACATTTTTAAAAGAGAGGTAACTATGGCACTTCATGACATGGGCTTACTCTATTTCTTTGATAGAGAACCCAGTTTCTCTGTGGCCAAAGTCATTGCTCTTGATTTAAAAGTTTTCAGATTTTTCAAATAATGCTCAGTACACTGAAATGTTTTAGAACAATACCTTCTACATGTATCTTAACCAAAGAAAGCCATGTCTTTTAAAATTTCAGATTTCAGAAGGTTTTACATGAAGTTCATGAGACAATTGGTTAAGATTTATTAAGCATGATGATTCAGATATTTTAAAGTCTTTTACATCAAAACTTAGGAAATACATTAGACTTAAATCAATTTGATTTATCAAAACATTCTTAAGACAGTATAATAGAAGATTCTTCTTTTCAGGAAATGTCTGATTTATGACTAGGGTGCACTGACAAAAATCTTTCCTCATTCAGATGAGTCAATGACATTGTCAGGAAATCAGTGGAGTCAACAAAGCATTTTTATTGAGAGAAAAGCAGAGAGCAATCAGAAGCCAGCATTAAAGACTAAAATTCAGTCAGATTAGCTTGGACCAGACTTGACAATATATGAAGAAATGTGAATGATAGGAACAAGCTAGCAATTGAATTCACAGGAGGCAGAATCAATAGCTAAGTCTCGAATACAGACAGATCAGCTATATCAGTGTAGAGACAGCAGAGAATTTAGGTGAACCACCTAAGTGTAGCAAGTAGATCAGATAGCTAGACAGTGAGAGTTCAAGAGATGAAGAGATGGAACAGGAAAGCTCCCCCTGACTAGATGCTACATATATACAACAAAGCATGAGCAGCAGTATGGTTAATTAAGAATGATTGAGCTCCCCCTGACTAAGTGCATGATGTGCAGTGAAAGTACATCACATGATTTCAAATTTGACATTCAATAATAATCCATGCACTTCCGACATAAGTGAGCTACCATGAACATGATTGAGCAATTCCATTTCAGAAAATTCCAACTAAGCATAGATCAAATTAACAAGATGCTTAACCATCTCAAACAGTCAATTTTCAGATGATGGAATTTAAACAGATTGTTCAGAACTGACCTGAAGAGTAGAATCCTGGGGTTTTCCTTTTTGAGTGCCTTGGTTTATTAACCCCTCTTTGTTCTTCAGCCCCCAAGGCACACCTGCAAAGTTTTTGATCATTTTGATCCTGTAGGGACCCAAGCAGCTTTGGGTCCTGCGTTAGCCCTGATAGGTGTTCTAAACAATTTCTTAGCAACATGGTCATCATGATCCATCAAATAACAATTTTCCATAGAGTGACCATACTTTCCACAATATCTACATGATGTGACTGGTTTCTGGTTCTTCTGATGCATAGTAACAGCAGTATGAGGTTTATAAACATGATCATAAGATTTTCTGTTGTATGCATGAACAATTTGTTTCTTATTCCTAACCAGTCAACATTCAGCAGATCTATGGCATGGCTTCCCACCGTTATAGCATGAGAATCTTGCAAATGGTTCTGTAGGGAATTTGACAACATAGGGGTTAACAGAGTTCTTCTGAACATGCCAACAGTTCTTGACTGTATGGCCATTCTTCCCACAGTGAGAGCAAGCAAAAGAATTTCTTCTATGAAAGCCATTTTTACCCCAAGTGGATCCAAACCAGCACTCAGCAGCTTTGTGCCCAGGCTTATTGCAGTTAGAGCACAGAATGTGCTGACTAGAGTTGTGTTTAGTTCCATAAGGACCATGAATATTCATGGAAGACCTGGCATGCAGTTTATTGTCTTCTTTCATGATAAAGCATGCATTCATGAGATGACCATGCTTCCCACAATAATAACATGAAGCATCAGGCTTTCTAGCAGCATGGTTTCTATCAAAAGAATTTCTAGAATGTGATGTTTCACTACCATGCTCATCTTTTAGCATTAATCTGCAATCTTCCATTATGTGACCTACTTTCCCACAATAATAGCATGACCCCTTTTTAGTATGAGTGTTTGAGAGGTCATGTGAATTATGTGCAGCAGTCTTTGTACCAACTGGAGTAGTTTTGTCCTTTTTCTGTGGGTTTTCATCCTTTTTTAATTTTTGAGTTTGACCTACAGTTTTGGGACTGACAGTGGATTTTTGTGTAGTAAATTGAAAAACAGAAGAACCAGCAGTTATGTTTTGATCAGAAGCTTTTACAAACACAGTTGAAGTTTTATTGCTATTGATCCTTTTGTTTGTTGAACTGTAACCCAGCCCCTCTCTCTGAGAGTTATCACTCTATCCCAGAAGCTTATTCAGATTATCCTTTCCCTTGACAAATTTTGACAAGGAGTTTTTCAAATCTTGAATTTCAGAATTTAAGTCACAAATATTAGCTTCATATTTGGACAGATCTGTTTCACAGGAAATGACTTGTTGATGCAAGGCATCATTCAGACTTTTGAGTTTTTCAACTTCCTGTTTTAATTTTATTTCATTGTCAGCTTCAGATAGGGACTTATAAAGATCATCAACTTCTTGTTGAAGGGATGTGATTGTTAACTCATATTTAGCTATCTTTTGTTCACAGCAAGTGACATTCCCACTTAACATTAGGTTGATGTTTTTCATATTTGTAATTTCATGTTCAGCATTCAGCAACTCACTAGAGCTCACCAGGCTTACACTCTTTCCTTTTTCTAAAGTGATTAGCCTCTCCGACATTGCTGAGTTTAGGTGATTCAGCTTATTAATCTCCTCTTTTAGTTTACTGTTCTGCTCTAGGAGTTCATCCTCAAACACCCATTCATCTGTTGAAGACTGACATTCATAAAACATTTCTTGCTGTTTGTCGAGATTTTTCTGAAGCTCCAAGTTTATTACTCTCTCAGCCTCCAGTTTCTCAGAAACCAAACTATTTACTTTTTCAAGATTATTTGATTTGTGTTCAGATTCTTTGAGCTGGTTTTTGAGTATTTCAATTTCAGATTTCATGTTTTCCAATTCAGAGTTGACACACTCTAAATCTCTCACTAATTTTTCATTCTGAACAGCATTATTGTGATGAACCTGATCATCATCAATTAAGCTATGCCTCTCCTTTAGTTCAGCAATTTCACAAACAAGCTCTTGATTCTCCTTTTTGTGTAAATCAATTTGTTTCATAAGAGTTTGTTTTTCAGATTTCAAATGATCTAAATCTGAACTAATAGAATCAAAATATGTTAACTGTCTTCTAAATATGTCATTTTCAATTTTCAGAATTTCTGGGTTTTCACCTCGAGATTTAGCATCCTCATGATTCTTTAGCTTCTTTATCAGTTTTTTATTCTTCTTCTTTAGCCTTTCATAGGATTCTAACATATTGGCATAGGCATCTTCCCAGTCATCTAAAGTGTAGCTAGAGAAAGGATTGGTTACCTCTTCAGCATCTTCGGATTCATCTTGATCACTGCCATGGTTGCTCTTGTCAGCCATCAGGCAACTGTCCTCATTTCTCCTCTGAGTTAGCTTCAGCTTATCCAGAATGTCCTTAGCGGACCTGCAGTCATAAAAATAAGAATGTAGAGCCTTGTCAGTAGCTTCTTTCATTAATTTCAAAACTTTCTGATTCTCTCCATTTCTTGATCTGTGACTGTTAGTCCATTTGGACTCTTTCTTTGGCAGTCTGTGAGGACCATGTGAGATTAACTTCCACGGATGCGGATCCATCAAATTCACATAGTTATGTAGACTGCTAACCCATGAGTTAAAATTAGAGCCATTGAAAACCGGTGGAGAACCCATTGATTAAATCGGCAAGCAGATTAATGCAGCAGAGAGTAAATTCAGAAATGCACCAAAGACAACAGGATCCTCTGCAGATCGTTGGATCTGATCAGTCAGAGAACCGCTCTGATACCAATTGTTGAGACAGGCGCGATAGATTCAGAGGGGGGGTGAATGAATCTCCCCTTAAAAATATAGCCTAATAAAAAACTAATGCTCAGATATGCGGACTTAAAGAATAGTTGCAGATATATTCTGAAGATACTTAGAAGGATCTCGTAAAGCAACACAAAGAATAAGCTCTCACTCGTTCCTAAGCAAACATCTAATGTGCGAAGCAATAAGATGAACACATAAGAAAATCAAACCACAAGGGACACCAGGATTTTTAGGTGGTTCGGTCCACAGACCTATGTCCACCCCTCACTCCAAACCGGAGTGAGGCTTCCACTAGCAACGCTAGAACAGCAGACTCAGTCTGCAACAAATGTTGCCACAGAGCTTGACCAGGGGAACAACCTCCCCTCTTCCTTCCAACCGGAGGGAACCACTAGTGACACCCAGTCACTAGCAAACCAGAGACCGAAGTCTCTCTTCCTCCAGACCAGGAGGGCACACCTGGACTTGCAATCCACAAGACCAGAACCAGAGACAAATCTCCCTTCCCCCAAACCAGGAGGGAACCCACAAGTGACTCCCAGTCACCTGCAAACCAGAGGTCTCGGACCTCTCTTCCTCCACAAAGGAGGGAACCACTGATGACACAAGGTCACCAGCAAACCGGAGAAACAAATCTCCCTTCTCCTGAAACCACAGGAGGAACCCGATCCCCAACAGGGCAATCGGAAGAACAAGGTAAAGGAAAAACAATAAAAGAAAATACAGCAACAAAAAACTGGAAATATAAAATCAAAATGTGGCTCTCGCAGGAGCTGGCTGGCCTGGATTTGATCCACGGTCCAGCAGAGACTGATCTTCAGTTGAAGCTTCTATTACTCTAGCTCTCTCTTCTTCTCACTCTTCTTTTTCTTCTCTTTCGCAGGCTCTCTCTGTCTCTTCTTCTTTTCCTACTACTGGAGCTCTTTCCTTCTATCTCGATCACTCTCTTTCTCTATCTGCTTCTCTTTTTTTCATGATCAACTTTCTTCTGAGGAAGAAGCCTTCCTTTTATAGCAGTAGTAAGTAGCTAGGGCGTGTGCTCTCGACGATTCCCGCCCAGAAGGTTCAGTCCACATGGCACGATCAGGGCCATCTCCTATTCTTGGATCACGTGCATCATTAACCTCCTCGAATCAGCAGTCCTGTTAGAACGGATAAACTATCAGTGCAAGTTAATTTATCTGACAGGAAAGAATATGAGAAAGTATATACATCGAGTCACTTTGATGAATGAGCTGAGGTTGTACAGACTTGATGCATCAATTGACGTGTGCACATATGAGAAAGTATATACAGCGAGAATGAATGTACAGATATTACATTCACGAGTGTACATACTTTAACTGCATGAGATGCAGGCAACCAGTGTGTAGACTTGAAGTGTGAATGTGCATGAGAAGCCAATGTACCGACTTGCTGACTTGAAAACGAGTGAATAGACTTGAATAGCTAGCCAACGAGTGTATAGACTTGAAACAGCTAGCCAACGAGTGTATAGACTTGAAAGCTTAAAGGATTGTACAGACTTCTGAAGGAGATGCACAAACAGAATGAAAGTATGCACATTGAATGCATGAGATGCTTAGACAAGCTGTCACCGAATGTACAGACTTTGTCTTACTGTTTATGCATGAGTCTGTCAACGAATGTACAAACTTTCTATGTGAATGCACAAGACGCTCAGAGACACTGTATAGACTTGACAATGCATGGACTAGCACATAGACACAGCAAGACTCTGTGAGCGCCAAGCCGGTGTACAGACTTTGCGAGCTCCAAATCAATGTACAGACTTGCGAGCGCTAGGACCATGTACAGACTTAGTGCAAGCGGGATGTGCAGACTTGCTATGAAGCAACCAGAATGTACAGACTTTGAAATCAAGGAATGCACAACGATGTATAGACTTTGAAACACGATGCAATGTGTAGAGTTTGATAAACAAATGTATAGACTTGATAAAGCTTCAAAGCACAAGACACTTGGCCAATGTACAGACTTGGAAAGTTTGAAGGCCAATGTACAGACTTGGAAGGCTTGAACCAATGTGCAGACTTGAAACAAGTAAACACGGTGATGTGTAGACTTGGCCAATGTACAGACTTGAAGCAAGGGGACGATGTGCAGACTTAGTGTATGCTGTGGGCAATGTATAGACTTGGTGTCTGAACGTAGGTAAAGATTGTAATGTGTAGACTTAGTGTGTAGCTAAAGCAGTGAACGTAGGAAAAGGTTGGAATGTATAGACTTATGTTCGATCAGCAATGTATAGACTTTACAGTGTGCATGCTATGCGTGCGATGTACAGACTTCACATTATGCATCCAGACGAATGTACAGACTTCAGTTATGCAACTGAAGGCTGTACAGACTTGCTATGAAAGTGAGATGCAACGTGAGACGGTGGATGTACAGACTTGGGCTGTACAGACTTGCAGTGTGCAATGCATGCGATGTATAGACTTTGCCTTAGAGACAAATGTATAAACTTTAGTGAATGCATTCTAGGCAGACCCTGTACAGACTTGAGAGGCGATGAATTTTAGCCAAACCCTGTACAGACTTGAGAGACGTTGCATGCACGATGTATAGACTTGTTAATGCACTGATGCATGCTGTACAGACTTAACATGAGACGCTGCATTCTAGCCAAAACACTGTACAGACTTTACTTCATGATGCAGCGATGTATAGACTTTGCATATGTGAGACATTGTATAGACTTGGCCCTTGAAGAATGTACAGACTTAGACACATGATGTGCCATGCGATGTATAGACTTGGACACTTGCATGCTATGCAATGTGTAGACTTGCCAGCAGCAAGTGTATAGACTTCAGCTATGAGTGTGCAGACTTGATGAGTGATGCATGTACAGACTTGAACTCTGCAATGATGTGCAAGCATAGTCCAATGTACAGACTTGCTGATTGAGACGATGGCTGTACTTAGACATAATGCATGAGAGACATGTTGGCAAGTGTATAGACTTCATTCAACAAAGTTCAGGCAGGCTGTCTACGGATGTACAGACTCTGCTGAAAGGGTATAGCAGCATCAACCATTGTACAGACTAACATCAAACAATCCAGATAAAATGCAATGATGAAATGCATAAACAATTATGAAATGCATCAATGCACACAAACAGATAAAATTCAGATAAGATGTTCAATGAAACATTCATATGCAACACAACCAGATTAATATGCAGACTCAACAGATGATGACTTCTAGTGTTTACTATCATCAAAATCATAGGGACACAACAATTTTGACCGTTGGTTTTTTACCGTTGGATGCTTTTTGGGGTCTGGCGGCCGAAGGTTCCCCCGCCTCATGCACTTTGGCGGCCCTATATAGGACCGCTTGTTCTTTCGTGACCCAGGGTGTGGCGGCCCATCGTTGGATCGCTACAGTCCCTGTGGCGGCCTAATGTTGGACCGCTATATCTGTGGTGGCCCAAACGTAGACCGCCAGCGGTTCATGTTCGATTGGAGTTAGGTTTTTCCGAATCGAGTCCCGTGTGAGTGGATCTCGATCTACGTGCTGACCCGTGGTCTGACTGATGTTGGGCATCATGTGGGGGCCACATGTTAGGGTGCCGTGGGATCCCGGGAGGTGGTGTTCTCGGCTTGTGTCATCGTGAGTCGTTGTCGGTACAAGGAGCGGCCCTTGTACTTTGTCTGGTTTAGACATTATTTTCCGTTGACTAGAGAGTCTACTCCTTCAGTGACCCTCCACTAGTCGTAGCCTTCCGACACGCGAGTGGTCCCACCAGGGAGTGGTGGAGAGGCTACCCCAGAGAGATAGTTTTTGGACTGATTTCCGTCGGGCCCCACGTCGACCATCCAGAGTCCAGCTGAGGGGAAAACCAGTCAGAGGGCCAGACTAGGGGCGCACGGTCTTTGTGTGCACACGTGGTTGGGGGCGGTTGGACCCGCGGTGACGAGCGTGACCCCATCTAGTCACTTGCTTTGTGGTTACTAGTACGGTGTCCCCGTTCCACCAGGGGTCGAGGGGGACACCCGAGGCGCGGTTTAAGTCGTCAGTGGACACATCCGGCCTTGCTTCTAGTGGGTTGGTACTCCTATCTTTGTGTGGTAGCGACTCTCGAGTTTCGACAAGTTGTCTCGATTTTCATGCCGTGGATTTGGTACTAGCCATTGTAGTGGCTTGTAGTTACTTTTCGCGTAGTTTCTCGGTTTGCAAGGTGGGGACCGGATGATCCCTACTGAGCCTTTTGTTTTAAGGCTCATTCCCTGCGTGTTTTCACCGTGTTTCAGGTGAGACGAGGCTTCAGGGGAGCGCTTCAGAGGCTCCACGTGGTTCAGGTGCCCAGAGTCATTTGTCAGTTGTCAGTTCCGAGGTATGTCCCGTGTAGTTGTACCTTCTTTTCTGTGATGTACTAGTTGTGGACAACTATATGTTAGACTGTTGTTATTATTGTGGACCATGTAATTTAATTAATGTCATTAATTGCTTCTGCTTAATTCATTTTATCTGTGTAATTCTACAATTATTTTAGATTCTTATGTATCTCCACACCATCCTTTTAACCCTTCTGAGTCTTCGGGCTCGTGGGTGGCTGTTCGAGATTCGGGTTATCGGGCTTTCCCGGTGTTCGGATCTCGGGTTGTTACAGATCCTGCTAATAGCCGATCATAAGTCGCCAAAGTGCAAACCATGAAGAGCATCAGCTTCAGCACAAAGCACAAAGGAACGCTAATCTCAGCTTATCCTCACGTCCTGGGACGATTATTGAACCTTCATAGCGCAACCGCCAAACACGGCACAGCGAACACGGTGCACAATAGCTCCCAAACACAAAAATCTGGGTCCAAAGCCAAGCAACCGTCGAACAAGGGCAAATCAGGTTTAGAATTAACACAGTCCATACTTAAGCAGACACAGGACAAAGGCTTCACCAAAACAGCACTTCCAAGGCTTACCTCAAAAAGACGCCACCAAACAAGATGAGAAGAATCAAGCTCGACTAACAATAGCTCACCAGGAAGGAAAATCCTAGGTTCACTCCTGAGTTTGCTCGGGGATTCTTCCAAACAAGGCATCTAATCGACCACCACGACACAAGCTTAACACCTCAGGGGCTGAACAAATCTCAAACTGGGACGACCAACACAAGAATGTGCACGACCATCATACCAATGAGAAAGTCACTAGCCACCTGAACAAATTACAGAAACATCTCAAAAATCGCACCACAGATTCACGCCTACCGGTAAAATCTACTGTACTTGGCATAACCGAGACAAACACCATGGAAAAAGAAAAGCACTCCGTCACACCATGACGAGAGCAAAACCATCTCGCACAATGCCAACACAGCACACACAAGACCACACGCAAAAACAAAACGACAATGATCGCAAAAATCGATGCCAACGCTAATGCCAACAGCTGGCTGTACTGGACCTTAAGGACTCTGAATACTACAATATCTCGAATTCCCATGTGTTGCATCCCTACAGTTTTGATGATGTCTCACACTATAAATCAATTTGTTTTATCGCACTCTTGCAATAAAAGTCCGTGCATTCTCCTGTTCATATGCATTCAATAGATCAGTGCATGCTTTTCTCTAGACGTAGTATGTCCTTGCCTCGGTGCAAGTTTCTTTCTATAAGCTCAACACTTGTGTTCGACTCAGAAGAGCTCGGTGCATTTCGCATAATGTCTGTGCATAGTATGCCGTGGTGCATTTCTTAGTTTCTAAGCATGAAGAAGGTCTGTGCTTGTTGCATGATTTAGGTCCGTGCATTGTTTGACACTCGTCTTTTTGCTTAATGAATATTAAGTCAGTGAATGCATTGTCTCGTTCATAAGCTTGTTCGGTGCAAGTTTTTCCAAGTTCTGCATTTCTCGCATAAAGAGCTTTCCTCAGTGCAAGTCCTTGTTCATGCACAGGTTTTGTCGTTCTTATTCTGTCTCAGTGCATCACACCAAGTCGTGTGCACCAAGGTCTGTGCATATCGTGTCCCTGCATCTCACCTCTCGAGGTCGGTGCAATATCTGGGTCGGTGCAATTCTTGTCTAGAATGCATTGTTTAGTCTGTTCATTCCTTTCTCAGTGCCAATCCAACTCGGTGCAAGTCTGTGTTGCATCTCTCTTCGTTCTACGCATTTCTCTCTGCCATCTCGGTGCAACTCTTGCTTGGACTACATATTTCAACTCGGTGCATTCTTTCTCTTTCTGAATAACATGAAGTCGGTGCATACTTTGCTTGAGATAAAAACATGAACGGTGCATAGCCAAGTCTATACAAATCCCTACATCAACAAGGTCGGTGCAGTTCTTGTCTGAGGCCTATTATACTCGGTGCAAATCTTGTAGGTAGCGAAAGTAGATTGGTGCATCTTTTATTTCATTCCGCATCGGTGCTTTTTCCTACCAATCTTAGTCGGTGCTTGCTTTTGACTCGGTGCAAACTTTCCTTTCTAGCAAAAATAAAGTCAGTGCATCCCACATTTTTTTGCTCATTTCAACTCGGTGCAACTTCTTGTTCACCTTGTAGTAACTCAATGCATTATTTGACTTGGAAACTCATACTCAATGTAGTTTATGCTTACTCACTCGCTACGTCGGTACAACTTTTGCTAAGTGTGTGACAAAATGTTTATTCCTTTTCTGACAGTTTGTCTATGCATTCACCAGATGGATGGCACGTGATCCGAGAAAGATGGAGGTCTAGAACATTCTGACACGTCCCCCAACCTTTCAGGCAGGAAACGTGGTATCCACACGCCTAAGTTTCTGGAACAATTATATATATATACTGAGGAAAAGGGTTCGAGAAGATATGATGGAATACTGAAAAAGGAGAGAAGAGTGAGAGCAGTGCTGTGGATCAAGAGAGAAAACCAGAGACAAACCACTCCATCAAGAGTAGAGAGAAGATTCTGAGAGAGAGAGAGAGAGCTGTCTGTGAATCTGAAGATCTGCTTCTACGGAAGCTACAATGTTTTATCTTAGAGATAATTGTTTTCCATTGATCTTTTATTTTTGAGTTTCCTTCACTTTCAATTCCATTGTGTTACCCTCCAAGCTTGCTCGGAGAAAGGGAGAAGTTCTCTGGTTTCCCTCCATTGTTCTTGGAGGAAGAGAGATTTGATCCTCTAGGTTTGTGAGTTGCTTGGAAGCAATTTCACAGGGTTTCCTTTGCTACGTGCAAAGGAAGAGAGATTTGTTCTCCAGTGCTTCTTATGGTTGATCAGAAGACTGAGGAGGGTGTTCCTCAGGGCAAGCTGTTTGGCAGCGGTTGTCACAGACTGAGTCTGCTGTGTGCGATTGATCATTGCAAGGAAACCTTACTCTTCTGAGTGAGGGATGGACGTAGATTGCGGGTAGCAATCGAACCACCTAAAAAACTCTCTGTCTCTATTGTGGATTTGCCTGTCTACTTTGTGTTTGCTCTCCATCTACTTGATATATTGCTCCATCGTGTATTTCTTTCTAGATCTCTATCCATTGTCCATATATTTCTTTTACCTTTCTTCGAGGTTTCATCACTGTTGTTTGAGGGGTTGAGCAATTGTTACTGAGCTTATCGGATTTGGGAGTGATATATTCATCCCTCCCCTTCTATCTCACTTTCCGTTATGCGTATCAATTAGTATCAGAGCAGGTTTCACTATGTGGTCCAATGGCCAAGGTCACCTCGGATCTAATGCTCCTCGGAGCTTCATGGCTGAGGGACAATCCATCAACCGCCCTCCGTTCTTTGATGGTAACAATTACCTTTTCTGGAAAAATAGGATGGAGGTTTTCATTAGAGCGCAGAGCCACAAACTTTGGAGGGTGATCACCACAGGGCCATATGATCTGCCACCGAACGAAGATGCATGGACAGATGATCAAGTCAAGCTTTCATCACTCAACTGGACGGCCCTGAACATCATCCAATGTGTAGTTCATCCAGACGAATATGCCCACATCTCAGCATGCAAAACGGCCAAGAAAATGTGGGATGAGTTAGAGTTAATCTACGAAGGTACATCCCAAGTGAAAGCGACAAAGGTAAATCTCCTCACCTCTGAATATGAGCTGTTTAAGATGAAATCGGAGGAGACCATAACTGAGATGTATGCTAGACTGTCATTGATTACAAACAGTCTTAAGGGGTTTGGGAAAGAGATATCTGAGGGAGATATAGTCAGGAAAATACTTAGATCTCTAACCCCTACATGGCACACTAAGGCCACTGTGATAGAGGAGTCTAGGGATCTGTCGAAAATGACGGTCACCGAACTTATAGGATCGCTAATGATGTATGAGATGAATTTCAAGAGGAATGGTGAAGGAAGCGACAAGAAGGGCAAGAATATTGCCCTCAAGGTGTCCCGCAGCAAAGGCAGTAGCACCCGCGGGAGTAGTAGTTGTGAGTCTGATGGGCTGTCAGACCTCGACCAGGAGGAGCAAGCAATGCTTACTTGTCAATTCAAGAAATTCTTGAGGACTAAGGGAAAGACCTTTAGAAGAAAGAGGTCATATCCCTCTAGTAATAACTTTGATTCCAGCAATGATAAGAATAGGAATGCCAAGAAAATCACATGCTTTCATTGCAGGAAACCTGGACACATGAAAGGGGATTGCCCTGATCTTTAGAAGAAGGGTCCCGACTTTCAAAAGAATTGCTCCAAGGTGCAGAAGAAGAAACCACAAGCAATGGTCTACACGTGGAGCGATGAGGAAGAAGATCCAGAAGCCAACTCCTCTGAGGAGGACGAAGAAGGAATCTACCTGATGGCAAATAGTGATGAGGAGGTAACAAACCTTTTCTAGAACTTTTCTATTGATGATTGGGAAGATGCCTATGTTGAACTGTTAGATAAGTTCAATTCATTGAGTAAAGAGCATAGGGTTCTGAAAAGAAAACTCAATGCTAATTTTGAAGAACAAACTCAAATCAGTAAGGAAAATCAGAAATTGAAGGAACAATTAGAAGAAATGACTACTCTGAAGAAGGAAAATGAAAAGCACAAATCAGAGAACCAGGAAGTTCACACACAGCTCAACGAACTCAAGATAAAACTTGAAGAAAGTCTGAATGGAAATAGCGTGATCACTGAGAAGTATGAAACTGTTAAGGAAGTAAACACAGAACTTCTAAAAAATTGTGAGTCTATGCAAAGAGAGCTGAAAGACAAACAAAAAATCTTAGAAAAATTTGTTCAAGGGAAAACAAATCTGGACTCTATACTAGGAACAAGGGTAAATTTCAACAAAGAGGGTTTAGGCTTTAACCCGACAAATAAGAGACCCTTTCAGTTCAAGACCACTACCTTCTGCCCTGATAAGGGAAAAGATAAGCTAGACACACCATCCAGCTCAAACAGTAATCAAAATATTCAGCATCCAAAGGAGAAAGTAACAAACCATGCTGAACAATATCTTAAAATAGGGAAGAACTTCACTAAGCCCATTCACCAGAACAGAAATGGTAGCTGGACCAGGCAAATATATCAGAATAGAAACTGGAATTACTATAAAACAATGGGCCCGAACAGAAGTCACTGGGGAAATAACATACACCCTCAAAGATTCGATAATCAACACACATATAGAAGATACCCCAAGGATGAAAGGTCTAATAACTGGAATAATTTCCATTTCTCTAGACCAGCTGGACATAATTCTGGTCACAATTTCAATAGACCTGAAAATAAGATCCAAGAGAAAAACAAGCTGAAACAACTTTGGATTCCAAAACACCTGCTTACATATTTAAATGATGTCTTTGGACCCAACTTATCTTGGTTCCAAACCACCTTGCTTGATTTCTCTTGTGTAGGTTTGCCTGGTAGCTGAGAACAACAAATGGTACCTTGACAGTGGCTGCTCCAGGTACATGACAGGAGACCGATCCAAGTTCAGCAAGCTAGAAATGAAGGTAGGGGGTCTGGTCAAATTCGGAGGAAAGAACAAAGGTAATATCATTGGGGTTGGCACGGTTGGTAAGTCCTCCACTAACTCAATTGAGAAAGTTTTACTTGTGGAAGGTCTTCAACACAATCTGATTAGTATCAGTCAATTATGCGACAAGGGTCACAGGGTTGTGTTTGATAATAACTCATGCAAAATCTTCGAAATAAATTCTGATCTTGTTAAATTTGTAGCCAACAGGACCAATAATGTCTACATGGTAGACTTAGATGTTGAGTCTGAATCTAATCTCTGTTTATCTGCTAATTCTAAAAATAATGTTTTTGATTGGCATAGACGGTTAGGCCATGCTAGTTTTTCTACTTTGAATAAATTGATCAAGCATGATTTAGTTAGAGGCTTGCCTAAAATCAAGTTTAATTTAATCTCAAAAATCTGTGATGCCTGTGCTCTAGGCAATCAAACTCGCAAGTCATTTAAGCTCCGGTCTGAGTCTTTATAAACCAAACCTATGGAACTCTTACATATGGACCTTTTTGGTCCAACTAGAACTTTGAGCTTGAATGGGAAAAGGTTTAGGTTCGTCATTGTAGATGATTTCTCTAGGTTTTCATGGCTATTTTTCTTAGCAAATAAAAATGATGCATTTCAGAAGTTTGAACATTTCTTCAATAAAATCAAACAAGGAGGTTCTCACTGTATTTCAATAATTCAAACTGACCATGGAGGTGAGTTTGAGAATTCTTTATTTTCTGACTTCTGCAATAAAGAGGGACTGACTCACAAATTTTCTTCTCCCAGGACTCCAGAGTAGAATGGAATTGTTGAGAGAAGAAATCGGACAATCATCGAAATGGCCAGAACTATGCTGGTTGAAAGTCAGCTTCCCAGGAGATTTTGGGCAGAGGCAGCCAACACAGCCTGCTATACAATTAACCGAGCAATGGTAAGACATGTCCATAAGAAAACTCCCTATGAACTCCTTAAAGGTAAAAAGCTAAATGTCTCATACTTCAGAACTTTTGGTTCAAAATGTTTCATCCATAACAATAATAAGAGGGACCTAGATAATGTTGATGCTAGAAGTACTCCAAGAATTTTTCTGGGATACTCTGAAACAACTAGGGCCTATAGGGTTTTCAATGTAATAGACCGAACTGTAGAGGAAACTCCTTATGTGATAATTGGTGAATCAACAGATGCTAACAACCTTGATGATGCTGACAGGTCTTCAAAGCATGATGGAGAATTTCTTGAGGAGAAATTGAAGGATGAAAATGAACAACCCGAAGGACAAACCGATCAAAATCAAGTAAGCTCAACCGACCCAGGTGAGTCCTCAACCAATGTTAGATTCTTGAAAGACCACCCTTAGAATAATATCATAGGAGATTTAAGGGATCCACCTAGGACCAGGTCTCATTTCAAAAATGTTCAAAATCAAGATTTAATTGCTTTAGTTTCTCAAATTGAACCAAAATCAATAGATGAAGCCTTAAACGATGCATCTTGGGTCAATGCCATGTCTGAAGTGTTAGGTCAGTTTGATAGAAACAATGTCTGGGAACTTGTTCCATGATTTGAGAACACTAATGTGATAGGAACCAAATGGGTGTTCAAGAATAAAATGAATGAAGATGGAATTTTTTCTAG
This sequence comes from Amorphophallus konjac, assembly GCA_022559845.1. Lineage (NCBI taxonomy): Eukaryota > Viridiplantae > Streptophyta > Magnoliopsida > Alismatales > Araceae > Amorphophallus > Amorphophallus konjac. The sequence goes on along the minus strand of CM040123.1, from coordinate 224,215,992 downwards.
AAATAAAGCCAGACTAGTAGCCAAGGGCTACTGTCAGGAATTTGGAGTTGACTTCGATGAGTCCTACGCACCTGTTGCTAGGATGGAAGCTATAAGAATATTGTTAGCATTTGCATGCTCCAAAAATATAAAACTCTAACAAATGGATGTGAAGAGTGCGTTCTTAAATGGAATTATCAAAGAAGAAGTTTTTGTTGAACAGCCCCCCGGAATTTTATTCTCCACTAAACCTGACCAAGTTTTCAGATTGAATAAAGCCCTGTATGGTTTAAAGCAGGCCCCTCGAGCCTGGTATGAGAGATTAACGAAATTTTTGATCAGCAAGGGCTACCAAAGAGGTAAGGTAGATCAAACTCTTTTTACAAAAGGCTTTAATGAAGATCTCATCATAGTCCAGGTATACGTAGATGACATTGTCTTCGGCTCAACAAGTATTGGTCTATGTAATGAATTTTCAAAAATAATGTCAGCAGAATTTGAAATGAGTTTGGTAGGCAAATTGAAGTACTTTCTTGGCCTGCAGATACAACAGTTGGAGGAAGGATGCTTCATCAACCAGACCAAGTACACATTGGACATTCTCAAGAGGTTTGGCATGAGCAACTTGAAGCACATTACTACACCAATGGGTACCAGTACCTCATTGGATGCAGATGAGACAGGTAAAGAAGTAGATGCCAAGCTCTACCGAGGTATGATTGGATCTCTACTCTATTTGACAGCTTCAAGACCTAATTACAGTTCAGTGTAGAAATGTGTGCAAGGTATCAATCTAGACCAACTGAATTGCATCTAGCTGCAGTAAAAAAAAATTTCAGATATTTGTTTGCTACACACACCCTTGGTTTATGGTTTCCTGCATCACACACTCTAGATCTAATTGCATACACAGATGCAGATTATGCCGGGTGTAAACTAGATAGAAAAAGCACTAGTGGTCATTGTGAATTTCTAGGTGGGTGTTTAGTATCTTGGGGTTCCAAGAAACAACATTCTGTGGCCCTCTCCACTGCAGAGGCTGAGTACGTGGCTGTAGGGAGTTGTGGTACACAAGTCATTTGGATTAAACACCAGCTTCAGGACTATCAAGTAGACCTGGGGTGCACACCCATTTACTATGATAATACTAGTGCCATCAATCTAGCCAAGAATCCTATCTTGCATTCTCGCACCAAACACATAGAAATAAGGCATCATTTCATAAGAGATGAGGTTTCTAAGAACACCTTTGAACTGATTCATGTAGGCACTGCTAATCAAATTGTTGATATCTTCACAAAGCCTCTAGACAATGACAAATTCACCATATTAAGGAGAGAATTAGGCTTATTTAAATTGTCTTAACTTCTAATCTCCTGATTTTTTTTTATTTTTGGCAAGAGGTTGTATGAGAAGCATGTCCTAACCGTGAGGGGGAGTTCTCAGTGTCTGCTGATTAGTTTCTTTCTGTGCATCGATTGAGGGGGAGCTGGGCAGTTAGTGAATTTTGACTGAATCAAAAGTTTGACCAGATGTGTGTCATTATTGGCTCTCATGATTGAATGAGTGCGGTTCTCTCTCAGACAGTAGAATCTCATCCATCTCTTAAGTCTATAAGTTTGTGTAACTAAATTCCAGCTAGAATATTTTCTCTAGTAAACTATCAGAGACTTGAATTAAGTGTCCGAAGTATATCTTCCTACATTGTTCATGATTCTGGTTCAGGCTAAAACTTGTATGTCTTGATATCTATCCAGAACAACTTGAAATCTAGACTTCAAGATTCATTTCAAAGGAACTGTTCTTCTGGTATTATCTTCAATCACTTCATCTCCACAATATAACGGATCAACTAAATGTACAAAGGTCTATGGTTTGATCACTGAGAAACTAGGAGCTTCATCAATGAAATGAAGTCTTTCCTAGGTCATGAGGTGTCAAATTCATGCAAAATAAACTGAATGTTTCTGACGATCACAGAGCAATGGTGACCAGGTGGTGAGTAACTGGGGACTCTGGCCTCTGATCAAGGTGTTTCCTCACGTAAAAAGCCACAATTACTAACTCTCTTCTCTAAAAAGGAGAGGTAATGAGGTTCTCACATTGAGTAATTGGGGGCCTCTGTTCAAGGTGTCTCCCTAATGTCAAAGATGTGATTTACCAACTTACTTAATGGTCAATATCTTGAAAATATCTATAATATCCTTTATATTTATGCAAATTACTAGAATGCTTGTCCTCAATACCTTGAGCACACCTTCTCTGCTTTTGTCTCTTGTTGTCTTCTTCGTAGAGTTGTTTGATCAGCTATGTCTTGTCATACTTGTTCATCCCTGCTCTACATCATATACCCTGTATGTGGATAAACTTCCCTATCATTCTAATTCTCTTTTGCTTACCAGAGTTAAAGAATCTTTTCTTGAGTTTAGCGCCTCACTTATTCTCTTAAGATATGCTCATGAGTCTTTCTACACTACGAAGCCACTGTACTTCTTCCTCATGTCTCCAGCAACTGCATATATCTTTCATTTCCTTTTGATGATGTCAAAGGGGGAGAGAGGTCATCTGAGAGGTTCAGGTGGTAAGAGGTCATCTGAGAGGTTCAGGGCATCTGAGGCATCTGAGAGCGAGTTGTAGGGGAGTGGATTTGTAGAAGAAGGTCAGAAGATGATGTCTCTGGGAGAGGCTTTCTGGCTTGTCAATAATATCATTTTGGTTTGCTCTTAATTGTTTTTGATCTCATTTTAATGCCCTGACATTGCTTGATTCATAGTGTTACCATCATCAAAAAGATGGAGATTGTTGCATCCCTACAGTTTTGATGATGTCTCACACTATAAATCAATTTATTTTATCGCACTCTTGCAATAAAGGTCCGTGCATTCTCCTGTTCATATGCATTCAATAGATCAGTGCATGCTTTTCTCTAGACGTAGTATGTCCTTGTCTCGGTGCAAGTTTCTTTCTATAAGCTCAACACTTGTGTTCGACTCAGAAGAGCTCGGTGCATTTCGCATAATGTCCGTGCATAGTATGCCGTGGTGCATTTCTTTGTTTCTAAGCATGAAGAAGGTATGTGCTTGTTGCATGATTTAGGTCCATGCATTGTTTGACACTCGTCTTTTTGCTTAATGAATATTAAGTCAGTGAATGCATTGTCTCGTTCATAAGCTTGTTCGGTGCAAGTTTTTCCAAGTTCTACATTTCTCGCATAAAGAGCTTGCGTCAGTGCAAGTCCTTGTTCATGCACAGGTTCTATCGTTCATATTCTGTCTCAGTGCATCTCACTAAGTCGTGTGCACCAAGGTCCGTGCATATAGTGTCCCTACATCTCACCTCTCGAGGTCGGTGCAATATCTGGGTCGGTGCAATTCTTGTCTAGAATGCATTGTTTAGTCTGCTCATTCCTTTCTCAGTGCCAATCTAACTCGGTGCAAGTCTGTCTTGCATCTCTCTTCGTTCTGCGCATTTCTCTCTGCCATCTCGGTGCAACTCTTGCTTGGACTGCATATTTCAACTCGGTGCATTCTTTCTCTTTCTGAATAACATGAAGTCGGTGCATACTTTGGTTGAGATAAAAAAATGAACGGTGCATAGCCAAGTCTATACAAATCCCTACAGTAACGAGGTCGGTGCAGTTCTTGCCTTAGGCCTATTAGACTCGGTGCAAATCTTGTAGGTAGCTAAAGTAGATTGGTGCATCTTCTGTTTCATTCTGCATCGGTGCTTTTTCCTGCCAATCTTAGTCGGTGCTTGCTTTCGACTCGGTGCAAACTTTCCTTTCTGGCAAAAATAAAGTCAGTGCATCCCACGTTTTTTTGCTCATTTCAACTTGGTGCAACTTCCTGTTCACCATGTAGGAAGTCAGTGCATTGTTTGACTTGGAAACTCCTACTCAATGCAGTTTATGCTTACTCACTCGCTACGTCGGTACAACTTGTGCTAAGTGTGTGACAAAATGTTTATTCCTTTTCTGACAGTTTGTCTGTGCATTCACCAGATGGATGGCACATGATCCGAGGAAGATGGACGTCCAGAACATTCCGACACGTGCCCCCAACCTTTCAGGCGAGAAACGTGGTATCCACACGCCTATGTTTCTGGAACCGTTATATATATATACTGAGGAAAAGGGTTCGAGAAGATATGATGGAATAGTGAAAAAGGAGAGAAGAGTGAGAGTAGTGCTGTGGATCAAGAGAGAAAACTAGAGACAAACCACTCCATCAAGAGCAGAGAGAAGATTCTGAGAGAGAGAGAGAGAGAGCTATCTGTGAATCTGAAGATCTACTTCTACGGAAGCTACATTGTTTTGTCTTAGAGATAATTGTTTTCCAATGATCTTTTATTTTCGAGTTTCCTTCACTTTCAATTCCATTGTGTTACCCTCCAAGCTTGCTCGGAGGAAGGGAGAAGTTCTCCGATTTCCCTCCATTGTTCTTGGAGGAAGAGAGGTTTGATCCTCTAGGTTTGTGAATTGCTTGGAAGCAATTTCACAGGGTTCCCTTTGCTGCGTGCAAAGGAAGGGAGATTTGTTCTCCAGTGCTTCTTCTGGTTGATCAGAAGAGTGAGGAGGGTGTTCCTCAGGGCAAGCTGTTTGGCAGTGGTTGTCGCAGACTGAGTCTGCTGTGTGCGATTGATCATTGCAAGGAAACCTTACTCTTCTGAGTGAGGGGTGGATGTAGATTGCGGGTAGCAATCGAACCACCTAAAAAACTCTCTGTCTCTATTGTGGATTTGTCTGTCTACTTTGTGTTTGCTCTCCATCTACTTGATATATTGCTCCATCGCGTACTTCTTTCTAGATCTCTATCCATTGTCCAGATATTTCTTTTACCTTTCTTCGAGGTTTCATCACGACTGTTTGCGGGGTTGAGCAATTGTTACTAAGCTTATCGAATTTGGGAGTGATCTATTCATCCCCCCCCCCCTTCTATCTCACTTTCCGTTGTGTGTATCATCATGTACCTTACACAAAACAAAGCTCTGATACCAACTGTGACGACCCAGAGTCCGGATACCGGGTAAACCCGATAAGACTTGGATCCTGCGAGGCCTCCCAAGAGCGGAAAAGCTCCGAAGGGATAAAAGGAGTTTGTGTAGTGGATTGAAGTTCTCAGGTAAAGCAGTAAGCAATTAATATTTCATTGATCAGGTTTGCTAAAGTAGTAGAAATAAAATTACTTTTTTCAATTAACAGTTTAACTTAACAGAGTCCAATCCAAATAAAGGCAAGTGCAATCCAACAGAAAATAAAACGTACACTGAAGTCGGGGGAAGCCCGAAAAAGATAATGTTGGCAACGCTGGCGACAACGAACTGACGCACCGCGTCATGGACCACCGGGAAGAAGAAGACCACACCTGAAAAGCAGGGATGAGCCTCGTGTCACTGGCTCAGTAGGGGTCACGCAGATCACCACTGGAAACAACGTAGTAACACAAAAGAACAAGGCTAAATAGTAAAGCAGGAACGAACAGGAGCAACAGCAGTAACTACAACAATAAAGCTGTAAAAAGTAGGAGTAAGCAAAAGGAAGAACAGCTAGAGAGAGTGGGGAAAGCCATGTTGGCCAGATGTAATGGTGCGAACCAAGATTCAGAGGGGGGGTGAATGAATCTCCCTCTAAAAAACTTGATCAATTTAAAACTTATCCTGAAAGATCTAAACTAATGCGGAATTAAAATCAGCCAGAAGCTTAGCTAGAGGCGTGCCTAACATTCATCTAGCGATTGGATCTTTTGAAAACAAACCACAGTACACAAGAGACTTTTAGGTGGTTCGGTCCTCCAGGCCTACATCCACACCTTACTCAACCGAGTAAGGCTTTCTGCTGTCACACAGCTTGAACAACCACTGATCCACAACTTTGGGGATAAATCCCTACAGACCATTGATCCACATCTTTGGGGAACAAATCCCAGACCGCTGAGCCTCACAGCTTGCTGTCCGAGGAAACACCCTCGCCCGCTGATCAATACAGCTTGGCTCCGCTGATACACAGCTTAGAAAGTAGAAGTAGAAAATAAAAAAACTGACAATGAAATCAGCAACGGAAAGCTAAACGCTAAAAACCTCAAGATATAGCTCGCTATGAAGCACACGTAGCTTGGATCTGATCTAGAGGCTACAAGAGCTTCTTCTTCCTTTTCTTGAGCAGTTTCACTTTTCTTCTCAGCTCAGACTGGCTCTCTATTCACTGAACTTTCTTCTCTCTTTCTTGCTCTTTGATTCTTCTCTGTCTCACTCCGATTTTCTCTTTTTAAAATTCCATCATATATTTCAAGGCACGGCTGGGTATTCTATTTTATATGAAACCGGTGTGAGTGGGACGCGTGGAAAATAAGTTTCCCGCCCAGAACATTCGATCAGATCTGGGATTCATCTGTCCACGTGTCACGGTCTTAGCTTCTCTACATTCCATGTGCCGAAATCTTCTTTTATCAAAATGCTCTTGGATCATGTGCTTCTTCATAGTCCTATTGGTTAAAGCAGAGACATTTTGTCAAACACATCGTAGTCATTCATTTTTCAATATGTACAGACTCAATACCATATAAAAAGAATCATGCACCGACCTTATAGCATGTACCAAGCAGTCATGCACCGACCTTATGGCAATGTAGTCTAATCAGAACATGTACCGACCTACTCTGCATGAGATGCACTCTTGCACGGACCTAGCACAAGACAAGTTTGCATTGACTTGTTACAGTGTTATGCACTAACCTTATTTTGCCATTAACAAAACATGCACCGACTATACATGCAGTTCCACATAAGTTGCACAGACTCTAATATGGTGGATGTAGAACATGCACTGACATTTGTATACTTGAGACGCAAACATGCACCGACCCTTATCAGTGCAAGATAATAACGTGCATAGGACCAAAACCTGCACAGACTTTGTGCAATATACAACAGAAACATGCACAGACTCTTTTATACCTTACGAGGGATATGCTAAGACTCTTTCATGCAGACAACAGAAGTATGCACCAACCTTGACCATGCATAAACAGAATATGCACAGACGAGTCTTACCCAATGCGAAGCATGCACTGACTTCTTTTAAGCTTGAGGCAACACTACACTGACTTTATGGTGTTATGTGCAAACATGCACAAACTTAATCATGCGAGTGACAAAAGTACACCGACGCTAAGGACTTATATGCACTGACTTCACATGCATTGAAGATAAACATGCACAAGCCTTATAGCACACATACGGCAAATATGCACCGACCATGAGAACTTATATGCATGGACTTCGTGTGAAAGATGAAGACATGCACTGACTCCTAATATGAACCTGCACTGACTTTACCAAAGTATGCATGGACCTTGTATGCTAAAAACGCAAGTTGCACAGACCTTGTATGCTGAATGAGACAATTATGCACATACATATATCATATATGCAATGGTCAAATACAAACATATTCATGCATTTCAGTCTCACATGACTCATAGATTGTCATTATGAAAACTAGGGTTCTAACAATCTCCCCCTTTTTGATGATGACAACTATAAGTCATGTATGATTGAAACTAATAGAGAATTTATTTGCTAACATGCATAGCAAATGTAACATTCAACAAAAAAAATGCATTCAACTCAAATATGCACTATGTAGTAATTACATTTCTGTGTACAGTAAGAAAATACAGACTAATGTTTGAGTGAAGTATCTCATTACACAGAAGATGAATTCTCATTCAGCATTTTTACATCAGAAAATGAACATTCCACTAAGAATTAGCATCAAACAGTAAGCTGTCCACCACAGGCTTTCATACATGACCAACTGTCCACCTTCCACCACAATTCTCCCCCTTTGTCATTATCAAAAAGAATGGGGAACTCTTGTAAATCAGTAACCTCTGTAGCTTCCCCGGTCTCTTGGATGTTGTGCAGAACTTGAGCCTGGGGCTGAAAATCTGTTCATCACAGAGGCCTACAAATCTCTGATGGAGTTTAACAACTCATCAAACCTGTGATGCACCATGCTCCCCAATCTGTCCACTAGGGAGGAGTTTGAGTCTTGCTTTGTGATGACATGTTTGATAGTTTCTGAGATGTTCTCTAATTGGGACTAGACAGCTTTGAATTTGTTAATGATCTCCTGTTGACCTATTGCAACTTTGTTCACAGTAGTCTTCATCTTTTCAAACTCTATCTTGATATTAAACGTGTGTTTGAGAACTTTAGTGAGCTTGCTGAATGACATAGCTTGAGTGTCTTGCATGCTACTCACCATATCTCCAACCTTGTTGCATACTCCCATAAGGGATTCTAAAAGTTCTCGCAATGCTGCATCAGCCCTTTGTTTATCAGACATAAACTGAATCCATTGAGTCTTTACAGTGCATTCCATATGTTGCATCTTAGCATTTAATTTGGTCAGGTGAAAGTTTGTGAAAAGGAACTGAGCATTCATCACTTCATTCTGATTTATCACTATATTTGTCAGATTTGTCAGCATTTCTTTAATGTTGGGCTCAGCACTGGATTCTGGTGAAGTGAATGAAGAAGCACTTGAATCTGGAAATTCAGTGTGATAAGTAGGCTGCTCCTCATGTAATGGTGGGGGTGGTATACCAAGACCAACAATTTCTCCCAGATGGGGTCCATATGAGGGAGCAGGGGCAAGATACATTCTTGGATACAATTGAAATAGAGGAGCTGCTCCCATGACATACTCCTGTGTATCCTCCTCAGCAGCCTCTGGAGCTTCCTGTGGAGCTTCTTGTGAAGCTTCTTCATCCTGAGCGTCTTCTTCTCTAGGTTGTTCACCCTCCTGTTGATTAACAACTGACTCAGTAATTTCTTCATAAACTTTGTCAGCCTCTTCTTTCATAATCTCTGTAACCATTTCAGCCAGTAATTCTTCATCTAATTCAATTTCTTCTTCCCTTTCCTCTTCTACATGATGTTGTTCAGCTATTTGATCTAATCGTTGCTGTCCAAACTTGTCAAAAATTTGATCAATGTGTTGATCTAGCTGTTTTGAAACTTGTTCTTCAGGCAAGTTCAGTTCAGGGATCTCCTGCTCCAACTGCAGATTCACAATTTGTTATTCTTCTACTTCTCCTTGATCTTCCCCCTAACTAACCTGAGGTTGTTCAATGTGTTCTGGTACGAGATGGCTGGGACTATTCCACAATATCTAATGCAGCTCTTGAAGTTTTCTTTTCAGCTATATCTTTCACCTTACTGACTGTGGATGACTTCAACTTCAAGTATTTATCAATGAAATCCATGATATAAATATTCACTTTGAGAATTTCTTTGGAAGACTCCTCTTCTAGTGGAATATCCATTTTTCTAAAAATTGCGGTCAAATGAGCTACATAGGGTAGATTTCTTCTTGACTCCTTGCAACTACTCATTATCTAGATTATTATGGCTGGTAGGCAAATCCCGATTCCTTTGAGTAAGCAATAGAGAATAAATCTCTGTGACTCGGTCACTCTCCCTCTACCTCCAACTTGTGGAGTTATAATAGTGGTAAGGATATAATGTAGCAATCTTCTTAGAGGGGTAAATTTATATGCATTGAACTGAGCTAGATTTGCTTGTTTCTTTTGGTCTCTGGGATCTCTAGGCAACTCTGTGATAAGGGAGTAGGACTCATGCATGTTGACATCAAACTCACCCTCTACTTCCCCTTCTTCTGGAATTCAAAAAACCTTATGTAGAGAGTGCCTAGATAAGTCAATCTTAATCCCTTTAACTACAAACAGGATTTTTGACCTTTCATAATCATATTTCAGATTACAGTAAAATTCAGGAACCAGTCTAGGATAGTACGTCCCATGCTTACTCAAAAATTTCTTCCATTTCTGAAACTCAAATATCCTCAATAGTTCAGGAAATGCGGAAATCATAGGTTGGTCGGCAAAATCAACATACCGGGGAAGAATAATCTTTCTTGCTTCCAAAATCATATCAACCTGAGTTGAAGACTTGGCAGGAACCACTTTTTCTTCAGATTCATACTGAGTAGCTTCTGTAGCAACCGTCTTGGGCCGCTTGGAGTATGTTCCTTCTGCCTTTTCTTTCCCTTTTTCTTTCTTCTGTTGAGAGACCTCTCTAGGCATATCTGCAGGCCGCTGCTCCTTCGAAGCATCCTCCGGCTACCACTCCAATGGCTGTACTTCCATTTCCTTCCTCTTCCCTTTGACAGACTTCTTCTGAACTGATTCAAAAGTTGCTCCCTTTGCATGTGACTCCTTTGATCTACGCTCATAGCATTGAGTCACATCAGTCTTCATGGCTTGAGGAGACGAAGGCTATTGCTCTTCCGTGTCCTTTTTCTTCTCCTTACTCGTGGCGGACGGAGAGGACATGGTGGATGCAGTGAAGAAGGAAGAGCGGATGGTGGAGGCACAAGTAGAGGAAATGTGGAAGAAGGAGATGAAGAGGCGAAACTTGTAGTGAGTGCACGAGCGAGGGAGTCGCGAGTGTGGGAAAGGGTTTCGGCTTGAACGAGAAGGGTATGAATGACAAATGACAAGTAGGGTTGAAAATATAACATGAAATACTGTCGACTTTACCAATTTTGTCATTTAATACCCAGAATACGCTTTGCCTAATAGAAAATGTCTCTCTACGCCTTTATGCGATTTACGGTATATGGGATTATATCCTATACTATGAACCTTCACAAAATATTCCTATGAAACGAAGTCAATGGAAATTAAACAACTTTATCACGGAAACAGCTCAGACAGAGAAATCATTAATCTTACTAGTCCTTTTCATTAGCCAATACTGATTGAAAAATCCATTTTATATAGAACTTAAGATAGTTTTAGATTACTAAAGAGACCTCAGAGTCAACCAAATTTTTCATTAATCTTTTATAAAAATTTTGATTGAACATTTCAGTATAACTGCACTTTTTTACTCAAGGAAACATGTTGATCAAACACCAGAGTCTCTGGTTACTCAGTGCAGTTTACCTTTATGTTTCATATTTTTTTTAACAAAGATAGCATTCATTATCCTGACTTGACCTCTGAATTTCTTTAAAACAGATGGTCAGTTTCTCAAATAATATGACATTGCTCTGCCACAATCAATTTTTATTTAATGGCGTATTCTCTGGTCTTTTAATCAGCATTTTCTTAAATCTTGGCTTAAGGACCATATAAACATCAAATATTCTATCAGATTGACTTATTACTAAAAACTTTCAGATTCTTGACACCCTACTGATCAATTTCAATTTGTACTGTTTAAGACCATTGATGAGTCGTTCAAGGTCAATTGTGAGGATTCTTCAAATAGGATTTAATTTTCATACACAGAAGATCACACTTCAGTTAAGATTAGCAATTTTGTTCTTAGTTCAGAGTAATCTTAGTAGTTAATTGTTGAATATTAACAAAGTTGACAGATTTCAGAATTTACTCCCCCTCACTTACACAGTCAATGAATTATTATGGAGTAGATGAGAGTTTTGGAATAGATCAGCAGTGAGATGAGAATGGAGGCCACATAAGAGTGAAGTTTAAGACTAATAGCAGGTTCGCATGCAGCCAGGGAATTAGTCTTAGGATTCTGACACCTAACCAGCAGCTCCCAATAAGAATCCACAACCCTCAAACTTCAGACAACTTTCATCATGCAGACTCAACTAGTATCCAATTCCATTTCACTTAACAAACGCCAGACCTAACTCAATATTCAATCAGCAGTGCAGCAATAAGCATCAGACATCTCAGTTCCAAGTCATTATGCATACAAACTCTGATCAGCTTAGCTCCCCCTCAGAATGTGCAGAGATCTCAAACAACCACTACTTGAGTTTCTTAAGGTACACAGATATGTATCAACTAGATGCAAAATTCTGATTTAAACTACATGCACTGTTTTGACTTTTGGTACTTGGCGGAGGTCTGGCCTCTACACATGGCTTGAGTTTCCAGATAGAAAACACATGTCCTTCTCCCAGCTTCCATTTGATATACCAAGAAGTCATGCATATTTATGCATCTACTTATTAACATGAATGACTAACTAAAGATCTCGCATGGAATTTGCATGAATCACATTCTTAGCATGTATAACTCATAACAAGATAGTCATCAATCATCAATTTATTTCAGTCAGACATGCAACATTCCACAGAGAACATTATTTATGCAAGTTCAAGTGAGGAAAATTGAGAGGAGGGGTTTTAACTAACCTTTGTGCCCTGATGACCCTCATTTTATTTTATTCACAGGGGCACACCTACATCCAAGAAATCATTTTAAATATCTAGGACCCCAAGAATTCTTGGGTCCAACATGATTATTCCAGCCACTTCTCCAATAGCATTGAGTGATAGTGTGCCCTAATTTTCCACAGTTATTACAAATAGGAGGTTTATGCATATACATATTCCTTTCATGAATGTTTCCAATTATGGGCACTTGAGTGTGTTTATCATAATGTGATAGATAATAACAATCATGCATGTGATGACAATATCTACCACAGTTAAAATATGAATTTCTATCTTTGTTCTTATTTGCATGCATGTGAGAGATGGAATAAGACTTAGCATGCAAATTAACATTATTTCTAGAAATGTGTCTGATATTCTTCTGAGCATGCCGGTTCCTATTCTGAGATACATTTCTTTTCTTGAAAGCTTTCATGTCATTAGATATCATTACTTGACAGTCATCCATCACATGACCTGCTTTACCACAGTAATGACATGAAAGTTTTTTACTGTGAGCATGTGAATGAGTGGGGAATTTCTTGATTGCCTGAACTGAGCTGCAAGATTTTTCAGAAATGGAAAAGTTCTTATCATGTACAACCTTTGCAAAATTAGCAGAATGAACATTTGCCTTATTTGGATTCTTTTTCTTCTTTTCAGCCTTTTTCAGATTTTTTAAAGGATTTTTAGTTTTCTTAGCAGTGAATTGAAATATCGATGAACTGGAGGGATTAGTTTGTTCTGAGCCTTTTACAAAGACAGTTGATTCCATCTTTCCTTTAGCTTTCTTATTAGATATAACATAGCCTAACCCCTCTTTCTGAAAGTTCACATTAGACTCAAGCAGTATGTTCAAATTTTCTTTTCCCTTAACAAACGTTGACAAAGAGGTTTTGAGATCCTCAATTTCAGAATTTAGTGAAACAATGTTTGCTTCATACTTAGATAGCTCAGATTCATAGGAGATTAGTTGTTGTTGCATAGCATCATTTAAGCTTTTCAATATTTCATTTTCCTGTTGAAGCTTTGTTTCATCATTTGATTCTTTTTCTTTCAACACAGATTTCCCGTTTTCCATTTCTAACCATTTCTGTGACATAACAGTGTTCAAGATCATAAACTTCTTGTTTTGTTCCTTCAGATGGTTAATCTCTTCCAACAGATTATCTTCATACGTGTCAGCTTCCTTTTTCTTTTCAATTAATAGCTCATTTTCTTCTTTTAAAGATTTGATTAAGTTCTTTTGCATGTTGTCATCGGAGTCAAGATCTTCAATCAATTCCTTTAAAATATTCATTGCAAGAAGTTTCAACTTTACTTAGTTTGTTCCTAAGACTCTCATTTTCAGATTTCAACTTGTTCAATTCTGACCTCTCCTTGTTCATGTCAGATTTTAAATTTTCATTCTCAGGTTTTAGACATGTGGCTTCAGCAATTTTTTCTTTTCTTGGTTTTTTCTTTTCTGACTTTACTTTTTAATCTCTCTCAAGCAAGTTTTCATGAAGTATAACTAAATCGTCAAAACTAATATCATCAGTTTCAGAGTTTACCTGTGAGGATGAATCCTCTATCTGATCACAGATGCGATCTTTGGCCATTAAGCATTTTATCTCATCTCCACATGGACTTTCCAATATTCTGTTGATAATTTGCACTGCGCTCCTACACTCATTAATAAACGAAAAATAGTTAGAGTCTATCGCCCTTCTAGTAAGGTCTAGGGCCTTTTAATTTTCAGCATATTTCAGTCTGTCTGAGGCTCTCCACTTGGATTTATCCTTTGGAACCTCATACGGACTGTGTGCTATGAGTATCCAAAGATCAGAATTTAAGCTCATCACATAATCCCTAAAATGGCCATACCAGCCAAAGTAATCAGAACCAGTGTATATAGGAATTTCAGCCATAACTACGAGACAAATCAGATCAAATCAGAAAGTATCACTAAAGAAATAGAAACCAGATTACACCAAAAGCAATGCAGGACGGATCTACAAGTCGTTGGACCCTTTTTGCAGACACCCGCTCTGATACCAATTGCTGGCCCGATCTAATGGTGTGAACTAAGATTCAGAGGGGGGGTGAATGAATCTCCCTCTAAAAAACGTGATCAATTTAAAACTTATCCTGAAAGATCTAAACTAATGTGGAATTAAAATCAGCCAGAAGCTTAGCTAGAGGCGTGCCTAACATTCATCTAGCGATTGGATCTTTTGAAAACAAACCACAATACACAAGAGACTTTTAGGTGGTTCGGTCCTCCAGACCTACATCCACCCCTTACTCAACTGAGTAAGGCTTCCTGCTGTCACACAGCTTGAACAACCGCTGATCCACAGCTTTGGAGATAAATCCTTACATACCGCTGATCCACATCTCTGGGGAACAAATCCCAGACTATTGAGCCTCACAGCTTGCTGTCTAAAGAAACACCCTCACCCGTTGATTAATACAGCTTGGCTCCGCTGATACACAGCTTAGAAAGTAGAAGTAGAAAATAAAAAAAAACTGATAATGAAATCAGCAACGGAAAGCTGAATGCTAAAAGCCTCAAGATATAGCTCGCTATGGAGCACACGTAGCTTGGATCTGATCAAGAGGCTACAAGAGCTTCTTCTTCCTTTTCTTGAGCTGCTTCAGTTTTCTTCTCAGCTCAGACTGGCTCTCTATTTACTGAACTTTCTTCTCTCTTTCTTGCTCTCTGATTCTTCTCTGTCTCACTCCGATTTTCTCTTTTTAAAATTCCATCATATATTTCAAGGCACGGTTGAGTCTTCTATTTTATATGAAACCGGTGAGAGAGGGACGTGTGGGAAATAAGTTTCTCGCCCAGAACATTCGATCAGATCTGGGATTCATCTATCCACGTGTCACGGTCTTAGCTTCTCTACATTCCACATGCCGAAATCTTCTTTTATCAAAATGCTCTTGGATCACGTGCTTCTTCATAGTCTTGTTGGTTAAAGCAGAGACATTTTGTCAAACACATCGTAGTCATTCATTTTTTAATATGCACAGACTCAATACCATATACAAAGAACCATGCACCGACCTTATAGCATGTACCAAGCAGTCATGCACTGACCTTATGGCAATGTAGTCTAATCAGAACATGTACCGACCTACTCTGCATGAGATGCACTCTTGAACGGACCTAGCACAAGACAAGTTTGCACCGACTTGCTGCAGTGTTATGCACTAACCTTATTTTGCCATTAACAAAATATGCACCGACTATGCATGCAGTTCCACATAAGTTGCATAGACTCTAATATGGAGGATGTAGAACATGCACTGACATTTGTATACATGAGACGCAAACATGCACCGACCCTTATTAGTGCAAGATAATAACGTGCATAGGACAAAAACCTGCACAGACTTTGTGCAATATACTACAAAAACATGCACAGACTCTTTTATGCCTTATGAGGGATATGCTCAGACTCTTTCATGCAGACAACAGAAGTATGCACCAACCTTGATCATCCACAAACAGAATATGCACAGACGAGTCTTACCCGATGCGAAGTATGCACTGACTTCTTTTATGCTTGAGGCAACACTACACTGACTTTATGGTGTTATGTGCAAACATGCACAGACTTAATCATGCGAGTGACAAAAGTACACCGACCCTAAGGACTTATATGCACCGACTTCACATGCATTTAAGATAAACATGCACAAGCCTTATAGCACGCATACGGCAAATATGCACCGACCATGAGAACTTATATGCACGGACTTCGTGTGAAAGATGAAGACATGCACTGACTCCTAATATGAACCTGCACTGACTTTACCAAAATATGCATGGACCTTGTATGCTAAAAACGCAAGTTGCACAAACCTTGTATGCTGAATGACGTAATTATGCACAGACATATATCATATATGCAATGGTCAAATACAAACATATTTATGCATTTCAGTCTCACATGACTCATAGATTGTCATTATCTAAACCAGGGTTCCAACAAGCCGTACTAACCAGAAACACTGCCGCCAACCAAACCACCGTCCTCTAAGCTACTCCAAACGGTACTAGGCAGGCTAACCCCAATCTCACAAAGTCGGGCATTACCAATCTATCAACGGAGCACATGTTCCAAGCTAAAGCCTATCAAACAGGCAAAAGCCCTATAAAATGACCTATACAGTGAAAGACACGAGCATACACAACTAGATCATCGTGTACGCTACACAAGACTGGACCTCGAGTAAAGCCACACAGGCTACTCGGAACCCAATGGCAGAAACACACGTCATGAGACACGAGAATCACTAGAGTCATGCGTCAAGTGACAAGAGCACCTCCTTACTAGAAGAACAGCCAGATGCGTCCACTGACATCTTACACTGTGCCACAAGTATCTCCCACACACCGGGAATGGTGGTAACTGAGATACTCACAAAACCAAGTACGAGGAACTACCGTACTAAGTATAAGAACAACAGTACCACAGAACCAGGAACAAGGTACTACAATAATGAGTGACTAGTTAGGGTCACGCTCGTCCGCGTTCGTCCAAATGCCCCTGACCACGTGTGCACACACAAGCTCAATGCCTTGAGCCAAGCCTCTAGCTAGCTTTCTCCCCCAGTATGACGCTACTCCAAGGCAAGGGAGCTCACAGAAACTAGCTTACAAACCGTATATCGGGAACTCGCCCCGCCACCACTCCTCGGTGGGACAACACACTGGAACGCGTGTGTCATCAGGCTACGACTAGTGGAAGCTCACTAGACACACAAAGACTCCAAAACATCAGTGTTGAAGTAAAGATAGGCTAAGCACGCACTGCCACATGTACTACGAAGCATAAGATCCGAAGTAGCATACCAGACTACCACCGGACTCAGGATAGACAACTAGACCTGCAAACACAATGATCCTTGAGTCAGAAGACTCGGGGTCAAGATCGTCGCTGATAGTGGTAACAAGCTGCCGATCAGTCTAATCCCTAAGCCACATCATGATAAAACACCGACAAAGGAAACGACACAGGATCACCTGATCCATTCCTCCGCATAACACGAATCACGGAGACATGAGGGATCACCAAGACCCTCAACGCACATCAATACGTAAACCGAGGTAAGATGATACCTCAAGGCGTCCAAAACCATGTCTTGATCCATACCGGATCACTGAGACATTCACGAGTCGCACGTCAACCACTGGATCACACCGAGTTGACCAGACACCAATAATGACTCTGAAATAGTACGGAACACTACACGATGCAATGGCACTCCTCGGCCACCTCACAACATGGTCCTTGCCCTCATAGACATCCAAGATATCCACGGGACTACGGGCAAGCCACAAGGTAAGGTCAAGACAAATGGAGGCCAAATATCAGGAAAACAAAGCTCTGGGAAGTAAACAGTCATATGCTACGCCGCTAGGTAAACCAAGTAGTCAGCTAATGAACCGCTACCTTTACACAGAGAACTTAGACACTGTGTGGTCAAGAAGAGAGCCGCACTAATACAACCGGCCCATAAAACAAGCTGTCTCACTTAGCTAAGCAGTCCAGGACATGGCCGCTTCGCACAGACACTCAAATGAATAAATATCAAATCCAATAAGGGTAGGCAGTCTATCGTGGGACCACAAGGTGACAATAGCGGTTGTCCATATGACCGCTAAACCCGGTCAACCCCCAACCGACTGCAACCAGTCAAACCACCTAAGCGGTCACCCAAAGGGCAGCCAAGGTCACTAAGTGGTCAGGGCTAGGACCGCTAGCCCAACCGACTTAAAACCATCGAACCGACATAAACGGCGCTTAGCGGTCTAACTATGAACCGCCACAGCTAGCCTCGCGGTCTATCGTAAGGCCGCTTGGCCAAACCGACATAATACTAAATGTAGCGGTCTAACTCTGCACCGCCACACCAGGCTTAGCGGTCCTACTATAGGCCGCTAGCCGACACAAATGGTTGATCGCGTGATCGCGAAGACCTGAATCGACATAACATTAACTCGACGCCCAACGCAACCTAGTGGTCATACACTGGGCCGCTAGAAGAACCCTTGCGGTCACTGAAAGGACCACTAAGGCGATACGGCGGGTAAAATAGGGGAGTGGCCGATCCCCGCCGTTCTACACCCCAATCGCATCTAAACGACGGGGAAACAACCCTAGATGCAAATAAATCCATCCACAGATCGAAAGGGATCATTTTGACATCAAAAACACAAGAAATGAGCGATTCTACCGAATCGACCCTAAATGAGTCACATGGGTTCCCGAGCTTCTACCGATCCCAAATGACAACCAATCGCCACAAAACCAGTGGAAATGGAATGCTAACATGCCAGGTGTTCTAATGAGACCAATTAAACAAAAAACCCTCGCTTGGGAAGGCGAACCCGACTCACACCCCCCAAAGCATGCTTCACCCAAACTGAAGCCAAACCTGCTTGTTCTCACACCGGATAGCTCCAAATCGTGGGGAAATGCAGTACAGGAGTAGGGTGTCCATCTCCCTACCTCCACCGGAGTTCTCGCGCACCAAAGTGACTAAACCACGCCAAAAATAGTCTCACAAGCTCGACACGTCGGCTTTGAATCCACCGAGAGATCGTGCCAATGCCATGCTCAATTCTTCGCCCCATCACGCTCCAGGTCAACTCCACGACGTCCCTACCTCAGCTACCTCGCCACGGTCGCGTGCCCCGCGGAGAGAGGAGAAGAGAGGAAAGAGAACGAGAGAGAGGAAGTGATCGGCCGTGAGGAGAGAGGAAGGAGAAGGAAAGAATAAAAAAAGGAAAAATAGAATTTTCCTAATTTTAGTGAAATCTGATTTTTTATCCGAAAATGGACTAATTCAGAAAAATATGAAAAAATAGTCTAAACGATTCTCGGAAGGAATGCAACGCAACTGTAGCGTCCTTGAGTCGATGAATTGAATAATAAACTCTCCACTGGGTTCCGTAACTAGTACAAGAGAAAAACTCACGCGGATCGTAAAACACAACTCAGGACCCACAAAAGCAATCCGAAACTCTCTGATAAGAATCCGAAAGACTCAGGATCTTATTCAAATGACGTCATCGGAAAGGTCGGTTACGCCGGCCCGAAAGGTGGCCTTTCTAGCGTCGAGGAAGCCTTCTGGCTTGTCCTTCGCCTCGTACCACCTCGACGCCTTGGGTTCACAATTGGGCGACCATATAGGGCCCTTCATCCGCCTAGGTCCTAGGTTGTGTTACATCAAATTGGTATCAGAGCAAGTTCACAACTTCTCTCTATCAAGTTGGTCCTAGGGCACAATTACATTAGAATCATCATTGGTCCACCCGTTGCATCATCATGTATACTCCTCTTTGGGCAATGCGGTACAATTCAGACCTTTTCAAGGGTGATACCGACCCCCTACTCTGGGACATCATCCTAGATGATGACCTTCGCTTTGATGGATCTATCCCTAACCAAAGTGACGATCACGTGAGTGACCACCGCAGGTGAGTTGTGAGAGCCACCCCTTCGTCCCATGCCCTCGGCATGTCGGCCGCCCACGGATTTGGGCATCCCTGGCCCATTGGGCCCTTCCCAAGCCAGCCATACCCCTGGAACTCCAAGTTCCAACCTCGGACCCTCTCCATTATTGCCCGTCCACCTTTCGGACCCGAGTGTGCCAAACGCGAGTGAGTCAGCTTGTGTGACATCGTCGTGTCAGTTGCGTTGCTTGCAATCTAGGTCCTAGGTCATTTCACATCGAATTGGTATCAGAGCAAGTTCACAACTTGTCTCTATCAAGTTGGTCCTAGGGCACAATTACATTAGAATCATCATTGGTCCACCGGTTGCATCATCATGTATACTCCTCTTTGGGCAATGTGGTATAATTCAGACCTTTTCAAGGGTGATATCGACCCCCTACTCTGGGACATCACCCTAGATGATGACCTTCGCTTTGACGATCTAGCCCTAGTGCCTACCTAAAGTGGGAGGCTACCTTGGAAAAACACATTGAACGGATTTGGGTGTATGGACCCGAGAGAATCACCGTTGCCAAGGGTCGGCTTTCTCCTCGAGCCAAGGAAGAGTGGGAACATATAGTGGGCTTAAGGAGGGTTAGAAGGCAAGAGCCCATTTCCTCATGGGATGAGATGAAAGAGGAACTTAGAAAGATCTACGCTCTCCGACATCCAACTTCCTACCCGAGGGGCACTACCACTCCTCTATCCCCACCTGGCCAACCTAAGCCCACCCTTAAGGCCCCATTTCCACCGTTCCCAACCAAGCCCCGCTCAACCACCACCTATACACCCTACCACCTAACTCTCACCACCACCAACTTTCCCCAAAACTAACGGCGATGATAAGTGTGCATTTATACATGTTAATTAATGTTATATCACGCTTTTATCAGCTTTAATATGTATCATTATATATTTATCACACTTAATCATAATCTAGAGTAAAATATTTAGTTTTATAGAATTAAGTAATTTTAATGAATAAATTTACTCATTTTACAAGCACAAAGAAGAAGCCAAAGTCCATTAAGGTTTCAAAGAAAAAAAAAGAAAAAAAGTTCAAATGGGCCAAAGGCCATGGGCTTGTTTAAAATAATAAAAAAATATAAAGAAAAATAAAATAGTTGTTGCATATATATAGCATATATATATAGTATATATATATATAGCATATATATATATATATATATATATATATATATATTTATAGAAGTCTTCACGTAGCATGCTTCACGTAGCATGCAACGTGAAGGATTTCATATATGCAAGTCTTCAGCGGCCGTGTCAACACGTTGCATGCTGCATGGCTCATGCATGCTCACTTGGGCGGATGAGGCAGCAACGCGGGAGGCGGCTTCGACGGCGAATGGGCATGCAGCAATTGGCTTGGGCGGTCAACAGCAGCGCACGGTCAACACGTGGCTATGGTGGGCTTTGAACAAAGCTGCAGCGGCCAAGGAAGTTGGCTGGGTCAAACTGCGTGGCAGGACGCGTGGTTCACGGTGGAGGCGTCCAAGGCTCTTCGCAGGGTCAGCGAAGGCAATTTCACATGGCCAACAAGATCAAAAGCGAAGGCGGCCAATGCAGCAGTCAGCGGATGGGAGGCCAGCTACGCTGCCAAGGCAACTTCGCGCATGGCTCACGTGGGGACGGGCGACGAGAAGGCCAAGGGCGATGGGAGGTTTCACACGGAGGTCGGCTGCGGTTTCAACAAGAGCGGCCAGCGGCGGGCTTCGAATGCAGGTGGGTTCATGCAGAAGGTAGGCGTCGGCAAGGCAGAGAAAGAGAGAGAAAAAGAGAGAGAGAGCACGTGGGCGTCGGCCAAGGAAAAAAAGAACAAAAATGATAAATAAAGAGGATGATGGGCTTTGATTTTCCATAAAAGTGGGAAGAAAAATAAAAGCAGTGTTCACATGTAATAGTGTTTGACTTGGCGCCCTATATAAGGAGGGCATTGAGAAGGCTTTCGAGCTCCTCTTTCTCTCTCCCACTCCATTAGGCATTAGGATGCTTGTCACGTAGATAACTTTCATTATATTCCCTTTCATTTCTTGTGTTAGACTCTCCCCTCTCTATCTCCCCTTTTTTACGTAGCATTATGTTTCTCTCCCTCTCTCTTGTCAAGTAGATAGCTTCTCTCTATCTCCCCATCTCTTGTCATTTCTTTTATTGTAATTTATTTATTTTGTTGTAATTTTTATACATTATAAGTTAGTTTTAATTCATGTTTTAATTCCAATAATATTGTTATTTTTATTTTACTTAGCACAAATTCCCTCCATCTCTCTAATCTCTCTTCCTAAATTCTTTATCCTTCACCCTCTAAACTTCTTCTAAAGACGGTCAAGAGAATCGGTTCCAATCCAGTCGAGTGTACATAGCCGTTCCCGATGACTCGTAAATCAAAGGCTCGAGGAGACGACGCCGTTATCATACCACGACCACACCAACTATCCCAACTTCGTCTATTTTACTTCGCATTTTATTTTGTTGGATTAGATAGGTTTATTTCATATTTTTTAAATTATGAAAATCTAAAACATTCATCTATTTTACTTTTAAAAAAAGAAAAATAAAGTTTTCAATCTCAACATTCCTCTCTGTGGATTCGACCCGTGCACACCAGTTTATTATTGTTAATTTGTATTATATTGTGAGTTCGGCTATTAATTTTGATTGATTGTCGCAGGTTTTAACGACGAACATTTCGGCGAGATCAATTTTTTGGCGCCGTTGCCGGGGAGGTTAGTATGAGTTGTAAATTTTATTTTTCTTTTGTATATATTTATTAAAAAAAGAAGTTTTTTTTTATATTTGTCTTCCCTTTTTACATCTCCTTAAAAAAAATCATCAACAAAAATAAATAATAATAATAATAATAAAGGACGAGGGATCGCGCTCCAAGTAAATATCTCAACCTTCCCTCTTGTGATTTAATTTATTTTCTACATTTTTTAGCTTTTATATTTAGAAAATCTCAAAAACAAATAATTGTTGGCTAATTAGTTTCATTAATTAAAAAAAACACTTGATCACAAAAATAAAATATCTATTCCAAGATTAGAAACCACACATCATATTTTAGGTCATGCATCATATAGGTTGCATTAATTTTGTTCCACATTTGTGCTTTAGAAAATAATTGTTCATGCATTTGCATCTTAAACCCCTTGTTTGAACCTGTTTGTTGCATCTCATTCTTCAAAACACTCTACTACCCCTAAATAAGATAAGGTGGGGATTTCATCACCCTTCCTTAGCCCACAAACCATATTTTTCTTACATCTTTGCATGACCTAAGCCATAAATAAAATTTAGTAGACATTGGCCCTAGGTTCACACTGTGATTTTTGTGCTATTTAGGTTTACCCTCTTGTGAAAATCGGTACCTAAGGCAAGGTGATCGGACGGCAAACGCCTTAAGCGGGCTAGTGGTTATCTAATTAGGTCCCTATGAAAGTAGGGGGAGCCTCCCACTACCCCACCCCTTACCTGACCGGTGGAAATATTGAGGGTGAACTTAAGTTGTACTTCAGTCATTTTGTGAAACCCCATTTGTAGGTCTAAGTCACATCTAGGTCGCTAGGTAATTTATGTGTTAACTTATTTGTGTATGTAAAATAAATAAATAATAATAAAAATCGTCATCTTCTCTCTATTCGTCTAATTTAGTGTTATTTTATAACAAAAAAAATTCAAAAGATAAAAATCAAATCAACAAATAAATAAATAAATAAATAAATAATAATAATAAACATTATGGTTTTCTAATCTTAATAAAAAAACAAAAAAAAATAAACCAAAAAAAGGAGATTAATAAAGAGAAAAAAAATTTAAAAATTTAAAAAAAATTTAAAAAATTGAACAATCTTTCTGGGATCCAACTTATTTTTAATGGCCATTCATCTTGAAGGGAAACCCTTGCCTATGAAGGAACATTTTTTCCTTCTACTTATAAACCCTTAACCTGTATTCAACTCCCTGACATTCTCGTGGATCAGTATGAGATTGACCTTAGTCTCATCCAGATGCTCCCTTCTTTTTATGGGAATCTCAATGAAAATTGTTATAGGCATCTAGATGATTTTCTAGAAGTTTGCTCCCTAATCAAAATTCAGAATTTTAGTGATGCCGCCCTTAAGTTGATTTTATTTTCATTCTCATTAAAAGATAAAGTAAAATATTTGTTAAGGAGTTTTGGAAAGATCATTAGGACTAGGGAAGTTTTGCAGTTAGAATTTTTGAAAAAAAATTACCCTATAATCCGGACCAACATGATTTGAAGGGCGATTATGGCATTTACTCAACTTCTAGGTGAGCAACCTTTTTTTTTTTGTAAAATAGAAAGGTTGTATAGCCACAACCGGTCGAGTGCACTCCCTTCCAATAGGAATGGAGTGGGCTCACTCCTTCAGGCGACCAAGACAGCCCAAGAGATTTTTATTAAGTAATTCAATGATGTACAAAGTCACCGGGGCATACCCCTGAAAGTATAGTAGACATGGCACCAAAAAGCAAAGAGGAGGATCCGCTAATTGATCCGTAGGGAAACAACGCCCAGTCTATCAACAACGAGAGGACCAAAGCAGGATCTAGGCAGGTCTTTGGTAGAATAGAAGACAACATTGGCACGAGTATAACAGACAAATGAGGCAAGGGCATCAGCGACTTGATTAGATTCTCTATAGACATGGGTGACATTTATTCTCAAGCGCTGTATCGTGTCATAGATCTCTCGCCACCATGTTAGACAAACCCATGAAGGTGCTAATCCTGCCAATAAAGTAGAAGCTAAAATGGCAGAATCAATCTGAATTTCAGAGATGCATATGTCATGCCCGATGGCGAGACGAATGCCATCACACATCGCTCGTGTTTCTGTAATCAAGTTGGAGCCAATCCCATAGTAATGCATGAAAGCCTGGATGAAATTGCCGTTATAGTCTCTAATGCACCCTCCCCCGCCACAATGGCCCGATTTGCCTTTACTTGCGCCATCCACATTGAGAACCAAACCATGAGCTGGAGGAATCCAACTGACAAGTTTTATGGTGGTAGGAGAGGACCCATGCGTGAAGCCAAATTTTGAGAGGAGCTGGAGCTACTACACGCTGCAGTTCTGCTTGAAGGTTTTCGAGCCAAGAGCTTCACTAATAGCGGAATGGATGTTGTGAATGAGATGGGTACTGTAAACTTGTTGTTCCTGGAAACGCCTCTTGCACCTAGCTTTCCAGATATGCTAGACAATTAAGATAGAAGCATAAATGGCAGTGAAACCATGAGGATTAGATGGGTTGTGTTGTCTAAGAATGCTCCAAAGACGCTGGGTAATGTGTGGCTGAGTACCAAGGCCAGCACCGAACAAAGGGGATACCCAATTCCACCATACTGAAGCCAGGTCGCTTTCCATGAAGAGATGATTGAGATGCTCTACGCGAGGGTCCCTACAGTAGCTACAGTATGAAGCCATGGATATCCCACAATCCGACACTCTGGAGTCCATGGGGATGGCTCTATACAGGAGCCTCTAAGAGAAAATGGAGGCTCGCCGGTTAAAGGACCTGTTCCATATGAAGCTCAGATTTTTCTGGATGACACCTTGGGGGCGTAGTCGATCATATGCAGATTTGACGGTGAAGTTCCCAGAAGTTGAAGGAGTCCAAATTCTTCTATCTGCGTGGTGAGAGAGTTGAATACCGTCCAAGACCCGAGTGTTCATGAGGATCGACCTGATCGGGTGACTGGCAGAGGAGAGAACATCTCGGACAGTAGCAGGGGTGCCACGATAGGGAGTAGTAAGGTGACGCCTGAGGGGTTCGTCTCCGAGCCAGGTATCATCCAAGAAATTAGTGTCTTTACCATTGCCGACAACCCAACGGGTATGAGAGTTAACCACCTCAAGAGCAGCGTTGAAAATCTTCCTAGGAATGCCATGGGGACAGTGCGATGGAGGAGACAACTCCTGCGCTGTTTTGAAGTGCTGACGAGCATAGGTCACCCAAAGAGAGGTACCCTATTGAATGGACCAGACTAGTTTCACTGCAAGGGATAGCTGAAGGTGCCATAAGCTTCGTACGCCCAATCCTCCATCAGAAATAGGCCGCTGAATAGTGCTCCAGGCTACCCAATGCCGGCGATGATGGCCGTCAGCTTCTCCCCAGAAAAACTCCGCACACAGCCGCTCGATATAGTCAAGGACTGATTTGGGAACTGAAGCAGCAGCTGCTAGGTAGATGGGGATGGAGGATAAGACTTCATGAATCTTATAAGAGGTTGAAAGATTTGTTATGTCAATGCCCACATCATGGGTTGCCCAAATGGCAAATTATGTATGCATTTTATGCGGGGTTATGCAATCATGATAGGCAAATGGTGGACATATGTTGCAGAGGGGAATTTATGAACAAAAGTGAAGATGAGGCTTTGGATCTGTTTGATATTTTGAGTGAAAATTCAATGAATCATGCCTCAATCTCATCTCTTCAACAATCTGTAGGATCTTTCAAATAGGCTGAAACTTCATTTCAAACTTTCATGAAAACTTGTGAGTTTTGTGCCAGTCTCACTCACCATGTGAGTGAATGTCCTACTGTAGCCCGACTCCCACCAGTCATCCAAGCTCAAGTCCAAAATGCCCTAGGGTTCTCTCCGTGTCAGTGTGATATCTTTTCAGATGATTATAATCTTGGCTGGAGCAATCACCCAAATTCGCCTTGGATAGATCAAACAATTCTAGTCCATTTGTCTACACTTTCACCCCAAGAAAGCCACGCGCGGCCCATGTGTCATCAACTTCAACCCAACTTATCTCACCCAAACTTCAGAATTAACATCGATACTAAGGGTGATTCACCGGGCCACTACTTTGAACCTCAAATTGTGTACTCTCAGTCTACTTACCATGGCCCTCCTTCAATATTCAACCAACCCCCTCAATACGTGAATGATGATGATGATGATCTGATGCCTGTCGTTTTGGCTCAAGATATCACTATTAGGAGTGAGGGGAATGCACTCGCAATACCATGATAGAGGAAGGAACGTCAGAATTAGGGGGTGAAGTGAAGGATAAAAATGATCATATTGATATCATCACCCCATTCTATGAATGTTTTGAGATTGAGAATACCACTGTGAAGAATGGCGACCCAAACAACTCAATTGAGGAAATGCATAAAGAGGAGGATTACTTTGTGAGTAATAATCTTGTTGATTTCATGAAACCAAATTTTGAATATCCTCCTCCCCTTGAAGAACATGATGATGGGGCTTTGTTAGAAAAGTTTACATTTCATCTACCAACCCCATTTTTAGAAAATTTGATTGATATTCTTTAATTGAGTGATGAGTGTGATGAAGGGGTCTTCTTTGAGAAATTCACATTTGATCTTACCCTTGAGCCCTTTATGTCTGAATCATTGGATCAATTCGATTCTGGGCTCCCGCTTCCTTCCCATATGATTCCTCTGCAAGTAAAGCCTCTCCAATATGACATTCTAGAACCTGATGGGGACGTGCCAACAATATTCACCTTTGATTTGACTTCCCATCAGGAAGACAAGTTGATTAATGCCCTTCAAGCTCATGAGGCTATTACTGAGAGGAATGTGGCTAATAATGACAATCTTATTCATAAGCCACCAGTGCCTGACCAAGTTCCAGTGGAGGAAGTAGTCACTAAAGGGTTAGTCAGGAGGGATGATACAGGGGACCAAAGGGTAGATATTGTGCAAAGGTTCACCTCGATCTAGAATGATTATTGGCCATTGATCATTTTATGATCCCAAAAGCTGAAAACTAGCTCACACTCATGGTTAAAGTTAACATCAATAAAGTGCGAGTCCCACATATTTCTAGCCTCGATACGTACATGCTTACTCTTGTCTTCCAATGGCATAAGGGCTGAAATTTGACGGATGACAAGATCACTTGGTGGCTCATTCTGCATGCCACGCGTTGGTTAGTGAGCTACATTGCGTCTAGCTGAAGACGTAAAACTTAGCGCTTCTTGGGAGGTAAACCAAAGTTTTAATAGTTTTGTGTGCTAATAAATGGCTTCTTGGGAGGCAACCTGAGTTTGTGTTGTGGTTTTCTTTTTATTTTACAGGAGTGAATAAAGGATAAGTTGGGTAGAGAGAGATGATTGCTTGCACCTTTTCCCCGGCCAGTACCACCTTTTATTCAAAAGTCGAGCCCATCGAAGTTCAATTCCGTCAGGTTGTCCCGTTCCTTCATAAACTCCATATCTACATTGTTCTATTATTCCATATTGTTCATGCCATTGAGGACAATGTCATTTAAGTTTGGGGGACGGAAATCAAGCCATTGCACATGTTGCATTCATATACGGAAATCATGCCATTGCACATGTTGCATTCATATACGGAAATCATGCCATTGCACATGTTGCATTCATATATATTGAGTAGTGGGTAGCGGATCTAGAGCAGAGGGGTGAATAGATCTTCCCCTCTTTTCGCAGAACACCCCTCTTTAAAGCTACATAAAGAGAATCGCAGCGGAATATAACTAGCTTAGCGAAGGACACAACGATTGGCTTAGTAAGATGAATAAGCAATATAGAGATTGAACCTAAGCATGCATCTAACATAAAGTAATTGCACAATCAAACCACAACACATGAGATTTTAAGGTGGTTCGGACTGAATCCCCAGTCCTACGTCCACCCCTCACCAAACTCGGTGAGGCTCCACTAGTGCAGCGCACCAAACCGCAAATCGAAAAGACCTCCGATTGCCTTCCTACTAACCACAGGTAGGGACGTCAACACCGCAGATCAGACAACTTCTGATTGCCTTCCTACTAACTACCGGTAGGGACGATCTTCAGTTTCAATGGTTTGAATAAAATGGAAAGAGAAGAAGATGAAAATGCTCAAACAAGATATAGAGATATGCTAGAATGAAATAAATCTTGTCTGAAATTGCTGGAGCTTGAATCTGATGCTTCAATAGTATCTTCTTCCTTGTGAGATAATCTTCCTTGAACCCTTTTGAGTTGATGGAGAGAGTTATGGATGTAGCTTTGATCTTCCTTTTGATCCCCTTGAGTTGATGAAGAGGTTTAAGGATGCAGATTTAATCTCCCTTGAGAGCTTGCTTACTTCTACACTTGCTTGGAGATTGATGGCTTCAGATCTAAGCTTGAATCACCTTGGAATGGATGAAGAACTCTGCATGAAGTATTGTTCACGGCTATAGTACCTTCTTCCTTGAACAGCCTCCCTTGATCTCTTTTGATCCAAAATAATCAACTAGGGTTTCTAACCCTCTTGCATGAGTTTTATATCTCTTTGGATGGTCAATAAACACCCCCCAGACCAGATCCACAATCCATGGAAGATTCAGTGACTTTAGGATTAAACAAATACATGGAAAGGGGCTGGCCTCGAGGTGGAAAACAAAGTCAAACATTGCTGCATCGGGGCTGGCGGTCGACCGGTAGGGTCTGGCGGTCGACCGGAATTTTACAGGGTCGGAGCTTTTCGTTTCTGGTATTTTCGATCGACCGAAATTCCTTGGCGGTCGACCGCTATTGAAATGTCTGTAGCTTTTGGGTTGCTGGCATTTTCGGTCGACCGCCCCTGGGCCAGCGATCGACCGCTGGCTGGGGAAATCCCAGGTTTCTCCCCTTCAGTATCTTAAACCCTTTAGCAGCCCATTCACATCTGTGGCATCAAACTTGGTAGAATCTTGAGGATTTCTACAATGAGTATTTTGACTCCCCGTGACTTGACCGCGCAGGTCGATCCGCGTGCGAGGGCGTAATCATTAGGCTTTCACTTTTGCGATCTCCACTCCATTCCTTGGCTTAACTGTCATGAGAAAGCATCAAGTATTTCAGTCAAATAAGAGTGGAAAACATCAATGACTTATAGTGTTTAGCCAATATCAAAACCATGAATATCAAATGACCACAGGGGCACAACAATATACAACCTCATTTTTTTTCAAACAAATAAAAAAAATTCAAAAAAATTTAAATAAAACCCATTTTGAGTTTCATGATTCATGCTTGAATTGAAAGTGATTCTAGAATAGAAAAGACTAGGATAAGGTTGACGGAAAATTTATCTAGCCATAGAAAACTGATCTAAGAACCTCTTTAAAGTTCATGTGCACTTTAGAAAAATGAAAATCACGTTTCATACTAATAAAACAAGTGGGACAAGCCTTCTACTATTTTAGGTATGTTGCCTGATATTCAATACTTCTTGAAGAAGAGATCTTTTATAAGCTTTCTGCCAAGTTATTTATTAAAAATTAGTGCAAAAGTACAATTGAAAAAAAAATTGAGAAAAGAAAACATCATGAAAAATACTTTGAATCTGAGTAACCGGGCCTACTTCACCTAAGACATGTTGAGGTTCGCGTCAAAAGGATAAGGGAACCTTGATCTGCGAAATCGGACTTACTTCGAGGTTCGCGTTAAACAGTGAAAGGTAGTGCACCATCATGTGTTTAGAAAAATAAAAAGATCCCTAAGGGACAAAGCAATAAGGCAGATAAAAAGCTAATATGCTTAATGCTCTGATTGAGAGGTGCAGGTTTGAAAGGCACTTAGCAAATGGGGGATGCAATTATCTACGTTGTGGATTTAGTATTTACACATGCACAAGTGCTATTGAACTTTGTGTTGAATTCTTGATCATGTACCTTAATTTCCAAATCTAAAGCTAGTGTGTGTTAATACTTTTGCATTCCTGATCTTTAGTTATTTCTGTGAAGGAAAAGTTGGATATGATGGTATGAACTTTGCAAACTCTTGTTGGTCCTAAATTTTTAATTGTTTGCATTGCTAAGAGACTAGCAATGAATAAGTTGGGGGGTGTGATAAGTGTGCATTTATACATGTTAATTAATGTTATATCACACTTTTCTGAGCTTTCATATATATCATTATGCATTTATCACACTTAATCATAATCTAGAGTAAAATATTTAATTTTATAGAATTAAGTAATTTTAAGGAATAAATTTGCTCATTTTGTAAGCACAAAGAAGAAGCCAAAGTCCATTAAGGTTGCAAAGAAAAAAAAAGAAAAAAAAGTTCAAATGAGCCAAACGCCCATGGGCTTGTTTAAAATAATAAAAAAAATAAAGAAAAATAAAACAGTTGTTGTATATATATCGCATATATATAGCATATATATATATATATATATATTTATAGAAGGCATCACGTAGCATGCAACGTGAAGGATTTCATATATGCAAGTCTTCAGCGGTCGTGTCAACATGTTGCATGCTGCATGGCTCATGCATACTCACTTGGGCGGATGAGGCAGCAACGCGGGAGGCCGCTTCGACGACGAATGGGCATGCAGCAATTGGCTTGGGCGGTCAACAGCAGCGCACGGTCAACACGTGGCTATGGTGGGCTTCGAACAAAGCTGTAGTGGCCAAGGACGTTGGCTGGGTCAAACTGCGTGGCAGGACGCGTGGTTCACGGCGGAGGCATCCAAGGCTCTTTGCAGGGTCAGCGAAGGCAGTTTCACGTGGCCAACAAGATCAAAAGCGAAGGTGCCCAATGCAGCAGTCAGCGGATGGGAGGCCAGCTACGCTGCCAAGGCAACTTCGCGCATGGCTCACGTGGGGTCGGGCGACGAGAAGGCCAAGGGCGATGGGAGGTTTCACACGGAGGTCGACTGCGGTTTCAACAAGAGCGGCCAGTGGCGGGCTTCAAATGCAGGTGGGTTCATGCAGAAGGTAGGCGTCGGCAAGGCAGAGAAAGAGAGAGAAAAAGAGAGAGAGAGCACGTGGGCATCGGCCAAGGAAAAAAAGAACAAAAAGGACAAAGAAAGAGGATGATGGGCTTTGACTTTTAATAAAAGTGGGAAGAAAAATAAAATTAGTGTTCACATGTAATAGTGTTTGACTTGGGGCCCTATATAAGGAGGGCATGGGGAAGCCTTTCGAGCTCCTCTTTCTCTCTCCCACACCATTAGGCATTAGGATGCTTGTTACATAGATAGCTTTCATTATATTCCCTTTCAATTCTAGTGTTAGGCTCTCCCCTCTGTAATGCCCTAGATTCTTATCAAGTCTTCCGGATCCTTTTCGGTGAGTTTCGGATCACTTTTGCGGGTCCTTAGTTGAGTTTTACGATCCACATGGGTTTTTCTCCCGTACAAGTTACGGAACCCTGTGGAGAGTTTATTTCTCAGTTCATCGACTCGAGGACGCTACAGTTGCGATGTACTCGTTGAGAGGGTCGTTTTGACTATTTTCTGTATTTTTCTAAATTAGTGGATTTTCGGGCCAAAAATCAAATTTACAGAAATTAGGAAAACTCCTATTTTCCTTTCCTTTTTCTTTTCTTCTTCCTCTCTCCTCCCTTTTATTCGCCACCATGACCCCTCTCTCCCCCGTTTTCTCTCTTCTCTCGCCCTCCAAGCTCCGGTTGTTGACGGAGGAGGTACGGGTAGGCTGAGGAGATGCTGTGGGGATGCTCCGAAGCGCGATGGGGTGAGGATCAGACCGTTTCTGGCACGATCCCAAACGGAGGATTCAATACCAACGGTCAAGCTCGCGATGCGATTTTTGGTGTGGTTTAGTCGCTTCGACGCATGGAATCTTTGGTGGAGGTAGGGAGATGGAAGCCCTACTTCTCCTCTACATTTCCCTTGCAATTTCGTGTCGATCGGTGCGAGTTTGAGTGGGTTTCGATCAGTTTCAGGAAAATCATGTTTTTGGGGTGTGTGTCGGGTTTGCTGGAAAACGGTGACGATTTTCAGCTAGATTAGCGTCATTGGAACCCCCAGCATGTTAGCATTCCAGATCCACTGTTTTTATCGCATTTGGTCGTCATTCGGGGCCGGTACGAGTCCGGGAACCCCGGTGACCCAATTAGGGTCGATTCGTTGGAATCGCTTGTTTCTTGTGTTTTTGGTGTTGCATGGACCCCTTCCGGCCTGTGGAAGGTTAATTTTGTTGATTGGGTTGGTTTCCCCTGTGTTTAGACGCGTATGGGGCGTGGAACAGTCGAGATCGGCCATTTCCCCAGTTTTCCCGCCGTATCATGTTGGCGGTCGTTTTAGAGACCGCAATAGGTCTCTGGCGGCCCCACGATGGACCGCCACACTCCATAGTGTGTTGGTCAGTTGTAGGTCGGCTTAGGTTTTCGGCCCAACCTCTGACCGCTATTTGCCTCTGGCGGCCCTATGGGGGTGCGCCAGGGTTCATTTTTCCTTGATTTTTACTTAAGTCGGTTCAGCTTAGCGGTCATACGATAGACCGCCACGCTTGCTATTGCGGCCCTAGTCTTGACCGCTATGGTCCGTTGAATGAGTCAACGGGTATATGTTGGTTTGAGCTGGCGGTTCTATCTTTGACCGCCAGAGTCTTGTAGCAGGCTCCCTTGCGACCACTACTGTCTGTTTGACCGGGTCAATAATTTAAGTCGGATGGCCTTGGCGGCCCAACCTTCGTCCGCCTCTTCGTTGTGGCGCCGCATTCTTAGGCCGCTACATGTCGTTGACTTAGGTCAATGTTTTAGGACGGTTAGTGTGGCAGTTGTCTCTAGGACCGCCTAGTCGTATAGCGCGTCTATATTAGACCGCTTTGGTGGTTTGACCTAATAGGTCGGTTCAGGGTTGACTGGGTTTAGCGGCCCAATCCTTGACCGCTACAGTCCCCTAGCGGCCCATTCTATGACCGCCAGCGTATGATTCTCCGCTTAATTCCTGAGTTTCGTTTCCTGATGTTTTGACTTCTGATTATCTTGGCTTGACCTCGTGGTTTGCCCGTCGTCCCATGGATGTCTTCTGACATCCTATGAGGGCTACAACTATAGTCAGGTAGCCAGGAGTGCCTTTGTATCGCTTCAGAGTCATTATTCAGATTCTGGTCAACCTGGTGTGACCCAGTGGTTGACACGTGACCTTGTGTGTGTCTCGGCTATTCTGCATAGATCGAGACAGTGGTTCTAGATGCCATAAGGTATTATTTTACCTCGGTTTGCGTATCCAATTACGTTGAGGGTCTTGGTGATTCCTCATGTCTCCGTGAGTCGTTTCCTCCCGGACGTGTTAGTATCTCTGCCTTAGGATTAGATCGATTTGGCAGCCTGTACCGCTTGTACGACGATCTTCACTCCGAGTTGTGTTGATAGGTCTAGTTGCCCTATCCTGAGTCTGTTGGCAGTTGGTGTACTGCCTTTGTGCTTCGTAGTACGGGTGATAGTGCGTGCTTAGCCTGTCTGTACTCCAGCATTCATGTTTCAGAGTCTCTATGTCTAGTGAGCCTCCACTACTCGTAGCCTCACGACCTCGAGTGTTGGCCCACCTAGGAGTGGTGGAGGGGCAGTTCTGGATATACGGTTTGTAAGCTAGTTCCGTGGGCCCATGCTTTACAGTAGCATCCTGCTGGGGGGGAAAACTAGCTAGAGGCCTGGCTCTAGGCAAGAGTCAGTGTGTGCACACGTGGTCAGGGGCGTTTGGACTGGCGCCGATGGGCGAGACCCTGACTAGTCACTCGTTACTGTAGTTCATATTCTGGTTCAGTAAGTATCTCAGTCTCCATCGTTCTTGGCATCCGTAGCGAGATACTTGCGGCGCATTGTAAGACGCCAGTGGACGCATCTGGCTGTGCTTCTAGTGAGGAGGTGCTTCCGTCACGTGACACGTGACTCCCGTATTTCTCGTTCTTCGTGTCGTGACCTTCTCGGGTTAGCCCCTTTTTTTAGCTTTCCCTGAGGTCAGTGTTGTGTGGTATGCACGACGATCCAGTCGTGTATGCGTCTACGTTTAGGGAGCGTACACGACAATCTAGTCGTATAGGCTTTAGTGTGTTCCGTGTCCGTCTAGGTCGTTTCTAGACCTTTTTACCTCTTTTTATGAGTCTTAGCTTAGGCTGGTGTCGTATCGACGGATCGATAACCCCTGACTTTGTCAGATTAGGGTTCGCCTTTCTGTCGATGTCCGGAGTAGCTTAGAGAGCCGAGTTTCACTTAGTGGCCGTGTTCCGTTCCTTATAGCTTTGTTCTTCCATTTTCTTTTAGCTGTTTCTACTCCTACCTTTACGGCTTTCCTTTACAGCTTTCTAGTTGTAGTTTAGCTTTTCCCGCTTTACTACTACTGCTGTTTTAGCTGTTGTTCCGTGTTACTGCGTTATTTTTTAGTGGGGATCCGCGTGACCCCTACTGAGCTAGTGACACGAGGCTCACCCCTGCTTTTCAGGTGTGGTCGTCTCTGCTTCCTTGTAGTTCCTAGTGTGGCGTGTTCATAGTTGCCAGCGGTACCTACGTCGGGATTCCCCCGACCTCAGTGTACGTCTTCTTTCTGTTGGACTGTACTTATCTTTCCTTTGGACTGGACTCTGGTATAATTGTTAATTTTAACTGTTAATTAAAAAGTAATTTTATTTCTACTACTTTAGCAAACCTGATTAATGAAATTTAATTGCTTACTGTTATATCTGCGACTTCAATGTACTACATGACAATCCTTTTATCCCTTCGGAGCTTTATAGCTCTGGGGAGGCTTCACGGGTTCCAAGCGGTATCGGGTCTACTCGGTAGTCCTATCGGGTATATCCAGTATCCAGAGTCCGAGTTGTCACCGGTGGTATCAGAGCGTTGTTGTATGAAGTACATGGGAAATCGAGATATATAGTGTTCATAGTCTTGAAAGTCCAGTACAGTCTTTCGCTGGCTTAGGTTTCACGATTCTTTATCATTTTGTTTCCGTGTGTGGTCTTGTGCATGTTGTGTTAGCACTGTGCGAGATGGCTTTGCTCTCGTCAAAATGTGACGGGATGTTCTTTTTCATCGCATTATTTATCTCGATCGTGCTGTACTTGGCAGAGTTCGCCGATAGGCTTGAATCTGCAGTACATTATTCGAGATTTTTCAGTGGCTTGTTTAGGTGGCTGGTGACTTTTCGAGTTGTTGTGATGGCCATACACGTTCTTACGTTGTTTTGGTCGTCCCAGCTTAAGTCTGTGCAGCTCCTGAGATGTTTCGCTTCTATTGAAATGGTCGACTAGATTCCTTGTTTGAGAAGATGCTCGAGCGAGCCTGGCGAGCTGCTTTTAGTGAGCTTGATTCTTCTCATCCTGTTTGGTGGAGTCTTTTCGGTAAGCCTTGGAATTGCTGTCTTGGTGAGACCTTTGTCCTGCATCTACTTAAGTGTGGGTAGTATTTATTCTGAGCTTGATCTGCTCTTTGTTCAACGGTTACTTGGCTTTGGACCTATTCTTGTGTTAAGAGCCGTTGTGCACCGTGTTTGTCGTGCTATGTTTGGCAGCCGATGTGGTGTAAAGGCTCGATAATCGTTTCCAGGACGTAATGGTAAGCTGAGATTAGCTTTTTCTTTGGGCTTTGTGCTGAAGCTGGTACTCTTCTTGGTTTGCACTTAGGCGACTTGTGATCGGTTGTTCGCAGGATCAGTACTCGTGGTGTGTTATATGGCGATTTTTATGAATTGCGATGGCGCCGTGGGTGTGCTGTGATGCAGATATTGAGATATTTCTGATGCTTGTGTGCATTGTATGAGTGCGCAATGGAAGCGTGTGGACTGATAACCCACGGGTCGAGGATCGTTGGTTGTAAGAATCTGACCGGTCGAGAGAATTGTTTTTCTCGATATGACTTCATCTTGGCTTCATGTGCCTTGATGTTGTCTCTTGCCACGCCGTTGTTCTTGAAGGCATTTTGGTGTTGGCACTGGCATTTGTGGGTGTTGGGGAATCTGTCGACATTTTTGCTGGTTGAGTACCCTCTGCTCTGCAATTCTTTCTTGGGTGTTGTGCTCTCGGGACGTGATCGTGGTCCTTGAGATGTGTTTCCCAAGATTGTTGTTCTTGTTGTCGTGGGTCTTTTCTTGGTGAGCTACTCGTTGCATGACTAGTCCATTATAGTCGTGTGCTCAACTATTATTGTGCCTTGATGTGACCCAGCTTGCAGTTGTGTTCCGTGGTTCTGTGGTCAGTACGGAGCCAGGATCCTACAAGTGCTGCTGTTGTTGTTGTTTAGTCGTTGTTTCCCTGTGAATCTGTCTTAGCATCATGTGGACCATGATCTTGTCAGTTAGTTGTGTTGTACTCTTCTTTCCCGGTAGAGTTAGCATGCGACTCGATCAGATATAATACCTGAGTGAGGACTGACTTGATTGTGTTTGTGGTCAGGTGCTATCGTTGGCGTCCTGTGTGCTAGGCTTTCGTGGTTGCCTTTGGCACTGGAGCCGATGTGTCGAGCTGTCAGCTGATTGGACTATGTTTCCTTTTTTAAGCTGATGCTTGTCGTGTCTGTCGTTTTGTTTTATCGGTAGTTGTTGTCGTGGCATGGGTCGTGTCTCATTTCCTGTGAGACGTAAGCGACGTTGCCTTGTTTCGGAGGTGTCAGACTTGTGTTCATTTGTGTGCCATGCTCGTTCTGTGGATCTGTTTGCCTCGAGATCCAGAGCGTGTGCTTGTGATTATGGTCTGATAGTGTTCCTCTGAGTTATGTTTTTTGAGATTCATGCTGTTTCAAGCTATGTCTTGGGGTTTGTTCTTCCCAGCTTCTTCTTGCTAGCTCCTTAAATTTTGAGGATGAAATTTCTTGAAGGAGGAGAGGCTGTAATGTCCTGGATTCTTATCGAATCTTCCGGATCCTTTTCGGTGAGTTTCATATCGCTTTTGTGAGTCTTGAGTTGAGTTTTACGATCCACGTGGGTTTTTCTCCCGTACAAGTTACGGAACCCTGTGGAGAGTTTATTTCTCAGTTCATCGACTCGAGGACGTTACAGTTGCGAAGTACTCATTGAGAGGATCGTTTCGACTATTTTTCCGTATTTTCCTGAATTAGTGAATTTTCGGGCCAAAAATCGAATTTACGGAAATTAGGAAAATTCCTATTTTCCTTTTCTTTTCTTCTTCCTCTCCCCTCCCTTTCATTCGCCATCATGACCCCTCTCTCCCTCATTTTCTCTCTTCTCTCGCCCTCCTAGCTGTGGCTGTAGATGGAGGAGGTACAGGCAGGCTGAGGAGATGTTGTGGGGATGGTCCGGAGCGCAATAGGGTGAGGATCTGACCGTGTCTGGTGCGATCCCAAATGGTGGATTCAAAGCCGACGGTCGAGCTCGCGATGCGGTTTTTGGCGTGGTTTAGTCGCTTCGGCGCACAGAATCTTCGGTGGAGATAGGGAGATGGAAGCCCTGCTTCTCCTCTACATTTCCCTTGCAATTTTCATGTCGATCGGTGCGAGTTTGAGTGGGTTTCGTTCAGTTTCGAGAAAACCATGCTTTTGCGGTGTGCGTCGGGTTCGCCGGAAAATGGCGATGGTTTTTAGCTAGATTAGCGTCATTGGAACCCCCAGCATGTTAACGTTCCAGATCCGCTATTTCTATCACATTTGGTGGTCATTCGGGGCCGGTACGAGTCCAGGAACCCCGGTGACCCAATTAGGGTTGATTCTTTGGAATCGCCCGTTTCTTGTGTTTTTGGTGTTGCATGGACCCCTTCCGACTTGTGGAAGGTTAATTTTGTCGATTAGGTTTGTTCCCCTTGCGTTTAGACGCGTATGGGGCGTGGAAAGGCCGAGATCGGCCATTTCCCCAGTTTTCCCGCCGTATCGTGTTGGCGGTCATTTCAGAGACCGCTACAGGTCTCTGGCGGCCCCACGATGGACCGCAACACTCCATAGTGTGTCGGTCAGTTGTAGGTCGGCTTAGGTTTGCGGCCCAACCTTGACCGGTATTTACCTCTGGCGGCCCTATGGGGGTGCGCCAGTGTTCATTTTTCCTCGATTTTTGAGTAAGTCAGTTTAGCTTAGCAGTCGTATGATAGACCGTTACGCTTGCTGTAGCGACCCTAGTCTTGACCGTTATGGTCCGTTGAATGAGTCAACGGGTATATGTCGGTTCGGGCTGGCGGTTCTATCTTTGATCGCCAGAGTCTTGTAGCGGGCTCCCTTGCGACCGCTACTATCTGTTTGACCGGGTCAAGAAGTTAAGTCGGATGGCCTTGGTGGCCCAACCTTCGTCCGCCTCTTCGTTGTGGCGCCCCTTTCTTAGGCCGCTACATGTCATTGACTTAGGTCAATGTTTTAGGACGGTTAGTGTGGCGGTTGTCTCTTGGACCGCCTAGTCCATGTAGCGTGTCTATATTAGACCGCTTTGGTGGTTTGACCGAATATGTCGGTTCAGGGTTGACTGGGTTTAGCGGCCTAATCCTTGACCGCTATAGTCCCCTAGCGGCCCATTCTATGACCGCCAGCGTAAGTTCCTCCGCTTAATTCCTGAGTGTCAATTCTTGATGTTTTGACTTTTGATTATCTTAGCTTGACCTCATGGTTTGCCCGTCGTCCCATGGATGTCTTCTGACATCCTATGAGGGTTACAACCATAGTCAGGTAGCCAGGAGTGCCTTTGTATCGCTTCAGAGTCATTATTCAGGTTCCGGTCAACCCGGTGTGACCCAGTGGTTGACAC
The DNA here is from genome assembly GCA_022559845.1 of Amorphophallus konjac. Lineage (NCBI taxonomy): Eukaryota > Viridiplantae > Streptophyta > Magnoliopsida > Alismatales > Araceae > Amorphophallus > Amorphophallus konjac. The sequence continues at coordinate 224,176,860 of CM040123.1, read as the reverse complement.
GTGACCTTCTGTGTGTCTCGGCTATTCTGCATAGATCGAGACAGTGGTTCGGGATGCCTAGAAGTATTGTTTTACCTCAGTTTGCGTATCCAGTTGCGTTGAGGGTCTTGGTGATTCCTCAAGTCTCCATGATTCATTTCCTCCCGGACGTGTTGGTTTCTCTGCCTTAGGATTAGACCGATTTGGCGGCCTATACCGCTTGTACGACGATCTTGACTCCGAGTCATGAGGCTCAAGGATCATTGTGTTGATAGGTCTAGTTGCCCTATCCTGAGTCTATTGGCAGTTGGTGTACTGCCTTTATGCTTCGTAGTACGGGTGACAGTGCGTGCTTAGCATGTATGTACTCCAGCACTCGTGTTTCAGAGTCTCTGTGTCTAGTGAGCCTCCACTAGTCGTAGCCTCACGACCTCGAGTGTCGGCCCACCTGGGAGTGGTGGTGGGGCAGTTCCCTATATATGGTTTGTAGGCTAGTTCCGTGGGCCCTTGCTTTACAGTAGCGTCCTGTTGGGGGGGAAACTAGCTTGAGTCCTGGTTCTAGGCAAGAGTCGGTGTGTGCACACGTGGTCAGGGGTGTTTGGACTGGCGCCGACGGGCGTGACCTTGACTCGTCACTCGTTACTGTAGTTCCTGTTCTGGTTCAGTGAGTATCTCAACCTCCGTCGTTCTCGACGTCCGTAGCGAGATACTTGCGGCGCAGTGTAAGACGTCAATGGACGCATCTGGCTATGCTTCTAGTGATGAGGTGCTTCCGTCACGTGACTCCTGTGTTTCTCGTTCTTCGTGTCGTGACTTTCCCGGGTTAGCCGCTTTTTTTGGCTTTCCCCGAGGTCAGTGCTGTGTGGTATTCACGACTATCCAGTCGTGTATGCGTCTGTGTTTAGGGAGCGTGCACGAAAATCTAGTCGTGTATGCTTTAGTGTGTTCCATGTCCGTCTAGGTCTTTTCTAGACCTTTTTGCCTCTTTTTGTCGACGGATCGGTAACCCCTGACTTTGTCAGATCAGGGTTCGCCTTTCTGTCGATGTCTGGAGTAGCTTAGAGAGCCGAGTTTCTCTCAATGGCCGTGTTCCCTTCCTTGCAACTTTGTTCTTCCCTTTTCTTTTAGCTATTTCTGCTCCTGCCTTTACGGCTTTCCTTTACAGCTTTCTAGTTGTAGTTTAGCTTTTCATGCTTTACTACTACTGCCGTTTTAGCTATTGTTCCGTGTTACTGCGTTGTTTTCAGTGGGGATCCACGTGACCCCTACTTAGCCAGTGACACGAGACTCACCCCTGCTTTTCAGGTGTGGTCGTCTCTGCTTCCTTGCGGTTCCTGGTGTGGCGTGTTCGTAGTTGCCAGCGGTACCTACGTCGGGCTTCCCCCGACCTCAGTGTACGTCTTATTTCTGTTGGACTGTACTTGTCTTTCCTTTGGACTGGACTCTGGTATAATTGTTAATTTTAACTGTTAATTAAAAAGTAATTTTATTTCCACTACTTTAGCAAACCTGATTAATAAAATTTAATTACTTACTGTTATATCTGCGACTTCAATGTACTACACGACAATCCTTTTATCCCTTCGGAGCTTTACAGATCTTGGGAGGCTTCACGGGTTCCAAGCGGTATTGGGTCTACTCGGTAGTCCTATCGGGTATATCCGGTATCCGGAGTCCGAGTCATCACACCATCTCTATCTCCCCTTCTTTACGTGGCATTATGTTTCTATCCCTCTCTCTTGTCAAGTAGATGGCTTCTCTCTATCTCCCCATCTCTTGTCATTTCTTTTATTGTAATTTATTTGTTTTGTTGTAATTTTTATACATTACAAGTTAGTTTTAATTCATGTTTTAATTCCAATAATGTTGTTATTTTTTTTTACATAGCACAAATTCCCTCCATCTCTCTAATCTTCATTCCTAAATTCTTTATTCTTTACCCTCTAAACTTCTTCTAAAGACGGTCAAGAGAATCGCTTCCAATCCAGTCGAGTGTACGTAGCCGTTCCCGACGACTCGTAAATAAGGCACGAGGAGATGACACCATTATCATACCACGACCGCACCAACTATCTCAACTTCGTCTATTTTACTTCACATTTAATTTTGTTGGATTAGATAGGTTTATTTCATGTTTTTTAAATTATGAAAATCCAAAACATTCATATATTTTACTTAAAAAAAAATTTAATGTTTTCAATCTCAACATTCCTCTCTATGGATTCGACCCGTGCTCACCATGTTGGGATCGGTGCGATGGATTCAGAGGGGGGTGAATGAATCCCTCTTTTAAAATTTCGCTCACTTGACACTTTTAAGCAATCAGAGTTAAGCCTTTTGAAGCAGTGTTTCGAGCAAGTTGACAGCACTTCATACTAAATAGACGTTGGACAAACAAACTGAAATACACACCTCAGCAGAACATCTAGGTGACAGAACGTGTGATCACGTAGCTCTCACGAGGCTGAGATCAAACAATCGATGCGCACAGCAACCACAAGCCAGAGATAAAGAACAAATGATCAGCCTACCCATTCATCTAACCGAGATAGATAAAAAACATGCAAACCACAGAACACAATAAATTTTAGGTGGTTCGGTCCTCCAGACCTACATCCACCCCACACTCAAACCTGAGTGTGGATTCCTACTGATACACAGCTTAAACCGCTGGGCCTCATAGCTTGCCTACAACCGCTGAGCAACACAGCTTGCTGTCTGAGGTATCCACCTCGCCCGCTGAGCAACACAGCATGCTGACAAGAGGAATCCTCCTCTGCAACGTTGAGCAATACATCTTAGCTCTGCTGACTAACAGCTTGAAATAGAGTTCAAATGAAAACAAAAGATGATAAAACACAGCGACAGAAAGCTGTAGACGATAAAACACAGAGTGGCTCTCAAAGAGCTTACTGGCCTGGATTTGATCCGCGGTCCAGTAGAGACAAAGCTTCAGATGACTCTCTTCTTCTTATTATTCTTTTTTACTGCTCACTCTTTCTTTTTCGAACACTCTCCTCCTCTACTCTTCTTCTGCTCTCTCTAATTTTCTTCTTCTTCTGCCGGAGAGATATCTTCTTGATTGTAGGAAACAAAGTATTTATCCTCTATCAGATAGAGTTTACGTAGTCTTGCCCTAGGCGTGTGGAGGGAGCGCTCCAACTTAGAAGCTTCAGGAGACACTCGCCACTTGTCAGAATCTGGATGAGTATGAGTCCACGTGGCAGCATCTTGGAATGAGGATTGTTATTGGATCACGTACCTTTCTAAAACTCTTCGAGCAGATATCCTGCCAATGTCTGACTTAATATTTGTTAGAAGTAATATGAGGATAGTAGAAAGATGCACATAGTTGGTTCGAGAATGTATAGACTTGCTAAGTCATCAAGGCAACCGTGTGTAGACTTGATATTCATGCACAAACTTTATGTATGTATGAAACAAGAGATGCACAGACATGCCACAAAAGAATGTACAGACTTTGTGTGCACTATACAAGAGATGCACAGACATGCCATCGAAGAATGTACAGACTTTGTTGAGAAAGATGCACACATGCACTGAGTTAGTCGTGTGCAGCAACAAAAGTTGTACAGACTTGAGTTCATGCTGCAACAGGAGTTTCACGAACTTGATGACTAAGTATGCACTGACTTTGTGTATGCATGAAATCAAAAAGAATGTACAGACTTGATGGCGTGTAATGCAGTATGCATATAGGAAAGTATGCACATTAAAAGAGGAATGCTCAGGCATGCCACTGAGATGTGTATAGACTTTTCTGTGCATGGGACAAGACGATGCACCAACTTGCTGTGCCTAGAGTTTAAGCATGAATGCATAATGCACAGATCCAATGAAACTATGCACGAACTTAACCCCTCGTATCAACAAAGGTTGTACAGACTTGTGTCCCTACAGCACCAAGAGTTGCACGGACTTTATGTATTTGTGTATGCGTAAGGCAAAGCGATGCACTAACTATGTGTATGCGTGAGCCAAATCGATGCACTGACTATGTGTATGCGTGATACAAAATGATGCAAAAAGATGCACTAGCTATGTATATGCATGAAGAACACGGGCTGTACTGACTTAGTTGCGAACGAAACTAATGGATGAATAGTGCTTGCACTGACTTGGTCGAGTGAAGCAACGTGGGTTGTACAGACTTGATAACATGCAGCGATGTATAGTCCCGACAGATGCAATGTACACGCATCAACTTTCAATGCGTAAACAAAGTATGCACAGACTATGTATACTGAAAGATGAAACATGCATTGAACCATGTAAGTAGAGATTGCATGCAGAACATCTATATATTCTAATCTCACATGACTCATAGTGTTTGCTATCATCAAAACTACACAATATCATCAAGGCACAAGGGGCACAACACACCAGTGTATTACTGTTAATTTGTATTATATTATGAGTTCGGTATTTAATTTTGATTGATTGCCGCAGGTTTTAATGACGAACATTTCGGCGAGATCAGGCGACCCACTCCACCACCGTTGATCCCAAGGGCAAGAGACCCCTAACCAACCCGGTTCCCCCCCATAAGGGCCACCATCCCCCAACCCACACTCCCTTATCCAACCCACACCCAAACCCAAGTAGTCTCGGCTTCCACCTCCCCATCTAACCCCACGAGGACCACCACTCTCCAACCCAAAGACACTCACCTAACCATTCAAACCCAAGTGGGCCCTGTGTCCACGCCTCCACCTAGGCCCATGACGACCACCACCCCCTGTGAGCGACGTCACGCGGTTCGGAGAGCGAAGAAGACGCGGAGCGCGCGGGCTCCTTTTTGTTTGCTGCAACATAGAAATAAGAGAAAAGAGAAGGGGCCACCACGGGAGATTGCTCCAGCGGGGCGAGCGGGACAAATGTAATATAGCAAGATATGGGGATTAAACGGCCATAGCGGGAAGCGACTCGCCGCGGCCTCGGGGGGACGGGAATGGTGCAGAAATTAAATAGCAAGAATTAAAACGGCCGTTGGGGAAGTGACTCGCCGCGGCCTCGAGAGTATGAGCAGATATGAATATAACAGAATATAAGGAGAATATAAAGAGCGGAAACTTAAACGGCCATTGGGGAAGTGACTCGCCGCGGCCTCGAGAATATGAATAGATAAGAATATAACAGAATATAAAGAGAATATAAGAGCGGGAATTTAAACGGCCATTGGGGAAGTGACTCGCCGCGACCTCGAGAATATGAATAGATGAGAATATAACATATAAGAACGGGAATTTAAACGGCCATTGGGGAAGTGACTCGCCGTGGCCTCGACAATATGAGCAGAATATAACAGAATATAAAGAGGATATAAGAACGGGAATTTAAACGGCCATTGGGGAAGTGACTCACCGCGGCCTCGAGAACAAGATGTGATCGCCAGGGGCCAAAAGACCCCAAAATAAAGAAAGTGATCGCGCCTACCTCAAGAGCGGGAGATGGCGGGTTGCTTCTTCCTCCCCCTTCGGCCAGCCGACGGAGAGGGCTTTCCTTGGGTACCCTTGCAAAACAACGACAAATAAGTAACGAGTGGATTAGAAAGATGAAGGTGTAGTATTCAAATCCTTGCGATAAAAATAACGAAATGATGGCAAGACACACACCTGGTTGGTATTATCTTTTAAACCCCTCTCGGACTCGAGTAGGAGGAAAATGAGATGATGGATGCAAGAAGTATATAAGAAGAGGCGCCCTTATGAAGGGGAATAGAGGATGCGAGATGATGAATGCAAAAGAACTACGAAGAAAAGGAAGGGATTGGCTTATTGGATGTGCCGATGGTGAAATCCGGCGGAGCTCCGGCAGCGTAGGGACGACGTGGAAGCGCGGTGGATGAAGACGACCTTCCTCTCGCGAGCGTGGGCACCCGAGAAGCCGGCAGAACCTCCACCTACAAAAGACCCCACGGGTTAGAAATGACTCCGTAGCCTCTGGGCTCCGGCAGCCTATCGGATCTCTTAGAAGCTCCCCCAGAACTGAGGGGGTGGGCCTTTATTTATAGGGCTCCGGAGGGTGGAGGCGTCCAGGACCCTGGACACCACCATCAGGGCCGAAGTAATATTTTATTCTATTTTTATTCATTTTTTTTGAATATTTTCTTTGGGGCGTCCAAGGTCCCGGACGCCTCTATAACATCCACCGAACTCCACCGAAAGCCGCACGCGGTTTGGCACAACGCGTGGTTTTGGAGCGGCGACCCGTGATTTGGAAATGGGCGCGTCCAGTCAGCTGGACGTCTCCACAATTTGGATTCTTTCACACACGGGAAATCGTCGTTCGGTGGGCGGCGCCCCGTGAGTGAGTTGATGGAGGCGTCCAGGTCCTGGACGCCTCCAAGAAAATATATTTTATATTTTTGTTTTGTTTTTATGCCAAAGTTGGCATTTTATATTTTTTATATTTGTTTTTATGGAGGCATCTAGGGGCCTGGACGCCTCCATTAATATATTATTTTTTATTTAGTTTTGGACTTTGAAAAATAAATTAAAAGAATGTGGTGTCCAGGGGCCTGGACGCCCCCATAAAGACCCACCCGGGTCCTCAGTTCAGGCGTTGGCGGCCGCCCGGCAGACACCCTTCCTGGTTTCGGAACCTCTGATGCGTCCGACTGGTGTTGATGCCGTCCGAATGCCGTGACGAGACGATTCCGGATGCCGAAAAAGGCAGAAGAAGACCCAAGAAAAGGAAGCACTTACGAGATTCGAAATGCGTAAGCCGTCGCGGGGCGTCGTATAGTAATATGAGACTTTCTCAGGAGACGTCAGGAATGGCGTGTCTACAGCTGCCCCGCCTTGGCGTCTGCTTTGCAAGGGAGTGACACATAGTGGAATGGTATCGAAGTGGAGTGAAATGAAGTGGGAGCGGACTGATAAGTCGATGCCAAGGTGTGATGAGACACGCTTTTGACGTTTCTGTTTGGAATCTTTCCTGAAGTTTCAATGAGGCGACCTTGAAGAAGGTCTTTCAAATCTTGACGATTGCTTGGACGGAGATCAAATAAGGGAGGGTGAGATGTGCGCTCAGGCATGAAAAAGAGACCAACTTCTCGGTGTGGAAGTACCTGGGTCATAAACCGGAGGTTTCACCTTTGGGGAGCGGTTACCAGCCAATGTGGAAGTGATGCGGCCAAGGTGGGTCAAACAAGGTAAAAAGTAAAGGAATATCTGAGGGTCTGTCCAAATAAGGGTCTCATTTGGAAGAGCAGCGTAAGGCCGTTTCAAGGAAATTCAGTATTTCATTCGAAGTGGAATATCTCATATTTGTAAAAATTGAAGCACAGCGGCTTTCGCAATCGAATCACTTGAATGATCTTCTGCAATAAATCAAAGTCCTATATGAATGCATGCTGGGTTAAAATAAAAATTTAAAACAAACTAAAATAGAAAATAGCCAAGGATAATATTGTCAACTTGTTAAGAACGGGTCAGGATACCGATCCGGTGAGCCGACACTGGGCTGGGGCCCGTTTATCCACGCACCAACTCACTGAATGGAACCGTCGTCCCCATGCTACCACAAGTTAACGGCCTATCCGTACAACCCAAATTCTTCCGGGATCATCACTATTTTTGTTGAAGGGGAACTCAAATCCCAGATTCGTTCGGGCCGCAAGGTCCTTGACATGTTCTAGTAGCGTAGGTACCATATACTATGATGCATGACATGGTGGGACCAACCATTGAAAGGTGGGACAGGAGATAGGACAAAGACGTCCGTTAGTAAAACCTGCACAGACCAGCAAAGGTTAGCAACATCAGAAAGTAGCAGAATCATAGCAGAATCGCACCACAGTACAAAGGAGATCTAGACAAAATCTTGACAACTGACCACTGACGTGACATGTTCCGTCCTGTAGTGCTCTACCCTTCCTATAAGTATCTCCCTTAGGCTAGTTCATTTAAAAGCATCAAGGTGGATTTTGGAAGCTCAGGAGAGGAAGGAGAGGAGAATCTAGAGATTTCAGGATGGAAGAAGAGTCTTCCCGCGTTATGAAGAGGAGCAGGCCTAGCAGCGAGATCAGGCGACTCTCCGACCTCGAGGGTCATCTGAGTGGGACGATCATGTCGCATATGGTAAGCTGATTTCAAATTTCTCCACGTGAACCTTCTTCTTACTTCCTTCCTTTCTTCTTCTTTCTTTTCTCTTCCAGCCATATCCATTCTTCCCGGGCCCGAGGAAGTTTTCCAAATTGCCATGGCTTTCAAACTTAACATCCAACATATCCATCGGCATGAGGGCCATACTCTCGAAGTGGCATCTGCAGGGGCTCCTTATTCACGCCAAACACTACGAGAAGATTCGTATGGACTGGGCGGCTATGGGCGCACTAGTGGAGATATGGCATCCCCAGACCCACACTTTTATCTTCCCGACCTTCGAGGCGACCATCCTCCTTGAGGAGGTGGAACTTCTGCTCGGATTGAAGAAATTCAAGAGTGACGGGAAGGTGAAGGCTATGCGGATGCTGACACGGGGGACTTCCGAAAGCGTCCTTGGAAGTTTCATGCCGCCCGACGCAGCCAGAAAGGTCCGTACTCAAAAGGGAATTGATTTGCAAAAGCTCGCGGAATGGGTCATGGAGGCCTTGAGAGGGTTACCAGACGATGACTATTTGGAGGGAATCATGAAAGGGTTCACCATTTGTCTGGCGGGTGCTCTCTTGTTTCCTTATACCGACAACATGGTGGAGGAAGACCAACTGAGTGCTATCTGCGGGATCTGGCGTGGAAAGAGGGTGGGACCCGCTGTCCTTGCCTACCTATATAGTGGCCTTACTTCCTCGAGCATGGGTAAGCCTCCTTTTGGTTACGCACTTGTCCTGAATTGCTGGCTGGATTTGCATTTCAAGTTTGATCACCGCGAGAGAATGCCAACGGCTTCGAAGCTTTTCCAACAAAGCCCGCTTCATCACATAGCCGACATGTTAGGCTTTGGTGGCACTGTAGCGAACCGTGTTCCGTGCTTACTTTCGCACCGTGACACCAAGCTTCTTCACTTGCGCACCGGCATGTCTACTTTCGCTCGAGCTCCTCATGAGGCCTTCCTCTGAAGTTGATCTCCAACTGATCGGCGCAACCGAGTTCGTCCTTTATAACGCGCATCGATGCTGCCTCCAGGTCGGCATTCCACGCCATTTATTCCCAATACCGACTGGCATCGTTCCTATGAAGAAGAGAGAGTTGGGCATTGAAGCGGATGTGAAGGAAGCGAAGGCCGTCAAAGCACCCTGGAAGACAAGTGTTGCAGGAAAGGCCTTAGCGCATGTGGGGGAAGAATGCGAGCTGTGGAGAGCTTATGTAACCGAACTGGGGAAGTTAAGGCCTAAGGCGCCTAAGCCCCTGATGTAGCTCATTCTACTTTTCTGATGGAATAAAATCTGGCATTTGGATGTTTTGAACCCTTGTCCCCTTAATTATTATTATCTTTTTTTGTGGTTTTTCTTTTTTCTTTGTGTTTTTTCTTTTGTTTGGATTATATACATACTCTTATCTTTTTTTTCTTTTATTATATTTTTTTTGAAATTTTTATTATGGGAGCGTCCAGGGGCTTGAACGCCCCTAATTTTTTATTTTTAATTTTTTTAGTTTTTTTGTTTTGGGAGCGACCAGGGTCCTGGACGCCCCTAATTTTTTATTTTTTATTTTTTTGGTTTTTTTGTTTTAGGGGCGTCCAGGCGCCTGGACGCCCCTAAGTTTTTGAATTTTGAAAAAAAATAAAAAAAAGGTGGGGGCGTCCAGGCGCCTGGACGCCCCAAATAAGGTGGATTCTATATATATGGGGGGGGCCTCCCCCCTTTGCTCATTTACTGTTCATTCAAACGACCCAGTCAAACCAGACGACCCATTCTTAGTCCCAATGGAGCAAGGAGGCCCGAGCCAGGGTGGAGAGAAGCGCAAACGACCGGCTCATCGTCCGAGGAGGCTGAGGAACGATGCCGAGGAGGCTGCTGCGGCGGAGGAGATTGCCGCGGAGGATGAGGCTCCTCCTTTGGCCGTGGAGGCTGCAGTGGATGCTGGCGATGCGGGAGAGGACGATCACGACCCGGTAAGCTCTTCGGAACTTCAATCTGTTGGTTTAATAGGCTGGATAGGCGGACGAGAGGCCATGCGGTGAGACCGGTGAGTGAGGGATGGAGGCGTCCAGGGGCCTGGACGCCTCCACATTTTCTTTTTTCTTTTTATTTATTTATTCATTTACATAAAATAATAAAATAGGATTTAAAAATAAGGAGGCGTCCAGGACGTAGGACGCCTCCATAATAGTATATCTATATTTTTTATTTATTTTTGTTTTTGATTTTGGGTTTTTCTAAAAATAAAATGAAGAAAATAAAAAGGAGGCGTCCAAGGAGTTGGACGCCTCCAAAAAAACATAAATACTTTTTTAAAAAATAAAAATAAAATAACTAAGTAGCATATACAATGTTATTGTTTATTACTATCCATGATGCTGATGTGTTCTTTTGTTGGTTTTGTGATGTGCATGGTGTGATGAAGGGCCAGATCAGCTGGTCCCTAGTGGTGGCAGCATACCGTGGGCTGCCAGACTTTCAGAGGGCGCGTGTGGACGCCATGGGCTTTGGAGCTTTCCTTAGGATCGAGCCCTTTCGGCTCGACCTTCCTCTTATCCAGGCATTGAGGGAGCGGTGGCACGCGCCGAGCCGGGCATTTCTGATGCCATGGGGGCACATGGTGCCGTCACTGGAGGACGTGGCTCGGATCACCGGGCTACGGGTGGACGGAGAGGCAGTGAGCGGGGTCACCTACCCCGACTATCGAGAGAGTGCCCTGGACCTACTGTGGTTAGAGACGAGCGTGACCGACAGAGACAGCAGGGTAGTCGGCCGAGTGGAGATTATGGAGGCGCTCGGATTCGTCGACCCGCGTTAGCGGGTTAGCGAGACTGGAGCGGAGTTTCTGGCACGACTGGAGGGAGATGCCCGTGCAGCTTTCACCCAGGACCCGAGTGAGTAGGAGCTGGTGGATCTAGACCTTCGGAGGTTCCTCTTCTTCTTCCTGGGCCGCCTTCTACTGGGGACGAAGGGGGATGGCATCCACTGCCGCTTCCTCGGGATCCTGGCGGACCTTAACAGAGTGGGGCACTACGCGTGGGGAGCGGCTCTGCTTGCCCATTTGATTATTGATCTCTCCTAGACTTCAGAGAGGGAGATGACAGTCAGCGGCTTCGCACCTTTTCTCTAGGTATACAATTTATTTATGCATTTTACCGTAGTTAAAGATGCAATTACTCGTGCTAATGATGTATGATGGATGCAGGTGTGGAGTTATTACTACTTCCCGATGGGGAGGGCCAGGTAGGGGAACAAGAGAGCCGTTCCTCTAGCGCGACAGTGGAGGCCGGTCGTGGTAGTGGCACCACATAGCTACTAGCTGGCGTCACTTCGTCGGGAGCTGAGCGAGTATCCCGAGGCCATGGTATGATGCGTATGATTTTTTGTGTTTTTTATGCATGTGACTGAATGGTAACTAACATGATGTATGTATGGTGATGCAGGTGGTGTGGAGGCCCTACCTGGGCATGGGCGATGCTGGCCAGCCCTGGGTTGTAGCGGGTCTTCCTCGTTTCAGGCGGGACGTGTGGGTCCATTGCCTGAACGAGATCGAGCCGCTTCGGCTGAGGCTGGTTATGAGGACGTTGGGGCTGGCCCAAGAGTGGGTCGATGTAGATGAGCCGGTCCGCATCGGGTGGAAGACCAAGGGGAAGGCGAAGATTGTGGACTAGCGTACGCGCTTCCTGGCACAGTACCAGGACTGGCAGCAGGGCGGTGTCCCAGTGGTGTCCCATGTATAGGACAGTACTGATTACCTGAGACGGTACCGGCTACGTACGGGGACCGCCTCTTCCTTGGTGGTATGGCAGGGGTAAGTGAAATGAAAATGCTTCACCCTTCTATATGTATATGCATGTGGCACTAACTTATGTGCAATGCAGGATGCTCGTGACAACATGATCGCCGACCTGCGGGCCCAGTTGGCGGATGCCAGGCGGCAGTTGGTGGCCATCCGACAGGAGTTGGAGATCCTGGTGAGTTTATGCGATGCATCTTTTTTGTGACCTGGATTTCGATGCTTAGCCTCTAACCGTCGTTTGCCCCGTGTTTCAGCGGGCCCACCAAGCAGCAGCAGCCGGGACGGCTGGTGGAGCGGGTTCCAGTTTGTGGGGCCCTCCCCCGGAGATCTCTGCCCTTCAGGTGCGGCTGGCGTATGCAGTGGCTCGGGCTGAGGAGGCCAAGCGTGACCGCGAGGCTCGAGTGAGTGCTTGTTTGGCCCTGACCCTCTTCTAGCTGCTCTTTCATCCTTCACCTCTCTCTTACGATGCACGCGTACTTTGACAGGTGGCCGAGATCCGAGAGGCCCTGGCGCGTGCTGTTCGTGCCGAGCAGGAGCGCGACGCTCGGGTGGCGGAGCGTGACGCCCGGATTGTGGAGCTGGAGGAGGAGCGTCGACGGGAGGCTGAGGAGCTCCCTCGTGACGTGCTAGATTTGCGGATCGCCCTCGAACTGTCGAGGAGGGAGGCGACGCGAGAGAGAGAGGAGAGGGAGAGGGAGAGAGAGAGAGAGAGAGGACAGAGAAAGAGAGAGAGAGGATAGGAGGGAGGAGCGACTGTGAGACTGGGACGAGAGGAGGGCTCTGGAGGCCCAGCTGATGGAGCTCCGATTGAGTCTCCGCACGGCGGAGGGGAGGCTTCGAGAGAGCGAGGAGCGATACCAGAGGGCGAAGGAACGCGGGACGTGACTTCGTCAGTATGGTTCTTTTTCCATGGGCAGCTATCTGGTTTCTTCGGTCGAGGAGCATCATCGTGCCTTCGAGGCTGGGGTGCCACCGCAGGGCGAGGCGAGCACGGCTTCTCAGGGTTCGCAGAGGTCGCAGAGGCCCCCTAGGGATCTCCGTCAGAGGAGGGAGGAGAGAGATGACCAGGAGGGTGATGGCGAGAGTTAGAGAGTTGCTTGTACACTCCACCCTCCTTACTGCATGATGTACTTTCGACTATTATATGAAAATAGCTTTCTTGTGTTGTGTGTACCTTTCCTCTCTCACTTTTCTGCTGCACCGAGTTGTTTCGAGGCATGCCTTACGAGACTTTGCCCTGAACAGCGGGGAACTGTGCTTTGCACGGGGGGATTCCGTTTCCTTTCTCCCTTTTTGGGCGCGTCCAGGCGCGAGGACGCGTCTTAATCCTTGAATTCAAATTTAAAGCGACGGGTGGCCTTTCTTCTCCCGTGCCTTACCCGCAAACGAGCCCGCCTTCCGCCGAAACTCGCTTGCCTGTCTTTATCTTCTTCCCCTCGATCGATGGTGTTCGGCAGTCTGGACCATGGTGAAGGTGGAGAGGGACGTAGGACTCCTCGCCTGAGGAGGGACACACAAGACCACGGAACGGTGTCCATGGAGGAGGAAGGGCCGTTTCGGGCACCCGAGGGACCCGAGGGGCCCGATGTCGCGGAGGGAGGTGAACACGGTTCGGTGAGTGCTTCGGTGTCCCCTTCTTTTGATCGATTTTGAGTTTTGAAGCGAGCCGCGCGAGGGGGGGAAGGGTTCGACGAGTGTTGCACTCAAATGATGGATGCGTCCTAGACAGGGGACGCGTTCTTTGTTATGATGCGAGGCCCTTCTTTCTTGGTGCAGGACATGGCGAGGACCCTGGGCCTGGCCGATGAGTGGGCGAGTGCAGACGAGCCGAGCCGCGTCAGGAAGGAGAGTCGCGGCAAGGCGAAGCTTGAAGACTGGCGCATACGTCTCCCTGGGCAACAAGGGAGCATACTAGTGTAGGATAGTGCCGACTTCCTGCGGGGGCAGAGAGAGAGAGAGTTATGCGGGGCTTCCCCAAGCCGGGGATACGCGCGACGTCGACGGGTCGCGTGCCCAATTAGCCGAGGTCAGGCGGCAGCTGGCCGCCACTCAACAGGAACTGTCGCTCCTGGTAAGCTAAGTGCTGCATTTTCTATTTTTAAATGTGGAGCTTAGCTGACGGCTGTTGTTTGTTCGTTCCAGCGTGCCCAGCAGATAGCGATGGTGGGAGTGACTGGCGGCGCATCTTCCAGTTCCTCGGCCCCTTTTCTCGAGATTGCCTCCCTTCGGGAGCAACTTGCTGGTGCGGTGGCTCGGGCTGCCTGGGCGGAAGAGGAGCGTGATGCCTGGGTGGCGACTATAGTAGAGCTGCGACATCGCGGTGAGGAGAGGCCTTCTCCAGACATCCTGGAGTTAAGGGTTCTTCTGCAGATGATGAGGAGAGAGGCAGAGAGAGAGAAAGTCGAGAGAAGGTCCGAGCGACAGTGGGATCAGACCGAGAGGAGGGCCTTGGAGGCCCAAGTGAGGGAGCTCCAGCTGAGCCTTCAGGCCGTCGTGTAGAGGCTAGGAGGGATGGAGAGGCGCTACGATAGAGCGCGAGAGTTCGGGGAGCGACTGTGCCAGTCTGGTCGCTTTGCCGCTAGTGGCTTCTTTGCCACGCCAAGGGAGGAGCAGCGAGTCATTGTTGTGGAGTCGGCACCACGAGACGAGGCGGGTGCTACTGCACGGGGATCCCGGAGGCTTCTGAGGGACCCTCACCTCAGGGGAGAGGAGAGGGACGCCTAGAGGGATGAGCATAAAGATAATGGCATGAGTTGGTGAGCCAGTGGACCCGCCTCATCTCCATGATTGTAGTGTTTATGACAGCTTATGTAGAATTATGAATGGAGTGATTTGATTTTCTACTGCTTGTTTGTTCTCTTGTGCGTTCCTTCTTCCCTACACTTCTTCTCCTTTGCACTGTTCCCATGTAATGGGTCTGTCGAGACTCCACCCCGAGCGGAGAATCGTGTCTTGTTGTGACCATTTTCCACGAGAATCTGCCGTCGAAGTCAATAATGACGGCCCTAGTCCCTTCTCCCGGATGTTGCGTCAAGTTTTGCAGACGTCCACCAAAACATGATAGGGTATCCCTAGACAACATAGGGGGCTAGTCGTCATATTCCTCGTCCAATCAATCACCTTGTGCGAGCGGTGAAGTGACACACAGGACCGCATGGTAGGTGCCTCATCGCGAGGGCTATCATTAAAGGTGATGGAGGCAATCTTGGCCTGCACTCCTTCCATTTCTATAAATTCTTGTCCCTTTTATCCTCCCAGGTACATCGAGAGCTAACTTGAGGAGCACAAGTTCTCACGGGAGAGGAGGAGTTCAAAATTCCGAGAGTTGGATGGAGGGTGAATCTTCACACTCCTCGAAGAGAAGCAGGTCCAGTGGTAGTAGTTCCCGGAGGCTTTCGGACCTCGAAGGGCACTTCAGCGAAAGGGCCCAATCACAACTCGTAATCTGAGCTTTCCTGCCCTTTTCTCATTCTTTCTTCCTTCGTCTTGACAACACCCTTCTCCATTTCTTATGCACGCACAGAGTGTGATGAAATCACACATTTCATGGGAGTTAGCAGTGGCCGCATACAGGGGTCTCCCGGATTTTCAGAAGGCCGGGCTAGACGTGATGGGATTTGGTGCCTTTCTTCGGATAGAGCTGATCCAGCTCGACCTGGTCCTGATCCAAGCCTTGTGTGAGAGATGGGACCCAGTGAGTCAGGCATTCCTGATGCCTTGGGGGCACATGGTGCCCAGCTTGGAGGATGTGGTCCGGATCACAAGCCTGAAGGTGGAGGGTGAGGCAGTGACCGGGGTCACTTATGCGGATTACCGAGAAGGTGCTCGGAAGCTACTGGGTTTGGACCTAGATGGTCGGAAAAATAGGTCGGTAGCTAGGGCGTCCCTCATGGATGCATTAGGGCTCATCGACACTCGTCGGCGGGACGATGAATCCTCAGAAGAGTTTATGGAAAGGGTGGAAATAGGATGCCGTGCCGTGTACTGCACAGATTTCGGCAACTGGGAAAGATGCAACATAGATTTGAGGAGATTTCTCCTCTTCCTACTGGGGAGATTGGTACTGAGCTCGAAAGGGGACGGTATCCAATGGCGCTTCCTGGAGCTGCTGTCAGACCTTGAAAGAGTAGGGTACTACGCCTGGGGAGCTGCCATGCTGGCGCACTTGTTTGCAGGCATGTTCCAAGAAGCGGATCGTGAGATGGCTGTGAGTGGTTTCACACCATTCATCCAGGTATTTTTGGTTTTGCTTGTTTTTTATTTTTTATTTTTTTTTTGTGTTTTTGCAAGGTACTGATGACCTGCGCCGAGCAGCTGTGGAGCTATTATGACCTCCCCATGGGGAGATCTCGGCATTGGCGACCCGCGATGGTGCCGCTAGCCAGGCGGTGGGAACCCATCATGAGTGCTGCACCCCTAACCTACGAACTGATGGTGCTACGGCGGCAGCTACAGGAGTTCCCTGTAGCGATGGTAAACTGGAGACCCTACTCAGACATGGTCGATGCCGACCAGCCGTGGGTTCTAGCAAGTCGTGCCCAGTTCGGACGGGAACTGTGGATGCACTGCCTGAATGAAATCGAGTCACTTCGGCTACGATTGGTTATGAGGACTTTAGGACTGGCTCGGGAATGGGTGGATACGGCTGCGCCACCTCGTGTAGGGAGAAAGACTCTGGGACCGGTGACCTGCATTGACTGGCATGTGCGATTCCCCGAACAGTACGAAGACTGACAACGGGGTGGCATAATCGTGGAATCACAGGCACGGGATAGCGAGGATTACCTACGTCTATACAAGACAAGGTACGTAGAGAGGTTCCAACCCCGGGGACTTGCGGAGGTAGGTCTCCCCTTTTTCTCTTTTCTTCTCTCTCCCTTTTTTAGTTTTCTGGTGGAAATGCTGACTCGTATGGCTGCAGGATGTCCGGGATGCCGTGATAGCGAATTTACGAACTCGCTTGGCATTGATGGAGCAACAATTGGGCGATGCCCGTGAAGCCTTGAGTGCTTCGGTAGGTGTACAGTGCGTTTCTAATTAAAACCACAGATTCAGATGTTGGCTGCTAATTCATGAGGTCGTAGCATGCCCAGATTGGCGCGGCTTCCCCAGCGATGGGAGTAGGTGGTGCCTCTTTTAGCTTGTGGATTCCCACCTCAGAACTTGACTTGCTTCATGAGCAACTTGCTCACGCCACGCAGCATGCTGCGGAGGCAGAACGGATGCTCTGTATACAGGTAAAAGTTTCAGTGTTGATGATGTGACACCACCTATGGACCTATTTTGCAAGCATTCAAGTTTGAGCAACGGACTCACACTAGCGAGCTCACCCGTATGGCGCACACTAGTACCCGATGGCGACTAGGCGATGTTGGAGAGGGTCCGAGGCGGGACCTTTAGGCTCCAGTGGTTGGCTAGCTTGGTAAGAACCCCAAATGGGCCTAGGATGCCCAAATCATGGGCGGCCAACACACCAAGGGTGTGGGTTAAGTGGATTCACTCTCAACTCGCCCGCAGTGGTCACTCAATTTGGTGGCAATGTAAAATCGGACACTCTCTTACCGCCGATGGAGTAACTATAGCAATACTAAGCTAAGCAAGTAGAATACAGCAATGAGGGATGTTCAGGAGCTCACCTAGTCAGCGTGAAGACGCCGACTCCGGCCGGAGACGGGGACGAGCGGGGAGGCGAGGGTATACACCTGATCGCCGCGGCGGTGTCGCTTGACCTGAAAATGCAAAGATGTACAACACTACGCCTCACGCAGGAGGGGTGATCTTGGGGAGGGGATTAGGCTTATTACATTCAAAACTACCTCCACGCAGGGAGGGGCCTTCAGCCGGCCAAGCGGGGTGGGGGAATTAAGCGAAGGAACCCGACTTGTCGAATCCCGCCGGTTCTGCCAATCTGCAGGTTCGCCGGACAGTGGGGCGGTGTTGATGCTACCAAAAATTTCACGGAGCTTGGATCTTGATTAAACCTGCGCCAAAAGTTCCCCAACAGGACAGGGATGGTGTCTGAATTTTGTCAGGAGCTCTGGAACTCAGGGCTAGTCGGACCGACGACTGGAACAGGTCAGCAATTTCCTCTTCTGGCTGGTGCAGAACAGGTACAGCGAGTTGCAGAAGACACCACGGATGCTCCTGAACTCCAAATGAGACGAGACCAGTGGTGACGTGATCATCGTCGGAGTAGCTTCGAGCAGGAATTGACGGGGCCCCAATCGGAGGTCGGAGAAGAACAAGGTAGCCGGATGAGCAGGGGCAGGTCAAACCTGGACCCACAGGGGGCAGATGACACACCCCGACAAAGAAAATGGTAACTGGAAGCTTCGGAGGCCGAATGAGGTCCTTCTTCTTGGAGATGACAGCTAACTGGTAATAGTTTCAGCCCTCCAAAATTGGCGCTCAGATCGCTCACGAGCTGGACGAGGTCAACAGTTGAACAGGAGCTCTGTCTCGGGTTCGGACAGGAACAGTTTCCCAGCAGCAGATTGACAGCAATGTCACGATCGCTCCCGAGCTCCAAATCGAGCGCCGTCAAAGCCGTTGGTTCGGCTGTCGAGTTTTCTACGCAGAAAAATTAACGGGGAAGCCAACCGATGCCAAGGTTGGCCGGTAGTCTCAGGTCACCGGTGAAGGGTCACTGCAGACTGTGGGAGGACAGAACGTATACTTTGGGGGAGAAAAATGATATCTCCCAGATTCGAACGCCAAATGGAGCTCCGCTTTCTGGGGATGAAAGAGGATTCAGAGAAGAAGAATTTTGATGAAGAAGCCGAGCTCTGATTCTTTCTAGGTTGGTCGTGGTGAAACTTCCAAATACTCTCTGGTCTTCAGCCTGGGGCAGATTGCATAGTCGCACAAGATCTGCTCCACCGCACAGCTCCGAGCTCGGATGGATGCGGGACCACCTCTGTTGGAAAGAGGACTCAAAGACGATTCCAACGATGTATGAAGCTCCTTCAGAAGCCTCAGGATGACGATGTGACACCTTCTACAAGTCACTAGACTTCTGCCACCTGCAACCTGCGAACTGTAGGTGGAAGGTGGTGGGAGAAATGGGATAAATGGAAGTGGAAATGGGGGTGAATAGGTGTGGGAGTGACCCCTAGTTGTGAGGGGGCCTAGGAGGGGGTGTTCTAAGGTGTGGGAGAGGGAGAATGGGGTCTGGAATGGGGTGTTTTCAGAGGGTGAGAGAGGAGCTACGAATTTGGGCTGTGAGGGAGGCACAAGTGCGTGGAGGGAATGTGAGTTTGAATTTTCTTTGATGGGGAGTGATCAATGGTGGTCTTGGGGATGGGAAGAGGTGTCTTGGGAAGGTGGAGTGAGGTTTGGGGAAGGGAAATGGGTAGTTGGGGGTTGGAAGGTGGAGTGGGGATTGGGTGGAGCTCTCTTGGGACTAGGGGGTGGAATAAAGAGGGTTATGGGGAAGGGGAGAGGTTTAAATGGGGTAGGTGGGAGATGGGGTGGTTGGGAAGGTGATTGAATGAGGGGAGGGGAGTTAATGAGAGGTAAATGGGGAGGAGAGAGAAAATTCCAAAAATTAGGGTGGAGGGAGAGAGAGAGAGAGGGAGAGATAATGAGAGAGAGAGATATTGAGAGAGAAGGCTAGAGGGATTTGGAGTATACCTGGAATTCAATATTCATGCATAAGTTGTTACATATGAGGAGTGGGGTGGCCTATTTATAGGCACATGACTTTTTTCACAAAGGATCCTAACAAAAGACACAATGACTAATAACCGAAGGGAAGGGGGTGTCCATGGGCCTAGCCCAATGAGATGGGCCCAATAGCCTATCTAAACAACACAATGACTTAGGACATTGGTAGATAACCTACTAACCTAGGTACATGACTCAAATAAAGGGAAAATTACATGATTAAGACTCAAATAAAAATAAGAAAATTACATGACTCGACTCACAAACACTTGAGGAACATAATGGCGCTTGCCGACGAACAATCCGAGTCCGGAGAAAATGTGGAGGGGCAAGGGATGCCCTCATCATACCCCCGGGGTGGGGAAAACTCGACCCCGTCGAGTATGGGTCAACCAGGGAAGTAGTATATCGAACTGCGGCTCTGGGTGATCCACGATCTCCATACTCAACCCGCGACCATAGTCGGGGAACGGCGCTTCAGCTCGACAAAGTGACTCGGTCATACCCTCATGCTGGCGATGGGATCTTGCTTGCCTAGTATTGCCGCTGTGTGCTCACGTCGGGCTCTCAGGCTATTTATGGTGGCACTCCGAGGGTGTCTCTCACAAGGGTAGGTGTAAGCTGGAGGCACTCACTAGGATCCACCGCGGTGCCCTTATAAGGTGCTAGATCCGCCACATGAGAAATGGGGAGAATCCCAAAACCCTTTTTGAAAGTTCAACCCATAAGCCGTGTTGCCAAAGCCACTCGGAACTTGGCAAGGTCCAAGTCCTCGTGCCCTCAATTTGGAGGTGACCCTAAAGTAGAGCCACTCCAAAGCCATCATCGTCAAGTTACCAACTTGGAATTCCAAGTGGCGCTCATGAGTTTTTGCTCGCTTGTTGTGAATATCACCGCTTGTTGCTTGATATGTGCTTGGATGCATATGCCATGCTTGATGATGCGATGTGAGTGGGCAATGTTTGGTATGCAAAGGTGGTCCGGGGCAGCCACATGTAGATCGATCATGCTTTGATGCTATGAAGATTGTGACAGACTCAGGGGGGCCGGGACATCCATAGATGAACCTTTTATGCATGGGTATGACAAATGTCGGGGGACCCGGACATCCATGTATGCTCCTCTCATACTTAAGACTCATGATGAATGAGGGTGGGCCAATACATCCAAATACGGTCCACTTATGCTTCCTACTTGACATGTGGGTGATGTAAATGAATGTACCCGACTTATGAATCATGCCAAGTGGTGTTGTATGCCAAGACTTATGCACTCTTGTGACAAAGATGTCTCCTATGTGTGGGCCTTTGGACTTCTATTGGAATGGGTCGAAGGGGTCTAGAAAGGTGGATATCATGAGATGGGGCAGTTCCTCGATCCCTAGGTGTATACCATCCAAAGTCATGGTTCCCATGGTGTAACCCGGGTCTGGGATGGGGTGGATTGGATCAAACATGGTGGGTTGGGGTAGGGAAAGGTAGGTGGTAGTTAAGGTGGTTGGGTTACTTGGGTTCCTTGACTCCCATTGGAATGGATCATAGGGATCATAAAGTGGGTTACTAAGGGGCTCCATGTCCTCAAGGTCCTCAAAAGGTGATGAGTCGTCTTCTTCTAGTGGAATGGTTGGGCCGGTGTATGGGGTGGGCTGGTTGGTCATGGTTTTAGGAATCACAATGGTAGGGGAGTGGACCAGGATGGGCTCTTCCACTATGGGGAGAAGGAAAAGGATGTCACTAGTGTAGCAACCAATAGTGCAAACCGAGGAGATAGACCCAATGCATGGATGGATGAGGTTAAGGCTCATGGGTTGGTCCGCTCCTAGGGCCAATTAAGAAGTCAAGTCTGATTGCCACTTTAGACCTTTGAGGAGATCATCCCAATCTTCTACCTCATAGTAGGATTGGATTGTGGTGTGATAGGAGTGGAGGGGAACAATTTGGGATGGATATCCCAAAGGTGAGAGAGGTGGGGTGAGCTAGGAAGGGTGGGTCCTTGCTTGAGCCATTGGAGTATATGCTGATTCATGGTGAAGGTGGGTGACTCTTGAGGATCCGGGCTATTTGAAGTGGTAAAGGGCTGAGACTTTTCCTTACCATTGGTGTGATCTTGGGCTTCCTTATGGGTGGGAATGGGTTTCGGACTATCATCTACTCCCATGTGGAGGGTTGTGGAGGTTTCAATTCCTAGTGTTAATGGGTTGGGTAGGTCTAATGCGGGAGAATTGGTGATAGCTGGAGCATGGTGCACTTGGGGTGGTGGGCAAGGGTGGACTTGGATCGGAAGGGGAAGTAGAGGAGGCCTAGGTTGGGGAAAGATTGGTGTAGGAAGCGGGAGGTGAGTTGGGTGAGGGGTTTTGGGTTTGGGGATGGTGGCCATTATGGGCCTTGGTGGAGGGGTGGACACGGTGTCCACATGGTTTTTAATGGTGAGGGTTGGATGAGTGGTGGTCACCGTGGAGGGAATTGGGTCGGTTAGGGGTCTCTTGCCCTTGGGATCATTTGGGGTGGAAGTGGGGGCTAAAGAGGCTTGACTAGTGTAGGTTAGTGAAGGGGGTTTTGGTTGGGGTGTGGGGGCCCTCATGGGATCAGGTGGGGAGGTGGAGGCCTTGGAGACTTGGGTTCTAGTGGTAAGGGTTTGGACGGGTGGGTTTGGAGGAGTGAGAGTGCTCCTTGAATTTTGGTAACCCGGGTAGGAAGGGGACATATATTTTGCTCTAAGTTGCTCCTTCATGTCCTTCCAAGTGGTGATGGAAGTTTCCCTTCTAAGTATCTTTAGCCCGACAATTTGCATCCAATAAGTTTCCGCCCGTTTGGTAAGTTACATTTTGGCAACCAATGCCTTTTCATCCTCGGATATATGATACCAAGTGAAGTATTGGTCCATTGTAGCTTCCCAATCTAAATATTCTCTAGGAGAGGTTCCATCAAAGGTGGGAAGTGGGAAAGGGACCATTCTATCGTCTGTCCTTGGGGCGGGCCTATTTTCTCCAAGTTGGTTGAGTCGGTCCGATATGTTATCAAGCCGCTCATTGGCATAGGTCAAGGCTTTCATGAAGTAGTTGACATGGCCAGGGAAGTTATGGGTGCTAGTGGTAGGCATCTCTTGGTGGCTTGGACTTATGGAGTGGGCCGATTGGTAAGGTTGATATGAGGTGGCCATACTAGGGGACAAGAGTGATGCACTTGAAGACTCTAAATGCATAGACATGCCCTAGGACCAACTTGATAGAGACAAGTTGTGAACTTGCTCTGATACCACTTGATGTAAAACTGACCTTGGACCTATTTTGCAAGCATTCAAGTTTGAGCAACGGACTCACACTAGCGAGCTCACCCGTATGGCGCACACTAGTACCCGATGGCGACTAGGCGATGTTGGAGAGGGTCCGAGGCGGGACCTTTAGGCTCCAGTGGTTGGCTAGCTTGGTAAGAACCCCAAATGGGCCTAGGATGTCCAAATCATGGGCGGCCAACACACCAAGGGTGTGGGTTAAGTGGATTCACTCTCAACTCGCCCGCGGTGGTCACTCAATTTGGTGGCAATGTAAAATCGGACACTCTCTTACCGCCGACGGAGTAACTATAGCAATACTAAGCTAAGCAAGTCCAATACAGAAATGAGGGATGTTCAGGAGCTCACCTAGCCAGCGTGAAGACGCCGACTCCGGTCGGAGACGGGGGCGAGCGGGGAGGCGAGGGTATACACCCGATCGCCGCGGCAGTGTCGCTTGACCTGAAAATGCAAAGATGTACAACACTACGCCTCACGCAGGAGGGGTGATCTTGGGGTGGGGATTAGGCTTATTACATTCAAAACTACCTCCACACAGGGAGGGGCCTTCAGCCGGCCAAGCGGGGTGGGGGAATTAAGCGAAGGAACCCGACTTGTCGAATCCCGCCGGTTCTGCCAATCTGCAGGTTCGCCGGACAGTGGAGCGGTGTTGATGCTACCAAAAATTCCACGGAGCTTGGATCTTGATGAAACCTGCGCCAAAAGTTCCCAATAGGACAGGGATGGTGTCTGAATTTTGGAAGGAGTTCTGGAACTCAGGGCTGGTCGGACCGGCGACTGGAACAGGTCAGCAATTTCCTCTTCTGGTTGGTGCAGAACAGGTACAGCGAGTTGCAGAAGGCACCACGGACGATCCTGAACTCCAAATGAGATGAGCCTGGCGGTGACGTGATCGTCGTCGGAGTAGCTTCGAGAAGGAATTAACGGGGCCCCAATCGGAGGTCGGAGAAGAACGAGGTATATGGATGAGCAGGGGCAGGTCAAACCTGGACCCACAGGGGGCAGATGACACACCCCGACGAAGAAAATGGTAACTGGAAGCTTCAGAGGCCGAATGAGGTCCTTCTTTTTGGAGATGACAGCTAACTGGTAATAGTTTCAGCCCTCCAAAATTGGCGCTCAGATCCCTCACGAGCTGGCCGAGGTCAACAGTTGAACAGGAGCTCTGTCTCGGGTTCGGACAGGAACAGTTTCCCAGCAGCAGATTGACAGCAATGCCACGACCGCTCCCAAGCTCCAAATCGAGCGCCGTCCAAACCGTTGGTTCAGCTGTCGAGTCTTCTACGCAGCAAAATTAACGAGGAAGCTAACCGATGCCAAGGTTGGCCGGTAGCCTCAGGTCACCGGTGAAGGGTCGCTGCAGACTGTGGGAGGACAGAACGTATACTTTGGGGGAGAAAAATGATATCTCCCAGATTCGAACGCCAAATGGAGCTCCGCTTTCTGGGGATGAAAGAGGATTCAGAGAAGAAGAATTTTGATGAAGAAGCCGAGCTCTGATTCTTGCTAGGTTGGTCGTGGTGAAACTTCCAAATGCTCTCTGGTCTTCAGCCTGGGGCAGATTGCACAGTCGCACAAGATCTGCTCCACCGCACAGCTCCGAGCTCGGATGGATGCGGGACCACCTCTGTTGGAAAGAGGACTCAAAGACGATTCCAACGATGTATGAAGCGCCTTCAGAAGCCTCAGGATGACGATGTGACACCTTCTGCAAGTCGCTGGACTTCTGCCACCTGCAACCTGCGAACTGTAGGTGGAAGGTGGTGGGAGAAATGGGGTAAATGGAAGTGGAAATGGGGGTGAATAGGTGTGGGAGTGACCCCTAGTTGTGAGGGGGCCTAGGAGGGGGTGTTCTAAGGTGTGGGAGAGGGAGAATGGGGTCTGGAATGGGGTGTTTTCAGAGGGTGAGAGAGGAGCTACGAATTTGGGCTGTGAGGGAGGCACAAGTCGGTGGAGGGAATGTGAGTTTGAATTTTTTTTGATGGGGAGTGATCAATGGTGGTCTTGGGGATGGGAAGAGGTGTCTTGGGAAGGTGGAGTGAGGTTTGGAGAAGGGAAATGGGTAGTTGGGGGTTGGAAGGTGGAGTGGGGATTGGGTGGAGCTCTCTTGGGACTAGGGGGTGGAATAAAGAGGGTTATGGGGAAGGGGAGAGGTTTAAATGGGGTAGGTGGGAGATGGGGTGGTTGGGAAGGTGATTGAATGAGGGGAGGGGAGTTAATGAGAGGTAAATGGGGAGGAGAGAGAAAATTCTGAAAATTGGGGTGGAGGGAGAGAGAGAGAGAGAGAGATAATGAGAGAGAGATATATTGAGAGAGAAGGCTAGAGGGATTTGGAGTATATCTGGAATTCAATATTCATGCATAAGTTGTTACATATGAGGAGTGGGGTGGCCTATTTATAGGCACATGACTTTTTTCACAAAGGACCCTAACAAAAGACACAATGACTAATAACCGAAGGGAAGGGGGTGTCCATGGGCCTAGCCCAATGAGATGGGCCCAATAGCCTATCTAAACAACACAATGACTTAGGACATTGGTAGATAACCTACTAACCTAGGTACATGACTCAAATAAAGGGAAAATTACATGATTAAGACTCAAATAAAAATAAGAAAATTACATGACTCGACTCACAAACACTTGAGGAACATAATGGTGCTTGTCGACGAACAATCCGAGTCCGGAGAAAATGTGGAGGGGCAAGGGATGCCCTCCTCAGTTGAGTTCTCTTTGTTTACGCCTTATCGCGTATCTGAGATGGTACACGCGGCAGGAAAAGGAGACGAAAGAAGCGCTTGCCCAAGCTGCGCAGAGGGAGGCTAGGATAGCAGAACTGGAGAGGGAACTACGGCGTCATCCTGATGATGACTCCTCTAGGGATGCCGTGGAACTGAGGATCACTCTCCAGTTGGAGAGGGAAGACCGTGAGAGAGAACGGGCAGAGAGAGAAAGAGACGCAGAGAGAGAAAGAGCCAACAGATTGACTGAAAGGGAGGAACGAAGGGCCATGGAGGCCCAACTATTCGAACTCCGAAGCAACCTTGGTCTTGCTGAATAGTGGCGGAGAGATGGTGAGGAGCGCTACCGAAGAGCACGAGAGCGTGGCTTTCGTGTTGGTAGCTTCTCTGCTATTTCTGTGGATCAACGTCGGTGTGTGAGAATAGGAAGGGGAATAGAGAGCGGTAGGAGTACCGCTTTTCGTAGTTGGGTAGCACCTTTGAGAGCGTTTTGCCCGGAGAGTAGTGGGACGAGTAATGCAGAGAGAGAGGGCGGAACTTGATGTAGTTTTTTGGTTTTTGGAATAAAATACAAGGTTCGGTTTGTTTGGTTTTCCTCTTGCTTCTGTTGCCTGAATCCCTGCACACATCACTGAAACAAACAAATTAGAATTTCTGTTCTGACTTGGCCCCTTGCTCAATAAGCAAATGGTCACATTGACTGTCCTTGATAACTTGTCAAGAGGCCAAGCCTTTATTTAAGGAAGGCAAGAGAAAGATGCAGTGATGATAAATGCGACAGGTAAGCACACGAATGCAAGCGGTATTAAAAGTGAGATGCTGCATGCAAATGCAATCATGCAAAATTGATTTGTTTTCTTTTTTATATTTGGCAGTTTTTTTTACTTTATCATAAAAAAGATTTTTTTTTGTTTGCAAATATGTACATTTTCTCTTTTCCATTTTTTTTGTTACTTTTATTATAAAATTTTTTTGTTGCTAATGCCTGTCAAGCACCCAAATGGCACCCAACCTATACGAGAACAGGGGTTTCTTACTAACCTCCCAAGTATCCTAAGTGCACATCTAGGTTGATTTGGGCCTCTAGACCCCTCGAATGATGATCCTGCCGGCTAAGACTTACCCTGATGACAATACCGCCATGCCATGCTTAGGCTCCCAATCGCTTCCGACCACAGGGATTCACCCAAAAGGTGTTTGAGGTAAGAGATTTGCCCGACCCGGGTCTGTTTCCTCACAAATCTAGATGGTATATGATGGAACACCCTGGAACCCCAATGACCAACTGCGCGACGCTGACCCGGAATCAGACGCCGTCCCACCCATAGGTGACACGCTTACATTGGCCTAAGCCCGAGGTTAAACAAGAAGACATCAAGGTGGTAAACAGGGGTCTTGACCAGCCAGAAACACGGAGACTCCTTCGCAGCGATAGCTTTTGCTTTTCAAAGTAGGAAACCAAATGTGTATATTAAAATAAGGTTGCAGACCTTGGCGGGTTTCGCCCTTTAGAAAATCCATCTAGCTTTCATCTTCAAATGAAGAAGGAAGAGCGTGGGGGATAAACCACCTGAGAGGATCGGCAAAACCGTTAACCCGGCGAGCCAATAAGGGTCCATTTAACTCTTTCCTTTCGGACAACTTTGGACCAAATCTCGAGCATTTACATTCCACGGCCCCTTTTGTGGATTCAGACTTTTGCTTTGAGGGGTTCTGTTTATCGCAACAGGCACGGTCACGACCAGGCTTTTCTCTTGATTTTGATTTTGTATTTCTTTTTGTGAGAGAGATATAGTCGTTTGACGTTTGTGGGCTCCCTTTTCGTATGCCTGCGGGGACACTGCCCTCTTCTCGTGCTCTGATCGATGCTCGAGGAAATGGATCCTACTCTTGCCTTTGGGGTTTGAGTTTCGGTTTCTCATGCTCAGGGTTTTAAGGGCGCCGACTGTCTCATTTGGTCGAAGAGAAAAGAATAAAGATTACAGCTTCCGAAGATCTTCTGGGTGGGGCCCCACCGTAGGTGATGCTACCGACTTTTTTGAATAAAATACATAAGTGAGCATATGTTAGCTTCCTTCGAGCGAGCATAGGCCGACGTGGCCGGACAGGGATCTCCACGGTTCTGGCAAACCAAGACCCGGTGCCTACCAAGCCTTAATGGGCCCTATCCTAACATGAAGGTTAGATGTAGAGACTTAACTACATGGTGACTGCCAGGCATCGGCATTTTGAATTTTCCATATTTTTAGTGGTTTTCGGTATTTCTTTGTTTTTGATGTTTTTATCTTTTCATCATTTTTTTGTTTTGTGCTAAGGGTAGTATTTCTTAAGATAAAGCCCATTCCAAGGGTGGGATAACTCGGTCCCTTCGGCGTTGACTAGCTTGTAGGCGTTGCCAGGGTACACGGCTTGAATTACAAATGGTCCTTCCCAATTGGGTTAGAGCTTAGAACGCGGCCCTCCAAGTTTGACAAAAAAAATTTTTACGACCATCTCACCGACTTTGAATTTTCTCTCAACGACTTTCTTTTGGTAAAAGCGAGCGAGTCTATTTTGATACACACGCGCATGTTCGGCAGCGGCCAGCCGCTTCTCATCCAAGAGTTCCAACTGGGTGAGGAGTGAATTATGATGATCATCGAGGGGAAATTCCTCATCCAATTGTACCCTGAGAGAAGGGATCAGAGTCTCGTACGGGACTACCGCTTCCATACCATAAGTAAGGGAAAATGGAGTCTGTCCGATGGGGGTACGGATTGAAGTGCGATAGGCCCATAGGGCTTCGATAAGTTTTTCTGGCCAGTCTGAAAACTTACTAGACTCGCAGGTTTTTTTGATGATTTTGAGTAATGTTGTATTGGTGGCCTCCGCTTGGCCGTTACCTTGTGGGTAATAAGGCGATGAATGATGCAATACAATTGCGTACCTTTTACAGAGGTCGCATAGGTCCTGAGAAATGAACTGTGGCCCATTGTCGGTGACGATTATGCTTCAGACGCCGAATGTGGCGAGGATGTTCTTCATGATGAACTTGTAGACTGTTGACGCCTTGATTTTCGCGTAAGCTTCGGCTTCGGCCCATTTGGTGAAGTATTCCGTCGCAGTAAGGATGAAAGATTTCTGCTTGGTGAGAAAATTGGGATCACCTAGGGGACCAATGATGTCGAATGCCCACATGGAGAAAGGCCACGGGGAGGATATTGGATCAAGTGAGGAAGATGGTGAATGGATTTTATCGGCGTGAAGTTGACACTTGACACACCTACGGACATAGACAGCACAATCCTCTTCCATAGTGGGCCAATAAAAGCCTTGCCGAATGATCTTCTTGGCGAGCATCTGACTATTCATGTGGCCACCGCACACACCCGAGTGCATCTCCTCTACACATTTCCAAACCTCATCGTCACCAAGATAACTTAACAGAATACCAGTAAGGCTCCTCCTATAGAGTAGACCTCCAATCAATGTATATTTCTGAGCCACCCTTCTTATGGCTTTCTTGTCCTCTGTGGTGGCCCCTTCAGGATAAGACTGATCTTGGCAGTATTTGACGATTTCATAGAACCATGGTTTCTCTTCATCAGCCAGTTCTTCTTCGGCCTCTGCCAACATGATTTCCCTCTTCTCAAGGATATCTTCCTGCAAAATCTTCCTTGCTATCCTGTCTTTGATATTTACGTAGGAAGCATCATCGATTGCAGGGGCGTGAAGTTTGTAGATGGAAATAGACTCAAACCATCTTCCTAGAGGGAACCTTATGGATGATGCCAACGAGGAGAGGGCATCGGCAAGAATATTCTGATGACGAGGGACATGAACAAAGATCAGTTTGGTGAACAGTTTGGCAAAGGCAGCAGTGAGTTTTTGGTATGGCTTGAGTTTGGGATCGCGAGTGCGATATTTAGTGAGTACCTGGCGAAGGATGAGTTGACTATCACCTACGACTCGCAACTCAGTGATACGAAAAGAATGAGCGAGTTCTAGGCCAGCTAGAAGAGCTTCATATTCGGCTATATTGTTGGTAACTGGAAATTTAAGCTGGTATGCCAATGGGAATGTAAGGCCTTCAGGCGACAGGAGGGCGACGTCGATTCCTCTCCCTTGAGAATTCAGAGCTCCATCAAAATATAGCGTCCACATTGGCTCATCTGATTGGTTGACGGATATTAGTTCCTCATCTGGAAACTCTGATTGGACGGGATCGAATTTGGGAAGAGGATGGTGAGCGAGATGCTCGGCTATGGCATAGCCTTTAATCGCCTTTTGCTGGATGTAGGTGATGTCGAACTGAGAGAGAAAACTTTGCCAGCGTGCTAGCCTATCCGTAAGGACGGATTTCTCCAGAAAGAATTTGATAGGATTCATTCGAGCAATCAAGTGGACCTCATGAGCCAAGAAGTAGTGCTTCAATTTCTGCACTACCCAAACGAGGGCAGCACAGGTTTTCTCCATGACGGTGTACTTCTGCTCACAGGGATTGAGAAGTTTGGACAAGTAATAGGTTGCCCGTTCCTTGCCTTCTTCATCAGCTTGTGTGAGGACGGCTCCCACGGAGTCATCCAAGACTGAGACGTAAAGGATCAGAGGTTTTTCTGGTTTGGGTGGAATGAGAACGGGTGGACTAGCCAGATATTCCTTCAACCCTTCAAAAGCTTTCTGACATTTAGAATTCCAGTGGAATTCTACTCCTGGCTTGGTCAACTCGTAGAGAGGTCTACACCTTTGTGAATGTTGGGACACAAACCGACGAATAAACTGCAACCTCCCGATTAGACCTCGGACTTCCCTCAAATTCTTGGGAGGCGGCATATCCCTAATAGCCTTGGCTTTGTCGGGATCTATCTCGATCCCTCTTTTGCTCACAATGAAACCCAGCAATTTACCCGACGACACACCAAACACACACTTTTTTGGGTTCATCTTCAATTGGAACTCCCTTGACCTCTATAGGACCTTATCCAAAACTTCTGGATGTTCCATCATGTTCCTTGATTTCACCAATAAGTCATCCACATACACTTCCAGATGTATGTGCATCATGTCATGAAATATGGCCATCATAGCTCTTTGGTAAGTAGCTCCAGCATTCTTTAATCCGAACGGCATGACCACGTAACAATATGTTCCCCAAGGGGTAGTGAATGATGTCTTCTCCTGATCCTCTTCTGCCAAACGAATTTGATTATATCCTGAAAATCCATCCATGAATGAGAGGGTCTCATAACCTGCCGTGTTATCAATCAACACATCAATGTGAGGTAAGGGAAAATCATCTTTTGGACACGCGCGGTTAAGGTCTCGGAAGTCGATACAAATCCTGACTTTTCCATCTTTTTTCATGACCGGGACAATGTTCGCCACCCATTGAGGATAAAGAACGACTCTAATGAACCTGGCTTTATGGAGCTTATCGACCTCTTCTTTCATTTTCAAAGCCATTTGAGGGTGGAAATGTCTTAACCTTTGTTTTATCGAGACGGACCCTGGTTTTAGGGTTAAACGGTGTTCGACCAAGGTTGAATCTAGACCCGGCATATCTTCGTAGCTCCATGCAAACGTGTCCTTATATTCCTTGAGAACTTCAATTAATGTCTCTTCTTCAGAGGGTGGTAGGTTGTCACTTATGAGGATGATCCTAGGGTCTTCCTCAGTTCCCAAGTTGACTTCTTTGGTGGATTCTTCTACGGCGGTTGACGGCTCGTCGAATCTCCTCATTCCACTAGCGTATGCGCCCGCCGCATCCTCATATTGTTCACCCTCATCTTCAGTGGGGCATTCTTCATCCGTGATCTCATAGACTCCATACCCTTCATCAAATGCACAGTCGCCCTTACATTCTATTTCCGGTAGCCGGATGAGATTTTCTAACAACTGGGGGATGGCAAGGAGGGCTTGACACCTGGCGGCTAAATCTAGAAGGAATCGATGAGGGATCTGCCTACCCTTGGATTTCTTCCTAGGTACTACCCTTGACCTATCATTCTTAGATTGACTGACAATATTTACAGAAGAAGAGGAAGACGAAGAGGATGGTGTAGAATGTACAGGAGAAGACCCCTCAGAGGAGGGGTAGAAAAGGTCACTCATCGGACCTTGGACGGGTGGTCCGCAGGGCGGGACGCACCCGTGGGAGATGTAGGAGGTTTCCTCAATGAAGATGTGTTGTTGAGGAGTTTGAAAATTGACGTTTTTTTTTCGTTTTCATTTTTGATGGCAAAACAGCGAAAAGAGATTGGAGGAGAGAGAAAAGTGGTTATGGCTAGAGGATTGGGAGGCTCGTAGAGCAGATCGTGATTGAAAGCCTGGCGCGGGTTGAGAAGCCCGCGTAGGTATGTAAGCAGAGAAGGGGATCTGGGAAGATCATCAGACAATTGTCTGGCCCAGGAAGAAGATATCAGCAAAGGCTGAGACGAGTGGATGGAGAAGATGGCGGCTAATGAGCCGTCGACGGCAATGTTGAGGACGGATGAAGATCCGTCGATGACAGGGTCCTTCTGGCGAGGACGAGGATAGTTTGGAACCTTGGTAAGAGTGGAAATATTCTCTGGTATTCCGGAGATCAATGGCGGTCCTTCAATCTGCGGAGACGAGAACATCCTTTCCAGTGCAACGGAAATGTCCCGTATGTCGAACCATTTGTCCCACTCGCATTCCGGATCTTTGATCTTGCCTCTTTTTGGTGATCCTCAGATATTTTTCAGCCAAATATACAGCATGTGATCCCCCATATGCTTCTCGTGGGTAATCCCCCATCTGAACAACGGGCCCTCTATTGAAGTGGTTTGATAGAGTCTATGTGAGGGGCTTCCAATCCACCTTGAACAGTCCTTTGAAGCCTAGGCCAAACCTACGGTTCAGCCTAATTTCCTTTGGCGGTTTGAGCATACCCTGTAACTGTGCGCCTAGACCTTTACCCTGTTGATAGCCGATGTTCCTCATAATCTCTCAACCTTTGGAGTGAAAAGGGAGACATGATGTTGCGGTTGCCCGGACCGGCTCCTTTGGTGCTAGTGGAACGTGAGATGGATCACGCACGTCCAGCAGTGACAATATGGGCCGATGAGATGGCCAAATAGAGGGCAGAGAGGTGTTGATAGCATCCACTGTGTGAAGGACAGGTGTACTGACCACTTTAATAATCCTCCCATTGTAAGGAAACTTCAGGCACTGATGGTTGGTGGAAGGCACAGCGTCCATGGCTTCGATGTAAGGGCGACCCAGTATAGCCTTGAATGTGGGGTCCATGTCGAGGACATGGAATTCCGTGGGAATTGACATGGGGCCTAGTTCTGCCTTCAGAATAACCATCCCCTGCGGTGGCCTTTTGCTATTGTCGTAAGCCGTGACCGTGATCGAGGAAGGTCTTATTTGTTCCTCGTTGACCCCACACAACTGAAGGGTGTCCATGGAGATCACATTTATGGATGCACCTGTGTCCACAAGACACGGGTTTATGGATACCCCATTAATTTTTATTGAAATGCACAATGCATATTTCCAAGCTTCCTTGGGAGCGAGCTCGTAGTTGTGGAACATGATGGCCAGTTGTGTGTCTATTGGGGTCAGGACGGTCGAAATCTTCTCCACGGGGAGGTCCTCATTAACCATGACCTTTTGAAGATATTCCATCAAGGCCGCCTGGTGGGATGTGGATCTTTGAAGTAGCTCCAGGATGGAGATCCGAGCAGGTGTCTTGTCCAAGTGTTTCAATAGATCATACTGTGTTTTAGGGATAGCTCTTTCTGGTTGTTCTCCATCATCCTTCTCTGGCTGAGATTGCTCAGGATTCTGACTGTTGTGGGGGAAAACCCTGTGGAAAATTCTTCCACTCCGGAGCACCATTGCCTGCGGCTTTTGTACCTCTGTGGGGGTAGCAGTGGATTTTAACAGGGATTTGAGGGGTAGTGGTGGAGGAATGGTTGATGAAGCAGGGGTGATGACGGGAGCAGGAATTCTGATGAGGGGTTTGTTAGGTGGAGGCATGGTGGAGGTAGAGGTGATATCACACGGATTATGAAGGATAAGGGGTCTGGAAGGTGGAGGTGGAGACGAAGTAGAGGTGGGTAGGGCTTGAAGCGGGCAATGATTTTGAGGTGGGTGATGGGTAATGAGTGGTTTTGAAGGCATTAGTGGTGATATGGTGGGGAAAGATGGGGTTATGTATGGTTGACGGATGATAAGGGGTTTAGAAGGCGTAGGAGTAAATGTGGTAGAGGTGGATGGTAAAGTGGGGGAGTGAGAGAAGATGAGAGGGTGTGAAGGCGTAGTGGAGAGTGTCGGTTGATAGGAGATCGGGGTGCGGATGAGAGGGCGTAATGGTAGTGGAAATGGTGAAGGTGATACTGACGAGGGTTGATGAGAAAGAGGTGCTACCCGGGCAAGGTGAGGGGGTTGCATGACGATAGGGTTGGAGGAAGAAAGAATAGAGGTAATTTCCGGGTGCCACACCTACTCTCTCCCGACTTCCGGGAAGGAGGAGATGGGGTTAACCTGATGATTGGGCTGTTGGTGCTCCTGTAATGGATTCTGGATTATGCCCATGTTGGACTGTTGTTGTGGGGCCTGCTGAGGCTGTTGTTGTTGTTGTGGTTGCTGCTGCTGCTGCTGTTGTAACTGCTGCTGTGGTAACTGCTGTTGTGACCTATGAGGAGGTCTCCTAGCCTTGAGAGCGGCTACGTATCGTCTCATTTCATCCCAATCTATTTGATGTTCATCATTCATATCATGGATGTAATCTTTGAACTGGAAGCAGTAATCTACTATGTGTCCTGGCTGCCTGTGGTAGACGCAGTATTTGGGGGTATCAACATTCGGGGGCCACACGGGCCCTTCCCTGGGTAGCACAAGTATGTTTGAGGCCATGAGGGCGTTGAAAATATCCGCCAGAGTTTCTGGCAATGGTGGATAGTAGGCTCTGTTGGGACCGAC
This sequence comes from Amorphophallus konjac, assembly GCA_022559845.1. Taxonomy (NCBI): domain Eukaryota; kingdom Viridiplantae; phylum Streptophyta; class Magnoliopsida; order Alismatales; family Araceae; genus Amorphophallus; species Amorphophallus konjac. The sequence continues at coordinate 224,142,350 of CM040123.1, read as the reverse complement.
CGGCCTCCTTTGTTGCTGTTGGGGACCATAATTCCCCGGGGGTGGAACTTGGTTGTACTGAAGCGGTGGTTGTTGTTGCTGAGGTTGTGGTTGTTGTTGCTGGGGTTGACGTAATGGAGGCATATTATCCTGGGGTGGATTATTTTGGGGTGGAGGACGAAGAGGGAAAGGACCTGGTTGGAGGGGAAGTCGGGGCATTTGTGGAGGCCTTGGGTTGACTGCATAGTTGGTATTGTTGACCACACCCACTTGCTCATTTGCCACGACCCCTTCTGTGGCTCCGCCCGGGATACCAGTGCCTGTCTTTCTGACCACTTTGGGCTTCGGCGACTCAAACATGTTCATAATGGGGGAGTCTTTTAACTGGGTTTGGATGTACCGGGCCCTTTTATAGAGCTCCTCCATTGTAGTAAGTTTATTCATGGCCAGGACGTGTCTGAACTGTGGGGTTGCATTAGACACAATCATCTTCACTTGTTCGGGCTCGGAGAGGGTATCCCTTATTCTTTCCGCCAGAGACCTCCATCTATTAGCATAGCGGACAAAATCCTCTTCGGGCTTCATCTTTTCGGCCACTAGGTCGGTAATGGAGAGTGAGGGACCGACCCTATCCCTATATTTCTGCAAGAACCTTCTCTGGACTATTTCAAAATTCTCGGCCTCGCGGGGCTCCAAAGAATAGAACCACTCTAGCGCGGGACCATCTAATGATCTCCGAAAGAGGTATGCCAGGGACCTCTGATCGTTTTGTCAATAGGAGGATTCATACATGAAATCCTTGAGGTGAATGAAGGGGTTGCCGGTACCATTGTATCTGCGGTACGTGGGCATTTCGGAGGGAGGAAGATGAATGACGGGAAGGATTGACAAAGCAACCTCCGGGGTGGCTTTCACGTCCACCATCCTTCTCAGATTTTTAAACTGCTCGTCCATGCGATTGAACCTATTGAGGAGCGATTGGGCGAGCTCCTCTGGAGGTGAAGGTGGCACTTGCCACTGGGGGAGAAACTGTCTCCCGGAGACTTGAGGGGGAAACCCCGAATGAGAGGGAGCTGTCGGACCGCCGGCAGTTGGCCCTGGTTGAAGCGGTGTGTGGGGAACAACGGGAGTTTGAGATTGTGACGGGAACTGGAATGAGGGTGGTTGTTGGCTCGCTTGTCCTTGAAGCGAGGGAGACTGGATGGCTTACGCCAATGAAGGAGATGGAATGGCCTGCACGGACTCTTGGAGAGGTGCGATGGCCGGAGTTGATTCCTGGGGCGTGGGGGAAACAGATTTCCCCTTCAGAATGGCCTGGAAGGCTCGGAGCTGTTCAGAGGTAAGCTCCGTGTTGGCGAGGACGCCCAGTAAGGAAGAGATATCATGTGGTGGGGATGTGTCCCCGGCAATAACCTGCACCTCATGTGAGGGCTCATGAGAAGGACCCGAGTCCATAGCATAGACTAGCGGGTCGGCTGACAAACCACGACTAGGGTGGTTCTCCTCAAAAGACTCGTGAGCCATGCTCACAGTTTTCCCAGAACGCAAAAACATACACTAGCAAGCAGGTAGCAGAGATTATCAAACAAGTGGATGCCTTTACGCCTTTTTTTTGTTTTGATTTTGATGATTTTTTTTATTTTTAGCGAGATCCGAAGTTCACACAAAATAGGGACCCTAGTTTATTTTTTGTTTCACAGCCGTGTCAGCTAGGGTCTCTCGTCTCACCACGAATGGGATGACTAACTCCGGGGAACTTCAATGGTACAACCAGCCCAGTGAACGAAGAGGAGATTCTTCGATGTCGGGGACTTACGGAGGTCCCAGTGGAGGAGATTCTAGTCTGTTGAGAGGAATTCTCAAACGGAGAGTCCTTCCTTCACCGGGAAAGGGTGATCCTTAGAAAAAATGAAAAAGGATATAAAAGAGGGATGGATGTATGCAATGGAATGCTGACAGAGATATAGAGTAAGAAAATAACAGAAATAATGAACATATAATGAACACCCAATCAATCACAACTGACAGTGCTGCCGTGAGCACAACGGGGGCGCGCGAGGGCGCCAAGGTGGAGAGGCACGGACGGTGCCGAACTTGCAAGGGTAGTCAAAAGGAAGCAGACGAAGTCCCATCGTGATCGCCAATCTGTAAGCGACGTCACGCGGTTCGGAGAGCGAAGAAGACGCGGAGCGCGCGGGCTCCTTTTTGTTTGCTGTAACACAGAAATAAGAGAAAAGAGAAGGGGCCACCACGGGAGATTGCTCCGGCGGGGCGAGCGGGACAAATGTAATATAGCAAGATATGGGGATTAAACGACCATAGCGGGAAGCGACTCGCCGCGACCTCGGGGGGACGGGAATGGTGCAGAAATTAAATAGCAAGAATTGAAACGGCCATTGGGGAAGTGACTCACCGCGGCCTCGAGAGTATGAGCAGATAAGAATATAACAGAATATAAGGAGAATATAAAGAGCGGAAACTTAAACGGCCATTGGGGAAGTGACTCGCCGCGGCCTCGAGAATATGAATAGATAAGAATATAACAGAATATAAAGAGAATATAAGAGCGGGAATTTAAACGGCCATTGGGGAAGTGACTCGCCGCGGCCTCGAGAATATGAATAGATAAGAATATAACATATAAGAACGGGAATTTAAACGGCCATTGGAGAAGTGACTCGCCGCGGCCTCGACAATATGAGCAGAATATAACAGAATATAAAGAGGATATAAGAACGGAAATTTAAACGGCCATTGGGGAAGTGACTCGCCGCGGCCTCGAGAACAAGATGTGATCGCCAAGGGCCAAAAGACCCCAAAATAAAGAAAGTGATCGCGCCTACCTTAAGAGCGGGAGATGGCGGGTTGCTTCTTCCTCCCCCTTCGGCCGGCCGACGGAGAGGGCTTTCCTTGGGTACCCTTGCAAAACAACGATAAATAAGTAACGAGTGGATTAGAAAGATGAAGGTGTAGTATTCAAATCCTTGCGATAAAAATAACGAAATGATGGCAAGACACACACCTGGTTGGTGTTATCTTTTAAACCCCTCTCGGACTCGAGTAGGAGGAAAATGAGATAATGGATGCAAGAAGTATATAAGAAGAGGCGCCCTTATGAAGGGGGATAGAGGATGCGAGATGATGAATGCAAAAGAACTACGAAGAAAAGAAAAGGATTGGCTTATTGGATGTGCCGATGGTGAAATCTGGCGGAGCTCCGGCAGCGTAGGGATGACGTGGAAGCGCGGTGGATGAAGACGACCTTCCTCTCGCGAGCGTGGGCACCCGAGAAGCCGGCAGAACCTCCACCTACAAAAGACCCCACCGGTTAGAAATGACTCCGTAGCCTCTGGGCTCCGGCAGCCTATCGGATCTCTTAGAAGCTCCCCCAGAACTGAGGGGGTGGGCCTCTATTTATAGGGCTCCGGAGGGTGGAGGCGTCCAGGACCCTGGACACCTCCATCAGGGCCGAAGTAATATTTTATTCTATTTTTATTCATTTTTTTTGAATATTTTCTTTGGGGCGTCCAAGGTCCCGGACGCCTCTATAACATCCACCGAACTCCACCGAAAGTCGCACGCGGTTTGGCACAACGCGTGGTTTTGGAGCGGCGACCCGTGATTTGGAAATGGGCGCGTCCAGTCAGCTGGACGTCTCCATAATTTGGATTCTTTCACACACGGGAAACCGTCGTTCGGTGGGCGGCGCCCCGTGAGTGAGTTGATGGAGGCGTCCAGGGTCCTGGACGCCTCCAAGAAAATATATTTTATATTTTTGTTTTGTTATTAGGCCAAAGTTGGCATTTTATATTTTTTATATTTATTTTTATGAAGGCATCCAGGGGCCTGGACGCGTCCATTAATATATTATTTTTTATTTGGTTTTGGGCTTTGAAAAATAAATTAAAAGAATGGGGGCATCCAGGGGCCTAGACGCCCCCATAAAGACCCACCCGGGTCCTCAGTTCAGGCGTTCGCGGCCGCCCGGCAGACACCCTTCCTGGTTTCGGAACCTCTGATGCGTCCGACTGGTGTTGATGCCGTCCGAATGCCGTGACGAGACGATTTCGGATGTCGAAAAAGGCAGAAGAAGACCCAAGAAAAGGAAGCACTTAAGAGATTCGAAATGCGTAAGCCGTCGTGGGGCGTCGTATAGTAATATGAGACTTTCTCAGGAGACATCAGGAATGGCATGTCTACACCCCCTACCCAAAATCCCCCACCAAACCCATACCCCACAAGCCCCCTTGGTTCCCACCACTACCCCTCCATTGTCCCCTAAAAGGGACACTCCCCCCAAGACCAACCAACCCAAGCCACCCCAACCAACCCATCTCCCACTCCCTACCCCAAAATTCCCAAGTCCTAGGCCTCCACTACTTCCCCTCCCTATCCTAACCCAAGTTTCCCATTACCCACCACCCCGGGTACACCATGCACCAACCATCATCACCCCACCCCCAAAAGACCTTCCCATTCCCTTGGGAAAGGAGACCACAACCATCCACACGGGAGTAGATGCGAGTCCAGAACCCATCCCCACCCTTGAGCACACCAATGGTGAGGGAGAGGCTCTAACCTTTCCCACTTCACATAGCCCGGACCTTCAAGAGCCACAAACCTTCACACACGGCGTCATAACCATAGATGGGCCCCTACTTAAATTTCTTAAGGTAGACCCCATCCTCCATAGTTTGCACACATACCCTCTACCCATGGAGCAAAATCTCCCCCTAGTGCCCCTCTCCTATCGCACCACCATCCAATCATCCTACCAAGTGAAAACTTTAGGGGATCTCCTTAAGGGCCTAGCTTGACAAATGGAGTTGACTGGCATGTTGACTACAGTGGCCGACCGACCTAGGAGCCTTGACCTACTACACCTATGTGTCAGGTCTATCACCTCAATGTGCACCATTGGTTGCTACACTAGCGACCTTCTTCTATTCCTCCCCACACCCGATGAGCCCAACCTTATCCTTGAATTGGAGTCCCTTATCTCGGGCAGAAGGACAAACCTTCTCTTCAAGACCGATACCCGGTCATCACCAACACTTAAGGAAACCCCTCATGATGAGGAATTTGTGATGTAAAAACCAATCGGGGACGAACTTACCATCTCAAACCACACTTTCTTTGATCCCTTCCTATGGGAGTCTAGCTACCCATGTGACCCACCCACATCACTTACCACTCACTCCTTCCTACCCTCACCCACCATGTTGGACCACGCCCACCTTTCCCAAGTCCTGGGTGACACAAGGGTAGCCATGACCAAGGAAGATCTACGCCTAGGGAATAAGGAAGTGTCCCTTCCCATGATGTCCGCCTTCCAGGATCCCTTCGACCCTTTCAAGTGGAAGCTCAAGGGCCACCCCACACCCATGCACATGAAAGTCATCTTTGGGATAGGAATGCATGAACCTTGGCGTACCGCACCACTTGGCATGATTCATAAGTCGGGTCCATTCTTCATTCACCCACAGGTCAAGTAGGAAGCATGAGTGGTCCATATTCGTATGTAATGGTCCCCCTTCATTCATCATGAGTCTTAAGCATATTAGGAGCATTCATGGATGTCCGAGTCCTCCGACACTCATCACACCCATGCATGAGAGGGACACCTATGGATGCCCCGGCCCTCCCACACCCTTCAAAGTCTCCACGGCATCACTGCATGATTGGTCTAAATATGGTTGTCCTGACCCCCCTTTGCATATCATGCATTTCCCACTCACACCGCATCATAGTACTTGGCATGAGTATTTAAGCAAGCAACAAGCAACGAGCGGTGAGAATCACAAGAAGCGGGCAAAAGCTCGCGAACACCACTTTGAATTCCAAGTTGGCAACTTGGTGATGATGACTTTGGAGTGGCTCTAACCTAGGGTCACCTCCAAGTTGAGGGCACGAGGACTTGGACCTTGCCAAGTTCCGAGTGGCCTTGGTAACCCGGCTTACGGGTTAGACTTACTAATGGGTTTTGGGATTCACCCCATTTCTTACGTGGCGGATCTGGTACCCTATATGGGCACCGCGGTGGATCCTAGTGAGTGCCTTGAGCCTATACCTTCCTTTGAGAGGGACACTACCGGAGTGCCACCACAAATCAGCTTGAGAGCCTGACGTGAGCAGACGGAGGCAATACTGGGCAAGCAAGGTGCCATCGTCGGCAAGAGGGTGTGTCCGAGCCGCCTTGAGAAGCTAAAGCGATGTCCCCTGGCTATGGACGTGGGGTTAAGTTCGGAGATCGTGGCTCGCTTGGAGCTGCATTGGTGTGCCACCTCCCCAGTGGACCCATACTCGACGGGGTCAAGTTTTCCCCACCCTGGGGGTATAATGGGGGAATCCCTTGCCCCTCCATAATTTTTCGAGGCTCGGATCGATCGTCGACATGCGCCATCACGTCCATCTCATTTCTCTGAGTCTATTCATGTAATTTTTATATTTTATTTGAGTTATAAACTATGTAATTTTCCTTTTATTTGAGTCAAGTACCTAGATCATTGAGTCAATTACTTAAGTCAGATGTCATATGGTTAATTAGTCTTGTTTAATGGGCCCAATTAAGTGGGCTTGTCCCAGGGGCACCCTCCCTTGGGTAGATGAGCCATTGGGTCATTTGTTCAGGGGTATTCTGGTCATAGGAATTATGTGAGTCTATAAATAGCCCCCTCCCCTCTCTCATTTGTAACTCTTGATGTTCAATTGTAATAGAAGTATTTCCAGAAATTTGAGTGATTTTCTTGGAGTGAGAAGCTCCCCCTCTCTCTCCCCTCTCTCTCTTCTCTCTCTCTCTAGAAGGGGGCAACCCTTTCTCTCTCCCCCCCCAAATTTCAAAATTCCCTCTCTCTCCTCCACCTCATCCATTCCCCTCTTGCCACCTCACCCACCATTTCACCTCCCTAGGTGCATTAATTCCTCCCATTAAACCCTCCTCAACCCCAAGGGTCAATCTCCCTCTCCCAAGGCAGAATCCCATCTCCCCAAGCACCTCTTCCATTCCCCAACACACCCATCCTCTCCCCTGGGCCAGCATTAATCCCACCATTCACCCAAAATTCAAATTCCTCTATGCCTCCAAGCCAACCTGCCCCCTCCCTCTCCCCCTCTCTACCCTGGCCGCACCCACCCTCTCTCTCACTCCAGCTCCTGCTACAGCAGCCCCCACAACCCCTCCATCTCCCCTAGACCCCTCCAGCCACGTTTCACCAGCCCCAGCCCCTTCCCCCTGCCATCTGGTCGCACACCCCCCCACCATCACATCCATCATCGTCACCCAACAGTCCCAGCTCGCAGGCAGCAGGGAAGCTGTAGATTGCAGTGGTTGTGCCGTCGTCCTCACGAAGCACCTGGTGGCAAGCCTTACATTGCTGGAAAGCTCTTTGAAGCAGCTTTCCAGGTGTGGTGGTCTCGCGGTCTTCCGACTTTGGGGCTGCCCAGAAGACTCATCCTCGCCAGACTGCACAGTTACTTTCAAGCAGACAACCAGAAGTGGCTTGAAGAAGCTCCCACGGCCTGAGTTCTGAGATTCTTGGGGCGCCATTTGGCTGAGGGCTTCTCCTGCAAGTCCCCTGCCATCTCCAAGAAGCAGAGCAATTTTTGGATCTCAGAGTCAAGAGTTCCAGATTTTCTCCCCGAGGTGTGCAAGGTCAGTTCCTCCAGAGTCTGGTCCAACACCCTTCCATTGTTCCTATCTTCACGGTCAGGTCCGATCTCCAACGACAGCCCCATTGGTCCCGGCTCGAAGAGGACTCGTCCATGATTACAGCGGTTCTAGTCCCGCATTATTTGGACCCTGGGAGTGTTTGTGGCACCCTCACCTTCCCGCAGCAGCAGTCTGGGAACAACCAGAACCAGAGTAAATTAGTCTTCTTCCAGACCCTTCCCCAGCCAGCGACGCCATCAGGAAATTCTCAAAAAATTTAGACATACTCCTTGGTCAACTCAGAAAGTTTTGGCACCGATCTCAAACACCTCTGAGCTAGGCAGAGCCCGTGGCGGTGCCGTCATCGACTGCCTATCAAGCTGTTCCTGAAGTTGGCAGAACTGACGAAGCTCGGCAATTTGGTTTCTAACTTAGCTCCCCCACCCCGCCTGGTCGGCTTACAGCCACTCCCTTCATGGAGGTAGTGTTTGGTTGTAATTAGACTTCCCCACCCCTAGTCCAACCCCTCTGTGAGAGAGTAGTGCATGTACTAGTAGGTCTTCGGCCGAAGCGTCATCGGCGCGACGTGCGGGTAGCCCACGCTTCCCCGCTCGCCCTCGTCTCCGGTCGAGATCGGCGTCTTCACGCCGATCAGGTGAGCTCCTGGTCTCATTCATATGCTAGACATTATCTTTGCTTCTTTAGTATTGCTTCTAAGTGTCGTCGGACGGAGAGTGAGAGCTCGACCCACATTGCCATCCACACGAGTGACCACCGCGGGTGAGTTATGAGAGCAACCACTTAACCCACGCCCTTGGCGTGTTGGCCACCCATGATTTGGGCATCCCTAGCCTAGTGGGGTCCTCCCTAGGCTGGCCAAACCACTGGAACACCTAGGTCCAACCTCGGACCCTCACCACTATCGTCAGTCCACCTACGGACCCGGGTGTGCGCGTCACGGGTGAGTCCGCTTGAGTGAGTTCAGCAACTCGGTTGTTTGCTCGCAATTTAGGTCCAAGGAGCCTAGAGAGTCACACTTCTCCTGAGTGAGCTCCTTGGCAGCTAGTGTGGTATATCAAAAGACGTCATCGGAAAGGTCGGTTATGCCGGCCCGGAAGGTGGCCTTTCTAGCGTCGAGGAAGCCTTCGGGCTCGTCCTTCGCCTCGTACCACCTCGCTGCCTTGGGTTCACAATTGGGCAACCATATAGGTCCCTTCATCTGCCTAGGTCCTAGGTTGTGTTACATCATCAACACTTCAACTTCTTGAAGTTTTTTGTAGCACCCCGTATAAAAAAAATGGTAGAAAAACATTAATAATATTTTTCCAAATAAACAAAAACTTTAGATAACTCTATAAGAAGATAACTCTAAAGGAAGGTTGAACAAGAAATTAGAATACCCCATAAGGGCCATTGTATAAATATGCCACCCTTTACATAATGGGGCTTATACTATTCAATTTACTATTTCAAAAATACTATTCACATACTATTCACAAATACTATTCACATGAAATAACGTCTCCATATAAGGGTGCTATTTCATATGGACTATTCACTGACTATTCACCTATTACTGTTCACTTGAAATAACGATTACATATAAGGTCGCTATTTTCTCAAGAACTATTCACCTTAAAGTAGTGACTCTTTATAAGGTCGTGATTTCCTCAACCCACAGTGCCATAACCCACGGATTTAAACCCACAGTATATATATAAACCTCTTTTACCAACCAATTATATATATATAAAGGTAAAATAACACATTTTAATACCCAACATGGCACTGAACAGGGAATGTACCCGGCATGGCTGGGAACAGTAATAGTGGGCAAGGTGAATAGCACCCCCTTACCTGGGCGCTATTTCTTTTGGGCATTATAATATATATATATGTATGTAAGGCATAAAATAAGTCACGACCATCTGCATGGGCATTATTTACCTAAACCAAGACTACTTAAACAGTGGCTATTTCCTTGCCAGCAACCTGCCAAATCGAATGCCATTATATCATTCTTCTAGAAGTAAACATAAACAACCTATTTGTGTTGGCAACGAAACTTTTTCTCCCGACAACGGATCTAATGGATTGAAGCATTAATTGCTTCTTTTTCATTGCCATGGACCCTTGTGTTTTTACTTTCTATAATTATACCCAACCTTCTAAGGTTAGAAGGTGATTGCCTAAGTCTATTACGTCTCCACCTGCAACCTTACAGAACGTACCTGAAGAGAGAATCTTCTTCCTACGTGCTTCTTCCTACTGTTGGTGCCTTGCAGGAGGGGCTTGGTTCTTAATTATCACTTCATCCTTCTACGTGTTCACTTCAAATAGGTAGGTGTTCTCAAGATCTGGCTAAACTGGTAGTTAATGTAGGTTAACATGCATGCTAGTTAAACCTGTCATAGCTACATTCTGGTTAATTGAGTCAGGGGCATATCAAAAGACTCAATGGGAAGGTTAGGCTACGCCTATCTGGAGCATTGACTCTTGCGTGAGTAGATTCTCCGCCAAAGTACCCCATGTGTTTAGTATAATCGTCATTACTAGTAACCTATCCTGACTTCTTGTAAATTGAACCATGTTTAAAAATTGTTATCTATGAAATTAAACTTAGAAATTATTGCATGAGCTTGATCTTATAGTCCTGCAACTTTTCCATGTCTATCTATGCTTTACTTCATGATTATGTGAACATGCTGTAATTCGTGAACAGTGAAATCACGTAATTAGTAGCCACAATGTTCATACATTTAAATCCTTATAACCAATTCATGAAACTCCTGCATGAGCATGGTTATGTAAACCTCATATTTTTCTCTATTTTACCATGTCCTTAAATCCTGATTTACTGAAAGTCTTAAAAATGAATAGTGTTGGCACAGTGATTCGTGACTCGTAATAGCCCATAGAATGGGGCGCCTCTGACTGGGGCGCCATTTCCTGAAGGGCGCCCCAGTCAGGGGCGCCACTTTAATATATATATATATATTGAATGAGGCGCCCCCCCAGGATGGCGCCCATTCAGAAGTAATGGCTGCCTCAAGGGCGCCAATTCAATGATCAGTACTATTCCCAGAAATTATGAAAATGATCTGATGTTTAAAAATCAAAATCTATGACCTCAGACCTTAATATTTCTGTAAGAAGCATAGTTTTGAAATCCTGAGATTTTTCTTAATCCAACCATGTCTTCATTTCTGGATTTAGTAAAAATTTGTAAGATGAATAGTGAAATGAGTCTAGCTGTAGCACCCTGGGAAGGGCACCCCTGACCAGGGCGCCACTTCCAATAGGGTGCCCCTGTCTGGGGTGCCAATTTCCATTGGTGTCCCTAGTCCAGGGCGCCAATTCCCTGCATGTTTAAGCCCGTTAAACCCTGGTGATTAGCCTAATAAACCTGTTACCTGTTAAACCAGTTAGACTGTTAAACCTGTTAACCTGTTACCTGCTAAGCCAGTTAGCTTGTTAAATCTATTAAACCTGTTAACATGTTACCAGCTAAACCAGTTAGCCTATTAAATTTGTTAAACCTGTTAACATGTTAATTACTTACCTTGTTAAGCCTGTTAGCTGTTAAACTTGTTGATTACAGAGCCTGGCGATTACATATCCTGTCAAACCTTGTTAATTCCCTAGCCGTCATTAAGCTATGTTAATCTTGTAGCCTGTCAAATCACATAGCATGTTAAACTTGCTTACAGTACGTGTAAACATGTTATCCTGTAGATTGTTAACCTTCTGAAATAGAGACTCCCCGACTAGACTCTATTTAAAGAAATAGAGACCCTCCGGGAAGACTCTATTTCAGCACTGAAATAGAGACTCTCCGTGAAGACTCTATTTACTAAAATAGAGACTCTCCACGAAGACTCTATTTCAGCATTGAAATAGAGACTCTCCGAGAAGACTCTATTTAAAGAAATAGAGACCCTCTGCAAGGGCGCCATTTCCTTGCAACCTAGAATTTTTGGGCTTCTGTCCATCCCTTACCCAATGATCTCTGACCATCTCCTTAACCCCGATTGGCCTATGTGACATGCATTTAAGTAGCTTAGTCATAAATCATCATTTACATGTGATATCGTTCTTGAACTCTATTCCTGAAAATCTACCTTATATTCCTACAATGTGTAAATTTCTTTAAAATCTATATTGGCTATATAAATGAGAGTGAATGTAAAAAAGTATACATGAATGCCGTGCATATAGGGCCCGGTCAGGTCTTGGGAGGAGCACCCGAAGGTACTTGTGCCCATGGGAGTTTATTGACCACGGTGTTTGGCATTGTACCGAAGTACTTGCTTGCTTGACTTGACTTGAGGCATTCCCACTTACTCTCACGTGACATGCTTGACTCGCTTGACATGAATGGCTTGGCTCGAAAAGGGCAATTTACTTGCTTGAATGAAATGAATGAAATAGCCAATTCTATTACACTACTTGCTATTACACGAGCTTGAAACCACTTGCTTGAATACTTATTTTCCCCTTCATGGAAGGGCTTGCTCAAATGTTAAATTCTTGAAATACTTGATTGAATACTGATTTCTTGAAAATACATGGCAATTACTTGCTAGTTCTTTATTGATACAACTTATTGAAATTCATGTGATACTCTCTTGATATAATACTTGATATTCTTGCTTGATCCAACATGCATCATTATACCGCATGAACTTGTAATTAACTTAAAGATTGTTAGAGCTTGAGATATAAATCCTACTGAGTCATTCGCTCATCCAATTGTAATTTAACATTTTTCAGGGAAATTTGGATAGCGACCACCACCCGAATGGGAATGATACCGAGTGATGAGTGATAGAGTCACCGATGGGTGTATCGTCAGCTAGTCTTGTGTCCTACTTTGTATTTCCAGTTATTGTTAAAGGCTTGTATAATTTATTTGGGCCAGTTATTATCTAGTTAGATGGAACTTATTAAACTTATAGCCTTATGAATGATTCTGGAATATTGTCATTGGGTTAAGTAGAATTTGTCACCTTGAACTATGTTATTATGTCCAAACTTTGAGTTAGCAATAGAATTACCGAGTACTAAGCGCGCTCTGACTTTACACGAATGACACGATCTATATAGACGCATCGCGCATCCGGGTATCTTTCGCGCTCGGGGCGTGACAGTCTTCGTGGTATCAGAGCCTAGGATTTCAATTTCCTAGGAAATTAAAAGAAATAATAGGTTAGGAAAAAATTAGAAGTCGTGATTGAAATTTAGGAAAAAACTCGAGTCCAAGGAAAGGTTTATACCTTACCCGGTGAGATGGGTAGAGCCATGGGTTAAGTTCTATATTGACTTTTGACCTCATAATAAAACTCGATATTTATGACACTTAAACTCTTTTGTAAGATCATGGCCGCTGAAAGAGCACAATGGCACGAGATGATGCGCACCGTGCAAGGCCTTACACAGGAGCTACAGCAAGTGGCACAAGGCGGTGCTAACCGTGGAGCCGGTGATCTCCACAGGGGTTTCCGTAACATGAACCCACCAAGGTTCACGGGTTCGTCTAACCCCGAGGATGTAGAAAATTGGCTAAAGGAGATGGAACAAATTTTCTATGTGATGTAATGCACGGACGAGGAGAAGGTTCTACTGGCCATATTCCAATTGGAGCGGGACGCTCGAGGTTGGTGGGAATCCGTGGAAGCAACATTTTCAGGAGACCATGTCACATGGGATGAATTTGTCGAGCATTTCAACAACAAGTACTTCTCCGATCACATTTAGGAAAAGAAGGCCGCGGAATTTGTCGCACTAAAACAACGAGGCTTGAAAGTGGCCGAGTATGAGGCCCAGTTTCAAGACTGTCCAGGTATGCACTCCACCTAGTGTGTACGGAGAAGATGAAGGTTAAAAGGTTCCTCAACAGGCTTCGGCCCCACTACATTACACAACTTGCACCGATGGACATACAAGTCTACTTGGAGATAGTTCGGCGTGCGCAGTTGGTCGAGGATGCCACCGAATTATCAGAGAGTGTCCGAGGAAGGAACAAGAAGGAACCTATCACAAGCCCAGGAAATTTAAAAGCAACATTCAACAAGAAGCGGTCCTTCATGGGAGGGGAGCCCTCCAAAGGAAAGAGATTCCAAAAGAATGATAGGCCTTTCACCGCCCCCATACCTACTAAGGAAGTTTGCAAATACTGTGATAAACCCAGCCATAAGACCGAGGAATGCTGGAGGAAGCTAGGAGCCTGTCTCCGATGTGGAAGCTGAGAACATCAGATTCCTAATTGCCCACTGATGAATGAGCAAGCCATCAAAGAGGAGAAGTTCCCGACAAAGAAGCAAGGCCGTCTGCAAGCTCTTCAAGAGACGGAACCAACAGAAGGTGGAATTGTGGAAGGTACACTAACTATTGCTCAAAAACTGCTAGAGTTTTATTTGATACCGGAGCAACTCATTCATTTATTTCCAAGACATTTGCTGCATCATTCTCTAAGGAACCTGAGTGATTAAACCTAGTCATATCTACACCTCTTGGGAATGAATATGATTTCACACGTCATTACCCAAATTGCAAGGTTATGGTTAAAGGAAACAATTTACCTATCAACCTGATATGTCTATATATGAAGGGGTATGATGTTATACTAGGAGCAGATTGGTTATCCACATATCTGTTGACATGTTTTCCCACCCTTCTCTTCTTTCTTTCTTCCTTTCCCTTTACCTTTCTAAATCAACATGTAAAGACAATCAAAGAAAATGAAGGAAAGAAAGGTGGAGAAGTGTGTGTATACGACCGTGATCGCCACCAAGACACGGGTACCGAAGAGTACTACGTACCTTGGAAAGGGAGAAGGAACTTGCCTAAAACACAACGCTGGTAGTTGTACACGGTCTAGGAAGAACCGTTCAAAGGGTAGAACGGCCGCTCGATAGACCGCTCACAGCGCTGGAGAAGGAAGCGGGACGAAGACTGGTCTAGCGATAGAACGGTTCACAAAGGGACGCAATAAGGCATTACACGGTCCTCTCTGGGCCGTGTATACTTGCAGATGGATGGACGATGACCATTTAATGCTGCCAAACTCCAAGACGTGGGACTTGATCCTCCACCCCTTCCGGCCAGCCAGAGGGGATGGGTCTCGTGCTATGCTGATGCTGACCTGCAAAATAACGTAGACAACAAGAGAATAACCCTTTTTCGAGAGGGAAGTTTGCAGAAAACCCTTTTTCGCATCTCCCGCCCTCGCTCACGTCCTCCCCCCCTCCTCCGGCCATGGCCGGCGGGGGGGGGGCTCCAGCGCTCTCCTCTCTGTCCGCGGTAACCTGTGCCTCCCCCCCTTCCAGCCGTCGGTGACCCCATCCCTACTGTTGGCATCCCCCTCTCTGCTGTTGGGTCCAGTTTTCCGCGCCCGCCTGCCCTCCTGCTGTTCCGGTCGGCGCTGGAGCTGTGTCTGCCGGCCTGCCTTCCTCCTCCCCCTTTGGTTGCTCCTTCTCGCCGCTTCCTCCTACCGGTGGATCCTTCGCATTCGCTGGGGCGTCTTCGGGTCACCGCCATAGCTGTACGGTCGTGACCTCGCCGTCTTCGCAGGCGACTACGCATGGTCCCAAGGGTCTGCCCTCTGGCTTTGGGTCTCTTCACGCCCGTTCGTTCTGTTCCTTGTGTCCCTCCGGTGACGCCTTGCTTCCTCTAGGGGTGCCGTCCTGTTCCCACGGTCGACACGTTGTTGGACTCTCTCACACGCCATCGCCTCAGGACCGCGCTCCTCCTTTTGCAGGGTGCCACATTTTTTGCCCACTACCTCACGCCATCGCTCTCCCCGTCGCCACCTTCTGCAGCTTACCCTGGGTCTTCCCCTCTCGCTGGGCCTCCTGGTGGCCTTCCACCACCGTCGGCTCTTGCGTTCTCCTTCGCTATTAAGGATGCTAAAGACTCAGGATAAATATATATTCCCTGGTGGCCTGCGGATATGATCCACACAGGGCAGTTACAATAGAAATTCAGGGGATGTGGTTGCATTATCTCGGTGTGTCACGCACGTCACCCACGATAGGATAACTTGGTGAAGGTGGCAACGGGGGTGGGTGATGGAGGGGTAAAGATGATGTGATGGAGCGAGCTAGGGCTGTTGTGGGGCTTGACTGGGGCCTCTCGCCCGGACCCATCGCAGGACCGGTGCAACCGAGCTCCATCTTGGCCTTGGCAGCGACCTTTGCGGCGGTGGAGGAAGGTGAACGGCGGTGGAGGAAGAACGGAGCTCTGAATGGAGCCTCACACTCGACCCCGTCTCAGAGCCGGTACATCCGGGGCTTCGAACGTCCTCCATTGAAGGGGAAAAGAGAGAGGATCAGGAGAAGAGAATTGGGCATCGCCCCCGGAGAGGGGAGGAGGAGGGGGGTTTCCAAAGTTTGGGGGAGATAGCCATGCTATACTCATAAACTCTTTCATAGATTCATTGCTTCATTGTCTAATCAAACGAGATGGGATACATATATAGGGGAAGGGGAAGACAAAACGACGCTAAAACATCGATTAAAACCATGGAAAACAGTGCACATTGAAGACTTTTGGGAGTTTCGGCGTCGGGAAGTTGGACCGTCTGCAACTGCGTTCTGTCTGAGATCACGCTAGGCAAACCTAGCGCCTTCTTCCAGATTGTGCTACCCAAAGGTAGAGCGTTCATCTTCAGCCCAGCAGCTTCCACGATCAGCTTTGGCCTGGCAGCTTGCTTGATTCCCATCACTAGTTGTCCCATGTATCCCCCAATCTTCTTCTCTCCTCTTTGCTTGCTTTATATAAAATCTTCTTGTAAGATGGTCGGGGTCGAGCTTCTCCCCTTGTCCCTTGCAAGTATGACTTTAGTTTAAAAAAAAAAACAAGAGAATAACACCCAAATTAGCCTTGGAATGTGTAGTAACTATATAACAAAATGAAAAATTAACATGACGGCATGGAATGGGCGTTACTTGGGGTGGTTTTTAAACCCCTATAGGGCGTGGAAAAGATAGGAGGGTGTGAAAATGATGTTGAACAGTGAAAAATGTGAAAGAAATGGTTGAAGATGATCATGCAATGAATGAAAAGACAACTAAACACTTAGACTAAAACACCAAACAAAAGACTACTCCCTTGAACCGGAGGCTTGAAAGAATGTAGAAAGCCTCCCTCCCTGGCTACAGCTTGCTCCAAAATTCGGCAGAGCTTCACTATCGACGTTGGATCTCCCCCCTTTTCAAGCTTGGACTAGGGGTTCTATTTATAGAGACCTAAAAGTCCCACCTCGAAATTGGGTTTTCCAGTGGATATTAATCCGATATTACCAAATGAAATTCGTAGATAATCCTCTTATCTTCCACCCACATCAAACGGCACCCCATTTGGTGGAGAAACCGTGGAGAAAATGGAGGAGGAAGGTGGAGGTTTAGCCACGGATAGAGAGAGAAAATCCCAACAATCCACAATTTTTGAGCCAGTACACGGTCACTCGATAGGCCGCTCCGTCAATTACACGGTCTGTTGCCCGACCGTCCAATGTTGTTGGTGATAAATAAATAAGAATGGAAAATTATGCAATTATCCACCGAACTGACCGGCCACCACAGCGCTGGACTCTTTAGGATAAAACGGTCTACTAATAGACCACTCAATGAGTGGAACGGTCCAATGCTAGGCCGTGTACACATGTCGGTAATAAATCCAGAAAAAAAAGATAAATTGATAATTATCTAAAAAACCCACCGTCTTAGGACTCTGGGGAGCTGGACGGTCTAACGACAGGCCGTTCAATGGAAGTAAACGGTTGCCTTCGGACCTTGCAAAGGCTTGTCGGTGGAAATTCAGTAAATCAAATAAATATCCAAAACGGTTCCCATCAGACCGCCCATAACTGAACGGCCGGTCGATAGACCGTGTAAAGCCTGGACATTTTGAAATTGATAAAATGGGATAAATGAGCCCATTTTCCCCAAAGATCAATTGAAATCAAGGCCCATTAAGCCCTAATTCGAGAGCAAACCCAGCCAGGGAGGGAGATACCCATAAAATAAGCCCAAAGACGTGCCTGAAAATAGCCCAATGAATGATGGACAACTCGAGGCATCAACAAATAATAGTAAGAGGAATGACTAAACTCATAGGTAAAAAATGGGTGTCAACAGATGCCCCTCCTTAACGTCCTCTTTGCAGGGGAGCGAGCGGAGGTGAAGCGAAAGCGAAATGGAACATGGAGATGAAGCGGAAATGGAGCGGAGCGGACTGAAAAGTGGGCGTTAAGGTAAAAAGACACCTATTTTATTGCCAACGAGCGATAGGAATCTTCCAAAAAATTCTGAACCAAACACAAGGAACGACACACGATCTTGTGATAGTTATGGAGGTAAGACATGATCAACCTCATGGGGGACACAATCCCTTGGACCAATGAGGGGATCGGAATAAGCCGCAAAAAAGTAAAGAAACGGAAAAAAAACTCCAAACGGGGACCCTTAGTCAATCAAACCATGTGAACAGACCAGAGAAAACCTTCCAACTCCGAGTGGAATTGTTCCTCTTACTCGAAACCATGAACGCACAATCATCCATCACAAATGAGACACTTTCAGACAGACCATAGGTCATGAATGTTCAAATATGTGTATGATGCATGCTAGGCTAAAATAAAAGAAATCATTAAAGTGAATGCAAGAAAATCCACAAAATAGAAAATACTCGAGAATAATATTGCTAGACTGGGGCAATCATGGTCAAGACACTATCTGCAACCACGGCGTATGAGATAGAACCATTGTCCCCTAATTTTTCTGACCTAACGGCCTATCCGATGATTAAACACATGAACTTGGATCATCATTATTTTTGTTATAGGGGAACATCAGATCCTGGAATACGTAGATAACCAGTTGGTTCTCAAGATAATATAACATAATACCATATAGTAATGCAGTAAGGGATATAGGGATAGCAATACTTACCTGACTTACCTGTCAGCAGCGGAAGGCAAGTTGTAGTGAAGCTATAAAAGAGATCATGAACAAGATTTGCAATGTTATATGATGAAATAATCATTCAACCTAAAAGATTGGTCACTTCATGCAACAAAATGGGGGTCAAAAGTATTTTTCATCATTGCTTTAGCGTATGAACGGTCTAACAACAGGCCGCTCCAAAATCTAAACGGTCCAGATGGGGCCGCTCAATTATTGCCGATTTGAATGTGATCGTAGTCTTAGAACGGCCTATTGATAGACCGCGTACTATAATGCACGATCAAAGGATGACCGTTTAACTGGAAATTGAAACGTTATATATGAACAGTCTAACATGAGACCGTCTATTCTTCACACGGTCTATCGATCGATCGCGTACCAACTATCGGTTTCAAAAAAATAAACCGACACCTTTCATCTTCTTCCTCCTCACCCCCTCATCCCCCACTCTCCCGTAACCGACGAAGATCACTTCCCCCCACTCTCTTCATCTCTCCCACTCTCATTCTCTCTATCTTGCTCTCTTGCTTCTCCACTCATCTCCCCCCTTTTCATGCGCTACAAACACCAAGCGACGCGCTGGAGAATAGCCGGTGAAGGAACTCAAACGTTGCCACCGACGACCGCCGCGGAGGAGACCGCCGCACCACCGCCAGAGGTGGCCGTAGATGGAGCCCCACCACCTGCGCCCAAGGGAGAACCCATGGCGGTCGTCGCCAGAGGAGAGGAGGAAGCCGGAGCAACGCCGGCAATGGCCACGGCGGCGATGGAAAGGCCCCCACGCACCTCCGAGGTAGGCCCAAAAAAAACCCTTAAAAACTTCATCATTTGATCATTTCTGGCCATGCATGCGGGTCTAAGGGACAGAAGAGGGGCTCACGACCCCTTGGGATCTCCTGTAAGGCCATTTAGGCCGTCAATAGAGGTGGGGAAGGAGGGGACATGCCGTCGGTTACGGCGATCACAACACGGTTTAACAGTGACCGCTTACCAAAATTACACAGTTCACATAGAACCGTTCCAACATAACACAGCCCATGTGTGGCCGTTCAAAAGGAGTTGAACCAGCGAAGCAAAACAGTCTGAGGAAGACCGTGAACATTAGGATGGCCTACATTGGTCCGTTCAGAATATGAAAAGCTTGAGAATAGAACAGTCTCCACCAGACCGTGGACATCTAGGGCAGCCCACATTGGTCCGTTTAGAATTTGGAGAGTTATGAACAAGATAGTCTCCAGAAGACCGTGGATACCCACGCGGTTGAGGGAAAGACCATGTAATTTTAACAATGAGGGGCTTGAGAGAGGGGAAGGACACGGTCAGGTGGGGACCGTGAGTTTATTGGACGGCCAAAGATGGGCCGTTCCAGGGTAGACAAAAGATAGTAGCATGGTCCTCACAGGGCCGTCCATAAGGAAGAACGGTCCATGGTTGGCCATGGACCTCTGAGAGGGGATTATTGGGACAGTTGGAACCCACCGTTGAAAGAGAAAACATCCCATATGAGACCGTGCAGTTAGCAGAGTGAAATTAATGAAATGCATGATCCTATTATGAAATGTAATGGTTCTAAATGTATGCAGGGGAAGCGTAGGACTCGGATCTCCTGGCTGTAGGTTCGAGCAGTGTACCTCGCACTGCTGGACTTTCAGCGGGAGAGGCTCACGGCTATGGGTTTTGCTGAGTTCCTGAGCGTAGAGGTGACTAGGCTAGACACGTCGCTCCTCTATGCTCTACACGACCGCTGGGATCCAGTGAGCCAGACGTTCCTTTTCCCGTGGGGCCACATGGTCCCCATGCTTGAGGACGTTGCGCGCATCACCGGATTGCCCGTGCATGGGACACCGGTTAGCGGGAGGATGTACCCCGACTATCGGGAGCTGGCCCAGGAGCTACTGGGCATGGAGTTGCTGCACCCTGAGCGTCAGTCGATGACGCTGACGAGGGCAAGGCTACAGGAGAGCCTCGGACTGAGGGGTGCAGGGATAGCGACCGAGGAGCTGCCCGAGGAGCACTTGTAGAGGCTAGTGGACCGGGTGCGTCCGAGAGTGGCAGATACAGTGGGACCTGAGGCGGACCGAGTGCTGAGGAGGTTACTGATGTTGTTCTTTGGGCGCCTACTATTCGCGATGAGGGCCGACGTCATCAACTATCGGTTCCTCCCACTGCTCGAGGACTTGGGACACGTCGGGGATTACACTTGGGGAGCGGCGGTCCTCGCATTTTTGTTCGACACCCTCACCTCCACCAGCCGGCGGACGATGCTAGGGGGCTTCTCTCCGTTACTCCAGGTACGACTCAACCCTTAAACTGATTATGCAATTTGCTATATGTTTCCTATAAGTGCTATATGCTGACATTTGGTGAAATGCAATGCAGGTGTGGGCCTACGTGCACCTACGTGGGCTAGGGAGAGGGGAGGACACTTACCCGGAGCGGCGGCCCATGGCCAGGCGGTGGACGGCTCCACGAGAGAATGGGCCCCTCCGGAGACAGGTCCAGGAGATCTAGGATGACCTAGACACACTGCCCTTCGCCTCGGTACAAATCTAAACTCAAACTCTTTCATTAAATGCAAATTATATGCTTATGATGCTAATGCAATTTTCCTATTCGACAGGTTCGGTGGACACCATACGCGAGTGAGGAGCACGAGGGTCAGCCTTGGGTTGTGGCGACTCTCGCCTTCTCAGGTCGAGATGTTTGGCTCCACTGCATGATCGTGGTGGAGCCGCTCCACTTCCGGATGGTGATGAGGATGATCGGTGTCCATCAACCAGCAGTCGAGTTTCCGGCACCAGAAAAGTCAGAGGAGCGGGTCGGGCGACACCCCCGAGGGTTGGCCACGGTGGTGGACTGGACGACGCGAGCTGCAGAGCAGATCACCGACTGGACAGCACGCGGGGGGGTGGTAGCCTCCCGAGCGGAGAGCGAGGAGGCCTACTACACGGCCTACGTCCAGCACTACAGGGACCAGGTGTTCCATGGTGCCCACCGACCGGTATGACTTCTAACCCTAATGCTTTCTTATTATGCTTTCTATATGATTATGCATTGATGTTTGGGCTTCCTAAATGCAGATTGACCCCGAGGGGAGGATCGCGGAGTTGCAGGGACTCCTTCACTCGATGATCCAGGAGCGAGATGAGGCCCGACTGGCCCTGAGCCTTCTAGTGAGTTTCCCTACTCTAAACCCTTAAATTTACTTATGCACTTAATTATGATTATGACATGAGCTTGACTAACCCTGAATTTCTACAATGCAGCGAGCTGAGGCGACCCAGTGCCAGGGAGCTGACGCACCCTCTTCCTCTTCTCAGACTGTTGCGGACCGAGCCGAGCGGGATGCCGAGTTCACGAGGATGGTCGCACAGGCAGAGGCGGCCGAGGTGGCTCTCGTCGAGAGGGTAAGTACACTACGCCTTCCTAGTTGATTATGTTTATGAAATGAAATTGACAGACCATGATGCATGCATATCCAGATGACTGAGTTGACCGCGTCCCTCGGCGAGGCCACCCGACTGTGGGAGGACATGGAGCGTTTCCGTGCTAAGGCCACAGCTCTATGTGCAGAGGTCGCAGAGGCTTCACGCCTCTATGAAGAGATGGAGTGATCCCGCACCAGGACGGCAGAGATGGAGCTTCATCGAGCCCGGGCAACGAAGGCGGACCTTTACCAAGCTGAGGCGGAGTGGGATCGTGCAGAGTCAGAGCGGGCTAGATTAGAGGCAGGTGAGCTGAGAGGTGAGGTTCGGGCGTTTGAGAAGATGACCCGGAGGCCAGAGCGCAGCAGTGTCCTGAGCAGCACACCCGGTAGCTCCTACAGGAGTTATTTCATGGGTTCCTCTGGTCGCCGGAGGAACGAGGAGGAGGAGCGACGCTGACGACCTCGAGAGGAGGTGAGCTCTGCGAGGGCCCCACCATCGAAGAGGCACGAGGGGGCAGGTGACAGTGACAGGCAGGAGGGAGAGGGACCGACCTGATGTAGCTGTGACTTTGTACATGTAGATATGATAATGCTATGATATGTTTTTGATTTTGGTTTTTTTTGTGAATGAATGCAAATGCTTGATACTAACTAACTAACAATGACTCCTAACCCGACACGAGTGAGCGGGGGAGAGAGACGACACGGTTTGTGTGAGAGAGAGAGACGACACGAGTGAGTGAGAGAGAGAGATGACACGAGTGAGTGAGAGAGAGAGAGATGACATGAGTGAGTGAGTGAGAGAGAGATGACACGAGTGAGTGAGAGAGAGAGACGACAACATGTTGAGTGGTATTGGTGCAAGGAGGACAAAAAGAGGCTTCAGGTTTCTAAACGGTCATCCATAGGACCACTCCAGGACCCACACGGCCCACCTTTAGACCGTTTAAAGCCACTTGGCCAGAACCCAGAGATACCATTAAACGGTCCAATATTGTCCGCTCAAAGGAAATGAACGGTTCTGCTTTGACCGTGTGCTTATCAGAATGATCGCTTGACGACCGTTCAAATTCCATCATTCAAAGTGTGTAGAAGATTACTGCATGGTCTCCATGAGACCGTTCCTTGAACAGCGCGGTCTATCGATAGACCGCTTACTAAGGCACCCTGAGAGCCCAATCGGGACTCTCTTGGAGAGTCCCAACCCGAGAATAGGTGCTCCAAACCAACTCAAACTCTATCTTAACCTGATCTAGACCTATCCTACCTCAATTCTAGTGGGTTTAGGCCTCTAACCAAGCTCTATAAGTAAGAGGGGACTCCAAAATTCATTCTTCACACATCAACCCTCTTTCAAACCTTGAAAACCTTCTCAATCATCCTCCAATTATCATGAAGAGGGACTTGGAAGGGAGCTCAATGGGTGAGGTGGATTACCAAGGTCCAAAGCCGGCTAGAAAGGAGCACGGTGTACTACAAAGGCTGACCATGATCCCGGGGCATTTGAGCTCCATCCCTATGAGAGAGGTAAGTTAATGTTGCTTCATTCAATTCAATCTCACTCAATTTCACGTCATTTCCTTCAAAAAGCTTATAAGCTCTTCCTCTCCTTTCTTTTCTTCTTCTCTTCATTCTAGCTTCTCCCCGGCCTGAGACGATATTCCACCTTGAAGTGGATAGCTCCTATGATCCGCGAACTACCCATATATGTGACTTCTATCCTTAGGTCCTGGCACCTTCACTCTCTTCTAGTGCTGGCCAAGAACTACCCCAAGCTTTCCTTAGATTGGCATAGCATTTCAGCCTTGGTCGAAATATGGCACCTCAGACCCATACTTTCATGGTCCCATCTTTTGAGGCCACCGTCCTTCTATAAGAGGTAGAAACCTACTTGTCTTTTCCTAGGTCCAAGGTGGGTGAGGAGGATTTAGTCTGTCATACCGTTGCCCCTGTGGATCCTGCCCTTATCTTAGGAGAGTTCATACCTAGTACCAAGGACACTCGCATCATAGTGGGCCCACACTAGATCCATTTACTACCTCTCAGCCAGTGGGTGATAGCACACTGTAAGAATAAGTGTGGGTGGTACGAGGCCATAGCTAAGGCCGCTTCCATTTGCTTGTGCGGGGCCATATTCTTTCCCTCTGCCGACCATGTCTTAGATGTCCCCATCCTTAGCACCATCAGTGGTCTGTGGCAGGGTCTATCCATCTCCCAGGCCGTCCTTGCCTACCTATATGAGGGTCTTAGCTCAGCTACCCTAGGGGGTCCACTGTTTGGCTCTATGATCCTCCTAGAGTGCTGGATGGGAGCTAGGATGAAGTTTATTCCTAGGGAGGATGTCACGTCGGTCAGCAAGATCTTTGGGAGCCATCCATTGTTCTTTATTGGTGGTCCTTTCAGGTTTTCTCAGGAGGTGGAGTGTAGGACAGTAGATAAGAAGACTAGGGACGAGTGACGCCTCTACATCAACACCTTGCCCCTGGATCGGTTCGTGATGCGCCAGTCTTTCCTCCACGGCACTACTCTCAGGCTTCGTAGGAGGCCTGGTTTGGACTTGAGGCTCGTGGGCGACACCGCTTTGGCGATGTATAGCCCGCATCGGTGCTTCCTTCAGAGTGGGCTACCCCGGACTACACTTCCAGCGCTACCCCATCTTCCCGCACTACAGGTGAAGAGGTTCGGGTCAGAGGAGGACGAGCACGCGATCAGGAGAACCCTGATCATGTGGGAGATTAGTAGGGTGCTCACCCTACTGGCGGAGGTGACAGAGCTCTAGGAGGCTTACCAGGCATATGTGAGAGAGATGAGAGAGATTAGGCCTCGCGGGGATGCCCATTTGAGGATTGAGTGACTTTCTTGTTTTCATGATGTTGATATAGAAAAGCATGTTTGGAAATGTTTGCATTTTAATGAATAAAATCGATGATGGGATTCATTTGAGTTTGGCCTTTTTGCATGTGATTGAATGAGTTTTAGATAGGATCTCAGGATGAACGCGGCCCATACCCAGACCGCTCAGTTAGATAAACGGTTAGAGTCTAACCGCACTAGAGAGTTGAACGGCCCAACATGGGCCGCGTAGAAGATCAACTGCAGGGTTAAGAGCAAGGACCCTTGAAGAGTGGAACGGTCTATCGATGGACCGTGGACAGAGTAGAATGGCCAATCCTGCACCGTTCTGATTTGTAAACGGTCTAGTAGAGACTGTTTATTATTGAAGGTGCTAGAAATTGGAAGCGGTCAGGAAGAGGCCATGTGAAGGATGGAACGGTCTGATACAGACCGTTGGAGGGAGTAAAACGGTCTCCAGAGGACCGTGCATGGATGAAAATGCTGAATCTTGTCTTCAACCTGCCCCTGCACACATATAAACAAGGAAACATATTAAATCTGTTTTAGACTTAACCCCTTGTCTGTAGCAAGTTAGAAAATGACTAGTTCTTGATGTTTGGTCAAGGGGGTAAGCCTTATTAAATAGGCGAATAACATCCTCCTTGGCCTTCTTTAAAACTAAATTCTGATGGAGCATGCAAACAATCTAGGGAGTCTGGAGGAGGAGGTATTATCAGGGATTGTAGAGGTAAGGTCATCCTGGCCTTCTCTCATTTCTATGGACAATCCAACAGCCTTATTGCTGAAGCTCGTGCACTTCTTGATGGCATCAAATATTTGAAGACTGTTGACAACAAGCCTACTCTCATTGAATGTGATTCACTCACTCTTGTCCGGATTATCAAGAAAGAGTATCAATGCCCCTGGTCCATTCTCAGCTATGTCAGGGATATCTGGAGCCTTTTATCTCAGCTAGATTCTATCTCTCATATTTTCAGAGAAGGAAACACTGTGGCGGACTTACTTGCTTCTTTAGCTTGCACCAATAAATGTAATTCTTTCTATTCTTTAAACGAGCTCCCTTCTATTATAAAAGGTGCTGCTCGGCTGGACTCACTAGGATTGCCTACTGTTAGAATGATGTAATTCTTCAATTTATCAATGGAATAATACTTGCCTCCTAGTGACACGATGGTGGAGTGGCTTTCTCCTTACCTCTGGTAAGGGGTGCACTCTCCCATTGATCCCTAGGCTAGGTTTTTCTATTAAAAAAATAGGCGAATAACATAAAGGAAAAATGGCTGCAATACATGTCATGAATGTAAACCATGATGATGAAAATATTTTTGTGGTTTTAAGGATATTTGATTCCTTTTGGATTTTGAAATATTTAATTTTTTTTGGATTTTGAAATATTAAATTTTTTTAGTTTTTGAAATACTCAATTTTTTGGGTTTTGAAATATTTGATTTTTTTGGATTTTGAAATATTTGATTTTTTTAGTTTTTGAAATACTCAATTTTTTTGAGTTTTGAAATATTTGATTTTTTTAGATTTTGAAATATTTGATTTTCTTTTGGATTTTGAAATATTTGATTTTCTTTTGGATTTTGAAATATTTGATTTTTTTTGGAGCCAACTGAAATCTGGCGACGGGATACCTTCATATCTCATTAGGGGTTTCCCGAGTTCAACGTGCGTTATGGGTGACCACCCATGGCCGGGGTCCAATTCCACTTTACGGTGCCTCTACCGAGGCCATACCCGGGGTATGATCCAGTCCTTGGAAAATAAAAGAGAGAATTTGATTGGAAAGCCGGCAATAGGTATAGAGGTTTTTAGGGCTTGAGTTCCTCTCACGACAAACCCATTTTTCAAAGAATTTGATCTGTTGCACCGGGGCTTTGTGTCCGTCATCGAACCTACATCCGCTCTAGACACGCATACGACCAGGCTCATTATGTCCCGCGGGGAAACTGTGATAAGATGCTAGGACCGGATTCAGAGGGGGGGTGAATGAATCCCTCTTAAAACCTTTGCTCAATTAAAACTTAGATCAAACAGATATGCGGAATTAAAGCAAACAACTGTAGGGCTGAGAGCACACACTGAACTTCAATTTAGGAAAATCAAATGTATACGATAGGTGCTCAAGTAAACCTAGTCAAAATGGCTCTCTCTCTTGAGATTTGAATCAAACACTTAGTGTGCAAACCAGATACCCACTAGTTGGGAGCTATAGGTCGAGCCTAAGCATACATCTAGCGGATCAGACAAGGCAATCAAACCACGATGGACAGAAGATTTTTAGGTGGTTCGATCTCAGACCTGAGATCTACGTCCACCCCACACTCTAACCAGAGTGTGGCTTCCCGTTGTCGCACAGCTTGAACCGTTGGGCTTCACAGCATGCCTACATCAGCTGGGCCTCACAACTTGCCATCCGCTGGGCGACACAGCTTGCCATCCGCTGATACACAGCTTCTATTCCGTTGATTCACAGCTTCTCACAAGGATTCATGAAAATGAAAGAAACTTAGATGAACTAGCAACTGAAAACTAGACAAAGAAAGCACAATTAAATGCAGGTCACTAGGAGCCGCGTGGGTTGGATCTGATCCAGCACCACGAACAAGCTGTAGGGAATCCTGACAGGAATCCCTCTTCTTCTTCTTCCTTTGCTTCACGAACAACAACCTCTCTATTTTCTTCTTTCCACTTAGCTCACGATACTCTACTTTCTCTCTTCAGATCACTCTTCAAATTCTCGGATCTTTTTGCTCAACTCTCCTCTTCTCTTTTCTCTAAGACTCTCTTCTTCTGCTGCTCTCCCTCTTCGAAAACTTTCTCAAGGCTCTCTCTTTTTCTGCTTCAATCCACTTTTCATGACCTCGCTTTCTCTTCTCCTTTCTTCTATCTCACTCTGGCTCTCAGCTTCTTATTCACTCACTGACTACCTCTCTTCTTCTGCTTCTACATCTTCTTCTTCTTCTTCTTCTTCATCTACTTCTTCTTCTTCTTCTTCTTCTTCTTCTTCTTCTGCTGCTGCTGGCTCTCTTTTCTTTTCTTCTGGCTGCCTCTTTTTCTGCACCAGCACCCTTCTTTGAAGGGTAATGTAGCTTTATATAGGAACAGGGGCTTCGTATGGATCAAGCAATAGAACCCTACTAACATTCCATTGGTCCACGTGTTAGGGAATAGAAGCTTCCTTTCCTCGGATCACGTGCCTATCATTTGCCCCTTTATCCACGAGCCAGCCTTCTACCATTTCAGAGGTCACGAGATCACTTTATCCTATCAGTTAAGAAAATATTTCATTAGACATCTTATATTGTATAGAACAATGTTTGCAGTGACATAATATGGTATATACAAAGTATGCACCGACTTTGATGTACATATAGGAAAGTATGCACAGACTTATATATACGCATGATGCAAATTTTGCACTGACCTGCTACAGTGTGTACATCGACTATGAAGCATGAATGAACAAGAGATGCATTGACCCTTACATATCTCACTACAGTGAAAAGCACAGACTATCTACCATGGGCTCTAGATTTTGAATGCTATCATGCTGAACACCTTATTTTGTGATCATCTTCCTACATTGGCTCATGCTTGACTGTAATCGCTTTGGATGGTATCACATTGATTTCTGAGAATTTTAAGCAATTGGCCTCCTCTAATTGGACTTATATTGATTTGTCGGTCCATGATTTATTGTTGCTTCTTCTGTATTGATAAGATGGGCTATTATTGATCATGTCACAGGGGGAGAAAGGTTTGCATTATCCCGCTTTTTTATTATGTGAAAGGGGGAGATAAATTGATGATTGTGTGTGACAGGGGGAGGAGAACTAAGAAGAACATATGTGCCTTTCCATTGTATATCATCATTAAGTTTGTCATCATCAATATATCATCATTAAGTTTGTCATCATCAATATATCATCATTAAGTTTGTCATCATCAATAAGTTTGTCATCATCAAAAAGGGGGAGATTGTTGAGTTATGGTTTTGATGATTGTTGTAATTGTTAAGTTATGTTTTGATGATAACTAAACTTAATGTGTGATTACGTGATGATAACTAAACTTATGGTTGATTACACATGTTCTTGATGATTGTGTTCATTCATCTTATTGTTTATGCTGGTTGCACATGTTGGTTTTACAAGAGGCAAGAGGTTTTATAACCTCTTTAATGTCAACAAGCATGCAATTAACCTAACTATCTTGCATGCAGGTTCAAACTCATGGCCGTCACCTGGTGAACCAAAACTCTACTTCCCTACAATCCAAAATAGGTGGTATATGTCATTTACTGTCAAGAACCATTGGTGAGACTCCTACCTTGTATTAAAACGAAGCTTCATGCTTTAAACCATCAAGATTCACTCCTTTTCAAACTTGTGTTCATGAATCATTCCATGTGTTAAATCGAGTCTAAACAAACTTGTAATCAACTATAACACAAGCCCTTTTTCAAGTATCGAACCCATAGATAGTTTCAAGTGAGCTAACACTTGACTTTTGCAGGTTTGGAGACTGGCAGTCGACCTGTGGACCCTTAGCGGTCGACCTGAAATCACAGAACTGAAAATTGGCAACTTGTGAACCTGGCAGTCGACCGCCAGGAGCTAGCGGTCGACCTATTTTCCCAACAGCCAAATGGCTACAGGACGGCCAATGGCGGTCGACCGCTGGCCTCTGTAGGTCGACCGCCAGCCTCGAACTGCCCCTTTTGTTGACTTTTGTTTCAAGCTCGAGGAGTGGTCTTTCCACCCATTTGTTTAATCCTAAAGACACCCAATCCACCATGATTTGTGGATCTGGTCTGGGTCATGTCTATGGACCATTTAAGAGATATAAAACATCTCATTGAAGCCACAACCTTAACCATCCAAGGGGATTCAAGAGGAGATCAAGAGGAGGCTGCCAAAGAGAAGAAGGAGGAGTAGTGCTACTGTAGCATGAATAGTAGTCCGTGAATCAAGTTCCATCCAGCAGCTGAAGATCCAAGATCCTTCTTGAAGCCTTCATCCTCCTATGAGCTGAAGAAGCAAGCATCCAACAAGAAGAGATCGAAGGAGAGCCTATCAACCAAGGAGCCTATAAAGAGAAGAAGAAGAAGGATGCTACAAGGAAGAAGGAGCCATTCAAGCATCATCTGAATGTACTCTAGCTCCGGTTGAAGTCAGCAATCTCAAAGGAAGAGAACAAGCTCACAAGCATCAAGGAGATACAAGGATTGTCCAAGTGAAGAAGAAGGGTACTGTAGCCGTGAACAGTACTCCGTGCAGCAAGTGTTCTTCATCCATTCTCAACCCCGCAGCATGCATTCAAGGGAACCCAAATCAGGGGATTTCTAAACTGTGGCTTATTGTGTTTTAAGTTCATATTCGTGTTTTGTATAAACTGCAAAAACTTGTGTGTGTGTGGATCGTTTTTGGATCCGTGGTTGTGTGTGTCCTATTTGATTCGTGTGTGCGTAGATCTTCCTAGATCTACATGTGTGTGTGTGGATCTACTTAGATCCAGTTGTTTTAGTGTGTGGTTTGCTGCACTTGTCGCAGCGTGTGTGTGTCTTGTTGATCCGGTTGTAGGATCGTGTTGGAGTTCATCTCCGTGTGTGTGTATGTGTTGGAGCTTGTCTCCGTGTGTGGGTTGGGGCGCGTCCCCGTGTGTGTGTGCAGGCGTCGTCCTGTGTGTGTGGTTGGAGCGTTGTCTCCGTTTGGGGATTTATCCCCGAGTGAAGCCTCACCGGGTTTGGTGAGGGGTGGACCTAGGATTGCCGTCGTTGCATCCGAACCACCTTAAAAATCGCTATGCAGTATGGTTTGAATTGTGTGGTTTGATCCATTTCCTCTACCTTCATTCTACATGAGTGTTAGTGTATTTGTGATTCCGATTTTATCCACGTATATCCTACATAATCTACATCATCATCTAATTAAGTTTGATAAATCTCTTTTGTGAACCAACATTTTTGATCCTATTGATTAGCTTTATATCACATACTACAAAAAGGCCAAAAGTTTTTAGTAAAATTTGTAAACACCCAATTCACCCCCCTCTTCGGTGTCATTGATCACGGGACTTCAATTGGTATCAGAGCGAAGGCTCTAATTCTTTTATAGATCTAACGATCTAGAGTGATCCAAATCAATGACTACCATTATGTATACTTTGAATTCTCCACTGGTGTTTGATGGTTGCAATTTCGATTTGTGGTTAGGAAGAATGTTCAGTCTAGTCAATTCATATGACCCTAAGCTATGGAAGCTTGTCTCTTGTGGTCCCTATGAATTGCCTAAAGACAAAATTGTCTGGGCTGAAAATCATAAGCATAAACATGAACAAAATCGGTTGGTTTTAAAGCTGTTCACTGTTGCAGTCAATTCTAATCAGTTTCCTTTTGTCTCCCATTGCAGGTCCGCAAAGGATATCCTGGATGGCTTAACGAAAGTCCGGGAAGAGCATGAAGATCAATGCCTTGTGGCAGGTACGAGCGATCAAGGGAGTGATCAGCAAATTGAATCAAGCTCAAAGGTAAATTCTGATTCTGATAATGAAGATGAAGTTAGTTATGAAGATTTGTTGATTGCATATGATGATCTTGCTGAAAAATACAAGAAGCTTAAATCTGAAAACATAAAATTGAAAAAGGATGCCGGACAAAACAAGTGTAATTCCTCTTGTAAAAAATGATTGCATCTAGAGGAAATGATCGAGGCTCATGTGTTTGACATTAAATTTCATAAAGATCAAATATGTTCCTTAAGAAATGAAAACAAGGAGATGACTGCAAAACTGAATTCTATGGCCGATGATCAAACCTTGATAAATGAACTGATTCATGATGAAAAGCTCGTTAAAGAAAATGAGAAACTGAAGGAATTGAACAAGGCCATTTCTGAAAGAT
The DNA here is from genome assembly GCA_022559845.1 of Amorphophallus konjac. NCBI lineage: Eukaryota > Viridiplantae > Streptophyta > Magnoliopsida > Alismatales > Araceae > Amorphophallus > Amorphophallus konjac. The sequence continues at coordinate 224,110,563 of CM040123.1, read as the reverse complement.
TGTTGACTCTTGAAAAAGGAAAATTTGTGATTGTTAGAGAATGTGAAAATGTGGATGAATTCAGGCAAGAAGTAGAATGCCTTAAGACTACCAATGCCATGTTGAATATTAGTCTTTCTACTTGTGAAGAAGAACTTGCCAATTCTGAATTATAAATTTCATCTCTTCAATCCGAAATTCTTGACTTGAATGATTCATTGTCTAGATTTGTAAATGGTCAAGAAAACTTGGATAAATTGTTGGGGACGAAAGTGAATTTTCAAAGGGAAGGGCTCGGTTTTAATCCTGTAAACAAAAAGAAGTTTGAAAATAAAATTTATACATCTTTTGTGCACAGTTCAAACATAGCCAGCACATCGAATGTGTCCCCAAATCAATCTTCTTCACTGACAATAAAAAGATCAAATGAAAATCTGAAAATGAAAAATCATGTTGCACACACACATGCATCCACACAGAAAATCAATTTGCATCAAAAATCTAAAAATGCCACTAGCACTTCCATGCATGTTAACCATACTTCTACCACACACACCCAACCACATAGAAAGAAACTCTTATGCTTCTACTATGATAAATCTGGACATTTATGCATGATTGTTTCACTATGAAGAATGATGACTTGAAAACATGTGGAAACCAAGCTGTTTTGAAAAATGTAAAGAAAGCTTTCACCACAAAATCTCCCATGCATTGTAATCATTGTGGTAAATGGGGTCATACAACTTCACATTGTTGGTTCTTATGGAAGAGAAAGAACTCACACTCAACACATCATGCTCACGCACACAAATCAGTAGAACCCATGAGAAGGAAGAATATGATGTCACGTGCCCTCTACCATCACTTTGGTCAATCTAGGAATGTCAAGCATGCCTATTTTCTAAAGAAAAATGATGATTTGAATGTTGTCAAAAGTTGGAAATCACATTCCCATGTTGCTGCTAACCCACAAGGACCATGGGTACCTAAGAATGTTAAATGAGAAATTTATTTTGCAGGTGTGCCTTGGGAATGTAAAGCATGAAATCTGTTTTCATCAAGAATGTAAGGCACACGGGTCAAGTGGCATAAGTCAGGTTGGAAGAAAAATAAAAAAATTGAATCTGAGCATTCAGGTGATATCTCTCCTACTCTCTCCAATGATTGTGTAAGATTTTGATTCATTTTGAGTCATATAGTCATGTAGTCTTGCATATGTCCGTACATGCATTCCATTCATGGTTGTTTGCATATTTGTGCATATATCACTTGTCATGTAACATCTTGTTGTAGGAGAGCTTGAAGATTCTTCATATCATGATTTCACTACATATATTGAGTTTGTATACACCTTCATACTCTGTCATGCATAAGTTGAACATTGTGAATTCACGTCATAATGCATAGCAATACTTCTACCTACATCATCCTCGACTACATAGTATATCAAATGGTGACATGTGGAAGGGCAGGTTTCGCCTGTCTGAAAGCTATCACTACACGTGAGGTGATCTTCGGATCTAAGTTCTCCGTTCGGTACTATGAGTCAATTAGTTATAGGCTGCATATAGTATTAGATTGTTACTGAATATCTTGCATTCATGCACACACTAAGGGGGAGCAACCACTTTCGTCATATGGGCTTAATGTTTAGGTTCATGCATGAGTCATGCATTGCATCTAGAGCTGTCTAGGGGATGTTGGTTGTTAAAATAATTTGTCATGCCATTGTCAATAAATTTGAATCGAAATTGACAACTTAAATCTTTCTGTCTTTGGATACAGATTACACACATAAAATTTAAATGATGATGCGCTAGTCATGACCGAGTTTAAATCAACTGGAATAATACCTTGCAAGGATGAAAATGATGAGAACCCTCTCAAGTTGCTACAAGAAGAAGGGCTACTTTGTGTAGAACAACATCCAGGATCGACTCAAGTACAAGGTGGTGAAAGTCTTGTACATGTTGAAGCAAGTACACAAGGCATGGTATGAAAAGCCCGCATCTTTTGATCAAGAATGGGTTCAATAGGTGAAAGGCTTGGAAGAAAATGGATTCTCAAGGCCAAGGTAATGAAACATAAATCTAAAATACTAACCTTCGTGAGGTTGGTGCTTTTTGTGCTTGAGGGCCTACGGTATTATCTTCTGAATTAAGGTAATTCACCCTCTTGCTATGGAAATGGAACTTCATGCATTAGTCTATGGGACTTTGTGATAATATTCTGATGACATGTATTATTTCTACATACCTGAAATGATTACTCCTCCATTCTGCCATGACTAACTTGCTTATTGGTTAATTGATACTGAAAATCTTGAACTTTATGTTGACCTTTGAACATCCTTCAATCTGATTGCTTGAGCACATTTAAGCTTAATTGAGTATCTGGTATATTAAATACTGAGTAGTGAAAAGGCGGATTATCTTCACCAGGAAACTCTCACTATGCGTGAGTTGGTCTTTGGACCAAAGTTCTCCACCTTGTACCAGAATTGGAAGAAATTGATTGTTTGGCCTTGAAAGAATTTTTCTGATGCTTTTATTTGCTCCTTGTCAGCTAGCCCCATGTCATAAGAGAAACATTGCACTTTCACTAATTTTTTTTTGAGATTCATGTCTTTGTCAAAGGGGGTCTTGCTAGCTAAACAAGTTGAAATGAGTATTGACTGAGTGAACTCCAATTGGATCATGCAACATGCTCATGATGAATTCCTTCAAAAAAATTTAAAATTGATCCTTGTTGAAATAAAGAGTTCTGCAATGGAAATGTCAACTCCTGAATGACTTGTGAATGTTTTCAAAACCCTTGAAAATCTGCTCTTAACAACTTCTGACAATAAATGGCTTCCCTTTGTATATAAGCCACTTGTGATGGAAATTGTCCCATGCTCATGTTTCCAATCTGATTTGCTCTCTTGTATGTAGTGTCATTTTTCATCTTGCATTCCATTCTCATATAAGAATAAACTGCATGCATTAGAATTCATACATTAAGTGCAGTTAGCTCACTCATTTTGTACCAGAAGTTTTACACCACACTGCATTCTGTCTTGGCATGTTACATCTCATTATTATGTGATCAAGGATTGCATTGCACTAGAACTCATGCATTAGCCGCATTCAGTTCGTTCAATTGGTATCCTTTTGATTGGTATCAGTTGCATATTTGCATTGCATGTTGCATACATTCCCCTTTTGTGCTTGCTTGATATTATATGCTATTCACCCTCATTCCTTGGCACTTTTATGGCCTTATGTCCTCTTGACAAATAATGCTGCATTTGAGTCATTGTTGGAGTCTTTCTTGTCGTACACTCTGGGGAGTTTATATTTCATAAGTGCATCTATTTAGGGGGAGCTGCCTTGTTATGTGTTCATGATATGTTTGGTATACATGCTGAATCAAATTCGCACACTTCCTGCACAAAATGTGAAAATGAGTGTTAAAGATAAGGATATATGAATTTCTTTTCAACACTCTCGAGATGTTCAACTTGCTGCATGTATGTAGAAGAGACAGTTAAGGAAAAAGTTGCCTACCTATCTTTATTGAAAAATCTCTAAGGTAAATGAACGGCAGAGTAATGCTTGGTCTCATTGAGTAAACTGGGCACATGTCACCTGAGACGTGATGTGGTTCATATCTGAAAAGTGTGGACTAGTACCTCTGTTCAAAATGAAGTGAGATGGTTGTGGAACGCACTAAATTTCGTTGGACGGGAATATCGTGGTATCGGTGGTTATATCGATTCGAGATCATCTGTCCCACCAGGCGTGCCAGCTTGTGGAACGCACTAAAATTCATGGGGTTCGGAAATATCGTGGGTGTTCTTTTTATCAGTTTATCGGTTTATCTAGTGCAAGGACGTGCCAGTCACCTAGGTGACAATGTGTTCGGGCTTCGAGACTGGAGTGGTCCGAAGCCCAGGGTACGCTCCATCTGACTAATCAGATGATTGTGGATATCGGGTCGGGACTGGAGACCCGCCGCGCCATAAAGGCCACGACGTTAATTACATCCCCCCGGAGAGGGGAAGACCTCTGATTAATCGCCAAGAAAAGGGGCCTCATGGCCTAAACATCAGTTTTTCATTAAAGCATGTGATTTGGGTTAACATGATTTAAACCCTCCGCATCGGTATGCAAAACGACGTTCAAAACCATACGAATACTTGCTGCGAGTGCGGCAAATTTAATGCAAGTGCGGGATTAGATCCCGGTATATATATATATCAGTCACTAAGGACCATCCAGTATTCGGTCGAGAGTCCGTATTCGAAGCATCGAAGGTAACAACAAAGACACTCGGATATCTACCGTAGGTACGGCGCGTTTCATGTGGGTGCGGGATCGGATCCCGGAAGAAATGGGTCAAACTGATGAACTATCGGCCCAAGAGGTGCACGGATCATGACCATGTCGGGGATCCCGAGGTCAACATCCGATACTACGGGGCATCATTGCATAGTCCGGGGGAGCGGGTTGTTAAGTGTAAAACCAAAACTCGACAACGTGCGCCCTCGCACGCGGATCGACCTGCACAAAATTTAGATTATAATGGAGGGAAAACTTAAAGTTTTGTTCATTAACTTCAATTCCTTTTTTTGTTGATTAAGCATTTTCTTTTCTTTCAAGCACTCCGGATTAGGTGATATTAAAGGGGGGGGGGGGCGCACCGGTTAAGGGGCGCCGTTTTAAGGATACTACAAGGGGCTGAAGGGCGCGCCGGTTTAAGGGAGGCCAAGGGGCGCCGTTTTAATGGTTAAGCAAGGCAGAAGGGCGCGCCGGATAGAGAGGCTCCCATGGGGGACGCGCCGTTTTAGCGTTCAAGGGAGATGGGAGGTTACGAGGGTGGTGTTAAATCGGCGCGGTGAGGGGTGACCACGCCAGATTAGGCCACGCCGGGACATCGTCTCTTCAGTTTTCTTATTCGTTCTGTGGACTTGTTTTGCTTTCTGTTCTTGATTCTATGGCCTACAGAAGGATCAATAGTTAGATTAATTGTTCAATTGACACCCTAGATCAATAGGATGAAGGTTTAAGCATCGTTGATGGTTTGTTAAGGTGAGTGAGCAGGAGGTTTAAGTGTTTTATTCGGGGGGTTTGATTCACAGAGCTTACTGTGTATTGGATTAAAAACTCAGTTCGTTCTTGAGTGTTCTATTTGTTCACTTGTTCTTGGCCCTGGCGAGAATCGGGCAGCACCTCCCCTAGATCGGAAGGGTCCGGGGGAAAAAATGGGGCACGCCATGCGGAGAGAACTCCGGCGGCCCCGAAACATCCCAGTGTGTGCATAAGCAACGACACCAGTAAAATTACCCCATTTGGGGCCGGAGATCCCGAGGGCTAGCCTACAAGGGAAACCGGTGACCCATGGGTTGTTGCGATCGTATCGACTCCCCCCGTTCGGGGCCGGAGGTCCTGAGGGCCAGCCTACAAAGGAACTCCGACGACCCGAGGGTTGCCGTGATCGCGTGGCTGAAGACCGCGTGAGAGCCGAAGTCGACACAAAACACGGCGGAAGGGAGAAAAACAGAGCCACTACGGGCTGAGTATTGAGGGGGATTGGGGCATCAAAATCTCCCAAAGGGGAGTTTTCCTTTCATTTCATAACAGACCGAACTCCGATTACATTGAAAGGGAATACGAAGACAAAGGTCTACATATGAAGATCACCAAAAGGAAATCAAAGGGGCAGAAGGAAATGCAAAGACAAAGGGGGGAACCGAGCTCTCTTCCCCTCACCTCTCCTTCTTTCTTTCACCCTCTTCTCTCTTCACTTCACTCTCACAGGAACACTGGCTTCGGGCTTCAAGGGATTTCTCTCAGAAGAAAGCTTCCAAGGGTCGTCCCTCCTCTCCAACCGATCAAAGTTCCCCTTGGTGGGCTTTCTATAGGGGCCAGTGGCCCTGTCGAAGGGAGAGGCCCCCCTCCCTTATTTCTCTTTATTTCCTCTTCTTTCCATCTTGCTTCGCCTGCAACGCCTCTGCCGTGTCGCCGTGTCGAGTGCCGTTGTCGTGGACGTCACCTCCGCCGCGGCTACAGTGTGATCTGGAGAGGGGCAGAGGCATGGCCTCCTCCTCTGCTGGCATACCCACCGCGAGACACGCGGCTTTCATCATTTGCAGGAGCATGGGCGGCCGACGGACGAAGTGGGCGTTCGACGGTGCAGGGCTCGAGAGTTTCCATTTGAAGAACATGCTTGGATGCCCAACGGATCGAAGCATACCTTTTGCCATTTTAAGCAGTTCGTCGACGTGCTGTTCGAAGGAAACAGGGGACCGTAATGACGACGGGATGGGTTGGCTGCTCGCCAGGAAGCGCTTCAGAGAAAGGGGTTAAGAGGTTAAAACGGCGCCATATTCAAAGGGGCGCCGTTTTAAGCATCAAAGGGGGGCTTCGGGGCGCGCCGTGTAGCCAATGAAAAGAAAAGGGGTTAAAACGGCGCCACATCCAAAGGGGGGCGCGCCGTTTTAAGGCGCGCCGTTTTAAGCACTAAACGGATTCTTCTCGAAGTCGTGGCCATTTTACGTGAATGTCGACATTCCCGGAAGGTTCCGGTTGCTATGTATGACCTCTACAATGTTCCATTCGCAGCCTTTGGGGCCCGGTCCCAGACTCTGCGTGACTTTCGGTGCACGTCGGGCTGTGTCGGAGTCCCCGACTCTTCTTTGATTCAGCTCTCGGCACGGCCGGCTGTAGAGTTGTGGCCATATCTTCTGCCCGGGGGGCTCCCTCATCGGCTAGCGGACCACCAAGCGAGTCCTCATCCTGATCGGGCGAGGCATGAGGTTTATTTGGCATTTTCATCTTCGGCTTGCTCTCGAGTGTCGAGACGTGCATGCCGTATGATCATCATCGACATTTTTCGACGTCCACAATGGTTCAGTATTCTGAGTAACCGGGGATTCTGACATGAGCTCCATGCATCTACTCGCGTAAAAAGGAATCATTTTGAACCTGATCACTCTTGAAAAATTCTGCCTATCATGTGATACTACTCGAGTAACCGGGGATTCTGGTTGAGTTAAAAAAATGATGGTGAAAACTCATTGTGGTAGAGCGAAGCCTCCAATACGCTGTTCTCAAAAATTGAAGTGTATTTTGTGAAATGTCTCATTGTGTTAATCTGAAAATCTGAATATCCATATTGCAACTATCGTCCTTCATGTTCCTCACCTACACATCTGGAAATTTGATTTAATATGTATTCAGAAAATTGATTGATTGCATCAGCAATTACATGAATCTCCTATATGATTGCACGATCTCCCATGTGCTAAACATGTGTATTCTGGTGAGCATAACTCTCTTGCATCCTTAATATACCCATTCCCCTCTCATATATGTACGGGGGAGATTGCATGTATGTTTATATGTAACTGTTTGATTACTTTGTGTGCACTTCATGAGTCATCATCTGCATATACAAAGCTTCATGCATTTAAACAGAAAATGTAAAAATCAAAAATTTGAAAATCAAATAAAATCATTTTGATATGTCCTCCTGCTCTTGTTTGTGTGAAAATCTACCATGGGCTCTAAATTTTGAATGCTATCATGCTGAACACCTTATTTTGTGATCATCTTCCTACACTGGCTCATGCTTAACTGTAATCGCTTTGGATGGTATCATATTGATTTCTGAGAATTTTAAGCAATTTGTCTCCTCTAATTGGACTTATATTGATTTGTCGGTCCATGATTTACTGTTGCTTCTTCTGTATTGATAAGATGGGCTATTGTTGATCATGTCATAGGGGGAGAAAGGTTTGCATTATCCCGCTTTTTTATTATGTGAAAGGGGGAGAGAAATTGATGATTGTGTGTGACAGGGGGAGGAGAACTAAGAAGAACATATGTGCCTTTCCATTGTATATCATCATTAAGTTTGTCATCATCAATATATCATCATTAAGTTTGTCATCATCAATAAGTTTGTCATCATCAAAAAGGGGGAGATTTTTGAGTTATGGTTTTGATGATTGTTGTAATTGTTAAGTTATGTTTTGATGATAACTAAACTTAATGTGTGATTACGTGATGATAACTAAACTTATGGTTGATCACACATGTTCTTGATGATTGTGTTCATTCATCTTATTGTTTATGTTGGTTGCACATGTTGGTTTTACAAGAGGCAAGAGGTTTTATAACCTCTTTAATGTCAACAAGCATGTAATTAACCTAACTATCTTGCATGCAGGTTCAAACTCATGGCCGTCACCTGGTGAACCAAAACTCTACTTCCCTACAATCCAAAATAGGTGGTATATGTCATTTACTGTCAAGAACCATTGGTGAGACTCCTACCTTGTATTAAAACGAAGCTTCATGCTTTAAACCATCAAGATTCACTCCTTTTCAAACTTGTGTTCATGAATCATTCCATGTGTTAAATCGAGTCTAAACAAACTTGTAATCAACTATAACACAAGCCCTTTTTCAACTATCGAACCAATGGATAGTTTCAAGTGAGCTAACACTTGACTTTTGCAGGTTTGGAGACTGGCGGTCGACCTGTGGACCCTTGGCGGTCGACCTGAAATCACAGAACTAAAAATTGGCAACCTGTGAACCTGGCGGTCGACCGCCAGGAGCTAGCGATCGACCTATTTTCCCAACAGCCAAATGGCTACAGGACGGCCAATGGCGGTCGACCGCTGGCCTCTGTAGGTCGACCGCCAGCCTCGAACTGCCCCTTTTGTTGACTTTTGTTTCAAGCTCGAGGAGTGGTCTTTCCACCCATTTGTTTAATCCTAAAGACACCCAATCCACCATGATTTGTGGATCTGGTCTGGGTCATGTCTATGGACCATTTAAGAGATATAAAACATCTCATTGAAGCCACAACCCTAACCATCCAAGGGGATTCAAGAGGAGATCAAGAGGAGGCTGTCAAAGAGAAGAAGGAGGAGTAGTGCTACTGTAGCATGAACAATAGTCCGTGAATCAAGTTCCATCCAGCAGCTGAAGATCCAAGATCCTTCTTGAAGCCTTCATCCTCCTATGAGCTGAAGAAGCAAGCATCCAACAAGAAGAGATCGAAGGAGAGCCTATCAACCAAGGAGCCTATAAAGAGAAGAAGAAGAAGGATGCTACAAGGAAGAAGGAGCCATTCAACCATCATCTGAAGGTACTCTAGCTCCGGTTGAAGTCAGCAATCTCAAAGGAAGAGAACAAGCTCACAAGCATCAAGGAGATACAAGGATTGTCCAAGTGAAGAAGAAGGGTATTGTAGCCGTGAACAGTACTTCGTGCAGCAAGTGTTCTTCATCCATTCTCAACCCCGCAGCATGCATTCAAGGGAACCCAAATCAGGGGAATTCTAAACTGTGCCTTATTGTGTTTTAAGTTCATATTCGTGTTTTGTATAAACTGTAAAAACTTGTGTGTATGGATCGTTGTTGGATCCGTGGTTGTGTGTGTGTCCTATTTGATTCGTGTGTGCGTAGATCTTCCTAGATCTACGTGTGTGTGTGTGGATCTACTTAGATCCAGTTGTTTTAGTGTGTGGTTTGCTGCACTTGTAGCAGCGTGTGTGTGTCTTGTTGATCCGGTTGTCGGATCGTGTTGGAGTTCATCTCCGTGTGTGTGTGTGTGTGTTGGAGCTTGTCTCCGTGTGTGGGTTGAGGCGCGTCCCCGTGTGTGTATGCAGGCGTCGTCCTGCGTGTGTGGTTGGAGTGTTGTCTCCGTTTGGGGATTTATCCCCGAGTGAAGCCTCACCGGGTTTGGTGAGGGGTGGACGTAGGATTACCGTCGTTGCATCCGAACCACCTTAAAAATCGCTGTGCAGTATGGTTTGAATTGTGTGGTTTGATCTATTTCCTCTACCTTCATTCTACGTGAGTGTTAGTGTATTTGTGATTCCGGATTTATCCACGTATATCCTACATAATCTACATCATCATCTAATTAAGTTTGATAAATCTCTTTTGTGAACCAACATTTTTGATCCTATTGATTAGCTTTATATCACATACTACAAAAAGGCCAAAAGTTTTTAGTAAAATTTTTAAACACCCAATTCACCCCTCTCTTGGGTGTCATTGATCACGGGACTTCAAACATGCACATGTGCAGCAATTCATTCCATGTAATTCATCTATACAGCAATATGAGCATTGTATGCAACACACACTGTATGTAACAAAAACCCATGTTGTATGCAATAAGCACATATGGAATCATAAAACACATATGACATCATACATATGACTCATAGTGTTTGTCATCATCAAAACACAATATCCAACAACCTCCCCCTTTTTGATGATGGCAACACTATGAGTCATATGAGTCAACATGACCATGTAATATGTCAAATGAACAAGATGTTCAACATGTCATGCATGCAGACATATGACTCCATGCAAACACTAAATATGATCCACATATTAGCCACAAATATGACATATGACTCCACCTATTCTCCCCCTTTGACTTCATCAAAAAGAAAGGACCTAAAATGGAGCAATTTATTTAAGCACAAATGCAGACAATGTGACACACTACTCTCCTCCTATGAAAAGTGAATGGAGGTCCTGATGCCTAAGGTGGTGGCACATACCAGCAAAGCACATTCTCCCCCTTGGACAAGACTGATGAAACAACATATAATTCTCTCTCTTTGGAAGAACATAAGGATTAGAATGGAGACAGATTCATCAAACATAACATGAGTTCAGCTAAAGCACAGATAAGCAGACAGAGATCAGTTTCAAAAAAAATTGCAATGAGTTATCAAAGCCATAATTCCATGGTTAATGTATTTCAGATTCTTCCACTATAAAGACTTATGACATAATCTTTATTGAGCACCCTGGTTTAAACATGATGTATTCAAGTTTTATTCATTCAACCTGTACTCATATCTGACATCAATTTCAATAAAGATGAACCATGCCTTCATGTTAACATCTAGCTTAACCTCCCTATCTCTTACTCATTCATATTCAATGACTCCTTTAGGAGTTACAGAATGTAGTGTTGAGATTAAACAGGCACGAAAGGATCTGATTTTGTCCAAAGATTCTGCAATTTTCAAAATTCTAGATTGTTTTTCTAACTAGCATCATCAATGTTTATTGCAATAACTCTCAAGATCAATCGAGTTTAGTCCACACCTTGTAACTAGAAGATACACGTTGTTTAGACGCCAGTATCCCTAAGCACTTAGTATGACTAACTGTCATGATACATATTGTACAGAGTTAATTAGGACACTTCATGACATAGGATGACTCCTTTTCTTTGATGAGGATCCCAGTTTCTTAGTGCAACCTAATCATTGCTCTGCCTTAACATTTCACAGATTTTTCAAAATTTTCACCAGACATAACTAAGGCACTTCATGACACAGTCCTTTGGACGTGGTTTCTCAGTGGCCAAAATCATTGCTCTGACCTTATTTTTCATTCAGACATTACTCAGATCAAACAAACATTTAAAAACAACACTCACCTTAAGTATCTCTACCAAAGAAAGTCATGGTTATAAAAACTTTCAGATTTCAGAAGATTTTACATGATATAACATGAATCAACTCGTTAAAGTTTATTAAAAGATTGATTCAGATATTTTCAAGATGTTCGAAATCAAACTCAAGAAATACATAAGGCTTAAACCAACTGAGTTATTTCAGATGTTCATAGTTCCATACAATGGAAGATTCCTAGTACAAGTGTTTTTGGATTTATGATTAGGATAAGCTCATTGAAATCTTCATGAAGATCTCACAGTAGTGTTCTAGCCATAGTGAATGATTCAGAATAATGATCATCAAGTATCATACCAAGAGTGAAGTTTCTTAGAAGTTCTGAATCAAGGATTAGTTATCTGCCAGACAGATTTTCAAAGAATAATGCCGAGCAGGTGACTTATCATTGATTAGGCAATTTCAATTTTAAAAGAATGATTATGATAATCAAGAAGTGCAGATAGAAGCTCCCCTTCAGCAAATGGGATTTAAGTTCAACTGATTTTTAGAACAGATAGATGCAAGTGAGACCGACTGATACCATGTATGAGATAAAATACATGAAGAGCAAAGAATATCATTATGACAAGGATGATCATTCAGTCCAAGAATTGTTCTTATGCTCCCCCTGAGCAAATATAGAAGCAGAATCACACCAATGAAGATATCGACTCTCGGTGACAGCATTTTAAACGGAATGCTTGAGACATAATGTCGATTCATGGTGTCGACACTGAGGATCAGATGAAGCTTGCATACAAAATCAATCAAGGATAAAGTGAATTCAACTTCACTTGTATCAAGGAACATTGAGGTTCAGTCAAAGGAGATTCAGATTGAAGAAGGAACAGCTCAATACAAGCATGTAAGCAAACGATTCAGATTAAGACAAGAACTCCCCCCAAGAGTATGCATGACAATTACTCTTTTTGGTATTTTCAATATGAATGATATGCAATTACCGCATGCATGCCTATGCATTGACTCCCCCCTGACTAAATGCATTAGACTGTCCTATATGCAATGTGACCCACGGTACTAGGCAGAGGACATGGTCTAAAAGACCATCTCACACATAGTCAGAACCTCCAGACATATTTCATCTGCCCTTTAGTAGTTTACCATTTGATATACCATAGTGGTCAAGCATGATAATGCAGTGCCAATGCAGTCATATATGCATCAGATTTTTAACAAATATAATGCAAATTCGGACAACCATCAAAACACAAATCATGTGAAATTCAGATATTTTTCAGAGAATTCTATTCAGACGATGTCTATCAACAGAGTTGAGTGCAAAGCATAAGTTTTAGATGAGTAGAATTCAGAGAGTTCAAATTTGACAATGCAAATGATGAATGAATATGCAAAAATAGATTTAACATACTATGCAGTAATCAAAGACAGAAAAACTTGAATGATAGGAATTGAGCAGAGTTAACATGACAGACCTGGTAAATGCAGAACTGAGATTTTCATTCTTGAATGCCTTGGTTTATTATCCCCAAATTATTCTTTCCACCAAGGCACACCTACAAAATAGCCTTTATTTCGCACAAGCAGGTACCCAATAGGTCTTGGGTCCTGAACTGACAGTTGCACCTTTAAAGGGTGCTCTCAGCAATGTTTGAGCATAGGAATCATCAAATCTCAGTATATGACAGTTATCCATATAATGTCCATTCTTTCCACAATAACGACATGAGATAACATTTTTTGTGTTCTTCCTATTGTGTACATTAATGTGAGCATGGAATCTATGTGCATGAATATTTATGTTATCCATATGTGCATTTTGTCTTTTATTCCTTGCCAGCCAGTAATCAGCAACTTTGTGGCCTGACTTTCCACACTCAAAGCATGAAATGAATTTCTCTTTGAAAACGGATTTATTTCTACTGAAACCATTTTGATTTATAGGAAGTTTAACAAATTCAGAGTTAAATCTCCTTCCTTGAGCATCCCAACAGTGGGCTCCAATGTGGCCCATCTTGCCACAGTGAAAACATGAAATAGAATTTCTCCCAACAACTTTCACCCAACATTCAATCGCCTTGTGACCTGATTTGCCAGAGTTAAAGCATGTAATGTGCTGGTTTATTGAGACAAATTTATTCTTGTTAACAGCATGAAAGTTTGCATTAAATTTAGCATGATATGAATGTGAATTCTTCTTATCACTTGCAACCCAGCATTGTGCAGTTGTGTGTCCTAATTTACCACAGTGACGACAAGAAATTTTCTTTGCATGATAATTCCTAGCATGCCTTCTAATAACATTCATGTCATCATTTTTCATTAGGACACAATCATGCATGAAGTGTCCATACTTCCCACAGTAGAAACAAGAAACATAGCTTTGTTTTGAAGCATGGGGTGTGTTGGGTTAGATGGACGAAGTCTATCTCCACAGAGTGTGGATCTAGAGGGGGGTGAATAGATCAACTTGCCTAATTTAAAAACTACTGTAAGTTCTAAAGTGGAATTTAGGCAAACATTAGTTAATCTAAACAAAGGATACTAAACAAGAAATTCCCGTCGCACGCAGATCACACAAAAACACAAACACACTGCACACACAATTTTAGGTGGTTCGGTCAGCGACCTACGTCCACCCCACACTCAACCGAGTATGGCTTCCTGCTGCGCAGCACAGCTTGCGTCTGCTGGGCAATACAGCTTAGCCTACAACCGCTGGGCCTTACAGCTTGCCGTTCAGAGGATCTGATCCTCTGCAACCACTGGGGAAATACAGCGTAACCCGTCCAGTGGAGTCCTCCACTGCAAACCACTGACACACAGCTTGATGAAACAATGATCAGAAATGAAAGATAGAATCAAAAACGAAAAATCAAAACCCAAAATCAATATAGCTCTTAAAGAGCAAAGCTCAGCTCTGGTTTTGAACCACGAGACTGAGATACACACTCTCTCACTCTCACTCTCGATCAGCTCTCTCTTAACTCAATCTCTCACGATCTCTTCCTCTCTCTTTTTCTCCTTCTTCTCTATTTCTTCTTCTTCTTCTCTGTATCTTCTTCTTCTCTCTTTTTCTTTTTCTTCTGCTGGATCGTGGAAGCTCTCTCTTCTTTTTCCCTTTCTTCTCTCAGCTTCTGCTCTCTGGCTTTTTAATCACGATCCACCTTCATCTGAAGACGAAGGCTTCATTATATACCAGCAGCAGCAGCAGGCAGGGCGTGTGCCCTCCACGTTTGCCGCCCAGCAATTTTGACCACGTGGCAGCATCCAAGGGAGTGTCAGTACACGTGTCCTCATCTGGGTACATTGTCCTTCTAGGATCACGAGCCCCTCATTAGCTTCCTTAGTCAGATGTATAGAGTTCTCAGATCACGTGCTTCATGAAAGCAATCTGGCTTGCTGCGTCGACGCTGTCAATCAATGGAGTTAACGCATTGAGGCATTCCAGTACGCCATTTGCTTCGTCTCTTTAGTTGCTGCATTGACGCTGCACAATTGTGGCGTTGACGCAATGGAATAGCTTGTAAGAGTCTCTGCTTCTTTAACGGCTGCGTCGACGCTACTTGCTTGTGGCGTTGACGCAATAGAAGACATCGTGAAAGCTTCGTCTACTGATGCGTGGACGCTTTAAGCTCCAGACGTCGACCCTGTCCCTTCAGCAACAAGAAAGAAGTCTTAAGATATAAGTATGTACATTGTTGTGTATATGCTTCGTTGTATAGACTTGTGAAGGTGAATGCAACGTACAGACTTGCAGTGACAGTCTGATGTACAGACTTCATGAAACTCTAGACATTGAATGCTGTACAGACTTGGCCTAATGCCTGAGACACTAACGAAGACGCTGGACTCTGTACAAACTTTGAGCGATGTGTGGACTTGAAGCTCCTGAAGCAGTGTACAGACTTCAAAGATCACTGTTGATGTGCAGACTTTGGGGACATGAAGCGATGTACAGACTTCAAGGAAGTTGGCGAGGCAATGTACAGACTTGATGAAGCGAAGCCAATGTACAGAGTTGAGTGTAGCTAAAGCCTTGATCGTAGGACTAGGCTGGACTGTATAGACTTCAGGCTTCAGAATCGAATGTTCAGACTTCGCCTAAGACACGTAGGGAAAAGACCCCAGTGTATAGACTTTGCCTTGAGTGAAAAGTAAGTGATGAATGTATAGACTTGAATGTGTGAAGGCTACAGTGAATGAGTGTATACATTTCACCAGATCAAGGGCAATTCGGATGTACAGACTCTGAGGTTCAAAGCCAAAGGTGCGTTGACACTGTAACATGATGCGTTGACGCTGTGCACACTTAACCAATTTAATTGAGATGCAGTGTGTGGACTTATGGCAGTAAGAGTTGTAGACAGTAGTGTATTAAAAGCAAAGAACACATAGTCAATCTGATGGAGCAATTTCATCGAATCAAAAATAGTTGCCAATCAATCAAAACAATGGTGTTGCCAAAGAAATAGAGCAAGTGTCAACATCATCAACATAGAGGGGTCACAACAGGGTGTTGCATAGGAGCTCTTATTTTCAATGGTAGACTTTCTGAAATTCTTTCCCTGAGTTTCATTATTCAGTTTCTAAACTTCCTTTTGTACTTGCAATTTTTGATTTTCAGGCTGTTTCACTTGTGAAGTGGTGGCTACACTAGAAGCTTTGACAAAGGTGGCGACATCATTTGATGCTTTTACAAAGGATGTCATTAGTTTATTTTCAAAAGATTTCTTATTAATTGACTTGTAGCCCAGCCCTTCATTTTGACGATTTACCTTGACTCCTAACAACCTATTCAAGTTTTCTTGACCATCAACAAACTTTGACAGAGAGTTCCTCAAGTCCTGGATTTCATTTTCTAGAGAGGCAATGTGTAACTCATAACTGGCAATCTCTTGCTCACTACAATTAACGCATTCACTTAGCACCTTGTTAGCAGTTTTATATTTCTCAACTTCTTGTTCCAGATTGCTCAATTTATCAGACTCTTCTATGTAAACAGACTTTCCTCTCTCTAGAGCAAGAAGTTTTTCAGATATAGCAGTGTTTAACAATTTCAACTTCTCATTTTCCTTGATCAGAACATCATTATGAATTAACTCATTAAGAAGAATTTGATCCTCTGGATTGGCCTCCTGTGACCTTCTGATTTAAAATTCTTTTAGATCTTTTTGTTATTTTTCAACAATTTTCTGTAACTGAGTGTTCACTGACTTAACAGCATCAATTTGTTCAGCAAGCAGATTTTTCTCTTGTGCTATCTTTCTAAGTTTCTCTTCATTTTCTTTAACAGATTTCCTGAGATATTCATTTTCAGATTCCAGCTTGTTTAGATCAGAGTTAACACTTTCAAGATTTTTCAGCAGTTTTTCATTCTGAACATGATTGCTAATGAGAATCTGACCATCATTAGTTGAGCTAAGTTTTTCTGCAAGTTCAGAATTCTTATTTGCAAGTTCTTGATTTTCAATTTTCAACAACCCAATTTGGTCTTTAAGCATTTGAATATCAGAAAAGCACGCATCATGAGATTGTTTCAACTCAAGACATTTTTCACAAGAAGAGCTTGAACTATCTAACCCAGTACCCTTTTTTAATTTTTTATACTATTTTTTTAACCTCTCATGTGACTCTAATAAATCGGCGTATGCATCCTCCCAGTCATCTAGAGTATAGTTCTGAAAGAGATTTACCTTACTGTCACTTTCACTCTCATGACTACTTTGATTGCTTCCATTTCCCATCATGCATCTATCCTCCCCTCTCCTTTGGGCTAGCTTCAGCTTGTCCAGTATGTCCTTAGCAGAACTATAGTCATCAAAACATGAGTGGAGGGCCTTGTCAGTAGCTGCTTTAATTAGATCTAAAGCTCTTTGATTTTTACCACACATGGATTTATAAATGTCAGTCCATTTGGACTTATTCTTTGGTAATCTGTGTGGACCATGTGAAATTAATTTTCACATATCAGTATCAACAGAAATAACAAAGCTACGCAGACTGTTAAGCCATAAATTAAAATCTAAGCCATCGAACACTGGTGGATGAGCCATTTATACAAATCAGCAAACAATTCAGTGCGTGGAATAGGTATGCTCAGAAATGCACCAAAGAGGCTGCAGGATCTACTGAGGATCGTTGGATCCGTTAAGACAGCAAACTGCTCTGATACCAATTGATAAGATGCTAGGACCGGATTCAGAGGGGGGGTGAATGAATCCTTCTTAAAACCTTTGCTCAATTAAAACTTAGATCAAACAGATATGTGGAATTAAAGCAAACAACTGTAGGGCTGAGAGCACACACTGAACTTCAATTAGAAAAAATCAAATGTATACGATCGGTGCTCAAGTAAACCTAGTCAAAATGGCTCTCTCTCTTGAGATCTGAATCAAACGCTCAGTGTGCAAATCAGATACCCACTAGTTGGGAACTATAGGTCGAGCCTAAGCATACATCTAGCGGATCAGACAAGGCAATCAAACCACGATCGATAGAAGATTTTTAGGTGGTTCGATCTCAGACCCGAGATCTACGCCCATCCCACACTCTAACCAGAGTGTGGTTTCCCGCTGTCACACAGCTTGAACCGCTGGGCTTCACAGCTTGCCTACATCAGCTGGGCCTCACAGCTTGCCATCCGCTGGGCGACACAACTTGCCATCCACTGATACACAGCTTCTATTCCGCTGATTCACAGCTTCTCACAAGGATTCACGAAAATGAAAGAAACTTAGATGAACTAGCAACTGAAAACTAGACAAAGAAAGCACAATTAAATGCAGGTCACTAGGAGCAGCATGGGTTGGATCTGATCCAGCACCAAGAACAAGCTGTAGGGAATCCTGACAGGAATCCCTCTTCTTCTTCTTCCTTTGCTTCACGAACAGTAACCTCTCTATTCTCTTCTTTCCACTTAGCTCACGATACTCTGCTTTCTCTCTTCAGATCACTCTTCAAATTCTCTGATCTTCTTGCTCAACTCTCCTCTTCTCTTTTCTCTAAGACTCTCTTCTTCTGCTGCTCTCCCTCTTCGAAACCCTTCTCAAGGCTCTTTCTTTTTCTGCTTCAATCCTCTTTTCATGACCTCTCTTTCGCTTCTCCTTTCTTCTCTCTCACTCTAGCTCTCAGCTTCTTCTTCATTCACTGACTACCTCTCTTCTTCTACTTCTTCTTCTTCTTCTTCTGCTGCTGCTGCTGCTGGCTCTCTTTTCTTTTCTTCTGGATACCTCTTTTTTTGCACCAGCACCCTTCTTCGAAGGGTAATGTAGCTTTATATAGGAACATGGGCTTCGTATGGATCAAGCAATAGAACCCTACTGACATTCCATTGGTCCACGTGTTAGGGAATAGAAGCTTCCTTTCCTCGGATCACGTGCCTATCATTTGCCCCTTTATCCACGAGCCAGCCTTCTGCCATTTCAGAGGTCACGGGATCACTTTATCCTGTCAGTTAAGAGAATATTTCATTCGGCATCTTATATTGTATAGAACAATGTTTGCAGTGACTTAATATGGTATATACAAAGTATGCACAGACTTTGATGTACATATAGGAAAGTATGCACAGACTTATATATACGCATGATGCAAATTTTGCACTAACCTGCTACAGTGTGTACATCGACTATGAAGCATGAGTGAACAAGAGATGCATTGACCCTTACATATCTCGCTACAGTGAAAAGCACAGACTATCTATGCATGTTAACCAAACATTGCATTGAGTTTATAAATAGTGAATGCATAGGCTTCAGGTGCAAGGAAGACAAACAACATTGCACCGAGTATATGAATACTAAATGCACGAACTGGGAAAAGTGCACCGAGTACAAAGCCTTAAACAAAATATGCACCGACACTAGGCCACATGTGAGGCGCACAGTAAGACGCACCTCCTATATGCGTTAGAAAAAGATGAACCGAGGCAAACTTACACCGACCTCTATATGAGTAAGTGAAAGTATGCACTGAGTCAAAGTTTGCACTGACCTCAAAACAGTGATTGCACAGACCCTTACAATGCACTGACCTTGCTACATGCATTGACCTACACAATATTTGCACCGAGCTCCTATATGTTCACGGTCCTTCAGATGCTCAAGACAAAACTTGCACCGAGTTCATGTGAGCAAGAAGGAGAAGGTTTGCACGGACTTATGAAAGCCAAGACTTGAACTAGCACTGACTTAGTGTACGCGTGAGGTGCATTGACACATATGAATAGTTGTACCAGTCTCTATGCAAGACTTGTACAGAGACATTCACAAACATGCACATGTGCAGCAATTCATTCCATGTAATTCATCTATACAGCAATATGAGCATTGTATGCAACACACACTGTATGTAACAAAAACCCATGATGTATGCAATAAGCACATATGGAATCATAAACCACATATGACATCATACATATGACTCATAGTGTTTGTCATCCTCAAAACACAATATCCAACAAACTGTACTGCCACTCTTGCCATGCCTAGTTTCATTCTTTTGGGAGCATTTAGACTTTTGGGCTTCGAGCCTTTGAATGAGCTTTTAGCTTTGCCTTTAATTTTGCCCATTTTCTTTTATTTCTTTTCTTTCTTTTGCTTTTGTGAATGCAGAATAAGGTCATAACGGACTGCCCCTATTTGAGACCTCTCTTTTTTATCGGGATGTCTAGATCAGTTCTCACCCCCTTATTTACCACTTGTCCCTATTTTCAGCCGAAAGAGGAGAAAAACAAGGATTTTTACTTCCCTCTAGGCATGGCCAAGGGAGAAATGGTGTCGCGCAAGAAAGGAATACCCTACCACGGGGGGTCGTGTAGTGTGTGAGCATTGAACGAGGGACTTCCCTTCATGATCAAGTGGAGGAACACCCCGCCACCAGGCCGTTGCTGGCTCGACTCTATGGATAAAAATGTTTAAGATACAACCCGTTCCACGGATTACTTAATTCCTCACCCTCTGCGTTTACAAGACGATACGCGTTCCCAGGATACACCTCTTTAACTACAAACGGCCCTTCCCAATTGAGTTGTAGCTTAGACCTAGGACCTGCTGATCTAATAAATTTGCGTTTCAAAACCATGTTATCCACTTGAAATTTTCTTTCGATAACCTTCTTTTGAAAATGCCGTGAGACACGTTTTTTATAAACAGAGACGTGATTGGCCACGTTAAGCCTCTTCTCATCCAAGAGTTCTAGTTGGACTAATAACGCCTCTTGACGCTCGTCGAGATTAAGTTCTTTGTATAGCTACACTCTTAGGGAAGGGATCAAGATCTCGTACGGGAGTACCGCCTCCATCCCATAAGTGAGAGCAAAAGGAGTTTACCCAGTGGGAGTACGGACGGAGGTGCGATAAGCCCATAGAGCTTCTATCAATTTGTCGGCCCAATCAATAAATTTGTGTGACTCGCATGTTTTCTTAATGATTTTAACAAGGGTTTTGTTTGTGGCCTCGGCTTGGCCGTTGCCTTGAGGGTAGTATGGTGATGAATGATGCAATGAAATGTTGAATTTCTTATAGAGGTCCTGAAGTTCTTGAGACACAAATTGAGGTCTGTTGTCGGTGACGATATAGCTTGGCACTCCAAACCGTGAAATGATATTCTTGAGGATGAAGCGACATACTGTGGTAGCTTTGATTTCTGCATAGGCTTCAGCTTCTGCCCACTTGGTGAAGTACTCCGTAGCAGTTAAGATAAAAGATTTTTGTTTAACCTGGGAGTTCGGATCACTGAGTGGACCTACAATATCAAAAGCCCACATAGAGAGCGGCCAAGGAGCAGAGAGAGGATGGAGAGAGGAAGCAAGAGCATGGATTTTGTCGGCATGGAGTTGGCATTGGACGCACCAACAGACATAGGTGGAGCAGTCTTCTTCTAAGGTTGGCCAGTAATAGCCCTGCTTAAGAATCTTCTTCGCCAAGGCCTGACCATTGACATGTCCTCCACACTCGCTCAAGTGAGTTGCTTCAACAACTTTCCAGGCCTCATCGTCATCTAAACATCTCATAAGAACTCCGTTGAGAGCCCGCCTATACCACTCTCCTGCAACAATGGTGTATCTGGAGGCGACTTTTCTGATGGCCTTGCGCTGCTCGGCATTGGCCGTCTCTGGGAAGGATCCATCCTTACAATACTACTCTATTTCATGGTATCACGGCAATTCCTCCTCTTCTATAATCTCCTCAAGCTCAGCCAAAGAAACTTCTTTCAAATTCTCCCTTTCAACTTTCTTCTCTACAGATTTTCTAAGGTTGTCAAACCAGGTCTCCTGGAGGGAAGGAGCATCCAACCACTGGACCACGATGGTCTCAGTGGAACGATTGAGAGGGAAGGCAAGGGAGGAAGCAAGAGATGCTAACGCATCAGCGAGAATGTTCTGAGAACGAGGAGTGTGAATATAGATGAGCCAACGGAACTGTGATGACCCAGAGCTCCGGATACCGATATACCGATACCAAGAATCGGGGAAGCCACCCAAGAGGCTGATGAGGCCCCTGAAGGGTTAAAGGAGTTTGCTGAGGAGTTGCATAACAAATTGAGACCGCAGGCACGCAATATTAATTAGGACAGCAATTAATAAATAAATGTGGCAGGAATGTAAAATATCAGAGTGGTAAAATATATACAAAAGTCCATATTACAAAATAACAGAAGTCCATTGTACAACAACACGGGGCATACCCTGGCACAAAAGAACAAAAAGACAAACCGACAACAGCTGGCACTCTAACAACGGTCAGTACAACCATGAGAAGGATCGGCAGACGACTGGGGCGGCTCACCTGAAAGGAAAAAGGGTGAGTCACAGCCAGACTCAGTAGGGGTCACGCGGATCCCTACCTCACACTAAACAAGCAAGCAGGTAAATACAAAAGCAATTAGAGCATGCATTTAAATAAGAAACAGGCATATGCATGATTTAATAAATAAATAATAACAACATGAAAAAAATCTACCAATAGAATAAACCACTGCTAACCAAGTGAAGTGAGAGACAAAACAACCCACTAGAAGGACAAGACCAGATGCGTCCACCGATGACTTATACTGCGTCTCGGCAACTCACAAGTCTAGAACGCGACAAGCGAGAGGCGTAACTGGACCAAACCAAGTACTAGTCAGAGCAACACTCGTCAGTGCTAGTCCAAGTCTCCGACCACGTGTGCACACACTGACTCCTGCCTAGAGCCAGACCTATAGCTAGTCCCCCCCCCCCCGTTGGACGTAACGGTAACCGCAGGGGCCCACGATAACTAGCTTACAAACTGTTCATTGGGAACACCCCTCCACCTCTCCCGGGTGGGACGACACGCTCGGTCGCTGGGCTACGACTAGTGGTTCCATCACAAGGAAAGAGAAAGTAATTCCATCGGGATCTGATAACGAGCCATCATTCATAAAACAACTTAAACATGGCACATATATAACGTGGAATGCATTACAAATTGACCATGCATGCTTTTAAAAACTAGGGGAATGTGATGGTCTAGGGCTGCCGCGTCACAGGGTGTGACGGTCGAGGAAGGGTGCGCTATAGGTCGGTGACGCGTCCCCGGTGGGCCATCAGGTCCAGGCTGTAACGCGCCAAGACAGGGGCTTTACGCGAACGTAACGCGCCTCCCCTGAGCCGTTACACCCACGCGAAACTATAAAATTATCCACCGTTTCTAACGTTCAGACAGGGTGTGACACACGCCCGGAGGCGCGTCACGAAACCCTGACGGTCGCCCGATGAACCGTCAGGCCAACCGCCTTACCAGGTCAACTATAGTCACATGAAATGTAACGGTCGTGGGCTCGACCGTTACACAAACTGTGACGCACCTACTTAGGTCCGTCACAGTACTGTAACGCGTCCCATGAGGGCTGTTACCAATGTGACGGCTCCTGGTAGGACCGTCACACTGTCTGGGTTACGGACGGGTTAGGTTCAAAACCGAACTCCCTCCTGGTCGAGCTGGATCGACGGGAAAACATGGAAAAGCTGTAAAACCTGCCAAACCATACCATTCTACAACTAATCTATACATCAAAACATAAAAATGATGCCCATGAAGTGATTTTCAAGAATTTATGGCTAAATTACAGTAACATGTGATTTTCATGGAAATCGAGGAAAACGACATCAAACGGACGCGCATGTGATGCCAATGCGATCCTAGCGAGACAAGGATTCCATCCCCCTACCTTAATCGCGACGAAAACCCAGTTTGGGCCCCATGCATGCAAGGAGTCGCCGCGGCTCCTCTCGCCCCATCTCACCCCCACGCCTCACGAACCGTGACGAGGTCAGCACCTACGCGTTCCTCACGAAGAGCCGGTTCCAATGACACCTCCCACGCCTCGATCCGCGGCCGATGGCGCCGAAACCGAGAGAGAGGGAGAATGAGAGCGCGTGAGAGAGAGAGAGGGTGAGAGAGAACGAGTGAGGGAGACAGAGTTCGATGGGGAGAGAGAGAGAGAGATATATATATATATAAATTATTATTATTATTATTATTTTTGAAAACTTAACTCTACCAAATTCCAATAAATGCCAAATGAATGCCTAAAAATCCGCAAAAATAGCCAAAACGATCAGGACAAAGCCTAGATCCGAACTGCTATGGATCCGCTAAGGCACGAGCGCTACAGTCCCTCCCTCCTTAAAGAAATTTCATCCTCGAAATTTAAACAAAAGGCGAAAGGAGGCAACTGCAAAATTAAAGCATACCTTGGAAATAAAAGGCTGACTTCCCGCGTGGCATAAAATAGACTCACTTGTATCTGTAGTCAACCACGGCACCATACAATTCCAGCCAGTCCATGCCTAGAATAGCGTCATATTCGGTCAATTTCAATGCATAAAGCTTCACAGGCATCTGCTGATTGTTGACGACAATAGGAGAATCTTCCAGGCACACCGGAGTGGACATGAAATCTCCAGAGGGTAACTCCACGAGAAAATTACAGGACACTTCGGTCATTGGCTCCCTAATGCAAGCAAGAAAATCCTCGGACACAAAAGAATAAGTTGCACCAGAATTGAAAAGAACATGAGCTGGACGACCGAAAATCGAAACCGTACCTTCTACTAGATTAGCTGCCACAGCTTCCGCACGAGTGATGTAAGTGACCCTGCCTCTCGGAGGATGGCCGGCTGCAGAAGACTGCTGGGAAGGAACTGGAGCAGGTAGATAAGACGGCTGAAGTTGAGGCGGTGGAGGAAGGTGAAACTGGGGCTGCTACGGCTGGGTAACTTGCGAGAACTGCACCGGTTTCGGCCTCAGCGGATAGTCCCGAACTACGTGACCCGGCTGATCACAGCGGTAACAGACGATCGGCAAAGAACACGGCACGCCTGGATGACTGCCACCACACTTCAGACACAGACGCTGCTGACTGCCTGAAAAATCTTGGCGCGGTCGAACAGAAGGAACGGATAGCTGACTTGAATCGGGAGACGCCGAATGCTCAAACTTCCTCTTCGAGTTCTTATTCTTGAATTGCCGGAAATGGGAGTCAGGAGAAGAAGAAACACCGCTGACAGTAGGAACGGCAGAAGGAACTCCTGGGATAGACGGCTGGTAAGTTGGCTAAAACTGCACAGTCGGTTGCACCATCCTTGCCTGAGAAAGCCCTCGAGTCCTCGCCATTTCCATCTCCACTGCAACAGCTGCTTGGTACGCTGAATCCAACTCAGACACTCGGGTAGCGAACAACGGCAGGCTCAATTCTGCTTTCAATCCGCGCAGAAACTGCTGAGTCTTCATAGCTTCGTCAGCAAAAATATGGGGTGCGTACATGCCCAATTTGATGAACTTATCTCGGTACTGCAACACAGTCATATCACCTTGCGTCAGCTCTAGAAACTGGTACATCTTCGCTAACTTGAGGCAGGCTGGAGTGTAAGCACGCTCGAAAGTAGCAACGAACTCAGCCCAGGTGATTTGCCGAAGCGGACGGGAACGGAAGGCAACCTCCCACTCTGTAGTCCACCATGTGCGTGCGGTACCTTGAAGCTGATAAGTAGCCAACATGACTCTCTCATCATCCGCGCACTCCATAGATTGGAACACGCACTCAGTGGCATCAAGCCACTATCTAGCTGCCTCCGGATCTGATTGACCCTCGAAAGTCGGTGGGTGGAACAGCAGGAATTCCTTTAACGCTCTACCACGACCACCGGGCACTTCTTCACATGGAGCAGGGTTGACAGAAGCTGGCACAGCTAGGGCAGAGGAAGTGCCACTCTCCTCCCGAAGAGCCTGAGCCTTCTTTCATCCACGAGGCAACATCTTGAATCTAGGAAACACAAAACACACGATAACGAAAACCATCAGCAATCACGAGAAACATCCTAAGCCAGCAATAGACGACTCAGTGGACTTGCTCTGGACCAGCGTGAGTTCCAATTCCTAATACAAATCCCCAACACAGCTCTATTACCAACTGTGACGACCCAGAGCTTCGGATACCGATATACCGATACCAAGAACTGGGGAAGCCACCCAAGAGGCTGATGAGGCCCCTGAAGGGTTAAAGGAGTTTACTGAGGAGTTGCATAACGAATTGAGACCGCAGGCGCGCAATATTAATTAGGACAGTAATTAATAAATAAATGCGGAAGGAATGTAAAATATTAGAGTCGTAAAATATATACAAAAGTCCAGATTACAAAATAACAGAAGTCCACTGTACAACAACACGGGGCATACCCCGGCATAAAAGAACAAAAAGACAAACTGACAACTGTTGGCACTCTAACAACGGTCAGTACAACCACGAGAAGGACCGGCGGACGACTGGGGCGGCTCACCTGAAAGGAAAAAAAGTGAGTCACAGTCAGACTCAGTAGGGGTCACGCGGATCCCTACCTCACACTAAACAAGCAAGTAGGCAAATACAAAAGCAATTAGAGCATGCATTTAAACAATAAACAGGCATATACATGATTTAATAAATAAATAATAACGACAGGAAATAAATCTACCAATAGAATAAACCACTGCTAACCAAGTGAAGTGAGAGACGGAACAACCCACTAGAAGGACAAGACCAGATGCGTCCACCGACGACTTATACTACATCTCGGCAACTCGCAAGTCTGGAACGCGACAAGCGAGAGGCGTAACAGGACCAAACCAAGTACTAGTCAGAGCAACACTCGTCAATGCTAGTCCAAGTCTCCGACCACGTGTGCACACACTGACTCCTGCCTAGAGCCAGTCCTCTAGCTAGTCCCCCCCCCCGTTGGACGCAACGGTAACCGCAGGGGCCCACGGTAACTAGCTTACAAACCGTTCATTGGGAACACCCCTCCACCTCTCCCGGGTGGGATGACACGCTCGGTCGCTGGGCTACGACTAGTGGTTCCATCACAAGGAAAGAGAAAGTAATTCCATCGGGATCTAATAGCGAGCCATCGTTCATAAAACAACTTAAACATGGCACATATATAACGTGGAATGCGTTAGAAATTGACCATGCATGCTTTTAAAAACTAGGGGAATGTGACGGTCTAGGGCTGTCGTGTCACAGGGTGTGACGGTCGAGGAAGGGTGCGCTACAGGTCGGTGACGCGTCCCCGGTGGGCCGTCAGGTCCAGGCTGTAACGCGCCAAGACAGGGGCGTTACGCGAACGTAACGCGCCTCCCCTGAGCCGTTATATATGCCCACGCGAAACTATAAAATTATCCATAGTTTCTAACGTTCAGACAGGGTGTGACGCACGCCCGGAGGCGCATCACGGAACCCTGACGATCGCCCGACGGACCGTCAGGCCAACCGCCTTACCAGGTCAACTATAGTCACATGAAATGTAACGGTCGTGGGCTTGACCGTTACACAAATTGTGATGCACCTACTTAGGTCCGTCACAGTACTGTAACAGGTCCCATGAGGGCCGTTACCAATGTGACGGCTCCTGGTAGGACTGTCACACTGTCTGGGTTACGGACGGGTTAGGTTCAAAACTGAACTCCCTCCCGGTCGAGCCGGATCGACGGGAAAACATGGAAAAGCTGTAAAACCTGCCAAACCATACCATTCTACAACTAATCTATACATCAAAACATAAAAATGATGCCCATGAAGTGATTTTCAAGAATTTACGGCTAAATTACACTAACATAGGATTTTCATGGAAATCGAGGAAAACGACATCAAACGGGCGCGCATGTGATGCCAATGCGATCCTAGAGAGACAAGGATTCCATCCCCCTACCTTAATCGCGACGAAAACCGAGTTTGGGCCGCATGCAAGCAAGGAGTCGATGCGGCTCCTCTCACCCCATCTCACCCCCACGCCTCACGAACAGCGACGAGGTCAGCACCTATGCGTTCCTCTCGACTAGCCAGTTCCTATGACACCTCCCACGCCTCAATCCGCGGCCGATGGCGCTGAAACCGAGAGAGAGGGAGAATGAGAGCGCGTGAGAGAGAGAGAGGGTGAGAGAGAACGAGTGAGGGAGATGATAGGGTGCAAGGCCTGGATACAGAGGGGGGGTGAATGTATCCGGTCTAAAAATCACCCAATTAAAACTTTAATGCTCAAGTATGCGGAATAAGAAGCAGTTGATGAAATGTGCTGAAAATACTTAGAAGCAACTCAGCAAGACAGCACAAATCTATTAGCTCTCACACGCTCCTAAGCAAACATCTAAAGATCGCAGCAGAGAGAATAACATATAAGGAAAAACACACCACAAGAGAACACCAAGATTTTTTAGGTGGTTCGGTCCAAAGACCTACGTCCACCCCTCACTCCAAACCGGAGTGAGGCTTCCACTAGCTAGGCTAGAAACTGCAGACTCAGTCTGCAACAAATTGCTGCCACACAGCTTGACCAGGGGAACAACCTCCCATCTTCCTCCCAACCAGAGGGACACCCCAAGTGACTCCCAGCCACTTGGAAACCAGAGACGCAAGTCTCTCTTCCTCCAGACCAGGAGGGAACACCTAGTCTTGCAACCACAAGACCAGAACCGGAGGATCAATCCTCCCTTCCTCCAAACCGGAGGAAAACCTAGAGACCTAAGTCTCTCTTCCTCTGAAACCCAGAGGGAAGCACAGGTGACACCAAGCCACCTGCAAACTAGAGGTCTCGGACCTCTCTTCCTCCCAACCGAAGGGAACCCGACCCGACCTCACACAAGAGAGTCGGAAGAACAACTGTTGAAGGTTTTAAAAAGAAAAACAAAAAACGCAGCAACAGAAAGCTGAAAAGATAAAATCAAATGTGGCACTCGCAGGAGCTGGCTGGCCTGGATTTGATCCACGGTCCAGCAGGAACTTCTTCTACTGCTTCTCTCTTTCTCCCAGCACGAACTCTCTTTTCTTCTTCTTCTTCTTTCTAACTTCTTCTTCTTCTCACTGCTTCTGCCTTCTCCTTCTTCTCACTTTTTTCTTCTTCGTCTTCTCTATTCTCTATCGATCTGGCTCTCAGCTTTCTCTATCTCTTCTTTCTCTTCTGCACTTCTTCTCTTAGCTCTGGCTGCTTCTACTTCAGTCACTCTCTGCCCTCACACCTTCTTCATAGGAAGAAGACACATATATATAGCAGCAGTAGATTAGGGCGGCGTGTGCTTTCCACGATTCCCGCCCAAATGCTTCAGTCCACGTGGAGGCTCCTCTGTATCTCGGATCACGTGCCAGATGCCAGCCTCGTATCACGTGCCCACTCTGCATAGGCTCCACGAACAGTATAACGACACGAGGTACATAAAATGACTACAGCACGAGATAAAAAGAAAAACGACACGAGGTACATACAGTATCAAGGCTAACACTACAAAGAGAACGACACGAGGTCAGATGAAAACAGCACGAGGTGAGAGGAAATAACATGGAGTAAAACGGTAGAAAAACACGCGATCAGAGGAAACCTGGACGAAGATAGAAAGAAGCAACACGAAGACATAAAAACAACACGAAGACACAAATACAAAAATAACATGAAGACTCAAACACAAAAATAACACGAAGACATAAAAACAACAACACGAAGACACAAACACAGAGACAACACGAAGACATTAAAAAATGACTCAAAGACGAGGACGACACGGGCTGAAAACAACTCGAAGACGAAAACAGAAATCGACACGAAGTGTGGTCAAAAAGCAAGAAAGACACGGGGTCTTGGAAGAAACAACACGAATACAGAAGACTTGAAGACATAGAGGTGACACAGATGGAGCGACACGAGGTGGCACAGAAAGCAGCACGCGGTGCTGTAGTGTTCAGCACGTGATGGAACAAATAACGACACTAAAGCTCATAGTGTTTGTCAACCTCAAAACATGTAAAGACTCAACAATTGAAAGTCTGAAGGCGATGTGCAGACTTCAGCTAAGCAGACCACAATCTAATGTATAGACTTCCGGTGTGAATGAAATGATGTACATACTTTGATTCCAAAATGCGATGTATAGACTTTATGAGAAGGCAACTGAACACTGTACACACTTCCAACGTACAGACTTCATATGAACAGTCCAATGTGCATACTTTCCTTCGATGCATCTACAGTGCAATGTATTGGCTTGACAAACATTATGCAATGTATGGACTTTGATGAATGGCCCAATGTATGGACTTCGCGAGCAAGATGCAATGCTGACTGATGTATACACTTGGCAAATAGAGTGATGCATGAACTACCCTGTACAGACTTTAAGACTTAATGAGCAACAAAAAGTAGACAAAGCAGCATGGCGTCAACCCAGCTGATCCACTGCGTCAACGCAGCAAGTAAGCCATCAACTACTGCGTCAACGCAGTGTCCTTATGGCGTCAACGCAGCTAGTGAACAGACAGCCAATGCGTCAACCCAATCTCCAACTGCGTCAACGCACTCATTGCACAAAACCCATATTAATGAAAGACAGACATGCAGACATGGTGAGTGTACAATCTATGCCATGCTCACAGTTAAGTTGTTTTGTGTACCAAGTTCTGAATGAAGTAAACACATATGACATCAATTTGTCATCATCAACACATGTAAACTATATCATCATCAAAACATAAGAAAACACATATGACATCAAACATATGAGAGTCATAGTGTTTGTCATCATCAAAACACAATATCCAACAATCTAGCCATATTCATGAATAGCTATTCAAGCAAACAATCAGATATTCAAGCAGTCAAACAGTCAGCACACCTCAGTGTGACTCATGGTGTGTCAGCCATCATCAAAACCACACAGGGGCACAACAATCTCCCCCTTTTTTATGATGGCAACACTATGAGTTACACTGACTCAGATTAGATTCTTCTCCCCCTTTGCCTTCATCAAAAAAATGAAATAGGGAAACAATTCAGTAAAGCACAGGAAAGTTATACTTCCCTTTGGATTGTTGATGGTTCGAAGGAGGCCTTTTCTTTGGAGACATCTATCTTCCAAATGAATCCTTTCAAGAGCTTCTCCCCCTTTGACTTCAGCAAAAAGACATGAGTTGAAGAGGAAACAATAAGACTGTATAAAAAGAGTGAAATAAAAGCTCCCCCTTTTGACCAATCTGCCCCTTTTGTCAAACAACTTATGCAGTGATGCATATGCAACCAATACTCCCCCTTTGACATGGCAGAAGATATAGAGCAAATGCTGACAAACAACATGATCAGACAATCTAGCACATTGTCCCCTTATGCAAATAGTCTCTCAAGCAGACCAGAGAATCTTGCCCTTATGATCTATGATGCAAGAGAAATCCACAAGGATGAACTCTGGTTACCCAAAAACTGCAAGAACACATGATAAACTGAGAGAAGTGCTTCTCAAAAATGACAACCAGTCTAATACCACTGAATCAAAACACAGTGATAAAGAGCCATAAGATGAGCAGATTCAATATTTAGTGAAAATTGAGATATTGAACTTTTCAGCAAGATACTAACTTCATAGAACAAAATTTTTAAGTTCTAGAGTCCTCCATTATAAAAGCTTATGAAACCTTGATTTTCAGATATGGTTTAAGAATGATGTAAACAAGTTTTTCAAAAAGAATTGTACTCATATCTGAACCAGCTCTTAATAAAAAAAGAACTACAAGCTCATATAAAATTCTAGTTCAACCAACTTTGATGGGGACATCACCTCCCATGCCCACGTTCACAGCTCGTCTCCTCGCCCCGGTTGCATCCATAATGTTCTAGTCATTTAATTTTGAGTCCTATGTAATTTTTATTTGAGTCATTTGATGTATTTTCCCTTTTATTTGAGTCATGTTCCTAGGTCTTGTGTTCATTTTCCTAAGTTTGAGTGTCATCAGGTTGTCTAGTTAGCTATTGGGCCCAATTCATTATTGAGTCAATTGTCAGGGACTTTTGTAGAAATGTGGGTTTCCTATATATAGGACCCCATTCCCCCCATTCCAACTTAATGAATCAATGAATGAAAAAAACTTGCCATTTTGAGAGTTTACACTTCATATCTAGTGGAGAGATTCCATTTTTTGGGTGAGAAACCCTAGGGGAGATATTCTCCACCCTTCCCTCTCTTAATCTCTTTTTTTCACTCCACTTTCTCTCTCCTCAACACCCAAATTCGAATTTTCTTCTCTCTCCTCCCTTCCCAACCACCTCCACTCCCCACCTACCCCATTTAAGCCTCTTCCCATTCCCCACAACCCTCATCAATACTCCACCCCTTCCTAAGACCCCCTCCACCAATCCTCTCCTCACCATCCAACCCCCAACTACCCCTCCCACTTTCCCAAGCACCCCTTCCCTTCCCCAACACAACCCCTCCATTCCCAAGATAAAAAATTAACCCCACCCTTAAACCTATTTTCGAATATCCTTTCCCTCTCTCCATTCCAACCAAATTCGTAGCCCCCACTACCACCATCTATTGGACCCTCTTCCAGACCTTATTCTCCACCTCCCACACCTTAGAACACCCCCTCCAAGACCCCCTTACCACCAGGGGTCACTCCCACACTCATCTACCCCCTTCCCCTTCTTCTTTCTTGGTCATTGGAAGCTACTTCGAAGTTACAGTTTGCTGTCTAGAGGTTACAGATGAACCAGCAACTTGCAATGGCCACCACGACTTCCTCCGGACGAGTTTGAAGACCCAAGGGCTATCGTCGGAAGCGTCTACCAGTCTCCTTCGCAACAGAAGTGGTTTCATCTTCTTCCGATCTCCGAGCCGTCCAGGAGTCCATTCTCCCACAACTGCACAGTTCTGCCTCGGCTGAGGACCTGAGCCAGATTAGAAGCTCTGCCACGATGAACCCCGAAGGAATCCATCCACGAGTTCTTCTTCAAAGTTCTTCATCGCCCAGTCTACTTCCAGAATCAAGAAATAGAACTTCATTCGGCGTTCGTGATCCAGAGTTCTCATTTTTCTCCCTCAGCTACGCAGATCTTCTACTCATAGTCTGCACCGACCAGTCACCATTGTTCTGCATCCTCTAGTCGTCTCCGACATCGTTTGGCTTCCCCGTCAGTTTTGATGCGAAGAGGACTCGTCCACAATTCCAACAACTCTGACGGCGCTTGATTCCGAGGTTGGGAGCTTCCGGGGCGTTTTCTGCAATCTGCTGTTAGAAGTCTGCAACTGCAGGTCTGAGAATCTGAAGCTCTGTTCAAACCTCCATCCTGGTCAGCAGCGGCTCCATAAGAAATTGAAGAAATTCTGAGGCATTTCCTTCCCAGCTACGAAGATTTCCTCACCAGTCTGATCATCAGCGAAATTCTTGAGCGAGTTCTACAGCAGCAACCCCGTCTACCTGTCCCTGTTCGGAGAGAGCAGGCAGAACCGGTGACTTCATCGTTCCATGCTTTTAACCATAGTTTCCCCTCCCCGCTTGGCCGGCTGAAGGCCCCTCCCTGTGCGGAGGTAATTTTGGTTGTAATATCCCTTAACCCCCACCCCAAGATCCCCCTCCTATGAGAGGTGTAGTGTTGTAACTTGTTTGGGCAGGTCAAGCTACCCCGGCACGGCGTGTGGGGATCCACCAGCCTCCCCGCTCGCCCTCGTCTCCGACCGGGACCGGTTTCTTCAAACCGGTCGAGTAAGTGCTCAAACCTTCACTCCATTTAGTGCTTGTCATTCAATATTTATTCTTAATTCCGCTGGTTATGCGAGTGAGAGCCCGGTCCTCAAGCCCCGTTGTCTTGAGTGATCACCGTGGGAGAAGTACATCCGGTGCCTTTGGCACTTTGTCGGCCCCCTTGAATTGGGCATCCATACCCATTGGGAATCTCATCTTGGCCTTGCTGGCCCTCTACCAGCAAGGGCCCAACCCCTCAATCTCACCTTGGCATTGCCAAGTTATCCCGGGCTTGGGTGAGTGTCGATAGAGCGGTGGCCCAATTCAGCCCATTTGAATGCGATTGTGCTTGCTTGCATTAGGTCCGAGGTTGTGTCACATTAATTGGTATCAGAGCAAGTCATTGACTTGTCTCTACAAGTCAAGTCCTATGGCATGCTTGCATTGGAGTCATCATCAATCCAACCCTTGCATTGATCCCCCCCATCATCATGGCCACCTCCTACTTAGCCTACTCACCACCCATGGACTTCATCCTAGATAGGGATATTACCTTTGACGGATCACGTTCTAGTGACTATCTTAGGTGGGAGGCTACCATAGAAAAGTACTTTGAAAAGACTTGGGTATATGGATCCGCGAGAGTCCGACGGGCCAAGGGACGGTTTCGGGGTCAAGCCAAGAGTAAGTGGGAACACATAGAGGGATTAAGAAGGGTTAGGAGGCAAGAGCCCATTTCCTTATGGGATGATATGAAGGTTGAACTTAGGAAGATC
Source organism: Amorphophallus konjac (assembly GCA_022559845.1). Lineage (NCBI taxonomy): Eukaryota > Viridiplantae > Streptophyta > Magnoliopsida > Alismatales > Araceae > Amorphophallus > Amorphophallus konjac. Next base: position 224,076,341 of record CM040123.1, on the reverse strand, counting down.
TACATCCCCAAATATTCCCACCCCTTCTACTCAAACACCCCTAGCCTGAGGTGCACTACCACTCCTCCATCCCCACCCGATCAACTTGATACCACCTTTAGGCCTCCTCCCCCACCACTCCCAACAAATCACTTCTCCACCATCATAACTTCACTTCGCAACCAAGTCCTCTCCCTTAAGGCCCAAATAAACCAAACATCCACCTCTCCACCAAATCCCTTAAGGGTCCCCACACTCCAACCAAAACCCCCTTCCGCAAACCTCACTATCCAAACTCAATTGGCCCCCACTTTCCCCCCTCCACAACTGGCCGATCCCAAGGGGAAGAGACCCCTAACCAACCCAGTTTTCCCAATAAGGACTACCACTCACCCTATTCTCACCATTCAAACCCAAGTGGACCCCATTTCCATCCCTCCACCTAGAACCATGTCGGCCACCATCACCCAACCCAAATCCCATCACCCGACCCACCTTCCACTTCCAACCCCAATCCTATCCCAACCTAAGCCTCCAATACTTCCACTCTCAAACCCCACACTACCAATCCCAAACCAAGTTTCCCTTTACCCTTCACCCCGGGAGCACCACACACCAACCCTCATCACCCCAAAAGATCCTCTCACCTCCTTGGTAGAAGAACTCATACCCAATTCAATAGTTGAGGACACTCCAAACCCACTCCCCACCTTGGAGGAAACCCAAGTCCAAGTTGAGAAAGAAACATCACACGATGGTCCTCACCTTACATCACCCTCTCTAGTTGGGACCAAGCTCATCTTAGGAGAACCCATTGTTAGTTGGCTAAAGGAGAGCCCAATTAGAGAGATCCGGGCCCATGTTTTCCCTCCCATAGAACAAGACCTTCCCTTAGTGCCCTTCTTCTCCTATCACACCACAATCCAAGCATCCTATCAAGTGGAGACCTTAGAGCACCTTCTCAAGGGAATAGCATGGCAATTAGAGATGACTAGCATGTTGACCCCTATGGTAGAACAACCTAGGAGCCTTAGCCTCCTACACCTATGCATAGGGTCTATCACCTCAGTTTGCACCATTGGTTGCTACACTAGCGACCCCCTTCTATTCCTCCCTATACCGGATGAGCCCAACCTTCTCCTCGGTTTAGAACTTCTTATCTCGGGTAGAAAGTCAAGCCCTCCACTCATGGCTAACCCACTTGCCAAGAACATTGGCCCAACTATCATGGAGAAGGATGACTTAGCACCTTTTGAGTATCTTGAGGACATGGAGTTCCTCCCCCTAGGTAACTCATTTTATGATCCATATGATCCATTCCAATGGGAGTCAAGAGACTCGTGTAACCCAAACACTTTATCCACCACCCACCTTTCCCTAAACCAACTCATAATGTTTGACCCAATTCACTCCATCTTAGACCCGGGTTACACCTTGGGAGCCATGATCTTGAGCCACATATCCCTAGGTAATAAGGTTGTGCCCCACCCCATGATGACCACCTTCTTAGATCTATTCGATCCTTTCCAATGGGAGTTCAAAGGTTGTCCCACACCTATACACATGGAAGTCACCTTTGGGAAAAGCATGCATGTGTCTAGGCTTACCATACCCCTTGGCATGAACACTATGTTGGGTCCATTCATTCATATCACTCACGTGTCAAGTAGAAAGTATGAGTGGTCCATATTCGGATGTCATGGTCCACCTTCATTCATCATGGGTCTTAAGCATGTCAAAGGCATCTACGGATGTCCGGGTCCCCCAATATTTATCACTAATTTGCATGATAGGGCCACCTACGAGTGCCCCGGCCCACCTAGGCTAACCAAAGTCTACACTGCATCATTACACGATAGGTCTACTTTTGGTTGCCCAGGTCCACCCATCACCCCTAGAATGTCTGCATTCACAACATTGCATAAAGAGATCCGCAAGCACATTACCAAGAAGAATGTGACTTATAAAAGGCAGGCCGACTCTCATCGACGTCACCAAGAATTCCATGAGGGTGACTTTGTGATGGTAAGGACGGAGAGGCTCTCCCCGGGAGCCAACTCTAAACTGAGGCCACGTGGGGCTGGTCCCTTCCAGGTCTTGAGGCGCATTGGTGCAAATGCCTACGAGTTAGATCTCCCTGAGGAGTATGGAATAAGTCCCACATTCATTGTCGCCGACCTAGTGCCATATAAGAGACCCACGGTGATACCTAGTGAGGATATTGAGCCTATTCCCTCTGTTGAGAGAGCACCCACCCGTGAGGAGAGTCCACCAGCCAAGAGAGCCCAGCGTGAGCACATTGAACGAATATTGGATGAACATGTCACTACCACCAGGAGCAAGGTATACGAGCGCTATCTCGGCAGGTGGATAGATCGGTCTCGTTCGGAAGACTTGAGGGAAGTACCACTTCAACACCCTCTGAGGAGGGAAGGACACTTACTCGACGGAGTCGAGTTCTTCGCACCCCGAGAGTATGATGGGGACATCACCTCCCATGCCCACGTTCACAGCTCGTCTCCTCGCCCCGGTTGCATCTGGAATGTTCTAGTCATTTAATTTTGAGTCCTATGTAATTTTTATTTGAGTCATTTGATGTATTTTCCCTTTTATTTGAGTCATGTTCCTAGGTCTTGTGTTCATTTCCCTAAGTTTGAGTGTCATCAGGTTGTCTAGTTAGCTATTGGGCCCAATTCATTGGGCTTGGCCCAAGGGCTCTCCCCTACCCCCTCGGTTATTTGTCATTGAGTCAATTGTCAGGGACTTTTGTAGAAATGTGGGTTTCCTATATATAGGATCCCATTCCCCCCATTCCAACTTAATGAATCAATGAATGAAAAAAACTTGCCATTTTGAGAGTTTACACTTCATATCTAGTGGAGAGATTCCATTTTTTGGGTGAGAAACCCTAGGGGAGAGATTCCCCGCCCTTCCCTCTCTTAATCTCTCTTTTTCACTCCACTTTCTCTCTCCTCAACACCCAAATTCAAATTTTCTTCTCTCTCCTCCCTTCCCAACCACCTCCACTCCCCACCTACCCCATTTAAGCCTCTTCCCATTCCCCACAACCCTCATCAATACTCCACCCCTTCCCAAGACCCCCTCCACCAATCCTCTCCTCACTATCCAACCCCCAACTACCCCTCCCACTTTCCCAAGCACCCCTTCCCTTCCCCAACACAACCCCCCCATTCCCAAGATAAAAAATTAACCCCACCCTTAAACCTATTTTCGAATATCCTTTCCCTCTCTCCATTCCAACCAAATTCGTAGCCCCCACTACCACCATCTATTGGACCCTCTTCCAGACCTTATTCTCCACCTCCCACACCTTAGAACACCCCCTCCAAGACCCCCTTACAACCAGGGGTCACTCCCACACTCATCTACCCCCATCCCCTTCTTCTTTCTTGGTCATTGGAAGCTACTTCGAAGTTGCAGTTTGCTGTCCAGAGGTTGCAGATGAACCAGCAACTTTTAGCGGCCACCACGACTTCCTCCGGACGAGTTTGAAGACCCAAGGGCTATCGTCGGAAGCGTCTACCAGTCTCCTTCGCAACAGAAGTGATTTCATCTTCTTCCGATCTCCGAGCCGTCCAGGAGTCCATTCTCCCACAACTGCGTAGTTCTACCTCGGCTGAGGACCTGAGCCAGATTAGAAGCTCTGCCACGATGAACCCCGAAGGAATCCGTCCGTGAGTTCTTCTTCAAAGTTCTTCATCGCCCAGTCTACTTCCAGAATCAAGAAATAGAACTTCATTCGGAGTTTGTGATCTAGAGTTCTCATTTTTCTCCCTCAGCTACGCAGATCTTCTACTCATAGTCTGCACCGACTAGTCGCCATTGTTCTGCATCCCCTAGTCTTCTCCGACATCGTTTGGCTTCCTCGTTAGTTTTGCTGTGAAGAGGACTCGTCCACAATTCCAACGACTCTGACGGCGCTTGATTCCGAGGTTGGGAGCTGCTAGGGCGTTCTCTGAAATCTGCTGTTAGAAGTCTGCAACTACAGGTCTAAGAATCTGAAGCTCTGTTCAAACCTCCATCCTGGTCAGCAGCAGCTCCATAAGAAATTGAAGAAATTCTGAGGCATTCCCTTCCCAGCTACGAAGATTTCCTCACCAGTCTCATCATCAGCAAAATTCCTGAGCGAGTTCTACAACAGCAACACCGTCTACCTGTCCCTGTTCGAAGAGAGCAGGCAGAACCGGTGACTTCATCGTTCCATGCTTTTAACCATAGTTTCCCCTCCCCGCTTGGCCGGCTGAAGGCCCCTCCCTGTGCGGAGGTAATTTTGGTTGTAATATCCCTTAACCCCCACCCCAAGATCCCCCTCCTGTGAGAGGTGTAGTGTTGTAACTTGTTTGGGTAGGTCAAGCTACCCCGGCGCGGCGTGTGGGGATCCACCCGCCTCCCCGCTCGCCCTCGTCTACGACCGGGACCAGTTTCTTCAAACCGGTCGAGTAAGTGCTCAAACCTTCACTCCATTTAGTGCTTGTCATTCAATATTTGTTCTTAATTCCGCTGGTTATGCGAGTGAGAGCCCGATCCTCAAGCCCCGCTGTCTTGAGTGATCACCGTGGGAGAAGTACATCCGGTGCCTTTGGCACTTTGTCGGCCCCCTTGAATTGGGCATCCATACCCATTGGGAATCCCATCTTGGCCTTGCTGGCCCTCTACCAGCAAGGGCCCAACCCCTCAACCTCACCTTGGCATTGCCAAGTTACCCCGGGCTTGGGTGAGTGTCAATAGAGCGGTGGCCCAATTCGGCCCATTTGAATGCGATTGTGCTTGCTTGCATTAGGTCCGAGGTTGTGTCACATCAAACTTCCATCTTACTTAGTTTAATTTCCATGACAGTTTTAGGAGATACATAAGAGAATGCAACAGAATTTTACATTGTTCTTTCAGAATTTGATTTACACTTGTTCTTAATTTTCTTTTTAAATGAACAATTTTGGTTTATCAACACCTTTTGACATGGGGAAACACCTTGATCAGAGACCCGAATCCCCAGTTACTCAGTGTGACAACCGTATTGCTTCTCCCATTTTGGAGAACAGAGGTAGCATTGGAAGTATCTTTGGCATGAGGATACACCTTGATTAGAGGCCAGAATCCCCAGTTACTCAATACAACAATGCCATTGCTCTGCCAAATTTTCACAGTATTTTCAATCATTTCTTTAAGCAGAGTTAACCATGGTACTTCATGACACAATCCTTTGGACAGGTTTCTCAGTAACCACAGTTATTGCTCTGTCCATGATTCAGAAAAAGTTAAGTGTTTAAGAAAAATCACATACACTATATATCTCAGTCAACAAAGACAAGGATATCAACTTTTCAGATGTCAGAAGCTCTTAATTGAATTTACATGAAGCAGACAGTTAAAGTTTATTAAGAGATTGAATCAGATATTTCCAAGTTCCTTGTGTCCAAACAGGAGTACATAAGACTTAAACCAGTTCCAGTTAACAAATGTTCTTAAGCATGTATAATGGAAGGTTCCTCATTAAAGATGTTTTAAAATTTATGAAGTAGTATTCATACTGAAGGTTTAATTCATATCTCAGCTTAGTAACTCAAGAGAGCTGACTGATATTTCAACAGACAGCATGGATTCTAAAAAATTTCAGCAAAGAATCTGCCCTTGAGTAAAGAAGTTCAGACTTGACTGGATTGAAGTGAAGCTCTCCTTCAGCAGATTTAGGAGAGGCAGACAGATGCTTATAAAGTATGAATTCAGATTTTGAACAACTTCAGAAGCAGTCAAGAAAGATCTTTTGATACCACTTTCATGATGGAATCACTGACACTATAGAATTGACAAGATGAATCAAGTAGGTGGATAGGAAGAGTTCAGATAAAAACATAACTGAATGGTTTAAGCATGCTCCCCCTATCTATATACAGTGATATGCTATGCAATGATTCCCTCTAACTAAAAATACTGAATCAACCTATATGTCATGCAGACACTGTAGATGATGAATGACTATGCAACAACTGATTTAACATGCTATGCAGTAAATCTAAAGACAGTTGAGTGATTTCAGATGTATGAATAATGCTCCCCCTAAATGTATGCATTCAATCTATCTTTTTGGCATTTTCAATGATAGTGTGTCAAGTGCATGATTAGGCAATACTCATATATGCACTCAGCTCAAAGTACAAACAAGAAAGCCCACAAAGCTCAATGTAAGAGTCAAACCAAACAAAAAGCATGTATGCATGAAACTATGACTTATCAGATCAACCATAAATTTCATTTGAACAGATTTGAGAAATTTACCTGAATGGGGTTTTATCAACTTGGGTGCCTTAGTTTAGTTCCCCCTTTTTATTCTTCAGCTTCCAAGGCACACCTGCAAGTTAGCACACTATCTTGCATGGGCAGGTACCCAAACAGTCTTGGGTCCTGCATGGTTAATAGTGACACCTTTGGTAGGTGTTCTAAACAACCTTTTCGCATTTAGGTCATCAGATCTCATCAGATGGCAATTATTCATTGAATGACCTAATACACCACAATAATAGCAAGAGGCAGCAGATTTCAGATTTGTTTTATGTACATTCTGATTAGCATGAGTTCTATGTGCATTTGCATGAAATTTTCTGTTAACAGAATTAAGATTCTGCTAACCAACATAAGCCAGCCAACAGTCAGCAGCTCTATGACCTGGCTTACCACATTCAAAACATGCAAGTATTTTCCTTTCAAAAACAAATTCATTTCTATCAGAAATATTTCTATTGACAGGGAATTTACCAGATTTATTGTTAAACATCCTTCCCTGAGCATGCCAACATTGGGCCGCAATGTGGCCCATCTTGCCACAGTGAAAGCATGAACTAGAATTTCTTCCACCAGCCCTCAGCCAGCATTCAATGGCCCTGTGGCCTGTCTTTCCACACTCAAAGCATGTAATGAGCTTATCTTTAAAAACAAATTTGTTCTTATTAGGACCATGTTGGCTTGCAGAAGGTTTACCATGATATGAATGAGATGTTTTCTTATCATTTGCAAACCAGCATTGTGCAACTGTGTGTCCTAATTTACCACAGTGAAAACATTCAATTTTCTTTTTCTGGAATGAAGGAGTTCTATCATGAAGGTTCCTAGCAGTCATATCATCCTTCTCCATCAATTTACACTCATGCATCAGATGACCAAATTTATGACAATAATGGCATGACATTTTCTTTTTAGATGCATGTGAATGCGTGTGAGAGTTGTGATCAACATGCCCTAATGAACCCTTTTTATTTATTTGAACATGTTTTCCAATTTTTTCTTGATTTTTGTTTTGTTTTTCAGTTTTCTGAACAATGGGCTATTTATCTTTTGAGGTGATGGCTACATTTGAAGCTTTTACAAAAGATGTCATCAACTTGCTCTGAAACTCTTTCTTATTAGCATTGTTGTAGCCCAGCCCTTCCTTCCTAGTGTTTATTTTTACACCTAGTAGCTTGTCTAAATTTTTCTGCCCACTTACAAATTTTGACAGAGAATTGTTCAGATCATTTATTTCAGATTGAAGAGAAGAAATCTGATCTTCATAGTTGACTATATCTTCTTCACAGACCAGAATCTGTTGACGCATCACATCATTCAATTTTTTAAGAGTTTCAATCTCTTGTTTCAATTTGAGCTCATTTTGATTTTCATCAACAGAATTTTCTTTTTCAAATGTCAGCAATCTCTCTGACATGGTGGAGTTCAACTGTTTCAGTTTCTCAATTTCTTCCTTTAGACTTGTGTTTTCCTGCTCAAGTTTATCATCATCAAATAATACATCAGTTAGGAAATTTGGATATTCTGATTTACAGTTTTCACAGTTTTCTTGAAATTTTAGGTTCGCAACACTAATAGCTTCAAATTCCTCATTGATCAATCTGTTTTCACTTTCAAGACTGATTAGTTTTTGGTTAGATTCCTGACATTGTTTTCTGAGTTTAGTGTTTTCAGATTTAACATGATCAAGTTATGATTGGATTCCATCTAGTTTAGACACTTGTCTTCTGAGTATTTCATTTTCAGTTTTCAGAGTTTCAAGGTTTTCACCTCCTAGTTTTTCCAGCTTCTTTTTCAATCTTCTATACATCTTACTCATTTTTTCATGGGAGTGTAACAGATTAGCATAGGCATCTTCCCAGTCATCTAAAGTGAAATTCTCGAAAGGGTTTACCTCCACAGCATCTTCAAATTCATCTTGTTCACTGCTATGGTCGCTCTTATCAGTCATCAGGCAGCTGTCCTCATTCATCCTCTGAGCTAGCTTCAACTGATCCAGAATGTCCTTTGCAGACCTGCAGTCATAAAAACAAGAGTGTAGAGCCTTGTCAGTAGCTTCTTTTATTAATCTCAAAACTTTCTGATTCTCTCCATTTCTTGATCTGTCACTTTTAGTCCATTTGGACTCTTCCTTTGGCAGTCTGTGAGGACCATGTGAAATTAACTTCCACAGATCCGGATTCATCAAATTCACATAGTTATGTAGACTGCTAACCCATGAGCTAAAGTTAGAGCCATTAAAAATCGGTGGAGAGCCCATTTAATAAATCGATAAGCAAACTAATATAGCAAAGAGTAACATCAGAAAGCACCAAGGGACAACAGGATCCTCTGCAGATTGTTGGATCTGATCAATCAGAGAACCGCTCTGATACCAATTGATAGGGTGCAAGGCCTGGATACAGAGGGGGGGTGAATGTATCCAGTCTAAAACTCGCCCAATTAAAACTCTAATGCTCAAGTATGCGAAATAAGAAGCAGTTGATGAAATGTGCAGAAAATACTTAGAAGCAACTCAGGAAGACAACACAAATCTATTAGCTCTCACACGCTCCTAAGCAAACATCTAAAGATCGCAGCAGAGAGAATAACATATAAGGAAAAACACACCACAAGAGAGCACCAAGATTTTTTAGGTGGTTCGGTCCAAAGACCTACGTCCACCCCTCACTCCAAACCGGAGTGAGGCTTCCACTAGCTAGGCTAGAAACTGCAGACTCAATCTGTAACAAATTGTTGCCACACAGCTTGACCAGGGGAACAACCTCCCCTCTTCCTCCCAATCGGAGGGACACCCCAAGTGACTCCCAGCCACTTGGAAACCAGAGACGCAAGTCTCTCTTCCTCCAGACCAGGAGGGAACACCTAGTCTTGCAACCACAAGACCAGAACCGGAGGATCAATCCTCCCTTCCTCCAAACCGGAGGGAAACCTAGAGACCTAAGTCTCTCTTCCTCTGAAACCCAGAGGGAAGCACAGGTGAAACCAAGCCACCTACAAACTAGAGGTCTCGGACCTCTCTTCCTCCCAACCGAAGGGAACCCGACCCGACCTCACACAAGAGAGTCGGAAGAACAACTGTTGAAGGTTTTAAAAAGAAAAACAAAAAACGCAGCAACAGAAAGCTGAAAAGATAAAATCAAATGTGGCTCTCGCAGGAGCTGGCTGGCCTAGATTTGATCCACGGTCCAGTAGGAACTTCTTCTACTGCTTCTCTCTTTCTCCCAACACGAACTCTCTTTTCTTCTTCTTCTTCTTTCTTACTTCTTCTTCTTCTCACTGCTTCTGCCTTCTCCTTCTTCTCACTTTTTTCTTCTTCTTCTTCTCTATTCTCTATCGATCTGGCTCTCAGCTTTCTCTATCTCTTCTTTCTCTTCTGCACTTCTTCTCTTAGCTCTGGCTGCTTCTACTTCAGTCACTCTCTGCCCTCACACCTTCTTCAGAGGAAGAAGACACATATATATAGCAGCAGCAGATTAGGGCGGCGTGTGCTTTCCACGATTCCCGCCCAAATGCTTCAGTCCACGTGGAGGCTCCTCTGCATCTCGGATCACGTGCCAGATGCCAACCTCGTATCACGTGCCCACTCTGCATAGGCACCACGAATAGTAGAATAGAGCAAACTGGTTCGGATTTGATCCTGAAACCAAAATCCTTCTTCTTCTTCTTTTTCTTCTTCTCCTGCAAAGAGATTAAAAACATTAATACTCAGGGTTCTCTATATATATATATATATACCTGAAATAAGTCGGTTGACACTCAAGCTAAAGCTGCACGAGGTGTGTAGGAACAACAAAAGGTGCACTAAACTGAGAACGACACGAGGTGCATAAAATGACTACAGCACGAGATAAAAAGAAAAATGACATGAGGTACATACAGTATCAAGGCTAACACTACAAAGAGAACGACACGAGGTCAGATGAAAACAGCACGAGGTGAGAGGAAATAACATGGAGTAAAACGGTAGAAAAACACGCAATCAGAGGAAACCTTGACGAAGATAGAAAGAAGCAACACGAAGACATAAAAACAACACGAAGACACAAATACAAAAATAACATGAAGACTCAAACACAAAAATAACACGAAGACATAAAAACAACAACACGAAGACACAAACACAGAGACAACACGAAGACATTAAAAAATGACTCGAAGACGAGGACGACACGGGCTGAAAACAACTCGAAGACGAAAACAGAAATCGACACGAAGTGTGGTCAAAAAGCAAGAAAGACACGGGGTCTTGGAAGAAACAACACGAATACAGAAGACTTGAAGACATAGAGGTGACACAGATGGAGCGACACGAGGTGGCACAGAAAGCAGCACGCGGTGCTGCAGTGTTCAGCACGCGATGGAACAAATAACGACACTAAAGCTCATAGTGTTTGTCAACCTCAAAACATGTAAAGACTCAACAATTGAAAGTCTGAAGGCGATGTGCAGACTTCAGCTAAGCAGACCACAATCTAATGTATAGACTTCCGGTGTGAATGAAATGCTGTACATACTTTGATTCCAAAATGCGATGTATAGACTTTATGAGAAGGCAACTGAACACTGTACACACTTCCAACGTACAGACTTCATATGAACAGTCCAATGTGCATACTTTCCTTCGATGCATCTACAGTGCAATGTATTGGCTTGACAAACATTATGCAATGTATGGACTTTGATGAATGGCCCAATGTATGGACTTCGCGAGCAAGATGCAATGCTGACTGATGTATACACTTGGCAAATAGAGTGATGCATGAACTACCCTGTACAGACTTTAAGACTTAATGAGCAACAAAAAGTAGACAAAGCAGCATGGCGTCAACCCAGCTGATCCACTGCGTCAACGCAGCAAGTAAGCCATCAACTACTGCGTCAACACAGTGTCCTTATGGCGTCAACGCAGCTAGTGAACAGACAGCCAATGCGTCAACCCAATCTCCAACTGCGTCAACGCACTCATTACACAAAACCCATATTAATGAAAGACAGACATGCAGACATGGTGAGTGTACAATCTATGCCATGCTCACAGTTAAGTTGTTTTGTGTACCAAGTTCTGAATGAAGTAAACACATATGACATCAATTTGTCATCATCAACACATGTAAACTATATCATCATCAAAACATAAGAAAACACATATGACATCAAACATATGAGAGTCATAGTGTTTGTCATCATCAAAACACAATATCCAACAATCTAGCCATATTCATGAATAGCTATTCAAGCAAACAATCAGATATTCAAGCAGTCAAATAGTCAGCACACCTCAGTGTGACTCATGGTGTGTCAGCCATCATCAAAACCACACAGGGGCACAACAGGAGAGAGAGTTCGATGGAGAGAGAGAGAGAGAGAGAGAGAGAGAGAGAGAGAGAGAGAGAGAGAGAGAGATATATATATATATATATATATATATATATTATTTTGAAAACTTAACTCTACCAAATTCCAATAAATGCCAAACGAACGCCTAAAAATCCGTAAAAATAGCCAAAATGATCAGGACAAAGCCTAGATCCGAACTGCTACGGATCCGCTAAGGCACGAGCGCTACAGGAACTGCCTAGCCAAGAGTGTGACCAAATCTTGATATGGCTTCAGCTTAGGGTCACGGGTGCGGTAAGTTGAAAGAACTTGACGCAGCACTGTTGACACCTGTTTTTAGCCCGCAAGTTACGTCATTTCTCTTTTTCATCATTTTTGATGTCCCAAATTAACCGTTATTTTGGAGCGTTCCTTGGATAGATTTCGAGCCCATTTCATTGTTCCATTCCCTTTGAGCATTAGAGATCATGATTTCTTAGAGCCCTGGAGCCTATTCTATCACCTTCCAGCCTTCCAAGTTGACTTACGACCCATTTAGGTCGACTTCCCTTAGGAATGCGGCCCCTTTCGCCGCGCAGTCTTGAAAAGTGATCCTTTTTCATCCCCTTCATTTCCTCTATTTATTAAGTGTCTTTCACCAAAGTTGTTCCATTTTTAAAGCCCTACATTTTCTTCTTCTACGCCATTATCCTATTCTCCACCGTTTTCAAGCCCTAGTGTTTTTCTATGTTCTCACCCCATTTTCTCTCTCTTCTGATTGTTTTTTCATCTTTGTCTCTTCATAAAAGTTATTCGTCTTTCAGTTATCTAAAATTTCTTCTTCTAGTACTTTTTCTAATTCTGCCCCATTTTCAAGATATTCGCTGATTTCTAAAGTTGTGTGAGCTTGGCAGCAAAATGGTCAACAGTTGACCGTCCCAAGAGAAACGGTCCCTAGTGGACCGCCCAATGAGTAAAACAGTCAACAGTTGACCGTGTGAACAGTAACTTTTTAAAATTTTTATTTTTTGTTTTATTTTTATTAATTTTGAAATGTCAATAAACGGTCTTCTTGAGACCGCTTATGTCAAAAAATAGTCTGTGGATGACCATTTATTCAATTTTGTGCCAAAAGTTGCCTGATCGCCCCCTAGTTCGTTGGGCGATCTACCCATAGACCGCCCCATTCATTGAACGGTCTATCGTGCGACCGTTCATATAACAAAGAGTCTAAAAGTTCCTGAACTCCGTTTTCTTCGCCGCTGGACTCTAAGGTTGATTTCTGTTCGCCGGGGTCACCTTTCTAAGGCTCTATCTTCTCGAATATTCCATCAAATCACTTCCCGTTTATTTCTGCCTCTTGCCACCACTATTATCACGAGTTTAAGCCATATAACTCAAAATTTAGTGGAATATATTTACGGGAATCTTGGCCGCAATATCAGGTTTTATGCATTTTCGTGTCACACAAAATCTTCCAGATTAGGCTCCGGGACCACCTTCCAAGGACTCTGTCTTCCAGATCCTTCCACCAAAAAGAGTCCCGTTTATTCCTAGCTCTATCCTATCTATTATCTCGAGATTGCTCCATAGATCTCGAGATTTGGTGGACTCTATCTTCTACAATCTTGATGGAAACTTCTGGGTTTTAGCAGATTTCTATATAAACCTGTCCAGTTCGCCTGCGCGACAGGGGGGCTCTTTTTTCGACCTGGGGCGAAGCCATGCCAGATTGTTGACTCAACCCTTTGACCCTAACCTGAAGAGGGACGTATAAGCTTCGTTTTGGTTCCTTGTTTGTTCAATTTCATCAATGTTTGCTCTCTCAACTTCACCCCTACTTTTGGCAAATCATCATAGTTTGCTGATTTTCTGCTACAACTTCGCGACGGGGGGCCTGTTCATCAAGCCGGGGCGGAGTCATACTTCATCCGTTTCATCCTCCTTTGACTCCATCTTGAAGAGGGGAGTATTAGCTTCACGTTGATTATATGTTTGCCTTATTTCTCATATCTTTTTCCCCTTTTCCAAGCCCCTACTTTTGACGTTTCACCACACTGTTCTGTAATTTGCTGAAACTCAGATTTCTTGCGACGGGGGCATGTTTGCATCACCGGTGCGAGGCCGTGGGGCACTCTTGATCCATCCTTTTAACTCCAGGCTCTAGAGGAAAGTATAATCTTTGTGTTCCTTGGTTTTGGGCTCATTACCTCGTCATCTTTATGCATATTTTGTCCATGAGTTTTGCACTTTCATTCTATTTTTACACTTGGTCATTTTTCTCCCATGTTCTGCACCCCTCTATTTTCTTGTCTTTTTCACTCCGTTTTTCATTAGTCTCTTCTCCATTTTAAACCCTACTTTTTGCCTAGTTTCACCACAACATTCTCACCTTTTCATAGCATCTAATCTTTCTTCTTTTGGTGTTCTATCTTGTGAGATATTCATCATTCTTTGAGTCAATTTTGTGCACTGTTCTAAATTTTCTGCACAGTCCGCATTGGTCGCCAAATCTCCAGTGTCATACCCTTCTGTCTCAACCTCCTTTTGGAGTGATTCTTGTTCCTACTTCTTCACAACATTCAGGTCTTCTGTCATCTAAAATTTCTCCCCATTTGGACATCGTTTGCCCTACTGTTTGCATCATCAGTCTATGCAACCACTTTACACTATTTGCACAGTTTTCTTGTGGCATGCACTTTTGCACCTTGTTTATCTATGTTCATCATGGCATATTAGATCAATTTCTTGATGTTAATCTCATCACAATATACACACCTATTGTTTGCACCCTTCCATAGGGGTTAAAAATCCTCCCCCGGTGAGTTTGCCCTCAATCATTCATGCTACTTTATGCACTTGGGCATTTTCTAATGGGTTTTGCCTCTTGTCTTGTGTTTGTTTTGCAGGAAAGCATGGAAAGTGAGGCCCTTACCTTCTAGCTGGTTGGAAGGCGAGGAGAGGTAATCCACAAATCCTCGCATCTTAATATTGAGCGCGATCATCCTCTTTTTCCAAGGTACACAACGTGCATAGTATTTCATATCCTTTGACGTTGTTATTCCTTGGTGGCGATCACGGTATTCTTCTACATCCTTTGTCACCTTTTTATTGATTGTATGATCATGCTACCATGTTCACATAGCCACATATTCATGTTATTCACTTGATTGGTGAACATATGCCTTCATGCTTATTCATGTGATTTGTGGGATCGGCACGCATATACACATCCACATTTTTCACATCTACACCCCTTTTTTGGCGATCACGGTGGGACACCTAGTGCCCATCACGTTATATCTTTAGTCTCTTTCATGTTGGGAAAGTGTTCATGCATGTTTGGGTAGTCTCCTCCACGTTTTCCCATCATTTTGTCCATTTCGGGTCTGTCAGGGTTACACGGTCTATCGTAGGGCCGCCTAAACCTTTAAACGGCCTTTCCTGGATCGCCCAAACCCTCTAGGGTGATAAACGGTCCTCCCAGGACCGTCCAGCACTTGGGCGGTCATCCAGTAGACCGCTCATAGGGTAAAAACGGTCATCCAGGGACCTTTTAGTGGTTATGGACGGGCAGGATTTCTATTCACAGGGGCCTTTTCAGGCGTAACTTTATCTCCCGACGTTGGATTGAGCTGATTTTTGTTGCGTTGTGCTGTCCTTTCTATTGTCTTTCCATACATATAGAGTTTAAATCATTTAGACATCATTTGCATATTTAAAAATTGCCTCCATTGTTTCATTTTTGCATCTAGTTTGTAGGCAGATTCGGGACAGATTCACAGGGGCCTTCTTCATTCAGGCGTAACTTTGTCTCCCGAAGTTGGATTGGGCTGATTTTTGTTGCGTTGTGCTGTCCTTTGTATTGTTTTTCCATACATATAGAGTTTGCATCATTTGGACATCATTTACATATTTAAAAATTGCCTCCATTTTTATATTTTTGCATCTAATTTATAGGTAGATTCGGGGCAGATTCACATGGCCGTTTTGTTTACTATTTTATATTGCCTTCCAGGGTCTGTTCTGCCTATTTTTTGGGTCCATTGTGTAGTCTTTTATATTATTTTTACATCCATATATTATTTGCATGCATTGGACTTCATTTGCCTTCTTAAATATTACCTTCATTTTTGCATTTTATACATAAAACTCACTTGTAGGTCCGGCGACAAACATAAAGGTACATTGTCCTTTGACGATTTTTCTTATATTTTAGTGCCTAGTTGTCCCTATTTTAGACCTTGCATCATTGTTATTTATATTGTTTTACATTTTTCATGCATTTTTGTGATGTTAGCATGATTTCATGATTGTCTTGATTTGCTAGACTTAGGCTAGAAATTGCATGCACCCTGGTGCACAAAGGATCATACATATTGACATATTATAGTTGCATTCCCCCTTGGTAAGTGATCCTCTCGTTCCCATATTCCTTGGGCTCGACTAGGTGATCTTATCCGGGGCCTCCGTAAGTCCCCGCGAGCCGTGGATTCCCACACGGACACCGGGCCGGTTGTACCTTTCCACCTCATAGGCCTGCGTTTGCATACATTATGAAAGAATTTACCATAGTCAAACCAAAGTTTGGACCGTATTCCCTATAGGACACCTATCTTGAGGGAATTAATCTCAATTCAAATCATTAAAAGGCCCACCCAAAACTTTGACAATAAAATACTTCCCATCATATTATCTTGTTTGATTTGGGTGAAATCTTTCATATTGTTTGTATTGTTTGGGCTTGTCCCAGTCCACCTGTGTTATTTTGTGTTGCATCCCCCATCATCCATATAGGTTTTTGTTGTTAGGCCCATTTAGGCTTGTCACGTCCCGAGCCTTTATTACAGCGGAAGACTAACTCGGGGAGCGCGAACAGTCGGCATGGTAAGTCTCTTGCGAGCAAGAACAATCAAAGCGCAAGACAATCACATATAAAGATGCAATTGCACAATATATATATATTCAAACTCCCACTTTATTTCATTGATAATCAAATATTCAAATACATCCACTAATTCAATTTCCATTATGCACTAGACTCGAGAAATAGGAAAATTACATAGACTCAATCTAAACAATATAGACTTTCCTAAGTCTGCACTCTCATCTTGACAATACTTTCATTCGCTCTCGGATCCGCTACTTGCATAACCTGAATCCGAATTCGAATCACTTCCATCTCCTGAAAAGATTGGAAATAGGTAATGAGCACACTTGCCCAGTAGGTATCTTCGCATCAACATGAAGGCACTATTAAAGTAATTAACAATTTTTTTATTTTTTTTTTATTTTTGAACTCGACCAAAATCAAATTTAAAACCGAAACTACCATCCTTACATCCACGACAATGTTCCCTGGGACCAGAAGGCACACAATAATAACAACCATTACATTGAACGTTGTACGTACCGACATGCACCGACACAGTTACTGAAACTCTGGTTTACGCAAACATGTAATATACTTGTACAGCATTTCACAATGACATATAACAGCCATATAATTCTCCCAAATTACTGATGAAACACACCCAAGTCACCTTCACAGCAGCACCTCTGAGATCATACGGTTCACGCACAACACTGACAACCGCATTTGCTGTTTGCTTCGGTAAGCAACTGACAAGTCTCCATCAGTTCCACATGGACACAAGACTACAATGCAGATAACATTCCACCTTGTGGACCGAGGGAGAAATTGGACTACTGACTGGTTTGATGGCGAGAGAGGTTGACGAGGATTGTCCACAGAATGCAATCTGTTTATAAAGTGAAAGGCCACCCTCCTATTCCTCTGAGGCGGCAAAGAAAAAACCTAAGGAAGATGGCAAGAACAACAATTCGAGCTGGTGCAGTTGCGCAAAATGCCAGGTGCCAACTTCATTTTCCTGCAGCTGCAGGCTTGGCAAGCATTTTTTTGGGCAATTTATCAATGGGAGTGGTCTTCAACAGGAAAAGCCTGGCGGCTCGCTCCCGCAGGGTACCACCACATTTCAGTCCGCGCGCTTGCAGCTCTATTTTCAGCCTTTCTATGCCAAGAACCTCCATTTCTTGTGTGAAATTAAACTTCTCAAAGTTCAATAGTTCCTCTAACTTGGTAATGTCAAAGCTTTGGGGAACTGTTTCCTTCTGATCCACTGCTTCATCTTGTACAGCCCTCAGCATTCCTTGATTTGCCTCGGGGGAGTCAAGTGACTCTCCTGGGAATGAAACTATGTTGCCCTCACCACCTGTCTGTTCAAGGGTCACCACCTCTGAGCTGACATCCCCTTCCGTGGCATGAACTTCACAAGAGCTCAACCCTGGTGCCAAGCTGGAAGCAGTCTCCGTGCAAGTGACCGGTTCTTCACAAAGCTCCCTCTTGGGTTCTGTGGAACCATCAGAATCAGAACTCACATTTTGACTTCCAGAGACTTCCTCCACATCTATGCATTTCTGGTTGGAAGCTCGTCTCTTCCTCCAAATTGCTCTGTCCCGAACCACCATCCGACGACTCCGGATCAGATTGACTACCCAAGGTGGAAGCCAAACCTCCCTCACCTTCCTTCTGGCTCCCATCATCCAGCACCACAGAATTATCCGCATCATCATCCTCATCATCGTCGTCATCATCCTCGCTTTCACTTTCGTCCACTTTTTTCTTCCCAAGCCATATCTTTAGACGCTTCGACGCAGGCCCTGAAGAAGGCAACACCTTTCGCTTCAAATTCTCATAGAGTTCAAAGGATTGCCGGACCGACTCCTCGACCTCCTCCATGCATCTGGCGGAGTCCTCCTTGTACTTCTCCACGTACTTCTCCACAGCCACGGAAGAACTCTTCTTCACCTCCTTGGTTTTCTTCCTCAAGAACTGCTCCGCGAGTTTCTCCAGCCTCCTCTCCTCGGCCTCGGCCTTCCACTCCTCCAGCTTCTTCTCCGTGTTGACGTGCCGGAGGCGCCGCCCACTCATGTCCCTGCACGCGTCAAAGTTGTTCGTCTTCTTCTGGCCGGCCTTGGTCGCCACCCCCCTGAGGAGGGAACCGAAACCCCCTTTCCCACCGCGGAGACGGAGGAGGAGGTTGTAGGAGGGGAATATGCCGTCCTCAGAGGCTGAGATTAGACTTTCGTCATGGATCTCCCGGCGGCCGGACACCAGGCGCTGGATGGGGAGGGGGATCCCGGTCCGTAAGAATAGGTACCTCTTTAGGGTTCTGCCGGAGACGACGATGGGAGTGATCTGGAGGCATTGGGTCCTGCCGTCGAGGAGCCGTACGAAGATCTGATTGTTCGCCATGGATGACGAGATCGAGAGATTGCCTTCCCGGTGTTGCTCCTCCCCTCTCCAACGCAAACCCTAGAACGGAATCGCCCGGGAGTCGAGGAGAACGAGTAATTAACAATTTAGCTCTAAAGAATAAGGTAAAAATCATGCGAATGCGATCAATCATGTGATTAAACCAAAGTAACAAGATGATCATGTAAGTTAGAATGAGAACAAATACGAACTAGTAAGAATGTAACAAGAACATGATATTGGCCTTTCATGATCAAGACTGTATCGAGAATGTACTAGCAAGCCACATAATCATCACTCCAGTATCTTTTGCTTATGAGCAAGTACTTCATGAATTTCTGTGGAATATCAAGCAAGAAAGTCATGTACAAGAATGTCATGTCATGCCATGGATTTTCACTTATTTATAAAGAAAGTACTCCCAGCGCAATGCGACGCCAGTACCATCATACCCCATGGTTTATAAAATAGTATGTTTCCGACAATCAGCCGAGGGGACTAGTATAGAGCCCTTGAACACAATCAGTACTCGATCGCATCTTCAAGTATAAATCAAGTTACTTCCACGCATGTTAACAATAAAATATGGCCAAAAATGTAATAAGTTCAATAAGCTCATGATTACAATAATTCAATGAATGAATGCTTCAATAAGAATTATGAGAAATCAAGAATGACTTAAGCAAGGTTATGCTTATGGAAATAAATTGGCAGCATAACGATACGTTCTTTATCTTCCATTCATTATATTAGGTTTCTTGATCAATATGATAAATTCTAGATCATTAATAGTCCATCTAGAACCCTTGGAATATCAACCCTTGGTCCACCTTGGGTTAAAATACTCAAGCAGTGTGACGGACGTATACTGCGCCGTTACATGATGTGATGCTCCAGTATTGGGCCGTTACATTAGTCTAAATCCAGAATTTAGAAATCAGACTCAGTGGAATGTGACGGTCGTATATTGGGCCGTTACTTATGCCTGACGGTCCAATATAGAGCCGTTACATTACTGATAACCAAAAATATCGATAGTGTAATCTAATCAATGGGCTTTGATGGTACAACCAACTCGGCGTCCTAGTGGGAATCCCAGGCTCGCGGAGAATTACGGAGGCCTTGAAACAAGATTTCCTAGTCCATTGGAAGGAATATCCAATAAAGAGGTCCTCATGTCCAAGAATAATGTTCCTATAGTGCAAAGTGAACTAATGGACAACATATCGGAGTATGTGCCACGCACTTAAAGAAAACGACTCTATAAATAGAGGAAGAATGTGTAACATTGTGAAACCATGAGGAAACTCCGGCATTACAATATTTGGAAAATCATGATTTAGAATACAAAACTATAGAGTTTTGGCCAATGAAATTAACATAACTTAAAATAGTTCAAGATGCCTAGATCATGCAGATTCCAATATGAATTAGTAAGTAAACTTAAAATCATAATAATAGGTCAAAACTCAGCTAACTAGGCTTATTTATAAGTTAACTTAACTGGTTACTATTCTGTCATGGGCTGACAGAACACAGAGTCTAACGGTCTAACAGGAGAGCGTCACAGTGCTTGTGACTGTCTATCGAGGGGCCGTTACAGTAATGTAACGCTCATGTCCTGGTGCGTTAGAGACAACAGTGAAATGAAAACATAACAGAGTGTGTGACGGTCGGTTGTAAGGTCGTTATATCATGTGACGGTCTTACCCTGATCCGTTAGAGCCTCTGCTGACAGTAATAAATAACAATGACCTAAGTTTCAACTCGCATCATGTCTGAAAATCATACATATAACTTCCCACATGATAGAATGAAGGCTAAACGAATATCATGCATGGGTTCTCTGTGAATTTCACAAGGAAGTTTCTTTTTAATTTAGTTAGGGCTAAGAATATAGATATATGCATGTCTCCACTAAAACATGGCATTCATGAGCTAAAGTGCATGTAATTCAAGCAAAATCAAAGGACTTTTATCCCTAACATGTTGTTTGTGCCGTTCATGAGATAACCTACCTCTTCTAAAACCTTTAAACTTTGAAATTGATGCTAGATGTTACCCTTAGACCCTTGTACTTCTTGTGATAAATCAGTAACTTCAATCGGCTCTATTTCCTCAGCCTCTTGACCTAAGGACGTGAAATTTTGAGGGTAAAAAGATGAAACTATTGGGTACAAAAAGTTCTAAAGGATCGAATTCTAATTACCTCGTTTAGACGTCCTAATCTCTGGATCTTCAAGGGTCTTGCGTTCAGATTCCTAGGTTGCTAAGGTTAAATCAGCAACTTTGGAAGTTTCTATCTTCTTGGTTGCTTGATCAACTAGCATGAAATTTGGAGAACCATTAGTCTATAATATACTAGATAAAATCTCATAAAGAACTTACCCGAAATTATGACTCCTTACCTTGATTCTTCACGGGCTAAAAGTAAGGGTCGCTCAATTCAGAATTAGGTCCTATTTATAGGGTTTTGGCTAGGGTTTGAAGATTAGATCGATTCTAGAGTCCTTAATTTGCCATAATATAATCCCCAAGAGTCCTTAGTAATGTTATAACTCTTCCCAAGTCGATCTCTAGTGGATAAGATCCCAAAGTTTTAATCTTTTTACTCGTTCTTTCTTTCACGGAACTAACAGGGTGTAACGTGTCTAGCCTGGTGCGTTACAAGCATGTGACGGTCGCACGATGGACCGTTACATTCAACGTGTATAGAGTTTCAATTTAATAAAACTCTTTTATTTGTTTATCCTATATAATTATCTATATAATTAGTATTTATCCTTAAAATACATGAATAGGCTAAATAACCTTCTAGAATATGGGCCAAACTTAATGGGCTTGGTCCTTAAACCTTTTAGATTTTGTGTAAATAGGCTTGGTTAATTATTTAACCTAATTGGGCCTTGTAATGACTTATTAATCTAATAAACTATTCCGTAATATATTTGAGCCTTTAAAAATTCCAAAAAAATATTTAAAATTTAAAAATTATTTATATAAATTCTGGGGCACAAAACCCTCCCCCACTTGGAAGAATTTGGTCCCCAAATTCAATATATGGATTGTGGAGAGTGTACTTACAGTTAAATAATTCTAGAAATCTTTTCCGCATGGCTGCTTCGATTTCCCATGTTGCTTCATATGGCCATGTTTTCTTCCATTGAATCTTGACCATAGGAATAACTTTATTTCGTAGTTGACGCACTTCTCGTTCCAAAATCTTTATTGGCATTTGCTCGAACGTCATATCCTTCTGAATCTCCAGATTGTCATAAGTAATGATATGGCCAGGATCATATACATATTTCTTCAGCATAGAGACGTGAAATACGTCATGAACTCCTGCTAATTATGGAGGTAAAGCCAGTTTGTAAGCCACTTCATCAATCCGTTCAAGAATTTCAAACGGGCCAATGAATCTTGGAGTTAGCTTTCCTTTAATGCCAAATCTCCGAATTCCTCGACCTGGAGAAACCTTTAAATATACATGATCTCCTACCTGAAACACCAAGCCACGTCTTCGATTGTCAGCATAAGACTTGTGCCTATCTTGTGCCATTTTCATTCTTTCTTGGATAAGCTTGATCTTTTCTGTAGAATCCCTACTAAGATCGGGGCCTAGCAATTGCTTTTCCCCTATTTCACTCCAGCATATTGGTGATCGACAACTTTTTCCATATAAGGATTCAAAAGGTGTCATTCGTATGCTAGCCTGATAGCTATTGTTATATGCAAACTCTACTAGAGGCAAGTGATCATGCCAACTACCTCCAAAGTCGATAGCACAAGCCCTGAACATATCTTCTAATACCTGATTCGTTCTTTCCGTTTGACCATATGTTTGTGGATGAAAAGCTATGCTGAAATTCAATCTAGTCCCTAGTGAATGTTGTAGACCCTTCCAGAATTGTGATATAAATCGAGGATCTCTATCAGATATAATAGTGACTGGAACACCATGTAGTTTGATAATCTCCTTTATGTACAATGCTGCCAGGATATCCACAGACCATCGACTCTTTATTGGTATGAAGTGTACGGATTTAGTCAATCGGTCTATGATTACCCATATTCCATCGTGTCCTCCTCTGGTCTTGAGTAAACCCATAATAAAGTCCATCCCTATACTCTCCCACTTCCATTCGGGAATATTCAAGGGGTGTAGTTTACCTGCGAGTCTAAAATGCTCTGCCTTTACTTGTTGGCAAGTGAGACAGCGAGACACGAAATCAGCTATTTCTCTCTTCATATTGGGCCACCAGAAATTTCTTTTGAGATCTTGATACATCTTTGTTCCTACTGGATGAATTGTGTATTTAGAATTATGCGCTTCATCTAGGATTAGTTTCTTCGTAGCCTCATGATCTGGTACACATATTCGGCCCTTAAATAACAATCTTCCGTCATTGGAAATAGAAAAATCCGGCCTTTGTTCCATATTGGCTTTAATTTCTAGTAATATAGGATCATCATTTTGCAGCTTGACCAGATCTTCTATCAATGTAGGTTGAGCTCGGATATTAGCTATGAAACAATCTTCTTCCTTTATGTCAATATCTAAGTTCAACTGAGTAAATTGAGAAACAAGGTTAGTTACGCTTATTATAAGACTTGATAGCATACCTATTAGTTTTCTTCTGAGTGCATCTGCTACAGCATTAGCCTTGCCAGGATGATATTGAATAGAAAAATCAAAGTCTTTGAGATATTCTAACCACCTCCTCTGCCTCATGTTATGCTCCTTTTGAGAGAATAAATATTTCAGGCTTTTGTGGTCCGAGTAGACCGTGAACTTTTCTCCATAAAGATAATGACGCCAAATTTTCAAGGCGAAAATGACCGCTGCTAATTCCAGATCATGTACGGGATAGTTTTCCTCGTGACGTTTCAATTGCCTTGAAGAATAATAGATTACTTTTCCATTCTGCATGAGAACGCATCCTAAGCCAATGCCAGACGCATCCGTATACACTTCGAATCTACCACCCTCCATTGGTAGTGACAAAACAGGGGCTGTCGTAAGATGATTCTTAAGAGTTTGGAAACTCTTCTCACATTCCTCTGACCAGACAAAAGGATTTTTTTTTCTTGTGAGTCTAGTTAAAGGAACTGCTATCTTTGAGAAGTCCTTAATGAATCTTCTATAATAACCAGCTAGACCCAGAAAGCTCTTTACTTCAGACACAGTCGTAGGCCGACTCCAATTCTTGACAACTTCTACCTTAGAAGGATCCACAGCAATACCTTCCTTTAGAATAATGTGGCCTAGGAATGAGACTTCCTCGAGCCAGAATTCACACTTATTGAGTTTGGCATAAAGCTTGTGCTCTCTAAGTATTTGTAAAGCTATTTTCAAATGTTGTTCATGTTCCTCTTTTATCTTGGAATATATCAAGATATCATCAATGAAGACGACAATGAATTGGTCCAGATATGGCTGGAAGACATTGTTCATAAGTTGCATGAATGCTGCTGGGGCATTAGTTAATCCAAATGGCATTACCACGAATTCATAGTGGCCATAACGACTTCGAAAAGTCGATTTATAAATGTCCTCTTCTTTAATTCTAAGCTGATGATAACCTGATCTGAGGTCAATCTTAGAGAAATATTCTGCTCCTGAAAGCTGATCGAAGAGCTCATCAATGCATGGCAACAAATACTTATTTTTAATTGTAAGCTGATTCAGTCGCCGATAATCGATGCATAGCCTGAGAGAACCATCCTTCTTCTTGACAAATAGAACTGGCGCACCCCAAGGGGATGTGCTAGGTCTGATGAAGCCCTTGTCTAGTAGTTCCTGCAACTGCCTTTTCAATTCCTTAAGCTCCGTGGGGGACATCCTGTAAGAGGCTATAGAAACAGGTGTTGCTCCTGGAATGAGTTCAATGGTGAAGTTTACTTCCCTCTCGGGTGGTAAACTGGGTAGTTCCGATGGAAACACGTCTGGGAACTCATTTACAATAGGGATGTCTGCTATGCTAATTTCTTTAGATTCGGTAATAATGGCAGAAGCAAGAAAAACTTCACATCCTTGCGAGATAAGTTTACAAGCGTGAAGTGAGGATATGATAGTGGGGTGTTTCTTGTACTTGATGCCAAGAAAAGAGAATCTTGGAAGACCGGACTTTCGAAAGGATATAATCCAATTTTGATAATTAATATAAGCACCATGATCTACAAGCCAATCTACCCCTAGAATGGCATCATAACCTTTCATGTCAAGGCATACTAGATTTGGGGTGAGATTATGACCTTCTACTATCACTTCGCTATCAGGATAATAGTCGGTAAGCTTTGTTCCAGATCCTAAGAGTGTGGAAATAGTAAGATCTGAAGGTAAGGGAACCGATGCGATTGGTAATGTTTTAGCAAAAGTAGTGGAGATAAAAGAATGAGAGGCACCCGTATCAAATAGCACAAATGCAGGATGAGAACAAATTTGAAGAGTACCTTCCATAAGCCCATCATCCCTGGGCGCTTCCTCTTCTTCTAGAGCAGCATTGAGGCGAGCCTGCCTCCTGCGTCCTCCACCAAATGACTGGTCCTTCATAAGGGGGCATTCCGACATGCGATGCTCCCTGCTTCCACAACGTAAACAAGTGCCGAGACGCTTCCAACCCTCCTCAACCGAATGGCCAAATTTTTCACAAAATGTGCAAGCCGTGGCGACCTGCTCCTTCTCCTCCTTGACTTTCTTTTGCTTATGGGAACTTCCACCATTCCCATTCCTGGATCTCTTCTTACTACCACGGCTTGTGTAAGGCTCTGTGATGCTGAACTTTTCTTTCTTATAACGCCGATCTGAGCGTCGGCTTGATTCTTCTCCTTTCCCTTTCAATTTTTTGACCTTCTCTAAGGTGCTTTCGCATAGGTATGCCCGCTAAACCATCTCCGCATAAGTACGGATGTTTTGGGTCCCGAGCTGCTGGATGAAACCGAGTCGTAACCCGTCCATAAACCGATTTGCCTTCAATAAATTGGTGCTGATAAGATGCGGTGCGTAAGGTGCAAGCCTTGAGAATTGTAGTTCATATTCGGCAACCGTCATCATTCCTTGCCGAAGAGCGGCGAACTCCATAGCCTTTCGTTCCTTTACGTGCTCAGAAAAGTACTTGGCACGGAATAGGGTAAGAAAACCGTCCCATGTATGAGGTGCATTGGCTGGAGGTGTCGGAACTGACTTCCACATTATGCGAGCATCTTTGTTGAGTTGAAAGGTTGCGAGACACACCTTCTCCTGATTGGTGCATTGGATGACATCAAATATACAATTCATTTCATCTATCCAGTTCTCCGCCTCGTCGGGATTAGATGAACCATAGAATCGCGGAAGATTTAAACTCCAAAAATTATGATGTAGGTCACCAGCCCTTGCCCCTGCGCCACCTTGCGCTATAGTTTGCAATGCCTGAGTAAGGCCAGCAACTGTTTGTTGCATACCATCCCAATCTACACGATGAGCCATTCGTAAGATAAGGTACCTGAGAGAAAATAACAACTTGTTATTTCTCATGAAATTGGAATGAACAAAATAAATCTTAAAGATAATTAACTATCTTATCCCGGCTCTACCAAATTCTCACATGGGTATGGAACTTCTTCCTTAGTTCATAGGTAGGGGTCCTAAAACCTTGGACTTATCCTATGACATGACTCTTCTTCCTAAGTCCTAAGACTTAGGCTCTGATAGCAACTTAACTGTCACGCCCCGAGCCTTTGTTACAGCGGAAGACTAACTCGGAGAGCGCAAACAACCGGCATGGTAAGCCTCTTGCAATCAAGAACAATCAGAGCGCAAGTCAATCACACATAAAGATGCAATTGCATAATATATATATTCAAACTCCCACTGTATTTCATTGATAATCAAATATTCAAATACATCCACTAATTCAATTTCCATTATGCACTAGACTCAAGAAATAGGAAAATTACATAGACTCAATCTAAACAATATAGACTTTCCTAAGTCTGCACTCTCATCTTGACAATACTTTCATTCGCTCTCGGACCCGCTACTTGCATAACCCGAATCTGAATTCGAATCACTTCCATCTCCTGAAAAGATTAGAAATAGGTAATGAGCACACTTTCCCAGTAGGTATCTTCGCATCAACATGAAGGCACTATTAAAGTAATTAACAATTTAGATCTAAAGAATAAGGTAAAAATCATGCGAATGCGATCAATCATGCGATTAAACCAAAGTAACAAGATGATCATGTAAGTTAGAATGAGAACAAATACGAACTAGTAAGAATGTAACAAGAACATGATATTGGCCTTTCATGATCAAGACTGTATCGAGAATGTACTAGCAAGCCACATAATCATCACTCCAGTATCTTTTGCTTATGAGCAAGTACTTCATGAATTTCTGTGGAATATCAAGCAAGAAAGTCATGTACAAGAATGTCATGTCGTGCCGTAGATATTCACTTATTTATAAAGAAAGTACTCCCAGCGCAATGCGACGCCAGTAGCATCATACCCCATGGTTTATAAAATAGTATGTTTCTGACAATCAGCCGAGGGGACTAGCATAGAGCCCTTGAACACAATCAGTGCTCGATTGCATCTTTAGGTATAAATCAAGTTACTTCCACGCATGTTAACAATAAAATATGGCCAAGAATGTAATAAGTTCAATAAGCTCATGATAACAATAATTCAATCAATGAATGCTTCAATAAGAATTATGAGAAATCAAGAATGACTTAAGCAAGGTTATGCCTATGGAAATAAATTGACAGCATAACGATATGTTCTTTATCTTCCATTCATTATATTAGGTTTCTTGATCAATATGATAAATTCTAGATCATTAATAGTCCATCTAGAACCCTTGGAATATCAACCCTTGATCCACCTTGGGTTAAAATACTCAAGTAGTGTGACGGTCGTGTACTGGGCCGTTACATGATGTGACGCTCCAGTATTGGGCCGTTACATTAGTCTAAATCCAGAATTTAGAAATCGGACTAAGTGGAATGTGACGGTCATATATTGGGCCGTTACTTGTGCCTGACGGTCCAATATAGAGCCGTTACATTACTGATAACCAAAAACATCGATAGTGTAATCTAATCAATGGGCTTTGATGGTACAACCAACTCGGCGTCCTAGTGGGAATCCCAGGCTCGCGGAGAATTACGGAGGCCTTGAAATAAGATTTCCTAGTCTATTGGAAGGAATATCCAATAGAGAGGTCCTCATGTCCAAGAATAATGTTCCTATAGTGCAAAGTGAACTAATGGACAACATACCGGAGTATGTGCCATGTACTTAAAGAAAATGACTCAATAGATAGAGGAAGAATGTGTAACATTGTGAAACCATGAGAAAACTCCGTCATTACAATATTTGAAAAATCATGATTTAGAATACAAAACTATAGAGTTTTGGCCAATGAAATTAACATAACTTAAAATAGTTCAAGATGCCTAGATCATGCAGATTCCAATATGAATTAGTAAGTAAACTTAAAATCATAATAACAGGTCAAAACTCAGCTAACTAGGCTTATTTATAAGTTAACTTAACTGGTTACTATTCTGTCATGGGCTGACAGAACACAGAGTCTAACGGTCTAACAGGAGAGCGTCACAGTGCTTGTGACGGTCTATCGAGGGGCCGTTACAGTAATGTAACGCTCATGTCCTGGTGCGTTAGAGACAACAGTGAAATGAAAACATAACAGAGTGTGTGACGGTCGGTCGCAAGGCCGTTATATCATGTGACGGTCTTACCCTGATCCGTTAGAGCCTCTGCTGACAGCAATAAATAACAATGACCTAAGTTTCAACTCGCATCATGTCTGAAAATCATACATATAACTTCCCACATGATAGAATGAAGGCTAAACGAATATCATGCATGGGTTTTCTGTGAATTTCACAAGGAAGTTTCTTTTTAATTTAGTTAGGGCTAAGAATATAGATATATGCATGTCTCCACTAAAACCTGAAATTCATGAGCTAAAGTGCATGTAATTCAAGCAAAATCAAAGGACTTTTATCCCTAACATGTTATTTTTGCCGTTCATGAGATAACCTACCTCTTCTAAAACCTTTAAACTTTGAAATTGATGCTAGATATTACCCTTAGACCCTTGTACTTCTTGTGATAAATCAACAACTTCAATCTGCTCTATTTCCTCAGCCTCTTGACCTAAGGACGTGAAATTTTGAGGGTAAGAAGATGAAACTATTGGGTACAAAAAGTTTTAAAGGATCGAATTCTAATTACCTCGTTTAGATGGCCTAATCTTTGGATCTTCAGGGGTCTTGCGTTCAGATTCCTCGGTTGCTAAGGTTAAATCAGCAACTTTGGAAGCTTCTATCTTCTTGGTTGCTTGATCTCCTAGCATGAAATTTGGAGAACTATTAGTCTATAATATACTAGACAAAATCTTCTAAAGAACTTATCCGAAATTATGACTCCTTACCTTGATTCTTCACGGGCCAAAAGTAAGGGTCGCTCAGTTCAGAATTAGGTCCTATTTATAGGGTTTTGGCTAGGGTTTGAAGATTAGATCGATTCTAGAGTACTTAATTTGCCATAATCTAATCCCCAAGAGTCCTTAGTAATGTTATAACTCTTCTCAAGTCGATCTCTAGTGGATAAGATCCCAAAGTTTTAATCTTTGTACTCGTTCTTTCTTTCACGGAACTAACAGGGTGTAACGCGTCTAGCCTGGTGCGTTACAAGCATGTGACGGTCGCACGATGGACCGTTACATTCAACATGTATAGAGTTTCAATTTAATAAAACTCTTTTATTCATTTATCCTATATAATTATCTATATAATTAGTATTTATCCTTAACATACGTGAATAGGCTAAATAACCTTCTAGAATATGGGCCAAACTTAATGGGCTTGGTCCTTAAACCTTTTAGATTTTGTGTAAATAGGCTTGGTTAATTATTTAACCTAATTGGGCCTTGTAATGACTTATTAATCTAATAATCCATTCTGTAATATATTTAGGCCTTTAAAAATTCCAAAAAATTATTTAAAATTTAAAAATTATTTATATAAATTCTAGGGCACTACAAGGCTGGTCCATTCTGTGTGTCCATTTGTCTAGTCTCGTTGTCCTAAGTTTCTTTTTCTTTCCTTTTTCCTTTACATTATTGAGTCAGTCCCCTCTCCTTGATCCTTGAGCCCTTACTTCTCTCATTGTATTTCCTTGATTTTTCTGTATAAAGTCCCCATTTGCCCTCATGGAGCGCCATTTTTCTCCTGTATATTACCCTTCTTCTTCCCCATCTTCCTATTCCCGCGTGGACATCTCTTCCCACGCGGGCCCATATCCTCATGGCCCTTCTAACCCGCAAGCAAATCTTGTGGCCCACTTATCATCTATCGCCTGCCAAATGGACCCGGTCCAGGCCCAAAAACTCGCTGCTAATCACCTTAATGGGCCTCATTCTCATAATGGGTCCCATTCTCCTAGTGGGCCTTATTCCTTCCATGGGCCTTGCTCTTTTAATGGGCCTCATCCTTCTAATAGGCCTCCATCTTCTACTCTTAATGGACCCCCTTTCTTTAGCGGGCCTTCTTATTCTCCTAATGGGCCTACCTCTCTTAATGGGCCCGCTCCTTCTGCCCATGTTGCTGCTGGCCCAATAGGTCCTTATTCCCATGTTCATGATCTTTTCAGGCCCATGTATCCTTCCACTCTTGGAATGGGCTTCCCTTCTTATCAGTCCGGATCCCTTTATCCGGCCCAATACCATACTCCTAGCCCAAATTCACACTCTCTTGCTCAAGCTGGTGTGCATCCTTCTCAGTCTCTCCCCATCGAGGAGATGATTGCTCAAACTCAGCATCGGCTTGATGAACTTCAGCGTCGAATTGATCCCCAAACTTCTTTGAGTGTCCCATTCGCATTCCAAGGTCTTCTGCTTCCACCACGTTCACAAATTTCTGCTTATCACCGCTATGGTGGAGTTGGTGACCCTTATGTGCACTTGAAGGAGTTCATTTATGAGTCGGCCCAATTCCGACATGACCAACGCTTGATGTCCTATTTATTCGATCTGTCGTCGGAAGGCCCGACTCGGGATTGGTTCTTTGCATTGTCACAAGATCAAGTGGTGAATTTCTAGGCCGTTCAAGAGAAATTTCTTCAGCAGTATCAAGATCAGGTTGGGCCCAAGTATTCCATGGTTGATCTGGCCCATGAGAAGATGAAGCCCGATGAGGAGTTCTTTACCTTTGCTGACCGCTGGCGTCGCCTGGCCGCGCAAGTCCCGGGGCATATTCCAGAGGGAGAACAAATCAAAATGATCATTTCTAATGCAACACCCGAGTACCACTTTATCTTATCCTTGAATGATATCACTTCTTGGCAACAGCTTTATAGCCGAGCCCGCTTCATCCGCCAACAACTCCTAGGTTCCCTTGACCCCGAGTCCCCTCCACCTTCTACGCCCACATACGCCTCCTATCCATCGCCTTCCATGAGTCTACCATCCACAGCATATTCTTCTGCCAGTCAGCCTTCCGCTCCCACATACCCATATGCCTCCACGTGTCAACCCTCCATGAGTCAACCTGCCACCATCCACAGTCAGCCCTCCACCCCCACATATGTGTCTCCGCCTATGTCTTTCCCTCCGGTCAAGGGAACATCACACCCCGAGCAGGTAGATGCCGTCAACATACCTCCCACCTCCCTTTCCGCTCAACATATGCCTCCACCGAGTCATTCCACCAGTTGCCATACACCTTTGCCTTCACAACCCCCGCTTCCTTCTCCACTCCCATTTCCATTACCTTCCCATACCCCTCGGCATCCACCTTGCCCGAAGCAGGCTCCTCATCATCCTCCATTGTCGGAGTGTTTTTCAGATTTTTTTAGGGCTTTGATGGCTACTCATGCGTTGCCGCCCCCTCCAGTTGTGCCCTGTCGACCCGCGGTCGGGGATATGCTTCAATTTTGTGATTACCATCGCCAGCAGGGGTATTTGGTTGAGGACTGCCCCGAATTCTGAGAGTATGTTTATGGCCTGGAAGATAATAAGAGGATCGATTGGGCTGCCATGCATGAAGCTATTATAAATCTTCGCAGCAAGCAGCAGCAGCAGTCGCCGCCTAAGCAGCCGTCTCTACTACAAGACTAGGGGCACCCCTGCGATCCCTCATCTAGCGATGCACCTGCTCCGTCACCTGTTCTATTATCTATACCACCTTCTCCATCTCCTACCCCACCTCCACAAACTCCGCCTACCATGTCCCTCGCTCAGGCTAGTGCCTCCACTTCTGCCACTTCCACCGCCACTACTACCCCCAATGCCGCTCGACGTGTCGTGTCAATACGTCGACGTTGGGTGCCACAGCCTTTCATTTCCCCTTTACCTCCTTCCTCACCCTCTCCATCTCCACCTCCATTACCTTTATTGCCCGCGCCACCATCCCCACTACCCCTACTGCCATCACCACCGCCTTCATCGCCTCCTCCCCCGAAGACTCCTATTCCATCACTTCCACCATCTCCACCGCCTTTGCCATCCCCTTCGCCATTGTTGCCCAAGCTTGAGCAAGCTATACCTACACCTCCACCTTCGGCTTTACCCCCTCCTACGCCTCCACCTTTTCCCTTACCTCCACTTGAGCCTATCATTGCCTCTATCCCTCCACCACTCGCATTGCTCTTACCCCCACTTACGCCTTCTAAACCTTCGCCTCCGCCTTCCAAACCTATTACTTCTATTTCTTCCCCATCCATTTCCACCCCACGGAGCGGGTGTGCGCTACCTTTGGTGCCCCTTGGGTCTGGTCCCCAGGGAGATAATGAGCCGAGCCAGGTTTTGATTGTGCATTTCAAGATTCAAGATGTCATTTGCCGCATGCCAATCCGGGCCCTGGTCCCTGGCTATTTTGGGGATAATCAGCCTGCATTTTTGGAAATGGTTGCAAAAAAGAGTTCCCTTGCACTAGTGCCAGTCTCTTCACAAGCGAGGCCGGTGGCATTCTCTTTGCTCGCCGGAGGATTCACTATTGATGTTGTTATTGCTCCTCACTCGATTGCTGTTCAGTTCACCGGCCAGGAAGGGTTCTTTACTCTGATTGTGCTAACCCATACGGCTGCCAAGAGCCTGATGGATTCCTTATTCAAGGGGCAATTGGTCGTATCTTCTACATTTTCCAAGGACATTCTGCACATCTTATGCAATCTTCCTCGATTTATTGGTGAATCGGCCACGTCAACGCCGCGCATTACTCTCCCTCAGTTTTGTCCTGCTCTTCTGGTAAGGGAGTTATGCTTCATGCCCGATTGCCGAGTGAAGATGTCGAATCTTATGCTGCTAATACCGAGTGATGAAACTCCACGGTTTTCTGATGTTCATCCCAAGGAGTCATCTATCCAAGAATGTCTGCCAATGGTTAGCACTGGGTGTCTAGGGGCAACCACCCCGACGAAGCTACGTATTCATGACCGGGCTAGGTTGTCCGCCAGATGGGCCCGTTATTTGGGGAGACATTGCAGATTGAGAAGGCCAAAGGTCCAAGTCCGCGTCAAGCGGATCCATGTTCAAGAAGTGCCAGCTAAGAAGAGGCGGCGGCGTAAGTTTGAGGGCTGTCGATTGTGCACTCAGGGGTCCACTTCTTCTTCTTCCTATTCCTTTTGTTCATCCTTTCTATTACTCAGCTCCCACCCCTGGGTGGTGTACCTCCCTTCCTCTAATACAGTTTCTATGATCTTCTCCACTCTTTTCGGGTCCGCAAACCCCCATTCTTCTTTCTCCACTCATCCGGAGTCTCCAGATCCTCCGTTCTCTCATGATTTTAGGCCTCGGCCTATGTCATTCTTTCATCCCACTTTCGGGACTTCTTCTGATCCTTCTCTTCAGGTATCCCCGGGCTCTACTTGTGATCCTTCCCTGACCATGTCGGGTGATTACCCTTTTCTTTCCCCGACCACGTCGGGTGACCATCATTCTTCTTCCCCAACCCTATCGGGTGTCTATCATTTTCTTTCCCTGTCGTTGGCGGGTGATTCTCATTCTCCTTCCCCGACCCTGTTGGGTGATTCTAATTCCTTTTCTCCGACCACGTCGGATGATCACTCCTCTTCCCCCTTATCTTTGCCACAATCTTCTTATGGTTCGTCTATTCTTTTTGTCTCACCCTTTCGGGGTCATTACCCTTTTTCATGTTATTTTCGAGGCTTTAGTCCGCCTTGATCTCAGTTAATCTCTGTTCATTCTGTATTCGGTTCCTTGTTATCTAGGCCTCTGTGCCTTAACGAGGGAGTTCTAGCCCTCGTCTCTCTTCCTTCTATTCTTCTTCATCCAGTTTGGTGTCGGCCGCTCCTCCATCAAGAGGAATCTTCAAGTCCTTGTTATCCTCTCCCTTTTACCATGACAAGCGAGGAATACAAAGCTCGTTCTGATCAAAGCTCGATGATCAAGATCGCTTTAGGACGCCGCCTTTCCATTCCATGGATTTGCAAGGTATCTTTATTTTGTGCAAGAACATGCTATTATTGCTATCATTTCTATTTCTCCTGCGCATGGTTATAATGTGGCTTCCTCAACACGTTTTGAGCGGCTTTAGTGTTGTGACTCCTCTGTGTTGATGATGTTGACAATAGCTTTATTTCATTGGCAACAGCTTGTTTTGATTGATTGGTAACTGTTTATATTTTGATGAAACTATCTCTGTCAGATTGTCTATGTGTTCTATGCAGTAAGAGTCTATACATCGTCATGCACACACACAGGTCTACACATTGCACACACACAAGTCTACACACTCAAAGTCCATACATTGCATTGTTGTGTTTGTGCATCGTTTAAAACATAAGTCTATACATTGCTGCATTGCTCGCACAGGCTAAGTCTATACATCGTCCGTCTCAGTTGAGCTTCAAAGCCTGTACATCCACCGTCTCACTTGAGCTGTGAAGTCTATACACTGTTCGTCTTACTTAGTGTCTCATGCAGCGTCAGCTCAGTAAGTCTGTACATTGCATTGGCTAAGTCTGTACATTGTCTGTCTCTCTTAGCGTCTTATGCATTGGGCAAAGTTTATACATTGCAGATCACGTAACTAGCAAGTCTATACATTACATTGTGGTGTTTGTGCTCAAAGTCTATACATTGCATGGCATAGCCCAAAGTCTACACATTGCTGCATTGCTTACATCTGCAAAGTCTATACATTGGCTGTTGTCATGCAGCGTCATGCATCATTATTCAAGTCCATACACTGCACTGTAGATTGCACGAAGTGAAGTCTCTACAGTGTCATGCATCATTCTTCAAAGTCCATACACTACACTGTAGCTTGCTCGAGGTGAAGTCTGTACATCCATCAGTGAACTTCCAAGTCTATACATTGGTGAAGTCTGTACATTCACCAGTTGAACCTTCAAAGTCTATACATCGGTGAAGTCTGTACATCCACCAGTTCAACTTCGAAGTCTATACATTGGTAGCATTACCTACGTTGCACTCGCAAGTCTATACATCGGTAGTTTTACCGATGTTGCACTCGCAAGTCTATACACTGGTAGCTTTACCTACGTTGCCCCTGCAAGTCTATACATTGCAGCTGAGCTGAAGTCTATACAGCCGTTGCCTTGTCAAAGTCTATACATTGTGAACTTTCAAGTCTGTACAGACCTCGTTTTGCTCAAGTTTGTACATCGTCAAGTTGTCTTGGCAAAGTCTATACATTGTGCTTGCTCAAGTCTGTACAGCCTTTCCTTTGGCAAGTCCACACATCGTGAAGTCTATACATTCGTTTGCCTTGCATTGCATCAAGTCTGTACAGCCTCTCCTTTAGCCAAGTCCACACATCGTAAAGTCTGTACAGCCTTTGAATTGGCAAGTCCACACATCGTAAAGTCTGTACAGCCCTTGAATTGGGCAAGTCCATACATCGTTCAGTTGTATGTCTAAGTCTATACATTGCACGAGCTGAAGCCTATCTAAGTCTACACATTGCTTCTTCATGCATTGCACGAAGTCTGCACATTGTGTGCTGCATGCTCATCAAGTTCATACACTGGCAAGTCTTTACATTGCGTAAGTCTATACATTGGCTGCTGAATGTTCTTCAAAGTCTGCATATTGCATTACACTTCAGCAAGTCTGTACAGCGGTTGCCTTCATATAGGAAGTATGTACATCGCATAGCACTGCATATATGAAGTCTATACATTGCAGAGTATGTACATTGCATTCGCATTCACAAAGTCTATATAGTGCAAAGTCTATACAATGCACTGCATTCCTACAAAGTTTGTACAGGGTTCTATACTTAAACTGATAATTCGATCCTCTGTCTGACAGGGACTCCTGGCTGAGATTGATGACATGGATCGTGATTCAAGGAGGACGAGGTGCCCAGATGGTGACACGTGCAACCAGCTCAGTAAGGATGCTGCCAGGTGGTCAAAGTTCCTCGAATCTGGCAAAAGCATTGGGCGGGAAATGTGGAAGCCACACGCCCTTATCCAATCTGCTGCTGGTATATATATGAGCTTTCTTCTTCAGAAGGAGGCTGATTGATCGAGTGGCAAAGTCTATACAGTGAGACTGAAAGTCTAAAGCAACAGAGAGCCACCGAGATCCACAGAGAAGAAAAGCAGAGAAGAGAAGAAAGGAGAGATGAGTTGAGAGAGTTCGATTGAGAGAGATGAGTTGAGAAAGGTTCATTGAGAGGTTGTAACTCAGACTCTTGGTTCAGATACCAGAGCTGAGATGTTTGCTCATTGAGAGCTATTTCCCTTTCGGGTTTTCTCATTTTCATTTGCTTCTGTCTTTTGTTTTCGAATCTATTTCTTCAAGCTGTGAGCCAGCAATTACAGTGGAGCTTTCCACTGGACAGGTGAAGCTATAATCCTCAGCAGGCGAGACCAGGTCTCGGACGGCTAAGCTGTATCGCCCAGCGATTGCAGAGGATTTGTTCCTCTGGTCGGCAAGCTGTAAAGCCCAGCGAAGCTGTGTATCAGCGGTTGTAGGCTAAGCTGTATTGCCCAGCGGACGCAAGCTGTACTGCGTAGCAGTAAGCCATACTTGGTTGAGTGTAGGGTGGACGTAGGTCTCCTGACAGAAGAACCTAAAAATCATGTGTGCCTTGTGTTTGTGTGATTGTCTATGAACTGTGTGCGATTGGATTTCATGTTTACCTTCACAGTTTGATTCGCTTCTGTTCAAATCTAATACTCGAGTTAGTGATTTAGTAGATCTACCTATATTCCGTATTAGAGCCTTATATTGGTTTTAAATTAGGCAATAGATCTATTCACCCCCCTCTAGATCCACTCTCCGTGGTAATAGACTGCGTCCATCTAACATAACAGTTCATTAAGTTTGGTTAGTTCAAGTCGAGTTGCTTCTGTAGC
The DNA here is from genome assembly GCA_022559845.1 of Amorphophallus konjac. Classification (NCBI taxonomy): domain Eukaryota; kingdom Viridiplantae; phylum Streptophyta; class Magnoliopsida; order Alismatales; family Araceae; genus Amorphophallus; species Amorphophallus konjac. The sequence goes on along the minus strand of CM040123.1, from coordinate 224,039,098 downwards.
ATCCTGAGGCTGGTGATAGCTCCGCGCTGGGAGTCTAGTTTCTTTCCTCGATTATTAAGGGTGACCTTTTGTACGGGTTTTTCACACACTACACGGCGAGCCATAGCCTATCTCTTTAAGGCACACCGTTGCTGCTTTGGCCATACTTTGGCTATGCACGAAGGCCTTTTCTCTTCTCTGCTCGGCCGAATGCAGGGGCAAGAGATTGATGGATAAGATGACTAACCTAGGCCCGCCCTAATACGAGAGAGGTCTCAAATAGGGACAGTCTTGACCCTCAAAAGTGAGCTTTCATGTTATATCTGGCCAATAAGGGCTACCAAAATGAGAAAATGAATCAATGCAAAATTATGAATCAAAGGCATGGCAAGTGTCACGCCCCGAGCGCGGAAGATACCCGGAGATGCGCGACGTGTCTATATCAATCATGTCAATCAGAGTGGTCGTGTATTCGACACAAAGACAGAGATGCGCAAAATAGCAAGATAACCCAATCCTTTATTTCATAATGGATAGACTATTACAAATCCAATACTCTGTTTAATAAAAAGAAAAGTACATAGTTGACTCGAGAAAACTATAGAAACAACTAGACGACACTTGTAGAAGCTCTATCACTTTCACTCTTGACCATTCCCATCTGATTGACTTCCATCGTCGTCAGACTTACCTGAAAAGTACAAGGGACAAACGGAATGAGCGAACGCTCAGTAGGAAATTATATCTCAAGTACTAGCAAGGGGTTTAAGTAATTACATTTTCATGAATGCAATAAAGCTATGCATGCTCGCATAAAACGACAGGATAGATAGAATGTAGTATCAAGGAAATAAGATGAACTTATCATGAACTTTCAACAAGATAACAAGTTTATTCGAGATATTCAAGCAAGTACATTTAACAAGTCATGTCAAGAACTTTGGCTATCATGTATCAAGCAAGTAAATTACCCTTTTTCGGGCCACGTATTTCATTTCATGTCAAGTACGAGTCAAGTACAAGATGTGTGTGGAATGTCCAATCAAGCAAGTCAAGTACTCGGTATAATGCCAGATACCTTATCATTTTAACTCCCATGGGCACAAGTACTTTCGGGTGCTCCTCCCAGGACCAGATCGGGCCCTATATGCGCAGGCATTTATCATGTGTTTTGACATCCACTCTTGTTTATATAGCCAATATAGAATTTCAATCATCAAGCTTGTAGGCACGTATGACAACTTTGACAGAATAGAGTCCAAAAATATGACAAGGACATAGAATGGCGATCATAACGGTATAATCACGATATCGATAAAACTAGGTAGAATATGGTTCCTTTAACTTAGGTACCATGACAAATCAATATGGACATTCTTTATATAGAATTGAGGTCTACATAAACATAAGATCAAGCAAGATACCCTCATTCTTATCATAGAATTGGGGTTTACAAGAACGACATGATATGACATGATATCATCATCCCATTAAGAATTTCTTATGATATACTCTTTGTATAATCATAAGGGCCGGTATACCATGTTTCTTTAGATTGACATGGCAAAAACTGTGTAATGGGTTTTTAGGGAACAACCAGCTCAGTCGGCCTTGAGGGAATCCAAGGCTACGAGGAGTCTTACGGAGGTCTCTATGACTAACTCGCTAGTCCAAAGGAACGGAATGTCCAATGGAGAGCTTGTATGTCAATGAGAGTTGAGTGTGATCGATAAATCAACATGAAACGTGGGACTATACTCACGGAGTGGAGAATAGTGCCGATATATATATATATATATATATATGTATAATATGAAACCATCGGTAATAGAATCAGGATAAAATCAGTTTACAGTAAAATAACGACTTAAGTAAAGTCGTGTATTGAATAATTAACGCCTAACAGAAGGGCGTTTACATATATTGCCAATTTGCAGAATTTCCATTATTTCATTAATTTATCAAAAACACGCCTTTCCTGGGGGCGTTTCTTCAAAGTTGACGACTGCAGAGGCAGGCATCTCATCATTTACATATTCGACAGGATATAATTATTCTCCGAAATTTATCAAAAACGCGCCCTTGGAAGGGGCGTTACTTTCTAATTCCATTTTACAGAATATGTGAATTTCAGGATTTTAACAGATACACGCCCTAGGAAGGGGCGTTACTTTTCAGATTCACGCCTTGTTATGGGGCGTTAGAATATGGAAAACGACTTGTCCAAGTCGTGAATTTCAAGGAATTACGATATTTTAATAAATAATATTTCGAGAGACAGGAGACATGTCATGGCAGTAAAATTTAACAGGAATTCACAGAGTCATGCAAGATATTAAAAATCATTATTTCATATGTATTGTAATTTTTAAACAGGATCAATTATTAATCACATGCGATTCTTATGAAATTAACGCCTGCGTAGAGGGCGTCAAATATTAAATTGACGACCACTACCATGGTCGTTTCTTTTAAATTAGCGCCCTAATCAAGGGCGTTTCTTTCAAAATTTTGCAGAAAACGTAATAAAACCTTATAAACAGTATGCATGCCATGCTCATATACGTATGTATAGATATCTTGCATTAATTCTTATTTGGGCTACAATAACTTGAGAAAATCCTACCTTAATTGATAATCTGGAGATCGACGTGAGGTGTTCTGAAACTCCTACGACTTGGCAGCAAGAAAGGGCAGGAAGATGATTGATGAGGATGAGAGAACCTGCAGAAGATATATCAAAGATATCAATCTTCTTTGTAATGGCTTGCTGGAAGCGAAGAAATAAGAACTTACACAAGTTCTTCAGGACGCAGATCTTCTTAACCTGTACAGAGGAGAAGGAGATGAAGAGTCAGTAACTCTTCATATGCTTTAAAAAAAAAAGAGAAGAACGTTCGGTTCTTTACTCACCGTAGCAGACGATCGATAAAATAGGTTTAGGGTTTGTTCGATCAAGACTATTTATAGGATTTTGGAGTCCTAACAAAAGTAGTGTTTGATTGGAAGTAATATTTCCAAGATTGAGTTATTACCACATTCGAACTCTTCCTCATAGTTATCACTTACCCTGGATAAGTTCTGGGTTCGAACGGTTCACGAACTGAATTAACGCCTTAGGTCAGGGCGTGTATTCTTTAATTGACGCCTTACTTTAGGGCGTTTCTTAAAAAGCGTCTTGAAAAAGGGCGTTTCGTGTTTTAAAACACGCCCAAGATAGGGGCGTTTCTTTTACTTACCCATTTGGTCGCATGAGAACTGACGACCGCATGTGTGGGCGTCCTTTCTTTAGTCACGCCATGGATAGAGGCGTTTCTATATAAATTAACGCCTTAATAAGAGACGTTATTTTTAATTTGTTTTATTTTGTCCAATTAACCCTATTCCTTTTATATATATATTACTTCTGTAATATATATGTTTTAATTCATTTCAATTATTCATTTATTAGGGTTGCTACACCCTCCCCCACTTAAAAAGAATTTGGTCCCCAAATTCAATATATATATATATAATTATACGTGGAGAGTGTAGGACATATACCTCTTAGAATAACTCGGGAAATCGTTTCTTCATAGATTCCTCGGTCTCCCATGTCGCTTCGTGTTCAGGATTCTTATTCCATTGCACCTTAAGCATGGGAATAACCTTATTCCTTAGAGCTCGTATTTCTCGATCTAATATCTTTAAAGGCCTCTGTTCATATGTGAGATCTTTCTGGATCACCAGATCTCCATGCTCAATAATATGTGACGGATCGTGCACATACTTCTTCAACATAGATATGTGAAATACATTGTGTACCTCGGACAACTGAGGAGGCAACGCGATGCGATAAGCAACCTCGCCAACTCTTTCGAGTACCTCAAATGGTCCGATGAATCTTGGCGTAAGCTTGCCCTTAACACCAAATCTTCGTATGCCACGTCCAGGCGATATCTTGAGAAATACATGATCTCCGATTTGGAATTCAAGATCTCTCCTTCTTGTATCAGCATAAGCTTTTTGTCTCGTCTGAGCAACTTGCAATCTTTCTCTGATTACTTGCATCTTCTCAGTTGTATCCCTTACCATGTCTGGACCTAAGAGTTGTTTCTCTCCAACTTCGTTCCAACATATGGGAGATCGGCAACTCCTTCCGTATAAGGCTTCGAAAGGTGCCATTTGGATACTAGCTTGGTAGCTATTATTATATGCAAATTCAACTAAAGGTAAGTGGTCATGCCAGCTTCCTCCAAAGTCAATAATGCATGCTCTCAGCATATCTTCAACAACTTGATTAGTTCGCTCGGTCTGACCATCCGTTTGTGGGTGAAAAGCAGTACTAAAGTTGAGCCTTGTTCCCAACGAATGTTGTAATCCCTTCCAAAAATGAGAAGTAAAACGGGGATCTCTGTCAGACACGATTGAGACAGGAATTCCATGTATCCTGACTATTTCCTTGATGTACAGTGCAGCTAGCACATCAATTGACCATCGGCTTTTTATTGGCAAGAAATGTGCCGATTTAGTTAATCGGTCAATGATAACCCAGATTCCATCATGTCCTCCTTTAGATTTAGACAAACCCATGATGAAGTCCATACCAATATCCTCCCATTTCCACTTAGGAATATCTAGAGGATGTAGTTTTCCCGCAGGCTTTTGGTGTTCCGCCTTGACCTGTTGGCATGTGAGACAGCGCGATACATAGTCCGCTATTTCTCTTTTCATATTAGGCCACCAAAAGTTCCTCTTTACATCTTGGTACATTTTGGTTGATCCAGGATGAATAGTGTATCTTGATCTGTGAGCTTCATCTAAGATCTTCTTCTTTAATTCCGGACAATCAGGTATACAAGTTCTATCTTTGAATAATAATCTTCCCTCGGAAGTTAGTTGAAAATCAGATTGTCCTTCTAATCTGCCTTTGATTTCCACTAACATAGGATCATCATCCTGAAGTGCTTGTATCTCAGATAATAAGTCTGACTGTACGCTTACATGAGATAGTGTGACAAATTTGGATTCCGTGTCCAAGCTTATATTGAGCTCGGAGAATTGTTCAAGTAACCTACATTCTTGCATCATACAATTTGCTATCATTGCTCTCGGCTTTCGACTAAGGGCGTCAGCAACATAATTACCCTTTCCGGGATGGTATTGTATATTGAAGTCGAAGTCCTTGAGATATTCTAGCCAGCGTCTTTGTCTCATGTTTAGCTCCTTTTGTGAAAATAGATATTTGAGACTTTTGTGATTGGAGTATACAGTAAACTGTACTCCATATAAGTAGTGTTTCCATATCTTTAGGGCAAATACTACCGCGGCCAGTTCTAAGTCATGGACGGGGTCATTCTCCTCATGCTTCTTCAGCTGACGTGAAGAGTATGCTATGACCTTTCCTTGTTGCATTAGGACACATCCGAGGCCAATGCCAGAAGCATCAGTGTAGACCTCGAATTTCTCTCCTTCTATCGGTAGAGCTAAGACCGGAGCTGTGGTGAGATGATTTTTGAGAGTTTGAAAACTTCTTTCACATTCCTCACTCCATTCGTATCGGATCTCCTTGCGAGTTAACCTTGTAAGGGGCACGGCGATCTTAGAGAAATCTTTGATGAATTGCCGATAATAGCCTGCAAGACCTAAGAAGCTTCTGATCTCGCTTGCATTAGTGGGTCTTTCCCAGTTTCTTACAGCTTCAACCTTTGACGGATCTACAGATAAACCGTCCTTGGATATGACATGTCCGAGAAAAGCCACTTCTTCAAGCCAGAATTCGCATTTGCTGAGTTTAGCATATAATTGATTTGTCCTCAAGACTTGCAATGCAATCCTCAAATGCTCCTCATGTTCTTCCTTAGTCTTAGAATATATCAATATATCATCAATGAAGACTACTATGAATTGATCCAAGTAAGGCCTGAATATGTTATTCATTAACTGCATAAAGGCAACAGGGGCATTTGTTAGTCCAAAAGGCATAACAACAAATTCGTAATGGCCATACCTGCTTCTGAATGCGGTCTTGTGAATGTCATCATCCTTGATTCTTAATTGATGATATCCCGACCTGAGATCAATCTTGGAGAAATATTTGGATCCTGAAATCTGATCAAATAACTCATCGATTCTCGGCAGTGGATACTTGCTCTTGATAGTAAGATGATTCAACTGTCGATAGTCGATACACAATCTCATGGATCCATCCTTCTTCTTTACAAATAAGACTGGTGCTCCCCACGGGGAAGTACTTGGTCTAATAAACCCTTTTCGAATCAATTCCATCAATTGCTTCTTTAATTCTTTTAGTTCTGCAGGGGACATTCTATATGGTGCCTTTGAAACAGGACCAGCACCAGGGACTAAGTCAATGGTGAAGGCCACATCTCTTTGAGGGGGTAATCCCGGCAAATCTTCCGGAAATACGTCTGGAAATTCTCGCACTACCTGAATGTCCTCTATCTTGGTTTCTTTAGCTTCTTTAATAGTGACAAAAGCAAGGAAGGATACACATCCTTTCTTGACGAGCTTGCTTGCTCGAAGAGCCGAAATAAGAGGGGATTTGCTTCGACTCTTAGGACTAGTATAAGTCAGTTCTGGAAATTCCTTGAAAACAATCTTGCTATCACGGCAATCAACCGTTGCCTGGTATTTGGATAACCAATATGCTCCTAGTATAACATCATACTCTTTTAGATCTAAGCAGATAAGATCAATAGGAAAATTCTTTCCTCGAACCAATACCTCACAGTTTTGGTAATGATGTGTGATATCCGTCTCGTTTCCGAGAGGAGTAGACAATATTAACTTCATCCATTCTGGCTCTAGAGGTAATGGGTCAGCAAACTTCTTGGAAATAATGGAATGCGATGCACCCGTATCAAATAAGACATGTGCATATTTGGAATAAATTTTTAATGTACCTTCCACCAATCCGCCTTCTTCTTCTGGTTCGGTCTCTTGGATTGCATGAAGACGCGCGTTCCTTGTCACTGGGCGTTTACCCTCACCGTCTTGGTCATTCATTAATGGACAATAGGGAATCCGATGTTCACGACTCCCACAACGGAGACATGCTCCTAATTTCCTCCAGCATTCTTCTGTTTTGTGACCAGCCTTGTCACAATGCTTGCATACTACGTTTGAAGGTGTAGTGGTGATAGAGAAAGGCTTGGATTTCTTGAACTTCTGATCTTGAGAGGAAGAACCTCCATTATTGGGCCTCTTCTTAAGGTTGGGTTTAAAAGAACCCGAACTTGTGACTTGCTCCTTTTTGTCTTTCCCACGGATCCTATCAGATAGTTCCGTGGCATCTTCAAGCAACTGAGCTCGGCGCACTATTTCAGTATAAACTTGAATATCCATAGGCGCCAGTTGAGTAATGTAGTGGGGCCTAAGCCCATTAAGAAATCTACGGGCTTTCATCTTTTCCGTGCTAATTAAATGCTTAGCATATCTAGACAGTCTAGAAAACTGTGCTTCATAATCAGCCACCGATAAAGATCTTTGCTTTAATGCGGCAAATTCGGCGGCCTTCTTTTCCTGGACCCTATCAGAGAAATATTTGGCGTTGAAATATTCAACGAATTCACCCCATGTAACTTGAGTTGGGTCAATAGTAGCTTCAATTGACTCCCACCAGTATCTAGCATCCTTTTCTAACTGGAAAGTAGCTAATAAGACTTTGTCCTGATCCGTGCATTGCATAACACGGAATATACGTTCAATCTCCCGAACCCAATGCTCGGCATCGTCTAGATCGGTCGATCCCATGAACTTCGGGGGATTCATATTCTTGAATGCTTGGTGTAAGCTTCCAGCTCATGGAGCACCACCTTGTGCTACCTGTTGTAGCACTTGGGTCATCCCTTGAAGGGTACGCTGCATGTTGCGCCATTGAGCACGTTCGGCAGCCATTATCCTACAATTATAATAGCTATGTTAGTATTATATCACTATGATCTTATAAAGGACTCATTGATCATTTAACCCTTGGTTCTACCCACTCACACTTGGTTAAAGGTTTTGAAACCTATCCTTGGACTTGGGTTTCCTAGGAATTGAATAACCTTAGGCTCTGATACCACAAAGACTGTCACGCCCCGAGCGCGGAAGATACCCGGAGATGCGCGACGTGTCTATATCAATCATGTCAATCAGAGTGGTCGTGTATTCGACACAAAGACAGAGATGCGCAAAATAGCAAGATAACCCAATCCTTTATTTCATAATGGATAGACTATTACAAATCCAATACTCTGTTTAATAAAAAGAAAAGTACATAGTTGACTCGAGAAAACTATAGAAACAACTAGACGACACTTGTAGAAGCTCTATCACTTTCACTCTTGACCATTCCCATCCGATTGACTTCCATCGTCGTCGGACTTACCTGAAAAGTACAAGGGACAAACGGAATGAACGAACGCTCAGTAGGAAATTATATCTCAAGTACTAGCAAGGGGTTTAAGTAATTACATTTTCATGAATGCAATAAAGCTATGCATGCTCGCATAAAACGACAGGATAGATAGAATGTAGTATCAAGGAAATAAGATGAACTTATCATGAACTTTCAACAAGATAACAAGTTTATTCGAGATATTCAAGCAAGTACATTTAACAAGTCATGTCAAGAACTTTGGCTATCATGTATCAAGCAAGTAAATTACCCTTTTTCGGGCCACGCATTTCATTTCATGTCAAGTACGAGTCAAGTACAAGATGTGTGTGGAATGTCCAATCAAGCAAGTCAAGTACTCGGTATAATGCCAGATACCTTATCATTTTAACTCCCATGGGCACAAGTACTTTCGGGTGCTCCTCCTAGGACCAGATCGGGCCCTATATGTGCAGGCATTTATCATGTGTTTTGACATCCACTCTTGTTTATATAGCCAATATAGAATTTCAATCATCAAGCTTGTAGGCACGTATGACAACTTTGACAGAATAGAGTCCAAAAATATGACAAGGACATAGAATGGCGATCATAACGGTATAATCACGATATCGATAAAACTAGGTAGAATATGGTTCCTTTAACTTAGGTACCATGACAAATCAATATGGACATTCTTTATATAGAATTAAGGTCCACATAAACATAAGATCAAGCAAGATACCCTCATTCTTATCATAGAATTGGGGTTTACAAGAACGACATGATATGACATGATATCATCATCCCATTAAGAATTTCTTATGATATACTCTTTGTATAATCATAAGGGCCGATATACCATGTTTCTTTAGATTGACATGGCAAAAACTGTGTAATGGGTTTTTAGGGTACAACCAGCTCAGTCGGCCTTGAGGGAATCCAAGGCTACGAGGAGTCTTATGGAGGTCTCTATGACTAACTCGCTAGTCCAAAGGAACGGAATGTCCAATGGAGAGCTTGTATGTCAATGAGAGTTGAGTGTGATCGATAAATCAACATGAAACGTGGGACTATACTCACGGAGTGGAGAATAGTGCCGATATATATATATATATATATATATGTATAATATGAAACCATCGGTAATAGAATCAGGATAAAATCAGTTTACAGTAAAATAACGACTTAAGTAAAGTCGTGTATTGAATAATTAACGCCTAACAGAAGGGCGTTTACATATATTGCCAATTTGCAGAATTTCCATTATTTCATTAATTTATCAAAAACACGCCTTTCCTGGGGGCGTTTCTTCAAAGTTGACGACTGCAGAGGCAGGCGTCTCATCATTTACATATTCGACAGGATATAATTATTCTCAGAAATTTATCAAAAACGCGCCCTTGGAAGGGGCGTTACTTTCTAATTCCATTTTACAGAATATGTGAATTTCAGGATTTTAACAGATACACGCCCTAGGAAGGGGCGTTACTTTTCAGATTCACGCCTTGTTATGGGGCGTTAGAATATGGAAAACGACTTGTCCAAGTCGTGAATTTCAAGGAATTACGATATTTTAATAAATAATATTTCGAGAGACAGGAGACATGTCATGGCAGTAAAATTTAACAGGAATTCACAGAGTCATGCAAGATATTAAAAATCATTATTTCATATGTATTGTAATTTTTAAACAGGATCAATTATTAATCACATGCGATTCTTATGAAATTAACGCCTGCGTAGAGAACGTCAAATATTAAATTGACGACCACTACCATGGTCGTTTCTTTTAAATTAGCGCCCTAATCAAGGGCGTTTCTTTCAAAATTTTGCAGAAAACGTAATAAAACCTTATAAACAGTATGCATGCCATGCTCATATACGTATGTATAGATATCTTGCATTAATTCTTATTTGGGCTACAATAACTTGAGAAAATCCTACCTTAATTGATAATCTGGAGATCGACGTGAGGTGTTCTGAAACTCCTACGACTTGGCAGCAAGAAAGGGCAGGAAGATGATTGATGAGGATGAGAGAACCTGCAGAAGATATATCAAAGATATCAATCTTCTTTGTAATGGCTTGCTGGAAGCGAAGAAATAAGAACTTACACAAGTTCTTCAGGACGCAGATCTTCTTAACCTGTACAGAAGAGAAGGAGATGAAGAGTCAGTAACTCTTCATATGCTTTAAAAAAAAAAGAGAAGAACGTTCGGTTCTTTACTCACCGTAGCAGACGATCGATAAAATAGGTTTAGGGTTTGTTCGATCAAGACTATTTATAGGATTTTGGAGTCCTAACAAAAGTAGTGTTTGATTGGAAGTAATATTTCCAAGATTGAGTTATTACCACATTCGAACTCTTCCTCATAGTTATCACTTACCCTGGATAAGTTCTGGGTTCGAACGGTTCACGAACTGAATTAACGCCTTAGGTCAGGGTGTGTATTCTTTAATTGACGCCTTACTTTAGGGCGTTTCTTAAAAAGCGCCTTGAAAAAGGGCGTTTCGTGTTTTAAAACACGCCCAAGATAGGGGCGTTTCTTTTACTTACCCATTTGGTCGCATGAGAACTGACGACCGCATGTGTGGGCGTCCTTTCTTTAGTCACGCCATGGATAGAGGCGTTTCTTTATAAATTAACGCCTTAATAAGAGGCGTTATTTTTAATTTATTTTATTTCGTCCAATTAACCCTATTCCTTTTATATATATATTACTTCTGTAATATATATGTTTTAATTCATTTCAATTATTCATTTATTAGGGTTGCTACAGCAAGAGTGGCAGTATAGTTCCCCGCGGGACGTCATGAGCCCGGTCGCATGCGTGCTTGATAAATATGGGTCTAAAAATCAAAGACACAAAGCCCCGGCGCAACAGACTGTATCTTTGAGGGGTAGTGCCCTGGAAGGAATTCGAGCCTTGATATCTCCCATCCGGCATAAAGTTTGTCTCCAATTTTTCTTCTGCTTCTCTCTCTTAGGCTGGGTTGTATCCCGGGTATGGCCTTAGTAGGGGCACCGTTCTTTAGAAGCGGTTGGTTGTGATAAGCCACCCTCACATGCACGCCCTGCTTAAGGGGAGCCTTTAATGAAAGGGGTAGGAACGACGATCCATGGCCAGTAGTTTGAGCTCGTCTTTAGGTGTTGCGGATTGCTATGTCAAAATCTAAAAAAAAAATCAAATATTACCAAAAGTCTAAAAAAAATCAAATACTTCAAAATAATCTAAAAAAATCAAATATTGTCAAAAAATTCAAAGAAAGTCAAATACTTCATAGTTTCAAAAAAAATCAAATATTTCAAAAAAACCTAAAAAATCAAATACTTCAAAAAATTCAGAAAAATGAAATACTATTAAAAAATTTTAAAAAATAAAAAAATTATTATTAAAAAAATAAAAAGAATCCAAAAATATGTCTGTTTCATGCATTTGCATTTATTTTAAGGACAGATACGTAATCCGTTTGCTAAGTGTGCAGGTTGCAAGTACTCAGGTATTCCTTGCTACATCTTTGTGCTCTGCCTCCTGTCCATATCTTTGATCTGTTCTTTCCTTCTTCGATCCACTCTCTCGATCTGTTCTGAAGCTCATGTCCTTCTCAGCTTTTGTTTGCAATGATCGTATCTTTATGAGAGGGCTTTGCCTCACGATTATGAACCTAGCAGTTCTGCTTCATTTTGATCTTGGGTTTTAATTGAAGGGCGTATTTGCTTATGTCTTTTGTCTCGCCGTGTCCTTGTCACGTGTTTATGTCCCACCGTGTTGTCCCACACATGTTGTTTTATCCTTCACCGAGTGTTGTTAGTTGTCTTGCACATATTGTTAGTCACCCCTTTATGTCCCATGTTCTTGTCCCAACCATGTGGGCATCCGTCATATTCTTGTCCCAACCGTGTGTTGTCCCACCGCGTTGTTATCTTATCACACCGTGTTCATGCATGCATGTTGTCTGTTCATGCCATTGCATATGTGCTCGTTTGCCTTTGTTATGTTATGCTGCATTGTCTCCCATTTCATTTGATCGTTATGTTATGTCGTGTTGTTTGTCATTCAGTTAATCATTATGTTATCTACGCTATGTTTATACGTGCTTGTTTATCATATTTGTCTTATACATGAAAATCCATAAAAATTAAAAACTGAAAATCTAAAAAATACCGTTTCACCTGCGCAGGTAAGTCAGGTATGGCTCTCTATCCCTACTCATTGTTGCATTACTATATGGTATCTATATTATTATATTATCTCGAGAACCGGCTGGTCATTCACGTGTTCCAAGATCTGACGTTCCCCTCTAACAAAAATGATGATGATCTAGGTGCACATGTTTAATTATCGGATAGGCCGTTAGGTTGGGAAAATTGGGGAACGATGGTTCTATCACGCACGCCGTAGTTGCGGATAGTGTCTTGACCCTGATTGTTCCAACCTAGCAATACTATTCTCGAGTACTTTCTATGCTAGCTTTCTTTGCATTCGTTTTGATGATTTCTTTATTTTAGCCCAGCATGCATCATGTCACATTTTGAGCACGCACGTCTCGTGATCCGTTCAAGGTTGTTCCTCAGTAATGGTTAATTGCGCTTCAATTCTCTTGGATAAGAGATCCTCATTCCACTCCGAATTTGAACGATTTCTCTGATATGCCCGCTTGGTTTGGTTGGCCAGCGTGATTCCTGTCTGGATTTAATCTCAGTCTTATCCTTTTCCAGCTCGTACGTTGTGTTCCTTCCCCCTCATTGTCTGTGGATTGTGTCCCCGATGAGGCTGGTCGTGTTTACTTTTTTACTATTAGTTTAGTTCTCCAGACATGTCTCATTCTTGTCATCCAGTCCTGGTGGTTAGTTCGACGTTTTCGGGAGAATTCCTGTCGCTTGTTGGTTAAAACGGGTGTCTTTTACCTTGATGCCCGCTTAACAGTTCTCTCCGCGTCATCTCCATTTCATGTCACGGTCACTTTCGCTCCATCTCCTTTCCATTTCACCTCCGTGTCACTTTCGCTCACTCCCTTGCAAAGCGAACATCAAGGAGGGGCATCTGTTGACACCCGTTTTTAGCCTGCAAGTTGCGTCATTTTTTTCATCATTTTTGATGTCCCAAATTAACCGTTATTTTGGAGCGTTCCTTGGATGGATTTTGAGCCCATTTCATTGTTCCATTCCCTTTAAACATTGGAGATCATGATTTCTTAGAGCCTTGGAGCCTATTCTATCACCTTCCGGTCTTCCAAGTTGACTTACGGCCCATTTAGGTCGACTTCCCTTAGGAATGCGGCTCATTTCGCTGCTGTTGGTTTTAATGTGCCCCTTCTTTTGCAAGATGGGCTATGATGCCAACTATGAGCAAATAATGAGCCAAGTAATGAAATCAATCAACCTATGAACATGCGAATCATGAACCTAGGCAACCAAAACAAGCTCTAGCATGGGCATGCTATCTCAATCAAAATTAAGCTCAGCAAATAAAGAAAAATACACGTGGGGGCGTGGAATAAGGAATAAGGAAAACACACCGTATAGGTGGAACAAGTAAAGGTAAAGAAGAGATATGATGAGAGAGAAAAGCTAATGCCCAAACTAAGAAAAGATGTGATCGCCACCAAGGTAAAAACAAGCCAAAGACCTGATCAATACCTTAGAATAGGAGGATGATGCACCCACCCACGGGAGAGAGAAAACAATCAGGAAACTGCGGCTCTGTGGGATGTGACGGTCGAAGGATGGTGCATCACAGGACTGTGACGGTCCCACGATAGACCGCTACAACACTCTAACGCGCCTAGGATAGACCGTCAGAGCTTCTGTAGAATAAGATTGGGAATCTTTTGACCTCCAAGCTTTCTAGCCGGCCAGAGAGCTTGGGCCTCGTGATATGGACTCTGTAAACCTGCAAAAGAGTGTAGAACACAAGAAAAACAACCCAGATTAGCCCTTTCACAAAGTAGTATCAATAATCCAAGAAACTCATGAACATGCAAAAGGAGAGGGAAATACCGGGGGATTGATTTTTTAACCCCTTCTGGGGCGTTTTAAAAGATGGGAGGATGTTTTGAAATGTATGCAACAGATGAAAGAACGTGAAAGATGGATAGGGACAATGCTATGATTGCTTAGAAGAGGGGAAAACACTAAGAACAATGATGTGACTGAACTAAACCCTTGAAATCGATACTCTCTAGACTTTGGAAGTAGATGAATGTGGGAAGTAGCTCCCCTTGGTTGGTTCTAGCTCCAGGATGCGACAGCACTTCGACGCAAACTCCAGATTTTTCTCTTCAGGCCATGAAGTCAAGGGTTCTATTTATAGGCCCTCAAAGTCTAGGTTCGAGTTGAGGATAATCCAGCAAGAAAGTAGGACGTTTCTCAGCAAACTCTTGAAGATAATACTCCCAAGAGTCCATAGAAACAAATAGAAGATTATGAGGATCAGATTTGGAAGAGAAATCAAGGAAACAAACTCTTAAGTCGATCACGGAGTAGCAGAGAAAAGGCCAGGCTTGTCAGGACTCTCTGTTTGATGTAACGGCTGCTCGATAGACCGTCACAGGGATCTAACGCTCCAGGAAGAGACCGTCACACAACCTTATCCCTTAAGAAGATAAGATCAACGGGGGAGGTTTTCAAACGTTGGACTCTAGATGGATGTAACGGTCAAGTGTAGATGCGTTACAACAAGGTAACGGTCGCACGATAGACCGTCACACTCAACGAGTAGGCAAAAAGATAAGTTTGAAAGAAGCCCTAAGCTTAAGGACTCTGCAAGGATGTAACGCGCCAGGGAAGATGCGTCAGAGAGATGTAACGCCCCATCAAAGGACCGTTAGAGATAATAGAGTGCCAAAAAAAATGAAAGCTTGCTAAGCTTCGTCCAACGAAAAAAAGGCAAGGAACCAGACTCAACCAAGGAGACATGACTTAAGAAATGGACCTCAAATTGATCAAGAAGGCTCAACAAAGGTGAACAACTCGGAGCATCATATAGAATGAACAAGGAGATGACCCAACTTTTTAGTCATAAAACGGGTGTCAACAGATGCCCCTCCTTAACGTCCTCTTTGCAGGGGAGCAAGCGGAGGTGAAGCGAAAGCGAAATGGAACATGGAGATGAAGCGGAGTGGATTAAAAAGCGGGCGTTAAGGCAAACAACACCCGTTCTTAACCAACAAGCAATAAGAATTTTCCAAAAAGCTTCGAACTAATCACAAGGAAACAGCCAACCAAAAAGGACACATGTCTGAAGGAACTAACAACTAAGGAAAGGGAAACACGGCTAGCCGCTGGAGCAACAGAAAGGAAAGAGACAATTTACTAAACTCCAGACAGGAATCTTCAGTTAACCAAATCAAGTGAGTAAACCGAAGGAAACCTTCCAATTCAGAGAGGAATGATTCTCCTTATTCGGGATCAAGAACACAGCTATTCACCATTACTGAGACACCTAGACAAATGAGGCTCATGAATGCTCAAAAGATGCGCATGATGCATGCTGGGCTAAAATAAAGAAATCATTGAAACAAATGCAAAGAAAGATAAAATAACAAGATACTCGGGAATAGTATTGCTAGACTGGAGAAATTAGGGTCAGGACACCATCTGCAACCATGGCGTGCAAGACAGAACCATCGTCCCCAAACTTTTCCAACCTAACGGCCTATCCAACGATTAAACATGTGCACTTAGATCATCATCATTTTTGTTTAAGGGGAACATCAGATCCCAAAACACATGAATGACCAGCCAGTTCCCGAGATAATATATCATATATAACATATAGTAATGCATTAAGGGATAAGGAATCGAGATACAATACCTAGCTTACCTGCCTGGCGAACGGCAAAGCATGATGACTTAAGGGCATGAGCTTCAACAAAAGAGGTTTAGCCATCAACAATAAGCATGAATTCCATTGATAGGATGAGGAATGACCATTCAATAAGCATCAAAGCAAGATACTTAAACAATCATGAAAAATATGATAAATGTAGCATCATCATTCATCAAATCCTTTGAAGCATGTAACGGTCTGAGATGGGTGCGTTAGAACACTCTGACGGATCAGCCTTGGGCCGTTAGAGTATGGCGGTTCACATTCTTCAAGACATCGTTCAAATGACCTAACGGTCCATAGAGGATGCGTTAGAGACATGTGACGGTCTTACGATAGAACGTTACATTTCCTGATCGTTCAAAAAAAACAAAACCGAACGGTCATTCGTTCATTCAACCAAAAACGCTCAAACACCCAAAAACTCAACCGTGCCAAAAACCTCCACCGTCCAGCCCCGTCCGACGAACGATGGCCGGCGGCGAGCCATCCCAGCCACCGAAGGCAAGGGAGAAAGGGAAGAAACGAATGGCCATCCGGCGCCTCCGACACCGAATTGAGCAAGAGGATGCTCCAAGCCTTCCGACGAGCAAACCAACGGAGGAAGCTCCTCCCACGACCGTAGAGGAAGCCGAGGAAGCTATGGGGGAGGCCATAGGTGAGGAGGAAGCCACGGCAAAGGAGAAAAAGAAGAAGAGAGGCCAAGGCCCCGAGGTAGGCCGCCCACCCCAAAGCTTCAATTTTTAATTTTTTTTTGTTGCATGCATGTATGTTTGGAGGGTAGAAAACGGGTCTGGGGACCCTTTAGGAATGATTATAGGCCATATGGCCATTTTGGAAAGCCAAGGAAAACGAAGGGGAGAACGCCCCTTTGCAGGGAACGTGACGGTCGTTGCAGCGACCGTCACAGCTCTGACGCACCACCCGTGGTGCGTTAGAGTACTGTGACGCAACACCATAAGGCCGTCAGAGTAACCAGAGGCAGAGACAAATTTTTAGGGATTTTTTTCAATTATTCAAATTTTTTGTTTTTCATTATATTAATGTAATGCAATGAATTTATGATGCAAATGACTGACTTATGCTCTACATGTGCAGAGGAAAAGAAGAACGAGGATCTCTTGGCTGCAGATCCGGGCAGTGTACCAGGCATTGCCCGAGTTTCAGAGAGAGAGATTGGCTGCTATGGGCTTCGCCGAGGTGCTGAGCATCGAGGTGACACGGATGGACACGCCTCTCTTGTACGCGCTCCATGAGAGATGGGATTCGATCAGCCGAGCTTTCATCTTCCCATGGGGTCACATGATCCCAACACTGGAGGACATGGCCAGGATCGTCGGATTGAGAGTGGACGGAGCAGCGGTGACTGGGTGGACATACGGTGACTATAGAGAGCTAGCCCAGGAGCTACTAGGGCTGGACTTGATCAGGCCGGGGCAGACATCGTCCCAGCTTTCAAGATCGAGACTGCAGAACAGCCTGGGATTGAGAGGAGCGGTGATAGCAGCCGGGGAGCTACCCGAGCAGCATCTAGATAGGGTGATTGAGCAAGTACGCCCATGAGTGGCGGTGGAGGCTAGACAGGAAGGAGATCGAGTCCTGAGACGATTCTTGATGATGTTGTTCGGGAAACTGCTCTTTCTGACTCGAGCTGATGTGATTAGTTGCAGATTACTGCCATTGCTGGAGGATCTGGGCAGAGTGGGGAAGTACGCATGGGGAGCGGCAGCACTTGCCTTCCTCTTTGAGTCGCTCAGTACCACGGACCGACGGACGATGCTGGGCGGCTTCTCGCCTTTCCTACAGGTAAAAATGCCTTCTTATATGATTATTCGATTCAATTCATGAATGCAACTAATATGTTGACACTCGACTTCTAAATGCAGATCTGGAGCTTCGTCTATCATCCGGGGATTGGGTGAGGTACACAGCTACATCCTGAGCGGACCCCGATCGCGAGGCGATGGGTAGTAGTGAGGGACACGGGGTCAATCAGTAGACTGACCCGGGCGATCCAGGATGATCTAGACTCATTCCCGCATACGGCAGTAAGCTCCGAACTTAAAATGCTTCTACATATGCCTCAAAAATGCTCTTAGATGCTTCTAAATGCTTCTAAAATGGACTGACATGACTTTCAGGTGAGATGGACCCCATATCGAGACGAGGGCCACGAGGGACAACCATGGGTCAAGGCATCCCTAGCGTACGGCGGGCGAGATGTATGGCTGCACTGCATCAATGTCATCGAGCCCTTTCACTATCGGTTGATCCTGAGGACTAGGGGATTACACCAGCCAGAGGTGACCTTCCCGCGCAGAAATGACGAGCGTCTGGGCAAGTCTTCCAAGGGTATTAGCGGCAATGTGGATTGGTGCACTCGAAAGGCCAAGTACGTGCATGACTGGAATAAGAGAGGCCGGGTGATGAAGGATCGGGCAGAAAATGACAAGGCTTACCTCAAGGCTTACTCGCAGCAGTATGGGGACCAGGTGTTCAAAGGCACCCGATGACCGGTATGAAATTCTCAACTTAAACTATGTCTATTCTAAATTAATGCTATATGCTTCTAACTCATGCTTTCTAAATGCAGCTAGACCCTCAAGGAAGAATAGCCGAGCTCGAGGGACTCCTTCACGCCACCATCCAACAGCAGGATGAGTACCGGACTGCTTTGGAGCTCCTGGTGAGATTCTACACTTAAGACTTAAATGGTTATGATGCGAATATGACTAACTTTGACTTCTAAATGTAGCGGGCTGAGGGAGCTCAAAGAGCGGGACCGGATGCTCCATCTTCATTGTCACAGCCTGCCGGGGGCAGAGTTGAACGAGATGCGGAGTTCACTCGAGCGGTTGCTCGGGCCGAGGAGGTGGAGGCCACCCTCGCGGAGCGGGTAAAACACTAAATGCCTGACTAAAAAAAATGCTTATGTTTATGCACTAAATGCTTAATACACTGACAATGCAAAAAAATGTAAACTGCAGGCGAAAGAGCTGACCGCAGCAGTGGCTAAGGCAGAGCGAGCTCGGGGAGAGACCGAGAACCTGCGGGCAGAGGTAGCCCGGCTGAGAGGGGAGCTCGAGCGGACAGCTACCCAAACGGCGGACCTTGAGAGATACCGGTCCGAGGCTCGGGCGGCACGGCTTCAGATTCATGATTTGAAGATTGAGCTACGGGCCGTAGAGTGGACAGTCCGGACGATCAGCCGAGGGCCTGCACTGAGTGGATCCCGGAGTGCTGCAGCGGGGAGCACACGGAGCGAAATGCCGAGTGGCTCGGTAGGAAACTACCTGGCTAGTTCTTCCAATCAACGGAGGAACGAGGAGGCAGATAGGAGACGACCACGAGAGGGAGATCACAGTACCATGGAGCCGCCAGCCAAGCGGCAAGAGGGTGCTGGTGATAGCGAGGGCCCGGGAGATAGATCGACCGAGTGATGTATTCTCTTTTTCTTCTTATTCCCATTACTTGTACATGACTCATGTGAATGAATGCAAATCTTTTTTATGTTTTGCTTTT
Source organism: Amorphophallus konjac (assembly GCA_022559845.1). NCBI lineage: Eukaryota > Viridiplantae > Streptophyta > Magnoliopsida > Alismatales > Araceae > Amorphophallus > Amorphophallus konjac. The sequence goes on along the minus strand of CM040123.1, from coordinate 224,019,400 downwards.
TATGTGGATGAATGAATGAATGTGAATGTGAATGTGTGCGAATGAACGGATGAAAATGAATGTGTGGATGGGAGTGTAAATGAATGAACAGGGGCAAAGTGTAGGGCCAGCAGGTCAGACCAGAGGAAAAAGGAGAGAACAAAAAACCTGCAGCAGAAGGTGTGACGGTCTAGAGGGGGAGCGCCATATAGATGTAACGCATCAGGACCAGGCCGTGAGAGACGACAGAGGGTGGACTAAAAACTACGTAGCAAGAAATGTGACGGTCCACTGATGGAGCGTCAGAGATAAGTAACGGTCCAAGATGAGACCGTCAGATATGACAGAACGATATTGGGATAAATGTGTATCAAGAAATGTGACGGCCCACTGAAGGAGCATTAGAGAAGGTGACGGTCCTAGATGAGACCGTCAGATATGACAGAGCCTGATTGACTGAAACTCATGTAGCAGGAAAGGTGACGGCCCAGTCATGGTGCGTCAGGGATATGTGACGGTCGTACGATAGACCGCTAGAGAACAAAGTGTACTTCGAGACGGATTCTACCGTGAGAGTCCAAACTCGAAGCAAGGATACCTTAATCCATACTAGAACTCTCCTAGGCTTAGGATAAGGCCTTCTAACCCAAACCTGATCAAAATCAAGCCTTTAAAAGATAGAACCAAGCCCCAAAAATCGCAGCTTTCACCAATTCTCTGCTACAAGGGTAGAAAACCTCCATCAAAGGGCAAGGAACACCATGAAGAGAAGCTTCGAAGTGATAAGCATGGAAGAGAGGGTCTACACCGGCCCTAAAGAAGCCAAGAAGGAGCATGGGGAGCTGCAACGGTTGACATCAATCCCCAAGCATCTGAGCTCAAGTGCCCAAAGGGTGGTAAATTCCACTTTATCCTCAGAAGTTCATAACTTGCTGCACTTTTATACTTCTCATGATTCTTCCTTCTTCTTCTTCTTCTTCTTCTTCTTATTTCTAGCCTTTGCCTGGTCCAAGGTGTTACTCCAACATAATGTGGGTGGCTCCCATGGTCAAAGAACTCCCTTTAGAAGTAACTTCAATTCTTAGGGCATGGCACCTCCAACCGTTGCTAGTTTTGGCCAAGAACTTCTAGAAATTATTTTTAGATTGGTCAAGCATTTCAGCCCTTATAGAACTATGGCATCCACAAACACATACCTTCGTCTTCCCTTCCTTTGAAGCTACAGTCCTATTGGAGGAGATAGAGACCTACCTAGCCCTTGCTAAGACTGAAGTGGGGGATGAAGATCTAGTGTGCCATACGGTCGAATCTATTGACCCATCTTTGATCCTAAGCGATTTCATACACAACCCAAAGGACGTGAGGACCATGATCAGCCCAAACCATATTCACTTGATACCCAAGGCTCAATGGATAGTCTCTCATTGTAAGAACAAGTGGGAGAGATACGAAGCCATAGCCAAGGCCGTGTCAGTTTGCTTATGCGGAGTCTTCCTTTTTACTACCACCGACCACCACTTAGATATCCAAAACCTTAGCATCATCAGCGGGTTGTGGCGGGGTTTGTCCATATCTCAAGCAATCCTTTCATACCTTTATGAAGGATTTAGCTCCGCTTGCTTAGGAGGACCCTTGTTCAGATCCATGATACTCCTCGAGTGTTGGATGGGCGTGAGAGTTAAATTCCAACCCAAGGAGAACATAACTTCAGCTAGCCGGATCCTTGGGAGCCACCCTATGTTCTTCATTGGAGGTGCCTTTGGATTTTCTTCACAGGTTGAATGCAAGACGGCGGACAAGAAAATGCGGGATGAATGGCGCCTCTTCCTCAATACTTTATCAATAGAGAAATTCATGATGCGTCCAAGAGCTCTGCGGAGCACCTTGCTTAGGGTACCACGGCGACCAGGCCTTGATCTTCAGTTAGTGGGAAATACTACCATGGCGATCTATAACCCACACCGTGCTATCTTCAAATTGGGCTACCCCGAACCGAAGTTCCTGCACTATCACACAACCCTCCCCTTCTAGCTAGGAAGATGGGGACCGAGGGGGATGAAAGAGCGATCCGGAACGCACTGACCATGTAGGAGATCAGCAAAGTGAGCCCGTGGCAAGAAGAAGTGGAAGAAGACGACGAGGGACGCCATAGCTATGTGAAGGAATTGCGCAAGATCCGCCCTCTTGCGGATAGAAAATTGAATGTAGCTTGAGTTTTCTTTATGATGATGAAATGACAATTAAAGCTTTTCAATCAATTTTTATGTTTTATTAAACTCAATCAAATGACATAGGAAGGTTCTGATTGAATGGGCATGAGTTTGTTGCTTGATCTGGCCTGAACATCCTTGAAAACAGAGCTTCTGGAGAGTGTAACGGTCCTTCTTAGTACCGTCACAAGAGTCTGACGGTCTCACGATGAGCCTTCAGAGGGGATGAGCTAAGAGTTCTGCCCACAGGAGAGTGTAACGGTCTAAGGTGGACCGTTAGAGCTAGGTGACGGTCTAAAGCAGACGTGTCAGAGAGTGTGCTAATAGATAATGAGCGCCAACCTTCTTGGAGCATGTAACGGCCTGATGATGCACCGTCACAGATCTGTGACTGTCTAATGATGATGCGTTACAGACTTGAACCCGAAAATTTGTGATTTTTCAGCCTCGGGCTTGAACCTGCGTTCTGCACACACTTAGACGAGAAACAAGTCAGATCCGTTCTTAGACTCAACCCCTTGCCTCAAAGCAAGTTAGAGAATGACTATGCTTGATACTTGGTCAAGGGGTGGAGCCTTACTAAATAGGCAGAAAACAAAATGGAAATAATGCGATGCATGCGATGCATATGATGGCATTCTTCGATTTTTGTGAGTTTTTGAAAATATCTGGTGTTTTTGGATTTTGGAATATATAAAATTTTTCAGATTTTGAAAATGTGTGATTTTTTAGATTTTGAAAATATGTGATTTTTTTTTGGATTTTGAAATATATGTGATTTTTTTTTTTGGATTTTGAAATATATGATTTTTTTTGGATTTTAAAATATATGTGATTTTTTTTTGTTTTTTGGATTTTGAAAACAGTGCCTCCCCTAGCAACGTGAGCCCTCCTTATTCCATTAAGAGTTCTCGAGGTTGGCGTGTAATGGAGGTGACAGCCCCTGGCCAGGGCCCAACTTGCATGACGGTGTCTCTACCAAGGCCATACCTAGGGTACTTGCCTTAGTCCTAAAAAGAAAGAAAGAATACGGGGGTAAGCTTAGGCCAGATATAGAAGTTTTTAGATCTTGAGTTCCTTTCTAGACAACCCATTCAGAGATTCGGTTTGTTGCGTCAGGGCTTTATGTCCGTCATCGAACCTTTGTCCACTCTAGGCAAGCATACGACCGGGCTCATAGTGTTCCGCGGGGAAACTGTACTGCCACTCTTGCCATGCCTAGTCTTTATTTTCTTGGAGCTTTGAGATTATGATTGATAGACTTTGAGATAGACTTTTGTTTTTTTGGTCACGATGAATGCTCCTTTTCTTTACTCTCTTTTTTTTTCTTTTTCTTGTGGCGTCAGGTCATAACGGACTGCCCCTATTTGAGACCTCATCTTGTGAGGGTGCCTGGATCGGTCGTCGCCTCTTTATTTACTTCTTGCTCCTGGATTCAGCCGAAGAAAGAAACGGACAGGGACTTTGACTTTCCCCCAAAGCATGGCCAAGGAGAAACGGTGTCTACAATGCGAAAACCCGACCAGGGACGTCGTGTTGTGTGTGATTACCGTACTCAGGGTCCTCTTTTATGGTGAAAGGGAAGATTAGCTCGTTACCGAGGTGGCACTGGTTAGACTCTAAGGAAAGAAACACTTAAGATACAACCCATTCCAAGCGTGAGAGAGCTCCTCACCTTCGACGTTCACTAAGCGGTAAGCATTCCCTGGATAAGCTTCTTTGACAATGAACGGCCCTTCCCAGTTAGGTTGCAATTTAGACCTAGGACCTGCCGACCGAATGAATTTGCGTTTCAAAACCATATCACCCTTTTAAAATTTACGCTCAATTACCTTCTTCTGAAAATAACGTGAAACTCTCTTTTGATAAACAGATACATGATCGGCCGCGTTCATCCTCTTCTCATCTAAGAGTTCCAGCTGGACGAGCAACGTCTCTCGACGTTCATCAAGATTAAGTTCTTTATCGAGCTGCACCCTTAGGGAAGGGATCAGAATCTCATATGGGAGCACCGCCTCCATCCCGTAAGTGAGAGCATAGGGGGCTTGCCCCGTGGGAGTGCGAACGGAGGTGCGGTAAGCCCATAGAGCCTCCACTAATCTTTCTGTCCAATCGGAAAACTTATGAGATTCGCATGTTTTCTTTATGATTTTGAGAAGGGTTTTATTGGTGGCTTTGGCTTGACCGTTGCCTTATGGGTAATATGGAGAAGAATGATGCAATGCAATATTGAACTTCTTACATAGGTCCTTGAGCTCTTGAGAGACGAACTGGGGTCCGTTGTCAGTGACGATGCTGCTTGGCACTCCGAACTGCGAGATGATATTCTTCATGATGAAGCGGCACACCGTGGTAGCTTTGATCTATGCGTACGCTTCGGCTTCACCCCACTTGGTGAAGTACTCAGTGGCGGTAAGGATGAATGATTTTTGCTTGATCTGAGGGTTGGGATCACCGAGCGGGCCGAAAATGTCGAAAGCCCACATAGAGAACGGCCAAGGAGCAGATAGAGGATGAAGAGATGAAGCTGGAGCATGAATTTTATCAGCATGGAGTTGGCACTTAAGACACCTCCGGACATAGAGGGAGCAATCTTCCTCTAGAGTGGGCCAATAATAGCCCTGCCTAAGGATCTTCTTCGCTAGAGCCAAGCCATTAACATGACCTCCACATTCGCTAGAATGGGCTGTTTCGGCCACCTTCCAAGCTTCATCATCATCCAAACATCTCATGAGCATTCCATTAGTAGCACGCCTGTATAGCTCTCCTACGATAATAGTATACCTTGAGGCGGCTCTCCTTATTGACTTGCGCTGCTCAGCATTTGCCCCTTCTGGGAATGATCCATCTTTATAAAACAACTCAATCTCATGATACCAGGGCAATTCTTCTTCCTCCAGAATCTCTTCTAATTCCATCAAAGATACTTCCTTCAATCCTTCCTTTTCAGCCCTCATCTCTATAGTCTTCCTAAGGTTGACATACCAAGGATCTTGAAGAGAGGGTGCGTCCAATCTCTGAACGACGATAGTCTCAATATTCCGACTGAGAGGGAAAGATAGAGAGGAAGCAAGCGAAGCTAAAGCGTCGGCTAGAATGTTCTGAGACCTAGGAGTGTGGATGTAGATCAACTTACGGAATTGCCTAGCCAGGAGTGTGACCAAATCTTGATAAGGTTTGAGCTTAGGGTCACGAGTGCGGTAAGTGGACAGAACTTGCCGCAGGACGAGCTGAGAATCCCCTATGATATTCAAGTAATGCGCGCCTAGGAGGTAGGCGTGCTTCAATCCAGCTAAGAGAGCCTCATACTCAGCAATATTGTTGGTAGCATGAAATTGAAGTTGATAAGCAAAAGGAATCGTCACTCCTTCTGGAGTGAGCAGAATAGCGCCTATCCCTCGGCCTTGAGAATTGAGTGCACCATCAAAGTGCAGAGACCAGAAGGGATGATGAGTGAGGACGGAAAGATATTCGTCAGGGAAGTCATCCTGAATAAAATCTATGCAAGGAATTGGGAGATGGGCAAGATGCTCAGCGATGGCGTATCCTTTGACCGCCTTCTGAACGACGAACGTGATATCAAACTGAGATAGGAAGCTCTGCCAGCGAGCTAACCTACTAGAGGGACATGCTTTTCTAAGAGATAGCGGATCGGGTCCATTCTAGAGATCAGCCTAACTGGGTGGGCAAGGAAGTAGCGTTTCAGCTTCTGAGCTACTCACACTAAGGCGGCACAAGTCTTCTCCATAGTGGTGTATCTAGCCTCGGCTGGGTTGAACAACCTGGAGAGGTAATAAGCTTCCCGCTCTTTCCCTTCATCATCTACTTGTGCTAAGACCGCCCCTAGGGAGTCCTCAATGACCGAGATGTATAGGATTAGGGGTTTCCTAGGGACAGGAGGTTACAGAACTGGGGGATTGGATAGATATTCCTTTAAGTCCTCATAGGCCTTTTGACACTCTCGATTCCATTCAAATTTGACTCCCGCCTTTAGCAATTCATAAAACGGGTGGCACCTCTGAGAATGTTGGGATATGAATCTTCTGATGAATTGCAGTCTACCAATCAGTCCTCGAAGTTCCGTAATGTTCTTCGGTGGAGGCATGTCCATGACGGCCTTTGCTTTATTAGGATCAATCTGGATCCCCCGTTTGCTAACTATAAAGCCTAGCAACTTCCCTGAAGAGACTCGAAAAACACACTTCTTTGGATTCATCTTGAACTTGTACTCCCTAGCTCTTTGCAGCACCTTAGCCAGAATAGAGGAGTGTTCTTCTTTGGTTCTTGATTTCACCAAGATATCATCCACGTAGGCTTCCATGTAGATGTGCATCATGTCGAGGAAAATAGCCATCATTGACCTCTGATAGGTGGCACCTGCGTTCTTCAGACCGAACGGCATAACCACGTAGCAGTACGTACCCCAGGGCGTGGTGAAGGAAGTTTTCTCTTGATCCTCCAGAGCAAGACGGATCTGATTATAACCTGAGTAACCGTACATAAATGATAAAGATTCGTACCTGGCGGTGCTATCGACCAGGACGTCTATGTGAGGCAGCGGGAAATCATCTTTGGGACATGCTTTATTAAGATCCCTGAAATCGATGCAAATACGCACCTTTCCATCCTTCTTGATAACAGGGACTATGTTCGCCACCCACTGGGGATATAGAACAACTCTAATGAACCTAGCCTTGTATAACTTATCAACTTCTTCTTTGATCCTTAAGGCCATGTAGGGGTGAAATCTTCTCGATCTCTATTTTACGGGTGTTGCCCCTGGTTTAAGTACGAGTCGGTGTTCCGCTAAAGAGGGGACAAGACCCGGCATGTCCTCATAAGACCAGGCGAAAGAATCACTATACTCCCGTAGAACCTTGACTAGACCTTCTTCCACTTGTGGAGGGAGATTAGCGGCAATAATGATGGGCCTTGGGTCTTCTTCAGTTCCCAAATTTATTTCCTTCGTAGGTTCATCCACTACCGACGATGGCCCGTCGAATCTCTTTAATCCTTGCGCATATAGATCGGCAATGTTATCTACATTGCTGTCCTCATCATCAATCGGGTCTTTTTCATCCATGACTTCATAGACACCAAGTCCGTCATCGCTCCACACCCCTTCTATTTCCTCTTCATCTTCAATCATGATTGCTGTTGCAACAAACTCTGGACACTTCAAAAGAGCATGACATCACTGAGCCAGATCCTGCAAGAACCTATCATGAATGGATTTGGAATGACGCGCAAGCAGCGCGGCTCAAGCTTGGAAGGATTGGATGACCTAGAAGAGGACCCTACTTCTCTAGTTCTAATCGACCCTACTTCCCTAGACTCGACGGACCCTACGCCTAACCTAGGAGAAAGGAAATCTAGTGGAAAGGAAGAAGCAGGGGACTCGTGCCCCTGGGCGGAGGATGGAGACAAGGTAGCATAATCTTCCACCGAAATCTCCGTTTCAAATTTGACGTTTTTTTTTGGAGATCAGTGGAGACCACACAGCAGGATGGAGGAGGAGGAAGTTGCATGGGGAACAACTCAGGGAATATGCAATCGAAAAAAGGATCAGAGGATCGAAACCACATCTCGTGGAGTTGGGCATTGGGGGGAGGAGGAGTGAATAGAGTTGACAGATCAATGGGTGGGCAGTGCCCACATGCACATGGAACAAACAAGATTTCAAGTGGTCTTTCCATAAAATACGGATCGACCATAATCGGGGGTGAATGGGGTATGGACTCCAATTGTTGAAAGAGAGATGAGAGGCGGGAGGGAGACCAAGAAGTGATGACGGGTGAGCTCCCCTTTTCTTGCAGATAAGTAATTTGTTTCTTCGGCCTCCACTGAACAAGCTGGGTTTTTTAATTCTTCTTCTGATCATGGCCATCTGGTTTTCTGAACATTCTAGCAAGTGATTGACTGAAATCTAGCATATCATCAACAGGTCCTTTTGGTAGCAGAGGCGGACCGGCAATCGTGCAAGCTGCATCTCTCTTTTCTGACTGTACTGATTATGAATTTAGGGTACCTAGCTGAAGAGGACCTTTAACAAAGTGTTGACGATAGTCCCAGGTAAGTAGTCCTGAGTCACCAAAAATTGATAGTGCAGACTCTCGATAACCGAGACCTCGCCTGCTCATCTTCCTCCCTTTGGGCACTGGCTTAGTACGCCCCTGTAACTGTGCACCGAGGCCTTTCCCCGGTTGATAACCCAGCTTCAATATGATATCCCAACCCTTGGAATCTCAGATCTGGGGTTTCACTTTGATACTGACAGGTGTAGTGACGGGCTTGCGTGGTGCATAAGCCCAAGGAAATCCAGATCTAGGACAGAAATAACGGGCCGACTGCTTGGCCACAATGTAGGTAAAATCTTCTCTGAAATGGCTTTTACAGACTGGATCGTGCATAAGCTTTTGACCTTGACCACCCTCCCTTGAAAAGTGAATTTAAGACATTGATGCGCGGTGGATGGCACGGCACTGAGAGTATCGATCTACGGATGACCCAAGATAGCTTTGAACATGGGGTCGATGTCCAGCACATAAAATTCGATGGGCATAGTAAGAGGCCCAAGCTCAGCTTGAAAAGTAACAATCCTGTGACACGCCCTCCGAGAATTGTCATAAGCAGCTATAGTAGTGGGGGTTGGGCGTAGAAGTTCTTCTGATATATTGCAGGCCCTGAGGGTGCTGAGTGGACATACATTGATAGATGCCTATGGATCAACTAGTGCCGCCTCAATACTGACTTTGTTCAGAATAATAGTGATGCAAAGCGGCATTTGCCGAGCTTCCGGTGGTGCTAGCTCAGTTTTAGAGAAGGTAATAGCTGGCCCCTTAGAGATTGTTGCCAGTGCGGTAGGTAAGTTGTCAACTGCCATATCTTCACTAACCATCACCTTCTGAAGAAAATATCTGAGAGCATCTTGGTGAAGGGTAGATCTCTTAATAAGCTCCAGCACAGATATCTTGGCGGGCACCCTATCAAGGTGATGTAGCAGATCATATTGGGTACCCGGCAGCGGCTCGGTTTCTTCCTGCTCAGTAGCCGGTTGGGAAGACTGGGGATTAGAGGTGGAAGGAAAATTGCGGTGAAACATGCGCCCGCTCCGTAGGGCGAAGCTATAGGCTGCCGCGGCCTCGGATGGGCTCAGGATAAGCGACTTAGTAGGCCCGGTGGGGTGGATGAGTGGTGCGGAAGGGGGCGTGGTGGAAAGGATGATAGGTAAGGGGTTGGTGATAGTGGGTGCGAGCGGAAGCGGGGATATAAAAGTAGGCGGAGGTGCAATGAGTGGAGGGTTAGATGGAGGTGTGGTGATAGCGGGGGTGAGTAACGTGTGAGAGGCGGGCGGTGGAGTAGGAATAGATGAAAGGACAAATGGTATAGCAGGCGGAGGAGGGTTTTGGTATGTTGGCGTAAGGATGGTAGGAGTGGCAGGAATACGGAAGTTGTGGTGGAGGGCCATAACTTGCGGCGTAGAGCTATCATCGTCAAAGGACCACCCGGCATCAGGGGCCGGGGGTTGAACTACGTTGACCTGGGTCGGCGCCGATGGCTGAGGCTGCGGAGCGGGAAGATGGTTCGGCATTGGGTTCTGATGGATCCCCAAGTCTTGAACCGGCTCCGGTTGCTGTTGCGGCTGCGGTGCCTGTGGCTGCTGCACTTGTTGCCTCGGCGGCTGCCTTCTTTTCTCTTTAATTTCGTAATGGCCCTATGCATTTCGGCCCAATCAATCCTTTACCCTTCATGGAGGTCACAGACCAAATCCCTGAACTGAAAACACCCTTCAATAGTATGTCCTGGCTACCTGTGGAACATACAGTACTTTGTCTGGTCAACGGTCGGGTTCCAGTTGGGCCGTTCCAGAGGGAGTTGTATAGCATTAACTGACATGAGAGCTGAGAAGATATCTGTGAGGGTTTCTGGCAGGGGTGGGTACTGTGCTCTTTTAGGAGCCGGACGCTTGTTGTTGTTGTTGTAGCCGTTGGGTGGAGGGACATTATGGTATTGCGAAGGCTGTGGGGGTTGCTATGGAGCGGCAAAGGTGTTTTGTGGAGTGGCAAAGGAAGGCGGAGGGTTTTGAAAGTTTTGTGGATTGGATTGAAAGTTTTGTGGCGTGGGGTTTTGAGGAGTGCGGGGGTTTTGCGAAAAGCGGAAGGGTGCGGCTTGGAAGGGAAAGGTAACGGCTTGGACTTGCTCATTGGTTTGAACCCCCTCGGTGACAGGCCCTTGAGGTTTCTTGTGGTATTTTGGCTTTTGATTCTCAAAGAGCGAGTGGATGGGGGAGTCATTGAACTGTGTTTGAATGAACCGCGCCCGGCTATAGAGTTGGTGCATGTTGGCTATATCATTCATGGCCAGAATGTTTCGGAAGGTCGGAGTAGCATTGGAGATGAGTAACTTGACCTTCTCTTCCTCTGGAATGTGACTTGGCACCCTGGCAGCCATCTGCCTCCATCTGTCAGCGTAAGTTGCAAACTCCTCATCAGGCTTCATCTTCTCGGCCACCAAATCTGTGAAAGTGTATTCTGGGCCGACTCTATCTTGGAACCGCTGGATGAACTTATCTTTCACTACCTTGAAGCTTTCGGCGTCCTCCAATGGCAGAGAGTAGAACCATTCCAGTGCAACACCATATAATGATCGGCATCTAATGATCGGCGGAACAAAGACGCCATAAGGCGATCATCATATTGAAATTGGGCCGATTCATATAAGAAGTCCCTCACATGAATAAAGGGATTGCCATTCCCATCATACTTACGGTAACTGGGGAGCTCGGATTGCGGAGGGAATCGGATGTTTTCGAAGCTGGGGACGGGGACATCTGCCAAGGATTGTGGGCCAACCCATTTTTGGAGGAAATCAAGCTGTTGTTGCATGGCGGCCCACTTGTCAAGGAGTTCCTGCTCCCTAGATGGAGTAGGGGTAGTGAGAGACGAAGGTTGAAATTGAGGAGCGGAAGGATGGACTGTCGTAGGAGGTGGAAGCCCATAAGAAGGAGCAGCAGGATAAACGGCCAAGGTAGGGGTCCCATAGGAATGATATTGGGCCGGAGACTGACCCAGATTAGAATGGACTTGGGCAACCCCTTGCTGAGGGCGCAAGAAATCTGAAGGGCTAACAAGGACTTGTGGCACCGATGGGCTGGATGTGTGATGATCCACCTAAATAAAAGAAGGGAGAGTAGACTTTCCCTTATTAGAAATTGCTGGCCGAAGCGGAAGATTGGCCCGTTTCTATACCAGAAAAGGTGATGGTCCGATGTTGGACCGGAGTAAGATCAATTGGAGTGGGCTGGATGGAAAGATTAGATTGGCCCTGCACAATCGTAGGATGTAGGGTATTGGACCCCTGCATGGCCTGATAGACAGCTTGGAGTTGGGCCGGATCCAACTGGGCCATCATTTGGAGAATGGAGCCAGCAGAAGGAGGAGAAAAGGAAGGAGTGGTTTGGCCACCCTCCATAGGGACGGAGGATGGGAGAGGGGCGGAGCCCTCTCCAGACGAGAATGAGACAACCCTAGGAGGGTTTTCAAGAAGCCCTTGAGGGAGAGACTCCTCTTGGGAATAGGGAGGATTGAAAGAAGCCATGATGGGTTCGAAGAGCGGATTGGAGTAGAATTTGGGGAAGGAATTGACCCTAGGAGGTGACTCTAATTGATGAAAATAACTCCACATGCAACGGAAAACCTTTAACAACAGCAAACAACACACAACAAACACATAATGAGTGATCAAACTTAGATGACTTAAACAAAGATGCAAGTGAAATAAGAGATAGCAACACTCAAGATCAACCAAGTTGTTTAGATGATGGAATCAAGATTCTTATGATTTCCTCCTTTAGAACCTTAGTGATTTGATTAAAATGCGCTCTCGACAAAAGGTTCCTAATAGGGGAAAGATATGTGGCTTGGTAGACTCTAAATGTGGTCACTCCTTCACTTATGCAATCCTAGACACGGTGTGGGAGGTGGTACAACCAGCCCGGCGTCCGTGTGGGAATCCACGGCTCGCGAGGACTAATGGAGGTCCCTGATGTGATTTCCTGGTCGGCTCCAAGGAATATGGAGACGAGAGGTCCACACACCAAGGTAGGAGAATGCAATCTAATGTATGAAGATATGCATGAACCTATGTGCACCGGAGTGCATGCAAGTTCTAGCCTCAAATCTAACAATCAAATGTGCACACAATGAGATGAATATATGAACCAACCAAGGAGGAGATCAAATATCACCCAAGTATGAAAATCACAGCAAAACTACGGAAGTAAACTGCACCTCGGGATGCGTACCTATCTGGAGTATGTGACGGTCAAGACTACCTACGTCAGAGGATTGTGACGGTCGAAGACCAGACCGCCAGACTATTGTAACGCATGGATGCAGGACCGTCAGAGGAGCCAGGGAACCAGAAACAACAGGAAATAAAAGGGAAATCCGAGGAACACACGGGCAACCAGGGTAAGCAAATGAAAGCAGGTTTTAACAGAGATCCCAAAGCACGATTGGCACTAGATGTCCCACCGTGATCGCCAAAAAAACTGTTGATTTTAATGTGCCCCTTCTTTTGCAAGATGGGCTATGATGCCAACTATGAGCAAATAATGAGTCAAGTAATGAAATCAATCAACCTATGAACATGCGAATCATGAACCAAGGCAACCAAAACAAGCTCTAGCATGGGCATGCTATCTCAATCAAGATTAAGCTAAGCAAATAAAGAAAAACACACGCCGGGGCGTGGAATAAGGAATAAGGAAAACACACCGTATAGGTGGAACAAGCAAAGGTAAAGAAGAGATATGATGAGAGAGAAAAGCTAATGCCCAAACTAAGAAAAGATGTGATCGCCACCAAGGTAAAAACAAGCCAAAGACCTGATCAATACCTTAGAATAAGAGGATGATGCACCCGCCCACGGGAGAGAGAAAACAATCAGGAAACTACAACTCTGTGGGATGTGACGATCGAAGGATGGTGCGTCACAGGACTGTGACGGTCCCACGATAGACCGCTACAACACTCTAACGTGCCTAGGATAGACTGTTAGAGCTTCTGCAGAATAAGATTGGGAATCTTTTGACCTCCAAGCTTTCCAGCCGGCCAGAGAGCTTGGGCCTCGTGATATGGACTCTGTAAACCTGCAAAAGAGTGTAGAACACAAGAAAAACAACCTAAATATGCCCTTTAACAAAGTAGTATCAATAATCCAAGAAACTCATGAACATGTAAAAGGAGAGGGAAATACCGGGGGATTGGTTTTTTAACCCCTTCTGGGGCGTTTTAAAAGATGGGAGGATGTTTTGAAATGTATGCAACAGATGAAAGAACGTGAAAGATGGATAGGGACAATGCTATGATTGCTAGAAGAGGGGAAAACACTAAGAACAATGATGTGACTGAACTAAACCCTTGAAACCGATACTCCCTGGACTTTGGAAGTAGATGAACGTGGGAAGTAGCTCTGCTTGGTTGGTTCTAGCTCCAAGATGCGACAGCACTTCGACGCAAACTCCAGATTTTTCTCTTCAGGCCATGAAGTCAAGGGTTCTATTTATAGGCCCTCAAAGTCTAGGTTCTAGTTGAGGATAATCCAGCAAGAAAGTAGGACGTTTCTCAGCAAACTCTTGAAGATAATACTCCCAAGAGTCCATAGAAACAAACATAAGATTCTGAGGATCAAATTTGGAAGAGAAATCAAGGAAACAAACTCTTAAGTCGATCACGGAGTAGCAGAGAAAAGGCCAGGCTTGTCAGGACTCTCTGTTTGATGTAACGGCTGCTCGATAGACCGTCACAGGGATGTAACGCTCCAGGAAGAGACCGTCACACAACCTTATCCTTTAAGAAGATAAGATCAACAGGGGAGGTTTTCAAACGTTGGACTCTAGATGGATGTAACGGTCAAGTGTAGATGCGTTACAACAAGGTAACGATCGCACGATAGACCGTCACACTCAACGAGTAGGCAAAAAGATAAGTTTGAAAGAAGCCCTAAGCTTAAGGACTCTGCAAGGATTTAACGCACCAGGGAAGATGCGTCAGAGAGATGTAACGCCCCATCAAAGGATCGTTAGAGACAATAGAGTGCCAAAAAAAAATGAAAGCTTGCTAAGCTTCGTCCAACGGAAAAAAGGCAAGGAACCAGACTCAACCAAGGAAACATGACTTAAGAAATGGACCTCAAATTGATCAAGAAGGCTCAACAAAGGTGAACAACTCGGAGCATCATATAGAATGAACAAGGAGATGACCCAACTTATTAGTCATAAAACGGGTGTCAACAGCTATGCAGTCTTGAAAAGTGATCCTTTTTCATCCCCTTCCTTTCCTCTATTTATTAAGTGTCCTTCACCAAAGTTGTTCCATTTTTAAAGCCCTACATCTTCTTCTTCTACGCCATTATCCTGTTCTCCACTGTTTTCAAGCCCCAGTGTTTTTCTATGTTCCCACCCCATTTTCTCCCTCTTCTGATTATTTTTTCATCTTGGTCTCTTCATAAAAGTTATTCATCTTTCAGTTATCTACAATTTCTGCTTCTACCACTTTTTATAATTCTGCATCGCTTTCAAGATATTCACTGATTTCTAAAGTTACGCGAGTCTGGCAGCAAAACGGTCAACAGTTGACCATCCCAAGAGAAACGGTCCCTAGTGGACCGCCCAATGAGTAAAACGGTCAACAGTTGACCGTGTGAACAGTAACTTTTTAATTTTTTATTTTTTTAATTTTGATATGTCAATAAACGGTCTTCTTGAGACCGCTTATGTCAAAAAATGGTCTGTGGATGACCGTTTATTCAATTTTGTGCCAAAAGTTGCCTGATTGCCCCCTGATTCGTTGGGCGGTCTACCCATAGACCGCCCCATTCATTGAACGGTCTATCGTGCGACCGTTCATATAGCAAAGAGTCTAAAAGTTCCTGAACTCCGTTTTCTTCGCCACTGGACTCTAAGGTTGATTTCTGTTTGCGGGGGTCACCTTTCTAAGGCTCTATCTTCTCGAATATTCCATCAAATCACTTCCCGTTTGTTTCTACCTCTTGCCACCACTATTATCTCGAGTTTAAGCCATATAACTCAAAATTTAGTGGAATATATTAGCGGGAATCTTGGCCACAATATCAGGTTTTATGCATTTTCGTGTCACACAAACTCTTCCAGATTAGGCTCCGGTACCACCTTCCAAGGACTCTATCTTCCAGATCCTTCCACCAAAAAGAGTCCCGTTTGTTCCTAGCTCTTATCCTATCTATTATCTCGAGATTGATCCATAGATCTCGAGATTTGGTGGTCTCTATCTCCTACAATCTCGATGTAAACTTCTGGGTTTCAGCAGATTTCTATATAAACCTGCCCAGTTCGCCTGCGCGACAGGGGGGCTCTTTTTTCGACCTAGGGTGAAGCCATGTCGGATTGTTGACTCAACCCTTTGACCCTAACCTGAAGAGGGAAGTATAAACTTCATTTTGGTTCCTTGTTTGCTCAATTTCATCAATGTTTGCTCTCTCAACTTCGCCCCTACTTTTGACAAATCATCATAGTTTGCTGATTTTCTGCTACAACTTCGCGACGGGGGGCCTGTTCATCAAGCCGAGGCGGAGTCATACTTCATCCGTTTCGTCCTCCTTTGACTCCATCTTGAAGAGGGGAGTATGAGCTTCACGTTGATTATATGTTTACCTTATTTCTCATATCTTTTTCCCCTTTTCCAAGCCCCTACTTTTGAGGTTTCACCACACTATTCTGCAATTTGCTGAAACTCAGATTTCTTGCGACGGGGGCATGTTTGCATCGCCGGTGCGAGGCCGTGGGGCACTCTTGATCCATCCTTTCAACTTCAAGCTCTAGAGGGAAGTACAATCCTTGTGTTCCTTGGTTTTGGGCTCATTACCTCGTCATCTTTATGCATATTTTGTCCATGAGTTTTGCACGTTCATTCTATTTTTACACTTAGTCATTTTTCTCCCATGTTATGCACCCCTCTATTTTCTTATCTTTTTCACCCCATTTTTCATTGATCTCTTCTCCATTTTAAACCCTACTTGTTGCCCTAGTTTCACCACAACATTCCCACCTTTCCATAGCATCCAATCTTTCCTCTTTTGGTGTTCTATCTTGTGAGATATTCATCATTCTTTGAGTCCATTTTGTGCATTGTTCTGAATTTTCTGCACAGTCCGCATTTTTCACCAAATCTTCGGTGTCATAACTTTTTGTCCCGACCTCCTTTTGGAGTGATTCTTGTTCCTACTTCTTCACAACATTTATGTCTTCTGTCATCTAAAATTTCTCCTCATTTGGACATCGTTTGCCCTACTGTTTGCATCAGTCTTTGCACCCACTTTTCACTATTTGCACAGTTTTTCTTGTGGCATGCACTTTTGCACCTTGTTTATCTATGTTCATCATGGCATATTAGATCAATTTCTTCATGTTAATCTCATCACAATATACACACCTATTGTTTGCACCCTTCCATAGGGGTTAAAAACCCTCCCCCGGTGAGTTTGCCCTTAATCATTCATGCTACTTTATGCACTTGGGCAGATTTCTACACAGCATGTTCTAATGGGTTTTGCCTCTTATCTTGTGTTTATTTTGCAGGAAAGTATGGAAAGTGAGGCCCTTACCTTCTAGCCGGTTGGAAGGCGAGGAGAGGTAATCCACAAATCCCCGCATCTTAATATTGAGTGCGATCATCCTCTTTTTCCAAGGTACACAACGTGCATAGTATTTCATATCCTTTGACGTTGTTATTCCTTGGTGGTGATCACGGTATTCTTCTACATCCTTTATCACCTTTTTATTGATTGTATGATCATGCTACCATGTTCACATAGCCACATATTCATGTTATTCACTTGATTGGTGAACATATGCCTTCATGCTTATTCATGTGATTTGTGGGATCGGCACGCATATACACATCCACATTTTCCACATCTACAAGCACCAATTGAGAGTCTCCTATGATGTTTAGGTATCGCGCGCCCATGATGTAGGCGTGCTTCAGTCCGGCACGGAGAGCCTCATACTCGACTATGTTATTTGTGGCAGGGAAAGAGAGCTGGTAAGCAATGGGGACGATTACTCCTTCCGGAGTGAGGAGAACGGCGTCGATTCCACGACCCTAGAATTGAGAGCACCGTCGAAGTGCAAGGACCAGAAGGAGAGATGAGTAAGTACTGCCAGGTGCTCATCATAAAATTCGTCATGGATCGAATCAGTGCGAGGGATAGGAGAGTGAGCAAGATGTTCAGCAATCGCGTATCCCTTGGTTGCTTTCTGAACGACAAAGGTGATATCAAATTGAGATAGAAAGCTCTGCCAGCGAGCTAACCTACTAAAAAGGATAGGTTTTTCTAAGAGGTAACGGATTGGGTCCATTCTAGAGATCAACTTAACCTCATGGGCCAGGAAATAGTGCTTGAGTTTCTGAGCTACCCATACTAATGCTGCGCAGGTTTTTTCCATAGTGGTATACTTAGATTCAGCAGGATTGAACAACCTAGAGAGGTAGTAGGCTGCCCTTTCCTTCCCTTCGTCGTCCACTTGCGCCAGGATAGCTCCTAGGGAGTCATCAATAACAGAAATGTAAAATATCAGGGGTTTCTCAGGGACAGGTGGCTGCAGAATCAGGGGATTAGATAGATAAACCTAAAGATCTTCGTAGGCCTTTTGACATTGTTCATTCCATTCGAATTTAGCTCCTGCCTTCAACCGTTCATAGAATGGGCGGCATCTTTGCGAGTGTTGAGATATAAATCTTCGAATGAACTGTAAACGCCCAATCAATCCCTTAAGTTCAGTGATGTTCTTAGACGGTGGCATTTCCATAACGGCCTTTGCTTTGTTCGGATCGATCTGAATCCCCCGCTTGCTAACTATAAACCCTAGCAACTTCCCAGATGCAACTCCAAACACACATTTCTTTGGATTCATTTTTAACTTATATTCCCTAGCCCTTTGCAACACCTTAGCTAAAATGGCGTGGTGTTCTTCCTTGGACCTCGATTTCACCAGAATATCATCCACGTAGGCTTCCATATACACATGCATCATGTCGTGGAAGATAGCCATCATTACCCGTTGATACGTGGCACCTGCATTCTTTAATCTGAATGGCATGACAACATAGCAGTATGTGCCCCAGGGCGTGGTGAACAAGGTGTTCTCTTGGTCCTCGGGAGTAAGACGGATTTGATTGTATCTAGAATATCCATCCATAAACGAGAGGGCTTCATACCCAGCCGTGTTGTCCACCAACACATCAATGTGAGGTAGCGGGAAATCGTCCTTCGGACATGCCTTATTTAAGTCCCTGAAATCAATACAAATTCGAATTTTTCCATCCTTTTTCATCACCATGACTATATTCGCCACCTATTGAGGATACAATACGACTCTAATAAACTTGGCCTCGTGTAATTTATCAACTTCCTCCTTTATCCTTAAGGCCATTTGAGGGTGGAATCTTCTTGATTTTTGTTTAACGGGTGTTGCCCCTGGTTTAAGGATAAGTCTATGTTCAACCAGAGCGGGGTCAAGACCTGGCATGTCCTCATAGGACTAGGCAAAAGAATTGCTATACTCCCTCAAAACTTTGATCAGCTCCTCTTCAACCTGAGGAGGGAGATTAGCAGAAATGATTATGGGCCTAGGGTCCTCTTCAGTTCTGAGATTAATTTCTTTCGTGGGTTCATCCACTGTCGATGACGGTTTGTCAAATCCCTTCAAACCCTGTGCGTACAGATCGGCAGCGTCATCCACGTCGCTTTCCTCATCATCGGCTGGGTCCTTCTCATCTATGATTTCCTAAACTCCAATCCGTCATTGCTCCCCACCCCGTCTACGTCCTCATCATCCTCTAGGACGATTGCGGTTGCTACAAACTCAGGACATTTGAGGACGGCACGACACCTTTGGGCTAGATCCTGAAGAAACCTATCTGGAATGGATTTAGAATGACGCATCACAGGGTGCGCCGCAGACGTGGATGGGCTGACAACACTAGAGCTAGATTCTACCCCAACTGACTCTACCAACCTAGGGGACTCTGCACATTGTACATCTAACCTAGAAGATAAGAAATCTATAGGGAAAGAAGCAGGGGCCTCGTGCCCCTGGCAGGAAGACGGACAGGACACAACATAATCCTCCATTGAAACCTTCATTGTAAAATTGACATTTTTTTTTGGAGGTAGGAGGAAATCATGAAGCAAGAGGGGTTAGAGGGGGAAGGAGGTAGAGGAAGTTGACGGGGGAAGAGAGATGGGAAGAGAACATCGAAGAATGGATCAGATGAAGAAAACCACATTTTGGAAAGATTGGTTATGGGGGTCCACATGGTGGACAAATCAATAGGTGGGCACTGCCCACATGCACACTGTAGACACGCCATTCCTGACGTCTCCTGAGAAAATCTCATATTACTATACAACACCCCGCGACGGCTTACGCGTTTCGAATCACTTGAGTGCTTCCTTTTCTTGAGTCTTCTTCCGCCCTTTTCGGCATCCGGAATCGTCTCGTCACGGCATTCGGACGGCATCAGCACCAGTCAGACGTATCAAGAGGTTCCGGAACCAAGATGTTGTCTGTCGGGAAGCCGCTGGCTAGGACCCGGGTGGGTCTTAATGGGGGCGTCCAGGCCCCTGGACGCCCCCATCCTTTTAATTTATTTTATTTATTTTCTCAGGGCCCAAATCAAATAAAAAATATATATAAATTAATGGAGGCGTCCAGGCCCTGGACGCCTCCATAAAAACAAAAAAATAAAAAATGTTTGTAAAATGCCAGTTGGCATAAAATAAAACAAAAAATAAATAAAATATATATTAATGGAGGCGTCCAGGCCCCTGGACGCCTCCATAAAAACAAATAAAAAATCAAAATGCCAGCCCTGGCATAAAAGACAAAAAATAATAAATATATACATATAATTTTGGAGGCGTCCAGGCCCCTGGACGCCTCCATCAACTCCTTCACGGGCGCCGAACACCGAACGACGGTTTGTCGTGTGTGAAAAAAGCCAAATATAGAGACGTCCGGTCAGCTGGACGCGCCCATTTCTGAATCACGAGGCGCCGCTCACAAAACCACGCGTTGTGCCGAACCGCGTGCGGCCGTCGTCGGTTTTCGGTGGACCTGCTTGAGGCGTCCGGGACCCTGGACGCCTCCACAAAAGTATTCCAAAAAAATCAATAAAATAGAATAAAATATTATTTCGGCCCTGATGGAGGTGTCCAGGGTCCTGGACGCCTCCACCTCCGGAGCTCTATAAATAGAGGCCCACCCCCTCAGTTCTAGGGAGCTAAGCAGTGATCCGATAGGCTGCCGGAGCCCAGAGGCTACGGAGTCATTTTTCTAACCCGTGGGGTCTTTTGTAGGTGGAGGTTCTGCCGGCTTCTCGGGTGCCCACGCTCGCGAGAGGAAGGTCGTCTTCATCCACCGCGCTTCTACGTCGTCCCCACGCTGCCGGAGCTCCGCCGAATTTCACCACCGGCACATCCAATAAGCCAACTCTTTCCTTTTCTTCGTAGTTCTTTTGCATTCATCATCTCGCATCCATCATCTCATTTTCCTCCTACTCGAGTCCGAGAGGGGTTTAAAAGATAACACCAACCAGGTGTGTGTCTTCCCGTTATTTCGTCATTTTTATTGCAAGGATATGAATACTACACATTCATCTTTCTAAGCCACTTGTCATTTGTTTGTCGTTGTTTTGCAAGGGTAGCCGAGGAAAGCCCTCTCCGTCGGCCGGCCGGAAGGAGAGGAAGAAGCAACCCGCCATCTCCCGCTCTTGAGGTAGGCGCGATCACTTTCTTATTTTGGGGTCTTTCGGCCCCTGGCGATCACATCTTTTCATCGAGGCCGCGGCGAGTCACTTCCCCAATGGCCGTTTAAATTTCTGTTCTCATATTCTCTTTATATCCTGTTATATTTCGTTCATATCATCGAGGCCGCGGCGAGTCACTTCCCCAATGGCCGTTTAAATTTCCGTTCTTACATTCTCTCTATATTCTGTTATATTCTGCTCATATCATCGAGGCCGCGGCGAGTCACTTCCCCAATGGCCGTTTAAATTTCCGTTCTTATACTCTCTCTATATTCTGTTATATTCTGCTCATATTCTCGAGGCCGCGGCGAGTCACTTCCCCAATGGCCGTTTAAATCTCTGTTCTTATATTCTCTTTTATATTCTGCTATATTCTGCTCATATTCTCGAGGCCGCGGCGAGTCACTTCCCCAATGGCCGTTTCAATTCTTGTTATTTAATTTCTGCACCATTCCCGTCCCCCCGAGGTCGCGGCGAGTCACTTCCCGCTATGGCCGTTTGAACCCCATATCTTGCTATATTATACTTGTCCCGCTCGCCCCGCCGGAGCAATCTCCCGTGGTGGCCCCTTCTCTCTCTTCTCTCATCTCTGTGTTGCAGCAAACAGCAAAACAAACAAAAAGAGGAGCCCGCGCGCTCTCCGCATCCTCTTCCCCGCTCCATCGAACTCCGAACCGCGTGACGTCGCTCACAGATTGGCGATCACGGTGGGACTCTACTGCTTCCTCTCGGCTACCCTTGCAAGTTCGGCACCACCCGTGCCTCTCCACCTTGGCGCCCGCGCGCGCCCCCGTTGTGCTCACGGCAGCACCGTCAGTTCTGATTGGTTCTTTGTTTATTATATGTTTGTTATTTCTGTTGTTTTCCCACTCCATATATCTGTCAGCATTCCATTGCATACATCCATTCCTCTTTTCTATCCTTTTTTCATTTTTTTTGAGGATCACCCTTTCCCGGTGAAGGAAGGACTCTCCGTTTGGGAATTCCTCTCAACGGACTAGAATCTCCTACACTGGGACCTCCGTAAGTCCCCGACATCGAAGAATCTCCTCTTCGTTCACTGGGCTGGTTGTACCATTGAAGTTCCCCGAAGTTAGTCATTTCATTCGTGGTGAGACGAGAGACCCTAGCTGACACGGCGGTGAAACAAAAATAAACTAGGGTCCCTATCTTGTGTGAACTTCGGATCTCGCTAAAAACACACAAAAAAATCATCAAAATCAAAACAAAAAAAAGGGCGTAAAGGCATCCACTTGTTTGATAATCTCTGCTACCTACTTGCTAGTGTATGTTTTTGCGTTCTGGGAGAACTGTGAGCATGTCTCACGAGTCTTCTGAGGAGAACCACCCTAGCCGTGGTTTGACAGCCGACCCGCGAGTCTATGCTATGGACTCGGGTCCTTCTCATGACCCCTCGCATGAGGTGCAGGTTATTGCCGGGGACACGTCCCCGCCACAGGATATCACTTCCTTACTGGGCGTCCTCGCCAACACGGAGCTTACCTCTGAACAGCTCCGGGCCTTCCAGGCCATTCTAAAGGGGAAATCTGTTTCCCCCACGCCCCAGGAGTCAACTCCGGCTATCGCACCTCTCCACGAGTCCGTGCAGGCCATTCCATCTCCTTCATTGGCGCAAGCCATCCAGTCTCCCTCGCTTCAAGGACAAGCGAGCCAACAACCTCCCTCATTCCAATTCCCGTCACAATCTCAAACTCCCGGTGTTCCTCACACACCGTTTCAGCCAGGGCCAACTGTCGGTGGTCCGACAGTTCCCTCTCATTCCGGGTTTCCCCCTCAAGTCTCCGGGAGACAGTTTCTCCCCCAATGGCAAGTGCCACCTTCACCCCCAGAGGAGCTCGCCCAATCGCTCCTCAATAGGTTCAATCGCATGGACGAGCAGTTTCAAAATCTGAGAAGATGGTGGACGTGAAAGCCACCCCGGAGGTTGCTTTGCCAATCCTCCCCGTCATTCATCTTCCTCCCTCCGAAATGCCCACGTACCGCAGATACAATGGTACCGGCAACCCCTTCATTCACCTCAAGGACTTCATGTATGAGTCCTCTACTGGCAAAACGATCAGAGGTCCCTGGCATACCTCTTTCGGAGATCATTGGATGGTCCCGCGCTTGAGTGGTTCTATTCTCTGGAGCCCCGCGAGGCCGAGAATTTTGAAATAGTGCAGAGAAGGTTCTTGCAGAAATATAGGGATAGGGTCGGTCCCTCACTCTCCATTACCGACCTAGTGGCCGAAAAGATGAAACCCGACGAGGATTTTGTCCGATATGCTGATAGATGGAGGTCTCTGGCGGAAAGAATAAGGGATACCCTCTCCGAGCCCGAACAAGTGAAAATGATTGTGTCTAATGCAACCCCGCAGTTCAGACACGTCCTCGCCATGAATAAACTTACTACAATGGAGGAACTCTATGAAAGGGCCCGATACATCCAAACCCAGCTAAAAGACTCCCCCATCATGAACATGTTTGAGTCGCCGAAGCCCAAAGTGGTCAGAAAGACAGGCGCTGGTGTCCCGGGCGGAGCCACAGAAGGGGTCGTGACAAATGAGCAAGTCAGTGCGGTCAACAATGCCAACTATGCAGTCAACCCAAGGCCTCCACAAATGCCCCGACTACCCCTTCAACCAGGTCCTTTCCCTCTCCGTCCTCCACCCCAAAATAATCCACCCCAGGATAATATGCCTCCATTACGCCAACCCCAGCAACAACAACCACAACCTCAGCAACAACAACCACCGCTTCAGTACAACCAAGTTCCACCCCCGGGGAACTATGGTCCCCAACAGCAACAAAGGAGGCCGCTCGGTCCTAAGAGAGCCTACTATCCACCATTGCCAGAAACCTTAGCAGATATTTTTAATGCCCTCATGGCATCAAACCAACTCGCCCTACCCAGAGAAAGGCCCGCGTGGCCCCCCAATGTTGATACCTCCAAATACTGCGTCTACCACAGGCAGCCGGGACACACAGTGGATTACTGCTTCCATTTCAAAGATTACATCCATGATATGAATGATGAACATCAAATAGATTGGGATGAGATGAGACGGTACGTCGCGGCTCTCAAGGCTAGGAGACCTCCTCAGAGGCCACAGCAGCAGTTACAACAGCAGCAGCAGCAGCAACCACAACAACAACAGCAGCCTCAGCAGGCCCCACAACAACAGCCCGACATGGGCATAATCCAGAATCCACTACCGGAGCACCAACAGCCCAATCATCAGGTTAACCCCATCTCCTCCTTCCCGGAAGTCGGGAGAGAGCAGGTGTGGCACCAGGAAAGTACCTCCATTCTTTATACCTCCAACCCTATCGTCATGCAACCCCCTCACCTTGCCCGGGTAGCACCTCTCTCTCATCAACCCGCATCGGTATCGCCTTCACCATTTCCACTACCATTACGCCCTCTCATCCGCACCCCGACCTCCTATCAACCGACACTTTCTACTACGCCTTCACACCCTCTCACCTTCTCCCACTCCCCCACTTTACCATCCACCTCTACCACATTTACCCCTACGCCTTCTAAACCCCTTATCATCCGTCCACCATACATAACCCCGTCTTTCTCCACCACATCACCACTAATGCCTTCAAAACCACTCATCACCCACCATCCACCTCAAAACCTTTACCCGTTTCAAACCTTACCTCCACCTCCACCTTCCAAACCCCTTATCCTTCATAATCCGCGCGATATCCCCTCTACCTCCGCCATGCCTCCACCTAACAAACCCCTCATCAGAATCCCTGCTCCCGTCATCACCCCTGCTTCATCAACCATTCCTCCACTACTACCCCTCAAACCCCTGTTAAAACCCACTGCTACCCCCACAGAGGTACAAAAGCCGCAGGCAATGGTGCTCCGGAGTGGAAGGATTTTCCACAGGGTTTTCCCCCACAACAGTCAGAATCCCGAGCAATCTCAGCCAGAGAAGGATGATGCAGAACAACCAGAAAGAGCTATCCCTGGAACACAGTATGATCTACTGAAACACTTGGACAAGACGCCTGCCCGGATCTCCATCCTAGAGCTACTTCAAAGATCCACATCCCACCAGGCGGCCTTGATGGAATATCTTCAAAAGGTCATGGTTAATGAAGACCTCCCCGTGGAGAAGATTTCGACCGTCCTAACCCCAACAGACACACAACCAGCCATCATGTTTCACAACTACGAGCTCGCTCCCAAGGAAGCTCGGAAATATGCATTGTGCATTTCAATAAAAATTAATGGGGTATCCATAAACCCGTGTCTTGTCGACACGGGTGCGTCCATAAATGTGATCTCCATGAGCACTCTTCAGTTGTGTGGGGTTGACGAGGAACAAATAAGACCTTCCTCGATCACGGTCACGGCTTATGACAATAGCAAAAGGCCGCCGCAGGGGATGATTATTCTGAAGGCAGAACTAGGCCCCATGGCAATCCCACGGAATTCCATGTCCTCGACATGGACCCCACATTTAAGGCTATACTAGGTCGCCCTTACATCGAAGCCATGGACGCTGTGCCTTCCACCAACCATCAGTGCCTGAAGTTTCCTTACAATGGGAGAATTATTAAAGTGGTCAGTACACCTGTCCTTCACACAGTGGATGCTATCAACACCTCTCTGCCTTCTGTTTGGCCGTCTCATCGGCCCATATTGTCACTGCTGGACATACGTGATCCATCTCATGTTCCACTAGCACCAAAGGAGCCGGTCAGGGCAACCGCAACATCTGTCTCCCTTTTCACTCCAAAGGTTGGGAGATTATGAGGAACATCGGCTATCAACAGGGAAAAGGTCTGGGCGCACAGTTACAGGGTATGCTCAAGCCGCCAAAAGAAATTAGGCCGAACCGTAGGTTTGGCCTAGGCTTCAAAGGACCGTTCAAGGCAGATTGGAAGCCCCTCACGTGGACTCTATCAAACCACTTCAACAGAGGGCCCGTTGTTCAGATGGGAGATCACCCACGAGAAGCATATGGAGGATCACATGCTGTATATTTGGCTGAAAAATGTCCGAGGATCACCAAAAGAGGCAAGATCAAAGATCCGGAATGCGAGTGGGACAAATGGTTCGACATATGGGACATTTCCGTTGCACTGGAAAGGATGTTCTCATCTCCACAGCTTGAAGGACCACCATTGATCTCCGAAATACCAGAGAATATTACCACTCTTGCCAAGGTTCCAAACTATCCTCGTCCTCGCCAGAAGGACTCTGTCATCGACGGATCTTCATCCGTCCTCAACATTGCCGTCGACGGCTCATTAGCCGCCATCCTCTCCATCCACTCGTCTCAGCCTTTGCTGATATCTTCTTCCTGGGCCAGACAATTGTCTGATGATCTTCCCAGGTCCCCTTCTTTGCTTACATACCTACGCGGGCTTTTCAACCCGCGCCAGGTCTTCAACCATGATCTGCTCTACGAGCCCCACAATCCTCTAGCCATAACCACTTTCCTCTCTCCTCCAATCTCTTTTCACTGCTTTGTCATTAAAAATGAAAACGAAAAAAAAACGTCAATTTTCAAACTCTCCAACAACACATCTTCGTTGAGGAAACCTCCTACATCTCCCACGGGTGCGTACCGCCTTGCGGACCACCCGTCCAAGGTCCGATGAGCGACCTTTTCTACCCCTCCTCTGAGGGGTCTTCTCCTGTACATTCTACACCATCCTCCTCATCTTCCTCTTCTTCTGTAAATATTGTCAGTCAATCTAGGAATGATAGGCCAAGGGTAGTACCTAGGAAGAAATCCAAGGGTAGGCAGATCCCTCGTCGATTCCTTCTGGATTTGGCCGCCAGGTGTCAGGCCCTTCTTGCCATCCCCCAGTTGTTAGAAAATCCCATCCAGCTACCCGAAATAGAATGCGAGGGCGACTGTGCATCTGATGAAGGGTATGGAGTCTACGAGATCACGAATGAAGAATGCCCCACTGAAGATGAGGGTGAAGAATATGAGGATGCGGCGGGCGCATACGCTAGCGGAATGAGGAGATTCGACGAGCCGTCAACCGCCGTAGAAGAATCCACCAAAGAAGTCAACTTGGGGACTGAGGAAGACCCTAGGATCATCCTCATAAGTGACAACCTACCACCCTCTGAAGAAGAGGCATTAATTGAGGTCCTCAAGGAATATAAGGACACGTTTGCATGGAGCTACGAGGATATGCCGGGTTTGGATTCAACCTTGGTCGAACACCGTTTAACCCTAAAACCAGGGTCCATCTCGGTAAAACAAAGGTTAAGGCGTTTCCACCCTCAGATGGCTTTAAAAATGAAAGAAGAGGTCGATAAGCTCCACAAAGCCAGGTTCATTAGAGTCGTTCTTTATCCTCAATGGGTGGCGAACATTGTCCCGGTCATGAAGAAAGATGGGAAAGTCAGGATTTGCATTGACTTCCGGGACCTTAACCGCGCGTGTCCAAAGGATGATTTTCCCTTGCCTCACATTGATGTGTTGATTGATAACACGGCAGGTTATGAAACCCTCTCATTCATGGATGGATTTTCGGGATACAATCAAATTCGTTTGGCAGAAGAGGATCAGGAAAAGACGTCATTCACTACCCCTTGGGGAACATATTGTTACGTGGTCATGCCGTTTGGGTTAAAGAATGCTGGAGCTACTTACCAAAGAGCGATGATGGCCATATTTCATGACATGATGCACATATATCTGGAAGTGTATGTGGATGACTTATTGGTGAAATCAAGGACCAGGATGGAACATCCAGAAGTTTTGGCTAAGGTCTTGCAAAGGTCAAGAGAATTCCAATTGAAAATGAACCCGAAAAAGTGTGTGTTTGGTGTGTCGTCGGGTAAATTGCTGGGGTTCATTGTGAGTAAAAGAGGGATCGAGATAGATCCCGACAAAGCCAAGGCTATCAGGGATATGCCGCCTCCCAAGAATTTGAGGGAAGTCCGAGGTTTAATCGGCAGGCTGCAGTTTATTCGTCGGTTTGTGTCTCAACATTCACAAAGGTGTAGACCTCTCTACGAGTTGACCAAGCCAGGAGTAGAATTCCACTGGAATTCTAAATGTCAGAAAGCTTTTGAAGGGTTGAAGGAATATCTGGCTAGTCCACCCGTTCTCATTCCACCTAAACCAGAAAAACCTCTGATCCTTTACATCTCAGTCTTGGATGACTCCGTGGGAGCCGTCCTCGCACAAGCTGATGAAGAAGGCAAGGAACGGGCAACCTATTACTTGTCTAAACTTCTCAATCCCTGTGAGCAGAAGTACACCGTCATGGAGAAAACCTGTGCTGCCCTCGTTTGGGTGGTGCAGAAATTGAAGCACTACTTCTTGGCTCACGAGGTCCACTTGATTGCTCGAATGAATCCTATCAAATTCCTTCTGGAGAAAGCCGTCCTTACGGATAGGCTAGCACGCTGGCAAAGTTTTCTCTCTCAGTTCGACATCACCTACATCCAGCAAAAGGCGATTAAAGGCTATGCCATAGCCGAGCATCTCGCTCACCATCCTCTTCCCAAGTTCGATCCCGTCCAATCAGAGTTTCCAGATGAGGAACTAATGTCCATCAACCAATCAGATGAGCCAATGTGGACACTATATTTTGATGGAGCTCTGAATTCTCAAGGGAGAGGAATCGGCATCGCCCTCCTGTCGCCTGAAGGCCTCACATTCCCATTGGCATACCAGCTCAAATTTCCAGTCACCAACAATATAGCCGAATATGAAGCTCTTCTAGCTGGCCTAGACTCGCTCATTCTTTTCGTATCACTGAGTTGCGAGTCGTAGGTGATAGTCAACTCATCCTTCGCCAGGTGCTCACTAAGTATCGCACTCGCGATCCCAAACTCAAGCCATACCAAGAACTCACTGCTGCCTTTGCCAAACTGTTCGCCAAACTGATCTTTGTTCATATCCCTCGTCATCAGAATATTCTCGCCGATGCCCTCGCCTCGTTGGCATCATCCATAAGGTTCCCTCTAGGAAGATGGTTTAAGTCCATTTCCATCTATAAACTTCATGCTCCTGCAATCGATGATGCTTCCTACGTAAACATCAAAGACAGGATAGCAAGGAAGATCCTGCAGGAAGATATCCTTGAGAAGAGGGAGATCATGTTGGCAGAGGCCGAAGAAGAACTGGCTGATGAAGAGAAACCATGGTTCTATGAAATTGTCAAATATTGCCAAGATCAGTCTTATCCTGAAGGGGCCACCACAGAGGACAAGAAAGCCATAAGAAGGGTGGCTCAGAAATATACATTGGTTGGAGGTCTACTCTATAGGAGGAGCCTTACTGGTATTCTGTTAAGATGTCTTGGTGACGATGAGGTTTGGAAATGTGTAGAAGAGACGCACTCGGGTGTGTGCGGTGGCCACGTGAATAGTCAGATGCTCGCCAAGAAGATCATTCGTCAAGGCTTTTATTGGCCCACCATGGAAGAGATTGTGCTGTCTACGTCCGTAGGTGTGTCAAGTGTCAACTTCACGCCGATAAAATCCATTCACCATCTTCCTCACTTCATCCAATATCCTCCCCATGGCCTTTCTCCATGTGGGCATTCGACATCATTGGTCCCCTAGGTGATCCCAATTCCCTCACCAAGCAGAAATCTTCATCCTTACTGCGACGGAATACTTCACCAAATGGGCCGAAGCCGAAGCTTACGCGGAAATCAAGGCGTCAACAGTCTGCAAGTTCATCATGAAGAACATCCTCGCCAGATTCGGCATCCCAAGCACGATCGTCACCGACAATGGGCCACAATTCATTTCTCAGGACCTACAGGACCTCTGCAAAAGGTACGCAATTGCATTGCATCATTCATCGCCTTATTACCCACAAGGTAACGGCCAAGCGGAGGCCACCAATAAAACATTGCTCAAAATCATCAAAAAAACCTGCGAGTCTAGTAAGTTTTCAGACTGGCCAGAAAAGCTTATCGAAGCCCTATGGGCCTATCGCACTTCAATCCGTACCCCCACCGGGCAGACTCCATTTGCCCTCACTTATGGTATGGAAGCGGTAGTCCCGTACGAGACTCTGATCCCTTCTCTCAGGGTACAATTGGATGAGGAATTTCCCCTCGACGATCGTCGTAATTCACTCCTCGCCCAGTTGGAACTCTTGGATGAGAAGCGGCTGGCCGCCGCCGAACACGCGCGTGTGTATCAAAATAGACTCGCTCGCTTTTACCAAAAGAAAGTCGTTGAGAGAAAATTCAAAGTCGGTGAGATGGTCGTAAAAAGAATTTTTGTCAAACCTGGAGGGCCGCGTTCTAAGCTCCAACCCAATTGGGAAGGACCATTTGTAATTCAAGCCGTGCACCCTGGCAACGCCTACAAGCTAGTCAACGCCGAAGGGACCGAGTTATCCCACCCTTGGAATGGGCTTTATCTTAAGAAATACTACCCTTAGCACAAAACAAAAAAAAATGATGAAAAGATAAAAAACATCAAAAACAAGGAAATATTGAAAACCACTAAAAATATGGAAAATTCAAAATGCCGATGCCTGGCAGGCACCATGTAGTTAAGTCCCTGCATCTAACCTTCATGTTAGGATAGGGCCCATTAAGGCTTGGTAGGCACCGGGTCTTGGTTTGCCAGAACCGTGGAGACCCCTGTCCGGCCACGTCGGCCTATGCTCGCTCGAAGGAAGCTAACATGTGTTCACTTATGTATTTTATTCAAAAAAAGTTGGTAGCATCACCTACGGTAGGGCCACACCTAGAAGATCTCCGGAAGCTGTAATCTTTATTCTTTTCTCTTCGACCAAATGAGACAGTCGGCGCCCTTAAAACGCTGAGCATGAGAAACCGAAACTCAAACCCCAAGGACAAGAGTAGGATCCATTTCCTCGAGCATCGATCAGAGCACGAGAAGAGGGCAGTGTCCCCGCAGGCATACGAAAAGGGAGCCCACAAACGTCAAACGACTATATCTCCCTCACAAAAAAATATACAAAGTCAAAATCAAGAGAAAAGCCTGGTCGTGACCGTGCCTGGTGCGATAAACGGAACCCCTCAAAGTAAAAGTCTGAATCCACAAAGGGGGGCCGTGGAATGTAAATGCTCGAGATTTGGTCCGAAGTTGTCCGAAAGGAAAGAGTTAATGGGCCCTTATTCGCTCGCCGGGTTAACGGCTTTGCCGGTCCTCTCAGGAGGTTTATCCCCTACACTCTTCCTTCTCCCTCTAAAGATGAAGGTTCGATGGAGTTTCTGAAAGGTGAAAACTGCCCAGGGTCTGCGACCTTATTTTAATATACACATTTTGGTTGCCTACTTTGAAAAAGCAAAAGCTATCGCTGCGAAGGAGTCTCCGTGTTTCTGGCTGGTCAAGACCCCTGTTTACCACCTTGATGTCTTCTTGTTTAACCTCGGGCTTAGGCCAATGCAAGCGCGTCACCTATGGGTGCGACGGCGTCTGATTCCGGGTCAGCGTCGCGCGGTTGGTCGTTAGGGTTCCAGGGTGTTCCATCTTATACCATCTAGAGTTGTGAGGAAACAGACCCGGGCCGGGCAAATCATTTACCTCAAACACCTTTTGGGTGAATCCCTGTGGTCGGAAGCAACTGGGAGCCTAAGCATGGCATGACGGTATTGTCATCAGGGTAAGTCTTAGCCGGCGGGATCGTCATTCGAGGGGTCTAGAGGCCCAAATCAACCTAGATGTGCACTTAAGATACCTGGGAGGTTAGTAAGAAACCCCTGTCTCACGTAGGTTAGGTGCCATTTGGGTGCTTGCCGGGCGTTAGCAATAAAAAAAATTGAAATGATAAAAGCACAAAAAAATGGAAAAGAGAAATGTACATATTTGCAAACAAAAAAAATCTTTTTATGATGAAACAAAAAAAATAAAAAAATATCAAATATAAAAAAGAAAACAAATCAATTTTGCATGATTACATTTGCGTGCAGCATCTCACTTTTAAATACCGCTTGCATTCGTGTGCTTGCCTATCGCATTTATCATCACCGCATCTTTCCCTTACCTTCGTTAAATAAAGGCTTGGCCCCTTGACCAGTTATCAAGGACAGTCACAGTGACCATTTGCCTATTGAGCAAGGGGCCAAGTCAGAACAGAAATTCTGATTTGTTTGTTTCAGTGATATGTGCAGGGATTCAGGTAACTGAAGCAAAGGTGAAAAACAAACAAACCAAACCTTGTGTTTTATTCCAAAAAACCAAAAAAAATTTACATCAAGTTCCGTCCTCTCTCTCTGCATTACTCGTCCCACTACTCTCCGGGCAAAACACTCTCAAAGGTGCTACCCAACTACGAAAAGCGGTACTCCTGCCGCTCTGTACTCCTCTTCCTATTCCCACATCCCGGCGTTGATCCACGGAAGCAGCAGAGAAGCTACCAACACGAAAGCCACGCTCTCGTGCTTTTCGGTAGCGCTCCTCACCATCTCTCAGCCACTGTTCAGCAAGACCAAGGCCGATTCGGAGTTCGAATAGTTGGGCCTCCATGGCCCTTCGCTCCTCCCTTTCAGCCAAACTGTTGGCTCTTTCTCTCTCTGCGTTTCTTTCCCTCTCTGCCCGTTCTCTCTCACGGTCTTCCCTCTCTAACTGGAGAGTGATCCTCAGTTCCATAGCATCCCTGGATGAGTCGTCATCAGGATGACGCCGCAGTTCCCTCTCCAGTTCTGCTATCCTAGCCTCCTTCTGCGCAGCTTGGGCAAGCGCTTCTTCCGTCTCCTTTTCCTGCCGAGTGTACCATCTCAGATACGCGATAAGGCGTAAACAAAGAGAACTCAACGCTGAAACTTTTACCTGTATACAGAGCATCCCTTCTGCCTCCGCAGCACGCTGCGTGACGTGAGCAAGTTGCTCATGAAGCGAGTCAAGTTCTGAGGTGGGAATCCACAAGCTGGAAGAGGCACCACCTACTCCCATCGCTGGGGAGGCCGCGCCAATCTGGGCATGCTACGACCATGTGAATTAACAGCCAACATCTGGAATCTGGGGATTTAATTAGGAATGTACTATACACCTACCAAGGCGCTCGTAGCTCCGCGGGCATCACCCAACTGTTGTTCCATCTCTGCCAAGCGAGTTCGTAAATTCGCTATCATGGCATCCCGGACATCCTGCAGCCTTACAAGTCAGCATTTTTACCAGAAAAACCAAGAAAAGGAGAAAGAAGAGAAGAGAAAAAGGGGAAACCTACCTCCACAAGTCCCCGGGGTTGGAACCGTTCTGCGTACTTTGTCCTATATAGACGCAAGTAGTCCTCGCTGTCCCGCGCCTGTGATTCTACAATCGTGCCACCCCGTTGCCAGTCCTCATACTGTTCGGGGAATCGCACGCGCCAGTCAATGCAAGTCGCCGGTCCCCGCGTCTTTCTCCCGACACGAGGTGGCGCAGCTGAATCCACCCATTCTTGAGCCAGTCCTAAAGTCCTCATAACTAATCGTAGCCGAAGCGGCTCGATTT
Source organism: Amorphophallus konjac (assembly GCA_022559845.1). Taxonomy (NCBI): domain Eukaryota; kingdom Viridiplantae; phylum Streptophyta; class Magnoliopsida; order Alismatales; family Araceae; genus Amorphophallus; species Amorphophallus konjac. The sequence continues at coordinate 223,985,933 of CM040123.1, read as the reverse complement.
CATTCAGGCAGTGCATCCATAGTTCCCGTCCGAACCGGGCACGACTTGCTAGAACCCACGGCTGGTTGGCATCGACCATGTCTGAGTAGGGTCTCCAGTTTACCATCGCTGTAGGGAACTCCTGTAGCTCCCGCCTTAACACCATCAGTTGGTAGGTTAGGGGTGCCGCACTCATGACGGGTTCCCACCGCCTGGCTAGCGGCACCATCACGGGTCGCCAATGTCGAGCTCTCCCCATAGGGAGGTAATAATAGCTCCATAACTGCTCGGCGCAGGTCATCAGCACCTTGCGAAAACAACAAAAAAAAATACAAAACAAGCAAAACCAAAAAAATACCTGGATGAATGGTGTGAAACCACTCACAGTCATCTCACGATCCGTTTCTTGGAATAGGCCTGCAAACAAGTGTGCCAGCATGGCGGCTCCCCAGGCATAATACCCTACTCTTTCAAGGTCTGACAGCAGCTCCAGGAAGCAACATTGGATACCATTCCCTTTCGAGCTCAGTACCAATCTCCCCAAAAGGAAGAGGAGAAATCTCCTCAAATCTATGTTACATCTTTCCCAGTTGCCGAAATCTGTGCAGTACACGGCACGGCATCCTATTTCCATCCTTTCCATGAACTCTTCTGAGGATTCGTCGTCCCGCCGATGAGTGTCGGTGAGCCCTAATGCATCCATGAGGGACGCCCTAGCTACCGACCTGTTCTTCCGACCATCTAGGTCCAAACCCAGTAACTTCTGGGCACCTTCTCTGTAGTCTGCGTAAGTGACTCCGGTCACTGCCTCGCCTTCTACCTTCAGGCTTGTGATCCGGACCACATCCTCCAAGCTGGGCACCATGTGTCCCCAGGGCATCAGGAATGCCCGGCTCACTGGGTCCCATCTCTCACACAAGGCTTGGATCAGGACTAGGTCAAGCTGGATCGGCTCGATCCGAACGAAGGTACCAAATCCCATCACGTCTAGCCTCGCCTTCTGAAAATCTGGGAGGCCCCTGTACGCTGCTACTACCAACTCCCATAAGATTTGTGATTTCATCACAACCTACACATACAAGGAATGGGGGTGAGGTTTGGTCAGAAGAAAGGAAGAAAAAATGAGAAAAGGGCAAGAAAACTTGGCTTACGAGTTGTGATTGGGCCCTTTCGCTGAAGTGCCCTTCAAAGTCTGAAAGCCTCCTGGAACTACTACCACTGGACCTGCTTCTCTTCGAGGAATGGGAAGATTCGCCCTCCATCCAACTCTCAGAATTTTGAACTCCTCCTCTCCCGTAAGAACTTGTGCTCCTCGAGTTATTCCTCGATATACCTGGGAAGATAAAAGGGACAAGAATTTATAGAAATGGAAGGAGTGCGGGCCAAGATTGCCTCCATCACCTGTCGATGATAGCCCTCGCAATAAGACACCGGCCAAGCGGCCCCATGTGTCGCTTCACCGCTCGCACAGGGTGATTGACTGGACGAAGAATAGGACGAATAGCCCCTATGTTGTCTAGGGATACCCTATCATGTTTTGGAGGACGCCCACAAAATTTGGCACAACATCCGGGAAAAGGAACTAGGGCCGTCAGTATTGACTTCGACGGCAGATTCCCGTGGAAAATGGTCACAACAAGACGTGATTCTCCGCTCGAGGCGGAGTCTCGACAGATCCGTCACATGGGAACAGTGCAAAGGAGAAGAAGTGTAGGGAAGAAGGAATGCACAAGAGGACGAACAAGCATCAGAAAATCAAATCACTCCATTCATAATTCTACATAAGCTGTCAAAAACATCATAAGCATAAAGAGGTGGCGGGTCCACTAGCCCGCCAATCCTCACCATCACTCGTCTCTCTGGGCACTCTCCTCCTCTCCCCCGAGGTGAGGGTCCCTCAGAAGCCTCCGGGATCCCCGTGCACTAGCACCTGCCTCGCCTCTTGGCGCCTGCTCCGCAGCAGTGACTCGCTGCTCCTCCCCTGGCGTGGCAAGGAAGCCACTGGCGGCAAAGCGACCAGACTGCCGGAGTCGCTCCCCGAACTCTCGCGCTCTCTCATAGCGCGTCTCCATTCCTCCTAGCCTCTGCACGACGGCCTGAAGGCCCAGCTGGAGCTCCCTCACTTGGGCCTCCAAGGCCCTCCTCTCGGTCAGATCCCGCTGTCGCTCGGACCTTCTCTCGGCTTTCTCTCTCTCTACCTCTCTCCTCATCATCTGCAGAAGAACCCTTAACTCCAGGATGTCTGGAGAAGGTCTCTCCTCACCGCGATGCCGCAGCTCCGCTACAGTCGCCACCCAGGCATCACGCTCCTCTTCCGCCCGAGTCGCGCGGGCCACCGCACTGGCAAGTTGCTCCCGGAGGGAGGCAATCTCGAGAAAAGGGGCCGAGGAACTGGAAGATGTGCCACCAATCATCCCCGCCGTCACTGTCTGCTGGGCACGCTGGAACAAAATAAACAACGGCCGTCAGTGAAACTCCAAAATCTGAAGTTAAAAGTGCGGCACGTAACTTACCAGGAGCGACAGCTCATGTTGAGCGACGGCCAGTTGCCGCCTAGTCTCTGACAGCTGGGCGCGCGAGCCGCCGATGCCACGCGTGTCCCCAGCTTGGGGAAGCCCCGCATAACTCTCTCTCTGCCGCCGCAGGAAGTCGGCACTGTCCTGCACCAGTACACCCCCTTGCTGTCCAGGGAGACGTACGGGCCAGTCCTCGAGCCTCGCCTTGCCGCGACTCTCCCTCCTGACGCGGCTCTGCTCGTCCGCACTCGCCCACTCATCGGCCAGGCCCAGGGTCCTTGCCATGTTCTGCACCAAGAAAGGGGTCCCATATCAGTCAAAAGGAACGCGTCCCCTGTCTAGGACGCGTCCATCATTTGAGTGCAACACTCGCCGAACCCTTTCCTCCTCGCCCGGCTCGCTTCAAAACCCAAAATGAATTAAAAGAGGAAGAGATCGGAGGACCTACCGGACCGTGTTCACCTCCTCCCACGCCATCGGGCCCCTCGGGTCCCTCGGGGGCCCGGAGCGGCCCTTCCTCCTCCATGGACGCCGTTCCGTGCTCGGGCGCGTCCCTCCTTGGGCGAGGAGTTCCTCGTCCCTCTCCACCTTCACCATGGTCGGGCCCACCGAACTCCATCGATCAAAAGAAGAGGAAGACGAAAAGGGGGGCAAGCGAGTTTCGGCAGAAGGCGGGCTCGTTTGCGGGTAAGGCACGGGAGAAGAAGGACCACCCGTCGCTTTAAATTTGAAATCAAGGATTAAGACGCGTCCTCGCGCCTGGACGCGCCCAAAAGGGAGAAAAGGGAACAAAATCCCCCCGTGCAAAGCGTAGTTCCCCGCTGTTCAGGGCAAGGTCTCACGAAGCATGCCTCAAAGGATAACTCAGTGCAAAGAAGAAAGTATGAGAGAGAGAGAAAAGTACACACAACACAAGAAAACTATTTTCATTTCATATAATAGCCGAAAGTACATCATACAGCGAGAAAGGTGATGTGTACAAACAACTCTCTAACTCTCACCATCACCCTCCTGGTCATCTCTCTCCTCCCTCCTCCGCCGGGGATCCCTAGGGGGCCTCTGCGAACCCTGAGAAGCCGTGCTCGCCTCGCCCTGCGGTGGCACTCCAGCCTCGAAGGTGCGACGACGCTCCTCGGCCGAAGAGACCAGATAGCTGCCCATGGAAAAAGAACCAGACTGACGAAGTCGCGCCCCGCGTTCCTTCGCCCTCTGGTACCGCTCCTCACTCTCCCGAAGCCTCCCCTCCGCCGTGCCGAGACTCAATCGGAGCTCCAGCAGCTGGGCTTCCAGAGCCCTCCTCTCGGTCTGATCCCGCTGTCGCTCCTCCCTCTCTCTCTCCCTCTCCTCTCTCTCTCTCATCGCCTCCCTCTTCGACAGCTCGAGGGCGATCCGCAGATCCAGCACGTCACGAGGGAGCTCCTCAGCCTCCCGTCGACGCTCCTCCTCCAGCTCCGCAATCCGGGCGTCACGCTCCGCCACCCAAGCGTCGCGCTCCTGCTCAGCACGAACAGCACGGGCCAGGGCCTCCTGAATCTCGGCCACCTGTCAAAGCACGCATGGCACCATAAGAGAACAGTGATAGAAGGAAAGCAACCAGAAGGAGAGTCAGGGCCAAGCAAGCACTCACTCGAGCCTCGCGGTCACGCTCGGCCTCCTCAGCCCGAGCCACCGCATACGCCAGCTGCTCCTGGAGGGCAGAAACCTCCGGAGGAGGGCCCCGCGAACTGGAACCCGCTCCGCCATCCATCCCGGCTGTCGCTGTCTGGTGGGCCCGCTGAAACACGGGGCAAACGTCAGTCAAAGGCTAAGCATCAAAAATCCAGGTCACAAAAAAATGCATTGCATAAACTCACCAGGATCTCCAACTCCTGTCGGATGGCCACCAACTGTCGCCTGGCGTCCGCCAACTGGGCCCGCAGGTCGGCGATCATGGTATCACGAGCATCCTGCATTACACATAAGTTAGTGTCCCATGCATATACATATAGAAAGGTGGAGCAATTTCATTTCACTTACCCCTGCCATACCACCCAAGGAGAGGCGGTCCCCGTACGTAGCTCGGTACCGTCTCATGTAGTCTGTGCTGTCCTGTACGTGGGACACCACTGGGACCCCGCCCTGCTGCCAGTCCTGGTACTGTGCTGGGAAGCGCGTACGCCAGTCCACAATCTTCGCCTTCCCCTTGGTCTTCCGCCCAATGCGGGCCGGCGCATCTACGTCAACCCACTCCTGGGCCAGCCCCAACGTCCTCATGACCAGTCTAAGCCGCAGCGGCTCAATCTCGTTCAGGCAATGGACCCACACGTCCCGCCTGAAGCGAGGAAGACCCGCTACAACCCAGGGCTGGCCAGCATCGCCCATGCCCAGGTAGGGCCTCCACACCACCTGCATCACCATACATACATTATGCTAGTTACCATTCAGTCTCATCCATAAACACAAAAAAATCATACGCATCTTACCATGGCCTCGGGATACTCGCTCAGCTCCCGACGAAGCGACGCCAGCTGATAGCCGTGGGGTGCTGCAACCACGACCGGCCTCCACCGCCGCGCCAGAGGCACGGCCCTCCTGTTCCCATGCCTAGCCCTCCCCATCGGGAAATAGTAATAGCTCCACACCTGCATCCATCATACATCATTAGTACAATAATTGCATATTTAACTGTGGGAATGCATAAATAAAATGTTTACCTGGAGGAAAGGTGCGAAGCCGCTGACTGTCGTCTCCTTCTCCGAAGTCTGGGAGAGATCAGCAATCAAATGGGCAAGCAGAGCCGCCCCCCACGCATAGTGTCCCACTCTGTCCAGATCCGCCAAGATCCCAAGGAAACGGCAGTGGATGCCATCCCCCTTCGTCCCCAGCAGAAGGCGGCCCAGGAAGAAGAAAAGAAACCTCCGAAGGTCTAGATCCACCAGCTCCCTCTCGCTCGGATCCTGGGTGAAAGCTGCACGAGCATCCCCCTCCAGTCGAGCCAAGAACTCCGCTCCAGTCTCGCTAACCCGCTGACGTGGGTCGACGAATCCGAGCGCCTCCATGATCTCCACTCGGCCGACTACCCTGCTGTCTCTTTCAGTCACGCTCGTCTCTAACCACAGCAGGTCCAGGGCACTCTCTCGGTAGTCGGGGTATGTGACCCCGCTGACTGCCTCTCCGTCAACTCGTAGCCCGGTGATCCGAGCCACGTCCTCCAGCGTCGGCACCATGTGCCCCCAGGGCATCAGAAACGCCCGGCTCGGTGCGTGCCACCGCTCCCTCAGTGCCTGGATAAGAGGAAGGTCGAGCCGGAAGGGCTCGATCCTAAGGAAAGCTCCAAAGCCCATGGCGTCCACACGCGCCCTCTGGAAATCCGGCAGCCCACGGTATGCTGCCACCACCAAGGACCAGCTGATCCGGCCCTTCATCACGCCCTGCAAACCACAAAACCAACAAAGAACACATCAGCATCATGAACAGTCATAAACAATAACACTGTATATATACTACTTATTCTTTTATTTTTACTTTTTTAAAAAAATATTTATATTTTCTTGTGGAGGCGTCCAGGCCCCTGGACGCCTCCTCTTCTTTTCCTTTATTTTGTTTTTTTTTTAGAAAAATGAAAAAACAAAGTCAAACCAAAAAACATATATTAATTATAATGGAGGCGTCCTAGAGACAGGACGCCTCCTTATTTTTATTATATTTCTATTACTTTTCGTAAATAAATATATAACCAAAAATAAAAAGAAAACGTGGAGGCGTCCAGGCCCCTGGACGCCTCCTTCTCTCACTTCCCGCCTTTCTCTCACAGCCTCTCGCACACCCGTTTTAGCCTATTGAACCACAAAGTGAGAATTCCGAGGTACTTACCGGGTCGTGATCGTCCTCTCCCGCGTCACCAGCATCCGCAGCGGCCTCCGCGGCCAGGAGAGGCACCTCCATCTCCTCCCCCGCAGCAACCTCCTCTACTGCGGCCTCCTCGGCATCATCCCTCAACCTCCTCGCAGGACGAGCCAGTCATTTCCGCTTCTCTGGACCCTGACTCGATCCTCCTCGCTCCATTGGGACTAAGAATGGGTCGTTTGGAGTGGCTGGACGGTCGGAATGAACAGTATAAGTGAACAGGGGGGAGCCCCCCCCCCTATATATAGAATGACCTTTTATTGGGGCGTCCAGGCGCCTGGACGCCCCCACAATTTTTATTTTTTTCAAAAATTCAAAAAAATAGGGGCGTCCAGGCGCCTGGACGCGCCCAAAAATAAAATAAATAAAAAAATAAAAAAAATCAAAATAGGGGCGTCCAGGACCTTGGACGCCCCCAAAAATAAATTGTCAAAAAAAATAATAAAATAATAAAATAAAATTAGGGGCGTCCAGGCGCCTGGACGCCCCAATAATAAAAAATTTTCAAAAAAAAATATATTTATATAAGAATATGTATATAATCCAAACAAAATAAAAAAAATACAAAGAAAAAGAAAAACCATAAAAAAAGATAATAATTAAGGGGACGGGGGTCCGAAACATCCAAATGCCAAATTTTATTCCATCAGAAAAGCAGAGTGAACTACATCAGGGGCTTAGGCGCTTTAGGCCTTAACTTCCCCAGTTCGGTTACATAAGCCCTCCATGGCTCGCATTCCTCCACCACGTGCGCTAAGGCCTTTCCCGCAACACTTGTCTTCCAGGGAGCTTTAATGACCTTCGCTTCCTTCGCGTCCGCTTCAGTGCCCAACTCCCTTTTCTTCAAAGGAACAATGCCAGTCGGTGGCGGGAACGAATGACGTGGGATGCCAATCTGGAGACAGCACCGATGCGCACTGTAAAGGACGAACTCGGTCGCGCCGATCAGTTGAAGATCAACTTCGGGGGAAGACCTCATGAGGAGATCTAGCGAAAGCAAACATGCCGGTGCGCAAGTAAAGAAGCCTTGTGTCACGGTGCGGAAGTGAGACCGCCAGTCTTCACGTTTCTTCAGCCACGGAACGCGGTTCACTACAGTACCACCGAAGCCTAACACGTCGGCTATGTGGTGAAGCGGGCTTTGTTGGAAGAGCTTCGAAGCGGTTGGCATTCCCTCGCGGTGGTCGAATTTGAAATGCAAATCCAGCCAGCAATTCAAGACAAGTGCACAACCAAATGGAGGCTTACCCATGCTCGAGGCAGTAAGGCCACTATACAGGTAGGCGAGGACAGCGGGTCCCACCCTCTTTCCACGCCAAATCCTGCAGATAGCACTCAGTTGGTCTTCCTCCACTATGTTGTCGGTATAAGGAAACAAGAGAGCACCCGCCAGACAGATAGTGAACCCCTTCATGATTCCCTCCAAATAGTCATCGTCTGGTGACCCTCTCAGGGCGTCCGTGACCCACTCCGCAAGCTTTTGGAGATCGATCCCCTTTTGAGTACGGACCTTTCTGGCTGCGTCGGGCGGCATGAAGCTTCCAAGGACGCTTTCAGAAGTCCCCCGTGTCAGCATCCGCATAGCCTTCACCTTCCCGTCACTCTTGAATTTCTTCAATCCGAGCAGAAGTTCCACCTCCTCGAGGAGGATGGTCACCTCGAAGGTCGGGAAGATAAAAGTGTGGGTCTGGGGATGCCAGACCTCCACTAGCGCGCCCATAGCCGCCCAGTCCATACGAATCTTCTCGTAATGCTTGGCGTGAATAAGGAGCCCCTGCAGATGCCACTTCGAGAGTATGGCCCTCATGCCAATGGAGATATTGGAAGTCAGCTTTGAAAGCCATGGCAGCTTGGAAAACTTCCTCGGGCCTGGGAAGAGTGGATATGGCTGGGAGAGGAAAGAAGAAGAAATGAAGGAAGTAAGAAGAAGGTTCACGTGCAGAAATTTGAAAAGAGTCAGCTTACCATATGCGACATGATCTTCCCACTCAGATGACCCTCGAGGTCGGAAAGTCGCCTAATCTCGCTGCTAGGCTTGCTCCTCTTCATAACGCGGGAAGACTCTCCTTCCATCCTGAAATCTCTAAATTCTCCTCTCCTTCCTCTCCTGAGCTTCCAAAACCCACCTTGGTGCATTTGAATGAGATAGCCTAAGGGGAGTTCTTATAGGAAGGGGAGGGTGCTACAGGACAGAACATGTCACATCAGTGGTCATTGTCAAGATTTTGTCTGGATCTCCTTTGAACTGTGGTGCGATTCTGCTACCTTTTGATGTTGCTAACCTTTGCTGGCCTATGCAGGTTTTACTAACGGACGTCTTTGTCCTATCTCCTGTCTCACCTTTCATTGGTTGGTCCCACCATGTCATGCATCATAGTATATGATACCTACGCTACTAGAACATGTCAAGGACCTTGCGGCCCGAACGAATCTGGGATTTGAGTTCCCCTTCAACAAAAACGGTGATGATCCCGGAAGAGTTTGGGTTGTACGGATAGGCCGTTAATTTGTGGTAGCATGGGGACGACGGTTCCATTCAGTGAGTTGGTGCGCGGATAAACGGGCCCCAGCCCAGTATCAGCTCACCGGATCGGTATCCTGACCCATTCTTCACAAGTTAACAATATTATCCTTGGCTATTTTCTATTTTAGTTTGTTTTGAATTTTTCTTTAAACCCAGCATGCATTCATATAGGACTTTGATTTATTGCGGAAGATCATTCAAGTGATTCGATTGTGAAAGCCATTGTGTTTCAATTCCCACAAATATGAGATATTCCACTCCGAATGAAATACCGAGTTTCCTAGAGACGGCCCCGACGCTGCTCTTCCAAAGGAGACCCTTGTTTGGACAGACCCTCAGATATTCCTTTACCTTTTTTTGACCCACCTTGGCCGCAGCACTTCCACATTGGCTGGTAACCGCTCCCCAAAGGTGAAACCTCCGGTTTATGACCCAGGTACTTCCACACCGAGAAGTTGGTCCCTTTTTGTTTCATGCCTGAGCGCACATCTCACCCTCCCTTATTTGATCTCCGTCCAAGCAATCGTCAATATTTGAAAGACCTTCTTCAAGGTCGCCTCATTGAAACTCCAGGAAAGATTCCAAACAGTAACGTCAAAAGCGTGTCTCATCACACCTTGGCATCGACTTATCAGTCCGCTCCCACTCCATTTCACTCCACTTCGATACCATTCCACTACGTATCGCTCCCTTGCAAAGCAGACGCCAAGGCGGGGCAGCTGTAGACACGCCATTCCTGACGTCTCCTGAGAAAATCTCATATTACTATACAACACCCCGCGACGGCTTACGCGTTTCGAATCACTTGAGTGCTTCCTTTTCTTGAGTCTTCTTCCGCCCTTTTCGGCATCCGGAATCGTCTCGTCACGGCATTCGGACGGCATCAGCACCAGTCAGACGTATCAAGAGGTTCCGGAACCAAGATGTTGTCTGCCGGGAAGCCGCTGGCTAGGACCCGGGTGGGTCTTAATGGGGGCGTCCAGGCCCCTGGACGCCCCCATCCTTTTAATTTATTTTATTTATTTTCTCAGGGCCCAAATCAAATAAAAAATATATATAAATTAATGGAGGCGTCCAGGCCTCTGGACGCCTCCATAAAAACAAAAAAATAAAAAATGTTTGTAAAATGCCAGTTGGCATAAAATAAAACAAAAAATAAATAAAAATATATATTAATGGAGGCGTCCAGGCCCCTGGACGCCTCCATAAAAACAAATCTAGAAAATCAAAATGCTAGCCCTGGCATAAAAGATAAAAAATAATAAATATATACATATAATTTTGGAGGCGTCCAGGTCCCTGGACGCCTCCATCAACTCCTTCACGGGCGCCGAACACCGAACGACCGTTTGTCGTGTGTGAAAAAAGCCAAATATAGAGACGTCCGGTCAGCTGGACGCGCCCATTTCTGAATCACGAGGCGCCGCACACAAAACCACGCGTTGTGCCGAACCGCGTGCGGCCGTCGTCGGTTTTCGGTGGACCTGCTTGAGGCGTCCGGGACCCTGGACGCCTCCACAAAAGTATTCTAAAAAAATCAATAAAAGTAGAATAAAATATTAGTTCGGCCCTGATGGAGGTGTCCAGGGTCTTGGACGCCTCCACCTTCCGGAGCTCTATAAATAGAGGCCCCCCCCCTCAGTTCTGAGGCAGCTAAGCAGTGATCCGATAGGCTGCCGGAGCCCAGAGGCTACGGAGTCATTTTTCTAACCCGTGGGGTCTTTTGTAGGTGGAGGTTCTGCCGGCTTCTCGGGTGCCCACGCTCGCGAGAGGAAGGTCGTCTTCATCCACCGCGCTTCTACGTCGTCCCCACGCTGCCGGAGCTCCGCCGAATTTCACCACCGGCACATCCAATAAGCCAACTCTTTCCTTTTCTTCGTAGTTCTTTTGCATTCATCATCTCGCATCCATCATCTCATTTTCCTCCTACTCGAGTCCGAGAGGGGTTTAAAAGATAACACCAACCAGGTGTGTGTCTTCCCGTTATTTCATCATTTTTATTGCAAGGATATGAATACTACACATTCATCTTTCTAAGCCACTTGTCATTTGTTTGTCGTTGTTTTGCAAGGGTAGCCGAGGAAAGCCCTCTCCGTCGGCCGGCCGGAAGGAGAGGAAGAAGCAACCCGCCATCTCCCGCTCTTGAGGTAGGCGCGATCACTTTCTTATTTTGGGGTCTTTCGGCCCCTGGCGATCACATCTTTTCATCGAGGCCGCGGCGAGTCACTTCCCCAATGGCCGTTTAAATTTCTGTTCTCATATTCTCTTTATATCCTGTTATATTTCGTTCATATCATCGAGGCCGCGGCGAGTCACTTCCCCAATGGCCGTTTAAATTTCCGTTCTTACATTCTCTCTATATTCTGTTATATTATGCTCATATCATCGAGGCCGCGGCGAGTCACTTCCCCAATGGCCGTTTAAATTTCCGTTCTTATACTCTCTCTATATTCTGTTATATTCTGCTCATATTCTCGAGGCCGCGGCGAGTCACTTCCCCAATGGCCGTTTAAATCTCTGTTCTTATATTCTCTTTTATATTCTGCTATATTCTGCTCATATTCTCGAGGCCGCGGCGAGTCACTTCCCCAATGGCCATTTCAATTCTTGTTATTTAATTTCTGCACCATTCCCGTCCCCCCGAGGTCGCGGCGAGTCACTTCCCGCTATGGCCGTTTGAACCCCATATCTTGCTATATTATACTTGTCCCGCTCGCCCCGCCGGAGCAATCTCCCGTGATGGCCCCTTCTCTCTCTTCTCTCATCTCTGTGTTGCAGCCAACAGCAAAACAAACAAAAAGAGGAGCCCGCGCGCTCTCCGCATCCTCTTCCCCGCTCCATCGAACTCCGAACCGCGTGACGTCGCTCACACACACGGAACAAACAAGATTTCAAATGGCCTTTCCATAAAGAACGGGTCGACCATAATTGGAGGCGAACAGGGAATAAATCCCAATCGTTGAAACAAGGAGGTAAGGCGGGAAGGAGGCCAAGAAAAGGTAATAATGGAGCTCCCCACTTCCCGCGGCCTCCAGTAAACTAGCTTAACCGGAGAGTGCTTCACCAGCTACATCTCCACTTTCTTCGGGCAAACTCCTTCTCACGAAACATCCTCTCAAAACAACTGCAAAAATTTTCCATATCGTCCACCAGCCCCTTCAGCAGCGGCGGCGGGTCAGCAACAGCACAAGCAGCATCACGGTTCTCATCAACACAGGACTGCGGCCTCTTCAGAGTACCTGCTACAATGGGCCTTTTACGAAATGCTGGCGATAGTCCCACGTCAGTGGCCCGGAGTCCCCCAGTATTGATAATGCTGACTCCCGATAGCCAAGGCCTCATCGGCTCATCTTTCTACCCCTAGGGATGGGCTTAGTCTGCCCCTGCAACTGTGCGCTGAGGCCCATGCCCGGTTGATAGCCTAGTTTCAAGATCATGTGCCATCCTTTGGAATCTCTAATCTTGGACTTGATTTTAACGTTAACTGGTGCAGTGGCGGGCTTGTGTGACGCGTATGCCCATGAAAAGTTCAAGTCCATCACAGATAAAACTGGCTTGTTGCTCGGCCATAGTGTAGGCAGAATTTTGTCAGTAATAGCATCAACTATCTGGACCGTGGAAATACTTTTCACCTTGACCACCCGCCCTTGAAATGGGAATTTGAGGCACTGGTGGGCGGTCGAGGGTACTGCATTCAAGCTATCAATCCATGGACGACCCAAAATGGCCTTGAACATCGGGTCTATGTCCAACACATAGAATTCCACGTCCATTTTTAAAGGCCCTAGCTCGGCCTGAACTGTCACGACCCCGTGGCAAGCTCTCCTGGAGTTATCATATGCCACAATAGTTGTCGGTGTCGGCCTTAGCATGTCTTCAGAGATGTTGCAGGCATGCAACGTGCTCAAGGGACAAACATTAATAGAAGCCCACTAGGGATGAATCAACGGCCACTTTGTTCAATGAAATCGAAATACATAGTGGCATTTGACGTGCCTCTAGGGGTGCTAACTCTGACTCAGAAAAGGAAATAGATGGCCCCTTCGTGATAGTGGCCAACACCGACGGCAAACTATCCACCGCCACGTCCTCTCTAACCATAACTTTTTGTAGAAAATCCCTCAGGGCATCTTGGTGTAGCGTGGACATCTTGATTAACTCCAGGACTGAGATCTTGGCCGACATCCGGTCCAAGTGCTGTAACAAATCATATTTCGTGCCAAGTAAGGGGTCTGACTCTTCTACTTCAACTGCTGAGGAAGGAATTGTAGTGTTGGGTGCAAGCGCACCAGTAGAGGGATAACTTCTATGAAATAAATGCCCACTCCGGAGGGCGAAGTTTCGTGCCGGCACGGCATTAGATGGACTCCCGATTGGCCCGGTGCGGTGAGTAGAAGGGATAGAAATGGGGGTGAGGATGGCGGAGGTTGGTCTGATGGGCCCTGGCGGAGTGGTGATTGGTGAAGGGTTGAGCGGAGGGGTAACGATGGAGGGCATGGCAGGTGATGGTGGAAGAATTGGCGGAATGGTGGGTAATGCAGTGGGTACAATAGGTGACCTAGAGGGAATAGAGGGTGGAGTAGTGGTCAAGGTGGTGGGCCGGAGGATGGAAGGAACAGAAGGTGCAGGGGAGTTGGTGTACGCGTGGTGGAAGGATAAAGATGAGCGGGAGTCTCATCGTCAAAAGACCACCCAGCATTGGGAGCTGGGCGGTGAACTTCATTTACTTGGGCCGGTGCCGATGGGTGCTGTTGCGGAGCGGGCGGATGATCTGGCATGGGATTTTGGTGAATCCCGAGTTGAGGTGGTTGTTGCTGCTGCTGAGGTTGAGGTTGTGGTTGTTGAAATTGCTGCTGTTGCGGCCGTGCCTGTCTTCTCTTCTCTTTGATGTCTTTTATCAACTTATGCATCTGGGCCCAATCAATCCTTTGCCCCTCATGCAAATCATACACCAAATCACGAACTGAAAGCACCTGTCTATAGTGTGCCCGGGCTGCCGATGATATATGCAATATCGAGATTGATCGGAGGTCGGGTTCCAATTCTGACGTTCCGGCGGGAGCTGTATGTCACCAGTGTACATTAAGGCCGAGAATATGTCTGGAAGAGTTTCAGGAAGCTGGGGATAATGGGCTCTCTTCAAACCCGATCGAGCAGGTGCATAGCCAGCAGGAGGAAAAACATTGTGGTATTGGGGTGGCTGCTGAGGCTGTTGTGGTGGTGGTGGTGGTTGTTGTGGGTGTTGAGGAGCTAGAAAAGAAGGTCAGGGAGCTGGCGAAGCGGAGAACTGGGGGTTGCTGGAAATGGGGTGGAGTGGATTGGTTGGGGAACTGAACAGCCTGCACCTGCTCGTTGGTTTGAACTCCCTCAGTAACAGGGCCCTGGGATTTTCTTATGGTTTTGGACTTCTGGGCCTCAAATAGGGAATGGATAGAGGAATCCCTGAACTGGGTTTGTATAAACCGGGCTCGACTGTACAACTGGTGCATATTTGATATATCATTCATCGCCAGAATATTCTGAAACGTAGGGGTGGCATTTGAAATCAACAATTTCACTTTTTCTTCTTCCGGGATCTGCCCGGGCACACGGGACGCCATCTGCCTCCATCTATCTGCATAAGTGGCAAAATCTTCATCTGTCTTCATCTTCTCTACTACTAGGTCTGTGAATGAATACTCCGGGCCTACCCGGTCTTGAAATCTTTCTATGAACTTCTCCTTGACCACCTTGAAGCTTTCTGCCTCCTCCAACGGCAAAGTGTAGAACCATTCTAGTGCGACCCCGTCCAATGACCGGCGGAAGAGATACGCCATGAGGCGATCGTCATGCTGGAACTACGTCGATTCATATAGAAACTCCCTTATATGAATGAACGGGTTGCCATTCCCGTCGTACTTACGGTACGTGGGGAGCTCCGACTGGGGAGGGAAGCGAATGTCCCGGAAGTTAGGAATGGGGACATCAGCGAGAGACTATGGGCCGACCCACTTATGGAGGAGGTCAATTTGCTGCTGCATGGCAGCCCACTTATCAAGAAGTTCCCATTCCCGGGAAGGAGGAGATAAAGCAGGATGAACAGAACCAGTATATAGAGCTGATGGATATACTGATGAAGGGGGAAGCCCATAAGATGGATAATGGGCCAAGGAAGGGCCCATATCCGCATGAGCCAACTGGGCGGCCCCTGGTTGAAGATGAATAAAATCAGCCGGGGCCATAAGGGCCTGCGGCACTGGTGAGACAGTGGTATAAGGACTAGAATAAGAACTCAGGGGGATCTGGGTCTTCTCCTTGTCAAGCGGTTGGTGAGACGAGGTAGAGGCTTGGCCCGCCTCCATGCTAGGAAATCGGAGGGTCCGAGGATGAATAGGAGTGAGATCGATGGACACAGCAGAGATGGCCCCTAACCCAATGACAGGAGATGAAGTGGCGGCAACAGGCATGCCATGAGAGGGAACTGAAGACAGGGCATCCGCCCCCTACAAAGCTTGGCGGATGAGGTGAAGCTGAGTTGGATCCAACTGGGCCATCATATGAAGGATTTGATTGGCCGAGTTCTGAGATGAGGAATCAAAAAGGGAGGGTTGAGCACCCTCAACGACAATGGTCGGAAGAGGACGGGCGGTCCCATCTCTTCCCTGCACGTGGGCGACCCTAGGTGGGTCCTCTAGAAGTCCCTGAGGGAGAGAGTCCTCGTGGGAGTGGGAGAAATTGTAAGAAGACATGGTGGGCGAGGAATCAAATAAAGGATTGAAATAGGAAAAGAAATGAGAGCTGCCCCTAAGAGAAGATCCTGAGGGTGTGAAGTAGCTCCACATGCAACGCTCACTGGCACAAAAGAACAAACCTAATGAACTTCTAAACAACCAGACTAATCTAATGCACACAGAAAGAGAGGAGAGAAGAGGCAATCAAATGACCAACCAAGTTTAAATGATGCACGGCAAGTTTTAGAACTTCTCCCTTTTAGAATCTTAGTGGATTAATTGAAGTGACAATTCTCACAACCACAAAGGTGCCTAACAAGGGAAACTTGGTTGACACTAAAGGGACTCTCTCTCACGGATGCAACCCTAGACTGGTGTGGTAAGGTACAACTTGCCCAGCGTCCGTGTGAGAATCCATGGCTCACGGGGTCTTACGGAGGTCCTGGGTAAGGTCACCTAGTCGGCTCCAAGGAATATGGAGACGAGAGGATCCCCTACCAAGGTAGGAATGCAACTAGTATGGAAAATATTAATGAATCCTATGCACACCGGGGTGCATGTAAAATCTAACCTAAATCTAACAAGCAATAATCAATCAAGTATAACAAGTAAAACAAGGATCATGCAAAATAAAGTGACAATCAGGGGAGATCAGAATAGCACCAATCAATATGGAATAATATGAAATGATAGTCAAAATGAGGATCACGGGTGCACTGTAGTAGTAAAACACGGTCTGATGGGAAACCGCTCAGGGAGGTAAATGGCCTGGGAAGGACCGCGCAATGACAGGGAGCAGTTAGAAAAACTAAAACATAGAAAACTGAAATGGGCTGAGGTTGCAGAGACAGAGGCATACCTGAGTGGACGGTCTATCGAACGACCATGCAAGCTGCAGAACGGCCCTAAGAAGACCGCGGAGAATCAGTAAAAACCACAAGTGTACGTGGAACAGTAACGTACCTAAGCCAGCAGACGTGAATGGCCTTTTGACCGACTGTGGATACCAATGCACGGCCCAAGGAGGACTGCTGGAACTAACAGACTAATAATAGTGCAAATACTCATGAGATGGAAATGAACGGTCTATCATCCGACCGTGGAACCAAAGGAGCGGCCAGAATCAGACCGCGCAATCAATAGCAGCGTGACAGAAATGAAAGAGCAGCACACCTGAGACTAGGACTGCACGGTCTATCGCCCAACCGTAGGAATGATTGTGCGGCTCTGAAGGAACCGTGTACACTTCAGAGAACAGCAACCAGGGTGGACGAGACAACAACCTGAAACCACTTAGAAAGAAACCTAACCAAGCACAAAAATGCAGATCAGCAAAACAACAGCACGATGGGCACTAGGAGTCCACCGTGATCGCCAAAAAATGGGGTGTTGACATGTTTTCCCACCCTTCTCTTCTTTCTTTCTTCCTTTCCCTTTACCTTTCTAAATCAAGATGTAATAACAATCAAAGAAAATGAAGGAAAGAAAGGTGGAGAAGTGTGTGTGTACGACCGTGATCGCCACCAAGACATGGGTACCGAAGAGTACTACATACCTTGGAAAGGGAGAAGGAACTCGCCTAAAACATAGCACTGGCAGTTGTACGTGGTCTAGGAAGAACCGTTCAAAGGGTAGAACGGCCGCTCGATAGACCGCTCACAGCGCTGGAGAAGGAAGCGGGATGAAGACTGGTCTGGCGACATAACGGTTCGCACGCGGCTGCAATAAGGCATTACACGGTCCTCTCTGGGCTATGTATACTTGCAGACGGACGGACGGCGACTGTGTGATGCTGCCAAACTCCAAGACGTGGGACTTGATCCTCCACCCCTTCCGGTCGGCCAGAGGGGATGGGCCTCGTGCTATGCTGATGCTGACCTGCAAAGTAACGTAGACAACAAGAGAATAACACCCAAATTAGCCTTGGAATGTGTAGTAACTATAGAACAAAATGAAAAATTAACATGACGGCATGGAATGGGCGATACCTGGGGTGGTTTTTAAACCCCTATAGGGCGTGGAAAAGATAGGAGGGTGTGAAAATGATGTTAAACAGTGAAAAACGTGGAAGAAATGGTGAAGATGATCATGCAATGGATGAAAAGACAACTAAACACTTAGACTAAAACACCAAACAAAAGACTACTCCATTGAACCAGAGGCTTCAAAGGATGTAGAAAGCCTCCCTCCCTGGCTACAGCTTGCTCCAAAATTCGGCAGAGCTTCGCTATCGACGTTGGATCTCCCCCCTTTTCAAGCTTGGACTAGGGGTTCTATTTATATAGCCCTAAAAGTCCCACCTCGAAATTGGGTTTTCCAGTGGATATTAATCCGAGATTACCAAATAAATTCGTAGATAATCCTCTTATCTTCCACCCAAATCAAACGGCACCCCATTTGGTGGAGAAACCTCGGAGAAAATGGAGGAGGAAGGTGGAGGTTGAGCCACGGATAGAGAGAGAAAATCCCAAACAATCCACAGTTTTCAAGCCAGTACACGGTCACTCGATAGGCCGCTCCGTCAATTACACGGTCTGTTGCCAGACCGTCCAATGCTGTTGGTGATAAATAAATAAGAATGGAAAATTATGCAATTATCCACCGAACTGACCGGCCACCACGGCGTTGGACTCTTTAGGATAAAACGGTCTACTGATAGACCACTCAATGAGTGGAACGGTCCAATGCTAGGCCGTGTACACATGTCGGTGATAAATCCAAAAAAAAAGATAAATAGATAATTATCTGAAAAATCCACCGTCTTAGGACTCTTGGGAGCTGGACGGTCTAACGACAGGCCGTTCAATGGAAGTAAACGGTTGCCTTCGGACCGTGCAAAGGCTTGTCGGTGGAAATTCAGTAAATCAAATAAATATCCAAAACGGTTCCCATCAGACCGCCCCATAACTGAACGGCCGGTCGATAGACCGTGTAAAGCTTGGATGTTTTGAAATTGATAAAATGGGATAAATGAGCCAATTTTCCCCAAAGATCAATTGAAATCAAGGCCCATTAAGTCCTAATTCGAGAGCAAACCCAGCCATGGAGGGAGATACCCATAAAATAAGCCCAAAGACGTGCTTGAAAATAGCCCAATGAATGATGGACAACTCGAGGCATCAACAAATGATGATAAGAGGATTGACTCAACTCATAGGCAAAAAATGGGTGTCAACAATATCAAGCAACTGTAGATTGCCGAAACGGTAAGGTAGCCTTTGTTGATTATCCCGAGCTAGTTTACAATAGCCCTCGGAATAGATCACCTCTTATATCAGCTCTCCGAGCTAGTAAACTGATAAGCAAGGGATGTACGGCTTTCATTGCATTTGTAACTGCCACGGACGTCGAGGAGTCTAAGCTTGATGACATCCGTGTAGTTCGTGATTTTTCTGACATTTTTCCAGAAGAATTGCCCGGTTTACCCCCAGAGCGGGAGGTGTCATTCACCATCGATCTTATTCCTGGTGCTGGACCAATTTCCAAGGCACCTTATAGAATATCTCCTGCTGAGCTAAAGGAGCTGAAGGAACAAATAATGGAACTATTGAACAAGGGTTTCATCAGGCCAAGTACTTCCCCATGGGGAGCGCCTGTGCTATTCGTCAAGAAGAAGGATGGATCGATGAGACTCTGCATCGACTATCGATAGTTAAACCACCTTACAATAAAGAACAAGTACCCACTACCGAGGATTGATGAATTGTTCGACCAAATATCTGGAGCTAAATATTTCTCCAAGATTGATCTTCGATCTGGTTATCACCAATTGAAGATCAAAGAAGAAGACATCCATAAAACTGCATTCTGAAGCAGGTATGGGCATTACGAATTCACCGTTATGCCTTTCAGACTAACAAATGCCCCTGCAACTTTCATGCAGTTAATGAAGAGCATATTCAGGCCTCACTTAGACCAGTTCATTGTGGTCTTTACCGATGATATTTTGATTTATTCAAAGTCTGAAGAAGACCATGAGGAACACCTCAAGCAGGCATTGCAAATATTGAGGGAGCACAAATTATATGCCAAATTCAGCAAGTGCAAGTTCTGGCTCGAGAAAGTATCCTTCTTGGGCCATATAATCTTGCAGAATGGAATTTCCGTGGACCCATCAAAGGTCGAAGTCGTGAAGAATTGGGAGCGACCAACAAATGCAACAGAGATTCAAAGTTTCTTTGGGCTAACTGGTTATTACCGGCGTTTCATCAAGGACTTCTCGAGAATTGTTGTTCCTCTTACCCGATTGACTCGCAAGGAAATACCTTATGAGCGGAATGAAGGCTGTGAGAAGAGTTTCCAAACTTTGAAAGATCTCTTGACCACTGCTCCAGTCTTATCATCGCCAATTGAAGGAGAGAAGTACGAGGTATATACCGATGCTTCTGGTATTGGCCTCAAGTGTGTATTGATGCAAAATGGGTGAGTCATTGCATACTCTTCCCAGCAACTGAAGAAGCATGAAGAGAACTACCCGGTTCATGATTTAGAGCTAGCCGTAGTGGTTTTTGCCTTAAAGATCTGGAAACACTACCTCTACGGAGAATAATTCTTATGTACTCCGATCACAAAAGCCTAAAATATCTATTTTCCCAAAAGGAACTAAACATGCGGCAAAGGCGTTGGCTTGATTATCTCAAGGATTTCGATTTCACTATACAGTACCATCCCGGTAAGGGTAATTTTGTAGCTAATGCCCTCAGTCGAAAGTCGAAAGTAATATTGGCTAGTTGCATGATTCAAGAATGGAAGCTATTAGAGGAATTCTCTAAACTCAATATTAGTACTGACGAGCAAGACGGGTGTATTACTTTAGCCCATATGAGTCTACATCCGGATTTGCTATCAGAAATTCATAAGTTACAAGAAGAAGATCCTGTACTAGTGGAGATAAGGGACCAGCTAGTGGAGAAACTTGATTTCAAGCTAGCACCTGATGGAAGACTACTATTCCATGAACGGACATGTGTACCCGACTGTCCCGAGTTAAAAAAGAAGGTTCTTGAAGAAGCTCATCGATTGAGGTACACGATCCACCCTGGAGCTACCAAGATGTACCAAGACTTGAAAAGAACTTTCTGGTGGCTTAATATGAAAAGGGAGGTAGCAGACTTCGTATCTCGATGCCTGACATGTCAACAAGTGAAGGCGGAACATCAGAAACTCGGCAAAAAGTTGCATCCACTAGATATTTCCAAGTGGAAGTGGGAAGACATTGGCATGGATTTTATTATGGGCTTACCGAAGACTAGAGGTGGACATGATGGAATTTGGGTAATTATCGACCGCCTAACTAAATCGGCTCATTTCTTGCCTATCAAAAGCCGATGGTCGGTTGATGTCCTTACTGCCTTGTATATCAAGGAGATGGTTAGATTGCATGGAGTTCCCGTGTCGATCGTATCCGACCGAGACCCATGCTTTATCTCTCATTTCTGGAAGAGTCTACAACACTCTCTGGGGACGAAACTCAACTTTAGCTCTGCTTTCCATCCCCAGACAGATGGATAGACAGAAAGGACAAATCAAGTGGTGGAAGATATGTTAAGGGCATGTATTATAGACTTCGGCGGAAGTTGGCACGACCACTTACCCCTAGCTGAGTTTGCATATAATAATAACTATCAAGCCAGTATCCAAATGGCACCTTTTGAGGCCCTCTATGGTAGAAGTTGTCGATCTCCAATATGCTGGGATGAAGTCGGTGAAAAGTAAATTCTAGGCCCAGATATAGTGAGAGACTCAACTGAAAAGATACACCTCATTCGGGAAAGACTAAAGATAACACAATCCAGGCAGAAGTCATATGCTGACAATAGGAGAAGAGATCTGGAATTCTAAGTTGGAGACCATATTTTTCTCAAGGTATCTCCTGGCCGAGATATTAGAAGATTCGGTGTTAAGGGCAAACTTACGCCAAGATTTATTGGTCCATCCGAGGTACTGGACAGAGTGGGCGAGGTAGCTTACCGTATTATCTTGCCTCCATAACTATCAGAAGTGCACAATGTATTCCATATTTCTATGCTGAAGAAGTATGTGCACGATCCTCTCCACATCATCGATCACACTAGCTTAGTGATACAGAAGGATCTCACCTATGAGCAGAAGCCAATGAAGATCCTCGACCGAGATGTTCGAGTTCTAAGGAACAAGACGATCCCTATGGTGAAGATCCAATGGAATCGATGTCTAGAACAGGAAGCTACATAGGAAACCGAGGAGTCTATGAGAAGAAGATTTCCAGAACTATTCTAGTCTGTAAGTAATTCTCACACTCCTTATCTCCATATATGCAATTGAATTTGGGGATCAAATTCTTTTAAGTGGGGGAGGGTGTAGCACCCCGTATAAAAAAATGGTAGAAAAAAAAATTAATAATATTTTTCTAAATAAACAAAAACTTTAGATAACTCTATAAGAAGATAACTCTAAAAGAAGGTTGAACAAGAAATCAGAATACCCCATAAGGGCCATTGTATAAATATGCCACCCTTTATGTAATGGGGTTTATACTATTCAATTTACTATTTCAAAAATACTATTCACTTACTATTCAAAAATACTATTCACATGAAATAACGACTCCATATAAGGGCGCTATTTCATATGGACTATTCACCTATTACTGTTCACTTGAAATAACGATTACATATAAGGTCGCTATTTTCTCAAGAACTATTCACCTTAAAGTAGTGACTCTTTATAAGGTCGTGATTTCCTCAACCCACAGTGCCATAACCCACGGTTTTAAACCCACAGTATATATATAAACCTCTTTTACCAACCAATTATATATATATAAAGGTAAAATAACACATTTTAATACCCAGCATGGCACTGAATAGGGAATGTACCCGGCATGGCTGGGAACATTAACAGTGGGCAAGGTGAATAGCGCCCCCTTACCTGGGCGCTATTTCTTTTGGGCATTATGATATATATATATGTATGTAAGGCATAAAAGAAGTCACGACAATCTACATGGGCGTTATTTCCCTAAACCATGACTACTTAAACAGTCACCATTTCCTTGCCAGCAACCTACCAAACTGAATGCCATTATATCATTCTTCCAGAAGTAAACATAAACAACCTATTTATGCTGGCAACGGAACTTTTTCTCCCGACAATGGATCTAATGGATTGAAGCATTAATTGCTTCTTTTTCATTGCCATGGACCCTTATGTTTTTCCCTTCCTATAATTATACCCAACCTTCTAAGGTTAGAAGGTGATTGCCTAAGTCTATTACGTCTCCACCTACAACCTTACAGAACGTACCTGAAGAGAGAATCTTCTTCCTACGTGCTTCTTCCTGCTACTGGTGCCTTGCAGGAGGGGCTTGGTTCTTAATTATCACTTCATCCTTCTACGTGTTTACTTCAAACAGGTAGGTGTTCTCAAGATCTAGCTAAACTGGTAGTTAATGTAGGTTAACATGCATGCTAGTTAAACCTGTCATAGCTACATTCTGGTTAATTGAGTCAGAGGTATATCAAAAGACTCAGTGGGAAGGTTAGGGTACGCCTATCTGGAACATTGACTCTTGCGTGAGTAGATTCTCCGCCAAAGTACCCAATGTGTTTAGTATAATCGTCATTACTAGTAACCTGTCCTGACTTCTTGTAAATTGAACCATGTTTAAAAATTGTTATCTATGAAATTAAACTTAGAAATTATTGCATGGCTTGATCTTACAGTCCTGCAACTTTTCCATGTCTATCTATGCTTTACTTCATGATTATGTGATCATGATGTAATTCGTGAATAGTGAAATCACGTAATTAGTAGCCACCATGTTCATGCATTTAAATCCTTATAACCAATTCATGAAACTCCTGCATGAGCATGGTTATGGAAACCTCATATTTTTCTCTATTTTACCATGTCCTTAAATCCTGATTTATTGAAAGTCTTAAAATGAATAGTGTTTGCACAATGATTCGTGACTCATAATAGCCCATAGAATGGGGCGCCCCTGACTGGGGTGCCATTTCCTGAAGGGCACCCCAGTCAGGGGCGCCACTTTATATATATATATATATATATATATATATATGGGGCGCCACCCCAGGAGGGCGCCCATTCAGAAGTAACGGCTACCTCAAGGGCGCCAATTAAATGATCAGTACTGTTCCCAAAAATTGTGAAAATGATCTTATGTTTAAAAATCAAAATCTATGACCTCAGACCCTAATATTTCTATAAGAAGCATAGTTTTGAAATCCTGAGATTTTTCTTAATCCAACCATGTCTTCATTTCCGAATTTAGTAAAATTTTGCAAGATGAATAGTGAAATGAGTCTAGCAGTAGCACCCTGGGATGGGCGCCCCTGACCAGGGTGCCACTTCCAATAGGGCGCCCCTGTCTGGGATGCCAATTTCCATTGGTGCGCCCCAGTACAGGGCGCCAATTCCCTGCATGTTAATTTCACACTGTTGGTCCTGTTTAAGCCCGTTAAACTCGGGTGATTAGCCTAATAAACATGTTACCTGTTAAACCAGTTAGACTATTAAACCTGTTAAACCTGTTACCTGCTAAGCCTGTTAGCCTGTTAAATCTATAAAACCTATTAACCTGTTACCTGCAAAACCAATTAGCCTGTTAAATCTGTTAAACCTGTTAACCTGTTAATTACTTACCTTGTTAAGCATGTTAGCTGTTAAACATGTTCATTACAGAGCCTGGCGATTACATATCCTGTCAAACCTTGTTAATTACCTAGCCGTCATTAAGCTATGTTAATCTTGTAGCCTGTCAAATCACATAGCCTGTTAAACTTGCTTGCAGTACGTGTAAACCTGTTATCCTGTAGATTGTTAACCTTCTGAAATAGAGACTCCCCAGCTAGACTCTATTTAAAGAAATAGAGACCCTCCGGGAAGACTCTATTTCAGCACTGAAATAGAGACTCTCTGCGAAGACTCTATTTACTAAAATAGAGACTCTCCGCGAAGACTCTATTTCAGCATTGAAATAGAGACTCTCCGAGAATACTCTATTTAATGAAATGGAGACCCTCTGCAAGGGCGCCATTTTCTTGCAACCTAGAATTTTTGGGCTTCTGTCCAGCCCTTACCCAATGATCTCTGACCATCTCCTTAACCCCAATTGGCCTATGTGACATGCATTTAAGTAGCTTAGTCATAAATCATCATTTACATGTGATATCGTTCTTGAACTCTATTCCTGAAAATCTACCTTATATTCCTACAATGTGTAAATTTCTTGAAATTCTATATTTGCTATTAAAATGAGAGTGAATGTCAAAAGGTATACATGAATGTCGCGCATATAGGGCCTGGTCTGGTCCTAGGAGGAGCACCCGAAGGTACTTGTGCCCATGAGAGTTTATTGACCACGGTGTTTGGTATTGCACCGAAGTACTTGCTTATTTGACTTGACTTGAGACATTCCCACTTACTCTCACGTGACATGCTTGACTCGCTTGACATGAATGGCTTGGCCTGAAAAGGGCAATTTACTTGCTTGAATGAAATGAATGAAATAGCCAATTCTGTTACACTACTTGCTATTACACGAGCTTGAAACCACTTGCTTGAATACTGATTTTCCCATTCGTGGAAGGGCTTGCTCAAATGTTAAATTCTTGAAATACTTGATTGAATATTGATTTCTTGGAAATACATGGCAATTACTTGCTAGTTCTTTATTGATACAGCTTATTGAAATTCATGTGATACTCTCTTGATACAATTCCTGATATTCTTGCTTGATCCAACATGCATCATTATACCGCATGAACTTGTAATTAACTTAAAGATTGTTAGAGCTTGAGATATAAATCCTACTGAGCGATTCGCTCATCCAATTGTAATTTAACATTTTTTTAGAAAATTTGGATAGCGACCACCACCCGGATGGGAATGATACCGAGTGATGGGTGATAGAGTCACCGATGGGTGTACCGTCAGCTAGTCTTGTGTCCTACTTTGTATTTCCAGTTATTGTTAAAGGCTTGTATACTTTATTTAGGTCAGTTATTATCTAGTTAGATGGAACTTATTAAACTTATAGCCTTATGAATGATTCTGGAATATTGTCATTTGGTTAAGTAGAATTTGTCATCTTGGACTATGGTATTATGTCCAAACTTTGAGTTAGCAATAGAATTATCGAGTACTAAGCGCGCTCTGACTTTACACGAATGACACGATCTATATAGACGCGTCGCGCATCTGGGTATCTTCCACGCTCGGGGCGTGACATTTTTGATACAGCTCTACTAGCATAGCAAGACCGGGTTGACAGGAGCTGGGAATACTACTTCCCATCCTATCTTTCGATGAAGCTCATGGCATCCTATCATCATTGCCGACACATTTAGTCCCTTAGCCATTGAAATTTCTACCCCCTCGGGCGGAGGAGGGATATAGTAGCATGCCTCTTCATTAAACGGTGGAAAGTGCCCCTGGTTCTCCGGGGACCAATTAGCATAATGAGAAGTAGCGGCTTCGACTTGACCCGTGCTTGCCGGCACGAGGCATATCTCTTCATCTTGTTCTTCAGTCGCGTGAACTGTAAGCACCTCTTCGGATGACTGCCGGTATATAGATACCATGTTGACAACTCTTTTTAGATCGGGCAGCTCGTGAGCACGTGGAGGATCCACTTTATATTCACCCATTTGCAGCTCCCCTTTTCTGATCATTCTTTCAATAGCATCCTTGAAAGGATAGCAGTCTTCAATAGAGTGCCCGATCATCTGGTGATACGGGCAGAAGCGAGGATCATCCTTTCTTCTGGCGTCTCCCGGTCTCATCAGTTCTGGCAGAGTGATTTTGTTGTATTCAGTGGCCCATTCAAACAAGACCCGGGTTCTATCCTTGGGGAAGGAATAAAGCTTCTTCATTTGGGTCCGTAGGGACGGGCCTTCTTGTTGTTCATCGGGCTCAGTAGGGGGAGGGTTGGCAGCCCCTTTAGCTTTGTCTTCTTGCCGCTCAAACGCCTTGAAGTCAACCGTGTGAACTTTCTGGGGCACGGGTTGCTTATCTGCCAATTTGGCCTTTTGATTTACAGCAGCCGGAGCAGAAGGGTGACTAGAGAGGAATGCCTTGACCTCCGCCACGACGTTGTTCAGCTGGTCAAAAGACCTAATCTCGATCCCAATCATCTTTTCAAGAATTTCTCGTTTCAGGTTTTTCTTACAAATGTGCACAACATCTTCCTGGTGTGGTGGGCGCCTGCACCTCATGTTGAGGTTTCACCATCTTTTGATGTATTCTAGAGTGGTCTCATCTTTCTTCTGCCTAGAAGCATACAGCTCGGCCATGGTCAATTCTCTTTCAGCGACGTGGAACCGCTCCCGGAAATACCATTGCATGTCCGGCCAGTCTTTAATAGCCCCAGTAGGCAAATTTGAATACCATTCAAAAGTGAGTCCTGTAAGGGAGGACCCTATGAATTTGAGAAGATAGGACTCATCGGTCGCCAGATCCCCCATTACGTTGATGTAGTAGGCTATATGTTCCTTCGTTGAACCTTGTCCATTAAACTTATCAAACTTTGGTGGCTTCATGACACCTAGCGGCAGTCTCTTAGCAGCATGATGGACAGGGTAAGGCACCTGGTACGCGTCAAAAGTAGCATACTCATCATTGCCTCTGTCGACCAGCTTCTTTTCAATCATATATTCTATCATTAGTCTATTCATCAGTATCGGGTCGACCGGGCTTGAGCAGAGCTGAGGTTGCTGGATCTGCGACGTCGTCACAACTACTGTTTGAGGTAAGATAGCAGGCCCCTGGGGCTGAAGAGCATGTTGTGGGGTCATGCCCCCAATATAGTTGGATGTCGGCTGAGCAGCCATCATCTGTGGTGAAGCTTCTAATTCAGTTGTGCCTTGCGGCGATGCTTTGGGAAGGACCTCAGTCTGTCTCGAGGTTGAGGCTTGCATATTCAGCTCTCGGAGCTGTATTTTTAGCGCTTCAATTTCTTGCTTATATTTTTGGAGTAGCATCATCATGGTAGCCAGATCGGGAGTGGTTGGGTTGGGACCTTGGCTTCCTCCTTCCGGTGGAGCATCTAGAGAAGGTGTCGGCCTATCCCCTTCGTCTTCAGCAGTGATCATGTTCACAGTCATCGTGATAGTTTCAACATTTGTTTCTTCAGTGTGGGCTTGTGCCGCTTTGTCATGTCCAGCGGGCAAAGCCCCATAGCAGTCGGTCACTCCAGCCACGTAGCAAGTGAGCATTTGAAGCTGCCAGCTTGCTTGAATGCTGGCAGGATGGTCAATGAGCGTCGAGCTTGTCGGCATAATTCTTCATAGAGGGGTGGCCTGCAGCAACCCGATCTTGCATCTTTTCTTTCCTTTAGGTTTGCTAGCTGTTCCCAATCTTTGCTCGTAGCGTTAGCAGCTTCCGAGGGTCATTGTGCCCCAAGAGAAGTATCTTCGAGGCCTTGGACATGCCCCCGAATAGCTTGAGCGATGTAAGCTCGCCCTTTCGCAGGGCAGGGGACAGCTCATGGCACGTTGACTGGTGCCGGAGGTTTGCAGGTGAGCTGGCCTTGCTTTGTCATCCCACCTTGTGCTTCATCATGTGAAGTATTGGCCCGGCGAGTACGGGAATGGAGAGCTGGCTTCTGAGAAGCCTGGGTCAGCCCTTTGATCTTCTCTTCTGTTTCTTCCTCTTTTCTCGGAGCCGGGGCCCGTGGCTACTTGGACACCCAAATTTGCTTAAATCTGATTGGCTTAGGGGCTGATCCTCCCTTTGAGCTGGACTCGGAATGGTCCATTCCTCTTTGGGTCAGTGCCTGGAAGGCATTGTGTACCGGCACCATGGAAATTACCCGATCGGGTATAGCTTTGGCCTGTCGGCCATTGAGGAAGACACGGACGCCTCCAAAAAGTATGGACTTGCCAGAGGTAGAGATCTGGTGTCGCAACATGCCAGTGTTTCTTCTAGCTACCCTCCTGGCAGCCGTCGAGCGCTTCTTGTTACTGGAAGCACGGGAGTGGATGTGGTGAACGTAGCAGCCCACCGTAGCAGCATTAGTTGTGGTCGCCTTTGCAGTAGCGACCGGCTTCATCTCCTGGATGTCCAGGAGCTCGACGAAGGCCACCCCCAAGAAGTTGGGGAAGCCTACAACTGGCGGGAAATCACCGAACTTCGTAGGAATAGCCAGGTAGCCGTACCTAGCGTGATCAGCAACCACGAGTGGTCTGAATGAGACAGCCATCAAGTTGATCAAGATGCAACCTGTAATTTTAGGTTTAAAGCGAGTTAGTATTTTAGGAGGAGGCCATTGGGCCCCTAATCCTGGCGAGAAGATGAAAGGAAACCTAGTCCCACCGGGCATGCCAACTTGTTAGACGCACTCGAATATTCATCTTTTAATTTGTTTATTCTCTTTTGTTAGTGTTTTATCTTTTAGCGTTTTATTGAGTGCGAGGGCATGCCAGTCACCGAAGTGACATTTATTCGGGCTTCAAGACTGGGATGGTCTGAAGCTGCGAGTGCGCTCCGTCTGACTTACCAGACGATTATGGGTATCGGGTCTGGACTAATAACCCGCCGTGCCATAAAGGTCACAACGTTAATTACATATCCTCGAAGAGGATAAAACCTTTGATCAAACGCCAGGAGAACGGGTGTCTCGGGCCTTAAATCGATATTAATTAAAGAAAGGAATGAGAATTTTGAACTTCAATAAAACAGCCCCTATTGAAGGGTAAACAATTGAACAAATCCAGTCATTAATTGCCCCATTCATATCTAGACGAGAGTCCCAATTTATGAATATATCTGCGAGAGATATGGCAAGTTTGGTATCTGGGAGTAGATCCCAATAGAAATTTAGTTAAAACATAGCGAGCTATCGGCCAAGAGCGGGGTCAAGCTTTGACCATGATGAGATGACCCCAAGGCTCAAGCATGGCCCGCAAAGGCCTTGTCAATATCCCCATGCATAGGGTCCAAGGGAGGTGAGAGCTGCATCATCTTTTCTTTTGCTTCGTTGTAGGTTTATTTATTTCCTTCTATTCTTTAAGCATTATCATATTTTTGTAAGGGTTTGTACCATCAATATTATTATTTTATTATCTTATTTATTGTTTATTCTTTTGTTATTATCATTTCTTTCTTTTCTTTTATTCCTTCTGAAATGTAGAATGGGTTGAAGGCCACTGCGTCGACACAGGCTTCTCAGGGCGTCGACGCACAAAGCCAGCCAGGGTGTTGGAATGAAGGATGGCGTCGACACGTAAGGAGCACAGTGTTGACGCGTGAGGCCATGGCAGGGGCCAAACGTAGAGTGGTGCGTCGACGCAGAGCATGGCTGTGTCGACGCAGCCCACGTTGGTGGGCAAAAATCGCTTTATCTCTCGCTCCTTCATTAATTCATTTTGCGAGGTTAGTTTGGGAGTTCAAAGGGGATTAACCCCAGTCCCTTCTTTAGCTTCAAACTTCGTTCTTTTATTTCTTCCTTTGCATATGGAATGAGCTAATGCATGCTTTGTTTAGCAAGAACACTGTGCAAGTAACGGCTTTATGCAAGCACCCACTTCGGTATGTAATGCGTTTGTGCAGTGGGATCGTGGTACGAGGCGGAGTTATGTACTCGCGCATAGTGGGAGGATCCAGATGGGCATAGCCCACCCTTCATTAGTCCACCATTTGATATACCACAAATCCTAGGCTATGGCATTCAAGCATTCTTATGGAGATGCGTAGGGTTTATTGCATGAGACATGCATAATGCATAGAATAATGATTTAATTCTACTCATGGATGCTGAGCAAATGCTAGTGTCGATGCAGATGCATCGATGGCATATAGTTGGTTTTAGCTGGCTGGTTGCCAGGCAATGGCTAGGCTCAAGCAGGTTTGATCCTGGGTGATCAGAGAGGAGCTACCAGAAGGCAGTTTAGCAGGCCGGCTAACCGGTGTGTTGACGCGACAGAGAGATGCGTTGATGTAGCGAGTGTTCGATCGACCGAAATTGGAGATTGGTCCACCGAATTCAACAAATGGTCGACCGAAATCTGAGATTAGCCCGTGTAGAGGGCTCAACTTGCATGCAAGCACATGCATGACTTAATATGCATATGAATGGATTGCCTCATGATGAGGAATGCATGGGGGAGTGATATATGTCTTTTTCGACTAGCCTGGGTGCTACGGGCACGCTCGAAGTAGTTTCCTGTGGAGGGGCCGCCTCCACCGAACTGGTGGCCCAGGTGTCACTGTTGGCCGATGCTCGCAGGAGCACTTCCTCAACGCAGGCCGCAAGCTCTGGCCTCCTTTTGGCTGGTGGGGGTGGCAGCTCCTCCGTGGCTACGGCCAGTCCTACCTTGGCTTCACCAGCAGCTGTGGAAGGTCTCCCTCCGCCTGCTACGGCTTTGGAGTCTCCCCCCGCCGCCCCTCGTATCATCCAAGTCCTGGCGGTACCCGGTCTAGAACCGGTCTCTGTCGGGACCTCCGTTACTGCGGTCCTTCCTAAGCCCATCCTCCAGGCCATAGTCGCTTCTTCTACAGGGGTAGGTATCCACTCGCCTTGCGGCCCTCCCCCTCTTGCTGCTGCGTCTGCAATAGCGGCAGAATGGGCGGCCTCGGTGTCTTAGCTCATAGCTGACTGCGACCAGTTGGCTGTCAAGCCTCTGGTCCCATCATCTTTGGTGCCGGCATTGGGGCAGGGTCAACCCTATTCTTCTGCAGCTGTCGCTCCTGCCCGGCCACCTGCGATCACCCTCGTCCGATCTTCTGCATCCGTGGTCGTGGGCCTAGCTGCTCCTTCCGTCGAGTCATCCGCACCTCTAGTTGCCCCCGGATCTGGACTCAATGCCACTGCACCACCTTGGTCCCCGATGCCATCAAGCTTGCCACCGCCCCCAAAGCTGCTCTCCCTGCGGGTGTAGTTGGGTCTTCTGTTCCAGCTGGGCCTTCCTCTTCGTCTAGAGATCCGCCAGTGGAGGAGGCTACCACTTCTATGGCTTCACTTGCTCCTCGTCCACCTTCCATAAGACTCTCTTTCTCCCAGGCAATCAAGTGTGTTGCTCGGTCTTCTAATCGCGGTGCCGCAGCGTCTGACGTGTGCCCGGCCGACGCCTTGGACCCCCCCCCCTCTAGGGCCCCTGGGGTCGCTGTGGCCCCTCCTACAGCAGAACAGAGGATGAACATCATCTCTCCTCTCCAGCGCCTCTGCATTCTGGGCATTGAGCCGATCCCTGATGATTCGTTTGATCTGCAACGTGCCCACCCCTTCTTTGTTGGTGATCACAGTTACGAGCGTTCGAGGCCGGCTTCTACGGCTGACAGCGTTGCTACTCGGAGTTCTCTCCGTCGATCCAACTCCACCAGTTCGACTAGGGACTGTTGATGTCTTCTGTTCTACTTTTGTCTCGACCCCTTGTGTGGCGCTTTGTTTCGCAACGTTCTTTAGCGGTTCATTCCTATGTTTCCACTTCGTACCACACGTTTATTAGTGTGGTGCCCCCTCTCGCTCTTCCTCTTGTATTTCTTTTCTTCTGATGCACTCTTTAATCAAAACGCTTGCTTTGTGGCCAGGGTAGTATGTTCATCTTCTTCCGTAATGAAGGGATGAACCCCCTCCCCCATCTCCCCCCTTGCAAGTATTACCTTCAGTTAAAAAAAACTAATGCAAGTTCAGAAGGGGTCGATGCGGGATGCATAATGCATGATGATTGCTTGATTGGTTTCACAACAGAGCTAGCCGTTGGTCAGCCGGTGAACCCAAACGGAAATTAGTGTGGGATAGCTAGAATAAGGTGAGATTGATGTAGGATTTAACTGGGAGGAGGTGAGGTCAACGTAGGGAGCAGCCTATGGGCAGATTCAAAGGAGAAGAGGGTCGACCCATACTGCAGCGGGCTTCAAATCACCTTGTATTCAGCCAATGCAGAATGCATGAGTAATTGCACATGGAAATGGGTCCTTCTGACCGTTCAACTACTTCTTTGAATGCATTGCTTTCTTTTCATTAATGCCAACACGGTGTTTCTTTGTTCGTTTAGTCAATTTCTTCATTTCAGATCTGCCCTTGATCAGTTTATTCACAGCGTTGATGCAACGATATGTTCATAGCTTGTTTGATTGTATGTTCAGCATGCATACACACTATCTTCAGCAGTTTTATTAATTCAGCATGTTTTCTTGTTTCTTTGTGTGTTTGATCATTAGTCTTAGCATTTTTTTAGCCATTGGTTCAGCCCATGTTTTAGCATTAGTTCAGTTTTGTTAAGTCCACAATTCTGAGAAAATTTGGCCAGCACCTCCCTCGGAGCCGGGTTTTGGGGGTGAAAAATAGGAAACGCGTCCACAGAAATTCTGAGATGGCCCCGAAATATAAGGATGCGCATGGAAGTGGCAACATCCGAGGACACGCACGGAAGTGGAAACATCCTTGAAACCCGAATTGGGCATGAACGCCCCGAGGGCTAGCCTACAAAGGGCGCCACTGACCCAGGGGTTAGCAGCGTTTCCATCTCTGAAATTTGCATTGTTTATGCTGGCCCTATGGCCATTAATATCCCAACCTCGACAAAGCATTCCCCAGAGAACATGCTATAGAGAAGCAGATCCCTGAGGGGGTAAGAGAGTGGCCAGGAAAGCAGAAATCTAAACGATATGCGATCATAGTGTATCCCTTCCCCATGGCGGGTTCCTCATCATGATCAGTAGCAAACCAGAGAGAAAGCGTCTTATTACCCCATGGCGTGGGAGCACATAGCCATGCTATGAAATTAGCAAGCCTGTGCCCCGAATGGGGATTGGAGATTATAGCAGACAACGCTCATCAAGAGATAAAAACGTAAAAAAAAAATCCGTGTGGATGAATCCCAATGAACATCGCACCGGCGACAGAGTGCTTGTGCGTGAGTGGCATGGAAGCCAAGGTGATCCTATGCAGTAGACAATAAACTCTCAACGAGTTGGGATTTAGGTAGAGGGAAATAGCAGAAGAACTATAGATTTCAGCAGACTTTAGGATTGAACCAGAGTCCCCACAACCAATGAACTTGGGTGAGGAGGCACATGGTCATTTCCACGCACAACTGGTATGCTGAGCAGCAAGAAGAGAACATATGTACATCGAATACGTAGACATCATGTGCACTGAATACACAAGAGAATTGGAGATCAAGGCAGGTGATACAGACCTGTCCAGGGCCATTGGGAGGGGATGAAACATATTTACTGTCGCCCAGAAGGGCATTAATCCATCATAAGAACTAGGGTAGCACAGCGTAATCTACCTCGTCCAGGAGAGAAAAACAAGGCCCAATAGTAGACCCTCATCTAGCAAATCGAGGAGGGCAGAACCCAGACCCAATCCATTGTAATTGGATAGGCTGGGTCTGGACTCCTCTCACGATATAGAGCTCCCTTCCAGGCAATGAAACCAAAAGGAAATGGTGGGGACACCAGAGCTAGTCGTCGGTACCAGACGTGCAGCACGCCGACATCCTTGTGGTTGGGTGATAGTATGGAGCCTCCATCAGAGTTTTGATATTTTTTTCTGTATTTATTTTGAGTGTATTGGTGTGTATTTATATTTGTGGGTGTATATGAGTGTAATTGGGTCAAGAATGTAATATGGGCTAAACTTCATGTAAGGGGCCCAATTTTCCAAATGGGCCCCAAGACTTTTAAGAGCCCAATTGGGCCTTCCTTCCCTGGTGGGCCTCCATTCAAAGAGGGCCCAATATGATGGCCCATGGTCAAGGGGACCATGAGTTGCCAAGGTTGACCTTAAGGGGGGCACCCCTTCTTTGTCTCCACATGGGAAAATTATTTATTGTATTTTATTCTCCCTTCTCATTTATGCCCCTTTGACCAAGGGCATTATAGGTCATTTGGCTAGGCCTAGGGTTATAATATATAATGTCTCTTGTTGTATTTTGATGAAAATTAATGAAGAATTTTATGTGAAAATCATTTGGGCGCACCCCCCCTCTCTCTCTTGTGTTCTTGGTGTTCTTCCCTCTTCTTCCCCCTTTCTTCTTCAGATCTGATCCAAATCCTCTATATCTCTCAAATTTCTTCCTCTACCCTTCTTCCTCTACTTGATGTGGTCAATCACCGCCGCCGCCGTTCGTGCCACCGTTGAGCCACCACAAGTCAGTTCCATCCTGCTGCCCCGAAATTCGGAGTTACAGGACAGTAGCCCGGTGAAGGGGCTGGTACGAAATATCCGACCGTTGGATCGTGATAACATTTTGAGGTTTGGTTCCCCCCATCATAGATCATTCCCAGTTTAATTTTTAGGTCGATCAAAATCCGTTTGCCCCCTTTTCCAGCCACCTGTTCTTCCCTCTCAAAGTCTATCTGTGTGCAGATCTGCGTGATAGATCCTGATAGCCGATTTTCTCACCCCTCAAATGTTGTCATAAAATCACAAAAAAACTATGTGTGTCACCGTCACCCTCTCCTCTACCCACCATAAAAATTCCAGGTCCTAATTCGTTCGTTTGATCCTCGGTCAAAGCCCTTGATCAGGCAGTTTATGTTCTGCCCAGCCTATTCTGTATTTCGGGACAGAGTGCTTAGTCAGTTTGCAGTCATTTCCATTTCTAATCCAGCCGTTGGACGTATCTGGAATTATAGTATGTTGTAGGATTTTGAGTCCTCTTTCCAACAGTACTCATTGCGTCCCGATCCGACGTCGGAGCTGGGCGTAGAAGTAGTTCTAGTCCGAGTGCGCAGATCTGGCCAGAAGCTGAGCTGCGGGACAGCCTTGGGAAATAAATCCCAAAAAATTACCCGACTCCACCCCGGTGACCGCCGCTCCCGAGGATCAACCCGGGACACTCCAGACATGCCCCTCCGGTCGCTGCAGCCAGGAGGCCCCCCGGACGTCGCCGTACCAGCAGCGGTTCCCACGTGCTGTCCTGTGGGCCCGAGTGAACCGAGCTGAACCGGCTGACCGCATCCGCCCGAGCGCCACCGACTGCTGCCCGTCAACCCGAGATTGGTGCTCCCGGACCCCACGTGTCACCTATTACCTCCCTACGTGGAGTGGGCTATAGAATTAATTCTGTAATTAATAATTATTGTTGTACCGGGAGTTTTGGATCTCGGCCGGGAAGTCTTCCCCACGCCCCGAGCGTGGAGGTACATTCGCCACCCCCTTTGTCGTATTTGCTTGTTTAGTATGCGTTCTAGATGCCGCTGCATGTGTGTTAGTTTATTTCCTTGTTAGCTAAATTAATCACCGCTATGAGTTGTGAGTGCGAGACCCGTCTCGTGACTCGTTCCGAGCACGAGAGTGAGCCGACCACCCGAAACTCAAAGCCGATTTCCCAACCGTGCAGATCGTCACGTTTCCCTCGCCGAGGATGACTGTGAGTTAGCGCTTCTTGTTTGGGACATGATCGCCTCTTCTGGAGCTCGTTTGGTGCCACGTTGTAGTCTCGTTGCGGGTCGCGTCGTCTTGTTAGTCGCGTCATCCTTTAGAGTCCAAGGTTGCAACCCGTCCGAGTCGAGTCCCGTAGTCGTCCCACATCAGGAAAAGAAGAAGATACAACAGCAGACTCACAGCGAGCTGGGGAATTGGTGTAAAGAGAATACGCCAAGATAGACACATAACACTCAAACACTGAAAGCATCCATCCCATTTATTCATTTGCATAAATGAAAAAGAAGCATACATCATCCCAGACCAAATAGTCCAGGGAGCCAACAATAGGAAAATGTATATAAGAAATAGGAAATACACAGTAGAGGGGAGGAGGGAAAGGAAAGGGGGAGGGCAGAGTATTGACTCCTCTCCCTCCCCATTGACAGCACACCTCTCTCTCTTCTCTCTTTCTATCTTCTCTTCACACACAGCCGCAGCAGAGAGGAGCTCTGGGATTTTTGAACAGCACCAGAGAAGGGAGAAGAATAGAGCCGTTGGGGGGGGGGGGGCTTTCTCTCCAAGATGTTGGGTCTTTTTTATAGCAGCAGCAGCCCTTTTCTTCTTTTCCAAGGCAAGGGAGGGCAAGAATGTCCTCCAATGATTGGAGAATATTGCCCCACGCGTCCTGGAACGGTCATACAGCATTCTGGAAGGAGCTATGATCGGGCTTTGAGAGAGAGCACTAGCCACGCGCGTGACCCACGCCCGTAAGGGCTTCTTTGCGTTCTGAGGGTGCGTCGACGCAGGCAATGAGCTACGTCGATGCGTCCCGCTGCCAGGGACTGCTTGACCCGTTTACTACCTTCAGTGGCATCAACGTGAGAGTTTCAGTGCGTCGACGCGGTCAATGAGCCAGAAAGGCCCTTTCCCCGTCTGTCTTCAATGGTGTCGACGCTAGGGCTATGGTGCGTCCACGCCACCAATGAGCCAGCACGGGTCATTCTGCCTTGTTCTTTAGACTCATTGACGCAGTCAATGAGCTGTGTTGACGTAGCTTTCTATTTAGGAATTTTCTTTCTTCTTTTCTTCAGTTGACCTCGCTTGATCTCCAAGTGCCAACTTTTAAGCGTCCACACTTGACTGACGACCCGCCGCCACCGGAGACTGTCGCTAGAAGTGCACCCGACATCCAAGATGAAGGGCCTTGCGATACTACTGCTAGGGTGAGCTCTTGAAAAAGTGATCGTCGTCTTCTTTTCTTTTTTCTATTTTCTTCACACTGTACTTTTTCTGTTTTGGCTGGGGCCACCGTCCTCTTGTTTTGTAAGCTTTTCAATTTTGAAATGAAGACTTTCCTTTTTCTTGCAAATTATGGAGCCTCTGCCACATAACTTGCCAGCCTTTTCCTCTACTCTAAATCTTCTCCTAGTGATATGAAGCGGTGCCTAGGGGGGTGCTCAGAGGAGGGCGTGATTCCAGGGATCCATCGCTTTGGTTTCCCCGAAGTCGGTGAGGCAGTAAGTCTCCTTCTTCCTTCTGGGGACTTCGCTCCTTCCCTATAAATAGCATCCCGCAATGAACCTTAAGCCCATCTTGGGTCTGCTGAGTTGCTGAGTGGAAGTTTTACAGGACGTCATCTGAGACTTCAGGCTTCTCGTCAGATGAGGTCTAACCGCATGAAGCTCCCAGTAAGCGTCTGTGCTTCAGGAAAGAAGCATTGCCGGTGGTGGAGCCGTCGATGGGAGAGTGCAGCGGGAGCGCCTCGGACGACTACAAGCGGGGGTACCTAGGTGGGTGGCGGGAGGCCTTGGAGAAGGTCAACCACCTTTACAGCAACAAGGGGGTCCTGAACCTCCTTCCTGATAGGTTACGTCCCAAGGAGGATGCGTAACCTCTTTGTGTTTCTCCCCCCCCCCCCCCCCCCGCTTATAAATAGAACTGTCCCTTTTGCCATCTTCTCTTCGCCATCTGGTGTGTGCTTGGCAAGCTACCTTCGTGTGCGGCAAGCTTGTGAGAGTAGATAAACTCATGCAGCTATCCATCCCCGTCGTGTGTTGTGCTTTGTCGGTAATTTCTTTTGCCCTTGAAGGCTTGCACGCTAACCGTGGTTAGCTTTGGAGGTGGGTGACCGTCTTTCCTTGACAAGGAAAAGACTGCTTACCCGTGATTTTTGAGGGAGCATAGGTGCTCACCTCTTGGGAGCTCGGAGCTGCCATCATTCCAAAGGGAGCATAAGTGCTCGCCTCTTGAAGGCTTAGAAGCCACCATCATTTTAGAAGGAGCATGAGTGCTCGCTTCTTGGGGGCTTGGAAGCCACCGTCGTTTCTAAGGGAGCATAAGTGCTCGCCTCTTGGAAGCTTAGAACCCACCACAATTTTTGAAGGAGCATGAGTGCTCGCTTCTTGGAGGCTTGGAAGCCACCGTCGTTTCTAAGGGATCATAAGTGCTCGCCTCTTGGAAGCTTAGAAGCCACCATAATTTTTGAAGGAGCATGAGTGCTCGCTTCTTGGAGGCTTGGAAGCCACCATAGATGAGTTCATCTGGCAACGCTTCTGTTATACCGGCGAGGTGACATATCGAAAATAATTTATTGGTAAAAAATTCTGAGGTTTACAGAATTTCATGTCCTGGGTACCTCTCGCCCCTCCAGCGTCGTTAGCTTGTACGCTCCTTTGCCGAGCACTTCTATTACCCTGTACGGGCCTTCCCAATTTGGCGCTAGTTTTCCCATGGCTGCTCTAGGGTCCGCCACGCTTGTTCGTCGCAACGCCAGGTCTCCGAGGAGGAAGTGGCATTCTTTGACGTGAGCATTGTAGTACTGGGCCAACTTCTACTAATAGGCTACGAGCCTTAATTGGGCGCGTTCTCTGTCTTCCTCGAGTAGGTCTAGGTTTTCTCGCATTGTCTGGTTGTTTCTGGCTTCATCAAACTGTCCAATGTTGTGCCTCTGTGATTTTGATGATAGCAAACACAATAAGTCACCATGTGTTTGCATGAAAGATTGAATCAAAGATTGAATGTTTATGCATCTGCTCTTGCTTGATGTGCATTGCTTAAGTCAGTGCTGGTGAATAATTGTTGTATGCATCACGAGTTTGATGAGCATTTCATGGGTATGCTTGTGCATGCATCACACTGAAGAAGGTCAGTGCATTTTCTGTCTCGGTGCAAACTTTGCATACTTATATAGCATAGTCAGTGCATGTTTTACTTCGGTGCATATGTGCACTCGGTGCAATGTTGGCCGTGAACACAGCATACTTGGGTCGATGCATATAGAAGATCGGTGCAAAGTTTTGCCTCGGTGGATATTGTGTTCGTGCTTACATTAAGGTTAGTACAACCATGTTCATTCAGTAGAGCGTCCGTGCATGTTTCATCTTATGTGACCGAGCATAAGGTAGGTGCAACCCTTGTTGGTGCACGCTAGATAGGTCGGTGCAAGGCATCCTTTGCACGCACCCAAGTCGGTGCATTCTCTTGGCTGCTCATACACAAGGTCGGTGCAGAATTCCAGTTTGTGTAGACTAAAGTCAGTGCATATCTTTGTCAGTGCATTGATCTGTTCGCGTATTTGAGTCCGTGCTCTTAGCAATATTAAGTCGGTGCAAGATTTGGTTTCAAAGGATCAACGACGGTGCAATGCCTTTAGCACATCAGGTACGTCTGTGCAATATTTCTCATAGCATTCACTGAGTCGGTGCAACACTTGCACCAAGTAATTAGAGTCTGTGCATCCCTCTAATACTCACACACACAGAGTCCTTGCAAGGTTGCTCACGACCCGAGCAGGTCTGTGCAATGCTTGCACATTGCATACACATAGCTAGTGCATCCGTTAGTCTTGTGCTGCAATTAAGTCTGTGCACATCTGGCTTATTCACCTATTGACTCCGTGCAGTCCTGTTTAACTCTTTACTATATGTATAATTGTCTCGAGCTGATATTTCTTTCTGACTGTATGATAGGTATTCTTTTAAGAAGAATAAGAATGGCACGTGATCCATGAGTGAGGAGGTGCCAGGATCGTGACACGTGGAAAGCATTGAGCTAGGATGCTGCCACGTGGGCCAAGGTATTTGGGCGGGAATCGTGAAAAGCACACGCCCTACATCTGTTGCTCATATAAAAAGGAAGCCTCTCCTTCCTGAGAAAGGGATCGAAGCATAAAGATCTAGAGCTAGCACGATCCAGAGAGGAAGAGGAAGAAGGAGAGAGAGAGCTTTTGAGAGCAGAGATCGAGAGAAAAAAAGAGAGAATAGCATAGAGGGAAAAGAAGCAGAAGAAGAGGAAGAAAGAAAGAGAGTGAAGAAAGAGCTCGAGGAGAAGAAGATAGAAGAATTTCTTGAAAGATTAGTTCCACTGGACCTTGGATCAAATCCAGGCCAGTCAGCTCCCTAAGAGCCACATTGGTGCTATCATCGTATATAGCTTTCTGTCGCTATGATTTCTCATTTCTTGTTTTTCTTTTACACTCTTCATTTCAAGCTATTTGTCAGCAGAGCAAGCTGTGATGCTCAGTGGGCAGAGGAGGATTCCTCTGGACGGGTTAAGCTGTAAGCCCCAGCGGTTGCAGAGGTGTGGTATCCTCTGGTCGGCAAAGCTGTAACGCCCAGCAGTCAAGCTGTGAGTCAGCGGATGGCTAAGCTGTATTTCCCAGCGGAAGCAAGCTGTGATGCTCAACTGATGTTGGCAAGCTGTGAGGCCCAGCTGTTAAGCTGTGTATCAGCGGAATGCACACTCTAGTTGGAGTGTGGGGTGGACGTAGGTCAGTAGACCGAACCACCTTAAAATCTATTGTCTTCGTGGTTTGATTTCTTATCTGATTGTCGATAGATGAATGGCTAGGAGTGTTTCATTTGAGTATTCTATCCGAATGCTTTAAGGCACACGCTGTTCGTACTTGACTCTGTATACGGATCAGACTTGGCTAGCTGTCCATAGTTCAGTAGCCCAACTGATTGATCAAGTGCTTCTGCGAATCTCTTAGTTGGAAGATCTCAATTGATTTCTATTCGTTAACTCTGATTGCTTTAAGTGTCAATTGAGCGAAGTTTTGAAGA
Source organism: Amorphophallus konjac (assembly GCA_022559845.1). Classification (NCBI taxonomy): domain Eukaryota; kingdom Viridiplantae; phylum Streptophyta; class Magnoliopsida; order Alismatales; family Araceae; genus Amorphophallus; species Amorphophallus konjac. The sequence goes on along the minus strand of CM040123.1, from coordinate 223,944,933 downwards.
GGAATTCATTCACACCCCCCCCCCTCTGAATCCATCGCACCAGCTCTAACAGTTGGTATCAGAGCGGGTGTCTGCATAGAGGGTCCAGCGACCTGCAGATTCGATCTGTAATTAGATTTGGTGCGATCTGAGTGATCCGTCTGCTTGCGTTAATTGATCTAATCTTTATTTAGATTTCTGGTCTTGTCTAAGCATGAAATCCATAATTGATCTTCCGAGTTTTGAAGGTGTAGAGTTTTACAAGTGGTTTAATCGACTTAGAGAGTATGTGATGCAGGTTAATCCAGATCTATGGATAATCATTGCACACAGCTCTTATGATGTTCCAAAGGATAATTCCTTATGGAAACTCTTTGACCACTTGAAATATGCAAGGAATCAGAAGGCCCTGGACCTAACTCTAAGGGCTATAAACACTGACAAGTTTCAATGTGTGCTTGAGTGTTGCAGTGCATCAGAAGCTGTTAATATGGTTGCAGCTATCAAATGTCAAGATGCGGTAAAGTGTCTCATGGTAGTAGACGAAGACGATGATTATATAGAGGAAACTTCGTCACAGGTAAATTCTGATACTGGCAATTTCTCTCTCGAAAATTTGATTATGTTGAATGAGCATCTAATTAAGAAGTATGATAAAATTAAATCTGAGAAAAAGAAACTAAGAAAAGAAATGTTGCATGAAATTAGAAGTATGAAGGTGGAAAATGAAAACCTAAAGTCTGAAAATGAGAGTTTAAAAAATAGAATCATCAAAGAAAATGACTCTTGCAATGAATGTGCTATTCTCAGAGATCTGATTAATGATATAGATTATGATGACAATGTGCAAAAAGAATTAGTCAAATCTCTGAAAGAAGAAAATAAATTATTATTGGAAAAGAAAAAGATTGAACAACGCAAATCTGAAATCATTTGTGATGTTTCTCCTACATTGAAACAGTCTTATGATACTTGCTTAATAGTTGTTCAAAATTTTAAGGAACAAAATGGTTCTTTAAAAATTGAGAATCAAACATATTTGAATAAGATATCAGAACTTGAGAATCAGCTGAATAAGAAGAAAGACGAGCATCTAAAAAGTATGCAAGAATTGATCGAGATTAATTCTGTAATGGGCAAACTGAAGTTTGAAAATGTAGAAGTTCAAAAAGATAATGAAAATCTCAAGGCTAGAATGAATGAAGTCAATAAGGAACCCGTACATATTTCTTCTGTAGAGTCAAGCTGCAACAAGTGCTCAATTCTGCGAGAACGTAATGAGGAACTCTACAGTGAAAATGAATGGCTGAATAAAAAAATTGCTTCGTTTAAAGAGGATCATAAAATCTGCTTGGTGAGAAAATTAAAGTGGAAGAATGAGAAGTGGAACTAATTGAGAAACTGGAGTTGATGTCCAGTAATGAAAAATGTGATGAAGAAATTAAAAAATTGCATGAGAAAAATAAAGAACTGAAGGAACAAAATAAGAAACTCATGGTCTTGAACATTGTTGCATCTGAAAGATGGTTAACCCATGAGAAAGAGAAAGCTGCAAATAAAGAAACTCAATCTGAGAAGGAACAAAAACGGAAAGAATTGAATAATGCCGTATCTGAAAGGCTTCGTGCTTTAGAAAAAGAAAAAGTTGTTGGTATAGAAAAAGCTGAGAGACTGTGTAATCTGGAACAAGAAGTTGAGAAACATAAAATTGTAAATAAGATGCTAAGTGAGTGTCTTAATTGTAGTGAACAGGAGATTACCAGTTATGAATTACACATTGCCTCCCTAGAAAATAAAATTCATGATCTGGAAAAATCACCATCCAAGTCTGTGGAAAATAAAGGAAAAATGATAGTTGTCATGGAAGGCGAGGATGATGATTCAAGAAAGGGGATTAGTTGCAATTCTGGTGTTGAGGAAATCATTAGAAACCAGCTATACACCACTTTTGTGCAAAGCTCTGATGTAGCTGGTACCTCAAGTCAATCCCCAAAATAAAATAAAAATCTGAAAACACCTTCATTATCTGTCTTTCAATTTAAGGCTCAGAAAAATGAACAGCAAACAAAAGTTGTGAACAAGGGTAAACAATTGAACAAGAATGGTAAGAAAAATAAGGTCAAAAATGTCCCTACTTGTGTCTTGAAATCTGCTAGCTCTGCTACATCTGATGGGTCAATGCATACTGCTCATGACTCATTTACTTATTCGTATGCATCTGATAAGAGTGTTCCATGCCATCATTGTGGCAAGGTAGGCCATGTAATGGATGTTTACAATTTGATGGCTGAGGATGAGCACCTCTGTGAAACAATGCATTCTAAGAATTCATTTGTTAGAAACCATGCTACTAGGAAATCTGATGATTCATGCTATTACTGTGGTAGGCGTGGCCATTTAATGAATGAGTGCTCTGTTATGAAATTCGATGATAGGATGCATGCTAGATATTCTGCTAATTATCATGGCCCCAAAAGAAACACGTTTGCTTCAAACCAGCACATTATTTGTTTTAACTATAACAAACGTGGTCACAAAGCCATTAAGTGCTGGTTTGGATCTACTGGGGGTAAAAATGGTTCTAAAGGTAAGCACATCAGGAGCTTCGAGTGTGGGAAGCATGGCCATACAGTCGAGGACTGTTGGTATGTTCAGGAAAATTCTGTTAATCCCTATTCTGCCAAATTCTCCGCAAAACGACCTGTGAACTTTTCATGCTTTAACTGTGGTAAGCCAGGTCACAAATTTGCTGAATGTTGGCTGATTAAGAATAAGAAACATAATGTCTATATAAACAATAGAACATTTCATGCTCATGTTCATAGGTCTCATGCTACTGTTGATATGCATCATAGGACCAAAAAATCTACTGTTTCATGTAGATATTGTGGTAAATATGGTCACTTCATGACCAATTGTTATCTGATGGATTTTGATGACAATGTCGCTAAGAAACTGTTCATAACTCTTGTTGGGGCTAATACAGGACCCAAGGTAGCTTGGGTTCCTGCAGGATCAAAATGATTACTTTGCTGCATGTGTGCCTTGGAATGAATAAAGAGGGGTCAATAAACCAAGGCACTCAAAAATTGAAAGACCCCATGATCCTGCTCTTCAGGTATGTTCTGAGCACTTACTTCAAATTTTGTCATCTGAAATCGTGAGTTTGAAAGGTTTGAATATCATGTTGATTTGGTCTGTGCTGAATTGAAATCATCTGAATTTGAATTGTACATAATATTTATAGTAATCTTCTTTTGATTGAATTGCATGTCTGTTTCATGAGCTTTCATCATAAAACCATGTGTTACGTATTCTTTGTATACCATGCACTTAAGCAGGGGGGGTTTGACTGCTTTCGCATGATGTTCATACTTTGAGCTATGTGTGCACATGTTCATTGAAGATATGTTGAATTCATTTCTCATTTGCATGCATTAATGTTTTGACATCTGTTTGTGCACATAGAGAAGGTTAGAAACTCATGAGCATAGTCTGCACATTCATGATGCATATTTTGTCAAAACTCCCTGCATTCTATCATTGCACTTGTTGCATTTAAAATCTTCATACATTGTATATAGTCAGGGGGAGTTTGGTTGTCCTTGCAAAATGTTCATGGCATTCATGTGCAGGAAATATCTCTAGGAGTGTCATTGCATATGCATGCATGTAGAGCAGTGTATTGCATATCATCAAATTTAAAAAATCTAAAAAGAAATGACTCATTGTATCTAGACAGGGGGAGTATTTGAGACTCATTAGTCTTTCATGATCTAAACCCTTCCATATCTAGTCACTCAAATCTTTCTCGAGTTGAACTAGACTTTATTGTTGTCAAGTTGATCTGTCTGTACTCCAGACTCAGCTATTGGTTTCTTGTAAATCTATCTGATGCATATTGATCATACATATTGCAAGCATGAGTTCCATTTGTCTTACTCTCTATGCATGTTTGTCAAATGTCTCTTGCTTCTGAATGCTTTGTCCATGTTAAACGTACAGAGAAGTGAAGTAATATCAATTTGTGTACCCTTTCACAAATCTGAAATCATCCTTGAAGGGGCGTGATCTCGCGCTGGTCCTGAGCTGGGAGGATGATCACCGGATAGTGAACTGCAGAGAAAGGGAAACGAATCAGGGGGCCCAGGGATGGTTCCCTGGGGAAAACCCTCCGATGCTTAAGTCAGTAGAGCAATGGTGGAAGGTATTGAGGGAGGTTAAAAGAGATGCGCGAGATTCCCCTACACCAAGATGGTGAAGTGGTTCCTGCTCAGGGAGTGTTAGGCATGTATCTGCCTTTTTTGCTGCCGGAGGGAGTCCTTGGTTTATATAGCGAGCTCCCCCGAAGAGTCCCATAAGCTGAGGAGTTTTAGGAGGGAGTTACGTCCTCATCATGGGATCGTTACGTCCTCATCGTGGGCTCTTCATGACCTTGGGAGATCGTGGCACCCTTATCCCACGAAACTCCTGCTCATAAAGGACTGTCAACGGCTGCATGGATAAGCATTTGTCAGTTGATCCAAGCATGAGAAGTGCCAGCCCTGTCCGGGCGATGGGCATAGCTCGGATGCAGTCAGATCGGAGTGGGCGCGTAGTGCCTGCCCTTATCTCGGTGGGGAGATGGCTCGGGCGTGGGTCTTTCGCCGTTCTGTCGTTCGGGCCTTCCGAGCCTAAGGACCGCCGAGGAAGGATGGGACCCCGAGTGATCTTTATTGGGCTTTTCTGCCGAAGTGGGCCCTAGAGGGCTATCACTCGGATGAGTTGAGCCTCGTTCAGTCTTGATGGGCCAAGTTTGGCTGCTCTTAATTGCGCTACAGAAATCCCCCTCTCCACTTGTCCCCCTCCTACTCCCGAGCTTTAGTAAGCTCGGTCGAGTAGTTGTTTGGGGTTTCGGACCAGCGTGGCTCTGGTGGGTGGAAATCTGGCGGTGTTTAGGAAGCCACGTGTCGTGGTCACCTATGCCCGTGTTAATGATGATCCTGACGGATTTGAACTGAAGGGGCCCCCCCTTTCCTCGGAGGTCGGAATGACGCGCCACCTCCCGCGTGGGTTTATAGGCGTTGGGCGCTTGTTGTCATTCCAGACTCCCTCCGTTTCTTAGGGTTTTGGCTCTCCTTCGTTCTCATTTTTGGGGCTCTTCGATGCACCGTGAGGACACGACGGAGGAGCAGAGGCTTGCGGCGGCATTCAAGGAGTTGGCAGCGATAACCGCGGAGGCCGTCCAGCAGCTTCCTCCTCCCCCGAAATCTTCAGGGTCTCGGGACCGTCTTCCCTCAGAGTCTTCTTCTGACTCCATGGCGGGCCAGCGCCCAGATGTTGAGGAGGGGGAGGACGAGCCGGTGGCGAGGGCGCCGGTCCCCAACTGCAGCGAACTGGGGGAGGCAGATGTGAGGAGGCTGGAGCACCAGTATCGCCTGCCCCACAAGTATAGTTTTTCCGCTGCTACTCCATACAAGACGAGCCTGGACTCTCATACAGGTCACATCTGTATGTTTCTTCTATCGTGGAAGGGTGGATTCCGCCTTCCTTTTGAACCTTTCATCCTTCAGCTTCTTAATTTTTTTCGGTTGGCGCCCATTCAGTTGGTAGCCAACTCTTATCTCCTCCTTTCCGCCTTTCGTATTCTCTGCCGTCAGTGCGGAGTCCCTCCTTCCATGGACCTCTTCCACTTTTTCTTTGAGTTGAAAACGCATCCTTCGGTGGGTAAGGGCTGCTATTTCATCCAGGCGAGGCGAAATAGGAGTTGTATTTCTTTGGCGGCGAAGGATTCTTCGCATAAGGGGTGGAAGACCCAATTCTTCTGGGTGGGGATTTGCTCAGTGGAGGAAACCTAGAGGTGCCCGATAATCCCCAATTTCCACCCTAACGTCCCTCCCAGACAGGACGAGTTCCCTCCTCATGTGGAGGAGTACGCTGCCATTTTGCTGAAGCACCGCCAGTCCACCAAAGAGCTGGTGACGCCGGAGAATATCGAGCAGTGTCTTCTTACGCGGCTGCATCCGTCGGGCTCAGGTGCCACAACTTAGATCCTCCTTCGGATGTGGGGGTCATCTTTCGTTTCCTGAGCATGTCTTCTTCCTTGTGCAGACACCAGGCGGGAGCCTCTGAAGGAGGCCGCAAAGGTGATTGAGCTTGGAGATGACTCGGCTGCCGACGAACCGACTGCTCCCGTGGGTCGCTCTCGAACCAAAGATAAGGGCAAGGGAGTGGCCCAGGGCGAATCCTCCGGACCGCGGGGACCCAAGCGCAAGGACCCTGTGGAGGGTATGATCCGGGCCGCTGCGAGGGCCAGAAAGCGGGCCAAGAAGGCCGGGGTCGTACCCACGGTCGAAGGCGACCCTACCGCGGCTCACCCCTCCACCGGGCACAGTGGGGCCGACCCTACCGGGCGGGCTCTCCCACCAGCCGAGCCAGAGGGGGCCGAGGAGGTCGGGGCTGCCCCTGCGGGCAGTGATGATGCGGGCTTGGTTCCTCCTTTGGCTGGGACCGAGGGGGCTCCTGCAACCGGCAACGGGGCTGACCCGGCTCTCCCCTCGGCTGGAGCCGAGGGGGCCGTGGCCGAAGTTGGGGGAGCTGTGACTGCGGCCAGGGCTGGCACTTCGGGCGGTGGCGCAGGTGGCGAGCCGATCCAGGTTGAGGGGCCGCAAGAAAATCCGACCGAGGCCCGAGGGGCGACCGAGGCTGGGGCTCGATCCGAGCCACACGGTGGGGCGCCGGGCGATAGGGGGTTCTCCGTTCCGGAGGCCTTGGAGAGGCTCGGTATCTCGAGCCCCCTGCACCAGGTATGCCATGGTATAGCCGCGAAGGTGAGGGGGGGAGGTAGGCAGTACTCCCCGTCTACGGCTCTCGCCGGGGTTATGGAGGGACGTCTGGCCCTGGCCCAGATAGGGGCTGCTCTGGCGGAAGCGTATGCTCGGTCGGAATGGGAGCGAGCGAACCTGGCCTGGACCCTTGGTGGGTCGGACAGGAGGTTGGCTCGGCTAACCGAGGAGCGTGACAGGGTTCGGCGGGAGCTCTCCTCAGTCAAGGGGCTGATGCGGTCGAGCCAGGTGGAGACCCGGGCGCTAACCGAGCAACTAGCCAAGGCTCATGAATCGCTCGAGAGAAGAACAAGCTTCTCGAGGAGGAGCGCCTTGTGCGTGCTGAGCTGGAGGGCCAGTGAGAGACCGAGCAGGATGAGCTGGTAGACCGAGCGGAGGAAGCCGAGCACCTTCGGCGGGAGGCCGAGGCCGATGGGGCCGAGGCGGAGAAGCAGGTGGCGGCGGCCGAGGAGCGAACTGCTGAGGCCGAGCGGAGGTCATCCGAGGCGGAGCGGAGGGAGGCCGAGCTCGCTGGTAGGGTGGGATCGGCCGGGGCGGAGGCTCTCGAGCAGTACAAGAGCTCAGAGGTCTACCGGGTCGACCTTAAGGAGGCTGCCCTTCCCTACTACGAGTTAGCGCTTCACCGAGGCATCTGTAAGGGGTTCAAGCAGGGCTACGACCGGGCGGTATCTTATGCCGAGGAATAGGATTCTGGGATTGAATTCCCATCCGGACAGTGCTACGACTCGGATCTGTCGTCCTCGGGCTCCTCTGTCTCGGCACCAGATGAAGAGGATCAAGAGGGGTCTTCGCCTAAGGGATCGCCAACTAAGGATGCCTCGGGAGGGCGCGCAACCGAGGCAGTTCCCACGCCGGTGGGGTCAGTGCCAGGGTCGGCAGTCGCTGAGCATGCCGGGGGCGGACTGTCCGAGCCTTCCACTTCCGAGCTTTAGGGTGGGCCGGAGGCCTGATGTACCCGCTTCGCTTCCTTTCTTTGTATACCTTTTTCTTTTTGGAAGGAGAAAACTTCCTTCTTTTTGTGTTGAAATAAATAAGGCAGTGGTATTGTGATGAAGACTTATTTGTTCCATACCGCCGTTGTCGTATTCTATTCAGCGTATCTGCGGTTGTTGGAAAGAGCCGATATTTTCTACGTGAATCTCACACGATGGTTGGGTGGGCGTCTGACAGGGTGTCTTCCCATTTTCCCACGCTTTAAATGCCTGGCCGCTTCGTGTGTCCCGCTGGGGCGGAAGATGAGAAGTTTGAGGTGACCGTTTGTAGGGAGAAATCCTTCTGGCGTGTTTTCGAGGGGGGAGATCATTTAAGGCAAGTAGCCTCCCTTTGCCTATAAAAAGGACTAAAGGGCGTCCCTTCCTCTCCACCGCTTAGGGTTTTCCCTGACAGTCTTTCCTCATTCATTCTTCACGTTGCGTTGTGCTGTGGTATTCAGAGCATGGAGGAAGCTCCAGATGAGGAGGCTGCCGACGACAGGGGGCAGGGAGTTCCTACTGCTTCGGACTTGAAAAGGAGTCGACGGCTGACGGATAGACTTGAAAAGGGGCCGACGAGCGGAGGCACGCCATTTTCCCTTTATCAGTTCCAGCGACACTTGCAGGGGGGCGAGATGGAGGACGAATGGGGGGATCAGACATCCCTGCTGCCCATCCCTTCCTGCTCGCCTCACGGATGGGAGGAGGTGAAGTCCCGAGATTAAATGGCACCCAAGAGGGGGGTGAATTGGGTGATAAAAAATTTCTACCGAGATAGACTCAAATATGCGATAACAAGGGGACACAGAAGAAAACAAGAGCAAGACAAACTATATCTATCGAAACAATCACTATGAAAATCCTTGGTACTTGACGGAGTTGATAGATCCGTAGATTTACTCACGCAACCTGTTATCTTTCCGGCAAGAGTAACCTTGTCGGTCCGAATCCAGCTTTTGATATACCGCAAGATTTAAGTGAAGAAGATCAAACAACCTAGATCTAAAGGATTCAAAATATCTAGATACACAAGTATGCACAGAAGGGGGATAGGTGATATGGAGCAAATCACAAAGGATAGCGATTTTAAGGTGCTTCGGATGCCACAACGGCAACCTACGTCCACCCCTCACGGACAGTGAGGAACCACGCACTACCTTGTAAGGAGTTACAAGATCAACCACACACAACACACACACTGGGAAGGAGAGTTCCCGCGAAGGTGTAAGAACACCTTAATACACACACAAAGCTACAACGAAGAACACACAAACACACACACACGGATCTAGGAAGATCCACACACACTGAAATGTTTAACGGTTACAATAACCACAGATGAAGCTAAAGAGAAAAGAAAATGAGTTTAGAACACAATAGAAGAATCTTGATTTGCTCCCCCTTAATGGATGATTGGATGCTTTGGATGCAGCTTGAATCCTTGGGCTGATCTTCACTTGACTGGATGAAGAAGGATGAAGAACTCTTCTCGGAGCACTGTTCACGTCTACAGTGCGGAATCCCTTCTCTTCCTCTTGGTAGCCCCCTTGATCCACCTTGAGCATTAGGGTTTTCTTCACCCTCTTGTATAAGTTTTATAGGCTTTGAATGGTCCATGGACTCCCCCAGACCAGATCCACAATTTCTGGAGGGTTTGAGTGCTAAAGGATTAAACAATACCAAGTGGAAAGGCTTCTTTCGAAGTGACAAAAAAGTCAACAATATTGGGCAGCTCGGGGCTGGCGGTCGACCTGCAGGGTCTGGCGGTCGACCGCCACTGAGAGACCTGTAGGTGGCCGGTCCCTGGGAGATCCGATCGACCGGGATTGAGGGGGCGGTCGACCGCCACTGAGACAGCCTGTAGAAGTTTCCATTCTATTATTCCAGGTCAACCGGGGTGATGCTGGAGGTCGACCGGGCTGTCAAAAACCTGAAAAATGAAGAGTTTAGCCCAGAAAAATGTGTCCATATGATCGAGGCATGATTTGAACGATTGGTTAAAAATTATTTCAAGTTCATTCCATGTTCTTAGAAAACCATTTGGAATGCTAAAACCTTAAGCAACAGCATGAAGAGTTCCGACCTTGAAGGCTTATGAAAAACACTTAGGTTATTAGATCCAAGCATGTGAGCAACCCTATGTCCTTGGTTTTGTTATCATCAAAACACCGAGATATATATACAACAATCTCCCCCTTTTTGATGATGACAAAACTGTAGGGCATTCAAACCAAAGTTCATGTTAAGGAAAATCAACCACTTGTATGCCAGCAAGAATATGAGATAAGACATAAATGCCAACCATCTGAGTTCAAAACACCAGTACTTTCAATTCATCATAATTTCATTACAATGTACATTAGTGCGAGAGTGAATGCACGACTCTAATACCAAAGACTAAGCAAAGGACTAACACTACTGACAGCCCTCACATGTGACATGCAAGCAAGCAACACAACCACACAACAATATACATAAGTAGATAATAAACCTACCCTACTACTTCTCCCCCTTTGTCAACAGCAAAAAGGGATAGGATAGACGAAGGAGGGACTCAAGCAACATTGGACCAAAAGAGAACATGCTAGAGGTTAAAACAAAACAAATCCTCATGGAGCATCTTCAGGAGGTGGCTGATCTGCTGGAGGTGTAGGTGGAAGGCCAAGGTGCGGACGAATGTCGCCAAGATGGTGGTCATGACTGTGAAGAAGATCAAGAATATGACCAATGGATTCATCACGAGCCGCATCCTGGCGCCGCATGCCAAGAAGGGAGAGATGCATGAAGCTAAAAGATTGGCCAGACTCAGCTAAATGCTCTCGGAAGGAAGTCATGTGGGTGGTGAGAGTGGCCATCTGAGTAGAGAGAGTGTCCAAGGCAGTAGAGAAGGTGTCCATGTGCCCGGATATGGTGTCAAACGCAGTGCCCATAGTGTCCCCAAGGGTAGAAAGATGATCCCCAAGGGTATCCACACGAGTTTCCAAGTCGGTAAGCCGCCCGTCAAGAGCCTCGTAGTCCACCGAAGGGCGCTGTCCGGCCCCCTGAGTGGAAGATTCCCTATGGTGAAACTGGGGTGGAGGAGGCATCTCAAAATCCTGATGAGAAGGAGATGGTGGGGGAGGCTACTCCTCAGCTGGAACTGGAGGGGGGATATCCCCTTCGCCTTGCTGCTGTGCTGGTCCTTCTTCTTCCTCACTGATTTCATCTTCTCCATAAACTGGAATGTCCCGCACAAGCTCGCCGTCGGGACCAAAGTAGTAGCCAAAATCTGTGAAAATTTTATGCTTGTTGTATACATCATCCTGCCTAACATATATAAACTGCTCATTTGCCACATTTATCTCGGCATAAAGGAAGATATCGGTCAACTGCGAAGCATATGGAAGAGAGCGCCGGAGGTAGGTACGACAGGTGCTGATCAGATCTGTCATGAGCCGACCCATATTGATTTGAATGCCACTCATGACATGATAGAATAGGAATCTCTGAAATTCTGTAACCTCATCCCGACCGCCCACTTTGGGATAAATTAATGAAGTAAACATGTGGTGCAGGACCCGTTCTAGTGGAGGAAAATGATTGGCATTCAGCTTGATCAAATTGCTCACACCGTGCACATACTCACAGTTGGTCATAGCAGTAAATGTTGTTGGAACTTCACCAAAACCATATGCCCTATCTGCACCCATGCCGGATACTCCTAGGGCCTGCTGAAATAAATCCGGAGTGATATGAAGCTCCACACCCTCAACCGTGGTATATAACTGGTCATTCCTTACAACTAAAAACCCGTAGAACTACTGCACCAACCGAGGATAATATCTATTGTACCTGGTAACAAAATCCATCCAACCTTCCTGAACCTCAAAAAGAGCACACAAATTCGGGAAGAGCTCATTCATCTCATTGAAGTCGACCAAGCGAGGGTCGATAATAGGACGTGGAGGTAAAGGTGCCCGAGGCAGAGGAGGAGCTTGCTGAGGTGGAGGAGCCGGGGCCTCTGGCCGTTGACGGCTAGCTTGCCCTTGGGCAGAACTTCGAGAACTCCGTCTGAGTGGCATCCCGACCTTGAAAAACCCACCGTGAAACTCTTGGAACAATCGATCTCAACCCCGAAACGTGGATGGAGCACAGGAGCACTGCTAGGGCTTGGAACGACCTTTCCACAGTGTGGAAGCAGAGAGGGATCTCCACAGACGCACGAGCGACCGTATGGAGGATGTCCCGGGAAGATGACGGGACGACCGAATCGTGTGCGGGTGGAGGGAGAGAGAGTTGTGGGGGCTTGGTTGGTGGAGAGAGTGAGTGTTAGGGTTAGGGCAAGGTGGTAGAGAGTGAAAAGGAGTGAAAGAGAGAAGGAAAGAGGGAGAGGGAGCCCATAAAAAGGGGGTCGGTTGACCCTTAAGTTGGGTCGGTTCACCGCCGGCCTGGCGGTCGACCGCCAGGACCAAAATCCCCATTTTTTGAAAAATTCTTTTTCTTTTTTTTGTTTCTCCCTTCTTCTTTTTTGATTTTCCTTTTCTTTTTTTTGTTTTTCCTTTTTTGTTTTTCCCTTTTTTTTGTTTATGGGGGATAAGCAACCGACTGCTTGAAACATCAAGACAATGGAAGTATGTAGAGGCAAAGATGTGGAGACAAGAAGAAGTTTTGATTTCCCCTAGGTAGAACCGTTAGTTCCAGCAACACTGAGTCCACAGATGTATTTAATCAAGGAATATTTGTCCGTAGAATTATTTTTCAAGGAGGGCTAAATATAAGTATGTACATGCAGGCATTCAACGGTGAATGAAGACACACAATGTATAGAAGGAAAATAAATTCAATATGCATGTTTTTCTACCCGTGATGCACATGAATTTCTACAAATGCAACCCTATACCTTAGATGCACACCTATGTATGTATGCTCTCACCCTTGCACATCCCAAGTTCTCTTCTTATCTTATAAAATTGATCCTGGTTTAGGGGTTTGGTGAAAATGTCAGCTAGCTGATTGTGTGTGTCAATGAAATGCAATTCAAAGACCCCTTTCCCTACATGATCTCTCAGAAAGTGATGACGAATATCTATATGTTTTGTCCTGGAGTGCTGAACATGATTTTTTGACAAATTAATTGCACTGGTATTATCACACATTATTGGAACAGTTTTCATTTCAACATCTAAATCAAGCAGTTGGTTTTTGATCCAAAGTACTTGGGCTCCACAACTTCCGGCGGCTACATATTCAGCCTCGGCCGTTGAGAGAGCTACTGAATGTTGTTTCTTGGAGGCCCATGAGACTAGGCAACCACCAAGGAACTGACAGTACCCACTTGTACTTTTACGATCTACAATGCACCCAGCATAATCCGCATCGGTATAGGCAATTAAATCAAAGGAACCATCGATAGGAAACCACAAGCCAAAGTCTATTGAGCCAATGAGATATCTAAAGATGCGTTTCACAGCTGATAAATGAGATTCCTTGGGGCATGACTGAAAACGGGCACAAAGACATACACTGAATTGAATGTCAGGGCGACATGCTGTAAGGTACAATAGTGATCCGATCATACCTCGAAACAGTGTAGGATCTATTATTTTACCATTTTCATCTTTATCCAGCTTTGTAGTGGTGGCCATGGGAGTTGATATGGGTTTTGCTTCCGCCATCCCGTATTTCTTCAGCAATTCCATAGTATATTTGGCTTGATTGATAAAAATTCCTTCTAAAGTTTGTTTCACCTGCAATCCAAGAAAAAAGTTCAGCTCCCCCATTAAGCTCATTTCGAATTCTCCTTGCATAGTCTTTGCAAATTCCTCGCATAAAGCATTATTAGTAGCTCCAAAAATAATGTCATCCACATACACTTGAACTACTAAAATGTCCTTACCTGATTTCCTTGTGAAAAGTGTTTGATCAACCTTACCTCTCTTGAACCCATTTTCAGCTAGAAAAGAGGTAAGTCGTTCATACCATGCCCTTGGTGCTTGTT